>JAWNOD010000076.1:3167500-5567500 GCA_035046225.1 Drosophila pegasa | reverse complement strand
GCTTCTCTCTGGCATAAAGAAAACTGTTCCGAATGCCACATAAAAGTTCTCTTTACCTAAGGTTATTAGAACGTTAGCTGTGATGCCAGAACGAGCTGTGCCAGCTCGTATTTATTAAACATGTTCCCATTAGGTAACTTGATTTAAGCTGCATGTGCCACACATAAGATATTTGAACAACACAGAAACACATACTGGAGCATCTAATGCCGTCGAGCTGCCCTCCACTTAGGTACTACATATGAGTGCTGCCGCCATAAGACATGCACTCGCATTCAAACGGACAGACGGACGGACGGACAGAAGGACGGACGGACGGACTGACATGGGTACTCATATAAGTGTATTCGTATGAATATCAACTGCTCTCGGCTGCATTCCCAACAATTACACACAGCTCAGACTCACAAAAACCTTTGCACGGCCCACTAAGCACACTTGTCAGTTTGTCTTGTAACTGTCTACCCCCGGAGCCCCTCCTCCCTCTCTCTGCCCCAGTCGCCCTCTCTCTATCTCTATCTGTTCTTATTCTGATTCCGTGTCTGTTCTTGCTCTGCATGTGCTGCTGCTGCTGCTTCTTCTTCTTCTTGTTTCTGTTGTTTTGTATTTGCCAAGCGCTTCAGTCGACTTCAGAGGCACACACACACACGCCACACACACACTCGCACACACACACACACTCGTGTGCAAGTATAAATGCTATTTTTATTTATTTTTGTCTTTGTTGCCTGCATGCACTTTGAATCAAGCCGCCTCCCTCCGTCACCTCGCCGCTCTGCTGGCCCGTCAGCTTGCGAAAAATTTCATAATAAAGTTGTTGAACTATTTTTCATAGCATAGTTTTTGGGGGCTCCGGCGCACTTAAGCGTATTAAAAGTGCCAGCACGCCGAATGCCGACTGCCGACTGCCGCCTGGCGAATGCCAAATACCAAGTGGAGCGCCAAATGCAAATGCTAGATAATAATCGGCATCAGCTTAAAGTCAAAGCGAGACGAAAAAGTGAAAATAAGTGCTGCTCGGGCTACGTGTAATTAAGTTGGCATCAAGGACGTGCATGCATAGCTCACGTGTCTCTCCCCCTTCTCTCTCTCCCTCTCTCTGGGTGTGCGTGGGGCACGCTTCAGGGCACTTTAAATTGCGCTCGCCTAGAAGAGAAACAAATGGCCCAGCACCGCAAACTGTCCGGCTAGGAGTCGGTAGCCAGCGGCAGCAGCAGCCAGGCGCCGCTCTGTATGTGTTGCAGGCAACATGCACGTATTTCCTAATCCTTTTCCTTTTTTTCTCTATTTTTTTTTGTTCCTCTTGCTTCTCCCTTGTTGGTGGCGAGTCGACGATTCGCGTCGCCCGTCGCTGCACATGCGGGCCGCGCAGCAGACAAACAAACAAATCGACTGGCGAAAACGAGTGGAAAAGGCCAAAAATTGTTGCCAAGGGTCGTGCGAGCTGAGTCGACTCCAGTCCGGTCCAGTCCAGTCCAGCAATGTGCGACGAAATCAAAAAGTTTGAAACAATTTCGTCGTAAATCTTCGAAAATAGTTTTACACGAGCGCAGGCAGGCAGAAACAGGCCGACAGCAAGCAACAACCGAAACAGAGCATGTGGGCGTGGCAGCCTTAAAAAAAAATGACCTGAAATCCTCAGAGCGAGTGAGTGGAGTCACCAAGGCCCACTCTCAGCTCAGCTCAATCATTGTTCACACTTTAATCACTCGAGCATCGAGCATCGAGTGCGCTGATACGGTCACACTGCGCACGCTGTCAGCGCTGACATGCGGCCACACTCAAATCAAAGTTGAATTCGAACGAACGAAAACCCTGAAACTTGGCCCAACTCTTAAGTAGCTGCCAAAGCTGTTGAAAAGCGCCCGCAGCCAAAGGCAAACAGCATGTGGGCGTGGCGTGTGTGTGTGTGCGTGTGTGTGTAGACGGCTTAACCGCAAAACTAAGCTGACTGCTGAATAAAACTGTGAAATCCGTAACGAACAAATAAAACGTTTAAAATGCTCACAAAATCAGTTGCTGACAATGTCCAGTCCCCAGTCGGGGCGAGTCGCCCGACCGCCCGCAGGCCCTGTCTGAGGTTTGTGGCCAACTTTAAACTGCCAACATGCCATGTAAGTGTGTGTATGAGTGTGTGTGTGTGTGTGTGTGGGTGGTAAGTGTAACTAATGCTCGGACAGTGGCACTAATTTAATTACGAAAAACGCAAAAGTGTCGCCTGACGCCACATTCTGCAGCTAATGCAGCGCCGCTGCTTGCCACTGGCCCATTTGCTGATTGCCACAAATTGTCCTGAAGGGGGCATTTTTTGGCACTTGCCGAGGCGGCGGTGGGGCGTGGCGGTGCGCGCCAAGAAAGCGTGTCTGACTGCCGCAAGACAGCGCCAGAGAGCACAGAGCAACTGGCGGTGGTTGCATGCTGCATGCTGCTGCAGCTATCAGTTTGTGGAGCCTATCAGTGTCTGCCCACGCCGCAGCTCATTTGCAAGCTGAGGCGGGCGCAATGGGGCTGCAGCGAATCATTAAGTAGTGCAGGCGGCATGGGAGGGTCTGTTGATAGAGTAGCTACTATAGTTATCGTGTCTATCGATATATATCGATGGCTATAGAAAATGTGGTACAAGAGTATTTTGACATGAGAAATATATATTTATATTATTATTATTATTATTATTATATATTATTTTAAATATTATAAAAAATATTTATTGATTTATGGAGACTATCAATTTAAACGATTTTTAATTGTATAAATTATATTTTTAGCTTACTAATATATTTATTTTTTCTCGTATACTAGAAATATATATTTATTATATTGTATTATTATTTTATATATTTTT
Organism: Drosophila pegasa; assembly: GCA_035046225.1. NCBI lineage: Eukaryota > Metazoa > Arthropoda > Insecta > Diptera > Drosophilidae > Drosophila > Drosophila pegasa. The sequence continues at coordinate 5,564,658 of JAWNOD010000076.1, read as the reverse complement.
TTTATTATTTTTTGAAATTACGTTAAATATATATTTATTGATTTATTGTCATTATACATTTAAACGATTTTTAGCTTAGGATTTTTAGTACATTTAAAAAAATATATATATACGTTAAATATATATTTACATTAAATATATATTTATTGATTTATTATCATTATACATTTAAACGATTTTTAGTACATTTTTAAAAAAAATATTTACGTTAAAAAATGTATTTATATATTTTTTTAGACTTATTCGTATATATAGGTTGTATAATATACTAATAACTTTAGAAATTTGATAAAAATAATTTAAAAAATATAAAAATGTGTTTCTACCTTCTTATCTTCTTCAGGTCAGCTTGAACTTCCTCCTTCTTCGATCTACCCATTACACCTGCCAACATGTTCTCTTTGAGAGTCGCATACTTTTAGCACTTCAGAGTTGTTATCGTTGCTGGCCGTTGGCATTTGGTAGATTACATTTTGGCAGCCACTGTGGCCGATTGCATAAGCAACAAGACCCGAAAACGAGCGGCATCAACTCATTAGGCCAGACACTTGGCAAAGGACTTGGCCAGGCCAGGCCAGGCTACTGCCAGTCAGGCTACTGTTGCTGCTCTTGTGTCTGAGTGAGTGTGTGGCAAATTAATTAATTTAAGTCTTATACAATTGCAATTGCTGCTTGCAGCCGACATCTGAGGCCAGAGCAGCAATAAAACATTAGACAAGTGTCTGTCCCTCTCTAACAGGAACTGCCCGAGGCTGTTTCTATTTCTGTTTTCATTGCTGTTGCTGTTGTTGCAGTTGTTGCTGCAAACGAGGTTAAACATGCCGCACACTTGGGAAATGCCACACATGAATGCCGCACATGCACAGCCTGTGCCTGTGCATTCAATATTTTCCGGCAATTTTGCAGTCACAGTCCGAGGCGAAGCGATCAGCGCCCAGAGGCGTCTGCCAAGTGGGCCAGTCCGCGGGCGGGGGGTGGTGTGGGGTCCGGGTGCGAGGTGCCTCAAAACTATGTTGCAAGGCGTTGGGCTGGCTGCATGAAAAATCGATTTTCGTTCAAAATTAACAGGCCTCCAAAATGACAAACATTGGCACTCGAGCGCTCAATTGCCAGGGCGTGGGGCGAGGGGAGAGTGGGGTGGGGAGCGGGGAGAGTCGGTAAGGTAAAGAGATGTGGCACAGCGAGAAGCCTTCAAGTCGTTGCCGCACAGGATATTGCATATTTGCACACACACACACACACACACACACACAGAGTTTGGCAAATGAAAAATGTTACTTTAAAGCGAATTGGAGTCCACAATTGGCACATGGACAGCATTTGCCACACACACACACACACACGCCACAGGGGGAGGCAGAGAGGTGCAAGGAGGGCGGGGCTGGGCTGCTGTGCGGGCTGCCTGCTGCCAGTCATTTTATACATTTTGGTTGCATTGCGCACACATGCAAAACGAAATTGCAATCGAGCGCGTGTCAAAGGGCATAGGCACCAAGATCTGCCCCACCCACACAGACACAGAGGAGGCGCACGCAGACGCCCCTTTTGACATGGCAGCTAAATGTCCAGTTCTTTGTGCGACGGCGACGGCGACTGCTGATGCTGGTGCAACTCTCTCTCAACCTCAATCCCTCCCCCTACCTACCTCTCCCCCTCCCCCTCCCCCTCTCTCTCTTGCTTAAAGTGCACTTGTCCACATTGACACATGTGGGCGGCACTCGCCTCTGTGTGACGGAAATGTGAAGCAAACAAATGTCTCTCTCTCTCTCTCTGTGTGGGAATGCCTGTGTGTGTGTGTGTTTGTGAACGTGTGTTTGGGGCCAAAAATGCAGTTGTTTCATTGTCACAATTGCCGTTGCCCCGCCGCAGCTGCAGTTGCAGTGGCAGCGGCAGTTGCACTTGCTGCCCAGTGTTTGGGATTGCTCGACTCTGTTGCTGCGGAAACCGGAAGTGGTAAACATTCATGCAAAGACACAGCCTGCGTTTAATGTCCTGGCCATGTCCTGGCCAGCCCGAGCCCGAGCCCGAACCGGGTCCCAGCGGATGTCGCTCATATGTAATGAAAAATCAATCAATGCAAAAAACATTTGCACACGTCCTGTGGCCAGGACCTTTTAACCAGCTGCCAGAGGCTTATTCAAGCCGCTTTACGTCCTCGTCTTTGGCTGTTTTAGCAGTTTAAGATCAAGTCGTGCCCCAAATTGTTGCCTGGCCTTTGAGGGTCTTTAACTAGTTTATAAAGTATTTATGTGGGGAGGAGGAGTGCTGCAACAACTTGTGTTGCACACCTTTGAGTATGTTAGCCCAGGTGGAAGCTACTTGGAGCTACATATCCTTAAGATGTTCGAACTACAGGATCGTCCGTTCGTCCGTGTAACCGCAGAGATCCCCATATAGCGTATATAGCGTGAATGCGTGTGTATCTAAAAAAAGAGTATAATGATTAGAATATCATCTATTAGGAGAATTCAGGGTATCCCCTAGTCGAGCAGTCTCGACTAGAACAGTTTTACTTGTTAATATTAAGAATAGTTGAAAATTCCTCAATGCTCTCCCGCAGTCCATTTGAACAAGTAACTTAAAATCTTTATTCAATAAAATGTTAGCTGGATTGTCTATAGAAATATTGAACCTAGTCAAGAATCAGCTAAAAAATCTTTTTTATCTGACTAAATATGTCAACATTTATTGAATGTAGATTCAATCTTTAAGAACTTTAAATTTCTGAGTGTTGGAATTGTCGAATAATAAATAGTTTAAATTAAATTTTTTTTCGCATTTTCTTGCTGATATGAACTCTTGCTCTTACACTTATTACAAAGTCTTCCTTAAGTTAAGTTACTCCAAGATGCTTCTGCACATATCTCAAGGACATTTAAAGTTTATTGAACGGCTCACTGTAGACGCGCTCAGTGTCAATTGCTGGCTGCTAGCCGAAGAAGAGAAGAAAAAACTGAAAGGGAATTCAAGCGTGACGCCCACTTTTATGATACGCCTACTTTTGAGCTAGGCAACGTTTCGTGTGGCAGCGAACAAAGGCAGCGGAAAGGAGAGCACAGGATAAGCGTGTAGCTGGCAGAGACGTGCCACAGCAACGAAAGGCAGTTAAAAGACAAAAGAATTGCGACTGCTGCAAACGGACTAAACTGTGGCAGCAGCAACAACAACAACAACTACGACAACGACAACAGTTACAACAACTATTCGAACAACAACATTGAAGACGCCGGCACAGACGGTAAATTGAAATAAATGCAAGACGACTGTTAAAGTTGCCATCGCACGTTTCAATTGCGTTTGCAGGTGAGCCCTGACCCCCGAGCCAGACTAGCTGCCGAGCCAGCATCATCCACAAACTGTACTCAAGCAACGGCGGCAACATTTTTCGGGGGCTTATTAATAATGCAGCGGCCGCAATTCAATGAATTTTTGACTCTACGACGAGCTGGACGGAGCAGAGGCGAGTCGCGCGGGGAGGGGGCTTAGGCAACAGGAGACGAAACATAATTTTCTGGGCTATCTGATGAACCTTTTAGTCACGCAAGCAAGGGGTGTGCCCATGCTAGGGGGGAGGGCTGACGCTGAGGGTAGCATCGTAAGAGGGCTGCTTAAACCTTTACGTGCGACAAATTTACGACTTGAAATGTGACCGCAACAACAACAACAACAAGCAACGAGAGCAGGGTGAGAGAGCAAGAGGTGAAGCCAAGCGGGGGTGGGGGCGGAGGCGTGGGCTTAACGGCATCGAGTTTTATACAAATTTTGTGGATACATATCCAGTTACAGTTACAGTTACAGTTACAGTTAGAGCTACATATGTAGCTACTCCATCTGCATGTCTGCCATGTTGCCTACTTTCAAGCGCATGTTAACCTTTAGCCCAGCAACAACAACAACAAGCGGGCACAACAACAACTGCAACAACAACGAAACAGTTCACTGTCCATTACATAAATATTTTATTTCAATAAAACGTGAGCTGTTTTTATGAATTTCATCGGCATTTCATGCAAAGAATTTTGCACTTTACTGTCGCTTAGTGGCATCGTTCGTGCCTTTTGCCGTTGTTGTTGTTATTTTAGTGCTAGTCTTGATGGTGCTGTTATACCCTGTAATTGTGAAATGATTGAATGTGAGGGCCATAATAAAGTAGTGAACAGAAATGCGAATAAAAAGCAAACTAGATTCTATCAATAAGTAAATAGAAATAAAATGGCAGAGCTGACGCGATGCGCTGTAAATTAATAGTTGTTGGATAGAGGGGTATATTGGACTTGGACTGTAATTTTGTATGGATATTGAGTTGCTTGTATCATAAGTAGGCAAAAGCTATCGAAAGTGTTAAGCGATTATCGATAAATGTTAGGTAAAAATTGAATTTCAAACATTTTGTCTTAGATAAGCACTCTTGGAGCTATTAAATACAATGAATTTCTGTAAAGGCTTTTGAATTGTCCATTAGAATAACTCACGAAATTTTCTTCATTGACATAAAAGTTATTAAGAACATCAATCGATAGTTTGTGTTTACCATATATCGATAAGTTTCCATAATAAAAGTTCATCTATTTTTTAACTTAAATCATAGTATAGGATATCCACCAGTAAAGCCTTCTTTCTGATACACACTCAAACTTGTTATCGAAAAAGCTTTATAACTATCGATAGCCCTTTAATGATCAAATTAAGCTCTCAGACATCTTTGGAAATTATATTTTCCGAATACCGTTAGCTAAATTAGCTTTAAGCATTATTCAAGGCTTTTCAATTAATTTTTTGAATAGCAAAATTATGTTGCATTGTATATAATTTATTATCAATAACTATCGATAAATAAATCGATAATTTACTATAAGTTATCTAATTATTATCTTTTTTTCATAGTATTATACATCTTTTTTTTTTAACTTCAAGCATAGTAAGGGTATCTACCAGTTCAGCATTCTCTCTCATGCGCATTCAAACTTGTTTTTTTTTTTTCTTATAAAGGGTTTTGCTTCCCAATGGAACACATCTGCATTTGTGTTTGTCTGTGTGTGTGTGTGTGTGCCGTGTGCTTGCATAGCCTGTCGCTGTCCATTGATGTATGAAGCATTTGATTGAATTGACAGCATACACACACGCTCGCTTCCACACACACATACAGAGGCAACACCTGTGGGCCAATCGAGCGCATATCGCATATCGGCTGCGACGCTGCTGGCCATAAAAAAAGACCCCCACCAAAAGAAAAGAGTATAAAAAACAAGATGTCATAAATTTGCAACGCTTTTTTACATTTTAAGCGCCCTTTTGTGTATGTGTGTGTGGGTGTGTGTGTGTGTGTGTGTGTGCGGCTGCTGCTGCTCCGTGCTTGTTTTTATGCACATTAAGTTAATTGAAAAACGCGCAAACGTACATGAGGCTCATTTGCTTGCCTTTTGATTGAGCTTGTTAACAACAACAAAAAAACAGAAGAAGTAAAAGAAACTAGGCTACATAGCTGTGTGTGTGTGTGTGTGTGCGCGCGTGTGTGTGCGTGTGTTTGTTGTGCATTTGTTTGGCTTATGGGCTATGAACGAAAACATTAATCTCCGTTTGCCATTGGCCAAGGACAACAAAAATAGACCGCAAAAATGCGACAATGCTAGCTAATGCATACACACACACAAGCCTGCCTAGAGTGTGCGTGTGTGTGTGTGTGTGTCCCTTCCTGGTTGCATAAGCATTGCTGGCGCTGCCCCTCCCTTGCCATGCCGCCCCCACCTGCTCCGCTAAACAAGCAAACTCGGCGAGTGCCTGCGCTTATGGCTCGCAAAATTGAAAATTTTTTAATCTCTGTCGAAAAGCGGAAACACGCAACACAACAGCAGCAACAACAACAACAACAGCGACAACAACAACAGTGGCAACAACAGCGACAACGGCGGCAACAACAATTGCGACAGACAGCGTTGACAGTGGCGACCGCAGTCGGCATTGATGTATGGAGCCGGCTATTGTAGGATCCTGTGTGGCGCTCGCGCTGCCATGTCCTGCCCAGCGGGCGGCTAACAAGCCAACAGCGCGACACACAAATTGAAAACGAACGCGGCAGCTCAGCGCCTGCCACGCCCACTCATACATTTAATAGCGCTTGGCATATTTAAATCGCAGCCGAAAAGCGAAAGCCGAAATAAATACCAAAAAAATAAATAGAAGACAAACTTTCGGCTGGCTCATTTTACAAATTAGCTTAAAATTTATTTAAATTTCTCTTGCCAGGAGAATTTCAACTGCAAATTCGGCCACAAAATGTGGCAGCAGAGCGACGCCATTTTCTTTGCTTTGTGACCATAGAATGAGGCGGGGCAGAAGTGAAGAATAAAGCCTGGGGCAAAAAGTTAATAAATTATTTAAAGATTAAATTAGAAAATGCTAGAGAAATTCTTGAGAATTTAGGTGAGGCATGAAACTTATCTATTATTTAATGAGAATTATGCGTGGGAAAGTTTATGTAAATGAATGTTTAGTTTTGAGGTATCTAAATAAATGTTGGGTTGATATATAAATTAGAAGAGTGAAAAGACTGTGATTTCTATTATCAATATATTATATAAATAATATAATAAAAATATAAATATCTATACTCAGCCACAACTTCTCTATGTTTAGACAAACTAATAAAAAGGATAATCACTTCCTTAGCATACCCTTAAAAAACATCTTACAAGTTCCTCTACTCCTACTCCCTCTGCAATTCAATAATAAGCATTCATTTATTCAGGCCCCGCCCCGTAGGAAATGTGCTCAAGTATCGGCAGTTAGCCTCTAACGAAATTTCCCTCTCAAATATTTCCCATTTCCGGCTATTTGAGCGGCTTTCCGGCAGCCGCAGCACAAAAATGTCAGCTTAACGAGCTGCTTGGCCCGAATGGCAGCAAATGTCGCCTTTGATGCGTTCTGTCAAAGTCAAAGTCAAAGTTCGCGAGCATTTGGCAACCCTACACACAGGCGCACAACTCTAGATCACGCGCTAATTGCACGAAACTGTTGCGAATGCAATTAGAAAACGCGCTTGAATGCTTTGCTCTCGATGGCGCTTTGTTGGCTTATTGGTATTTGGGGCAGCAGTGGATGCCGTTAGAGCCATAAACGGCATTTGCTGACCATTTCAATTTGTTTGCAGCCATGATAGCCAGCCCGCACAGCAGGCATGATAGTTGGAGTTGGAGATGAGATGAGATGAGACGAGTTGGCCCCGGCACCGGCCCCGGCCCCAGAGCGTGGCGAATGGCTCATTTCGAATTCAATCTAATAATTAACATGGCCATAAAAAGCACACGGGCCAGGACCTCAGTTCATTCATTATGTAAACAACACTCGCCCGACTGCCCTGCCTCCCACTCCCCCCTCCCACTTTGTGTGCGTCCTTTAAAGTTGAAAACTTTTCGTCAGTTTTTGTCGCTGCGACCTGACAGAAAACTCATTTAAGCCAAACAAACATTTGTAGTCTTAATTTTCGTGGCTCATCATAAACTTGGTTACATCAACCCCCCCACACACACATACATCCCGCTCTGCCACGCCCCCTCCGCCGACCGTGCTCGTCAGTCTCCGGCGGCGTCGAGCTTAAAGCTGCTGTCAGTTGTGGGCAACACTTTGTTAATGATTTTCATTAAATTCTTACGCCTTTTGTCCGCACTGCTGTTTGGCTTGCTTCCAGGCATTAAGCATACACGCACAATACACACACACACACACACACTCACACACACACACACATAGGCAGAGGCGCAGACAAACAGCCGCAGCTCTTTGCCAGTTTTGCAGTTAACTTTGTGTTTTTATCGTTATTTGTGTTGAACACGCATACTTAACACCAACACCAACACACACACACACACTCTCTCTCTCACACACACACACGCATAGCTGGGCATGCTTCGTGGCACACACAATATGGCCAAATTCTCATCAAAATTTAATGCTAAAATTAACAAATCTGTTTACAAATTTATTAAAACCGGCGCTCATTTCACTGCCTGCTGTGTCTTGTGGGCGAGTTGGCTAGGAGCAGGGGGTGTGGCAGGGGCAGGGGCAGCGGCAGGGTTGGCTGTCTCTTAACGAGGGTTGGGCCTTTAATGGCTGGCATCAGCATCAGCATCAGCATCAAGCGCCAAGGTATGCACAGCTGATGTCACACACTTAACCCTTCACAAGCGAGAGCTGTGTGTGTGTGTGTGTGCGTGTGTAAAAGAGTGTGCGTGTGTATGTCTGCATCATAAGACACGCTCTGACTGCTTAAGCTGCACTCAAATGCAACACCAATATGCCCGCTGCAGACATGAGTCCAAGCACTGACTCAGGAGAGAGAAGCTGAAGAGCCGCTGAGCGGCTCTTTGAGTGACTTTCTGGCAGCTATAAAAGGCGCGCTGCTGCTCAGCTCGATCAGTCGTCGCTCAGGCCTCGTGCTGGTCAGTCGCAGTGCAATGTTTTTTTTTTTGTTTTTTTTTTGGTATTTTTTTTTATATATTTTTTTTTAGTATTTTTATATTTTTTTTTTTTTACATGTTTTTTTAATTTTTTGTGTACTTTTTATTATGTTTATTTTGTTATTGTTTTTTATATACATATATTTCTTTGATTTTATTTATTATTTTTTTGTTTTTCATTTTTTTTTTTTTCATTGTAATTTTGATAAATGATAAATTCTATAAACTTAATGATTAATATGTTATTAAAATCTGTAATAATGCCGATGTTGTTATTTGTTTTTAAACTTATAATGATAAGCTGATCAAGTTTTTGATGCATATGATGTTTTCCTTACCATATATTCATACATTTATGCATTCATACATTCATACATTCATACATGCATACATGCATACATGCATACATGCACACATGCATACATGCATACATGCATACATGCATACATGCATACATGCATACATGCATACATGCATACATGCATACATGCATACATGCATACATGCATACATGCATACATGCATACATGCATACATGCATACATGTATACATGCATACATGTATACATGCATACATGCATACATGCATACATGCATACATGCATACATTCATACATTCATACATTCACACTCTCATCTCTTTCTCATTCTGATTGTTATCTTTCTTTTCATCAATTTCCTCCTTTAATGTCTTGCCTTACATTATCTGTGTATGTAGCTCAATTTTCGGCAACAATTGCAACAACAACAACAACAACAAGCATTCTATAACATGCCAATGCATAACGGTAATTATTCAATATGCAAACATGCAAACGGCAGCGATTAACATATTATAACGCACACAATAGAAACAAACATCCACCTACACCCACACACACTCACACTGATATAAACATGCAAACAACAACAACAACATTAGGTGTCAAAGTACATACTTGTGTGTGTGTGCGTATATGTGTCTGTGTGTGTGTGTGTGTATTTGTTTGTTTAATTGTGTGCACAGTTTGCGTCGGCGGCGTTTTGCATAATTTCCCGAAAATTTCTAATGATGAGAATTTCATAATTCAAACAATCGATGCGGGCCATCGGGTTTGTTTTGATGTGCCCGGGCGGGTCGAGCGGTTCGGGCGGTGCGGGCGGTGGACATCAACTCAAAATATTGTCCCACTGCGGATAATGATGTGTAGAATCAATTGACTTTGGCCGCCTGGTAAACATCAATCAGCAACTGAAGTTGACTAATTAACAAAGGCAAAGCGCCGAAATGCAGCGACCGCAGCCAAAAGAAATTCGTAATAAAATGTTGTTCCGCTTGATCGATTCTTAGCAGCACACATTCCCAGAATATGAGCAACAACTTAGGAAATTATTATAGGTCAGCTAAAATACATTAATTCTCCTTTTTTATGGCATGTGAAAGCAGCTGTTGGCCAGCTGACTAAGTGTTTATGGGAAATGAAGTCAAGCTTGACTTGGATTTTTTCGGAGATTTGCTGAGAGGTTTGGGATAAGTGATTTCTATGCTGTTTATGTGAAATAGCTGTGTGTAATCTGAAAGCTTTATCAAATTTGACTCCGTAATTGTTGAGCTTGAGCTTGAGCTTGAGCTCCTTGATGCATCTTTATATAATTTATCTAAAACGTTTTCTAACACTTAGCTCCTCAGCTCTTCTAAATTTCATTGAAGCAACTTTCTGTTTGTGCTATAAACATTTGCCTTAGTTAGATAGGGAATTCAAATAGATGAATTTTGATATATATCTCTTGCAATCCACGTTAGATTTACTACAATTTTGAACGTTTCACAACACTTATCCTATTTGCATTCTTCTTGTCTTTTCTTATCGATCTTTTTCATGTGAACTAAAATTTGTTTTTTTGTTTTCTGCCTTAAAAGAGCTCATCATCTGTCTGCAACTACTATAATAGGAATACTATAAATAAAAACAAAATTCATCAAATAAATATACATATACTTCATCATACTTACTATAACCTTTCAACGATTTACAACACTAAAGTCTTTCAATATTCGATCTTTCAATAGATCAAGTGCTGCCTATTAACAGTCTTATCTGAAAACACATTCAGAATCCATCTACCATATCTTCTGCTCTTATCAATGTATTTCAATATCCAACACTGGAGCATATTTTCCATTACTAACACATCTTACAACGCTTCACAACACTCATACACAGCCACACATAGCTGGCCCATAACTTAAATGCATTAATATTAATGCCATAACATAAACAGTTTGTTGCGCCAAGCGACTGCCTAGGCCGTTTGCCCCCGCCCCTGCCCCTACTCGCAGCCAGTGTAAAGTCAAGTGGATAACTGGGGCTTAAAGCCGGGCGGCTTAAACACTTAATCAGTTAATTGTTGTTGGCAGGAGGCCTGCAGCAAGATGGCCAAGCGGACATGGGTGCGATTTTTTAATTAACAGCGCCATTTACACAGCATTACGACACGCGGCGGCAACAACAATGTCACACACACACACACATATGTATATAGAGTATAAACACACACACACACACTTGCAGACTGAGGCAGCGGCACAACAAAAACGAAAAATGGCCGTTATCACGCCACAATAACCTCAAAATTTATTCACTTTATTGATAATGCAATAAATCGCAGCCAGTGGGCGTTTATTTGTGTATGTATGTGTGTGTCAGTGTGTGTGTGTGCCAGTGTGTGTGTGTGCATTTGCAATGGCCGCCTGCAACTGTATATACCTTTCAGTGTGTGTGTGTGTGCGGGTGTATGTTGGCAATTTTTTCGTAGCATATTTCGGGCTGGCGCATATTTTTCATGTTTGCATATTTCATTTCAATTTTATTTCTTGCCTGCACTCGCGTTCGCCCCGTCTCGCTCCACCTCTCTCGCTCTCGCTCTCTATGTGTGTGTGTGTGTATTTACATACACTGTAAAATATGCCATGAAAATCAACAAAAATGCACAACCAGCAGTTACACACACACACTCGCACACACACACACAGTCGCCCTCCTGCAGCACGTGAATATGAGCCTCCGTTTGCAGTTTTCAGTTTTCAGTTTTCGGTTTTCGGCTTTCAGTTTGCAGCAATCGTAAAATTCTCACGCTGGATGCCACATCGAAGCGCCATGCCCCTTAGCGCCAGCTACCCAAAGCACAAAACAAAACAACAACAACGACGAGTAGAAGAGGCACAAAAAAAATGTATATGAGTGCAATTGTATTTCGATTTTATTGCTTTTGTCTTTTAGAAGAGAGGGAGGGCGGAGGGGGGGACATGCAAACAGCTAAGAGTGGGCGCCTATGACAAGCGGACATTTGCAATATTTTCGTTTCATTTTCAGCGCGTGTGTTGATAAGACAACAACAGGCAATCGATGATAGGCCCTAAAGGGCTGGACAGCGGGCAGCGAGCAGCGGGCATGGCGTCAGTCAAGCATGTTGCCTTACATGCTTGTTACAATATCCGTTTCCGCCGGAGCTGGCCACGCACTGCTCCAGTTCCAGTCGAGTCGAGTCGAGTCACCCTGTGCGTGTTTATTAGCCAAAAGGCTTAGGGCCTTAAAGCGGGCTTAAAGCGTGTGCCACGTCGTCCGCCTGCATATTTGGTCACACTATATTAAGCAGGGAGGCAGCTAGGCAGCTAGGCAGCAAGGCAGCATCGGGGTCCACTCTATGTCCAGGCGCTGGCCGGACCAGCTGCACGCTATTCGCACTTCCGGTTACAGTCCATTTAGGGGCAGCATATTGCGGTGTTGCTGTTGGCACTTTTGCGCATATTTTGCAAAATCATTACTTAAATACACAGGGCCAAAAAGCGAGACGGAGACAGGGCCAGCGAGGGTGAGAGGGGGAGAGAGAGGAGACAGCGCTTGTAGGAGCGAACGAAGTCGAGGAGTGGCCTGGGAACTGCCAAGTTGTTGCCTGTCGCCCTTCGCCTTTTTGGCTCGTTTGCTTTTGGCCAGTTTTAAAATGCATTTTCGTTATTTGCCGTGCAGCTGCGTCGCACACGACTTACCGCCCAGCCGTCTGCCCAGCTGCCCGACTCCTGCCTGCTGCAATCCTTTCACGTTATACCCTGCCCCATTGACAGTGCGGATATTATAAGCCTGTCATGAAATGTGTTGCATATTGAGCGTTTAGAGTGTTTATGGCTTAGAGTCTTAAGTAAAGTTTGACATGTTAAAGTAGAGTTTGCTGCAAGTGTTTTTATCATATTACTATGCATGTATTTATATATAATATATAAGGCTATATTTGTCCTAGCATACTAGGCGAACTCATTTATTTAAAGTCTTTTTCATTAAAATTTAATATGCATGAATTCTCTTTGCAGCTGCTGGGAAATGTGCTGAGAAGCGTTGAAATGGAGATATTTTATATAGCTGCCTGGGCATATACAAATATAGTGCAAACTATGTTGGCTTTTGGGGAAGCCTAAGCAAAGGTAAGTAAACCTTCTTTGATATGATTCGTAAAAAGATTATGTAATAATAATATAATAATATATAGAAAGTTTTGAGTTATACTATATATAATATATATAATGTAGAATATATAATATATAATAAGATAATATAATAATATAATAATATAAAGAAAGGTTTTAGTTACACTATATACTATATATTATATAATATAAATTATTTCAATAGAGTTATTAGAGAGAAGATTAGTTGAAAACCCCCATTCAACTAGCATATTTTCCTCAGCTTCAATATATAATAATCTTCGTTTACAATGATGTATTTTATATATAGGTATACAAGAAAGGTAAAAGAAATATTCAAAACTTATGAATAGAGCTCTCCCTTTCTCTCTAGAGCTCTACTTCTTATAACAACTTATATATTGATTCGCTAGACCCCTTATTGAACCTCTCTATTCTCTCTATTCATAATGAAATACTTCTATCGTAAATTTATTATGGGGCCATATAACCATATACTACTTCTCCCCCAGAAACCCATTCCAACATAATTCTCTTCACTGCCAGCTGCCCCAACCCTCTCCTCTCTCTCTCCCCATTTATATGGTTTATAGTGTATTCACACGTCGGTAATGCTTATATAGCGTTTCTCACTTGCTTTTTATGCCCTTGTTGCACCTTGTTTGCACCTTGTTGCAGTTTAGTTTGGACACCTAATTTATGAGCTGCATTTGCGTGGCTGAGCCGGTGCTTAAATTCAACAATTATTGCCCAAGATTTGCAGCGAGCAAATTGGCGGCCATCATGAATATGCATACATATACACACACACACATATAAATATATATGTATCTGTATAGATATACTAATGTATTAATGGTGGGCTGGCTACTCAGCGTGTTTGCACGGCTCAGGTGTGAAGCTGTGAATTCGTAATAAATCCAGTATGTGCCACGGAAGCACTCGACTGAGACTGAGACTGCGACTACCCACCAATCATCACTGTTAGATTAGCTGCTAAGTTCTGGGGGCCAGCTGGTCCGCCGACGCACACGTGTCTGCGCATAGCTCGATGAGTAGCTCGATTGACATATTCCACAATTATATTGACAAATGCTTGAGATGCTGTTAGCCGACGCCGCTGCCACCGCCGTTAAGTGTGAAAAAATTCAGGTGAAAGAAAAGAAATGGATACGAAATGGATGGTTTTAAAAAGACAGAGACAGAGAAAGAGAAAGAAATGAAACTGAGGCTGGGAACGAGAAGAGAGAGAGAGAGAGAGAGAGAGAAGCTGCTCGGCTCAGTGCTGGCAATTAGCGAGCCAGCTAAAATCTAACACCTTGTCAAAGTGAAAGGCCAGCGCGTTGTGGGTGGGGCAACGTCTTAATGCTGCCAATTGTGCGTTTTATGCATCCATAGACGCATACACCCAACGCTGGAAAAATGGGTGAGTGCGTAACTGAATAAACAGCTCTCTGAACTTGGCTATTTGTTATCGTTCTGGCTTATGGCTCGTGTGTACACACACACACACACACACACACACACTTACGCACACTCTTGGAGCGCTGTATTTGCTTGGATATTTGTGCTGTTTGTGTGGGGGCGTCCCATGGCGTACCGCAACTATGCCCTGGCTCCCCCAACCCTCCCAAGCTGGCCAACAAGCTGCTTAACTTTAATCACACTAATTACGGAGCTAAAAGGATAATCGTGTCACTGACCACAACAAGTTTCCAAGCTTTAGCTTCAGCTTCAGCTTTCGGATTCCGCTTCTGATTTCTAATGCCCCAACGAAACATATTTATTTTTCTAGTTCTTTTGCCCATTATTGTCTCGCTCTTCTTTTTTTTTTTGCAACTTTTTGGCAACATGTTGATGCAACGTGTGCGGAACAAATGACTCTCATAACAATTCCCATTCAAACAGCTCTTTATATACTCACCTAACGGGTGTGTGTGGAAAAAGAATATGATGATGTTTTAGTTACAGCTGGGATTCCATGTATGAAAATATATATTTATACAATTATATAAATAATATATAAAATAAAAAATACAAAATGTATATACAAATAAATAAAATAATAAAGGTAAAAATAACAAAATAAAATATAAATAAAATGAAATACTAAACAAATTGAAAAAAAAAAAAAACAAAATTAAAAAAATAATAAAAAAATAAAAAAATAAAATATAAGTAAAAACTATAAAAAAAAAGAAAATATAAAAAATACAAATTACCAGAAAATAAAATGTTTTAAGCACTTATATAAAAAGTAATAAAAATAAAGTTATAAAAAAAAAATAATTTGATTAAATATAGACAAAAATATATAATTTTTTAAAATATTAATTTAAAATCATTTTAATATAAATACAAAAACATATTACTTTACATTTTTGTATTTATATACCAAGTATGTTGATGCACAAACAAATATTTATAAAAAAAACATTTACTTCCATTGCGTCAAACACGCTGACAAATCCCTTACTTATTCTTTAAAAAAAAAAATCAAGAATATTTATTCAAAGTTCTCTGTAAATATTGACCTAAATGCCGCAAAGCCCCATGTGCTCATTACAATATTATATTTGGAGCAGAAAGACATTCCAATTCAGTTTAGTTAATTGACAAATTTCTGTTTTGACCACGGACAAAAGAACAAAGCCGAATTGTAATCTGTGCCATGGCTAACTGAATGTCAATGCCAGCAGAGATATTTAGTGGGAACAAAGCATTATGATTATCCATATTTAAGCCATATTCAAGAAGAATTGTTTGCCTCAAAGTTCGTTTGCAGTTTATCAAGCCTGCTGCGGCCGAACTCCCCTAATAGCCTGGCCGAAAGTATCCATAAAATGGCCTTTGTTGTTGTTGTTGTCTCGCATTATTTAACTGAGGAACTCTCACATAAGCAATTACCATAACATTTTGTGGTAAATATTGCCCATATTGTTGGCAAACTGAAATGCAATTTACTGCAAATGCAGCAACCTCTCTCTGTGTGCGTGTGTGTGTGTGGCAAGTAAATCGAGTTGGGTTCGAGTTGAGTTCGAGAATCGTTTTCACTTTAGTTTATTAAATTCTATGCACATGGCTGAAACGTTGCCTAATCTAGGAGGGCCCACTTAGCCGGGCGAGCACTTTACACAATTGACGTACGCAGGCGATAAGTCAGACTGAAGCCCGTCTCCTGGGTGGCGTCGAGGGTCATCTCGTCGCTGGAGAAGTGCATCATGTAGGGCGGCGATGCTGCAAGTGCGAGAGATGTGTGTAAATATGTAAACCGATATTAACAAGCGGGTCAAGGCCCCACCCGGCCCCACACTCACCGTAGACGATGAAATTGTCGTTGGTGCCGCAGTAGTAGGTCGGCTGGTAGGCCGTATTCCTGGCCAGCAAGGACTGCGGTATCAGTAGATAATCCTCCTGTCTGCCCGGCGTATGCACCGTGGCGTGGCACGCCTCGTCGTAGCCCTCGCCCTCGCCCGTCTGCAGCGACATGGCCAGCCGGCTGAAACTATATCTGTAAATGAGGAATGGAAGTGAATGAGATAGGCAGATGGATGGACACCCGGACACTCACTCAATCATGCTGGCGCTGGGCGTGGACTTGATGCAAATGGTGTAGCTGGTGTCCGGCATGTAGACGCTGCCCATGGTCGGCTGATAGTTGAAGCTGCGTATGGTGCCGGTCAGCTCCGTGTAGTACTGCTGGCAGCCGGCGGGCGCGAGGAGCTCGTAGTCGGCGTGGTGGGAGGCGAAGATGCTGCGCAGATCCTGCAGGCTGTTCGCGCTGCCGCCGAAGGCGCCCAGCATGCTGGACTTGCGCTTGTTGCTCGCCTGCGGCGCCTCCAGCTGCGTGACAATCAGCCGCCAGTTGTTCAGCTGCGAGCGCGACGGCACCGAGAAGGTCAACGTGATCTGATCGATGCCAGCGGCCACATTGAACGGCAGATAGAGATGCTGGCCCGCATTCATGCCGCACAGCTTGAAGCTGCCCGCCTCGAAGTAGTCCTGGCACTCCAGCAACCTGTCATCCACAGCGCTGAACACCGGCTGCGGCAGCTCGAACTGCTCGAAGTCGATGCGCAGCTGCTGCACGTTGGCGCTGTACGCCTCGATCGTGTACTGGCAGAGGCTGCTCGCGAATGTGGCCGGGTTGCGTATGATGGTGCGCTTCAGGCGCGTCGTGGTGCCGCATGCCATGTTAGCTGCGACGGGCAGAGCGAGAGAAAGGGGAGAAAGGGTTAGACGTAGCGAGAGAGCAAGAGGGAGGAGGAGGAGCTGCTGCTTCACTTACTCTCACAGCAGACGCCGTAGGTGCCGCAGTAGCCGTTGACTGTGCCGCCCTGGCGCATGCACTTAAAGCGCGTGAGGCAGGTGCCCGTTGCACCGCCGTTGGTGGTGCAGCTATCCGCCAGAGTGTTGCGCCGCCGCGCCTGCCGCCAGACACCTGGCACACTGATCGGCGGCTCCTCGGTTTGATTCACAAATATTTTCTCTGTTGTTGCCGCCGTTGCAGCTGTAGCAGCAACTGTTTCCACCTCTTGCTGCGCATAGGCGCCGGCGCAGGCGCACACGCCCAGCAAATAGAACCAGCTCAAAGCTAGCATAATCCTTAGTTAATAACTGTTTGATGTGTGATTGCTCCTCCACTCGTTGTTGTCGTTGTCGTTGTTGTTGTTGCTGCCGCCTACACTTTCACATTTACTCTGAGCATGTTTGGAGGCGGCGCAGCTGCTTTTATATGACGCCAGCAGAGGCGGGCAGCGACGCCGGCGTCGCCGTCGACGTCGTCGCTGATGAGATATTCGTGTTAGAAGCACTTTGTGTCAATATTTGGTAAGTAGAATCTAAGAGCGGCCCCAAATCGTAAGTCCAGCGCCGATCAACCAGCACTTGCAGAGGCAGGCCCATGCGCATGCGCATGCGAGTATGAATATTCAATATGTGACCAAGTCCCGGCAGTCATTGAACCTCGACTGCTCGAGAAACTTTAACTGGGTTATGTTTACCCGGGCCAGACTGTCCCCAGCCCGAATTAGACTCGCGATGATGTCAAAAAGTGAAAAGTTGCTACACATTCCACACACTGCGCTAATGGCCGATGGTAAAAGTGATGCGCCCGCTGCGATAAATTGGTGTGTGAATATGACAGAAGAAATTATCAATCAATCAATTCCTTATCACCAATCGAAAATTGCACAATATCAATTGCTCTGATTGCGGGCGATAAATGCAGCCAAAGTGTGAGAAAAAAATAACAAAAAAAATAGTAAACAAATTTGGAAATCATATTACATTTTAAGCTGGAAATAAAACTTAGAGTTCATTGCAGAAAAAAAGGCAATAATATAATAATAAAATTCTTACACATAAAAAATATAAATAAATAAAGCAAGTCCCAAACAAACAATATAAAATTTATATCTGTAAAATACTAATAAAATAAAATAATGAAAACATTAAAATACTAATTAAAAGTGACCATAAAAATATTTATATAATAAATAAGTGCAATAAATATTTTATAGAATTTTATACTTAACAAATAGAGAAAAATTAAACAATAAAAATAAATAAAATACGAATAAAAAGTGACAATAAAAATAATAAATTTAATAAATATAAATAATAAATAATATAATAAATAAATGTAATAAATATTTTATCAAATATTATACTTAATCAACACAGACAAATGATTACAAATAATTGAAAAAACTTTGAATGTAATACAAGAAAAACACTTTAAAAATGACAACAAAAAAAAATCAAAAAATATTTATAAATATTACAAAAATTTAGTTAACGAGTGCTAAAGATGTCTAAAAATAGCATTTTATTTTTGCCTATTGTTGACTTAAGAAATTGAATCTTTAGCACTTGATTTGAATACCCAATTCGTTATAAATGAAATTGAGTCTTTAAGATTTGATTTGCTCTATTGACTATTTATCAATGAAATTCCTGAATGCCCAACTGGAATTTGTCTTCTCATTAGATTTAACTGAACAAATGTTTGCTTTCTTTCAGCATACATTATCCACTGTACAGTGTACACTGTGGAGACGTCTTTTCTTGCCACTTTTGCTTATTTCCCCTTATTTGCGTTTGAATTCTCTTTAGGCTAGAAATGGTTGCCATCGGTAATTATTGATGACTAACTTAGGTGAGATTTATAAATTAATTTTTTAAATTAATTCATTATTTTAAAATTACAAATAAAATATATAAAATAAATATAAAAAAAAAAAATAAAATAAAATATAAAATAAATATATAAATATAATTTAAGATTGTAATCAATAAGAAAATGTTTTTAAAACATGTTAAATCAATATACATTAAATCAATTCATCTATTCTATCTTTCATCTCCTTCTTTCTACATTCTTATTCCCTAAATATTTCTTTAGCTTTCATATAAAATGTTAGCCTAAGCACCAAGTCTAAGCCCACTCAGTATATAGATTTAAATTATAAAAATACAAATTATCTCCTTCCTTTAATATATGTTTAGTTCTTATATCAACTCTCAGCTCTCTCAACTCCAACTCAAAGTGCTCCCTGATGCCCGAGTGCACAATTTAATTGAATATAAATTATCGTCAGCTTTGTTGCTCTTGTCTATATATGTAGTTATTTATAGAGTTTATATCTTGTCCTCGGGTAGAGCTACACGAATTCTAATTGAAAAATGTTTGCCGTATTGCACACTTGCAGATAGATGGAGGGACCCCCATGTTCGGGCAGATTTCTTATCGAGGCGCCGCGACAATGCTAATTAGTTCCCGCCCAGCTGGCTGAGCAGCCATAAAAGGCCGAGGCGGCGCTGCTGGAGATGTCAAAACTGGAAATGAAGAGCTACGTTGCGATTGTGTGTCTGGCTGCGCTGTTCGCGGGCCGTGGGCGGGCGGCCTCTGTGGCCAAGCCGAGCTGCGGCGGCAGCACCTCCTCCAAGGACATTAAGCTGGTGAATCCGGCGATCCCGCCACGCAAATGCGCGTATCGCATCAATGCGTACAGCAAATACGTGTGCCAACTGCGCATCGACTTCGCCATGGTGCTGGCTCAGCCCACGCTGCAGCGGCAGGCGCAGACGGGCCTCAGCACCGCCGAGTGCACCGAGGACTACTTCCAGGTGAACGGCTTGCTTCTGTGCGGCACGGAGATCTGGCAGCACATCTATGTGCCCTTCAATGCCACGGCCGGTGTGAACAGTGTCGAGCTGCTCCTTTCGCTGGCGAACCGTGCCGGCGGCGTGTCCTTGCCCACGCCCGAGTGGAACATGGTGGTCACCCAGCTCGAGTGTCCGGCTGGCGCGTCAGTGCGCGAGCTCCAGCCGATGAATGGGCAGCAGCCAGAGCTGCGTGGCAGCTCCTTCACGGACGGCTTCCTCGTCGCGCCGCCCGGCTGCCTGCAGTACTTCCCGGAGGCCAAGGGCGTCGTCAAGTCCTTCAACTACAACGACGGCAATGGCATCTATCCCTCACACATGAACTACGCCATCTGCTTCAGGCGCACCACGGACACCTCCTCCCTCAAGTGGGTTGCCCTAAGCATTGCTTGAATGTGAATCTCATTTGGGTTTCTCTTCTCTTGCAGCATTCGCTCGTACTTCTTCCACGTGGGCGCTGAGACCGCGGCCAGCTCCTTGATGACCGACAGCTCCTGCTACCGCAGCGGCAGCTCGAGCGTCGAGAACGCCGACTACCTGATGGTGCCACAGGCCAAGCTGGAGGAGAGCAACGAACGCGCCACCTACTTCTGTGGCGCCACACGCGGCGACGTCGTCATTAACAGTAAGTTTGGATAGAGCTTTCAAAAGCTTTCACTTCATCTCGCTCTCTCTCTCTCTCTCTCTCTCTCTCTCTAACTTTCTCTTAGGCAACAACCCGGGTCCTTTGCTGGTGCTTTTCAACAGCGACGAAATCTACGACGCGAATGATGCTGGCTTCGCTTTTACCTACACCGTGGCCTAAAAAGCTCTCAATGATGCGAACACTCGCTAAATAAAGTTTTTGAATAACCTGTGCAAGCTTACGATTTTTATTAAAGTCTCATGAGAACCGAAAGCTGAAGCTGTGAATGAAAATGGAAGAAATATCTGAAATATCTATAATTGATATCATCTTCTACATCCATGTAAGTATTATTTGCTATTTCCATTCATACTTGAAGGGAGGACGGATAATTATAAATTTGGAAAAACTCTGCTTAAGCTTTTTACAACGCACACTTGAAAACTGATTTGGCAAATGGGTTGATAATGTCTTTGCTCTGACACTAAGTATTGTCAGCGTTTTACTATCAATTATAGATACTGCGCGTAGACATACATATGTATATTGACGCATCTATCGCAGTTGACAAAGTCTTATCTAGTGAGATAAAGAACTATAATTTATAGAAAAATATCTCAAATTGTGTGTCACAGTGTTTAGCAACAGGAAAATCACTTGAGAAGAGAAAAAAAAAACTTAGAAAGATTGTGAAGACACTATAATTACAACTACAATTATATAAATATTTATTTATATATAAATATGAAATATAAATAAATATTCTTTAAATAGCGCAACATTTTAATTATAGAACGAAATAAATTGATAATCATTCTTGTTTACATTTTAATTAGACAACAATTAGAAAGAATCAACATTGATTATGATTTACGAACTGCGTCAGTCCACAAATAAATAAATCAAAAGAAACTGATATAGGGAAGAGCTCAAGAAATGCCTATAGTAAAAGCTTATCAGCAGACGGCAAAGGGACTGTTGGGGAATTGCTGAATTTATATATATTTATTTATATTTATAGTATCAAATTCATACTCTATATATTATTTAAATAGTTTGCTAATATATAAAGAAAATCCCATTTAATGAACATCTCCCCTGCTAACTTCCCACTCAATGTTAAATTCAAACGAAGCGCGCGTCGCGCCGCTGTTAAGCTCACGTTGGCAATGTTAGACTCAGTTTGGCACTGTTAGCGAAACAGCCAACCCAGTTGGAAATTGGGTAGCCGCGACAGCCGGCCGGCGCAATTGTTGCGTGGCCTTTCGAATCACTTTTTTCGTGTGTGGCAAATGCGGATTTCAGTTGTCGTTCAACAGCCGCGAAATTCACACGCTCAAAGCGGAAAATACAATTTTCCACGCGGCGCGCGCAACTCGAATGAAAAGACGTTAGAAAATTGAAGAAAAATTTCAAATATAAAAATTAAAAATTCAAATAAAAATTTAATTAATGTACAATTAATTAATGTACTTCAATACATGTACAATGTGGGAGCTTATGGACTCCTTATAGTGTATGGAGGTTAGTGCAGCGTTGTCTCTCTGTGTGAAAAGTGTCAATGAAAATAGGAAAAGACTCGAGCTGATTTGTTATCAAGCGGCTGCAGTGCGTGCCGCTTAAAAGCCAATTTAAGTGGCAGGCATTTAATCAAGCCTCGAGCTGGGAGTTGAGAGCGCGGCGCAGCCTCGCCTGTGTGTGTATGTGTGTGTGAGGCATGCCCCGAGCAGCAGCAGCAGCAGCAGCATCCAGTGCTGCCGCCTTTTGTTAGAGGGCCGAGGCACATTCTCAAAATTCCCAGTGAAAACATTGCCATAAATTAACAACTAATTCAATTAACTGCTGACAACGTCAACGAGCCGAGCCGAGCCAGGACGTGGCAAGTGTGCCCCGCAGCCCCCCACCTCCACGCAGCGACTTGCAGCGCCGAAGGCCGCTTTTCACATTCCGGGGTAAGTTGATTAAGGCCGAGAGCTCGTGTGGGCGTGGCATAGTTATAAGCGGACATTAGGCAAGACAAGTTGCATGCAGACGGCGGCAAGGTTGAAAAATGTTTCCATTTTTTTTTTTTTTTTGCTTGCAACAATCTTTGCTGCATCAATC
This sequence comes from Drosophila pegasa, assembly GCA_035046225.1. Classification (NCBI taxonomy): domain Eukaryota; kingdom Metazoa; phylum Arthropoda; class Insecta; order Diptera; family Drosophilidae; genus Drosophila; species Drosophila pegasa. The sequence continues at coordinate 5,541,851 of JAWNOD010000076.1, read as the reverse complement.
ACGGCCAGCTTTTGTGCGATCTCTGTGGCTGCCGCACGCGGCAAAGTCATCAATCTTTGTCCTCGATTGTCTCGCCGCTCGCATTGACATGCAAAACTCTATCGCGCCTTATCGAGTAATCGATTTATCGACGATGACGCCTGCGCCTGCCTTTTGGCCTTTTATCAGTGTGGCACGATCGAAATGATGTATCTGCAGCCATTTGTCATTTGCCCCTAACAAGTTGAGCCTAACGAGCAGGCAGCGCGAGTCGCAAGTAAATACAATTTGCTACGTTTATTGTCTATTTGACATTACGGCGCCCCCGCCCCCGCCACTCGCCTCTCTCCCCCTCTCTCTCTCTGTGTGCACGCTGCGTATACGCTATATCAGTTTGGCTTTCCAGCCATTTATCAGTTTAGTTTAAACAATTCAAGTTGGCAGCAGGGCAAATGCACACGAGTCTTAGCCAAAATGCGACGGCATATTGTTGACTGCATTTAGTGGGTGGGTGGGTTAGGTGGGTGGTTGGGTGGGTTAGGGTGGTTGCTTTAGTTGGCTCTTGTGCCGCTGCCGTTGCCGTTGCTGGGCACGTGGTCGCTAATGCAAGCCACACAATAAGTAAATAATGGCAGACACTAGATTTATTTAGCATATATACATGCATGATATATATATATATATATATATATATATATATATATATATATATATATATATATATATATATATATATATATATATATATATATATATATATTTACATTTTACGTGGCTGCAAATAAACGTCAGAATTCAAGCGAATTGGCGACGCATCGCTTTAGTCGCAAGCACAATTTTTGGAATTACATAGTACCAGATATAAATCTATATATGTATATCTAGGAAATGGGATATATAAACAGTCTAGTCTGTTTATAATTGAACAATTCTGAGTTGCTGACGAACACATTTGGTCTCCTTGAGAGCAATCACAGATAAGCCTCGGTAGGCATATATATTTTAGATTAATTCTAAAGTATTTGCGACGTTATCTGTGCGATTGCATAAGCTCGATTCGATCTTGATTTTATATATGTGTGCATATATATATAGAGCTTTGTATTAACTTAGGGCAGTTTAGTGTTAATTGAATTTAAGAATTACATATTATTAAATTAGAGAATGTAAATTTAAGCTAAGAAAAGAATGCCATTCAATAGAAGAGACGAGGGACAGGCAGAGTCAACAAGATTTATATGTACACTATATAGTAAATCGAGGTAAAGCTGGATAATGCTTAGCTATAATGTTTCTATTGCTGATTCAAATTCATTTTTTAGCATTAAGGTACTTTTTGGGTATCTTTTATAGAAATGCCTATGCCTTCTATATATTATATATTTATAATATGTATAAAGTAAATTTTCATATATAGTAACTATATTTATCTATATATTCTATATATCCTTTTCACTATTTATTTTCATATTTATTCAATTTGAAAATTTTCTTAAATATAATCCTTATTTATTTATATTTGCGCACATCTGAATCTGAAAATATTGCCAGTTCTACATGTTTTCATTATAAAAGTGCGCTAAATTTAATATTATGTTATCTGAAAAAGTATCAAATTATAGCTTGACTTGGCTTAGAAATGCCTTAAGAAGAGTAGAGTTTAGGATCTCAGAAGAAAGCAAATCAAACTTTATAAAAAATCTAGAATTAATATCAGAATAGTTTTGATTCAACTTTCAGAATTTATATTTATTATTTTATATTATTCACATTCTGCTTATATATTCTCAAACTAAACTAAATCAAATCCACTTCGCTTTAGCCACTCTTCTACCGTCTTCAATTACCTGTATTACCCGCCCACATCTATTTATCTTTCTATAGAGACTTAAACCAATTACCAATACACTGCACATCGAGCACGAGTAGAATTAAAATTAATTTGGTATTGCAAATTGCAGATACAAATATTTATCTTCATTCATATGCAAACATTTACTAACGCTTTGCGTTGAGCTCTTTGACCATCTGTGCTATCAGTTGACTAAAGCCTAGTTATTTGTTCACAAATTTATTCATGTTTAATGCCTAATGCTGACAGCGACTAAACGATAACTATTTATATTGTTAATGTGAAAGACGATAGCAACAGCAACAACAACATTTGGTTTATTGCTATTGCTATATATATTTCCAATTGCAAATCAATTTTTGTTAATCTTATTCCATTCGCATTTGTAGCATTTCCTTAGCTTTTTCTTTGCACATTGAACTTCATTGATGAGCGGTGAAAAACTTGATCATCTCGTTGGCCTAAAGCCAAAATAGATTTAGTTTACTGGCTGGGCGTTTTTAATCATTACAGGTTTCTCATCGCCGATATATGAGCATTTTGAAATTAATTGCATTACCACGCAGCTATTTTAGGCTGTGAACATCAAAACCGCATTTTCCATCAACTAAAAACAAATCTAAACAAACAACAAACGTTTGGCGCGCAAAAATGTCTGCTGATTGAAATTGCTTCAATCAATTTTCATTATGATGAAAGGCAGACAGGGCAAGGAGAGGGGGCAATAGAGAGAGATATAGAGAGAGAGGGTAGACAGCTCATCACGCACGTTAGGTCAATCATAAATGCTCTGGGGCTGCGCAGCTGGTCGATTGCCGCATTTAGCTAGAAGCTAGGCAAATTAAAAGTAAAATTAAAATTAATTGTTATGCGCGGCTATAACAACAATCAGCAGACAAATGCTAGGAAAACGCGCGCGAATCGCTAGCAAAACGCGCGTGCGCCGCACTGACTCACAGGCGATTGCTGGTGCAGGTTTTTCCTCGTCTTCTTCCTCTTCGTCTGCTGCCATTCAACGTGCAACAGTTGCGTGACAAACAAACAAACAAACAGGTAGACCAACTGACAGACAGGTAAACAAACTAGACAACTAATGTGACTCTTACATGGCCAACTGTGTGTGCGGGTTCAATTAACGCGAGGAGAGCGACGGCGTTGAGTGAGTGGGGTGGGCGGCCGCTTGCCACGCCCTTAAAAGGCGACAACAGCAAATCGCCAATCAGGCGAGCTGGCAGAAAAAGTTGTTAATTGGAATTTAACAAGCACTAAAAGCGTCTAATGGAATCGATGCCCAGGAATAGGCGCGTCTCCCAATCCCTCTTTGAAGATGAGCTCTATTCCCAGTGGCGCGAGCTACTGTTACCAGTTTACCCACTCAACCGCAGCCGTAAATACGCTCTGACAGCCGCCTTTGTTGTTGTTGTTGCTGTTGCTTTTGTTGTTGTTATCGTGTCAGCAAATGTAGAAATTAAGTTTTGTCTCAACTGTTGCTTTAGCTGAGAGATGCTGCTAGCTGCTTGCTGCTGGCAGCTGCTGGACAGGCGCGATGCCACATCAAGAGATTCAACTGGCATGTGCCTGTTACCAGCGCCTCCTTCCCCACCCCTCTTGCCCCCATCTCCACAGCTGTCAGTATCATTTACGTGCCGGCTACAGCAGAAAACAATCAACTTATTTGTCTGCCTGCTGCTAAACGTTTGAAAGCCAAGCCAGCTGCTTTGCTTTGCCTTGCGCCTTACAGTTAAGGCCGCTGGCAGAGGCCAGAGCGAGTCCCATTTCCAGTCCCGCTTCCAGTCTCTCGCTAAGAACAGGCCCAGCTTTGGCCATTGGCAGCATTTGCACTGCATTGGAGACTTCAAGTTGCGAGCTACCGCAATTAATGTCGCTCCACTCCATCGACAATTTATTCGAGTAAATTGAGTTGAAGTTTAATTAAATTTACAGTAATTCGGTGAATTGTAGCCAAGTCATGGGGGAACAAAATTAAAATTTACTAAATAAATAATTCAGCTGGGGCGGCCTATGCCTAGGCAAATTATTGCTTGAATTTGCCGAGTCAATTTAATTAAATGAAAAATATTTTAGCTTGGCTTTAGTTATGTGGAATTATTTCGATGTTTGTTACTAAAGTAAAATTAAATTACTCGAATAACTTGGAGAAAATATGTAATTGATTAGTTAAATGGTAATTAAATTGTTCTATGGGGAGCTAAATATATTAGCATGTGCAGAGAAATTTAATTCAAACTTAGATATTTCTCAAAAAATATATATTTATAAAATTATATTATATTTTTGAAGAGTTTTTTTATTAATAAAACTATATTTTGCTTTTATTAGTAGTTAAAGAAACAAATGAGAATATATATTTATTTATAAATATATGAAATATTGAATAAATACAAATATTTGTTTTATTTATCATACTTAAGTAATTATTATATATTTCGGTAGGAGCTTAATATTTAACTCTTTAACCTGTGAACTTTAAATATTTATATTTGTAAATATAAAAAGTTTGGATTTCGAAGAATACAAATACTAAATTGGATATAAATTACTTTAAGTGATAAATAAATACGTAGTTGTCAATTATATAATTACTTAATTAAATGTTCTCTAAGCTCTAAGCTTAGCTTATAAGTATAAGCTCAAGTTAAGCTATTATTTTCAGCTATTTAAAAGCAAGCTTAAAAAATCTTAGAACTTAACTGAACTTAAGCTCTGTAATTACTTAACTAAGCCCTTAATACCTGTTTATTTTCCCAATAAATCCTGCAAATTAAATGACATTTAGCTTAGCAAATATACGTATTTAACGCTCTTTAAGTAAATATATAGTTAGGTCAAAGAAGTATGCATAAACTTAAGTAATTTCGTATATACCTTAGCTTAAGTGCTCAAACATTTAATTTCCAGTTGTTAGCCTGAACAAACATTCACAAAGAAAACTTTCTTTGTTCTGAGCGCCAAATTATTAAACTCTATAGGGCAACGCCACCTTCTGTGGATTATTATTCTGTCGCCCTTTTGCAGTTCTTTTCGTAGCTGGCAGTGCCTTTGACAGGTCGATGGCAAAGCCTGCTGTGTTTGTGCTTTTGGTCACACAGAGACAGCAGCAGCAGCCTATGCCAGATGATGTGAACACCTTTTGGGCTGCTGTCAGCGCTAATGAAGCAAGCGACAACAGCAGCGAGCGACAAAAGTTGCAACACCAAATGCTGCACATGTCACACGTGCCGCATCTCTTGACAAGACCAGACAACTGGTTTGAGCGGCCAAAGCCAAAGCCAAAGCGAAACCCATAGGCGCAGCCAACCTGTGTAAATCTCCAGCTCCTCCCCTCTCTCTCTCTCTTTCCCTCGCTCTCTCTATCTCTTTGCCCCTTTGTCTTCTTGCAACTGCCACGCTCAATTTGGAGCCGCGCCGCCAACATTAATCAATTGAGCGCGCGCTCACAGGACCCGCACGAAGCTGTGCTGCAGCAGGCAGCCAGCCAGACAGCTGGGCAGGCAGTGTGGGCCATAAATTAAAGGCCTTTGGCAAGATAGTCCAGCTAGACAACACCTGTTGCCGCGTTGCCTGCACTTTGTCGGTGGGCCACTTCCGTTTGCTGCCGTTGCTCGTTGCTCGTTGCTCAGCGACTATCCGATGCTGAAAGATGATTTGCAGCAACTTTTAGCCGCGAACACTGATATGCTCTTTAGATAATGTCGTGTGTGTGTGTTAGAGCTAAGTATTTGCGGTTTGCTTGCTTGCTCACATGTCACGCCCGCCAGGCCCATAAATCACGCGCAAATTTTGCCCTGCCACGCCTACAACGCCTACATCAGACAGCCGAAAAGTCCCCCTAGGCTCACGCCTTAAGGTTCAGCGAGACATTTGCTAAATTTGTAAAGCCAATGATTGACATATCAAGCGCTGACTGTGTGACACACTCGCACACACACACACACACACACCGACATAAACACACACAGGCACACATACACAGACCTTATCAATGTGCAAACGGAAGTGGAACGTCAAACATCATTTGGCATTTCGTTTGGCGCGTTGACAGCTGCTAATCAAAATAGCGCCAAAAGCAGCGCCAAAAGCAACGCCAAAAGACCTTTAAAATATCGAAAGCAAGCCCCACGCATTGACACACTCTGCTTCTGCTTCTGCTTCTGCCTCTGGGCACGGCTCCAGAAATCGTAAATGCAACACCAACAACAAGAAACACAGCTGCAAATGTTGGCATGCGAAAGTGCAATTAAATATGAGTGTTGGCAGTCGGCGGGGCAAGCGGCTCAAGCGAGTGTCTTTGACACTTTGACAAACTATGCCAAATGTGAGTTTCATGGAAAGTGACAATAAACAAATTCGACAGCAATTGCGCTTTCTATAGGAAATAATCAAACTTTGCTTGTAGATCTGTTATGATTGATATTTAATATATATCTAGAATTTGTATATGAAATTGACGTAAAAGTTTGGTACAAATTTATATAGAATTTATTCTATAAGTATTTTGGCTTGGCTTCCACAATAGATTAGGCTGCTAGAAAAATAACTAATATCAAATATATGTATTCATATTTTATAACAAAAGATAACCCCTTAAAGTTAAACATAAATCAGAGCAATTTAATATATTCATTAAAAATTTGCGCAATTTTTATTTTTTGCTATTGATTTATGTTGATTTTTATAGTAAAAGATTTAAATATAGCACATTTCAAAAGTTGTTTATGCCATAAGCAAAATCGTAAAATGAGTTTATATAGTTCTCGATTATATTTATGCTTGGTAAATTTAGTCAAAAATGTAATAAAATTTAAAAATAATTTTTAAAATAATGTATAATATATTAAAAGTGAAAAATTGTCGCAGATTTACGATGCAAAATCCTTACTTATTTATAACTAGATCTATAAATTTAGAAAATAAACAAGAGTATATTAATAGAGCTGTTACAAATGACATATTCGTGACTGAATATGTCATCAGCTTGTTAGATTGCTAGATAGCTTGATGGATGTGTACTACTATTATCTAACCATCAATCTGACAATCAGATAACACACTCACACACAGACAATTAGAACTTTCATCAACAAGATTCCAAGAACTGTCTCTGCATTCACTTTTAATTCCAAAACATTTTGCAGTCCACACAGAAATTTAATTACTTACTATTTTGCTTGTGTTAAATATTTAATGCTTTGCTCTTACATTATAGCACATCTAAATGTTTTTTTCAGGCCCAAAATGTCTTATTAAATTATTTAGTATTTGATTTGGCTATGATTCATGCACAGGTCTTAGGAATTCAGCTTAAAAGCTTAATCAAAGCGAAAATGCTTTAAGAGTGGGTTTATTTCCTGATTTGCATTCAACAAACTGCTTAGGTTTTTGTCTTCAGGCCATTTGACCTAGTGCCACACACCCTCGCACACACACACACAATCACAGACACACCTACCCACCCACAAAGGCCGAGCCAAAGCCAAAGCCAATCGCAAGCTGAATGCAAATGAAGACATTTGCTCATGGGTCTTTTGGCTTAGTTGTTTCGGGGTCTTTTGCATTTGAATGCGTAAATCAGGTTAGTGCTTTGGCAAACCTGGCGACAATATGTGGCGTATGCGTAATATTTATGTGGTGTTGCCTCGGTGGCTGACTGGCTGGCTGGCTGGCCGGCTGGCTGTCTGGGCACATGTGGCAGCGTTCCAAGTGAAACGCCGGCGCGTGGCATAAATAAACACATTTGTGGCAGCACCAGCGGCAGCCGCTTCTTGTGCATTCAGCCTGCAACATGCAAAGGCAGACAACATGAAAATTGCATTAGAGCGAGGCAACAGCAGCAGCGCCCACGCACATATAAAGTTCAAGTCCCCTGCCCGCAAACGTTTGTGCAATTAAAGAGACCTGCACAGAGCATAATTAAAAGGAAAAAGTGACAGAAGCCGCAGTGAAATGTCGGCCAGAAATGTTCAATTTCTATGTGAATGAGCGAGCATTAGAAATATCGCACAACTATGTTGCCAAATTCACGCCGAACTTGCTTCGCACTCTGGCATTTCCATTTCCCTTGGCTAATGAGCCAGCAGCTGCCTGTTAACTACCAAAAACTGAGCTTTAACCATTCCGACAGGCGCTAATTAGTTAAGAGCCATGGCAGCAGAGCCGAAAAGAATCGCTGTAAACAAACCACAAACGCAAAGCATCGGCAAAAGATTTTCTTTCAATTAGACAAACCGAAAAAGTTCCGGCCTGCGGCTGTGTTGCTGCCCCCCCTTTTCGTGACTCCCTCGACTGTGGCAGCATTTCCCTGGCCAACTTCAAATGAGCAAAAAACTGAAATGGGAACATATACCTTCTGGCAGCATTTCCTGTTCGACTGCCACGTTTAGACCCAATTCTATTCGGTTGACCGCAAAGCCAGAGTGAGGCAGCATTAAAGCCGCAAAAACTGTCAACAACAGCTGCAGCTACCTTTAATGATACTCTGTAAGTGGCCCAAGTGGGTATCTTCCTATGCAATAGTAGCAAGTGATGTCAGCTCAGATGAAATCACGGACTCAACTTGATTGATGACTGCAGTAATAAATCTATTTCGACGGACAGTCGTTAATCTTTGTGCCATTAAAAGTAACAATAACTAATAGCAAATCAGAGTTGACTAAGGCGCGTAGTAAAAACTATTATACAAGGATTTATGCGAATTTTTTATAAACTTAAATAAAAATTGTAAAAAATATTTGGAGATGAAAGGTGATTTGTTGATTAATAGATGGTTAGATGGTTAGCATATCCATTAAATTTATGCATATTTTTATTTATTTATGAATATATCATTCCTAATATAAAAATTAAATTTGATATAAAATTTGCGCTATTTATATTGAAAATATTTGCAAAATATAAATATTTTCATACGCAAAACGCGCTTGATACGATATTCAAACATAAATATTGCTTGCATATCATTATCAGTTAGTTAAAATAAGAACTTTATTTAAAATATTTTTACTTTAAGTCCAACCACATATGAAAGTCCATTTTGTATTGGTTACTTTTTACTCTAAGGTTTCATTGCGAGCTACAATGAAAATTATGAAAATTCTCGGAACAAATGTGCTTGGCCTTAAAACCTTTTAGCGGCTTTAGCTGTAAGCGGCTTACACACTTAAAGTATGCCCAATTGACCACAGAACTAATTACAGGGCAGCATTTAGTTGAGGCACCTAGCCGAGCTAATGTTCTTGCCTGCCAGGCTGTCTTCACACAATCTGAATCCAGGCGCAAGACGAGCTAATACGAGCTTTGGGAGACGAGCATATTGAGGTCTGGGCGCATAAATAATGCAAAGTGTTTCATAACAACACTTAAAGGGCAACGGGGCGGACGGACACTCGGAATGTTCGGAGCAAATTGAGCAACTGACAGTGGAGATTGCGCATACGCCATGTGTTACGTTGTACGTCGGCTGGCTACATCCATTTGGGAATGGCTTAACAAATGAACGGGCCAGACACATTTGACGAGCGGCAAGTGCTCGATGGTTGCTCAGGTTGCTTGCGTGCTCATTTCTATAAATATATACATATATTTATAAATAGATATACATACATATATATATATAATACATATATAAACATTGATTGATATTCCGTTGATATCCTTTGCTTGGCTCGCATTGCACGCAATGGCAATCAAATCAGGACGCTGTTTACTTCTGTTATTTATAGTGGCCATGAAGTTGGTGGAGCGTGGGTCTATGTCTAGGCAATTCGTAGGCCAAACATTTGACAACTGGTAGGGGACGGCGAGGACTCAAGTACAGCAGCAAGTGCGTTCGTCCTGAAAGTTTTTCTTTTTCGATTTACAGTTCGTGCCTGCGCATAAAATTTGGCTTTCGCTTCGCTTGTTCTTCGGTCCAGGACTTGGACTTGGAACACTTTTAATTAAATTCATTTGCTGGCTTTTGGCTTTTGATTAAATATGCATAAATAGCAATTAAGTGAAGTGTACTCGGTGTAAAGCATATCCTTGCCTACGCAATTTATGCTAAATTATTGCACACTATATCCTTGTGTATTGCGGCCAGCACTTGAGACGCTGTTGCCCCAAAAACGGCAGCCGTTGCCCGGCCACTGAAAATTAAAACGCTTAATTGAAGTTGCTCCTGCCTCCTGGTGCTCTTTTGTTGTCTCCTTTTTTATGGCCCTTTTTTGCCGCCGTCTTTTGTGGCTGCAATATTGCAGGTAATTAAGATAGCCCCAAACCCAAACATCAACATAATTCACTGTCTGAATTTCATTGTGGTTCGCCTTTCTTTTCACGCCTTTGCCCAAGGCTTACTTTTCCAAAGGACCCTTTGTGCCCGGCTCGTGTTAGAAAATGCTCTGAAGCGCGGCAAATCTTCTTAAGCGCCAGCACATTTCTTTAATTTGCTAATGGTGGCTCTGGCCGTTGTTGTGGATGTGGCGAAACATATCCATTCGAGCCGTTTCTTTCATTGATTTGCAATGAATATTTATAGCTCATATGGCTTAACCAAAAATAGCGCATAAATATAAATAGCCCTGCGGCAATTGCTCGGAAAATCTAAAAGCCATTATCAAGTTATTATCTAAAGCGATAATTTTACGACCAGCCAGCTTGTGGGCGAACAAAATAAAATATGCTTTTAGCTAGTAAAAATTAACGACCTTCTTGAAGCATGGCAAGTGATGGAAGCAATCTGACAACCAAATAGTTAAGAGTTGGTAAAACTTGTTGATGGAAATTTATAGTGAAATTATAAATTAATTATTATTTATACCTTATGCAAACTTTTGCTCTTTTGTATATTTGGAATTAAATTGAAACAAAAAAAAAATATATATATATTTTTTTTAAAGTAAACTGAATATATATGTAATGTTAACCAATTAACAACAGACTCTGTTAGCCAAGTTTCTAAGCAACAATATGTATATTTGAGGATTGGGAGTTATCCTGATGTATCCCTTGTAGACTACTCAGACTACATTTTATTTTCTTTTATTTAATTACGGTCAGAACCCAGCGAGTTACAAATTTGTGTTGTCGCTGCCCTTTTTATATGCTCTCTATCTCTCTCTTTCTCTCTCTCTCTCTCTCTCTCTCTCTCTCTCTCTCTCTCAATCTCTCCCTCTCTCTCTCTCTCTCTCTTTATGCGATTTGTACAGCACTAGAGCCATATGCAATTTGTCCTCTTGAACTTCTGCTTTATTTCACTTTTTAAAATGTAATGCCACTTAATATTTTTTCAAACTAATGGTTTTCTTATACACATGGCATAATAATATGATATCGAATAAGTAAAAGAATATACTAACATAATATAATATAGGAATCGAAGAACTCTCTGACATACACTCTACATCTTATTGTAGTTATCTTATCTATCAGTGAAAGCTTTTTCCTTATCGCAATTTCAAAACATTTATAAAATTTTTAGCAACACCTTAAAGTTTTTTGTCTCATATCAATATCGCGGCAATCCCCGTTTCTTAAACACTCCCCATTTCCTGAGCTCATAATGAAGTCAGACTCGAAACAGCTAACTCAGACAGTAGCTGCCTCATTGCTGTCCAGGAATAACCAATCAGAAATTGTTATGCATTTAAATGCTGCATTTAGTTGACCCAGTTGCATGCTGCACGCTGCCACATGATGTATGCAAAATAATGCAACAAACCAAAGCAACGAAAACAGCAGCCAGCAAACATTAAAGAACTGCAGCAGCAGCAGCAGCCAGATATGTTTCCGATTGTCTATGATACAATAGAAGGAGCGCCACGAGCCCCATTTCGTGCAAAGCATTTCGCATATATTTCGACCTCTTTTCTGTTTCTCCTTTTTTTTTGCCGCTGCTGTTGCTGCTGCTGCTGTCGTTGCTGCTGCAAACTGGCAAAAGTCGAGCGAGCGTTTGTCATGGCGTATAATGGCCATAATTTGCTAAATGCTGCACAGCAGATGGCACTTGCTCAATTATACGAAACTATGTGTGGGAGCAGAGATTTGGATACCCTGTAGAGATCTGATAAGAGTAGATGGGGTAGTAGATATATAAGCGAAATATATTCTATTATCTAAGCTAATGAAATATTAAAGTAATTAGAGGACTCTGTACAAAAATCAATTTCCAAGTAATTTTTCTGCTTAAAGAATTTTCTTCCTTAAACAAACTTTCAATCAATCTGTTAATTATCAACAAACTTTTCTATGGCAGTCAGACGAGAATGCTTAAGAGCTGCGTGTTACAATTCACTCAAAGGTCACGCAAACACATACATAATGTATGTGTGAATGCTGAAGGAGCTTGTAAGCTTGTTTAGAACTCAAGTGCAGCTACAGTTGAGCTATCTGGTATTCATGTACTCTACTACAAATACATTTACTTGTAGATGACTTCAAGTCCAGAACTTACTTGGGTATTCTTAAGACTTTCAGAATAGGAGAGCTTTTATTATTAGATAGATAGTCTTCCTCACTATCGACTATCTTCCTCACTACACTCCAACTCACTCTCTCTAAAAATACATCTTTCGCAGGGTATCCCTCTAGTCTATCAGTTCTCAGTCTTGCATTCCACCAGCTGTAGTCGCACAGTTGGCATTCCGCTTAATGGCACATAACTTTGCCAAGCTTATTGAATTAGTTGGAACAGCAGTAACAGCAGCAGCACCGACTATGGCAGCACCGACTATGGCGGGAAATCTTTCAGGCAAATCGTGAACGTCATTTTAATTGGCAGCCAGGCGAGCAATTGGAATTATCAGAATGTATCTTACAGATAGCAGCAAAGGTTCAAAGCACAAAAGAGACTCAAATTCAATTGGCCAACGGCCAGAGCAAGCGAAAGGCAAAAGGCAAATCAGATAAGCCAAAATGCCCAGGCACAACATAATGCGTTCCACTCACTGGACAGCCACAGCAACAGCAACAGCAACTGGTTTAGGGCAGACACAACAACAACAACAACAACACACAATCCGAAGAGCACAACAAACGAGGAAAAAAACGAATGTACGCGCCTTGTAATGAGCTGGCGATTGTATCCGGCAGATACATTTGTGTTATACATACCCATACACCGACATACCCTTACACACGCACACACACACACGCGCGCGTACAACCTCAGCTCGAGTCATTTGTTTGTTCAGATTTATGCTTTTGTTGCTGCCTTGTTGCCATTGTCAAGCACAGTCTCTAATTAAATGTGCACAGTTACCACTAAGAAAAATGCAATAATGCTCGACTAGCGAATACCCGGTAATCAACGCCTCTAGCTGCAGTCAAAATTCAAAGATATGAAAGGAATCTCTATGTCATCATATACCCTTTCGTTACTTTATCATCCACACAGGGTATTGGGACACAAAAAAAAATTAGTCTTCACACAACTGGATTAATTACGTCAATGAGCGCAACTTGATTAGCCACTGCGTGCAGCTTGCTGGCGGCAGTGTCTTGTCCTTGTTGCGACTTTCTTAATACACTTACCCAAAGTTCGAGCCTCTTCAAGTTCTGCTTAAGTAAAAGTTTTCTGCATCATAAAAGTGCAGCACGTGTTGAGTTTAGCTCCAGACCATGTCTAGATAAAGATACTTTCGTGTCTTGTTGCTGCTGTCGCCAGCATAAATGGGTTCAATTAATTCTTAAGCCTAGCTCTGAGCACTTGATACGGTCAAGTTAGCCTTGTTATCGATTTTGATTTGCTTTGTGGCTGAACGTCTTCTGTAATTGCAGTTTTATTAACAGCTCTTGCTCGAACTGCACTTTGACTTGCCTTTAAAGTTTTCAACTTTGACTTTTAATTAAAAGTTTCGTTGCTCCCAAATAAAATTACATGAGAAATTTATGTTAGGTCAAAGTTTTTGTTGTTCAAAGCATTGAATGGCCAAAGCTATTTGATAACGCAATTATTGAGTGTTAGGGGAGTGGGGTGATAGACGTCTGAATACTCTGTGATTTGATGGAGTATCTAAATGAGAGCTAATCAATTCTGTGCAGTGTTTAAGGAATCTTTAGCCTGACAAAGCTCTTTAAACCCTATCATTTATATTCATTAGGCGCTCAACTTTTTCTTAAGCCCTCATTACTCCTCCTTCAGCTTATCCTGTCATTCATCTCACAAAAGTTAAAGAGAAACTGCAAATTGTTGTCATGAATAAAGTTGTTCAAGCAGAGTCCATCAATTGATATATACATAGTAAATCAGCATATAGCCTTAATTGCCTGGGAGCCTTGTGAGACGGCGCGGCAATTTCAAGTAAATCAAAATGTCATAAATCACAAATGAAATTGAAATTTAAAGTATTTTACAGAAGCCAATAAAAGAAAACAAACAAAGTTCGGACAGCAACAAGTAAACAAAAAGCCAAACCATTGTCCGGCGCAAACTTTTTGTGAACTCAACTTTTTACTTGTTAAACACAAAGTCATGAAAAATTAGGCCGAAAAGGTCGCTAAATGCGCGCGACAAGGAGAACTGTTGTTGAGACTTATGGAGAGCGACGGCAGCTGGGCCTGGGCACGACTATTGTATGGCTGTTGGGGCCATAACACTTGATTATGCAGATACACAAATAGAGAATCAGCCGCAGAGTCCCCATCTCCATGGGCTAGACAATAAACAGCAAAATATATTTCCATATGAATTGAGCAGCAATTGTCTAAAAAGGCAAGAACGAGCGAGAAATTCGTAACGAGGCAAATGAATTGAGAGAAGAAAATACTTATGAAAATCAAACTGACTTCCATTGTCATTAAACGGGTTGCGGGGGGAGCTCAGGGGGCGCAGGGTCAGGGTCAGGACTTTCGTTTTATCCGTAGATGTGGCGCTGAAAGCAATTTAAGTCAACGCCTCAATTCTGTGTGCGTGGGTGCGGGGTGTGGCTTAGTGCAGCTGTCAATGTGGGTGAAACCTCAAAAACAGCACCTACCACCCCACAGCCACCCACCGATCCACCCAGCCATTCAACACCCTTCCACAAGTGGCGGCAAGTCAATTGTAAAAGCATTTTAAACAAAACTCAACGAAACGTGCGGAAAATTGCTGATGGGCGGAAAAGTGCGTGTGTTGGCTGCTTCGATCCAGCTTCAATTGTCTCTCTCCAGCTCTCTATCCCTCCAAGAGTGTAGGGAGCGGAGTATCTTTTAGGTGCTGTGACGCAGCAGTCGACAAATAACAATGTTATTATTATGAATTATCCACAATATTTAGACATAGATCGGAAGTGTCAGCGCGTGTCTCTTTCTATATTTCAAATAAGAATAAATTATTTTGGCCTTGAAGGCAACTCAATTAGTTGGGCTACGGCGTTAATTGAATGAATTCTTTTGATCCAACATTAAATGAGCTTCTATACAACTGGCAAATGCAAATGAATAGCCACAAATTAGAAAAGTCGTTGAAGCGAGAGCTGTGCGAAAAGTATCGCAGTTGAGGTATATAGACTAAGTGATTGCCAATCGATATTAAATTTTCCTGATTGCAAAATTTTGCAACATTTATAAGTGCTAATTGGCAAATATGCTTCCTTAACCGTTATCTAATTAAAAATTTTGATCGACTTTCATACTTCATAATCAAAATAATACAAGAGCAGACACATGAGACTGAATATGAATATGACTCCGGTGAAGAGAATGACTCAACTTGATTTTTAACATTTCTTCTTTTTTCTCTACTTAATCTATTTTTTCTTTATCCACTCTTCTCTTCTTTTCTTTACATTTTTATTTTATTCTGTACTTTGCTTCTCTCTTCTCTACTTTTCACTCTTGTCAATTTTCTTCTACCAATGTATACTCTTCCCGACGTTTCTCAAATCAAATTTTCACTTCATTATTATTATCCATTATATCTCTTTCTCTCCTTTCTCTTCTCTTCTTATTGATGCAATATATTTTCATTATTTACATAATAAAGCTCCATTTGTCGTGCACCCGAATCCACTCTCGTAAAAAATAACAATCAAGAAATCAAAATGCGAATGCGAATTGTTTTGCCTTAGCATTCGCGCTTAACAAGCTTGTTCTCAAGTTCTTTTGTACTTAAGTTAAGCTGTCGCAGCTTTGACAGGCTCGAACTTTATCTAGGCTGCCAAAGCAAACAATTCCCCACACAGCACAGCAAACAGCCCCTCTTTCAGCACTCTCGCCCATCTGCAGCCTACGAAAAAAGCGTTGTCAAAAATCAAAGTACATAAGCGCAGTTGCTAACTTCTACAGCTTGAAAACTTGCCGAAATGTAAGTGCGAAAATATTTTCAGTCGCTTGCCGAGAATGAGAAAGGCATTGTAAAGGATATGCCGGGCAGGACAAACAGGCTGTCATGTAGGCTTAGGCATATCCTCAGCGATATCTTTATGCGTGTATCTGTAACTTAAGGACGCTCGACTTTACAACCGCATGACAATTAAAAGAACAAATAGCTTAGGCGAAGGCGAAGACGCAGGCGAAGGCGCAGACACAGCTCATATTACACGCATCCACAGCTTGCCACAGCTTGTGACAAGGCAACATATGCAAATATAAAGTCTTCTCCCTCTCTCTCTGTCTCCTTGTGAGGTCTTTGTCAAATTGTGCAATTGTTGCTCGGGATAACAAACCGTGTGTAAAGAGCCGCATTTAACACGTGTGGCACGTATTTCATTTTGAAAGGCCCAGAGCCCAGAGCCCAAACCCAAGTCGCAAACTTGTCTGGTTAGTTAAGCGAGAAGCAATGAACCTGGGGGGCCTAACCGGCGTGTACCACACGGCGTATGCGTAACAATGCCCAGCACTTTGTTGACAAGGCGAGCGCATGGGTAAAAAATGAGCTGAGGCACGTAGTACATGGGATTTTTTCCCTTGGAGAAACGGCACGGGGAGGCGGCACAAATTGTGACAGCGAGAACGAGCGTGCAACAAAGGCGAACTCTGAAATGTGGCACAAAGCCAGCCACGAGCAGAATGCACTGACTGACTGCAGCAAGCCTCTTTCCCATGCGGCTTTAAAGCCAAACACTTTGACCTTTGCCCGCACGCTAAGCAGCTCGTAAGCACCTTGTCTGTGGCTTATAAATTATTCCATTTGGACTTTAAGCCCTGCCGACGGGTGTCAGCCCCCAGAGGCAAACGGAAATAAAACATGTGCTTAATAAATAAATTGCCTCTGCGCGTTATGCTCCAGCAGCGTGAGCAGCAGCAGCAGCAGCAACAGCAACAGTAATTTCTATCAATGCTTGTTTTTTCAGCTTCCCTTTTGTTATGCTAGGAGTTGGTCGAGTTATTTGCTCAGCTGTCCTTTCAGACATAATCCTGCCAGTGCACGCCGGACGCATAAAGAGCATGTGTTATACTGTGACATCAAGGGGTCTAAGCGACGCAGCTACATCTATATATATGTATGTATATGTATGTATACTGAGAAATATATATGTAGCTACATGTATCCTGTGGCGCATTTCCGTTTGGTCTATTTGAGCTACTTCACATTTACTGCTCGCATTTTATTTGATATATTAGCTACTTTGTGTGCACTTCAAATCTTCAAATATGCGTGCCCGACTCTATAAATCAGCGGCAAGCTCTCAAATATTATGCATTACCATGACAGCTGACAGCAGTTGGGACGGGCGTTTAAAGCAGTTTCCGCTTCGGTGTGATGTATTTTATGAAATATGGTTTGTTAGATATGAAAACGGGCTCAGGCCGATAAGCGGCACCTTAAATGCGCCGCCTTTTCCTTTTTTCTCTGGCATGTTCAATGTGGCGTATGCGTAATATTTTTTTTAGTATTTTGGTTACGGCTCTGCTCTGATTTATGTGTATTTAAATTGAATATGAATTTAAATGCAAAACTTAGGCTGCGCTCCGCAAATATGCTTGACTTCTGTAAGGAAATCGACGGTGCGTGTGACAGAAATGATTTTTCGGTTATTTATTATTTATGGGAAATACCTTGCTTTTATTATAAATAATCTTACGTTAGCTGTATTTCCGGTTTTTATTTTTATAGGTGAAATAACTTTATATTTTGATTTATATTCATGCGCGTACCTTTACAGAAAATATTGCTAGATAAATATTTTCGTATGGAAAATTGCGCTAGAATTGATTGAGTCTATCAAGTGTTGAGCCCTCAGCTATTTATGCTGGATTCCACATTTGATTGAGCTTATCAAGAATTGAGACTTCAACTGGGGTAATTCTCAACCGTTTCCAGAATAAATCTTGATAAATGATTCCTTCATTTTGCATTCTTCGTGAGTTAGGTATTTCAATTGAAAATCGGTTTACAGCCTGGCCTAAATTGCGATCTATTACAAAATATACCAACTAAGAATGCTGGCCGAAGCTGGCAATGGCCAGCCGTTTGAGTGGAGTGAAATCAAAGAAGGATTTGCATTTGCTGCCTTCCATTTGGCAAATGCATATCTCTGTTGATTTAAGCCTTTAAATGCATTTTGCAGCAGTTGTGCAGCAGAATCCCCATTGTTTATATCCCATGCAGAATTGCTGAAATAGAGCATAGCAGATGTCCCCAAGCGCAAACAATGGCAGCACAATTGATACGCTGTAATATTTTTGCCATAGCAAATCCCAGTGTTGACAATGCTTAAAAAAACTGAATATCCACGCAGCACACACAGAACAAAAAAAAAAACAATAAAAAGACAATAAACAAACTTTGTGTGGTGCGTATCAAAGAATACTTTACTCTGTACTCTGCCGCCCACTTTCAATCAGCTATGCATATACAATATATATTTATTTGTTTTTTAATACAATGTATGCAAGGTCATGTGGGCTGCTCAGTTTTTATGCTCATGGCAAAGGAAATGAAAATTAATGCGATTTTTAATTGCTTTTAAGTACCGATTGTTTATTTGAAGAAGCATACGCTAATATTTGCTTAATACACACACATGGGCGAGAAGCTTCATAAATCAGCGGAAAGTCGAAAAGAGATCTTATGATATACGCAGCCAATAAATTGTAAATAAAACTGATTTATTTGTAAGTAAGATGAAAAAGTGCTCGAAAGATGTGCAATAAACTACGCATAGCTGCTGAAAGTTTTGACAGCCAACGAATTGAAAATAACACCCATACACAGGCACTCATAGTCATCAAAGCAAGCATAGCCATGTGTGTGTGCGTGTGTGCGCGGTTTCATTACTCATACGTCACGTGTGCGTGGGTCGCAAATGCGAACTGCGTGCTGCGGGCTGTCAGGTCGACTCAGTTCGCGAGCTGGCGAATTGCAGTTCGAAAGTCACACAAATTTCATGCGCCTCACTGCCTTTTGTTTTCCATTCCCTCTCAATATGTGGTGCAATATAAAGTGAAAGAAAAAAAAACAAGGAAATTACGATTCGAACATTGTTTTCACTGCAGACCTAAAATAGATGCTCTCTGCTCTGCTGGCTTCTACATTTGGCGTTTTATGTGCCTGTTTTATTGAAGTTGTTGCTGTTCCCCTCTCCTGCCACTCCTCCACGCCCCTTCCGCTACGCACGCAATTTGCCAGCTGATGAGTGAGTGTTTGGGCCACACTCTTGGCCTAGGCATTTTTTATTGCTAATTTCTGTTATTGCCCTGCGTGCACAGGCCTCTGTCGGTGTGCGTGTGTGCGTAGGCACTCGTAAAAATATTTTTATTAGCATTGGGCGCATTGGGCACTGGCACGCCCACTAAAAGTAAACGCCGCAAAGTGTGCTTTGATATTTTCTGCACGCATTTAACGTATGCTTCTATCAATAGCTCAACTTTTCGGCTTAATGCTCTCACCTAGCCGCAATTTGCCGTGCCCCCAGCCCATTCGCTTATCAGCGCCGGCAAGTTTGTCGCCTTCGGCATCGTAAAATTTAAGTGCTGCCAAGCTGTTACTGACCCTCTTCCACCGCCCACCCCCAACTTACTGCAAATTGGCAGTACTTTTACGGCTTTTGCTGGTTAATAAACAAATTTGGCTGCTCAGCTTTTGGCATTGCGCTGCATAATAAATATATAAACATGCATTATCCTTATCAACAGACAGTTGCTGTCGACAGTTTTATGGCCGACTAAGTGTTGCGCACACAGCAATGTAGCTGCATTAGCCACTCCCCCCCAACTCAAACACCTTTTACAGCATCCAACTGCATCAATTCATTTCAATTCGCATTTGCGCGCTGCTGTTTTAAGTGCGAATTGCCATTTGCCTAAACGATAAGCTGTTGCGTGGGTGTGGATGTAAGTGCAACTCTATATGGGTGTATAGGTGTGTATGTGTATGTGTGGGTGTGTGGAGGTGTGTGTGCACGAGCGTGTGTATTTATTCCGCAGCTAGCGCAAATAGCGCTCAAATCGTGCTTGTTCCACTGAGCTCATCTACTATAAACCTAATTCTATCTTCCCGCCACGCTTGATTGCAGCCAGGTGCAGCAGAGCCTTCAGCTCTTAGCCTGCCACGCCCACGCCCACGCCCACCCGCAATCAGTGTGCTGCATTCAGCTGCCTGTTGACTGTTGTTGTGGCCATAGTTTCGCTTTGTTTCGGACTATTTGGTTCGGCATCCTCTTTGGCACGCATCCGGTTGCCTATCGACAGTTGGGCAGCATATGAGTGTGCGTGTGTGAATGCGTGTGTGTGTGTGCGTTGGGCAATGTGACATAGCTATTTTGCATGTTTGCCTAGCTGTTAGCCTGCATCGGTATGCTAGGAATTTGATGCGATAAATCTGAGTGTTGTATCAATTGGAATTTTGAAGAATGAATGAATTGGAAATGGAAATAAAAATTTACGAAAATTGGTTGGCTAAAATATTTAGATAAATCTATCAATTGTCAAATAATTGAGGCAATTAATTGCTTAGGAATTCGATTGAATATTTTCTGCCTGAACCTTAATGCTGCTTTGCCAAATTTCGTTCTCCCACAACACACATAAATCGCTCAATATGATTTCAAGCATATTTATAGCCCGGTTAAGCATATCAAATACGGCTTTAATTTATATTTAATTTATAGTGCGCATTTGCTGTAAACATTGCGAGTGCGTCGATAAAAAGTGAATTGTGTACTTTTGGGCGTTCGAATTAAATTGCCTGCGCCCGCAGCTGGATTCAGGAAAAGGCATTAAAATAACAAAATGAATAAATTGTGCATATGTTAAGCATATACACGCACACATACGCATACACGCACACACACACGCACACGTCGACAACAACGGCCACCCGCATTCGTAGCGAATTGGCCGCAAAACCAATTAAATTGCGGCTCAAACCAACTGTAAAACACAAAAATATGCGAATGCATGCAATGAAGCATGAGTCGCACGCATATATATAGACACTCAGGCACACACACACTCACGCATTCACACAAAAGTTATAAAAGCCTTGCCTAGATTTCTGCGCCCCAAAACATATTTGGCCACATATTAAAACCCAGCGAGTCGACCCCAAAAAAACTAATTGCAACACTTTTTCCCCTCTCTCTTTCTCTCTCTCTCTCTTGCAGCACACGTTTTTGTTGCATGCAACGCTTAAGCGATGGCTGAGCAGAGCACCAGCAGCAGCAGCAACAATAATAACAGCGGCAGCAGCAGCGCAACTTCCAGCAACGCTGCTGAAAGCGGACCTGATTTTGATGCACTGCGTGCGGCCTGCAACGCGCATTTGAATAGCAGCCAACCTCTAACAGGTAAAAGCCAAAACAGCGTGCCACATGCCGCACACACACACTGCTACATACAATTTGTTTAATCCGTCTTTAGGGCCGCACTGCACTGGCACCTTTGATGGCTGGCTCTGTTGGCCCGACACGCGCGCCGGCGACTCCGCCTACGAGCTCTGTCCGGGCTTCATCACCGGCTTTGATCCGACACGTAAGTGAAGCTAAAGCTATTTGATTTACTCGCTTGTTTATTCGCATGCCACAAAGGCAAATGCCACATCCGGCGTCCAGCAACTGATTTTGACAGTAAAATCAAATATCCAAATTAATTTATTGTACAATATAAATAAGCGAAGCAGCCAAATGTCAGGGGCACAAGATTACAACGGAAGCGGAAATACGTACGGCCATGCCAGGCACTCGAGGCACAGCTGTGTGCTCCAAGCGAGCAACTGACGCACACATGCCTGAGCAGGCCGCAAACCAGAAACCGCTCAGATTCCACCTGACATGCTAATTGGCCGCATTCCCCCGTGTGTGGAGGCAGCTCTTAGGCCGTCTTTTCACTTCCGCCGTAAAGCAGCTGCTTTTTTTTGGCTCTTATCTTTCATCTGTTATTAAAAGCTGCTGGCAAATCAATTTGGTTCTTAGAGCTGACTTAAATACATGCACGATATTCACATGTGTAAGTGTATGTGTGTGTGCGTGTATGTGTGCATGTCTACTCGTGCATAAAGCAGCAGCTTTTCGCCAGCTGCTTAAATTGTTTTTTTTTTTTTGCGTCCACAAAAGCTGTTCCGCTTTGGTTCAATTTTTTTGGGTTGGAAATCAATAACTGAAGTTTTGCTGTGAAATATGTTTTCATTAGAAGGGAAAAACAACAACAACAACATCCATAACAACAGCAAACAATGAAGCATTGTTCAAGTTTTGAAGCATCGAAAAGTAAATTGTACAAGTTTTACAAGTTTTTTTTTATTGCTCGAACTAAAGCTCGAAATCCAAAACAAAGTCAAATAAATGCCAGAAACTTGAACGCATGAAAATGACACAAGTGCCACTTGAAAAATCGAATTAATTTTATAGAACAATTTATAGCCAGAGAAAATGGTTTTAAAATACATGTGAAAATGGCTGAAAGGCGATAAGTTAAATCTATCTGCAAGAAATCTTAAGTAATATTGAAATATTTTAAAACAGAGGCAAGAAATTGAAATGCTTTTGCAAATAGTTAGGCAATAATAATGTATAAATAAAATAAATATATTTGTTCGATTCAGGCAGCATTAAAATATTTTATACTAAAGGTATACCTTCCTCAAATGAACTAACAACTTTTCTCTTTCCTAGGACTTACAAAATTTAATAAATTTTGTCTACCAAAAAGTTTTTTCGAAGGTTTCTTGATAAAATTATAAATAAAATTCGTCTGAAATGAATATTTGGAAGGCAAAAACATTCTTTCATCATAACTTATGAATTTTTAAGAATCTGCTTAATTTAAATCCAAATTTCCGTTGAAGAGATAAATATCTTTTAAACCTATTTAATTGAACCGCATAAACATATTAATATATGCTGATATGTATATACTTTCAAATATTTAAAAATTCAAACTAATTATTCTGCCTGCTGGAAAAGTCAACTCCAGTGCAATTATCCATTCATTTGGTTAATAAATATCTACAGCTATCGTTGCCTGCAGCTATTATTAAATTCTCCATCGACTCCACACAAAAAGTTCAGCTTTTCACGCTATCAAAAACATAAGCCACAAACATTGAACCCTCTTAATTATATAGATACAAAATGGTGTATCGTGGCCCACATATGGGCAAAGCCTCACGAATTAACCAAGCGCAATTTCCTGTTATTAGCTCGCGGCTTTTTATTTTGTTGCCAGGCTATGTTGGCCAACAATAGCAATAGCAGCAGCAACAACAACAGCAACAACAATAGCAACAGCAACATTTAAGTACAATAATCATGAATTATTCAGCACTGCATGAAATTATTTATGCAAGGCAAAAACAACATAAAAAGTGGAATATATTTTAAATATTTATGAAACAAAAAAGAAACGACTCAAAGAATAAGGAACAAAGGAAATTGGAAAGCACCCTGCCTAGAGAGAAGTTTTGATTGTAGCTTTTAAATAGAATTTGAAAAAAAAAATTATTTCTGAAATTTTTATATAAAATTTGAACAATTTTTTTGATTCCCATAATTCAAACTAAATATTAAGAAGAATTTGAGGATTTGTTCTTAGATAAAAACATTATTTGTAGACATGTATGTAGAATAAAAAGAGCTCTAACTTCACTAATGCCAATATTTCTCTGTATTAACGCTACAGCCAATTACTATTCAAATTTGAATTCCTAATTCTTTTTTTATTTCCCTCCACCTAAATCGTCGAGTCCCACCATTTTTTTCAGTGTATAAATTGCAATATTTGTAGCCAAACTAAACGGGCGCTATTAAACAATCACCATGAACTGCTGTATGGCAATTTATGGCATATTACTTGATTGTGGCACGGCAGCTTTGCATGAGACTGAACAGCAGGCCATGCTCACAGCGCCCGTGCAACAGCTTTGTCACGTGTCTCAGCGAAAGTTGAATGACATTTTTGTGTGTTGTTTGTGCCAAAAAGAACAGAAAGAAACTAGAAGAAAAAAAAAACAATGGCGCCTAGCATACTCAAAGGCTGAAAGGGTGGGCGCTGGCGTTGCGTTCAACTGTAAGCAAATGTGGCATACACCACATTTGGCTTATGACTCGTTTTTGGCTAGCAGCACGCCTTCGGCTGAGACACAGACTGCGGCGGCGGCGGCGGCAGCAGCAGCAGCAGCGCCTCGGGGTCGCCAGATTGTACAAGATTATGTGCTTTGCAGTGCGCCGCCATTAACTTTTATGGCACTTCCGTTGGTCGGATGTGGTTAGCACTGGCAGTGGAGTAGCAGTAGAAGTAGAAGTGGCAGCAGCAGCAGCAGCAACAGCACCACCAGCAATGCTTTTTTGTTAGCTGCCTGTCATGCTGCTTATTTGCCACACAGAGCGTATACGTGATTTCTTCGTTGCTGCGTGCCAACTGAGTATAAAAAGAGTACCCCAACCGAGCCAAAGAAGGAGAGATAGAGTAGAATAGATAAGGCGAGCGTATCAGAACTTCACCTGTGAAATTCCCCACAGTCAAGGTATGCCGAGCTCGTCTTTTTTGTGCCCCATTGACCAAGAATACAATAGTTGCTGTGGCAAGGCTCAGCGTGCGTGTGTGTGGCAAAACGATTTCTTTCAACAAGTTCGATAGCAATTTAACAATAGCACGAAAATTGCATAACTCCGCCGAGCCAAGGCATTTCACATGCCTGAGGGCACTTGGAAACTTTTAAGGAAACCATTTATAGGATCAATTGAAATTTCTTAACTTTAGTTACGATAATGTTATTATTATGATTCCAATTTCATGCAATTGCTGCGACTTACAAGAGTTTCCATGGCAGGAAAGCCATCACATGATATATAAAAATTAAATATATTTAACCAAATCATCATTATTGTATTTAAAATACGTGCAAGCTATAAATATCACATTATAAATTTATATATTCCAAGCACTGGCAATAGCGAGATTCAGCGTAATCGATTAGCTGCGGTTAAATTGTTTACACGTCGTATACGCAATTTGCATTTTAGTTGCAATTTCAAAATGCAAAATAAATGGAAAACTAATGAAAATATAATTTGAAAATAAGCGCTAAGTGAATGTATACTGCATGAGGCAATTATTTTTAATTAGTTTATTTAGTCGAAAGCTAATTATGAGCCGGACGTAATATTAGATAAACCCATTTATTTTGACAGGATATGCGCACAAGGAGTGCGGCGATGATGGCGAGTGGTTCAAGCACCCTCTGACCAACCGATCCTGGTCGAATTATACCACCTGCGTAAATCTGGACGATTTGGCGGTAAGTTTAGGCCCCCCGCATTGAAAATTTAAATTGAAAATTTGCGATTTAATTTAATTTCCTCGTCATTTGCAGCGCAACCACAATGTCAACTTGATCTATGAGGTCGGCTACAGCATCTCGCTGCTGGCCATACTGCTATCGTTGGGCATCTTGAGCTACTTCAAGTAAGTCCCTAGTCTTAGCTACACCCGTACAATGTCGCACAAAAACCACTTAAGGCTAATGAGCCACATTTGCCAGTTGTTGTTATGGTCGTGCCCTGGCGCCTGGCGCCAAATTTTATTGTTAAACAAAGATGAGCCAAAGGCTGCTTTAATCAACTGCCAAGGAGCTCATCATATGTGTGTGTGTGCATGTCTCTGTCTCTTTCTCTGACTGTCTCTCTCGCTCTGTCTGTCTCTGTTCATTGCACTTTTCTTGCGCCCATTTAATCCGCCACACTTGACGTCGGAAATGAGAAAATATTTGCTTTCTTACCAAGGCCTCCACATCAGCAGCTAGTTTTGCCTCTGTCGCCCTCTCTCTCCCCCGTCTCGTCTCTCTCTCCACCTTCTCTATCTATTTCATTGCTGGCTGTGTCGTACGTCAACTGAGTATTAAATTGTGTGTCTTCTTCAAACAGGATATCGATTAATTTCCACTTGTCTGCAGCACAATTAGTGCTCTTGGCTTGTTTATTATCAGCTCAGACAAAAAGACAGACAAACTGACAATCAGAGAGACAGAGACGCCGACAGCCGGAAAGAACGGGTGCGAGCGAGAGAGAGACACACAGCCCGAATCCGTTTCAGCTGCTGAAGTTTGGCAAAAGCGTTTTAAATTATGTGCACAGGGCCAATAAAACGTGCCACCAAATGTTTCAGGAATTTCGTTTAACTATGCTCTTGACTCTACTAATATGAAAGCGCATTAAAAGCGCAAATTAATTGAGTGTGCTATAATTAAACGCAGACAGACCAATATTAAGCGAATTTTAATTAGTTTAATTGATAATTAAAATTCAATTTTTCACACTTTAAATAGTTTTTTTTTAATGCTTTAAGCGATTAAGCAAATATTTACATTTGGAATTTGAGCAAACAAAAGTCAGACTAAATAGACAAGCAGACTTTAGTACTGACAAAGTTTAATTAATTCGATGATTATAATATTTTAAACATTTTGCAATTATTAGCATGTTATATAAATGCATTCAATTCAATTCATTCATTTATGAATGTATATGTAACAGACAGAATAGACCCCATAAAGTGTGGAATGATCAGTTCAGCTCTGTGCAATGTTCAGGGTATCTCACAGCCAATCACTCTCGACGAGAGCAACCCTAACTTGTTTCACATAAACTGTTCTTTGTGTTGCAACTTTAACTCGAATGCAAAAATCACTTAAGCTCGTACATAGCTCAGACAATAATCCTGTTAGAGCTCGGACAGCAAGTTGCCTTAAACCACATCAGAAATGGTAAATCCTGCAGCCAAATCTTTTGCTGGCTCATCCCATTTATCTAACTTATCTGACTATGGGAGTGAAAACGGTTTGAAGTCTTATAGCCTTTGAAAGGCAGCCAAACGTCTGACATTGCGGTCACATACTGCAAAACGTGAACAGTGCATACCGAGCGCTGTATCCAATTTGCATGGCATGCATTAATTCGCCAGATCCAGCACGATTTCATTAATATGCAGCACGGACTTTGGCCAACTGCCAAAATTCGACAAATGCAGCCGCAACGAAACGGAACACAATAGAGATGCGAACTGAAAGATGAGAAGTGAAAGCTCACCGCATGTGCGCTCAGTGCCGAGGTGCTGAGTGCTAACATTGAACTCGGTTCACACCCCCAAGCCGTCTGACACGCTCCATTGGTTAACCCATTCTTTGCGATTCGTGTGAAATGCAAATACGTGTTTTTTCAAATGTCTGTCAATATTTGGGTGCAAAAACTGGGAATTAAACGAATTCCTGTTTGTAATAATATTTGCGAAAGACACGAGGACGATGCTGTTGAGACTACTTGACTGAGAGATGTACTTTAAGATATTATTAGATCGTAGAAATGGTATTACAGATTATAAATTATATATTGGATCTTAAAGATCATATGATAATCATGTCATCAGCTTCTGCACCATATGTTTCTCTTGTCATAAATAGCTCCCAGATCACGCAGATCTCACTGATCATACTCTATCTCACATTATTATAAATATAATTTAAATTACATACATAGCTAAGGAGCAATATATATGAATATGATCATCTACTTTATATATCTCGCTCTATTTACCCTCCTTCAACTGCTACTAACTTTTCTCTCTCATTTGCAGATCTCTGAAATGCGCTCGCATCACGCTCCATATGAATCTATTCAGCTCATTTGCCGCTAACAGCTCGCTGTGGCTCATCTGGTATTTGGTTGTGGTGCCCAACTCGGAGCTGGTGCAGCTCAGTCCGGTAAGCCGAGTTAATGAAATCCAAAGCCCAGATGAAATTGAATTTTCAATTTTTACTTTTTACATTTTGTCATTTTTGTGTTTCAGGGCTATTGCGTGGCTTTACACATAATACTGCACTATTTTCTGCTGACCAACTATTCGTGGATGCTGTGCGAAGGCTTTTACCTGCACACGGTGCTGGTCTCTGCTTTCATATCGGAGAAAAAGCTGGTCAAATGGCTGATAGCCTTCGGCTGGTGCTCGCCAGCCATTGTCATTTGCATCTATGGACTGGCGCGCGGACTCAGTGGCAGCCGGGAGGAGAATCTACAGTAAGTGCAACAACATGATGTCAACGTGGGTGTGTGCGACAGTGTGTGTATGACTTGCTAAATTGATTGTGTGCACGCATACATGCAAACTGATTTGCAAACTCAAATCAAATCAATTGTAAACCAGCTCGTTTGCAATTCATTAGATGACTATTGGCCCACAGACTTAACTCCTCTCTCTCTCACACACACACACATTCTCTCGCTCTCTCTTTCTAGTTGCTGGATGACGGACACCGACTACAACTACATTCTGATAGTTCCCGTTTGCATTTCAATCTTCCTCAATTTACTGTTCCTCTGCAACATTGTGCGCGTCGTCCTGCTCAAGCTGAATGCCCCGGCCAGCCTGCAGGGCAACTGCGGACCCTCGCGCACCGTACTTCAAGCATTTCGGTAAGTTCTTTGGAGCGCAAAAACGGGGCCAACAAAAACAAAAACCAAGTCAACTCCCAAATGTAAAGGACTTCAATTCAATAATAATAATAATATGTAATTTGGCTGACAGAAAACAAAAAAAAAAAGAAAGGAAAATGCTGACGACAGGCCTGCAGGGCGTATGCGTAATAAACTTGTTTTTTCCTTTCATTTTTCGCTTTTGCGCCGCGCTGCGTTCGAAAGTTTTTTATTTTGCTTCATTTTACATTTTAAATTACGCATACGCCGCGTTGACTTGCATTTTAATACGCTCGTCGACAAACGAATTATACATAAGTCTAAGTATTATTACAATCCCAACCAACTCTCTCTCTCTCTCTGTTCTCGCTCTAACTCTCTCCTTCTTGCTCTCTTTGCTCTTTCCGCAGGGCTACGCTGCTGCTGGTGCCGCTACTTGGCCTCCAGTATATGTTAACGCCGTTTCGTCCTGGCCAAGAGCATCCCTGGGAGTATACATACCAAGTCATCTCGGCGTTTACGGCCTCATTTCAAGTAAGTAATGCTTTCTGCTTCTGCCTCTTCTTCTTCCTTTTTTGCCATTGCCATTTTTGAATACCTCGCATAAAGTTGAGCCTGGCAACTAGCGTAAAGTGAGATTGGATTCCAAAGGAAGGACTCTCACTGATATTTATAGCGACTGTATGAAAAGCATTCATAAATCTAAATCATTTGAAGGTATTCATATGAATATCATATTATATCATATGATATAATTGAAATAAGCATGATTTTTTCTCTACCTGATTTATTTATATTTTTTTACCTCACCTCTAGCTACCTTCTTCGCTCTGTTCTCACCCACTCATAAAGTTCATTCAATCCCTTTTGTTTCTTTTAAATTCCTCAACCTATTCACAAGGTATTTCATAGCCCATCAGATCCTACAGCTGCCTTGCCTGCCAGCTTTTAATATTGTTTTATGGCCCCGCACAGGTTGGATACTTTTATACCGTTAGTGTATGTAAATTTCTTACTCAGCTGCTTCGATTTAAACTTAAATCCAACCGCTCGGCGCTCTCGCGCTTGCGAGTAACTGGCAGGGCAAAAAAGATGCTTATTTAATTGGCTAAAAATTTGCCGATTTTACCAAAACAGATATTTGCCATAATTTATGTAAATAAGCCAAAGTCCATGTCGGAGCTTGTTTATTACAAATTTCCAACCAATCATAAACCATATCGTTGCCGTAACGCTGCCGGCTAAATTATTAAAATGCCAGGCACATGCTTGGAAAACATTCAGCCCCCGAAAGCTGGCAAATCTCAGCGCATTTAAATGAGACCGAGCTCTGCCTTAGCCAGGAGGCAAGCAGCCGAAATCAATAAACAAACATGTTAGACAGAAAAAATTTGATTTTGATATATTATGTTCGATATTGTCAAGAATATTCTGATTAAATTTGATTAATCAGGGCATAGAAATGTAAAAATTGAAAGGAAATGTAAAGAAAATTCTGTGAAAAATTCAAGAACATTTACAAAAGGTCCAGCCTAACTTTAGGTGTAAAGAGATTAGATAAACAAAGACTTAATGCTATTTCGCCTTTTATAGATGCACAATCCAAGTTTACTTGTTTGGAAAGCGCAAGCAAACAAGCCACAAATATCCCTCTGGTTTCTCAAAGTTACAGTAAAATCTAAGCAAAAATAGAAAACGTTCAGGCACATAAAACCCAATCGAGCTTCAACTTGTTTCTAGCTGCTCTTTTAGTTTCAACGCAAATAACTATAAAAAAAAGCCAACGAAAATGTAAGCTTCAATGTCTGCGGTCTGCTGCATATACATAATACATATATATATATGTATACAGTTGTAAAAAAAAGAAGGAAAGTAAAGGAGGAAAATCCAAATTCTCATGTCTTGTGGTCTGCCTGAGGGCGTGGCAGTCAGTACACGTTGCAGTTGAACTGCAGTTACAGGACTTTTAGCCAGCAATGCAGCCAAACAAGTAAAAAAAAAAAACAAAGCGGGAAGACAGACGTTTGCTTCCCAGTTAACCTCTGTCGGTATTTTATTTATTTAAGGAATCACACGAAGATTGTAAACATAATTTCAAAAGAGTTTCCGCAGCTTTAAGGCGACTTATTTGCATAATCATAAGTATTCGAAGTTTTATTATTCGGAATATGCCAAAGTCAAGTTAAGACAACTTCACATGACTTTCATTTACATCAAGCGACCCAATTTCATATTACTTAACCCTCTAGGGTATGCGAATAAAACACAATGCGCTGTTTATCTGCGACTTTACTTCACTCGTTGCTAACCCCAAAAAAAACGAAAAAAAAGTCATCGTTGAGTGACAAATGCAAAAGCAAAATACTTTTGCTCAAATGTTTTTAAAGCCAGCCAGCAGCAACTTTTTATTATATTATTTGTTTTTGCTGCTCCGCAAATTGCAAAGTTTTCATCAAGAGGCACTTTTTACTTTGGCGCAGATATAATTTGGGATTTATTGTGCCAGCTGCACTGCGCTCACTGCACGACTCTCGTAAAAGCAGCGCTACAACTTTTAAGCGCCAAAAAGTCCACATAATATTAAGTTTATATGCGAGATGATTTCATCTGCCGCACAATGGCCAGCCTTGCGACCCGAAAACTAAGATGGAAATGAGATTTTTACGTACTTTTATTTATGTTTTGTTAACAACAAGCAGTCGCCAAAGGAAATATAAGAACTTAGTTGACTCTAACGGCAACAATTAAATTTTGACATCCAAAATTATGTTCGGATATTAAAAATAAATTGAAAAATTCCAAAGGGTGCTAAAGATTAAAGTTACAAGCTAAATAGCTTGGCTTAGTTAAGATTGGCTGAGCTTGCTGGCATCAATTAAAGTCTGAGAAGTTAAGGTTTATAATGAAATAAAATATTTGTAACTTGAGTACCAATTATTTAAAGAGCTTGGAAATTTAATTCATATTATATATTCAATTTTTTTTCATGCCAAATTTTCATTTCCTTCCAAGAACCTTTATCTTTCTCTAGCGCCCACTGCTTTGCTGATCATATAAATATGTAATATAACTGCCCCTTGCCATGTACCCTTTGTCAGAGAAGAAATGAAAAATTCATTTGACATTTATGAGAAG
This sequence comes from Drosophila pegasa, assembly GCA_035046225.1. NCBI lineage: Eukaryota > Metazoa > Arthropoda > Insecta > Diptera > Drosophilidae > Drosophila > Drosophila pegasa. The sequence goes on along the minus strand of JAWNOD010000076.1, from coordinate 5,510,069 downwards.
AGCAATATACTAAATACCTATGCATTATCTAAGCGCGCTCTGCAATTAGAGCCAGCTTGCTCAGCTGAGAAAAAAAGGGAAGATAAAGGGGAAAATATTTAATTTATTTTATATTGCAAGGCAGTTTTATTCATCAAATGCCGCAGCTGGAATTTGCAATAAATATTAAAAAATATTTGCTACGAAGCACACATGGGCGCATATAGAGCATATGGGAGAGCAGCAGGAGCAGCATCTTTGAAGGGCGGCAACTGCAGCAGCTGTTGTTATTTTCATATAAATTGAATTGAAAAGTTGGCAGCAAAAGTCACATGCTCTCAATGTGAACCGGACCAGAAGCGTAAGCACATTTGTAGCCCAACTTTTTGGCTGTCTACTTTGCTAATTAGTTTTGCAAACTGTCTGCAGTTGCTGGCTACTCAAGTAATTAGCAAATCATCGTCTGCAAACAGCTTCAAGACCTGCATGTCATGCAGAAATCAGAGCCAAATACTACAGAGTATACAAGAGGTGGCTATAAAAATGTTGACTCACACCACTTTCCTTCTCTCTCCCTTTCTCTACCTTTCTCTTTGTCTCTACTCCATCTCATCTCTGTCCCTTGCTGAGTAATGGCAAACATCAGTTTGCATAATAACTAGCTAAATAATATTCAACCTACATAAAGTGAGCCCAGCTGTGGGACTTATTACGGGCAAAGCCGGACGAATAAAGGAGAATAGGCAAAAACCCGTAGAAAATCTTTATAAATGCGCAGCCACCACAAAAGCCCAGACAAAATGAGTTTTCAAGTCGACTAGCAATTTCCCTGTGGCCAGTTCTGAAACATAGTGTAAAAGCAACTATGAAATGGCTGTGCTTAAATTCCAGACTACAAGTTATACTTTGTTTCCCGCAAAGTACGGCCAGCGCTGACCCTGGTCTGCTATGCACTGGCGCGACGAAGGAAGCAACTTTTCAGCTGGCCTAAATTCCAGTCTATTGGGACTCGAATAGAAAGGACAGCTGTGTCCTTTGGTCTGTGGTGCGTTAAACGGTTTTTTTCATTGTACATTGTACATTGAGGCTGGGTCCCTTATGGATCCATCATGTGCTTTTTGATTTAGCTGATGGTTGTGGAGCTCTGCTAATTGACTGCTTGAGTAATTGAAATTACAGTAATTATACTCAATATTTGCTTATATGTATAACTAAAATTGCCTCAATATCTTCGTGAAACTATTTCGACAAATTGAAGTATCCTGGCCAAGCAGCTTATCTAACTCATCCAACTGAGTAAAACAATCAGAGAATAGAAAAATTGTCATAATATTTAGAACGCTCGACGCTATGGAATGTGTCAATATGTCTGTGTGTGGGAGTGTGATTGAGTTATGGAACAGTTCAGGACGTGTGCATTGCCAATCAAATGAAGCCTTTTTGCCTTTTGCCAATTTCATTTGTATGCAAGCAATGTGTGAATGAAGCAATCCCGACAAAGGAGCCTGCACGTAGCCAACTATATGCATTAAAGACGTAGGTAGACAGACACACAGGCCCACCCACCCATGCCTGACAAATGATAAACAACGGCAGCTCTGGCAGGCGACAATTGACTGATGCGCAACAGAGATAAAGATACAGAAATATTTGCAGGCACAACTACAGATACAGCTACAGATACGGATACATTGCCAGACACATTCACAGATACATTTGCTGGCACATTTCGAGATACATTTGCAGGCTATGGCTACAGCCACAGCTGCGTCTGCGTCTGGTCGCAAATGAATTGGCAACTGTTGAGCTGGACCCGAAATTGGCATATAAACCAAATTGCATTAGACTTAAGTAGCAGCACAGCGCTGCTCGGCCCGCTCACAATGGCAATGGCAATGAGAGCAATAATAATATTATTTATCTTACTCTGCCACTGCTTGGACCCCACTGAAACTCATTTCGTATTCGCAGGGCTTGTGCGTGGCGACATTGTTCTGCTTCTTCAACGGCGAGGTGATTGCCCAAGTGAAGCGCAAGTGGCGCACTTTCTACTTCAGCAGTCGGCCGCGTACCAATTCCTACACAGCCACTCAGGTCTCGGTAAGATTTCATATGAGCTTCACAATGCTTTTTTCTCTCCTTCTCTCTCTCTCTCTGGCTAGATTGAAACGGGGCTATGGCGCGTATACGTAATGCAAGCTAATCAATGCAATACACACAGTAACACAGGCACTAACTATTGCAATTATTAATGCATGTATAAAATACATACACACAAACTCACAGACAACACACACTCACACACACACACCTCTGCCGACATCTTTACATAGAAATTCGCACCGTTTTCCAACCTGCCAACCACCATGATAGCAAATTCTCAGTTCTTTTGATTGTAGTTCGTACGCTGCGGTCCGCCAATGCCTGGCGAGGAGAAGGTATGACTAAAGGATCTGTCGTCATCTGCTAAGCGACGCGCCTCCTCAGCACCCCAACAACAACAACAGCAACAGCAACAACAGCAGCAGCAACAGCAACAACACGAGCAACGTTCGCGCAGCCAGAGCATGGCCTTGACAGGCGCCGGTGGCAGCTCGTCCGGTCTCATCGACGGCTGGCGTCAGAAACTGCATTTCCTGCGGCGTCCCAACGCGGATAATGCGCATCAGCGACAGCCGCTCATGGCGGAACCAGCGGGCAACACGCAGCTGCAGTTGGCAGCTGGCAATATGCAAGTGGAGGTGGCGCTGCAGCCACAGCTGATGACGACAATAGCAGAAGACGTTGCCGAAGCGGCGACCACAACAACGAGTGCAGCTGAGCAGCGCAATGGCACCGGGCTGGCTGCAGGTGCATCCACAGGTGTGGTCATTGTCAGCGTCGACGCCAGCGGCCAGCAAAGTATAGCCGACGAGGCGCTCTAAACTAAACTAAACTGAACTAGAAACCAAGTCACAAAAATTAGTTACAAAAATCTCTCATAGTCTAAGCCAATCTTAAGTAGCTGCCCGCCCAAAAATCAAGTCAAAAAAACCAAAACACAAAATGCAATGCACCCCACCTATAAAAAAAAACAAGAACAAAAGTAGTCGCCCGCCCAACACAACGAACAATGTGGAAACTCTAACTAAAAAATATCATTCAAAAAAAAAGAGAAAAATTTAAATTTCAACTTTTTTGCAGCAGTGTCAAAGTCATAAATCAAAATATTTTCTGAGCTTTAGTTTCACAGCAAAATCATGGCAAACGCTTGAAAGATGTGAACGCTAGATAAGCTATCGTGATAACTCAACGATAAAGGAAGAGTTATGCAACACTGGCTATGCCTGGGCTACCATGAAATTGCTGTGAAAATGAAAGTCAGAATGCAGCAAGTGGCAATCCCTGGTCGCACTGCTCCCCAAAGTATGCTGCATAAAAGTTGGCCTCAGTGTTGTAAAAACTAAATGCAACTAGCATATAAATTATATACAAGAGTACATACATAAAAATATATATAAATATATATATATATTGAAATGGCAACTATTATAATCATATAAGAATTTATGTGGATATCAAATATCATTGTTGTCTTAAGTGTTACGTGTCCCTAACTATTCATGCATATGTGGCTATATCTATATATATATATCTATTTATGTGGTAAGCTGAGCTTTCTAACATTTTTAACCTATGCGCTTTTCACTATTATAGATGAATGCTTCGAAATCTGTGTATATGAAATATATATATATACATCCATATATATGTATGTCTATATTAAATGGAACATAAAGCTAGCTGAATGTATTTTATTGTGCACTTCACAACACTGGTAATGCGCCTTAAGTACTGAGCCATTTGGCAGCACTTCGAATTCACTTTAAAGCTGCTGCACATTAAGCTTAAGTGCGCCTTTTGCAACACTGGCGCTCAGGTAAGTAAGTATTATTAGGTACTAAGCAGCTAACAAATTATCTGTTAATTAGCAAACTTTTACGCTGCTGCTGAGATTTTATGTAATAAACCTTCCGGCTCACAACCGACTCTCGCCTCCTGCTCCCCCTCCTTCGCCTGCTGCCCATTCAGGAACTGTAGCCCTTGGGCTCTCGACAGGACGTTGCTCTGTTTAGACAGAAATCGTAATTGTACAGCATGATAAATTCCACTGGCGTGTCCTTTGTCCTCAGTCCTGCGCTAATTTTGTCCACAACGCAACGGTGACCAACAACAACAGCAACGGGAAGTGGCTTGTCAGCGCTTTGTTTGACAGTTATTGAAACTGATTTGTACAGAAGTCGACTTCTGTGCCATTTTTGCAGCCGCGTTGTTTTGATGGCCCTTTAATGATGTAGCTGGTGATTGTGCGGCAGGTTGCCATGGCATGCCACACGCGCCGCATTTGCTGCACATCAAATGCAAGCAACCAGCCGCCGGCCCCATGTTTTATGCATGTAAAGCAACGTGCTAAGTGTCATTTTATTGCGCTTTAAATTGAGAGAGATTGCACAAGTGTGTGAGCGAGTGTGTGTGCGAGTGTGTGTGTGCGTTAATGAACACGCTCTTGACGGAGCTTTTCATATTTCGCGCCCGCACAGTTTGTAAAGCGTGTAAAACTCAAATGCCAAGCAAGTCAAAACTTTGCTCATCAAACGTGCAACAAATTTTAAATGAGCTGTTTAATTGAGTGAGTGTGTGTGTGCGTGAGTGTGTGTAAATGTGTGTTAGAGTGTCGAGTCGAGGGTTAAGCTAAGTGCATAGAAGGCCTTCAGGCACCGGCGCATCTGCAGCTAGCAACAAGAATATAATAATAAAAAGCCTTTGCTTTGAGATACTCAAGCGCCGCAGCACAAAGGATGCACAGGAGCTGAGCGAGCACTTAAGGCAACCTGAACTGGACACCTTTTAGACCCACAACTCGAGAGCGACTCAAACGGACAGTCGGCCAACTACTTGTAGTACTTTTACAACAACAAGGACGACGAGACACGCATTGAAAAAGCTGTCTCGTTAAAAATAAATGTTAAATAAAATGTATGCCAGAGAATTCGAGTGAAAAGTAGTTTCAAGATTTTTCGCTGCACAAGTGATGTTAAGAATTCCCATGAGCATTTTTATACACAAGCAGACAGAAATATCCTTTTATGCATTACACACATGCCGTAATAAAGTTATAATACTAAATGTATAAAAATACCGTACAGCATTCCAGTGTGGACTTAAAAAGGAGACAAATTCAAAATATATACTCACATACATACATAAATAACACTCCCGCTCTCGCTCTTTCGCTTCGCTTCTCTCACTGGAAGTGGATTGCATTTGGTTGCGCGCCATTTTTTTTTTTTTCTATGCAGAAAAAAACCAATTTGCGCGACGCAATAGCCAAATAAAATATTTAACTTATGCTTTTACTCGCAGAAAAATAGGGAACTCTGTTGCAGCTTTTTTATGAACCAACATAGAAACACACACAACACAAACTGAATACGTTAGACTTAATTTAATTAAAATTCTTTAAAGAGCAAGCGATTTAATGCACACGCGCAGTTTCAACAACCGATCGACAGGAGAGACGCGCACTCACTAAATTGCCTTACGCTTGCGCCCTCTTTTAGCCGATACTCAAACCAACAACAAAGTCACTTGTTCGCTCTCACCAACCACAGCGCGCTCTAGCGGCTGAATAGCTAAACTAAGATAAAGTGGATCAAATGCAGCGAGAGCATTAATTAGTGATGCGCAATTGGCAGTGCGCTTAACATTTCACGTTCATTCGGATAATTGAGTTTGTTTGCAATTAGGATTATCCGCGTGAGTTCATCTTGGAATAACATGTTGTTCCAGTGCTTTAAATGTTTTAATTACCGGGTGAAAAAAGTGAAATAAAGTTTTATTTAATAATTAAATTTATTTAAAATAAAATTTTAATTTAAACTGTTTTTTATAGAAAAATTATTTACAAAATTCACACAAGTTTTAATAAAAAATCGAAAAAAAAACGTTGTAAAACTTTTACATGATAAGTGGGAGATGTTAAGAACAGAAGTATTTAATTTAAAACAAATCTAAAATAACTACTTCAGCAGGCAGTGTCTTTGGCATAGTTGAAATGTGGAAATTGCGCATACGCCGCGTGTGGCATCTGGTGAAAGTTGTTGCAGCTGACGCATTCGCATAATGAACTCAATTAAAAGTTCGCTGTCTGCCAGCTGCAGCCGCAGTTAGTTAGGAGTCAATGTGTTGTTGTTCGTTGTGTCTTGGCCTACTGCGTCTTATCCTTGCGCTGCAGCTCCTGCTTGGCCAGCAGCTGCACACGCTGCCCGACGATGCCCAGCGGCTTGCGCGACGCCAGATGACAAGTTGATTGTCTGCCAAAAAAAAAAAGATATAATAATAAGTAAATAAATGGATATGTGTGGAGTGGTTTATGAAACGGGTATAGGTGACTGACGCAATGCTTTATAGTGAATGCAAAAGAAATATATATATATATATTAATATTTAAATATAATTTTTCCGAACTTGACTTGACTTAAAGTTGATTTTCCTCTCAGTTCTCAGATCTATATATTATATTTTATTTATTATATAATATATTTTATATATATTTATATATTTTTCTATAATTTATATAAAATTGTTTTTTTCCAATTTTTAGTAGCTACTATTATTTTTTTGAACAACTAAATTTTGACAGTTTTCGCTTTCTCAGATCTCAAAGTGCACATGTCCTGAGTTTGTTACAAGAAAACATTTAAATTTATAAGATTATTTGTTAATCTAAGTATTTGTTTCAAATTGATTTCAAATTATTGTGTTTATCACCAAATTGTATTGACCAACAGCAGCCGTGATCAGTCGCACTATTATTTTTTTGAGCGCAGCTATATAAATATAAATATATTATTTTATTTTATTTTTTTTTTATATATTTTTTATATATTTGCCAACAGCTAATTTATTCATATTTTGGCTTACGAGCTTGTCAAATTTTTGCCAATCGATACAAGCTTTTTTACTTAGCCAGCGAGCACTTGGCACACTCTCAATAGGCTGACAATTTATATGCAGATATTTGAAACAAATATATATACATATATTATATATAAATATATGCCTAATGCATATATATATATATACCCCACAAAAGCCCATCATTAGCTTATATTTCATAAATTTCAAAATCAAGCAAATCTCACTTGTAGATGATTTTCTCGCGATCCGCCCAGGGCCAGCTGCGCTCCAGATTATCCAGCTTGAAGAGCAGCTGCAATGGAAGGAAAAAAGTTGGCAGCGCCAGCTGTGTGTGTCAGGTGTTGCCTAATGAGACGCCGCCGCATTGATTGCCTTTACCTTTTGTGACTCGGTCGGCGAGGCCATTGTTGCCTCCAGCGTCGTGGACGTGGGCGTGGCTGTGGGTGTAGGCGTAGGCGTCGCTGGGCGCACCTTTGATGTGTCAGACGCACTGGCGGGCGTCTCCAGCTGGGGGCATTCAGCAGCGCTGACGCGCAGCTTGGGCACGTTGCGCAGATTCCAGGTGTAAGTGGTGCTCAGGAAATCGCTGTCATCGTCATCGTCAGCCTGCTCCTCCTCCTCCTCCTCCCCCTTCGCCTCTTGCTTATCGCCTTGAGCTGGCAGCTTCATGTAGTAAACGGTTCTGAGAGCTGATTCATCTTCATCTTGCGTTTCATCGAGCTCCTCGTCTTGCTCATCATCCAGCTCATTTGCCGCGTAATTGACTTCCGATGCATAATCGGATTCCGGCGTCAAATCCTTCAGCTGCTTGGCTACACACTGCTGCATTAGCTCATCGTCAGCATCGGCATCAGCATCGTCGTCGTCATCGTCATCGTCTGGCACCTGCACCAGGTCATCTTCCTCGTCGCCCTCCTCCGTCTCAGGCTCGTCCTCGCTGGCCAGCTCGTAGTCGAGCGCATCCTCGTCGTAGGAGCACTTGCGCCTTATGCAGGACAGCTCCTCGTCATGCAGGCTGCCAAAGGACTGCGAGACGGTCTCCAGCGTCGAAGTTAGGATCTTGGGTATCTCAGCTATGGCGGAGAGTTTGCGCTGCATTTCCAGCAGGCGCATCTCAATGGAACTGGGCAGCACGCGGCCGGAGCGAGAAGCAAGCGATGCTACAGATGTAGCTATATATATATACATATATATTTATGTGGTTTATGAGTTCTCTTCTTTTTTATTGCAATTACATTTACACACGCACACAGACAGCAAACACATACAGATGCAGATACAGCTTAGACATTTAAAGCGAAAGGACAATAGAGCGGCGAGTTAGTTGGGGGCATGGCTGGGGGCTGGGTGGGGGCTGTGGGCTTTGGCTGTGCGCTTCTTCACTTGGACTTGGATGCGGTGGGCAGAGCCATCAGCATGTTCTCTATGGTGCTGCTGCGCAGCTCCTCATTGTCGCCGACCTCCGCAAAGAAACGTTTAATATTCCGTATAATGCGATGATGCGGCAGCTCCTGCACGCGGGGCACAAACGAGAGAGAGAGAGAGAGAGAGAGAGAGAGTGGAAGAGAGAGAGAGAGAACAGGTGTTAATTGCATTTGATATGTCAATCGATTTAATCACCTGCTCCTCCTCGTCCGAGGACTCGTCCTCGCTCAATTCAATGATCAACTCGTTGCCCTCATCGTCTAGCTGGGTTTTGGTTTTCTTTTTCTTGGGCTTTGGCGGCTCGGGCGGATCTTGCCACATAATGGGATGCCAGCAACGCGAGCCAAGCAATGGGGTTGGGGTGAAGTCTACGAGAAAAAAAACAAGACAACCAAAAGTCCGTCAGCACAGGATGCAAGCCGGGCAGAGGGAACGGGAATCGGGATCGGGCATATGCACAAGAACATGCTCCACTTCAGCTCTGATTACTTACCCTTTGGCGGCGGCATGGGCTTGGGCACGCGCATCACTATAGACTTCTCCTCGCCGGCCTCAAACATGCCCGTGGGATCATCCTCCTCCATGCTGTGCGCACATTGCATAAGAGATATAGATATAGATGTATATATTTGTATAATTGGGGGCAACCTACTTGCGCATGACGAGCTGCACTTTCTTGGGCGTCGCGTTGATGCGCTCGTGTGCCTGGGCCAAAGTCAGCTGCGTGGCGTCCTCCTCGTTGATCTCGAGTATTATATCGCCCAGACGTATGCCCGATTTGTCGGCTATACCATTGGGCGTTACCTGCAGATAGAGACAGCCATTTACTTTCCCTTTAAATTTCTCTTGATTTATCTATTCTCTTTAATACCCTGCAACAACTTTCGCTTTCACGTACCGACCGAACCGACAGTCAACGCGCAATTGATCCGCAAATGTTGCGTAGTTCGGGTTTAGGTCGAACAGATATATACATAAATATATTATATAGCATAGGCTTTTCTATATACTGCACAGATGATATATGACAGACAGCTTCAGTTGGCCACAGACATTCATGTATTTGTGTAAGCGTGCTCCCAAAACAAAGCACAATGCGCTACTTCTTGCTTGTATTTTAAAATAGTCTACGTCAAGTGTGCGCTACAGCCAAATTTCCGGGCATATGGATTTATATGTAACTAATTAGCTACGTGATTTATGATATGTATGACATATATGAGTTATGTGTGATATATATAATATATATGCGATTTTACTTTTTAATTGATAATAAAAATAGAAACATTTGTAAGTGGTAAAAAATAAAATATATTTATAAATAAATAAAACAAAACTTATGTCTGAAAATAAATAAATAAGGCATATTTATTTATTAAAAAAAAAAACTAAATAAGACATATATATTTATTTATGTAAATTTATTTGATTTTATTTATCTATGAATATATTTTTTTAAATATTTAATTTTATCATAATAATATATATTTTTTATTGAATTAATTGCTCAATTTTATGGCTTCATAAAAAGTTTAAAAATTTTAATTCAAAATGTTTATTATGTACCTACTGGAATATCCCTAATCTTCTTATTACTTAGACTTCACTGAAACTAAATATAAGTTAATTTTGTTAGGTGGAATATCCATTATGTTCTTTTCATATAAATATATTATAATAATTTCATTGATATGAATACCCCATCATTTCTATCATCAACAACTTAGACGCCCCTTCGTCGATGCCCCATATCGTGTAGGGCAGGTGCAGCGGCATAGAAAAAATAACAATTTATATTTCAGCTGCTAAACGGAAGAGCCATAGCCAGACGTCAAAACAGAAAGCAATACTACATAGAAAATACTTGCTAACCCAAATTTTCGTACGTTCCCTTCTAGCTCGATAATAAAAGCAATTGAAACGAGAACGGACTGCGGCGAGAGCGCTTGCTAGCCGCCTTTGTCTTTCAGTGCCGCACGGCGATTGTCGCTCATACGCCCCGTCGCACGCGCCGGAGCAAAGTAAAATATTTATTTCGCTGGCTGCGTTGATTTCGTCATAGCCGAATAACTCGAAAACAGACGATAAATGTTGCATGCGTTTGTTTTAAATACCCTGTAAATTGGGTAGTTAGGAAGTAGAGGGTATATGTATGGAGAAAGACAGAAATCGAATCATAGAATATGTATTAAAATAAGTTTACCAGAGTTGACTAGGTCTAATTTCTTCTCGGGTATAAACAGATCATATATATTTGCAGATCAAATACCATCTTTCCCTACAGCCTCTTTACAGGTCATCTTCCAGTCAATCAATCAATGGTCTTTAGCCAAACGCTCTTGGCCAACGACCAAAATGAATCCCGCCATGACGATATAAAAATTGCAGCTGTCGCATTGGCAGACAAAAGCTTCGAACGGAAATTGGAAGTTGGAATATCGAAATGGAATATGGAATGTGGTCGACAGCTGTGCAGGCTCGCAGAGGAAGTGGGAAGGGAGAGAGGAGAGGGGAGGGGGAGGGAGCAACTCGGTCTGGCTTACCTGAAAGACAGTTAAGGGCATATGAAATTCGGCGCCACCGGTTATCAGGAAGCCCCACTTCTCATCGTCCTTCGAGTCGTACGCATCCGACTCGACGTCGAAGGCGGGAAAGCCGTCCGTGTCGCCGATGCCGCAGGATACCTTGATAATGGGCGCCTTCTTCTTTGTCTCTGGCGTGGACCACAGCATGCCCAAGGGCTCGGGCATCGTGATGCTGTTGTTGTTGTAGCTGCGTTTGCTATTCCCTTTGTTTGTTTATGTTTCGACACGCTATCTCGCTCTCTTTCTTCCTCTCTCTCTTTCTCTTCTTTTTGCTGCTCTTTTTGTGCGTGGCTGCTCGTTTTATTTATAAATCTGCTCGCTCGCTTGTTTGCTCTTAATCTGCCTCCTCCTCTCGCGCTCTAGCTTATTATCTCTCTCTTTCTCTGTCTATTCTTTTTTTACACTTTGTTGCAATAGTTTTTCTTTTCAATTTGCTTATTCGCTGCTTTTTTTTGGCTGTCAAAATTCACAAAATAATTTTTGTCTTTTTTTGCCGGCTTTTCTGTGGGCCTTCCGTTGGGCAATGACTGTGCGAAAATGCCGTCGATTGGGTTTTCCTCTAATGTAAACTTCCCATTTGCCGCTCTTACATAATCAGACTGTCACGCATTGCACAATGCACACTAATTAGATTACAAATTTCCACTATTTCCTCGCGCTTTGTGCTAGAGCAGATTTATGGCTTAGCCAATTTCCGCCCGTAATTTTAATGCGTTTTAATTATGATGCCAATTTTCTTTCTTTTTTGAAGCCGTCAGTTTAATGACTGTTTGCTTGGGGTCTTCTCGCTTCTTTTTTGGGGTTTCCGCAGTTTTCTTTGGCTTCCGCACGATTGCACACGACTCGAGCAACTAAAAACCAAAAGGCAAAGCACTAAAATAATTTCGAGAAGTTTGCCTTTTGTAGTGCATTCGCTTTTTTATAGCTCGCCGCACGGCGAATCTTGCCGCTTTTATTATACCTTAACGCCAACTGGGGTATATTAAATGTGTATAAACCCTTTAGATGGATCATAGATGGTATAAAAAAAGTGAATATAAAAGATATTATGAGCTGATTTTTATTGGCCTTTGAGTATATTTTCAATTCACTTCAGTTTAAAGTGAAGTGCGTTGACTGAAAGAACTATGAATCGATAATAAATCGCTTATAAATTGAATTTTTAGCTAGTAAATCTTTTATATACTGTGCTTGATTAATATTTATTTTATTCAGAAACTAAAGGCCGAGTAAATTGAATTATTTTTAACTAAGAAACAATTGCAACAACTACATTCAAAGGATTTCCCCTATTTCTTTTCGGTCATGGCTTGTCAAAGTGAATCCAAATTTTACTCTAAACAAATAAGTTTCTGTCATACCAGATTAAGTCAGTCAATCAAATAACTCGATCTATTTCTATATCTATCACTCAAATATCTAAAGCTATTTATAGACATCACTCTATACACATGCCGGGTATATCGCAGTCGTTGACCGTTCGCACACAATTCTTGCACGTTTTCTTGATCTTTTATGTTTGCTGCTCGCTGCTCTCTGCTTTGGGCATTGGGATAGGTCCATAAAAAGTTTTCCCCACTTGTAAATTGCCATTGCGTTTTCCTTCTTCTCTTTCTTTTCATGCAGTTTTCCATTTCTTGTTTTCGCACTGCAACAAAGTCTGTTGGATTTTTAATGATTTTATTTGAAATATTTCTGGGAAAAGGTACGAAATTGCTCATTAGCTTGAAATATATAATTGTTTGTTGTTTACTTGTCTTGTTTACCGCTGATTATTTTTGCTTATAAGTGTGGCGATTATTTGGTTCATGTCAAGATGTCAGTGAATTCGAGTAAATATAATTCATAATTATTGGAAATTAAGAGAAATCTTTTCGTCGTTGAACTTGCAAACTCATCAGTTGATTAATAACAATTATTGCGCTTGAAAATGGGGTATTTAGCAGATAGATATTTGTATAGTATTTATGCATAATTAAGGTTTCTTTTTGTTATCAAATTTTCTAGCCAATCCTCCTTTGATTAACGTTAAAATTATATTCCCTAGTTTATTATAAGAGAAAAAATTAACCAATTATTTTTGTTATAATTCAACTATCCCAAATATCCAACTGTTTTCAAATAATTTGTTTTTCATGATAACAATATTATATTGCTTTAATACATGTCAAGGCTTATATAGCTGATGTCGGCTTGATAAGTTTCTATTTACATTTTTTATCAGCAACTTTTGTTTTCTATTTTTAAATATTTTCTATTTATACATTTTGCTTTATAGAATTCTTAAAATATCTCTGTTGTACACAAACATATACCTCTTTTTATATACAACGCAGATAATTTGAGAACTTTTCGCACTTGAATTGAAGCCCACTTGTCTTTCACCTTTGTATAGGGAGATTGTTGAGAGATTGTTGAGAAACTACCTTGAGTCGAATAGTTTCGGCTGTCACTGGAAGGGAAAAGTCAGAGAGCAATCCAGTCAGCGACTCCTTATCAGCTGCTGCCCACGTATCTTGATCAAAGACGGCCAGAGGTGACAGCGACAACAACAACAACAACAACAACAACAACAACAACAACAGCTGTGGCTAATGACCTCACCTCTCAAGGTAGCGATAAGCAGAATCAACGCAATTTTGGTAAAATTTCAGTTTTTGTTTTTATTTGCTAAGAATACGATTAATTAAATAGGCAATTGGTCTAGGGTAATTCCTTAGAAGAGGTCTCGTTGTTGACCTCATTGGAGCTGACGTCGAGTACGCCGCAGCCCTGGGCATATTCGGTGTCGGCCACTGCGTCGTACTCGTCCTCAATGCCGTTCGTCACTTTCAGTGATCCGACTTCTTCGCTGGAATTTTCATCAGCCGCTCGCTTCCTGCGCTTCGGAACCTCCTCGGACGAGCTAGCATCCTGCTCTGGCTGCTGGGGCTCTTCCTGCACCTGTACCACTTCCTGCTCTTTGCCCTTTCCAGCCTCTTCCGATGAAGCGCTCGAGTCCTCACCAGCTGCTTGTGCCTGCTTCTCCTTTGTGGCGATTGCATCTTTCTGCTTCTTCTCTTCCTCTTCTGCCTGTTTCGTTTCTTCCGATGAAGCGCTGGAATCCTTACCAGCTCGACGACGACGCTTTGCGGGTGGCGCCGACTCCTTGGGTTTTTCTTCGGATGAGCCACTGGAATCATCACCAGCCTGAGCCTCCTTTGGTGAAACTGCAACTTCTGCTTGCTTTTCCTCTTTCTTTTCCTCTTTCTTTTCCTCCGGTTTTGTCTCTTCCGATGAACCGCTGGAATCCTTGCCAGCCGCGCGTCGCTCACGTACCCCGTGCTTGTGTCCGTGCAGCTCATGTGCCAGCTCATCGGGATGCGCATGCGAATGCGAGTGCGAGTGGCAATCGATATAATTCAATCGATCAGGATCCTCGATGGGCTGTCGACGCACACGCAGCGGCTCCTCTGCTAGCTCCTCCATGCTTTCGCCGCCCAGCAGCTTGAGCAGCTGCTCATCGGTCTCCGCCGTCTCCTGGATATCGTCCAGATTGAGGGGCAAGCCCAGTGCCACATTTACCATCAGCCCCGCCGCCAACACCGTTAAGAGCATCCCTGAACGCATCCTGCTTAGCTGATATATCTTCCTCTATTATTGTTTCTCTGTGTTGCTCACGCTACGCCTTGTTTCGCTCGACTGAACTGCGCCGCTGTCTGCCCAGTTGCTTATGAAAGCCTATTATCACAATTGTGGAATTCTGATTCGCCAGCCCCAGTTGATAGTGCTTGGCGAGTCCAATTAAAGCAGCATCGATTAGCAATCGAGCTGCAAGCGCGGCTGCAGCCAGAGATTCCATATTGCGAATTCCAGCCTAATGCGGCTTTGTTTTGCTTGCACAACACGCCTTTCGCCGTGTGCCTTTCGCATAAAAGCGCATCGGGCTGATGCCCTACAATGGGAAGGATACTACGAAAATGTGATGTAAGAGGTGACAAAGAATAGTCGCGCTAGAGTCATGTAAAGTTCAAGTGATATGTAAGATGTGTATAATTAGAGAAGTAATTAGAGTAGTCAAGACTTTTCAAAGTTCATCAACTTATTAAAAGATCTATCTTTCCTTAGTTTAAAGACCTACCCCTGTTTCTTTAGATTTTTTTCAAATTAGTTAAATTTGCACAAAATATTCAATATATCTATTTTAGTATTTAGTCGAGTGTCATTATTAAAAAACTTCATAATATTTAGACTATAATTATAATTATATAAATAATATAAATAATAAATATAATTAATATAAATTATAATATATAATATACAATATAATATATAATATACACTGTATTATTACACTATACATACTCTAATATATTAATATAAATATATTAAGTAAATGATCAACTAAAGCTCTCACAAAATAGGGCATTTAGCTGTCGGCTATCGCAGCATAGCTACGCGCAGCTTATTCATATTTCGGAATGCGCAATTTAGCTGCGGGCCCTGCATGCTGTCTGTGTGCAAATTTTCAACTTGACTTGCATAATAAATACAAATTGAGCCGCTTCTCCATAGAATTGATAAGGCAGATCAGCAGAGATCAGCGTAGCCAACGGAACGCGCAGTTTCTGCGACGCGACGAGACAAGACTCAAAAAAAAGTAAAAAAAAAAAATCATGAAACTCTAGCATGAATAATACAAAACAATATGTTTCATAACGCAATCAAGAGCTCAGAGCTCAGTTTTGTCAATTGATAAGCATATCAATGCGTGCCACGGTGCGTGTGAGCTATACACATACTTTTGGGGCGCAGTCTTAAAGGGCAACGCCAGAGCTATTGACCTGGGCTGAAACGCAAATGCCGCGCTTAATCCGCAGCGGCGTCAACAACGGCCGTCGATAAGCAAACCAATAAAGTAAAGGATACGCCAGACGTGAGCCGCATACCGAGCCTCGACTAACTGAGCCGCTGTAAAAAGTCTATCCTTAAGTTGTCTCGCCTTTTTGGCCAACATTAAACTGGACACAAAACACTATGCGGGACGGGAGAGTCCAAGAGGTGTTGCCTCAGGCGAAATTAAAAGCAAATATTTAAACGCCTTCAAGTCCTTGCTGCTTATATAAGAGAAGTAAGTGGATTCGCAGCAAAGGGCTGATTGAATTGGGATTCCCTGTAGACGCGTCGCTCCGGCCATTGGCAACATCAAAAGGCCAAGTTGCAAAGAAACGACATGAAATGAAATGAAACATAACCAGGCGAATTGACGATGAAGTAAGACGAGCTGCTGCATAATTTAAGTGAATTCAAATTTTATATTTACGCCTCGCTATTCATACCCTGGTCGACGGGAAACGCTACGCAGGGGTATATTGGATTTCAATGTAAGCTATTTAAACTGTTTCAGTCAAACTCTTATTTCATTTTGACAGATATAGGAATTATTAGATTATTATTATTAAAATCAAAGAAAATAGAAATAATAAATATTAGGAAATATTTCTTAAAATATATTTTATATTTTAAAAATATAAATACAAAAAATATATTATAATATTTCTTGATTTGCTTCTAATGCAAACGAAATATATTTATTTTAAGCTGCATCGCTCTCTAGCTGCTAAAGCAGAGTATCTAGGCGCTGTCCTCCTCTATTCGCCTTTTCCTTCAGTTATTGCCAACCAAATATTGCATTTTAGGTATATTTTTTATGCAAATTTGCGATTTTGTTTGGATTACGTTGGGGCGCACTGCAACATTTTATGCAAATCAACTGGCACCTGCTGTCCCAGCGACAATTTTTTGTATTTCCTATGCTCTCTTCCCCTTTCTTTATCATTTTCGTTTTCTTGTTTTTTTTTTCTTTTTTTGGTATTATTTATTAAAAATTTATCAATGTCATAAGTTTGCCAGGCCATCAATCAAGTTTAAAGCAGCTCAGATTTGTTTAGGCATCCCAAAAGAAACTAAAGCAGAAACGAATTGCACTTGTCTTAAGTCGATAAGCAAAACTCGTCATTGAATTTATTTCAAGCCCTAAAATATGCAAACAATTTTATGTTTGCTAGTGAAATGCTATTTATGCTATTATTTTAGTATGATGAAAACTATTTGGACTATTTGGTGCCTTGTTTACAACTGCATAAGTTTAAATTAGAATTAGATAGAATATTTTATGACATTAATACTTAATACTCAAATCTGGAATCTGGAACAACAGTCGATACAAAGTTTGAAACATTTTTAAGCGTTTATAACTGCGCTCAGTTCAATGAAAATATTCCTAGCTTACATATTTTCATATACAAAAAGCGCTATATATTAACTTTAGTTAGATCTATTAAATATAATTATATTGTATATATAAATATATATAAGTTAAATATAAAAAAAATTAACAAATATAAATTATATTACTTTCTAGATATTTTTTCTAAATCGAATTGCTTTGGAATGTTGGAATGTTTAATCATTCACAACACAAACGATATACACACAATACACTACGGACAAATAAAAAAAAAAAAAAAAAAAAAAACAGAAAAACAGAAAAACGTATAAAAACTAAAACACTGCAAAAAACAATGCACTAAAAACAATTGCAAAAATAAAAATAAAAATAAAAAACAAAATAAAATACATTACACTTAAGATCGGCCATGAATATCAATAGTCAAGAATATATCAATCATCGCCAGAGTTCCGTGGACAGCACGGATATCGACAATGTAACCATATTAAGGTTTTACGATTTTTCGGAAAATAATAGTGTGGACCGCGTGATATCACCAGACAATGCCTCGATGCGATCGAATTCGACTGGGAAGCGGACACTTAGTAGTTCAAGCAGCCAACTCTTGTTTCCGAGCCATTTAAGGTCGAGTGTAATAAGTCAAACTACGCAGAGCAGTGACAGTGACAGTTTGGATCAGACATTGATTGACATTGATAGAATTATGGGTCATACCGACAATGACGACGACTCTGTGGCTGAGGAATATTACCTAGAAAGTGATCCCATACAGATGAAACAGAATCTTCTCGAACAGTTAAAAATGCCATCTATATCGTCTGCAAGCGACAAGGTGTATGAAATAACAGTCGGAAGTCGTGAATCTGCAATTTTATCTGAGCATGAGTCGGAAGGATCGACGACATCGGCGGCGACGCCAGCTTCGATGACGACGACACCGATACCGCCATCGAGGACGCCGTCTTCGAAGTCGCCGGTCTACTCCCCGTCGCAGATAGAGGAAACCCTCTCAGCGAGCAGTTCGTCCGATTATGACAGCTTTGCTGCTTCCAGCGTCTCCTGCTTCAAGTTGAAAAATTTAAGGACCGTATCGATAGGTGCGGAGGATCAGGAGGATGTTGAACAGCTTTTTAAAGCAGCTGAACCAGAAATAATTCACATTCAGTTTGAGGAAATAGAAGAAGATACTAGTGGTAAAATTGTAAAAGAGTTGATTGATCACGTGGTGAAAGCTGTTATCAGGAATATAATGAAGAATGAAAAATCAGAAGAGTCGAGACGGAACTTAGATAAGGATAAGCTGATGCGAGGTCTAATTGACATAAAACACAAATTTTCCCTCGTCCTCGAAGATAATGGAATTTTGAATACCAAAATGTGTGAATATTTCAAGCGCTCGAAAAACTTTAGACAATTCACACCCCTCAGCCCATCTGTGAGCGATAAACATCGTAAGCAATATGTTGCTGCCCTTAAACAATTGGATTACTGGTTGGAAGTCGCAGCCGAGACCAAAAAACGCATTGCCATTCTGCTAGCCAGCGTTGTCATGGATCTCACACATGTCAGGAACATTGTCATGACTACCGAGGAGCATTTCGAAAAGCTTTTGCTAAATAGTCTCACTCCCAATAGAAGTGATGCCTTTAAGAATTTCGTCAACCGTGAGCTGCGACTCATTAGCCAGAAACGTTGTGAGATCAGCGATAGTCGCATCTTTATAATCACCAAGAAGCACACTCAGGCACGCATCCTTGATGTAAGTATCGCAAAAGCTCCAACGTTTATCTGCCTTACTGTTTTCAACCTTATTCGTCTTACAGAGAATCCATAAACTTGAAACAATTAATGAAGAGATTTCCATGGACGACTTCATCAGCATGAATAATCAAGTAATAGCATTGGAGAAAAAAATCGAAGGTTAGTTTGTATGATCTTGCTAATGTTAGCTGCTACTCACTTGGACTTGCCAAATATTGCAGAGCGCAACTGTGATCTGAAGAGGATATGTCATAACTATCACGCTACACTGCATCAGCAGCAGCACATTCATGAGAAGACCTTGATGGTAACCGCTAAACTAGCGGAATACAAAAATATTTTGAATGACCAGCTCTACATACAGGATAATCTGACCGAAAAGCTCCAAGATGCCAAAAATCAACATATTGCACTTCGTAAACAACTATCTGAGATCGTCTTCAAGGGCGGCCTATTATACCTACCAGCTCTATTGTACGATTTTGATGAAACTGTCGAAAAGGTGGAAGCCAAGCAGGTCCTTATCAACGAAATGAAGCAGAACATAAAGCAGATGTCCCAACGTCTTGCTGAGCTGCAATCGCTATGCGTTTAAGAAGCTTGCTCACTCGAGTATACAACAGCGAGAAATTCCCCTCTTTATATCATTACATTTTCATCTATTCTATATATATACACAAATATATACAGGGTTCAATATAATAAATATATATATATATATAAATATATATATATATATAAGCTTAACTTTAGTTGTTTTCAGACAAGTTGTCCAATCTATGGTGAATCTATAGCCCAAAAGTATGTCAATTCAATTTCAATTTCAAAAAGAATAGAACAGATATAAATTAATAATATATAAAGTATTTGGGGGAGAGCTTTGATGCCAAGTCATTTATATTTCATTTCTAGGCAAGTAACCTGAATTTGAAATTTCACTTGACTTCTTTATACCTGTTAGAATGCTTTAGTCATTCACAACACAGACTTTACACTACACACACTTATAAAACAAAAAGCACACTAATGTAAAAAAAAAAAACAAAAAAACAAAAAACAAAAAAAAACTAAAAAATATAAAAAAAAATATTAATAAAAACAATAAAAAAGAAAAAAACCAAAAAATATAACAATTAAAATCAAATTGTGCCATGGACAGTTCAGTAGAATCGATGGGCTTCTGGGTCGATTTTGCGGAAGACTCCAAGGAACTCATTGCCGAAGAGGAACACCCACCACTATCACTCTCTTCCTCGTCTAAAACGGTATCTGCAAAGCCCTCCCAAGTGTATAGTGGCGAGTTTCTGAGAAGAAGTTATGGCTTGACGCTTTCAAGTTCCACTCTCATGTCGGCTATGTCACAGCCACCGCACGATGTATCTTCTGACGAATTTAGTTCACAATCCGGCGATATTGATATTGACAAAATGATGGGCTATGACCACATCGACGACGACCTTCACAGGCCGGAAACAAACGCTCCAATCAATGGAGATCCAATTGACACAAAAATGAATTTAATACATAGATTTCGAGTGCCATCAATTTCGGAAATATCTGAAGAGCATGCAGTGATAGTCACTAAGCCGCAAGTTGAAGTCGGATTGAAAGGAAAATTTGTAAGTCCCATTGACCAGGATGACAAAGATGACACTTCGACGATCACAGTAAAGACCACAATAACGCAAGAGGCTCAAATAAGTGAATCGACTACGTTTACAGACGACACTAGCTTTGAGGAAAAAGCCCTGATCTCCTTGAATTCAGAAGCAAAAGTAGACTTTTCGCTCTTTGAGGTTCTCAAATCAGTTGACAAGGATGAATATGGGTATCTTGAATTTCAAAAAAGTTTCATCACCACCTTTATATCTAATGATTTCGACGAACCTATGACTCCGCCAATTGACAAACATAAGATAAGTACGGTAAAGGATTTTCTATCCAAAATAATAAATAAAGTCGTCAACGAAGTGGAGACAGAGAAAGCTGACCGTTTACTTCATAACCAATTCGACAAGGATAAGCTGATGCGATCTCTAATCAAAGTATATCAATCGTGTTTCTTTGAGCAGGAACGCAATCGTAGTTTAAACAGCAAAATGTTTGAATATCACAAACGTGGTCAAAATAAAAGGTCAATAGCTACGCTCGCACCGGAGGTAAAAATAGCAGAGCGCAGCAGATACGTAACCGCACTCAAGCTTCTGGATTACTGGATCAAGGTCGCAGCGGAGACTAAAAAACGCACTGCCTTTCTACTATCCAGCGTCGTCATGGATCTCTCGTATGTCACAACCATTGTCATGAGTACCGAGGAGCACTTCGAACAGATTGTGCTAAAGGCTATCACTACCAATAGAAGTGACTCTTTCAGGAACTTCGTCGAGCGTGAGCTGCGAGCCATCAGCCAGAAACGTTGCGAGATCAGTGACATGCGCCTCTTTCTAATCACCAGGAAGCACACACAGGCACGCGTCAGTGATGTGAGTATTTATATTGAAACTAGCTCTACCCTCGATCTTAATTCTTACTTTGTTGGCAGAAAATTGAGAAACTGGAAAGGATCAACGAGAGTATTAGCATGGACCACTTCATCAACATGCAAAATCAAGTTGTGGCATTGGAGAAGAAAATCGAAGGTTAGTTTGCTTTAAATGATTTGATTGATAGTTAGTTGAGTTGAACGTGATTGCAGAGCGTAACTTGGATCTAAGACGGATGTGCCTTCACTATCATTCCGAATTGCACGAGATCCAGCACAATCGCGAGAAGGCCCTGACATTGATGGAAAAATTTGCAGAATGTAGCTACAATCTCTGGCAAAAGGAGAAGAAGCAGACAGAAATGCGGCAAGCTCTCAATAAAGCCAAATTAAAGCATAGTAATATGCGTAAGGAGTACTCAGACCTCAGCTACAGAGGCGGAATAATGTCCATGCCAGCTTTATTGTACGATTTCGATGAAACTGTGGATAGGATGAACAAAAAGCAAGCTAGCATCGCCGAGCTGAAGGACAACATGAAGAAGATGTCGCAGCGCATAGCAGAGCTGGAAGCGCGATGCATATAAGATATGTTATCGAGCTAGCAAAAAAAAAAAACAATCATGTATACATATAAACACCAATATAATGAACGTAAAGCAAAGAAACTTGAATTTTACTATGAGCTTAGAATATTTTATTATATTTTTATTTATAAACATTCTCAATTCAAAAACAACATAATTATCTGAACATTTATATATATACTTTGCTCTACATTGCCAAAGTTGACATAAATTAATTTATTTTAAATCACAATGTATATATAAATGGAAAATTATGATTTCCTATATATCAGGCAGAGACCTACATATATTTAGTTGCCATTGAAACTGACAGCAAATCTTTTAATGAGCAAACATAATATATATCTGCTCATTTTCAGTGTCATGTTTGATACTTTATGTTTGTTTTCTTTATTTCGCCTGCTTGAAATTTTAAATTTATAATAATTATAAATACAAAATAGATATACAATAGATGCACACATTTGTGCCCTCCATTTTTCGTTTCAGCAATTGCGCAAATTATTGAATTGTAAACAAAAATGCAAAATGCTGGCACGCGCTTCAATCTGATTATCGCCAAATTTATATATTTTTTGCTACATACTATAGAGATCTTTGGCATTGGAATTTGTGGAAATTTGGCTTAGTAAGTATGATGAAAATTCTATATTTAGCAAAGACGGGCTAGCAATTAGCAAAAACCTAATGACGAACATTTTTCATTTGCATTATAAACTATAAACGAGTACTCATAGCGCAACAATGTGAGTGGAACAAAATAAATATGCAAGGTAGGCCGAAGCTTAAATACCCCCAGCTGCTTAGTTGCAAGATGGATATATGAGAAAAGGTAAGAGTATTCGCTTAACAGCATAAGAAAAGTGTTTGTTTTTTATTCTTCCATTCACTCAACTTCCCGCTCTCTCTCTCTCTCTCTCTCTCTCTGTCTCTCTTTCAGCTGGATGTGGACTGCGTTTACGTGCGCCGCCATATTTTTTTAGGCTCTTAGAAAAAAAATGTTGATTTACTTCATAACCAAAATCATGTTTTATAAAGGCTTTCATTTGAATTATATTTTAAAGCACAGGTAAATAAAAAAACACTTTCTTTAACACGTGATATATATACAACTTATTTTCTTAACAATTATATTTATCACCTCAAACACGCGCATGTTTACCGTACTGATCCAAACGCAAGTTACACACTGACTAATTTACCTCTTTGGGCTTGCGCCCAGGCTTAACTTGTACGCTCTCATATGCGCCCTCTTTTGTCCTTTTATTTAACTAACATTGAGTGCATAACTACCAGTGGCATGCATGCCATCCTCAAGTGAATCCTCTCTCTTACCTTCCACAAGCAAGCTTCAAACTCCACAACGCTCTCATCTGCGCCCTCTTTTGTCTTATTACCTAACTTACATAGCTCCATAGACAGCGTAAGGGAAATCAAATTAAATGCAATCTCTCTCTTAGCATCCACGATCATGCAACTCTAGTTCCACAATTGCTCTCTTTTAGTTGGCAACGTTGTTGTTATTGTTGATATCTTCAAAATGTTACATATCTCCTGATTAATCTTGAATACCTCTAAAATGATTCCAAATTCGTGTGCATAAATCATGAAATGCAACGAAATTAAATGAGAGCGTGAAATTCTGAAATTGTCTCGGGCGCATAATTTTGAATGTCGTCTAGCACCTGCAGCTAGATTATATTATAGAAAAATTTAACGGCTTGCTTAGCCAAAATACGATTAAAAAATATACTTAACAAATATGAACTCAATTTAGTGGAATTCATCATTTGACTTTGTCTTTCCTAATTCCATTTGTAGACGATGATATATAGTAGATACATAATCTAGCATGACCTCAACACGCTTCAGTGGAATATTTCTCGCACACTTGTAAGAACGAGCTGTTTACGTTTTCAAAATTGTATATATGTATATATTACTTATAGCCAGCCATATTTAGATTATATATATGCATGTCTTATATATGTTTATATGCTAGATTTATAGAATGAATAAATAAAAGAGACACCCACACAAACGCCACACTCTGTAGCTGAAGGTCAAAATTCGATTTTGATTTCAATTTTTTATCTTCACATAATCTTCTCTTTATTTCTTCTTTTCCTTATTTTTTTGTATAAATAAACTTAGGCGTATACTTAATATAAATCGCAACGACAAGTCCTTTGTGCTGTGCATGTGTGCATTTGTGTGAGTGTTTCATATATCTTTTTTCTTTTTTTTTTTTGTGTGTGTTGTGTGAGGAATAGTTTTTGGTTGGTTTAATATGTTTTGATTCTCGTAAACTTAACAATTAAACATAGTTGTAGAAATTATAACAAAAGAAATCATAGTAGAAAGACACAGATAGAAAGTAGAGGACGAAAACTCCTACGGATTTACTTGCCGAGCAGGATCTTGCGGCCAGCGCCGATGTTCTGACCGGCCTGGGTGGCGCCCTTGTTGGAGCCA
Source organism: Drosophila pegasa (assembly GCA_035046225.1). Taxonomy (NCBI): domain Eukaryota; kingdom Metazoa; phylum Arthropoda; class Insecta; order Diptera; family Drosophilidae; genus Drosophila; species Drosophila pegasa. Next base: position 5,485,583 of record JAWNOD010000076.1, on the reverse strand, counting down.
GCCTGGAGACCAACAATGGTCTGGCCAGCCTTCAGCTGCTCCTCGCTGAAGTCGCGCTTGCACTCATCGGCGGGCTTGGGGCCCAGGAAGGGACCCTTGAACTCAGCGTGCTTGTAGCACTGCAATAAAATCCGACCGTCAATCACCCATTCACTCAATCAATCAATCAATTCATTAGTGTACTTACGGCACGGCCCAGAGCGAAGATGGTGTTGGTCACGTTGGCAATATCCTTCTTCTCATAGAGATCGACCGTCTGGAAGACATCAATGTCGGGCACGCCGTATTCCTTCAGCGCCTTCTGGAAGTTGTTCAAATTTTCCATGAACTTGAACTGGCCGCCGGACGAGTTGATCTTGGGCACGGCGTTGGGCTGCAGCTTGTTGATCAGGTTGCACAGCACCTGGCCGTCCTTCAGCACATCCTCGTATGCCTGACCAGCGGGGAATTTCTCACCCAGAATCGACTCGATCCACTCCTGGGCCTCTTTGTCCATCTCGGGATTGCGTTTGCCGGCAATCTAATTTACAAAGCAAATTCATATATCATTATTTTAATATCACTTTTCAATCATTTTTTAATTTTTTTTTATTTTATTTTATTTTATTTTTGTCAAAAAAATATTTATAATTTTTTTTAAATATTTATTTTATTTTTTTAATTGTTTTATTTAATTTTGATTCATTTTAACTTTTTTTCATTTTTTTTTTTATTTCACTTTTATTCACCTTGGCACGAACAGCACGTTCTAGAGACATGTTTGAGTTGTTTTTGTTTTTGGGGAGTAATTGGTTGATAAGATCTTCACCAAAGCTATTGCAAGCCTACACTGATGCCTGCCCACAGGGCGTATGCGGCTTTTAAAGCGCGAGAGCAAGAGCTGAACGCTCACGCACACCAATGCAAGGCGATGTTCAAGAATTTTCCAAAAATATATCCGAATTCGGAGTCGTCTATATGAGCGAAATGCTGCTGAGATTTTGTGGCCAAGGCGTGGGCGCGGTCATCAGGTGTGTGTGTGAGTGTGTGTGCTGGTGTATATGTGTGTGTTCATTTTATTTCTCACTATTCCTACTTTGAGCGTCGCCATCTCGCATGAGTCGTGCGTTTTAAATTTAGATCGGTAAAATCATCAAGAAGCAACAACAACAACAACAACAAGAACAAAATAACTTGGCAAAAATCAATTTCAATAATTTTTCACACATCTTGTGAAAATAGACGCGCGCCCGAAGTAAATTCTTACAAGCGGCTGCCGCTCTGCAACAGCTGCTTCTTCCTCCTCTGCCTGCTTAAGTTATTATTGCTGCCGCTCCTTCCTCACCTGTCTGCTCCCTCTCCCGCCTCTTCTTCGTCTTCTAGCCCAATTACGTATATGTATAATATCAGCTCTTCTGTGTTCTGTGTTTATCTTATGTGAAAATTTCCACAGTTTTCACACACGATTTTCGGAGTGTGGAAATGCCTTGCGGCCTTTTGGCCAGCTGTCTTAATGCACATTTTTTTCAAGTTGTTTGTTTTTTTGTTTTCTTGGAAGCGGAATGCATGGTATCATGCTTAAAATTGGCATTGGAAAATGCTTGCGCTGAGTGCTGAATGAATTTTCAATTGTGCGAAAATTATGTGTAGAAACAGAGATAAAATATCATAAGATTCGCCTCATTAAAAGTACTTCCAAAATTCTAAAAATATTCCAAAAAAATATAAAAATTAATTTCAAGTCAGCAATGGATTCTTAATCAAATTTGAAAAAATATTCGTTCTAGTTTAATAGCCCACACACATACAAAAAAAAATATATATACACTTTTATACCTATAAGAAAATTGACTTATGGACACCGACGAAAAGTTAACCAAGAAAAAGACGAAATATAAAACGGATGAAAGTACTTCAACGAGTAGCGACAATCGATTGGTGAAGCGAGTCGACACAAGTCGAGAGGAAGCAGCAGCACCAAATATAACAGATGAGAGTGTCTCAACGGGAAGCGAGACGCCATCGAATAGCAGAAGTCAGCGTAGTGTAAACTCCGAAACGGACTCTGAAACGGAAATTTTTAAAATGAAAACCGAATTCGACAGGGAAGTTATGTCAAATACCATTAAGAATGCGCGCCTTCAGTGCGAGGACTCGACGGAAATACTAAAAAACTTACACAGTCAGAAAAACTTTCACAGCTTGAATGGGGCCGAGGGGTCCAAGGACGAGGCACCGAAGTGCACAAAACAGCTGAAGAAGTCGCGCAATATACGCTTCCGACCCGACCATTCCGAGATCAAAATCAACGACTTTAAGTTTCAGGAAGCACAAGACGATCAAAATACGGCCACTTCCTCCAGCACTCAGACGAGCCTGGGAAAGCTCAATAGCGAGAAGAGCGAAAAGAAAGATGAATTCGAGTTGTTCTTCGACAGCAATGACGACGATGAGGAGGACGATGGGCTGAGGACGTCCACACGAGAAGAGCCAATCACATCGAAAATGGAGCTTATCAAGTTTTTCGAAATACCCTCATTGTCGGACCTTTCCGACGGGTCCGAAGACAGCTAAAGGCATCTCCCCTATCACTACACACATTCCAATTAATTATAGCTATAAAAGACATAAAAAACATAATTATAACACGATAATTTGACTACTTCTAATGGCAGACACATGGCATTAACATTTACATAAACATCGCAAATGCAGAAGCTACAAAACTTTTCGAGCAGCTCGGCCCAAGGTCAAAGGCATTTTTATGTTCTGGCAGTAAATTTAATTTATACGCCGCGCGCAGTATTGAAAAACGCTTGAGGGCGCATTCAACAGAATTTAAATGATGTCAAGATGCCTAATGAACACAAAAAGGGGGAGTGTGAGAGTTGACGCACTTCAAATGCTCTATAAAGATTGCAATTTGCAAATAATCTAAAAAGAATTCGGGTTTAGAGAGGCTGACATAGGTCTGTAGAAAGTGAATGATTAAACATTAATATAGTTTTTATATAAATTACAATAAAATACAATATGTATAAATTCATCTAAAAAGATGTCTCTCAAGATATTATATATCATAATGCATTATTTTATTTCGCAAAACTAAATATGTCAGGTATTTTATTTAAAGTTACACAAGTTATAATCATAATAAAATATAGATTTATATTTTATATATTGATGAATTTAACTTTATTATATAGAAAATTGTATGACATAATGTTTAAATATGATGTGACTGTAACTGCTAATAGGTCTGAAAATGTTCACAAGCTCTTTGCAGCATTCCAACTCCATTTCGCCAATAACTTCTTCGACTGTTGATTTACATTCAATTATCTGTGAGTTATCGGCGTAGACAAATGACTTTACATAACCCAAAGGAAAATATTCCATTGGCGTTCAATAATAAATGTATTTCAAATTCTTAGATTATATAGTAATATTTAAAATATAGCTCAAATAAATTGAATTAAAATTACCACGAATATTTTATAATATACAGGAACTGAATCAGGTATTCAAGATTTTATTTTATTTTTATAATATATATTTTTAAGTGCAAAAATATAAACAATTTTTTTTTTTTCAAAAATGTATTTTTGAGTTAAAAAATGCATGTTATTTTAAATCTGTTTTTGTTCTTTTCCAGATACATGTGAAATACAGTCTAATTCCTCTGATTTATGGAATCATAAATATTTCCTAACAAGATAATCTCAATTCAAAAACAAGAACACAATGAAAGAAACTTTGAAATTTTCAACCAATTTATTTGATTGAAAAATGTACTTCTATATGCACCATAATGTTCCACATTTTATGCATGCCCCACATGGTGTAGTGTATTTAATATACAAGACAATTTCCAAAGCATGCCATTTGCCAGGGCGGGTGTAGTGAGATATTTTTGTGTGCTTTGAATGCCGAGTCAGACAAAGTGCATGCCCTCAATAAATGGTCATATTTTATTCATATTAACAACAACAAAGCCAGCAATAACAAGCATACATTTGCCAAAGAGCCAACAACAAAACACACTCACACTGAAACAATAATAACAACAACAGCAACAACAACAATAAACGTAAAGTAAAATGGAGGCAAGCTGAAGCTGACCTTACTCACACGCAGACATTGGCAGCGATAACATTTGGTTGTCTGGCTGCTAGAGCGGATACAATTTCGATAACAATCGCTGGCATACGCGCAAAAGGCGTCCAAGCCACGCACAAATTGTGTGCTGGGTTGAATCTATTTCGGTGGCCACGCCGAACAGGTGGAAGAGAATTAAAAAGAAGAGAAGAAGAAAAAAAAAACAAAAATGTTGCGCTGCGTCAGCAATTGAGATTTTCCAGGCGCCTCTATTGGACTCTCGAGCCATTGAGATGACACGAGTGCCGAGACAGAGAGAGAGTGAGTGAGTGAGAGAGGAGGTGGAGTGCAGTAAGAGGAGCGGCGTCTGTTGTTGTTTTTCACACATTCTCGCCGCATGGCGTGTTGGTTTATTTTTACGGCCGCTGTGGGCCAAGGCGGTCCAGTTGTTAGGGTCCTCCGCCGAACCAGTCTCTCTCCCCCTCCCCCCCTCTCTCTCTGTTAGGGTCGGCCCCAAGGCAGCCATTTTTTAATTAACAAAATTTTGGCTTTTGTCAATGGATTTTCTGCCAGCTCCACAGTCCTTTTGCAATTAAGTGTATTAAATTTGCCTTTTGGCAATTATATCAGCGTCAAGTTAACATTTTTTTGATTGTAATTAAATTACAAGCAATTTGCATTGCCTTTGTTGTTGTTGCTGTTGTTGTTTATTCTAAAGTATTATTGGACAAATGAAGTTGAATTTCTTGTGACCAATAAAATTGCAATAATTGAATTACACTTGTTGTTTGTGTGAAACAATGTAAATTGAAATCAAAATTGAATTCATTTAGCCAATAAAATGGTTTAGTACTGGCGATGACGACTGCCAGATACCCTGTAAGAGCAGCTGCTAAAACTTTTTAATTGAATAAGTTTTGTATTAACTGTTCAAATTCTTTGCTAACTAATCGATAAATTATCAATCGCTCCTAGGTTCTATATTGCTTAGACAACATTAAGTTAAGACTAGAATATTATTATACTCTGTAAAATCAACTCTCTCTAATTTAACTCTACTCTGTATAAATATCAAATTTTCCTCACTTCTAATTTCTACAATCCCAATATACCCACTTTCCCCTTCGTTTACAGGGCACATTAGCCAAGTTCCTTTACAGGCACTTCTCCTTGCCTACTTAAATAAATAAGTTAGCCGCTTGAACACTTGTGCGTTTGTTTGTTTCGTCAATTTGATTTGCGGCAGCTGCAGCAGCAAGTCCGAGGCCTAAAAGGGAGGCTTACGTTTAAGGCCTAGCACTCCATGCTAAATGCGCCTGGATTATTTTCACATAAATCAACATAAAATTGTAACAAAGGACACACATTCCGAAATATAGCCAACAGCAATGGGCAAAACTGCCAGCACAATGGACAACGAGCAACGGCTAATGGGAGGCCGACTCATAAATACCCTGGAAATGGGGTAAGTGAATAGTATTGGATTGATATTAAAAGTGGAGCTAGTATAGAAGTGGCGTATAAGATGGTGTATAAGAGTGGTGTATAAAAGTGGGGTATAAGAATCAGATATACGATATCTGATTGTCGAATATGAGTGGAGTATCAGAGTTATGTATAAGAGTGGGGCATAACAGTTAATATCTGAGTGATACTGCGATATACGACAAGTTTCTCGATTAAGATTGGAGTATGAGAGTGGGGTGTTTATGAGTGAAGTATAAAAGTAAAGTATAAAAGTGGAATAATATAACACTAGAGTATAGCAGTGAAATACGACCCCTTTTATCGGAGCTATACTAAAATATATTCGTTTAAACTATGCCAAATGCGGCTTAAACTCTGCACCTCCCATTTATACTATTCGGATATATTAGTAAATCTATTGTAATACAAAGCTAATACATAGTATAAACTTCCAACAATAGTACATAGAGTATTCGAGGAAACATTCAACTGACGGACTGCGGATTCAAATGCGACACAAAACGGACTCTTGAACCCCCATCAAATATTATTTGGAGTCTAAGCCTTGAATGGGATTGTAACATAGTGTAAGCCCAAACGAGAATATCCCCCAGATAATGGCAAATGGTAGGGAATGGCAAGCGCATAAACTCCTCAATGAAGTCAAGCGAAAATGGGTTTAATGCGTGGGTGTGCAGCGTTGTCCTTTAGGGTTGATTGCCTATTTTGGCCCTTTTTGGGCGGCTGTTTGCCACTTGTGGCTATTGTTTAGAGCAAAGAGAGATGTTCAACGAATTTCCGTTGGTTTTTACAGTCAGGAAAAGGAAATGAAGTGAGGCAAATGCGAATCCCAATGCGAATCCCAATGCGAATGCTGGCCAAATACAATTCGCACTTGACTTTTGGCTTAGGCCACAAAATGGGATTTCATTTGTGGCTGTGTTTGTCTGTGTGTCTTAAAAATAAACAAGAGAATTATGTGGCAAAATAGTTGTCCACTGCAGACGCTCTTCCGCGCTATTTATAGCTGGCGTGTTATTTATGTGGACTGTCGCTGCCGTCGCCGCCGTCGCCGCTGCCGTTGCCGTTGCCTCAATATTTAATTGGAAAAACTCGCGACTCAATGTCGTCATCGGGCTATAAAAATAAATGCGAACGCATCGCGCATACGCCGTGTGCTCCAACACGCGAAATCACAGACGAAGCGCAGAACTTTGACGCCGATACATATTTATAAGTTCTCTTGACGTCTATTTCGAAACTTGTCTATTTGGCAATTAAAATTTTATTTTGTCCTGTGGGTAAACATCTCGTTTACCCTTCAATTCCACCTCGCTAATTTCGCCCTGCTTTCGGCTATAATTGACGCATATTTTTTAATTATTTGTACTTGTCTTGCAACTTGTTGTTTTCTTCTCTTATTTGGCTGAGGTCTGCGGCGTCCTTTGAAGTTTTTTCTCTTGTTTTTCTTTGCTTGGCTTTTTGTCTGCGCAAAGTTTGCCTGCCGACATTTCATGGGGCCAATTTAGTCTTAATGTGAAAAACCCTAATTACGCATTCCAGGCGAAAAGAAAAAATATAAATAAAAAAGGTTGGCCCAGACCCAAATACATATTGAATTCAATGCAATATTGGTGCTCATTCAAGCTTAAAGCCGATAAAGTTAGGGAAAAAAAGCTCAGTTACAGGTAATAATTGGCCAGGAGACCAGAAAGTCAAAAGATATTTGTATACCCTGTGGAGGGAGGTGGGTCAAGCGAGGGTATGCTGAGTGATGTAGGTCGTTAGGAGATATACTAGGGAATACCTAGGGTGCTAGCTCATCTAAGATGAATATACATATGCCCTTGGATATCTACCCAGGTTCCTACGACATCTCAGATAAAGATATGCTCTAGGATATCTACATAGGATCCTAGCGCATCTAAGATGAGGGTCTTAGGCATATCTAGTCAAAAGTATGACATATGACATATGACAAACCAACCAAGGACAAATCATAGCAATTACAACGAATTTCCCAAATTTGCCTAAGCCAAGCCCAGTTAGTCCGCTACAGGATATCCTTTGCCTAACCATTACCATCCCATCATGGCATCTCAATTTCTCTGCTGCCTCTTTAATCAATAATTCAGCTGCGACTGAATTTCAATTTGCTGCCCCTCGACCATGCGGGCCCAACTTCAGAGCCTCCTTCACACACACAGAGGGGCAAAAAAGAAATAAGCAGAGAGGGAAAAAACTTCGGACTGACCCAAATAGAATCAACAAATGTTGCTTAAAGTGCTGATGGAATGCTTGGACCATAAAACTTTGTCAATATTTCCGCAGCGCTCGCATCGCTGACTGCGGTGGGGGAGGGGCTAGCGGGAGGCGACTTTAGTCGAGGCCAACACTTTAAAACAAGCAGCTGCGTCTAGTTAATAGGGGCCAGCGTTTAATGTGATTTGAGAAAGGTCTACACTTCGTTAAATTGAGTAAAAGGCGCCAGGTGTGGGCGCAGGGGAGTAGGGGTTGGGGGGGGGCGCAGCTACTCCTGTTTAAGGCGTCGCATTGCGACTTCAAAGCAACATTTTACACATAAATCAATTTGCAAAATGTATTTTTCAGCATTAAGCTCAGGTTACAGACCCCAACACCTGCAGGAGCCGTCACCTACATAAGCCACTCATGCCCGCCCCCTCCACCACCAAAAACAAAAAACTTTGAAGAGGCCGACAGAGAGTCCTTTGTTGTTGTTGCTGCTGCTGCTGCTGCTGGTGTCGTTTGTCATTTGGAACTCGATTTGCAATGTGCCGAGCCTTAGGGCTTAGGACCCTGCCCGTCGCCCACCGCCTCCCGGCTACCCCTTGTAACTTTTAACAGCCTCGCTAATTTCCACTCATTATGCGCTTAATTATGGCGCCTCTTGACAAAACTCGTTGCCTGCTTTTAGGCGTTTTGTTTTTTCGTTTGTATTCGCGCCTTTTCTGTGCGCAATTTATGCACTTACCTCACCCACAGCCCATCTGTACTTCTTCTCCTGTTTAACATAATTATTTGTATATTAAATTATATACAATAAATATAATTAAAGTCTGTGCAAATAGCTGCTGTTGACTTTGCCTTAAATTCAATGTGAAACTCATTCGATTCGATTTCGCTCTTGCGCCCTTTAAACATACATTGCATCATGCTCTGGCCTCTGGGCCGACCACGCCCCCCTCTCTCGTCATCCCACTAGGTGCCTGTGCCCCTTTGGCTGCCGTAGCTGTCGATTGGACATAAATAAAATCAGTCGCCGGCCGTTTGGCTTTTAATCGAGTTCCACGTAAAATGCAAATAGTAGAAGCAAGAAAAAAAATAAAACTAAAATTAAAATGTGTTTTATACATAGTATATATGGTAAATAAGGTAAATAAAATATATGAATAAAACGTGGCCAGGCATGAGTGTGTGAAGCGTGTCAAATAAACTATTAAATATACAATACATTAAAGAGTAATCAACAATAAATAATTCAATTTAAGAGAGAGGGAAAGAGAGAAGAAGGGACCAAGAGAGAAAGGGAAAAATTAAGAAGAGGCAGATATATGTCAAAGGGAAAGACAGAGAGCGCTATAGGGAGAGAAAGTGGGACAGAGACATAGGGTAAAAAGTCAGAAGAAACTTAGATAATAACAAGAAGATGGGAGAGAGTATTTGTGTGACAGACAGATAGAGATAAGTCGAAAAGGGATATTTAAAATGCAAAAGAGTAAAGAGGAGAGTGTTAAACAGAATAAGAAATAATATATATATATAGAGAGAGGTTTAGAGGAGGAGAGGCAGAGACAGAAAGATGAAGAGCTAGAATGAGAGATAAAGAGATCGAAAGGTAGAAAGAGACAGAGAGAGAGAGACAAGACGCGAAAGCGTGAGAGAGAGAGTGAGATTAAAGGTGAGAGTGAGATTGAGAGCAAAAGCCAAAGACATGGAGAGAGTTATCGAGAGAGACAGCAATATACAGCCAGAGGCAGCGAGTGATAGCGAGAGACAAAGAGAGACAAAGATAAAGAGTTTGAGAGACTTAGAGAGCATTAGAATAAGTTAGAGAGAGAAAAAGAAAAAATACGAGAAGAATATAGAGAAAGAGAGAGCTATAGAAGCGAGAAATTGAAGAAGGGTTAAAGAAAGGCGAGGCACTGAGTAAAAAAAAAAAAAGAGAGAGCAGAAGCATTGCGCTGAAGTCAGTGAGGGGCGAACATACGGCAGCATTAATACGAAAGTCTCACTTACACACACACACTTAAGTGTGTATTACTTTATGCAGTGCCCTTCAATGCGATTCTCAAGAATTCAAGTGACCCTTGCTGCCTTTGATGCTGTTTCCCAACTGTGTGAAAAAGTTTGTGTGTGGTTGTGTGTGTGCTATAAATAATATATTTTAATAGTGAGTTAAACGCATGAAGAGCAACTAGACAAAGGTAAGTCTATAGTATTACATTCCATTTAAATAATAATGGTGCTATTTTTTGATTACAGCTCAGCTCAACTGTCCGGGTTGCATATCAAGGTGGGAAAAAGAATATAAGCTAATCAGGCGTCTGTCATGGTGTCGCAAATAAATGTTGGATTACAGCTCGGCAAATTGAAAAACTTGCTGACTGCCAAGTTTTGCTGCGTGCCCCAGCGAAGATTTTTGCAGACAAAAGCACATCGTATTGCAGTTGCAGCAGCAGCAGCAGCAGTGGCAGCAGCTGTTGTTGCAGCACCTGGGTGCAAAAGTCAGACGAGGATAGATGGGCGAGCGCAAAGGAGCACCGTCACGGTCAAGGAGAGGTCGTCCGCCGGCATTGAGCTGAAGTTTATTTGAGCTGGATGACCAGCACGGAATCGTGTATTACGCGGCTTTTGCGTGCAATTAACGCCGCGGAATACTCGAAAGTCGCTTTACCCTACTTTTACCCAACTCAAATTTGCGCACTCGATATGGCCATTAGGCATGACATGTCTGTCCGCCCACTCGTCCTTATCGCGCCGCGTGCAAATATTAGCCAGCATTTCGAGTGCAAACAGAGTGCGTAACCGACCCACACAGCCGAATCAACAGGGTCCAACAGCTGAGCCATATGCTAATGATGTCCAGACATAATTCGAAATATCATTAGCGCTTCTCTACATTTGTGCATATATATATATATATAATATATATATATCTATTCGGCTTTAAACAAACTGCGTAAACAGCTAATTAGACTGGCGTAGATAGAATGTATTTATAATTGGTGTTTAATATGATGGATGTGATGGAAGTAGAGCAGCAAATGGTTCGGTTCATGCTATGAACCAATGTTTCGTATTACCATATGCCTGAAGCAACTGGCCTGATACTTAATCTATTTTCAAAGGTACTCATCCTTTTATCCTTTTTTTATAATTAAAGCTGTGTGGTAGCAGAATCTTAAAGAGAAATTTTGTATTTTTGTTGAATGATGAACTAGTTTTGTGTTTTGATCATCAAATATATTTTTTATTTGAAACTAGAAGAGTTCTATAACAGCAAATGGCTTTAAGTACTATATTTATATATTTTATATTTATATAATTATATTTTTAATTTTATTTATGAACTGGTTCAAATTGCAATTCATTTAATTTTCATTAGAAAGTCAAAATAAATTCTATAGATTATGCTGTATGCTTTAAATCTTACTTATGAACCAGTTCGGTTAGTGGAAAAGTGTTTTTTAGCAACTGATTCAATTTTAACTTGACCTATGAACCAGTTAGTTTTAAGAACTGCCTTTAGCTCCACATCAATTTCAATTGCCAGTGTAACCCATATTCAAATCTTAAATTACGAACCAGTTCATTTAAATAAGTAGTTCGTTAATCACAGCTGCTGCTTGGGAAATTCAAATTTGCCCATTTGCTGCACAATGTCGCGTAGTTTCTCCACCCCTAGTCGATTCACAGCGTAAGCATCCAATTGCTGCATTGCGGCGAGCCAGCGGTGCAGTTGCGGCCAACGAGCTGGCTCCAGCGGAAACATGAGCTGGACCGTGCTCAATGTGGTCACAATGGATATATCGGCGAGTGTCAGCTGTAAGAGCGCACATAGTTGGCAGTGAATGCAATTAAGCAAAAAAAAATAAAATAAAAAATGAATTTAGTTGTTGTTGGGCGCCAACCTGATCGCCAGCCATGTAACGCTGCCCGTCCAGATAGTGCTCCATGATGTCGTATGCTTCGTGGAGTTTGCGCTCATGGTAAGTCACATCCACGTTGGCGTACTCCTTGCGCACGATTTCCGACTGGGGTAAAGGGGAGCAAGGGACCAGAGAGGTATTTGTAAATATCATAGATTACAATTAAGCGACAGCTAAGCACCATTAAATCACTGTCACGGCGAAAGAGGAAGGAGCACTCAAAGAACAGGCGATTAAGCACCTTCATTCTGTCTGCATATTCCTTCGGCCACCACTTATCCCCGCCGTCAAAGTGCTCCGCCAAATGGATGAGTATAACATGACTATCGGTGAGAAGTAGTTCATTATGCACAAGCGTCGGGACGCTATGCTGCGGATTTAACTGGGGGATAAATAATTAGTATTCAGCTCTGCACACAATTTGCATACACTCACCGCCAAGAAGTCTTTGTCAAACTGTTCGCCCTTGAATAGGTCGACGAAGCGCAGCTCCACATTGATATTCAGCATTTTGATTAGCATCAGGCAGCTGCGCGCGGGCGGGCTGCGATCATCGTAGTATAAGATCGGTGTAGACATAATAAAAAGTAAATAAAATTGAAGAACAGCAAAGTAAGCGGACTCAGGTAGAGCTGCCAATCAACTGAAATACAAGACGATCTCAGCTGCTCTTTAATATAGAAAAAACTGGGATTACCTAAAGAAAGATTGAGTGAGAGAGAGGGAGAACAAGAGAGCGCGATCAGCGATCTTCTCTCTTGTGTAGAAATCGGGTAAATTAATTTAAAAGAAAAGAAAGAAACTCAATTAATGTGCATTAGCGGATAGTTAAATAGTACAAGTTAGTTCGTTTTTCATTATTTATATACATCATAAATAATACGAATTAATATTTAAATTAAAAATATCAGTTTAGTTTCTTACTTTGAATTTACGCGCGCAGTGTGTGGAGCAACTTTTGCCAGCCGCCACAATTGTAACGATAGTTCTATCGATAACTCTTCAGCCACCCGCGCTGATCAGCTGTTGCGCATTCTGCGATTACCACACTTCGGTCACACTGCTCGTGCCACTGTGTTAGCGAATAATATTTGTTGAGTGAAAATTAATTATTTTTAACTGAAAGTGTTGAGCTAGCACATCCAATATTCTTACGCCATGTACCTTTCGCGCCAGTTAAGACAGCTGCCCCGGTGCAGGCTTACGCGCCAAATTGCCAGCGGCAATGGCACGCATTACACAACCGCCGCACAGCCGGCTGCAGAGCACATTGAAATTCCAAAGCGCATTGAACGGTCGCCCACAGACCTGCTGCAGGCGCTGGCCAGCACCGTGGGACGGGACTCCACGGCGCCGCACTATAAATACCACGACGACCCCTTTCTGATACCCACGTCAAACATCGCCAAGCGAACATATGCCCTATCAAAGGAGGCTGGACGCAAGGCAGCCAATTGGATCAAAGAGGAGCATCGGGAGTTGTTCATGGTAAGTGTTTCGCCCAGGTTGAGCAATTAAATTATAGAATACGATTGTCGCGCAGCACCAAGAAGCCCAGCCACCCATTGAAAAATTTGCCCCATCCATGGTCTACACGGAGGAGTCGGACGTGGATGCGAGCTCACTGCAGCTGCTCATCTCGCAAGGCGAGCTGAAGGACGCTGTGCTAGTGTATAATCTATTGGAACAAAAGGGCATTGAGGTCACTGATGCTCTGAAGCAGAGTCTATTAGAGTTGGTGTGCTTCTACAACAACGAAGAGCCGTTGCCAGAGGAATACATTGAGGAGCGCTGGTTCATGCAAAACAACCGTCGACGTGAGCGTCATGGCAAGACTTGGAAGGATGGAGAACTAGCTGAGAAACTCTACGCAGCAATTGAGCCGAAGTCGCCCCAGTCCTATGCAGCGCTCATCCGCGGCATGGCCAAATATTTGCAGTGTGAACGTGCCTATGCCCTGCTCCAGGAAGCCAATGAGAAGCGGATCCAGCTCGACACGAATACGTATAATGCCGTCATACAGATTGTAAGCTTCATCAAGGATACAGCCGAGCAGCGCTGGCAGATGTGCACTTCACTGCTGAACCAAATGGCCGAGCAGCAGCTGCAGCCCAATCTGGGTACGCTGAATGCGGTCCTTGAGTGCATCAGCACATTCGGGAACTTTAAATTGGCGCGCAGCTCAGCACTGAAGGTGCTGCCCGAGTTCAAGCAACTGGGCATCGCGCCTAGCCTGGGCTCCTATTACTATCTCTTGATTATATTCTGTCGGGAGCGCGCGCCCGTCTCGCACGTCATTGTAGACATCCTGAATGATATTGACGGCAAGGAGTTCAAGGTGCAGCATCCGAAGGACACGTACTTCTTTGCCACGGCCATGGACGTGTGCCGCAATCATCTGCATGACAAGGCTTTGGCCAAGAGGGTGGACGACCTGCTGCACACTGGCAACAACTACGATTTGATTGGTGACTCCTTTAAGGAGGGCATTTATTATCGCAATTATCTGGCGCTGCTCTGCCAGACCGAGTCCATTGAGGACTTCATGCGCACCTATGATATACTGGTGCCCAACATCTACATACCCGAGCCGGGTATCATGGAGGAGATCCTCAGAGCTATCGAAATCAATGGAGCTGTTGAGCACGTGCCTCGCATCTGGTCGGACATGGTCGTCTTCGATCACACACATCGCGAAAGTCTGCTGCTTTACGTTCTCCGCATTATGGTGGACAATCGCCCAAATGCTGAGCTGCCCGCCCAACAGCAGCTGCCTGAGCAGTGCGCCAAGGTGGCTTTGGATATGTACAACAAGATCGAGGAGTCCGCTAAGCGGATCAAGAAGGTCTCCTTCACCGGCCAAATGCTGGGAGACATTCTGACGCTACTCGTGCGCGGCAACAGTAGCTTCGACAAGGCCACCGAAGTGTTCACCTACATCGACAAGCAACAGCATCGCATTCCCGGCACACCCTCGGATAATGCTCTGTTTGAGTATGTCGAGGCGACCGTCCTGAACAAATCGCCCAGCCAGGCATTGACGGCGCTTCAGTATGCCGTTGAGAACAACATGGAAACGAGTGCGCTGGCGAAGCGCATTCACGAGGGCTTCACCCTCAACGAGGTGCACTTGGCCAAGCTGAAATCCCTAGTCGGCGAAGGTTTTCTCCCCAAGCAAAAGAAGGAAACAGTGAACGTTAATTAGGTCTTTAAATTCGGTTTTTTAATTTGCAATAAATATATAATGTTACAAAAACGCAAGGAATGCATTGTATAATACTAAAATTTGATACTTGTGCTAGATTGTGAGATTACTTAGGAATATAAGACTAGACTCTAAACTAGATTAAGATTCACTCCTCTTTCGTCATGGGCTGCCAGTTAACCCCGTCGTGTGGCAGTTCGCTGCTCACAAAGGGCGACAGCCACGTCCAGTACATGCGTTTGCCCATTACCATTTCAATGTTGCGACGCAAGCCGAGATTGTATGCGTTCTTTAAGCGATCCTTCACCACGGAGCCACTCTGAAAGATCTTTCGATGGAAAATGAGCAGCACCGCGGACAAGGAGAATGCCAAGATGTTCAGCTCAAAGAGCAGAAGATAGAAGTTCTCCCAACTGGCGTACACAGTCATGCTGACAGAAGGCAATAGGAGCATGACTAGTGTGTAGAGATTCCAATAGTAGTCGGCGTGCAGATAAAACAGATAAATGACTGCATTGATTAGTACGTAGAGAGATCCCACTCCCAGGTAGAATAAGAAATAGAAGAAATAGCGAAAGTTGTGATGTCCAATGCAGCAGCAGGTGAAGTGGCAATGGTGATCCCGCTTCAGCACACACACATCGCATGTGTCGCAGTGCCACGAGCGTGGAGGTACCAGCGCCTGGCAGCTATCGCACATATGCCACTGGCTGAGCAGCTCCGGCTCCACTGGTGGCTTCAATATATGCACTGCAAAGCGAATATTTAGCAAGACGACTACAGTCCATACAATGTTCAGCCACTTACTCTTAATGGAGGTATCCACCAGCATGCAGGCCAGCAGATTGGACGTTATATTGAAGAGTACAAAGATGCTGGCGAGCCAAATCGTTGTATACCAAAAACTGCCGACGTCGTGCAACTCGGGCATAATAACTGTCACCTGAAATATGTACGTGAACGGCACACCAAACGCAATCAGGAAGAAGCACAAGGCGTCGCCCATGGAACGTGGCCGAAACGCCTTGGACAACGGTCGTAAAATCATCTTGATGTGGGTAAACAAATCTTTTTTAAACTTTCAAAATTTCTTTGGCATGCTAGTGATGTACTAGTTTCAATACGTGAATATCGGATGTCAGCTAATCGATAGGATTATATTTATCGATTATTGTTTTATGTGTGGGCGCTGCCCAATTAAAACGTGAAAAGTGTGATTTGATGTGAAAGCAGAATTTAATACAATTGTATTTATAAAATAACACAATATTCAAAATGTACTTATTTTTTACATTTCAAATTTAAAAATATACATTTTTATATTCTGTATATCTATAAGCACACTATGGCAACACACTTTAATGTTTACATTAGCTCAGCAGTCTACACGCGCCTCAAACCATCTGTTTTAGATTGAGTTAGGGGCAACAACAAATTCGCAGGTATATGCCCTTCCTCAATAACATTGAGGAATATCAAACCAATCTAAGTGTGGCTGCACCAATTATGTTCAAATTACCTGCGGCTCCCGCTCGTGACTCACAGTGACTGAGTCACGTTTTAAGGAAAGCGCTCATCTCTATTACGAGCCATTAGCGCGAGCGTACGTAAATGAGAAGAAGAATAAACAGAAGCAGAGGAGAGAGTGCAAAATTACGCTGTGTTGTGTGGCTAATCAAAATCATTGAAACCATAAAACATTCCAAATGCTACGGTAGGCAATATCGTATCAGTCGTTCTCATTGCATTGCGCGTTGAACACCTACCTCAGCCAGCGAACAATGACTCGACCGCGACAAGGTGTGCAGCTGGCATGCTTAACAATATTATTATGTATTGTGGACTTGGGCACTGCTGGCGTCCCACTCAACCGATACGAGGCGATATTGAAGCAGCAGTCGGCGCCGGTGGACGAGGAGCTCGGCCTGTACGATGACAGCGATAAGGTAGTCAAGCTGACGGTGGCCAATTTCAACGAAACTGTGCTCGAACAGAACCGCGGCTCGCTCGTCGAATTCTACAATACGTACTGCGGGCATTGTCGCCGCTTTGCGCCCACCTACAAGCAGATTGCCGAGCAGCTGCACGGCTGGCAGGAGGTCGTCATAGTCGGCGCCATTGACTGCGCCGCCGAGGAGAACAATGGCATTTGCCGCAACTACGAGGTCATGGGCTACCCCACACTCCGGTATATGCGTCCGGGCTTTCAGCCGAGTGAAAAGCAATACGGATTGAAGCTGGAGTCGCAGAAGCCCGACGAAATACGCAGCCTTCTCGCTGCTATGGTGGCTGCCGAGAACCAGACCATGAACAATACTTATTGGCCGAATTTCGCGCCTGTGACGGAGAATGAGAGTGCATCAGATCTCTTCGAAGGACTCAACAGCCTGCGACAGTACGTAGCGCTCATCTACGAGCCGGAGAACTCCACGCTGGCTGCAGAAACGGCACTGTTTCTGCTCCAGTGGCCCGCCGTGCAGGTGCGTCGCTTCAGCGATCCCGCCGTTGCAGCGAAATTCCAGCTGGACACCAAAAAGCAGCAGTTGGCGCTGGTGGATCGGCAGGGAAATGTGAAGCTGCACACGCCGGCGAGTCAGAGCAGCGTGGCCTATGCCAAGTCCATAGAGGATGCGCTGCATGCTCTGAACTTCACGCCCCGACCGCTGCAGCCACTGAAGCAGATCCCAGCTGAGCCACAGCAGCCGCAGGCAACCAGCGACAACCCGACCGATTCGCTCAAGCAGATCATCAAGGAGGTGCAGCGCAACAAGCACCTCATTTATCAGGCCGATCTGGAGCAGGCCATACGCACCATCCTGCACAACGAGGTGTCCAAGGTCAACGAAATCAGCGGCGATCGGCTGCTGGCTCTGCAGCGCTTCCTCACCGTGCTGCAGCGCTATAATCCGCTGGGCACCAATGGACGCCAGCTGGTTGCCAGGCTGAAGGATTTCGTGGTGCAGTTCAATCAGAAGCTGACGGGCAAGGAGTTCGAGGAGGAGATGCGACGTCAGGAAATGAAACTGGGCCAGATCTACTCCAGCACGCAGTTCATCGGCTGTGCGGGCTCCAGTCCGCATTTCCGTGGTTTCAGCTGCTCGCTGTGGACGCTCTTCCACTTTATGAGCGTGCAGGCAGCGGGCAACGAGGAGTCGCAGGATCCGCTCGAAGTGCTCCAGGCCATGCATGGCTACATCAAGAACTTCTTTGGCTGCACCGACTGCAGCGAGCACTTCCAGGTGAGTCACCCGCCCCAATACACACAGGCACACACACTTAGATGTTTGCCTACGTGTATTATTGTAGCATACGCTTTCGCTATGAGATCAGCACTGACCTCCGCCGAGCAGCTAAGGGTGCCGCTCTAGAGCTTATGGGAGTATCTGTCTAGTCACCATATATATTACATATATATAAATTACTTTATAAGTAATTCATTGGCGTTGATTTGTTGTTAAACAACTGCTGACACAGCCTTTGTTTATCAAACTATTATTTGTTGTTTTTGTTATTTTTTTTGGTATGCTTAGCTCGCAGCAACTGTGGCAGCCTGAAAGTATTTCAGATAAGGGAACTTGGCGAAACGAAAGAAGAGAGTTTCTTGTATTTTAAATATATTCTTTTTTTATTCATTATTCATTTTTATGTAGCAGAGCGGTTCGGGAACAAAAGATGAAAGAGAATTTTTTAAAATATATTTTATTTTTGTTTTAACTTTTTGGGAATTTATGCCAGAGCTCATTGGAATCAAAAGAAGAAAGAGTTTCCAATGCAGAGCGCATTGGAATCAAAAGAGTTTCTTTATTTTACGTTTTTGGGAGTATATATTCAAAGCGGATGGACAGCAAATTATAAAAATTAGCAGAATTAAATTACTCAAAGAACATATACCTCTTATCCCTCTATACCTTAGCAGAGAGGAACAAAATATGGCTTATTTAATATAAGCTTAGATATTTCTATATATGATTGTAGTCTGGTAAATGTTAAAAACCTTAAAAACTAGGGGTGTTAATGCATTTTATTTATTACCTCACTAATTTTCTTTTTATGTATTGAAGTACCTAGAGTTTTACGAAGCTCGTAAATATTCATCAGGTCATATACACCAAATACAGCTGATAAGAAAGCCAATGAGAGTATCTGAACTTATGCATTCCCATATGAAAAGATAGATTGGCGTTAGGCTCTTGTACTTAATGCAGGTGATTAGGGTAAAGCACTATTAACTATAATATATATATCTACAAATGGAGCTCACGTATTACTCATTATACTATGCTAGAAAAGCCATATATAAAATTAACAGTTACTTAATAGTCTCTAACTCACGATAATACAATTAGCACGTTGAGCGTAAACTCAATTTGAATGAGGAAAGAAAAAACAATAACTAAAATGAAAACAAATTGCCATGAGAGAAACAAAAGGAAAAAATAAATAACAAATATTGTTTTATACTAATAATACAGCTGTAGTGGGAATAAAAAATGCCAAAAGATATAGATGCCGATATGGGAGCATACAAATTTGTCTAGACTAGACTAGATAACCTACATACCTTAACGTTCATACAGATGTCTAGTTTTTGCTGAATATTTATGCTGATTTGACATATATTTAAATGGGGGGTCAAAGAACTTTAAATTTTGGGGTAAACAAAAATCATGCTCTTGCTGAATAAGTTTAAATGCATTGAGAAAATACTAATCAAAGCGGATTTATTCCACGCTCGAATATTACGCAATGGTTAATTATACGCTTTTTCCTGCTGTTGTCGTATTAACCTAAACGACCTACATTGTTGTCTTAGCACCAGCTGTTTGTGTTGACACAAGTGTATTTTGACGCCTTATCCAATCTTCCGTTTCAGGCAATGGCAACACGTCGCAAAATCTGGAACGTTGCGTCGAAAGACGAGGCCGTGCTCTGGCTGTGGGCAGCGCACAATGAGGTCAACCAGCGCCTGGCCGGCGACGACACCGAGGATCCCCAATTCCCCAAGCAGCAATTTCCCAGTGCCAACAGCTGTGCCCAGTGCCGCAATGCGCCAGCGAGTGCATCGCAAGACAATCTGTCGATTGACTGGAACAAGGAGGCGGTGCTCGGCTTCCTGAAGAACATTCACAATCCGCAGTTTGTCAGTCGCTACGGCGTACAGCGGGCGGAGATACTTCACGAGACGCTGGACACGATGCGACAGAAGCGTCAGATCTCGAACGTCTTCTCCGACATGGACATGCGCATGGGCATGTTTCTCTACGCCTTCTGCATCGTCATGATGGTGGTGGCCTTCAAGCTTTTCGCCTTCAAGGGCGGCTACCGCAAGAAGCCGTATGGACACGATCTGCTGGGCAAAGTGTAATAACGTCTTTCTAGAACAACAAACCACGCCGTGGCTTAGCTCCAATTCTAAAAAAAGACAACTCAACTAAGAAGCCAACACCTCTAAATGTTTTTGTATGTAACTCACAAATAAGTTTAAGTTGAATGTGTGCATGTATATATCAGTAATCTTCCAGTTGTATATCCTTTAACATAACGAAAGAAAACAAATCGCTTTTATAAAATTACGTATCAAAATGTAGACGTCTTCTGAGTTCATATTTCCTATATAGGTTGCAAGTGATAAAATTTATCTGCAATTCAAATGGGAAGCTCTCCGGTAGTAACCAAACAATGTACAACATATGTTTCTAGTCTTGTCATCTGACTTGTATATTGTATACATGAGTGCACCATATATGAGATAAGGTCTCTTCAGTGTCCCACAAAAGTTCACCTGATTATTACAATAGCGACAACGCTGATAAAGACTTCGCTATTCTAAGAGCTGATATAGCTGACCCTTGGCTGACTTCTTCTTGACCAAAATCATATTATTGAATTTTTATATACATCATTATAATTATATAAATTACCTAAAGTAATTTTGGATTCGAGCCGACTAGATCCTTGTTCAACAACCTCACTGAAGAGGCCATTTGGAGAAACTCATCTGACAAGGACATATATAGATTTGAATACATCTTAAAATAATTGGAAATTTATTTAAGAAACCTTTTGAAATCTGGATGCCACCAGGGCAGAACTTTGTACTTTTCAATGCGTGAATATTTAACTGTGACGCTCAAACTATTGCCACTGTTGTCCTCGACAAAGTCCAGCTCCAAGTTCTTGGCACGCATATCCGTGCAGAGAAGCTCGCGCGTGGCCTTCAGGCGAAACATGGACTGTTGCTGATTGTAAAGCAACTGCAGCGGCAGCGGCACAAATTGTCGGCACAGCACAATCAACAGAACAACACCTTCGTGACGATGAGAGGAATAGTTGGTTGTGCCTGCAGGTAACTCTGTGTCCTCTGCCAGCGCTTCCCAATCGTTGACCACTTCGCTGTCCGCCTGCGCCAATCCAGCTCCATCTTCAACCAACCCCCTAGGCGCTATTGTTTGCTGATTGCGCAGTGCATAGCTTATGATCCACAAGCATTGGTATTGCTGCTGCGAGCAGGACATAAACGTGCGATGCAGCAGCCAGTCCAGGCTATAGCCCAATTCCAGGCGCGCTTTCAGAGGACTATAACAGTGATACAGCGCCTCAACAACTTTTGCACGCAGCGTTTTCATATCACAGTTACGTATTTGCTCCAGCTGCAACTGGGCAGGCAGCTCCAAGTTCCAGCCCTTGGCCGTGCTGCCCCGGCAATGGCGTTTGTACATATTGCGCCAGAAGACACGGGAGTTAACCAGCTTGGCAGTCTGCTTGCAGACCAAGGCAAAGGTCTGAACATCTTCTGGGTCCAAGTGCATGGCTATGTGAAACCACGCATCGTGTCCAATGTCAAGTGTGAAACTATTGGCGTTCTCAGCCATTGCGGACGTGGGTGTCCCAGCACATGCATTGGGTTTCTGCTTCAGCTCGACGTAAACCTCCGATTGGCATGCATAGATTGCTGCGTTTGATAGGTTTAGCTTTTAACACATGACTATAATTCATAATTAGCATTACATACCACATTTGCCGCGGCTACGATACAATTTTTGATATATATATTGTTCGCTATCATCATCTAAAGTCATAATTTAAAATTTTTGTTTGCATTCTAAACTGCCTAGTGACGGTACTCCCTTATCAATATCAATACAAAATAATATTCATAAAATGAAAGTATTCAAAATTAGAATTGTGATTTTTAAACGTTAACTAAAATAATATTTTAATATTCAGATAATATATTGATATAAATATATCAATAATTGCCATCAAAATAGTTAAAGGTGTAACCCTGTTTAGTGATTCAGTTAGTTTTGCGACATTAGTCAACACCAAAAATTGTTATCGATAACATTCATTCGATAGCCGCAGCACGTTGTTTGTAAACATTATATATTTCATATAAAATGCCTATAGATTGCAAAGCCAAATGTGGCAACAGGGCCAGCTTAAAGGTAACTGAAGCTGAGTTAGAAAATGTACAATTATTAATCTATTTTCTTTTCAGCGTCCCAAAACGGGAGATGCTTTGTGCAAAGCCTGCTTTTTTGCTGCCTTTGAGGCTGAGATTCATCACACAATTGTTTCAAATGAGCTTTTTCGACGCGGCGAGAAGGTTGCCGTCGCCGCCAGCGGGGGCAAGGACTCCACAGTGCTGGCGCATGTGTAAGTCATGTTAAAGCTCTTTATAACATAACTAATGCCTGTAATTTAAGCCTAAAGTTGCTGAATGAACGCCACGATTACGGACTCGACTTGGTGCTGCTCTCCATTGATGAAGGCATCACAGGCTATCGGGACGACAGTCTAGAGACGGTTAAACAAAATCGCGATGATTACCAGATGCCACTGAAAATCCTGTCCTACGAAGAGCTCTATGGCTGGACCATGGATCGCATTGTGGCGCAAATAGGTCGCTCCAACAATTGCACATTCTGTGGCGTTTTTCGTCGCCAGGCATTGGATAGGGGAGCAAAGCTATTGGGCGTGGACAGCATCGCCACTGGCCACAATGCCGACGACATTGCGGAGACGGTGCTGATGAATATTCTGCGAGGTGACACGGCTCGATTGCGTCGTTGCACGAATATTCGCACAGGTGGCGGAGAGGACACCATACCCCGCGTGAAGCCCCTCAAATACAGCTACGAAAAGGAGATCGTGATGTATGCGCACTACAAGAAATTGGTCTACTTCTCCACCGAATGCGTGTTTGCCCCAAATGCCTACCGGGGACACGCACGGGCTTTCCTCAAGGATCTGGAGAAGGTGCGCCCCTCCGTCATAATGGACATCATCTATTCGGGCGAGCAGCTGCGATTTAAGGACACAGTGAAGCAACCCGTGCGCGGCGTTTGCGATCGCTGCGGCTTCGTCTCCTCACAGCAGCCATGCAAAGCTTGTGTCCTACTGGAGGGACTCAATCGTGGACTGCCCAAACTGGGCATAGGCAAGAAATCAAAGGGCGACCGCATGATTGCCAAACAGAATCAGGAGCTAGCTTTAAGAGAGCGTGCTAATTTAGTAAAAAACGATTTTTGATTTTAACAATTGTTTATTGAATGTATTTTCATTTATAATTTTTAACGCTGGACAAGCTGCTGTCGCCACATCTTCAGCCCCTGCAAGAGAAAGTGAATTATAAATATTTGTTTTTAAACACACAGAAAAAAGGCACTTTGTATAAGATCTCAGCGCCAAGTTTTTAACCAGGGTCCATAACCGGCTAAGCAAGACTCCCTTACAACAAAAGAATATTGAAGAAGTTTGTCAACGCCTAACTTTTATATGGAGTCAGTGAATGAATTAAGTTGTCATCATTGCAAATGAAACGAGTAGAGACTTGTTTAAATAATACTAACCCAGGTTAGGAATTCAGCTTCATGTTTGTGCATGGCGGACATCTGCACATGTGCAAAGACCTTATGTGCGTCTATAACCTAAAAAGAAAATTCATTTACAAAATGTATAAAATCAACTTAAAATTAGTTTAACAGAGCAACTTCAGTTTTTAATTACAAATAGCTGGAATCACATCGATTCATATGAGGTGTCAGAGTAAAATTTCATCAGATAAAAGTTGCCTGAATATGTTATCTACAACTAATATCTCACCTTTATCC
Organism: Drosophila pegasa; assembly: GCA_035046225.1. Taxonomy (NCBI): domain Eukaryota; kingdom Metazoa; phylum Arthropoda; class Insecta; order Diptera; family Drosophilidae; genus Drosophila; species Drosophila pegasa. The sequence continues at coordinate 5,461,548 of JAWNOD010000076.1, read as the reverse complement.
TTTCAATGGCATAATAGCAACGAGCCCCCTGGTAAGTTCACATTTTTTCTGTAAATTAAAAAAACTACGTTAGCAAAATGGAAATATTCACAAAATTATGTATATTCTAAGAAACGGATGTTGGCTTCACGAAAAAAATATGCACCGCAAATCTTGAATATTATTAATTTGGGTTATGCTTGGGCGAAGCGCATTTGCTCTGCGAACAGAAAAAAAAGCACTAGCTAAAGTGGAGATGATCTTTACACCAGCGACTCAAGTTCGCATAAAAAGAAAAAAAAAACTACATGCAAAAAGTGATATCTTACCAAATTCAATTAGCGCCTGCCCTAGCCGGCTTTTATAATAGCAGTTCACCTATAAAACAAAATGTGTGATTAAAAAAAATTGTTAATAGCCGAAAATACAACTAAATTGTACAGCCAGGAACGAAGTCCCAAGCCACGTGACTACAATCAAAATTATAGCCGGCTTAAGGCAATTGTCTTGTACTCAAAATTGCTTTTGCAGCTTTGAGTTCTGTACAAAGGCTTGTTACACACTTAGCACAGTTATATTTGCTGCAATATTAATGTTTAACATTTCAATTCATACTTACATTTTGATTCTCTGAACCCAACGAGTGCCGCACGTTCATACGCTCGGAATTAAAGTGACGGAATTCAGCAAAGTTGGCTGCACTGCACAGTTGCAGATTTGCACCGCACAGAGTTGAAATTTAAAACGGCATCTATCGATAAATTATTCTAGTATTTTCGACTACTTTTATTGCTGACCTGACACACACATGCCTGTCTATTCCATTTATAACTGTTCTTCTATCAAATTCTGTGCCTTGCAGTTTTACGCTTCTCATATTTTCAGAATTTGAGGAACTTTTTCTGAACCTTTGATTTATGGCAGCAATTTGCAATGGCGTCGTTTAACGATTCAATGCCACTTGGTAATATTGCAATAAAAAAGCAAATATTTAATTTAGAAATATATTATCTCCTTTTTTTCAAGACGAATATTACATGAAGTGTGTGGAGCCCAAGCCGAAAATTCCCAAACGTTATGGATTCCATTCGAACAAAAAGGACCGACAAGCGGCTCACTTGCAATCTTATAAGGATGACGCGGCTAACGATGAAGATGAGTTTTTTGATGAGGAAGATGAAGAGGAGGAGGAGGACGAGGAGCAGCTCTCTCCTAAGACAGAACAAGTGGATGAGCTTTGGTCTTCCATAGAATCTTCAAATCTAAATCAACTAAATTTCGAAACTGATGATTTTAATCGGCTCTATAAGGAAACCGAAGAGAAAACGGACACAAGCAAGCCTGCTGGAGAGCCAGAAAAAGAGATACCTGCCACTTCGGTGCAGTGGCGCATAAACTCAAACAATGTGAATCGTCCCCAGGGAGCCGCACCTTTGGTGCCGACGGAGGCTCCGCGTAATCAGCCAAAATTTCAGCGCGGGGGTGGCGGCTATCAAAATCGGCAACAGAATCGACATCGCTTAAATCGCTACAACTACAATAACAATAGAAATAATAATAATCGTAATAGTTCGGTGAGAGGCCGTTTAGGCAATAATATGGGCCGTAATCAGCAGCGTGGTCAGTCCTGCACGGAGCAGCGATTGCGAAATGCCTACAATGGATTTAACAATAATAATAATAATAACAATAATTATAACAACGATAAATTTAAAAACAATAATTATAACGACAACAACAACAACAAAAACAACATTAGACAACAACAGCAGCAGGTGTTGATGAATATCAACAGTCACTTTCAAGGCGCTCGCCCACAGCTTAGCACGAATCCCTCACAGAATTCAAATGATATTTTAAATTCGAATTTGAATATCGACGCGCGCAACAATATAAACAACAAACACTTTCAGTCTTATCAACGACAACGACAAGACAACGGCATTTGTGAAATGGGCCCGAGCTCGCTAACTACACTAATTAATTCAGCTAATCGGGCGGGTCCATCGTTAAATAATAATAATAATATTACATATAATAATAATACAAACAACAATAATAATACATATAGAAATAATATAGCTGCTCGTTTGGGTCCCAATCCACGAGCCAGTTCAAATGAGCTGCCGCAGTCAATGAACCAGCTGACTCGTCTACCGAATATAGCAAATGGCGGCGCCGTTGGCTCGGAATCACTGTGTCTGGCGGATTTGATGAACATGGACAGGAACAGCTCTGGGAATTTCAATGTGGCCGAGGTGGCCAAGAATGCGATGTTCTTGCTGAGCACTGTTTTTCACAAGCCCATGCTGGATGAGGATGTGCAGCAGGAACTGTCACGGCTGCAGGTAAATTTCGTTTATTTTATATTAAGAAACATATAATTATAATTACTGCTCGGCAGCAAAACGGTGGGCAATGCGAGGAACCATTTGGACTCAATGTGAAAATAAAGCCGGAAACCACCGATACGCGAATGTATCATCGATTCAAGTAGACACCCAAGCTGGACAACTGGACATTACGTTAATTTTGTATCTCTTAAGGTATTTTTAAAATGACCGCCAAAGTTCTCGTTCCAGGCGAATGACAACAGAATGCGTTCATTGTGAATAAGGCGTAGGCGTACGTTTACAAGAAGAAGAATGCGGCAAATGTGGTGAATGACAAACACACACACACACACACACACACACACACAGGGAGCCGACTGAAAGTAAACGTTTTTTTTTTTGTTTTATTATTATTTTTGGCTGATAAGAAAAGGCCGTGCCGCTTATCAGCAATGCACAACAAGCACTAAGCTGTCAGCAAAGAGATGTAAACCGAAAGCGAACGAAAATAGAAACAAAACGGCGATAAATGACGGCAAAACGAAGCGAATATATTAATACACGAGATTTGTGACGACGTCGAACAAACTGGAATAACAATCAATCAGTAAATCTAATAAAGAGTAGCAAAGTGGACGTAAAATATACAATGTTCAATGGCTGCGGATATCGCGTGTTCATTCTGACAATTCATCTTTAGTTGTAATTTAATTAATAACCTAAAACTTGCCCAATTTTACATTATTCAATGTATGAGAGGCACAAAAACAAAAAAAAAATATCAAAGATAACTGTAAACAAAGAGTGGAGCGAGAAATAAAATTTGCTTTTTTTTTGTACTTGCATTAAATGAACAGAGAAAGATTCTGCCTTAGCAAACACTTGATGTAGAAAACGAGTTTACGATTTAAATAAATAAAAATATATAAATGCCATTTCATTCAACAACGCGCAGCATGTTGAAGTCCAAGCAGTTGATAAAACAATGTGTTAAAGGTAATTGTACTCTAGTTAAATTCCTTTTTGATTTATAGCGCGCAATTTGGCTGAGAAATCGCTTCTTTATTTCATTTAATTACTTTTGTTCTTTTGGTTGTTTACTTCGATTGCCTTACATATATATATATTGAACTTTTTAATTACGCTTCCGTTTATTATCAGCTATAGGCTCTGGAGCATGTGATTGTGGGGCATCATGTTTATTAAAAGATTATCTACAAAAAATAAAAAATATCAACTTGATATTCATACTAATTTCACTGTATCAGCAGCTTTTACAGCTCAATCAGTTTGGAATTTCAAAATTCAAACATGTTAAAAGAAATTCTGTCAGGCTTAGCAAATATTTATAATAAATATAAATATAATTGAATTGAATATCTATTTCAATGTCTTGTCCCTGTGTAGAATGCTCGAACTTTTCGCCCGCAAATTTCAAACTGAAACGCGCCTTGATTGTGACCAAGCTCTCGCGCTACGAGATCGAGCAGCTCCGTCATCCGGAGCTGACGCGCGAGCAGCTGGAGCAGAAGCTGCGCGACCGCGGCACCGATGTGGAGAATGTGCTGTATCTGCACAACCTGCACAAGGACTTCGAGCAGCGCATTGTGCGCAGCTTCCGGAACGTCGGCTGCGAGGTCAAAATGTCCAGCAGGTGGGTAGATGAGAGAGCTGTTCTGTGGCACCTATGAAAAGTACACTATATATATGTATATATATATCTAACTCTTGACTGTGTTGCTTTGTTGTGATTGTGCTCGATGTGTGTTCCATCAATTGATCGATCGTCATTGTCATCCAACTGCAAATTGTGTGTTGATCCCCGCCATCCACATAACGTGTCCCCGTTTGCGGCTGCTCTTTGACTTTATTAAACAAGCAGACTTGAATTTAGAAGCTCTCTGAGCAAGGATGTCATGAGCTGGGCGGATGTTATTGTGCCCGTTGGCGGCGATGGCACCTTTTTGCTATCGGCGAATCGCGCCAGCCCCCTCTTCGCCCTCAGCCAGCAGAAAACGCCGATTGTGGGCTTCAACTCCGATCCGCAGCACTCGGAGGGGCGCCTGCTGCTGCCCAAGCACTACTCCGAGAATCCCGAGGAGGCAGTCAACCGCATCAAATCCGTGAGTTGATATAATATGCAATCCATATACTTTTCGCTAATCTCTTTTTCATCAGGGCGACTTCAAGTGGGTGCATCGGTCACGCATTCGCACCACCATGCTGGGCAACAATGGCACTATACCCGAGTCCACGGATCTATTCAGGCATACGTCGGTTAAAATGGAGCAGGTTGACACATCGCCGGAGCTGCTCGATACGCAGATGGCGGAGAAGTATAATGCCAAAATGAAGCGCATTCTTCCGTATTTGGCGTTAAACGAGGTGAAGGACTTTGCTTAGAAAAACAATTCAGTGCAGCTAATCCTCTCAAGCTCTCCCGTGCAGGTCTTCATCGGAGAACAGCTCTCGGCACGCGTCTCGCATTTGCAGCTGGTGCTCAATCATGAGGATGTGGTCAATAAGACAAAGTGTTCGGGTCTGTGCGTGAGCACCGGCACTGGCTCCACTTCGTGGCACACGAGCATCAACCGGATTACCAGCAGCGACGTGGATGATCTGCTCCAATCGCTGCCCGAGCGGTATGCACCGCAAATGCAGCAGTTGCGCGAAAATGTTGAGGAAATCGCTCAGCGATACAATCAAGGACTGCTTTTCGCGCCTGACGATCCGCGCTTATGCTACTCCATACGGGAGCAGATCTGCGTGGGCGTATGGCCCTCCCCAAAGACATTTAAGGCGCGGGACTTTGTGCAGACTGTATTTATCAAGTCGCACTGCTTCGATGCCAGTGAGTAGCTAAGTCGTAAGCTGAAAGAGTAATTTAAATTAAATTCATTTTGCCTTTCATCCTGCAGATCTGGTCATTGATGGCAGCATCTCGTATCCGTTTAACGATGGCGCCAAGGTGCTGCTGGAGATTTATCCTGAGGATGCGCTGTTGACCATCGCCCTAGACTGAAAAAGTGAACCTGAAAAACTAACCACACGAAAAGTGCCTGCTTCGTATATAAATTAAAGGCTGCTACAGCTGCATTTTTTTTAACACGTCTGAATTTACGTTCATTGAAATTACGTACATATTTATATGATTCGTAACTGCTTATTAGATGTAAGCTCAAAAGTTATTTGTTATTAAACTATATACATACATATATTTTTATGTACATGTAAACATATTCATTAAGTTCATTTTACATTTGATTTTGTTTTTGATTTAGACTTCAATTTCGTTTTAGCTTTGATTGCGTTTGTTTTACTTTGTTTTTGTGTTGTCTTCTTATCGGTTGCATCTTTTGCAGAGCGTTTCTTAAATTTCTTTTCAAAGCGCGCATTGTCCAGGGTTTTGAAGCGTTCATCAGTTAGTAAAGCCTTGCCCTCCTCACTAGCGCCCAGCTCCGCCTGCTGCTGTTTGCGTTTGCGGCGTATTTCGCGCAGTTTATCCTTTTGTTTCTTGCGATAGCTGCGAGGGAATTGAAGATGAATTATATGGATTTTCTAGTCGTTAGTAATCCAACTCACAGTGCCTCCATTTCATCGGGATCCTTGCCCTCCATAATCCACGTTTTCCGTCTGTAGTTTTGAGCTCGCTCATCGAAGTCATTGTTGTCCAGTTGCATTTCCGACTCGCGTCTTGTGACATTCACCTGCATGAATATACGTTCCACCATGCGCTCTAAGGAAGAGTAACTCGGTTAGTACTGTAGACGACATAGAAATCAATCACCTACGATCTAGGGGATGCTCTGTTAGCTTGCAATTAATTTCCGCTTCAATTGCGCCCAGCAGTTCGAGATCGCGTGGAAACCGGAATATAGATATAGCCAAGCCCTTGCGACCCGCCCGCGCCGTTCGTCCTACTCGATGGATATATTCCTTGGGTGTGCGTGGCAGCATATGATTGATTACCAGCTGCACACTGGGTATATCTAGACCACGCGCAGCCACGTCTGTAGCAATCAACGTGCGTATGTGATTGGACTTGAAGCGACTCAGTGCTGCAACTCGTTCCTTTTGTCTCATAAAGCCATGCAGGCACACATTCTCAATCTCCATGCTGGCGAGCGTCATCGAGAGCAGTTGACAGTATCTAGTTGGGTAGACAAACATTTTATAATTGTAATATTAGATGTCGTAAACTCACTTCTTAGTATTGGTAAAGATCATGACATTCGCATTCTCATTTTCCTCTCGAAACTTTCGCAGCGCTTCAATGAGCACCATGTCTCGATCATAGTCAGCGCACAGCAAATAACGCTGTTCAAGCGTGTCCACTGTGGCCACATCCGACTCCTGCGACCATTCCATTAACTATAATATAATATAATTAAATATATAAGAAACAATTGAATCAGCTCCAGGATTTACACACTTACATCTTTGGCTATGGGAAATATGCTTGACTCCTTCATAAAGTCTTTCATGGTGGCGGAGAAGAATAGATTCTGTCGGGTTTTAGGCAAGCAACGCTCGATTATGGCCAGGCTCTCATCAAAGTCCCCATTCAGCATCCGATCCGCTTCGTCCACAACCAGAAACTTGAGATTATCGAAGGAGAACGTGTCGCAGCCTGTTAGGTGATCTGCCAGGCGCCCGGGCATGGCCACAACAATGTGTGGTCGCTGCATCAGCTTTTGGCTCTCTATCATCTGATCTGTGCCACCAGAGACAACGCACACGCGCACACCCATGGGCTGACCAGCTACGAGGAACTGTTCGGAGATTTGGTAGGCCAGCTCGTGTGTGGGTGTTAGCACCAGTGTGAAATGACTGACTGGCTCCTCGCTTAGCTTCTCCAAAATGGGCAAGGCAAAGGCAAAGGTCTTGCCCGACCCTGTTTTAGCGGCACCGATGCAATCCTTACCGGATAAAATCGCTGGGATGCAATTCTCTTGTATAGGCGTTACTCCCTTAAGACCTGTGGAAAACAGAATACGATATTATATATAATATATGTATAAATTTATTCATTTTGCTTACCCAATTTGGTCAACTGTTTGGCCAACCACGGCCGTAGGCCGAGTTTCAGAAATGGATTCGGGTCTTTTCGCTGCATATTTACGCCAAAATCAAAACCAACAATAAAAACAACGTGCACAGGACCAGGGCTGCCGAACTATAGTCTTCGATATCGCCGATAACAAACTTATCGATTACGCGAATGTACTGCAATTAGCAAATAAAAACAAAACTCTTTGTTTTCATCTGATGAAATACATTTTCTCGCAAATAGACATGATTAATCAGATGGATTACCACTTGACGCATTGAGATAACAACCAGACAAAATTCAATAAGAAGAACAGTTGCAATAAGATGGAAGCAGACGCAGAAGCGGAATCGACTCAGACAACTGAAAAATTAAACGTTTTGTGCGGAATTTGCAATGAATTTTACAAAGCGAATGATATCATATTTTCGACCGCCAGTTGCGGCCATGTTTTCCACAAGAATTGCCTCAACCGTTGGCTAGCCCGCTCTTTGAGTTGTCCCCAGTGCAGGGCGATTTGCCACCGGCAGCGGGTGCATCGCATCTATTTGAATTTTGCAGAATACACCGAAGTCGAGGAAGTGGAACGCTCTCAAATCCAGTGGATGCCCATCGATTTGGATGAACCTGTGCCGGCCGCCTTGCTCGATGGCGCCGTCCAGTGCGGCACCGATCACGAAGGCTTCGATACGTATGTGGCGCGCGTGTATTTACACGAGGATCTGCTGCCCGCCAACTATGTGCCGCAAAAGAAAGCCGTCTATGCTCCTTGGAACTGCAGTGCACATCTGCTGAACTCCGAGGTGGAACTGTTGGTACTAACGGACTGTGAAGTTAAGTGGGTAGCCGCCGCAAATGGCGAAGTGCCGCCAGGTGGCCTAAAGACCGGTTACTCGGAGCTGGGTGAGCCGCTGTACACCGCTCGATCTGTGCACGCGGGCCTGACGCTGCTTGGCAAAGTGCATCCATCCCATCGAGTTATATACATGCCCCATCAGCGCGACGAGGTCTCCAACCGAAACTACGAGGTGCTGGTTGTCACGCCCAAGGAACAAGCTGAGCGTTGACTCCAATTGGAATTGAGCTGGCTTTAATCCAATTGGCTTATTTTTATTATTATGTGTTACCTTCCTTGATCCGCCTTGAATAATCTATATACTTCACATTTCAAAATCAAAGTCTTGGAAATATATTTATTAAAATTGTTATTGTTAGACTATGTATTTGTATATGTGTATACATATATATATATATATATATATATATATATATATATATATATATATATATATATATATATATATATATTAACTATGGTTTAAACGTTTGTTATGCTTAAAATACGTATATAAGACGAATTTGTTGTAACAATTATTTATCATGCTTAGCAGCTTTGTTGCCTCAACGCATCCGTCGCTATAATAATGCATTCGCTTTTTTTCAGAATTATTTATAATAACTTTCTTTAAGGTCTGCATGTATACGTGTCTGTGTGTTATATATCTAATATGTTTTTCAATAAATCTTCTGCATTTTCTGTATCGTAACATGACATTTCGTTATATATGCATATATATATATATACATATATATATATATATATATATATATTTAGCTAAAATACAACGTGGGTAACGTGCATGTAACATTTAAACAACATAATTTTCTCATTTTATTCATACATTTATATTAGAAATAGGATTTTTGTTTCATGTTTATGACTTTTGTACTTAGTTGCTAACAAAAATTTTATAAAACATGCTTTTTTCTTTATGTATGTGTGTGTACCTATATATATATATATATTTGTGTGTGTGGGCGTGTGTATGCATGTGTGTTTTTATTTATGTGTGAGTGTTTATATATATATATATATATATATGTATATATATATATATATTCATATATATGCTGATCGATCCGTCGTCGAATACAATAGATATTTACATTTTGTTTATGTTTCAGATTTACTATATATATATATATATGTATATATATATTTCCGATTTACAATTGCTACTTGAGCCTATCTTGATTTGTGTTTACGTTCGATTTAATTTCATATTTGTTGTTTCTGTTTGTTATTTGAGGCGGGGAAATTGGAGATTAGATGCAAAATGGCCACGAGTTAGGTTCAAAACATTTGAGCTCAATTTGTAGATTAGAAACAGTCTCTACTACACATATTAAACGGCACAATTATAAGCTAAACAATTGATTATGTGGTCTTAATATCCGATATATACTCGCACAAAAAAATAAGAAGACTTCAGTTATTATTCTAGTAGTAAATAGAAAAAATTCAATCAAACTTATACTTTGTTTAAGTGGGAAGTAAATAATAATTGATTACTTGAGGGTAGGATGAGAAGTAGAGAGAAAAGAATTGGGCAGCTTTTTAAAACGTTAGAAACTAAATCTCGTTGCAGACTTTCAATTTTTAAACAATTATTTTACAAAAATCGTACTCGTGCTTATTTTTTTGTAATCACTCCATGCATTTGTAGTTCCTGGTGCTGCGACGACGACTACGCTGCTGTTGCTGTTGAGCTCTCCTGCAGCGTGCCCGTCGTTCTCATTTCTGCGCGGACAGATAATTCATATATTTTGTTGTCTGCTGGGCATTGCGCACCAGCTCACTCTCATTCTTGCCAGCATCTGCATGCCAGTTGTCGACACTTGGAGGCGGCTGCTGCTGCTGTTGTTGTGGCTGTTGCTGTTGTGGATTTGGCTCCTGCGGTTGATGTATATTGGGCTGTGAGCGACGCGTAAAGTTGCGATGGCGCTGTGGTTGATGTTGATGCGGATGCTGATGATGTGAGCGCGTTGGCTGCTGGCGTCGATCAAAAGTGCTGGATGCCTCGCTGGCTAAGCTGCTCTGACTGCTGTAACGCGGAAAATTGCGTGGTGCGCCGCCGGCACCACGGTTTGGACTCTGGCTATAACGGTAGTTCGAGTTGGGCTTCCTTCCACCATCATCCATTTGAGATTTTGGCGGACGAGGTAGCGTCCGAGCACGCGAGGAACTGCGACTGTTCGACTCGGGACCATTCGAATTGTAGGCGCAATTCTCGTCCTGATATGCATTGTTGATAGCTGTATTTGAGCGACGCCAAGTTTCGCTGTGTATCTTGTGTTGTTGCTGCTGCTGTTGTTGCTGCTGCTGCTGTTGTTGTTGCTGCTGATGTTGTTGTTGTTGCTGCTGCTGCTGCTTTTGGAAACGCGGCGGTTTGTCGTACGTGTTGCGATTGTGATTGTTGTAGCGACCGCCACGTTTGTAGCTATTGCCACGCTCATAATTACTTATGTAGGAACGTTCGCTGCGATCATCGCGCTGATCCCAATTAGAGTTAACAATATTGTTGTAGTTGCTGCCGCCGCCCAAATTGCGCTCGTAGCGCTCCTCTGAATGCTTTCTACGGTCATCTATGCTGTACAGACGCAAGTTTCCACCACGACCCTCGCTGCGCACACTCTGATGATCGTCGTCGCAGCTGACGCTATAGCGTCGCTGCTGGTCGTGACGGGAACGTCCATTCGACTGGTCGCCATCATTGCCGCGATTGAAACGTGTCCTGCGCCAGCTTGGCAGCGGCTTTGACTCGTCGCGATCCTCGCTGCTGGCCATAGATGCATACTGGTCGGAGATGACATTGCTGCAAGGGAGTGGGAAGTGAAAACGTAGAGCCCTAGAAGGATAAGCCACAGATTACTTACTCTGCATGCGGCGCCTGTGCGTGCGCTTGCTTTAGCGGACGGGGCACATGGCGCGGCTGGTAGCCACGTCGGGTATGGCGGCTGGAACTGGAGGAGTCGAGGCTTTGATAGGTATTGCCGGGGCTAACGTTTAACTGCGGCTCGTCATCACCATTGGCCGGTGTCTCTCCGTAAACTATGTCGCACAGTGAGTCTTCACAGACCTGCTCGCTCCACTTCTTGGGCGCCTCCTGCGCCGAGGTGTTGGCGCTACTGCCGTTCTCGTCGTCGCTGTAGCAGGTAGCCGCACTTTGTCCACTGAACGAGTCTGTCTGTGGCTGTGTTTCGGCACCATTGTTGTTGCTGTTGCTGCTGCTGTTGTTATTGTTGTTATTATTGTTATTGAAGCCTTCGTCCTCGTCCTCATCGATGGCCAAATAATTTGTATACATGGCTTCCAGCTCGTGACCGACATTCTTGAAGTGGCTATAGAACAGATCGAGCACCATTAACAGCATCGCCTTTACTTTGTCCGTCAGCGCCGGCTGCATGATCAGATGCCGCCTGACATGGTAGAGCAACTGATCGATTTCCGCCTTGTGCCGCGTGCGCATTATTTCGCCATTCAGTGTGATCTGTGACAGCACCAAACGTGCTAGGCGCGTACTCATCACAACGGAAACGTCGTTAATTTCCCGCGTTAGCAGAGTGAGCAGCGAATCGCCCAGAATTGTGATTGGAGCATTGTTCGCCAGGCGCACTCTGTTGTAGTACTCGCCCAGCAGTGTTATCGAGTTGTACAATCGATTCTTATCGTGCTGTCGATACGCATCGGCGTTTATGTAGTTCGTCTCCAGGATCTTGAGCATGGCGCTGCGCACCTTTGTCTCATTCATGGCCAGGGCGTCAAAGTTGCGCGAGGAGAACAAGAGGGCGAATTTCAGCGCTGTCTCGGCGTCGGTTAGGGCTTTGTTGTTCATGTAGTCCATGGATTCACTGCAATGGCATTTAAAGAGATATTTTATTGTTTTCACAGTGAACTTGCTGAGCTTGGTCATTCGACGGCGAACCGGTTATCTGTATTCTGCAGCCCTGATTATGATAAAGAAGGGGGGCTTTATGTGGATAACAATTGTGTATTGACATTGTGCAGAGACAAAAGCTAAATTGCTTCAACATACTGTTACTAACTGGAAAATGCACTAATTACTAATGTAGAATAGCCAAATAAGAGCATGCTTAATAAGCCGATCAAAGTATTGTTTACGCTGTGTCAATAATTTGTGTTTGTGTTTATATTAAAGGGTATTTAATCTTCGAGAATATACTTCTTCCTTATCCAATTGGCGGGAAACATGCTTATTTTTTCCAATCTCTTACTTTCTGTCTCTCTCTCTTTTTCTTTTAGGCGAATTGCGACATCGCTTACAGATAGTTGTAAATATTAATACTAGCTCTGACGTAGGCACCTACACGCATACAAGCATACACGGAAATAAATGTACGCATACACACAAGCTATACATACTTCTACATATATACTTATGTATTAATCATCAATGGACGACACACAGACACATAAATAAAAAGACTATGCAAATATATGTATGCATGTACATACCACAGCATCGACTCGTCCCGCACGATGTTGCAGAAATCCGCTTCGATAGCTTTAATTTTGTTATTGAGGACAATGCCGTCGTCCTGCAGGTTAAGGCCGCGCATCATCGTTATAATGTGATCGTAGACACAACCACCTGTTGGTATCATGTAGTTGGTCGGAGCGTCCGTATTGAGCATGTTACAAACTTCTCGAAGCGTTTGCACTTCGCTGCCACCGCCGCCGCCGCTGCCGCCGTTGCTGCCGCTGCTGTTGCCGCTGTCAGCACTAACACTGTTGTAATTGTTGTAAGTGTAGGCGGTGCTGTTGCTGTTACTGTTATGATTGCTACTAATCATATTTGTATTAGCCATTTCGCTGTGATCGCTGGCGCAATGTTGTTGTTTTTATTACTGTTTCTTGCTGCTGTTGTTGTTGTGCTTTGCGTTTTCCACTGGTTCTTGTTCTGTCAGCGCCAAGCGAGCCAACCTCTATGTATTTGTGTGTGTGCTGCTGGCTGGCCCACCAACAACAATAAACACTTGGAACTTATTATTTTGCGCAAATAAGCGTTGACAAAGGTGTCCAAATGCGCATAAAATTTCACCTTTCATTCACTCTGCGCACCAGCATGGAACTTACCAAAGTACCTGTGTTGTTAAGTGGTTAGCGTGCAAACTAAATTAAATGCACAAAATAATTAATTTCTATTTTATTTTACTTATTTTTCTACCGAATTAATTTACAGCGAATGCGTTTGGTTCTCGCAGTGAACATTTGCGTGAACCAAGGAACCAGTTAACGAATCAAAAAGCGTGAATAACAAACCTGTTAACGGGCTGTTATCGTACAACTATTTACAGATATGCACGAAATGTTGTTTGCCGTTATATTTAAAAATAATGGTGTTCAAATGAAGAAAAGCCACCTAATTCCAATTCAATTTATGCTAATTTACGGAGGAAAGCGTGAGTTGATATTTTATTCAGACAAAACTAGATAGACATATGTTAAATTTGTACTTGATTTTGACATTTTCAACAATGTATGCTAATGAATTTAAGTGTTTTATGTTTATTTGAGAGTCATGTAGATAGGCTCAAAGGTATATTCAAAGTTTTTCCCATCGATGAATTGCAGCAAAGTGTGTTCACCGACTTTGGTATATATCCATTATTTTTTCTATGTGAAATAAAAAATTATATAATATAAATATTTGTACAATACGAAAGTACTCACAAGTACATATTCAACAATGTATTCTAATGAATTTAAGTGTTTTATGTTTATTTGAAAGTCATGTAGATAGGCTCAAAGGTATATTCAAAGTTTTTCCCATCGATGAATTCCAGCAAAGCGTGTTGACCGATTTTGGTATATGTCCATGGTTGTTTCTATGAGAAATAAACAATTATATAATATAAATATTTTTACAATACAAAAGTACTCACATTGTATGTGCATGTGTTTTGGTACAAATTGACCTGCAAAAGTTTGTCACGTTTCTCAACTATTTTAGCTGCGTTAAATTCGTAGTTATCAAAAATAAAGAGACATTGCTCAAAGCTAACAAGCTCCACGTTTGCAATATTGTGCATCAAATTGTTCAAATATTTTCTTTCCTGAATACAACAGGTTTTGAAGAACAACTGTTGTATGTATTGAAAGTTTTTAGGCGTAAAGAAGCCCAGGTCCTCCAATAGATAATTGTCTGTAACGATCTTAAGTGCATCCACGCGTAGCTTCGATTGAATTACCGTGCACAATGTGTCAGTGGTGTTGCATGTTTCCAATATCTTGAAATGATGCTTTTGAGTTAGGGAACCCAATCTGCGACATAGCGTGGGAAGTGTGTCCATAAATCCTGGACCACAAATTGTTAGCTCGCTAAGACTATTAAGTCTTTCCAGATGGTTCTCGAACCAGGGCAGCTCATCGAGTTCCACTTTAAGGGACTCGAGATTATCCATCGAGTCTGCGGTCAGACATAGTGGATTTTTTTCGATAGTCTCACGATCATACAAGCATAGCTTGATCTCTTTTAGCTTGCGTACCTTCATAAGATTTACTAGATTCTCGACACTGAAGTGATGGCAGTATGTCAACGTGAGACGCTCCAGTAATGGGAAATCAGTAAAATATCTGCCCGAAAAGTAGCCTTGGGGACTAAATGTCTTCAAATTCGGAAAAGTCGAGATCAATTTTGGTATATCCGAATCGGAGAGTATTTTGCTCGGCATTGTTGCGAACCGAAAATCAACAACTTTCGGAAAAATCAAGCTAATGAGGACTCTGTATTGGTCCTCAGACATCATTCTCAAGTGCATAACTTCCACAGTGTTGGAAATGCTTTGCAAGAAATAACGCAAATGGTCAAGAGAAAATTTTGCCTCGTACAAGGACATCTTTAGGGTCTTATACTTAGTGGCCCAGACAACCGACATCAAATTGTAGAAGCGTGGATGCACCATTAACATGACTTGCTGTGTTTTAAGATCCAAATAGCTCATCACGTGAATGATCGCATCATCAGTTAGAACCTCCATTTTGTACTAAAAGAAAGAGAAAGAAGAGAAATATATGAAAGTTAAAACCAAACCGCTCTAATTTTTTTATAAAATTTTAAGAGATGCACATTTTTTTACAAATTTTCCTTCCGCAGCCGTTAAATGAAAGACGTCTCGCTTTTGCGCTCGCAGCCAACTTCACGCGACGAATGTTCGCTAGAGACGTATTGAATACGATAAGAAAACAGCTGATTCAATGACGGTCTGGCAACGTGCACGCTTTTTCAGGTAATCGCGACACAATTATTTTATAAACATGCAAAAATATGATAAAATGGAGAAGATTGGTGAGGGCACTTACGGTACGGTGTTCAAGGGCCGCAATCGAGATACTATGGAAATCGTGGCACTAAAAAGAGTACGCTTAGACGAAGACGACGAAGGTGTGCCTAGTTCCGCGCTGCGAGAAATATGCTTACTAAAGGTTTGTTTTGCAACTAATGGCAGAAGAGGTCTGCTCTATATTTTTTAGCTAAACGTTCACGTCACGTCACTTTATTTTTCAGGAACTGAAGCACAAAAATATTGTTAGGCTCTGTGATGTGTTGCACTCCGATAAAAAATTGACATTGGTATTTGAGCACTGCGATCAGGACCTGAAAAAATACTTTGACAGTTTGAATGGAGAAATCGATATGGCCGTTTGCCGAAGCTTTATGCTGCAACTGTTGCGCGGCTTAGCCTTCTGTCACAGGTGGGTGCTCTGCATATATTATATATATATATGTGAAATCGAAAATCTTTTTCTCCTTTATTTTAGTCACAATGTGTTACATCGGGATTTGAAACCTCAGAATTTGCTCATCAACAAAAATGGAGAATTGAAGTTGGCTGACTTTGGACTGGCACGTGCCTTTGGCATACCCGTCAAGTGCTATTCTGCCGAGGTGGTAACGCTCTGGTATCGTCCACCCGATGTGCTCTTCGGTGCCAAACTCTACACGACGAGCATCGATATGTGGTCAGCGGGCTGCATATTGGCTGAATTAGCTGATGCAGGACGTCCGCTATTTCCCGGTTCCGATGTACTCGATCAATTGCTGAAAATATTCCGGGTGCTGGGCACACCAACTGAGGAATCTTGGCCTGGTGTCTCGCATCTCTCCGATTATGTTGCGCTTCCATGTAAGTCGAGTAAATCCTGCAAAAATCAAGCAACCTTACTATATATACGACTTGATTTTTGTAGCCTTTCCACCAATTACATCGTGGAGCCAACTTGTACCAAGACTGAACTCTAAGGGCCGTGATTTACTTCAAAAACTCCTAGTTTGCCGTCCGAATCAGAGAATTAGTGCGGAAGCCGCAATGCAGCATCCGTTCTTCACGGACAGCTCCTCGTCGGGTCATTAATGTGGCAATCAAAGTTCACTTGTAGTTCTTACGACTGTTTCAATAATATTTAATATACTATAATATATATTTAAATTGTATGTATATTTAGGGAACGTATTTTTAGTTATACACATTGTTTTTATCCTCGATTCACTGCAATTCTATATTAACATAGTTTTTACCAAATGCCATCAGTTGTAATATTTTAAATATACATTAAGTAAATGTAAGAACCAAAACAATTGCAACTGTACCTAGTTCACTTAATATTTATAGAATAAAAATAAAAACAAAAAATAAATAAATATACATACCGAAACTATAAACAAACCAGATGTGTGCCCAAATAACCACAGTGCCTCGCTTAAGGGTTAATTCTAATGCGCACTGCGCACTCGCGCTCCGTTTATTTTATTTTTTTGTTTAGTTGCTTTTTGTGTTCTTGACGGACCGGTCGCGTTTCGCGTTCGTATATGTATCTAAAGTGAAAAGCCCGTGCTATATTTACATACATATACATATGTGTATAAAAGTGATTTACTTTGATTGCGATACTCCAAATTGTTGATTATCTGCGGTACTTTTTTTATGCGGGCTTTTTATTATAAGTGCCCCAGGGAAATTACTGACGTGAAATTGCAGCAATTAAACGATATCGAATATTTAAGCAATTTTAGTTTATAAATATGACTTGGGGCTTTGTTACTTGCGGCCCGAACGAGGCGCTAGTTGTATCAGGTAAATATTATGCCAAAACTAAAGATAACAAATTGTTTAAGTTTGTAAATAAAAAAGGGGCACGGGGCAGCTCCCACGAATGACGTCACTGCTTATCGATTTTTATGTACAAGCAAATTGTGACAGACCGAAGCCGTGCGTGCGCACCCTAACGGACGCCGTTACATACATATACGTATGCATGTGTGTGTGTGTGACCGCTTGGGTTTGAGTGTGTGTGTGTGCACAGGGTTGCCGGTGTATTTGTTTTGTTTTGGTCGCGGATTGTAAACATTAAAATATATATATTTATTTAATTTTTAACTTCTTTTCGCTAGGATGCTGCTATATGAAGCCTTTGTTGGTGCCTGGCGGTCGCGCTTTTGTCTGGCCGTCGATTCAACAAGTACAACGGTAATTAATTTGACCTTTATACATGATGTCACAAAATAACGGTGCTTTGTTTTTGTAGCATCTCATTGAACACGATGACGCTGCAGGTGGAAAGCCCGTGCGTGTACACCAGCCAGGGTGTGCCCATCTCTGTGACGGGCATTGCCCAGGTGAAGGTGCAAGGCCAAAATGAGGATATGCTGCTGACGGCCTGCGAGCAGTTCCTGGGCAAGACCGAGGCGGAAATCAATCATATTGCCCTGGTCACACTGGAGGGACATCAGCGCGCGATCATGGGCTCAATGACCGTGGAGGAGATCTACAAGGATCGCAAGAAGTTTAGCAAGCAGGTGTTCGAGGTAGCCTCCAGCGATCTGGCCAACATGGGCATCACTGTGGTCTCCTATACCATTAAGGATTTGCGTGACGAGGAGGTGAGCTTATGCAAAGATTCGGTTGATGGTTCCATTAGATATCGCGTTCTCTCTCTCTCTCGCTGGGCATGCAGTTGACATGACGCGTCTTTCGTTTCTATTTTTGAGTAACCGAAATATATTCATTATTTTTGCATGCATTTACATATCGACTCATGGTTTATACTAACCAGGGCGACTCCAAGGTGCGTATAGAGTTGTTCCTTCATGTGGAGTCCCTCTAGCTGCATATTGGCCACTATTTGTAATACGAATCGTTTGCTTCTCTTTGCAGGGCTATCTGAAATCCTTGGGAATGGCTCGCACAGCAGAGGTGAAGCGCGACGCTCGCATTGGCGAGGCGGAGGCGCGTGCTGAGGCACACATCAAGGAGGCCATTGCTGAGGAGCAGCGCATGGCTGCTCGCTTCCTCAACGACACCGACATCGCCAAGGCCCAGCGCGACTTTGAGCTGAAGCGCGCCGCCTACGATCTTGAGGTGCAGACAAAGAAGGCCGAGGCTGACATGGCCTATGAGCTGCAAGCGGCGAAGACCAAGCAGCGCATCAAGGAGGAGCAGATGCAAGTGAAGGTCATCGAGCGCACGCAGGAGATTGCTGTGCAGGAGCAGGAGATCATGCGACGCGAGAAGGAGCTGGATGCGACTGTGCGCTGTCCAGCTGAAGCCGAGAAATATCGACTGGAGAAACTGGCCGAGGCCAACAAGCTGCGTGTCGTCATGGAGGCCGAAGCTGAGGCTGAATCGGTAAGTTGGCCATATAGCTGAATATACCTTAGGGAACCACGTGAAAACTCCTTTTGCTTCCATAGATCAAGATCCGCGGCGAGGCTGAAGCCTTTGCCATTGCAGCTAAGGCCAAGGCAGAGGCTGAGCAAATGGCACAGAAGGCGGATGCCTGGCGTGAATACCGGGAAGCAGCCATGGTGGAGATGCTGCTGGATACGCTGCCGAAGGTGCGCTGTGACTGGAATACAATTGTAAAATGGGTTTTCATAAATTTTCTTCCACTTTCCTTCCAGGTGGCCGCCGAGGTAGCCGCGCCCTTGTCGCAGGCCCGAAAGATCACCATGATCTCCAGCGGCCAGGGCGACATTGGAGCTGCCAAGCTGACCGGCGAGGTGTTGCAGATTGTCAACAAGGTGCCGGAGCTGGTGAAGAACATAACTGGCGTGGACATTGCCAGGGTACGTTCCAATTCAGAGTTTATCTAAGGGCAGAAAGTTCCATCGAAAAATACAACAAACAAATGGCAATCAAAAGACTTGATAGAGAAATGTAGCAACATTATATATGAAGTTCTATATGATTACATATGTTTCTTCTGCATATGAGTGTATATATTATATATCTCTGATTTTTTGCTTTCTGATTCGATTTCTACATATATTATTTGGCTTTAATTTGATTTATCTCTTTTTATTCTTCGTTTCAGTCTGTGCATGCTGGCTAAATGTCCGATATCGAACTATACTCTCCACAAATACCACACCAAAAAAATAAATTACAAAATAATATTTTAAAACCAATTCAAAAAAAAATTATGCAAAATAACAAAAACGCATTTATTCGTTTCCGTTCTACAAACATTTTTGTATGTAACAGTGTAATTTTGCACAAAATGTCAAATGGCAAGAGCATATTTTGTATTCAATATTATAATAAGAACTATAAATGTATATGTATTTATATATGTCTTTATACAAGCGTGGAATAAACAAATTTCCTTAAATGACATCCAAAAAATATAGCAGGTGCTGGATTACACTGTGCCAAAAGGCCGTTAAATTCGTTTGCATCAAAGTGGCAACACCGTCGATAACGCTGGGTTGCATTCCTTTAAATATCGATATTTTATTTTTCTACAAAGTACCAACCCTAATTATCACACAACTCAGCACTTTTCAGACACCAAGCTGCCAACTCTTTGTCACCAGTCAAGTTGGCAGCCCATGCGAACATTTAGCTAAATCATTTGTGATTTTTGTACAAAACTTGTGCTCGCTTTTTAAAGGCATATAATAAAAATTGAAACGCGCCAATTTGTATATTTAAGTTCAAAAGTTTCATCACAAATCATATAATATGGCTGATTCCAAGGGGTAAGTGTATATGTAACAATAAGCAGCGGCAAACGAATGCCGACTCTCAGCTTCAATTTCGCGCAGTCATTGGCCCTATGAGAAAAAAAAATACCCAAAGGCCACATAGGGAAATGGAGTGGAAACTAAAATGTAAAAGTTGACTAAGATATGATGATTTAGTGAAGTTGAGGTTATATTTCGATTTGCTTTAAGTTATAATGATTAATGCACGTCTATGCGCTTTGATTGCGAAATTAGGCCAAGACGCAGAAATTCGCCATTTGTCGCTGTTGTTGTAGCCCTTTTCCGATTTCTTTGTTGAGGGACATTTGGGGAAATTCGTTGCTTTCAAAATGGTATCAGAGTGTGCCTTGCGATTTACAGTCTTAGCTTGTTGTTAACAACGACTACGTTGCAAGCTGTTTCCTGTAACTTGCTTGTTGTTGTTGTCTCCTGTTTTTTTTTTTTTTGAAAATCAAAGCTCGAAATCGAAAGAATAACGCGGATTATAGCCAAAAGAAGAATGTCCAGCGCCAACGATGAAAATAATAATGCTGGCAGCAGTTCGCAGCGTTCGCATGCAGACACCGGCGACAACAGCAACAAAAATAATATGAACAGTTATAATGCAGACAATAGCCAAAACATGGATGTCGACATTAGTGATATGGTGCGCAACTATCGCAGCGAGCAGGAGGATGAGCTAAAAAAGAAAGAGGCTTGCGACTTACCGAAGCCACAGCTCTCCAGCGACAAATGGGGCAGTGGGAGGAGGTCTTAGTTAATTTTCTTATGTGTTCTCGATTGCTTGACCTAACCTTTTATACCATACAGTGAAGACCTGGCCACCGCAATTTTGAAGCGCAAGGATCGTCCCAATCGTCTGATTGTCGAGGAGGCGCAAAATGATGATAATTCCGTCGTGTCGCTATCGCAGGTAAGCATTCAAGCCAATCTTGTAGGGCCACGTCAGCAAATTCGTCGTTTGGCTAAACATATCCGCTTGTATTTAGGCGAAAATGGATGAGCTGCAGCTCTTCCGTGGCGACACTGTCATTCTGAAGGGCAAACGCCGTAAGGAGACTGTCTGCATCGTCCTGTCGGACGATACCTGCCCGGATGAGAAGATACGCATGAATCGTGTTGTACGCAACAATCTGTGCGTCCATCTATCGGATGTGGTGTCGGTGCAATCCTGTCCGGATGTCAAGTATGGCAAGCGCGTGCGCATTTTGCCCATCGATGATACTACTGAGGGTGTTACTGGAAATCTCTTTGAGATTTATTTGAAGCCCTATTTCCTGGAGGCCTATCGTCCTATTCACATGGGCGACAACTTCATTGTGCGCGCTGCCATGCGGCCCATCGAGTTCAAAGTTGTGCTCACCGATCCGGAACCTTATTGCATTGTCGCACCCGAAACGGTCATCTTCTGCGATGGTGAACCGATCAAGCGTGAGGTAAGCGCATCGTTAGATAACAGCACAGTGGGCCACTATCTGCTAGATCTTTCAAATTTCTATTTTTTTTTTTAAATTGATTGTGGCATTTATCGTCCTTTTGTCCACTGTACTGCGCTTGAGTTTCTATACTTATGTTTGATATCTCAACACGTATAACTTTGCTTTAGGAGGAGGAGGAGTCTTTGAATGCTGTGGGCTATGATGATATTGGTGGCTGCCGCAAGCAACTTGCTCAGATTAAGGAGATGGTTGAGCTGCCGCTGCGCCATCCGTCGCTTTTCAAGGCTATTGGTGTGAAGCCACCGCGTGGCATACTTATGTACGGTCCACCCGGTACTGGTAAGACGCTGATTGCTCGAGCTGTTGCCAATGAGACTGGTGCATTCTTCTTTTTAATCAACGGACCGGAGATCATGTCCAAGTTAGCCGGTGAATCCGAATCGAATCTGCGCAAGGCGTTCGAGGAGGCCGAAAAGAATTCGCCAGCTATCATATTCATTGATGAAATCGACGCTATTGCGCCCAAGCGTGACAAAACCCACGGTGAGGTGGAGCGCCGCATTGTTTCCCAACTGCTGACGCTGATGGATGGCATGAAGAAGAGCTCCCATTTGATTGTCATGGCGGCCACCAATCGCCCCAATTCGATTGACCCTGCTCTGCGTCGCTTTGGTCGTTTCGATCGTGAGATCGATATTGGTATTCCCGATGCCACCGGTCGTCTTGAAGTGTTGAGGATACACACCAAGAACATGAAGCTGCACGAGGATGTTGATCTTGAGCAGATTGCCGCCGAGACTCATGGTCATGTGGGCGCCGATTTGGCTTCGCTGTGCTCTGAGGCAGCTCTTCAACAAATTCGTGAGAAGATGGATCTTATTGATCTGGAGGATGATAAAATCGATGCCGAAGTGCTGGCTTCGCTGGCTGTGACCATGGAGAACTTCCGCTATGCGATGACCAAGTCCAGTCCATCGGCATTGCGCGAAACGGTTGTGGAGGTGCCCAACACCACCTGGACAGACATCGGAGGATTGGAGAATGTCAAGAAGGAGCTGCAGGAGCTCGTACAGTATCCAGTGGAGCATCCGGACAAGTTCCTTAAGTTTGGCATGCAGCCTAGCCGTGGCGTTCTCTTCTACGGTCCACCTGGTTGCGGTAAGACGCTGCTGGCCAAGGCCATTGCCAACGAGTGCCAGGCTAACTTTATTTCGGTGAAGGGACCCGAATTGCTCACCATGTGGTTCGGTGAATCTGAGGCCAATGTACGCGACATTTTCGACAAGGCTCGCTCTGCTGCACCCTGTGTGCTCTTCTTCGATGAGTTGGACTCGATTGCCAAGGCCCGTGGTGGAAATGTTGGTGATGCTGGCGGTGCTGCTGATCGTGTCATCAATCAGATTCTAACCGAAATGGACGGCATGGGTGCCAAGAAGAATGTGTTCATCATTGGTGCCACCAATCGTCCAGACATCATCGATCCGGCTATCTTGCGTCCGGGTCGTTTGGATCAATTGATCTACATCCCATTGCCCGATGACAAGTCTCGCGAGGCTATACTGAAGGCCAATTTGCGCAAATCGCCGTTGGCTAAGGAAGTGGATCTAACCTACATTGCCAAGGTGACGCAGGGCTTCTCGGGCGCTGACTTGACCGAGATCTGTCAGCGTGCCTGCAAGCTGGCCATTCGCCAGGCTATCGAGGCTGAGATACGCCGTGAAAAGGATCGCGCCGAGAACCAGAACTCCGCCATGGATGTAAGTCGTAGAGAAAGAAATTGTTGCAAATATTTGTATTTATTATTTAATTCAATAGATGGACGAGGATGATCCCGTGCCGGAGATAACACGCGCTCACTTTGAGGAGGCAATGAAGTTTGCTCGTCGCTCCGTTTCGGACAATGACATTCGCAAATACGAGATGTTTGCTCAGACTTTACAACAGTCGCGCGGCTTTGGCCAGAACTTCAGGTAAGGATCCATAAATTACTTTGTATAATCGGATGTTTAATATCGCCTTTTTACAGATTCCCCGGTAATGCCGGCAACACCTCAGGGTCTGGCACCAATATGCCAGTTAACTCGCCGGGCGACAATGGCGATGATGATCT
The DNA here is from genome assembly GCA_035046225.1 of Drosophila pegasa. Lineage (NCBI taxonomy): Eukaryota > Metazoa > Arthropoda > Insecta > Diptera > Drosophilidae > Drosophila > Drosophila pegasa. The sequence goes on along the minus strand of JAWNOD010000076.1, from coordinate 5,437,789 downwards.
TTACAGTTAGATTATTAGTTTTAATCAAGACAAAAAGAAACACAATTTTTTAAATGAATTTTTCCTCCTACAAAAACAAAAGATCAACAAAAACGATACTAACAAAAACCAAGCAACACAACAATTTTAAATCAACATTCAACGCCTGGAGGCGAAAGAGGCCAGCAGCAGCAGCAGCAGCAGTAGCAGCAACAATAACAAGAGCAGCACATGCATAGGACAACAACAACCACATCAGCAGTTAAAACTACAACTACAAAATCAGCATATAAAGGATATAAACTATAAAATTTTGATACCATTTCTTTGGATCAATTTGAATTTTTGTAATTGGCGCAAAAACCCCATTAAAAGATTAGCCTCACTTATCATTCGTGCATTATCGGCGTTAGCTGAGCGACCGATATCGGAGTTCTATATACATTATAATGATAATAAACAATACACATATACACATACATATAATGATAAATACATACATATATTAAACATCGTAAAATTATAAGTGTATTTGGAGCTACGTTTTTAAGTGAATAAAAATTATAAAGTCGGAGCATTTACCACTTGCAAATTAACCAGGCGGAGCATGTAAGCGATATCCAATTGGAAATTGACTTCTCCATGGTGCACGACTTGGCTATACACTACAAAAATGTTTTAATGCTTATGTGAAGAGTATTTTTGTATTGACTGAGAGTATTTATAATATCTTAGGATTTGTTTTAGAGGAACTATGTAAGACTTTGCCAGATAGTTTATGATTATGCAATTTTCGCCAGATATACCCTGTAATCCGTTTCTCTAGAAGAGCAAGCAACCCTTAAAGCAAACTCCCTTCCCCCAATTCGTGTCCGAAAGAAAGAACAACAATGAAATTTGTGTTTTATCGCTTTTATTAAACTTGTATTCATTTCGTCATGTTTTGCCTCTGCACACAGTGTTGTTTTGTGGCACATAACGTGATATCTGAAGAATAGTTTCACAATCCTATAACTTAGTATGCTATATACGATATATCCATGCCAATTGTTGCTGCGCTTAAATGACACAAAAATTCAAATTTTGGCGTTTGGTTAAATTAAAAGCAAACAAATTGAAGTTTTTCTTTTTGGTTTTTCTCTCGATTTTTGTTTTTCTTTTTTTGTTTGTTTGCAGCTTCTGTGTGGCGTTTCTTCAATTGATTAAATTTGTTCTTAATTTATAAACGCCTATTGCAAAGTTCCAATCAAATTTTCATATGCATTTCATCGCTTTTTGTTTTTCTTAAATTTGTTTTTTTTTCCTTCTTTTTTTTGGTTTTTTGTTTCTCTTTTTTTTTCAGTGTCTACACTTTAAATATGCTCATTAAATACATACATACATATTGTTTTTTGTTTTTTTTTTTTTTATCATTTTGTTACACACATAATTAAATACGCTTTATGCAATAATTACAACACAACAATTAAAATACAAATAGTTTTTAATTATTTATTTTTTATTTTATTTTAGCGCTTTCTGTGAAAATTCTTTGAGCTTTGCTTAGCTTTTTGTTGTTGTGTGTGTGTGTGACTGTGTAAGTATGTGTGCGTGTGTGTGTGTGTGCGTATTTGTGTATATGCGTGTGTGTTGTGTTGTCTATATATGGAAGAAAATGTCCAGCACTTTCAGCTTTTCTTATACAATTAGTTTCGCTTTCATAATTTCTATTTTGTTTTCCCTTTTATTTTGATATAATTAAATATGTTTTGTTCTCAAGAATTTGTTGCTTTTAAAGTCTTGAACATAGACTAGACACCAATTATGTAGGATTAAACATATTTTTTGTTGCTTTTATTTTATTTTCTTTTCTTTTTTATGTCACGTTTAACAAGTTTTTGTTTTTGTTTAAATTTATGATATTTGCCTTCATATATTTTTAGTTATTCTTTAGATATTTATGGTTTTTGTTTGTGAACACCTTGTCGACTGTTGGTATGCCAGTTAAATTGTTTATAATATGCTTTTACATAACTACAAAGTACATAAGTAATTTGTTATTTGATTAACGGTCTAGGATTTGTTTTAGTTACGCATTTTGTAAACAATAAAGTAAACTTTATAAAGTACTGGAGTTTTGGGTTTACCAAATATCTGAAGTATATATATATTAAGCTCATTCAGTGTATATAAGTACATATATATATAGATATATATACATATGTATGTTTGTGGTTAGAGTAGAGTTTGGAATAGGGGGTAGGGGGCGTGTCTAGGGGCGGTTAAGAAATGAAGAATAGAAAACAAAAGTAAGAACTCTACTAAGTACACATCTAGGCCTTTGTTTTTTCATATTGCTTTGCTTCGCTCTAACTACGATACTCTATGAGAAGTACACTCCTCTCTAGCCCAAAAGAAAAACGATCTATTTATAAATGTGCTGAGCAGATCTGCAAAATATGTACGTATGCTCCGCTAGATATATATATATATCATATATATCGAAATTTTTGTTTTCTTTCTAAGTTTTGATCCCATGCAACATAGATTGATTGTGCCTTTAGCCTTTAGCCTTTTTGTAGAGCCAATTGAAATTGAGAAATAATTGATGTAGATAATTTATTGGAAATTCTTTTTGCTTATATTGAGATCGTATTTTGGTTTTGCTATTCCTTTAAAGAGCTTTCCTTTCCTTTCCTTAGGTGGAAGACCAAAAACAAAGCTTGATTTCTTTCAACTTTTCTTTCGTAAGATGTGGGGATTACGTTCAATTTATATATATATATATGTATATATATAATTATATGTATTTTAAAACAATTTCAAAAGTTTTTGTTTGCATATATATATACATATATATATAGACTAGTACAATGATTTCTTTTTTTTTGTTTTACTTTATTTTATAAATAAATTAGATGTGTTTGGGGTTTTTGTTTTGTTTTGTTACTTTATATATATATACATATACATATATATGTATATATATATATGTAGTTATTTAAATTTGTATTTTGTAGATATAAACTCTTTTGCTTGATGTGTTTTCTTTGATATATATAAATATGTAAGTTGCAAAGTTTTATGTTTTTTTTTTTGTTTCTATAAACTTATGTCAAAAAAAGGGACTTTGCATAGTTTTTTTGTTTTTGTTTTTCTTCTGCTATATATTGTGCTAAATTATGCGTAAATCAAGCGATAACAAATTAGTATTATAATAATAATAATAATAATTAAAATTAAGAAAATAAACAAGACTATCAACTATGCACTCTTAACACGTCCTTAATTTGAGCCAAGGACACACAAAGTAGGCAAAAACTTCCTTTCGATTTTAGTTTTTTGTTTTGTTTTGTTATCCAATTAAATACATTAAATTACAATTGCTAATACATACATACAATAGTTGTGTGTGTGTGTGAGTGCTCAACTCATTATGATTATCATTATCATTAGCGTATTATCATTATCATTATCATTATCATTGTTTTTCGTATTTCATTAACCAGCCTCAGCTTAAAACATAATTAAATCAAGTTTTTCTCTTCTTATCTTGTTTCTTTTTTTTTAACTTTTATATTTATATATAGGGTCCAATGGGTGTATGTGTGTGTGTGTTTGGTTTGCGCTTGTATTGGTAATTGTTTTTGTTATTGTTGTTGTTGTTGTGTGCATGCCTTCGTTTAGTTTTGTGCAGAGTCCTTTTCAGAAAACCCATTAGCCTGGTTGCTGTTGTTGTTATTGTTGTTGTTGTTTATGGTTGTTGTTGTTGTTGTTGTTGTTTCAGACTTTTTATCGTGTATCGGTGATATTATTTTTGCTGCCAAATATTTTAACCAGCTGCGACTCGTAGTCATCAATGTTGCGCTTCATAATATCCATGCAGGGGCCGAGCAGACGCTCAAATGCTCTCACATCGAGAACTGTTTGAAGAGAATCGAATATAAAGTAGATAAATATTATTAATATATGCGAAATTTATGCTAGACAAAAGAGGCACACATAAATAAAACATGCTTTCCTTTCGTTTTTTGTTTGTTTTTGTTTTAATATTAAATTAATAAATTATATTAGTAGACGAGACAGAAAATTATGCCGGCATGCCCAGAGATCAAAGACCGTAGTTGACCCACAGGAATTCACACTGCCCTATATATGTTTGTGTAGGTGCACACCCAACCGCAGGCGCCTCAACTCTTAAATATTATATCGAGCTGCGCTTACCAATCACAATTGAAATCTTTTATTTATACATAAAGCTGCGGGGATATATTTGCTTTGCTTGTCTGTGTCGGCGGCAGACTTTTAGCTGTGGGGTAGGCATACGTTGCGTATACTTCATGTTTTGTATGCCTGTATCTCTCTCTATGTGTGTGTGTGAGTGTGTGTGCGTGTGCGTGTGTGTCTCGATTGAGAAATGCAACAAATAAAAGGAATATCAACTGCATGTAAATTGAAGTTTGTTCGGCAACTGTAAAATTTTTAATGGCAGCTCTCTTCGACTGCGTCTTTTCTTTGCTTTAGTTACACAACAAATTTTCTTTTTGTGGAGGCTTACAAACATACAAACATAATTAAAATCGTAATAATATTTCAAAAGAAGGAAATCAATAATAATTGAGCTTTTTTCTTTCACAGATTCGTACTGCGACGTGCCATCTCGTTGAACATTTGCTCGTACATCAGGATATTGCGCTTGAGCACGTCGGTGAGGAAGCCCAGGATACGCTCGAAGGCATCTGTGTCCAGGACTGGGACGGAATTGGTTTATAATTAAAGCTTAGGCATAAACTACTGCATATAACAACGAGGGAGAAGGGGGGTGAGTTAAACAAGTGCAACACATTTTCGTGTGTGTGTGTCCTAAAAGGGTGTCAAAAAATGCACTTGAAACGAGTGTAGGGTGAGCCAAGGCTCTTCTATGTGATTTTCAGGAGTTAAAAATGAGTTTCTCTTTGTATATTTTTATTTTTATTTTCCCATTTTTATAATAGCTTAACCTCTGTATTCTTAGCTATAGCTTTTCTATCATTTTTAGTATATCTCCCGTCTATTTATATTTTTCTCTGTTCTGTCTCAATTTATTTCTCAGTTGCCTGCCTTCTCTAACTCTTTCCTCTAGCTCTCTCCTCTAGTTCTCTCTTCTAACTCTCTCCTTTAGTTCTCTCCTCGCTTCACTATTTCCTTTTGTACATCTTTTTATCTTTTTTTTCTAGTTTTTTCTCTCTGTAGCTTTATCCCTCTCTACATTTTTGATTTATCCCTCACACTCTTATTTTCTCTTTCTAGGACTCGCATTCTCAAACGCTCTCGCCTTCTCTTACCTCAAATTCAACTTCATTATCTACAATATCGCCTTTCTCTGCGCTTTTCAAATATACATCATCATAAGCTTAGAACTAGATTGAACAGTGTTTTAATATACATGTATAGTAGATAGACATAGTTTTAGGTGAATTAACAAATGTGCGAGTGCTAAAGAAGTGTGTGCACACACAGGTATTGCATGGCATGTTTTGGTATACATCACCCCGCTTCCCCTTTCGGTAGCAACTGGATAATAACTAATGCCCAATTAGATGGACTGCAGGCTGTCAAAGTAGGCGCGCAGATCGAGCTCCAGATAGCGATAGTCGCATATGCCGCGCTGCAGTAGGTTGCTGCAGCGTCCCAGCAGTCGCTCAAAGCAAACAACATCCAAAACTACACACACAGAATTACACACACATTACGCACAACACGACAGAACACAAAACGAAACAACATAAAACACAACACAAGTGCACAAATGAGCGCCAGGATAAGTGCATAAACAAATAAACGGAAAATAAAAACAAAATAAGAAGCATTATAATAGCTGGCTGGCTGGAAGCGAGGCGCTGAATGGGTTGCCCGACCGACAAGCAGCGGGTGGACTTACATGCGAGCTTGACAACACCGCCCGTGGCGTAGACGGAAGCAGCCCTGGGCCGATGTGTGACCAGAGCCAGTTCACCAAAGTATTGACCCTTGCCCAGCTGGGATATCTCGATTTCGGAATCGTCCTGATCCATGCGCACCGACACGGTGCCCTCCTCGATGAAGTACATACCATCAGCGGCGTCACCTAGGTAATGCATTAATAATTATTAGTTTTTATTTATCATTACTAATGATCTTCATCCTTTTTTTCAGTTGTCATCAATCAAACTGGACTCGAACTTACCCTGCTTGATGATGCGCTCGCCATTCTCATAGGTTTTGCTGACCAAAGCATCGGCCAAATTCATACGCTCGTAGTTCTGAAATGACAAGGGGTAAGTGTAATTAGTATTTGTTATATCGTCATATTTTAATATATTTCTCTCACCTGCAGCGCCTTTAGCATGGGCACACTGTTCAGCAGCTCCTCGTACATTTTTCGCTTCTTGAACGCCGACTTGAGCAATATGCGTCGGAATGTCTGACGATCCATGGCCCAGAGAAGGCCAACTGTTTCCGCCTGCACTGTAGCCGCTCTGTAAACATATTTAAAATTATTCATTAGAAATTAAGGAATGATCATATATGTTTAATCCAAATCAAAATTGTATACAAAATTGTATACAAAATTGTATGGAACTCTGTATATAGCTTTACGTTAATTTTGTAAAACATAATTTAACATATATTTAATAAAACAACTATGTAAATGCTGATCCTAATCAAAATTGTATGGAACTCTGTATATAGCTTTACTTGAATTTTGTAAAACATAATTTAACATATATTTAATAAAACAACGCTGTAAATGTTGATCCTAATCAAAATTGTATACAAAATTGTATATAGCTTTATTTAAATTTTGTAAAACATAATTTAATATATATTTAATAAAACTATGTAAATACTGAAAGAAACAAATAAATGATGTATAAATGAAATAAACTACTATGTTCTTATTTTTTTGTGTAGCATACTTTCAGGCTGAGCATTTGAGATGTGAATATCATGTTTTGTTGCATACTCTAGAGGGCATCTATTTTTAGCCTCAGGTGATTTTTCTTTTATATTTATTTTTTGTAGCATACTTTCAGGCGGAATATCAATTTTTGTAGCATACTTTCAGGCGGAATATCATTTTTTATAGCATACTTTCAGGCGGAATATCATTTTTGTTGCATACTCTAGAGGGCATCTATTTTTAGCCTCAGGAGATTTTTCTTTTCTATATATTTTTTGTAGCATACTTTCAGGCGGAATATAATTTTTGTAGCATACTTTCAGGCGGATTATCAATTTTTGTAGCATACTTTCAGGCGGATTATCAATTTTTGTAGCATACTTTCAGGCGGGATATCATTTTTGTTGCATACTCTAGAGGGCATCTATTTTTAGCCTCAGGAGATTTTTGTTTTCTATATATTTTTGTAGCATACTTTTAGGCTGAATATCTTTTTTGTAGCATACTTTCAGGCGGAATATCATTTTTGTAGCATACTTTCAGGCGGAATATAATTTTTTGTTGCATACTCTAGAGGGCATCTATTTTTAGCCTCAGGTGATTTTTCTTTTCTATTTATTTTTTGTAGCATACTTTCAGGCGGAATATCTTTTTTGTAGCATGCTTTCAGGCGGAATATCATTTTTTGTAGCATACTTCCAGGCGGAATATCATTTTTTGTAGCATACTTTCAGACGGAATATCATTTTTTGTAGCATACTTTCAGGCGGAATATCATTTTTTGTTGCATACTCTAGAGGGCATCTATTTTTAGCCTCAGATTTTTTTTCTATTTATTTTTTGTAGCATACTTTCAGGCTGAACATTTGAGATGTGAATATCATTTGAGATGTGAATAACTCGCATGACTCTAACTCGGCTATTTTTCGTTCGATTTCCGAATGGCATACCATTTTCGATGCGTATTAATGAGACCTTTCGATCGGCATTAAAAAAAGTCACTTCAAAAAATTTTGCATTTTTTGTCAAAAATGTGATGTAACCCCTTATCATTTTGGCAAAAATCGGAAGGAATCAGACAATCAAGCATGCTTTGGACTTTGATTGGCCATAACTCGGCTATTTTTCGTTCGATTTCCGAATGGCATACCATTTTCGATGCGTATTAATGAGACTTTTCGATCGGCATTAAAAAAAGTCACTTCAAAAAATTTTGCATTTTTTGTCAAAAATGTGATGTAACCCCTTATCATTTTGGCAAAAATCGGAAGGAATCAGACAATCAAGCATGATTTGGACTTTGATTGGCCATAACTCGGCTATTTTTCGTTCGATTTCCGAATGGCATACCATTTTCGATGCGTATTAATGAGACCTTTCGATCGGCATTAAAAAAAGTCACTTCAAAAAATTTTGCATTTTTTGTCAAAAATGTGATGTAACCCGTTATCATTTTGGCCAAAATCGGAAGGAATCAGACAATAAAGCATGCCATAACTCGCATGACTCTAACTCGGCTATTTTTCGTTCGATTTCCGAATGGCATACCATTTTCGATGCGTATTAATGAGACCTTTCGATCGGCATTAAAAAAAGTCACTTCAAAAAATTTTGCATTTTTTGTCAAAAATGTGATGTAACCCCTTATCATTTTGGCAAAAATCGGAAGGAATCAGACAATCAAGCATGCTTTGGACTTTGATTGGCCATAACTCGGCTATTTTTCGTTCGATTTCCGAATGGCATACCATTTTCGATGCGTATTAATGAGACCTTTCGATCGGCATTAAAAAAAGTCACTTCAAAAAATTTTGCATTTTTTGTCAAAAATGTGATGTAACCCCTTATCATTTTGGCCAAAATCGGAAGGAATCAGACAATCAAGCATGCTTTGGACTTTGATTGGCCATAACTCTGCTATTTTTCGTTCGATTTCCGAATGGCATACCATTTTCGATGCGTATTAATGAGACCTTTCGATCGGCATTAAAAAAAGTCACTTCAAAAAATTTTGGTCAAAAATGTGATGTAACCCCTTATCATTTTGGCAAAAATCGGAAGGAATCAGACAATCAAGCATGATTTGGACTTTGATTGGCCATAACTCGGCTATTTTTCGTTCGATTTCCGAATGGCATACCATTTTCGATGCGTATTAATGAGACCTTTCGATCGGCATTAAAAAAAGTCACTTCAAAAAATTTTGCATTTTTTGTCAAAAATGTGATGTAACCCCTTATCATTTTGGCCAAAATCGGAAGGAATCAGACAATCAAGCATGCCATAACTCGCATGACTCTAACTCGGCTATTTTTCGTTCGATTTCCGAATGGCATACCATTTTCGATGCGTATTAATGAGACCTTTCGATCGGCATTAAAAAAAGTCACTTCAAAAAATTTTGCATTTTTTGTCAAAAATGTGATGTAACCCCTTATCATTTTGGCCAAAATCGGAAGGAATCAGACAATCAAGCATGCCATAACTCGCATGACTCTAACTCGGCTATTTTTCGTTCGATTTCCGAATGGCATACCATTTTCGATGCGTATTAATGAGACCTTTCGATCGGCATTAAAAAAAGTCACTTCAAAAAATTTTGGTCAAAAATGTGATGTAACCCCTTATCATTTTGGCAAAAATCGGAAGGAATCAGATAATCAAGCATTCTTTGGACTTTGATTGGCCATAACTCGGCTATTTTTCGTTCGATTTCCGAATGGCATACCATTTTCGATGCGTATTAATGAGACTTTTCGATCGGCATTAAAAAAAGTCACTTCAAAAAATTTTGCATTTTTTGTCAAAAATGTGATGTAACCCCTTATCATTTTGGCAAAAATCGGAAGGAATCAGACAATCAAGCATGATTTGGACTTTGATTGGCCATAACTCGGCTATTTTTCGTTCGATTTCCGAATGGCATACCATTTTCGATGCGTATTAATGAGACCTTTCGATCGGCATTAAAAAAAGTCACTTCAAAAAATTTTGCATTTTTTGTCAAAAATGTGATGTAACCCCTTATCATTTTGGCCAAAATCGGAAGGAATCAGACAATCAAGCATGCCACAACTCGCATGACTCTAACTCGGCTATTTTTCGTTCGATTTCCGAATGGCATACCATTTTCGATGCGTATTAATGAGACCTTTCGATCGGCATTAAAAAAAGTCACTTCAAAAAATTTTGCATTTTTTGTCAAAAATGTGATGTAACCCCTTATCATTTTGGCAAAAATCGGAAGGAATCAGACAATCAAGCATGCTTTGGACTTTGATTGGCCATAACTCGGCTATTTTTCGTTCGATTTCCGAATGGCATACCATTTTCGATGCGTATTAATGAGACCTTTCGATCGGCATTAAAAAAAGTCACTTCAAAAAATTTTGCATTTTTTGTCAAAAATGTGATGTAACCCCTTATCATTTTGGCAAAAATCGGAAGGAATCAGACAATCAAGCATGCTTTGGACTTTGATTGGCCATAACTCGGCTATTTTTCGTTCGATTTCCGAATGGCATACCATTTTCGATGCGTATTAATGAGACCTTTCGATCGGCATTAAAAAAAGTCACTTCAAAAAATTTTGCATTTTTTGTCAAAAATGTGATGTAACCCCTTATCATTTTGGCCAAAATCGGAAGGAATCAGACAATCAAGCATGCTTTGGACTTTGATTGGCCATAACTCGGCTATTTTTCGTTCGATTTCCGAATGGCATACCATTTTCGATTCGTATTAATGAGACCTTTCGATCGGCATTAAAAAAAGTCACTTCAAAAAATGTTGGTCAAAAATGTGATGTAACCCCTTATCATTTTGGCAAAAATCGGAAGGAATCAGACAATCAAGCATGCTTTGGACTTTGATTGGCCATAACTCGGCTATTTTTCGTTCGATTTCCGAATGGCATACCATTTTCGATGCGTATTAATGAGACTTTTCGATCGGCTTTAAAAAAAGTCACTTCAAAAAATTTTGCATTTTTTGTCAAAAATGTGATGTAACCCCTTATCATTTTGGCAAAAATCGGAAGGAATCAGACAATCAAGCATGATTTGGACTTTGATTGGCCATAACTCGGCTATTTTTCGTTCGATTTCCGAATGGCATACCATTTTCGATGCGTATTAATGAGACCTTTCGATCGGCATTAAAAAAAGTCACTTCAAAAAATTTTGCATTTTTTGTCAAAAATGTGATGTAACCCGTTATGATTTTGGCCAAAATCGGAAGGAATCAGACAATCAAGCATGCCATAACTCGCATGACTCTAACTCGGCTATTTTTCGTTCGATTTCCGAATGGCATACCATTTTCGATGCGTATTAATGAGACCTTTCGATCGGCATTAAAAAAAGTCACTTCAAAAAATTTTGCATTTTTTGTCAAAAATGTGATGTAACCCCTTATCATTTTGGCCAAAATCGGAAGGAATCAGACAATCAAGCATGCCATAACTCGCATGACTCTAACTCGGCTATTTTTCGTTCGATTTCCGAATGGCATACCATTTTCGATGCGTATTAATGAGACCTTTCGATCGGCATTAAAAAAAGTCACTTCAAAAAATTTTGCATTTTTTGTCAAAAATGTGATGTAACCCCTTATCATTTTGGCAAAAATCGGAAGGAATCAGACAATCAAGCATGCTTTGGACTTTGATTGGCCATAACTCGGCTATTTTTCGTTCGATTTCCGAATGGCATACCATTTTCGATGCGTATTAATGAGACCTTTCGATCGGCATTAAAAAAAAATTCACTTCAAAAAATTTTGCATTTTTTGTCAAAAATGTGATGTAACCCCTTATCATTTTGGCAAAAATCGGAAGGAATCAGACAATCAAGCATGCTTTGGACTTTGATTGGCCATAACTCGGCTATTTTTCGTTCGATTTCCGAATGGCATACCATTTTCGATGCGTATTAATGAGACCTTTCGATCGGCATTAAAAAAAGTCACTTCAAAAAATGTTGCATTTTTTGTCAAAAATGTGATGTAACCCCTTATCATTTTGGCCAAAATCGGAAGGAATCAGACAATCAAGCATGCTTTGGACTTTGATTGGCCATAACTCGGCTATTTTTCGTTCGATTTCCGAATGGCATACCATTTTCGATTCGTATTAATGAGACCTTTCGATCGGCATTAAAAAAAGTCACTTCAAAAAATGTTGGTCAAAAATGTGATGTAACCCCTTATCATTTTGGCAAAAATCGGAAGGAATCAGACAATCAAGCATGCTTTGGACTTTGATTGGCCATAACTCGGCTATTTTTCGTTCGATTTCCGAATGGCATACCATTTTCGATGCGTATTAATGAGACTTTTCGATCGGCATTAAAAAAAGTCACTTCAAAAAATTTTGCATTTTTTGTCAAAAATGTGATGTAACCCCTTATCATTTTGGCAAAAATCGGAAGGAATCAGACAATCAAGCATGATTTGGACTTTGATTGGCCATAACTCGGCTATTTTTCGTTCGATTTCCGAATGGCATACCATTTTCGATGCGTATTAATGAGACCTTTCGATCGGCATTAAAAAAAGTCACTTCAAAAAATTTTGCATTTTTTGTCAAAAATGTGATGTAACCCCTTATCATTTTGGCCAAAATCGGAAGGAATCAGACAATCAAGCATGCCATAACTCGCATGACTCTAACTCGGCTATTTTTCGTTCGATTTCCGAATGGCATACCATTTTCGATGCGTATTAATGAGACCTTTCGATCGGCATTAAAAAAAGTCACTTCAAAAAATTTTGCATTTTTTGTCAAAAATGTGATGTAACCCCTTATCATTTTGGCAAAAATCGGAAGGAATCAGACAATCAAGCATTCTTTGGACTTTGATTGGCCATAACTCGGCTATTTTTCGTTCGATTTCCGAATGGCATACCATTTTCGATGCGTATTAATGAGACTTTTCGATCGGCATTAAAAAAAGTCACTTCAAAAAATTTTGCATTTTTTGTCAAAAATGTGATGTAACCCCTTATCATTTTGGCCAAAATCGGAAGGAATCAGACAATCAAGCATGCCATAACTCGCATGACTCTAACTCGGCTATTTTTCGTTCGATTTCCGAATGGCATACCATTTTCGATGCGTATTAATGAGACCTTTCGATCGGCATTAAAAAAAGTCACTTCAAAAAATTTTGCATTTTTTGTCAAAAATGTGATGTAACCCCTTATCATTTTGGCAAAAATCGGAAGGAATCAGACAATCAAGCATGCCATAACTCGCATGACTCTAACTCGGCTATTTTTCGTTCGATTTCCGAATGGCATACCATTTTCGATGCGTATTAATGAGACCTTTCGATCGGCATTAAAAAAAGTCACTTCAAAAAATTTTGCATTTTTTGTCAAAAATGTGATGTAACCCCTTATCATTTTGGCAAAAATCGGAAGGAATCAGACAATCAAGCATGCTTTGGACTTTGATTGGCCATAACTCGGCTATTTTTCGTTCGATTTCCGAATGGCATACCATTTTCGATGCGTATTAATGAGACCTTTCGATCGGCATTAAAAAAAGTCACTTCAAAAAATTTTGCATTTTTTGTCAAAAATGTGATGTAACCCGTTATCATTTTGGCCAAAATCGGAAGGAATCAGACAATCAAGCATGCCATAACTCGCATGACTCTAACTCGGCTATTTTTCGTTCGATTTCCGAATGGCATACCATTTTCGATGCGTATTAATGAGACCTTTCGATCGGCATTAAAAAAAGTCACTTTAAAAAATTTTGCATTTTTAGTCAAAAATGTGAAGGAATCAGACAATCAAGCATGCTTTGGACTTTGATTGGCCATAACTCGGCTATTTTTCGTTCGATTTCCGAATGGCATACCATTTTTGATGCGTATTAATGAGACCTTTCGATCGGCATTAAAAAAAGTCACTTCAAAAAATTTTGCATTTTTTGTCAAAAATGTGATGTAACCCCTTATCATTTTGGCCAAAATCGGAAGGAATCAGACAATCAAGCATGCTTTGGACTTTGATTGGCCATAACTCGGCTATTTTTCGTTCGATTTCCGAATGGCATACCAATTTCGATGCATATTAATGAGACCTTTCGATTGGCATTAAAAAAGTCACTTTAAAAAATTTTGCATTTTTAGTCAAAAATGTGAAGGAATCAGACAATCAAGCATGCTTTGGACTTTGATTGGCCATAACTCGGCTATTTTTCGTTCGATTTCCGAATGGCATACCATTTTTGATGCGTATTAATGAGACCTTTCGATCGGCATTAAAAAAAGTCACTTCAAAAAATTTTGCATTTTTTGTCAAAAATGTGATGTAACCCCTTATCATTTTGGCAAAAATCGGAAGGAATCAGACAATCAAGCATGCTTTGGACTTTGATTGGCCATAACTCGGCTATTTTTCGTTCGATTTCCGAATGGCATACCATTTTCGATGCATATTAATGAGACCTTTCGATTGGCATTAAAAAAGTCACTTTAAAAAATTTTGCATTTTTAGTCAAAAATGTGAAGGAATCAGACAATCAAGCATGCTTTGGACTTTGATTGGCCATAACTCGGCTATTTTTCGTTCGATTTCCGAATGGCATACCATTTTTGATGCGTATTAATGAGACCTTTCGATCGGCATTAAAAAAAGTCACTTCAAAAAATTTTGCATTTTTTGTCAAAAATGTGATGTAACCCCTTATCATTTTGGCCAAAATCGGAAGGAATCAGACAATCAAGCATGCTTTGGACTTTGATTGGCCATTACTTGAGTATTTTTCAACCGATTTTCAATCGGGTTATCTGTTCTGACGCGTCTTGAGCCGGAGTATCGATCTGAGCTCAAAAAATATTGGATAACTTCAAAAATTTTCGGGGACAATCGCACGATTTCGCCACAGCGTAGCTAATCTTGAGTATCGATTGGAATTTTCATAAGTTCTAAATATTTTTCGGACAAAATTTTCCATTCAAACAGAGTTATTCATCGCATCAAATTATTGGAGATTCACGCTATGAAAATTGCCAAGTGTCAAATTGAGATGGAAATATTGAAAAATTAGCACGTTTCATGCGTAGACAGCGAGTGTCAACCATTACGATGGAGGCGAATCAAGTCTACATTGGCGGATCGAAATAGACGCGTGTTTATCCAACAGATACGATGCAAGATACTTAATAATAGATAGGTGTTTACCTGGGCATATTGTAGAGCAGCGCTAATTCACCAAATAGTCCGGTGTGGGTATAGGTGCTAATGTGTTTATCATTTATATAGACCTTATAGATGCCACTGTAAAAGAGAGTGAGAGGGAGAGAGAGTTAGAGAATCGATAGGAGAACGAGAGGGTTCGAATGAATTACAAATGCAAATTAATTGCGCACACGCCGTCTGTGGCTCTCAGACTAATGCTATCTACTTACTGGAGCATGGTCATACACACGCACACGCCCACACCCACACACACACACACACGGCGTCTACGCAATTTGTTGGCATTTTATTCCTCGTTGGATATACTCACGATTCAATAACATAAAAATTATCGCCATCATCGCCCTGGCGTATGATGAAATCGCCTGGCTGCACCTTTCGCTCGAACATCGCATCCAGCACTTGATTCATCTGCAACAAGCGTAGAAAAATAGCCAAAAGGCATTATGTGGGTGCTTAGAGAGAGCGACAGGCATAGAGGGGTCGAGAGAGGGGGGACACACTCGCTTACACCTACTACTCAGCCAAACCGCACACAGCGTGATTCGGTTTTGCGGTAGCAACTCTTTGGCTTTTATGTTCTGGTCGTGTTTTGTGTGTGGAATTTGCACCCAAAATATGCGAGAGATTTATGAGGGGGGCGGTGGAGCAGACAAAGGGGAGAGATGTGAAAGGATGTGTAAGCACCTGTTCCTTCTCGAGCGAACGGAAGAGCAGCACATTCTTCACCGACTCGATGAGACGCGCCCGCTGTTCATCTGTCTTGGGGAATATGGCAGTGGCGCCCTCATCATCATCATCCGCCTCCGGATCGTAAGCCTCGGCGAACACTGATTTGCGACGTGTGCTTTGTACTGCTGGTGGTTCCGCTGCAATAGGAAGGAAAAATAGAAATTTACATAATTTCGTAATTAAAATGGGAAGTGCCCCTTAATGTTATGTGTGAATATGGTGAGAAAAGGTAAGAAATTTTGGGAGACTCAAATAAAAGTAAAATGTGGTATGTAAAGGTTAGAAGTTGTGGGGAGATTCAAGTAAAAAAAGACATTTTGGGTGATTTCTTGCTGTTGATTATTGAGAAAATTTATACAAAAGTTCTTTATAGCTTATCAATTATATTTCTAAGATTTCTAAAACTCGAAAATCTAAAACATAAAACATGTTTTTTTTTTTATTAAAATATATCAAATTCAAATAAAAGTAAACAAGATTCCAAGCCTATGTATAAATTAATCAAAATTGACACTCAAGAATGATATATTTTTTTCAAGTATTTTTTCTAGTTAAGCTTCAGTTGACTGTATCTAATATAGCTTTAAAACCTATTTTTTTTTATTTCTATCGATACGTCAATTGTTTTAAAGAGTCAATTGTATAAAAGTTGGATGAAAATAGATTTTAAAAATATAAAAATATATCTAAAGAAATTTTGAGTTGTATTTAACAGGTCATATCTGAATATAATATCTAAGCATACGCTAATAAAGTAATATTAATAGTGCTGAGAGCCAATGCGAAGTTTATTAAAGCAATCCATAAACAACACTAGAAACTCAGCTAAGGCCAATAAGCAATTCCATAGTTTGCTTTATTCTCTTTCGATTTCAAGAGACTTGCTTCTCACGTAACTAATTACATTAACATTAAAAACATTTATAAAAAAAACTCTTTAGCTCCGCATAGCTCCCAACTAACCTGAAATAGCCACACGCTCGATCAACTTTCTAATCATTTAACGCTCTCTTGCAAACTGGGAATAGTCAAAGCGAAAACGTTTTTTTATCTGCTACTTTTTTTGTGGAATGGTGTTAAATTAATGAAAATTGTTTAGCTCATTTAGCTAGCCCGGCTGGACTTCAGTTGCCATGTCTCTATTGAGGACAATGTCCTGTGTGCCAGTTTGGCTTTCATGTTTGTGCTCATTAACTTAAGTACACACAGGATGTTTCACAGCGATGTGGGGGAGGGGAGGTGCTTCACATTTTGGCTTCACAGCGAGCATTAATTATATTAAATGGCTAATAGAGACACGCAGAGAGGGACAGAGAGAGGGAGAGGGAGGTGGTTAAGGTGGAGAGCGAGGGAAGTGAAACAGACAGCCCGCTGTTGCTGCCGGATGCGCTTCTGCTCATATCAACGTCATTGTCATCATCATCATCATCATGATTGTCATTGCCATTGTATCAGCTGGGGGCATGTGTTGTCCATACAAATGCACCTAAAGTTTTGCGTCAGCATTTTTTAGTTTCTATCCGTCTCAGTAAATCGAATATTTTGTGGCACATGAGATGCAGATGGAAGTGCACACAAGGGATAGGGGGGGGGGGAGGGCGATGGCGTATCTAATTCGGCTGAGGCTAAACAGCAGCCCACACAGCAGACGGCAAGGTGCAGCTGCATATACAAAATGTATCTATGTATCTTTGTATCTCTGCATCTCTTCATCTCTCTATCTGCCTGCACTATAATTGCGTCTAGTTTGCAGTTTTACAGCTTTGTATCTCTCGTCTCGTATATAGGCTACTCTCGCACTTCTTAAGCTTTTGATGATATGGCAACAACAAGGAGAACTCGCTTGACTGCATGCACAAACAGTAAACAGTAAAATGCTTGCAATTCATCATCAGAAAACGAGACAAAGCAAACAAAGTTGAACGGATGCACAGCCGAACAGCTGAACAGATGGTTTTAAGAGAGCGAGAAAAGCCCACTAAACCAATTGCACCAATTATTCATTTTTGCCAGCAAATAGACTCGAGCTGGAGGGGGATAGTAGTGTTTTATTATTACATATGTTATGGCCGATATATCTTTGAGCATTGATCACGTTGTTGAGGTAAGCAATTTGCTGCCGTCTGTGTGCATAAAAATATTTATTATTTTAGCATTTTATTAGCGGAATTTCTATCTATTTTCTATCATTTTGGAATTTATAATCAACTTTTAATGTTAGTTTTTACTGGCACTTGGCTGCTATGATTGATGGCCTTAAATTGTTGTCCATTTGCTAAGTGATTGACTTCAGAATTAGATAGCTAATCTGTAGAGTATTAAAAGCTTAACTAGCATTTATGTGCATTTTATTTGGCTGTGATTAGAGCTGCTATCTTCTTAATGAGCAGCTTGAGTGAGTGAGTTGACGATTTAGTTAAGTTGTCTGAAGGGGTGTAATCTCTATATAAATATTTTTATTTATTGTTATTTTATATTTGTATTTATTTGATATATAAATTGATTTTATATTTACACTTTTATATTTAAATATATTTTATTTTATATTTGTATTTATTTTATTAAATATATTTTTTTTTAATAAATATTTTGCAAAGTTTTTTTATATTTCTTTATATTTATTACTTTTCTCTTTAGGGCTTTCTAAACCTACTAAGAATTTATATATTTCAATCATTGGCTCTAAAATGACTTTCAATTTCAGTTGAAATACAAACAGGGCTAAAAATGATTAAGATATTTAACAAAGTAAATAAAAATCAACAAATAAATATATATTCCTAGCCTTCATATGCATTTCCATCTACCTCTACTCACTCTACAGTATAAAGCAAAGTCTCTGCCCTGTCCCTGTCACATCTCCTTTTGCACTTGCTTAAAAATTGTTATTTGCTTTTGGTTTCACTCTTTACGTAACTCACAGCGTATATTATATTTTTGTTATTTTAGGCAGCCATTCGTCTTGGCCATGTTTGTAGATCTGTAGACAACAAACACATGTCTGAGCTGCATATGTGGAGCTATAATTTTTATTTGCGACGTGTCTGACCAAAATGTGTTTTTTGCACTCGCATTTGGCAGCTGGTTTTTACTATTTTTTTTTTATGTTTTTCTTTTAGCTTACCCGCCAGTAGATTGCTGGACACTTGCGTCGACATTTTGCGCTGCACTCAATAGATCAATACAAATTTTTCTATTTGGCTTTTCAGTGCGTTTCAGTTACAACAAATACGCAGCCTCGCAAATATTGCCTGAGAAACGAGACGAAATGAAACGAAATGGAAAACCAGTTGCGCGTCGAACACGTTTGCCAGAAAACTGAAACTGCAAACTCAAGGTGAAAACGCGAGTGCACACAGTAAATATATAGATAGATATATGTATGCTGTCACACGTTGCGTATGCGTAATAAATATTTATGCACTTGGCCAAAACTAGAGGCTCGATTGCGACTGCGACTGCGACTGCAACGGCGAATGCGACTTGTTTTAGCCGAGAAATCACAACGCGCACTTCACACTTCACAAATTTATCAATACCCAAAAAGAACAGAAACAAAAACGAAAAAAATATGCTGTTTGCATTGCCATTGGCTGCGTTTAACAGTCGTGTCAAGTGTGCGACGTCTATAGCCCGTCTAATAATGCACTTACACAGACAATCAGACAGAGACACACATATGTATATATCTATCTGCCAACTGCAGCTCTTGAAAAATGCTCGACTGACTTTCAACTATTATGTGGGGCTAGAGCGGCAGTATATGGCGCCCTCAGCTACTTACTGTTTGGCGTTGTGGCCCAACAGAGCAAACAATTTGATACAATTTAATTTGATTTGCGCTCCACTTTGAGCAGCAAAAGCGTATCGATAAAAGGCTATTTATAGTTTTATTAAATTAAAGGACTCGCTAGGGTTTCGAGCTTTGATAAGTTTTTTTTATATATATGGTATATAAATACATGGCAAATATATATAAAATAGAGAATATACAATATATATATATGCTGTTATTTATAGGCCAATCATATTGAGGTATTTAAGGCTTGTTCTGTAGGTCTGGATTTTGCAATCATGCAATTAGTTTTTCATTCGAAATTTGGAAATTTAATTTTTCCCATTTGTTTTTTTTTTTTTTTAATTTGTATTTTCTCTAAATTTTCTAAAAATCTACGTATGTATTTCTGTGAATTAAAAGTATTTGACAGATTCCTGGATATATTATTGATTAATATAGTTCAATTTTAAGTTCATAGTGTTTGTAGTTGAAAGTCAACAAATTTGATCGAAAGCTATTCATAGTCTATACGCATAACTGTCTAATTTTAGATATTGCTACTGCAAGAGTTAAGAGCTGCTAAACTGAAGTTCACTTCACAACAATTTACCAGCCTTGATTAACATCATAACGTAAGCCTAATTGATAGCCTAACTCTCATTGCATTATATATTGAATCATTTCACATGTCCACTTAAGCACTTAATATTGAGTTATTTATTATATATATTTAATATATTTATGGCTTCTTAATTGAGTGCAAATTATGATGGTCACGTCAACACTTTATCAGCTTCAATTTGCATTGGAATTCGAGCAAAAATATTTTGTTAAATTATGTTAACTTGACAGCTCTTTTAATAAAGTTCAGTGGAATATTGTTGCTTTAGTTGTGTTGCAGTAAATTGTAATAAATTAAATTTGGCTTAAATATAGCTGAATAGCCACACAGATATGCACACACACACGCACGCGTACAAATTTAATTAAAAATGGCAAATAAAAGTTGACTTCATTTAATTTGGTTACGCGGAATGGAAAGGAAGACGCGACGCGAATGAGATTTGCAATATGAATGCTAATGGCTCGACGATGACAGTGACTGCCTGACAAACTGACTGGCTGACGCGCTGCCTGACTATCTGAGTCTGAGTGAGTGAGTGACTGCCTTTGTCTCTTGTGCGCGTCGTGACGTTTGGCTAACGACTAAAGGCGCTGCTCAAGCCGCAGCAGCCTTTCGTTCGACACAAGCTGTCACACAAGGAAAGGCGGAAATAGTGCCTGTAAGTAGGCAATGCCTGTCACTGAATAAGCGTATGGGTGTGTGTGTGTGTGTGTGTGTGTGTGTGTGTGCGGCTCTATGAATACATATAAATATCTAGCGAGAGATCTGTCTCTCTCTCACACTCTCAACTTCTCTGGCTGTCGCAGCGCTTTGTCTCGATTAACATGAGCATTGTTGTTAGTTATATACAAAAATAAATATGTGTGTGTGTGTGTATATATGTATATATTTATCATTAAGCGCAACAGGACGTACACACACACACCGGGCGCACACACACAGAACATGGCCAACAATTTCCGTGCTGCTGCAAACGCCGCTGGCATGTCAATAATGCTCAAAATGTAACTGCCATGCCAAAGCCATGTCAGCGCGCGTGGGCGTGGCCAGCGCCTTAAATATACACCGCAGCCCGGTGCTCTTAAAAATAAAATAACGGCGACCCTTGCTACGTGTGTGCCTGTTGAAGCGTGCGCCAGTCGGGCAGCCGCTGCTCATCCGCATGCTTCAATGGGCGCTCATTGCTTTAACCCCACTCTCTCTCTCTCTCTCGCTCTCTATCTCTTTCTCTTTCAGCAGCAGCGTCATTTGTGTGTGTCTGTGTGGGTAACGTAAAGCGTTAATAAAATGTACAACATGCTCAGCTCATGCACACACACAAACACACACACACACTCGCACACACACGCACACCTTATTAAGCCACATTTTGGCACCCGCAAAAATTGCTCTGCGTATACTTAATATTTTTTTCATACAAATGTTGAGCTATTTGCGTGTGTGCGTGGCGCGCTTAAAGCGTATTTAAATCAAGACGAGCTAACCTAACCATAAATAGACATCAAAGCGCTGCAAGGGGGCGTGGCAGATGGAATATACTCTGAGCTATTTGCGTGCTGCTCTCACGCTCAGCTGCACCCGTGAGGGCTTCACTGAGCAAAGCCAAAGACAGCAGCTTTCAGCAGGCGGGCGAGCAAAAAATATATATTTAAAATATAAAAAAAAAGGTCAATGCGATAGTGAGACAGACGAGCCCCAATGCGAGTTTCAATTAAATGTCACGCAGTGCCACATTCTGCGTATATAAAGATGCATGCAATTGACAGCCACTCGGAGAGCAGTCGAAGAGGAGCTAGACAATTTGAAAAGCTTCAAGGATTTCTTTGTTATGGAATTATCTCTGGTTGGGGAATGAAAGTTTAAATGAATGGGCGAAAAATGTGAATAAAAATTCTATTTTAAAATAATTATTATACTAAAAAAGGTTCCTTCTAATGGGGTGAATCATATGCTGGAAAATAGGATTCATTCTAGTTAGTACTGGGAAATTCATTCCCTTAACATGAGTGCTATCTTGTAAAATATGACGCATTTTAATTGGATCAATCATATCCTGTAAAATATGATTCATGATGATTTCCATCTTGTAAAACATGATTCATTTTATTGTGATGAATCATATCTTGTGAAATGATTCATTCTAATTCTAATAACCATATCCTATAGAAGGATTCATTCCTATAAAAGTGATTCCTCCCATTGAATTTAACTCCTTTTTGTAATCCTATTCTGCAGAATGATGCATTCCAATTAGATTAGTCATATCCTTTAATATTGCTTTATTTCTCTTAGATGAATCCTATCTTCGTGAAATATAACTTATTCGAATTGGGTTAATCCTATCATGCAGCATGATTTATTCTGATTAGATGAAATATCATTCGTTCTTGTAGAAAATCATTTACTGATCAAAATCTTTTATAATCTGTGATGTACTTTTCCTCAGTGTACTCAAAGTGATATGATAGCTTGATTAGATAGTGTCCCATGATGATTATAATGCAATATTAAATGCCAGCTACAAATATATATTTCAATTGAGATGTACAGAATTTAATATGTTTATAGAAAACTTCAATTCAGTTGTCATTGCATGTATTTAGCTATCTAGCCATAGATATTCTACATCAAGATCTGAGCTGTCAATCTGGCGCACGTCGGTTTATTTACACAGCTCTTGAGCTGTGTGCGCAATTAATAGATTTCTAATGAGAGCAGAGCTGCAGGGATGCAGGATAACGGATGGCAGGATATGGCGCGAGGAGAGCTAAGCAAAGAACACATTCGTTCACTTGACACGGTGTGGCTTGAGCTGCGAGCTGCGAGCTGCGTGTTTGATTAACCGGAAGATAAACACGCAGCGCCACGCAGAGCAGCTGTGGACCACGTCGTCGAGGACCTGTGCTCCTGACAACTTTATCAACATTATTATTTAATTTGCTCCGGCGCTGGGCCAAGAAAACGAAGATATACGACAGCTCAAGATGAATGCAAGGAGCGCTTGGACTGCGTGACCAGCTGGCGCTAATTGTCTGCACACGTGCGTCGCATTATGAGAAATAATGAGATACAGATACGGATACACACACACCCACACACACAGACAGGCACACTTTGTTGTGCTGCGGCTGAAAGCAAAACTTTTCAATTTGCAAACTCGTTTACCTTTTTTTTATGGTTTCCTCAGTTACTTTTTCGCTTGTTTTTTACTTTGTTTAGGCTTTCAGCTTTATAATTAGAATTTAGTGCAGGGCTTAGACCAAAATCAAGGGCCCGCGGCGTGGCCGCGTTTTGACGTCAAATTGCGAGGAGGCGTGGCAGCCGCAGCCCCAGTTAAAACCAGCCAAAAAGTTGGCCTACTATAAATAGTTCTTAGTTGACTGCAAGTTAAAGCTTTGCGGCACGCGGCGCCTCGCATTGACGCACAAACATGACGAGACATGGCAATGGTTGACCCTCTAAGGGGAATTCTCGTGGCTGTTGTTGCTGCCTCTGGGACACGCAATGCTCGCATTGCTCATTTGCTGGCGTATCCACTGGAAGGCGTGCTCGGACCAAAAGAAAAACAATATTGATTTTCCTCAACTAAGTTGAGTTAGTTCTACAAATTGTACAAATATTTGCGCCGAGCTATTTAAATGTTTGCCATAATACCCTGGAGGGTGCTGAAGCGAGTGATAGTTGGCACACTTAATGCTTGGTAAGGCTAACGATCCATAACGATGGCCAGTATGCTAATAAGAGATTTTGAAGTCAAGGCAAGGACTACTATAGGTGACTATAACTTAATATAGCAGCCCCTGTCTTAACACCAAATTCTATTACTAAAGATAAGTAGTAATCGATCAGTTATCAAAAAAAATATATAGAATATATCGATATTATTGACGATAGTGTGCAGTCAAAGTAATTGATCATGCTTATCTTTAGTAATCGAAAATTATAGTTCGATAAAGGATCATTAATAGTTTCATTTGCTATAATAATTCAAAGCTAGCAGTAATCGATAACAACATCAATCGATCATCATTACATCTACCAAACTGACTCTATATAGCTCTCAGCTCAATAGATCTATATATTAGTCTAACCCCATGCCTTAGCAAGCTCTTGCTCTGACTTACCATCGCCTTCTTGTGAGTTTATGCTTTGATTATCGTCGGCCTCATTGTCGGTGCTGGGTGCGATTGGCCGATTAGCTTGAAGTTTGTTAAAGTAGTCGGCGGCAAAGTCAATCAGATCCGGCGGCTGTTCGACCAAATACGAAATCGAGAACTGCAAAAGCACCTCCTTCAGCTCGTCTGGAACCTGGATGCGTCGACTCGAATCGCTTGACATGTTTGTGCTGAAAGAAGCGAAAGAAATATATATATATGAGATAAGTATATAGAATGGGGCATAGAAATCATTAGATAAACATCAATCTAAATTGTGATGGATAGGAGTGTGCGTCAGCAGATATTTCTTTATCTTTTGTTATTGCCTTAAAAATAGATTGATAGATTACACTGACTCGAGTCCATACAGTATGTTCTTTTGATTGCATTATAAGGAATTGTGTTTGGGCATTAATTCAGATTTCATTGGAATATACGAGGGACGATATTTACGGTGGAAATTGTTGCCCCAACAAGTGTCAAGTGCTGGGCATGGGAACAGCGCTCAAAACAATTTACAACTAATTACAGCAGAGACCTCAACTGACGCTGACATAAACACAATATGGGAATATATTTGTATATGTATATAGGTGTACACATGTTCTAGCGTAATCTAGTGCCGCTCGTCTGCTTTAAACAGCGCCTCTTTATGCCCATTTGTGTAATTTGTCACGCGTGAGTCTGACCTCGAGCTAGTTGAGTGGCCCCTCGCTGCGCCCATGGGTCATTTATATTTTTATTTTCATTTTCAGTTTGTTTTTTTTTTCATTTATTATTTTTTGACTATGCACGGAAGCTACAATACAATTCCCAATTCAACACCTCTCATCAACAGCCATACAAATGTAAACAACTGCAACAACAAGAACAACAGCAGCAGCACCAACAACAACAACAACTATAAACATTACCATAACTTTAGTTCATTCGTTTGTCATCCGCGTCATCGAAGCGCGCGTGATTCAACGTTGCACAATTTATTTTTCGTTGTTTTTCTCTGCTTCTTGTTTTTCGAATACATATATATATGTATACATGTACATTTACGAATATATTTTTCAGATTTGTCGCCGGCTTGTTGCGTTCGTAGAAAACGTAGAACGTGAGCTTCATGTCAATTATGCCACTGCAGCGATGCCACGAAATTATATATGTATATGTGTGTAAATATATGGCAGTTCATATAGTCGTGTGCATAATGGGTGAATAATCCACCTGATGTACTCTGTTAATACTCTTGCTGGAGGTATTAAATTTAAGCTCTTTTTCAATGTTCTCTATATCTTTCCATCTCTCTTATATTTATTATTTTTATTGTGAATCTCATTATTATTTTGTCATTATTACCATAAATACTGCTATCGAGATCTATTTTATTGTAAATAATATGAAGCATGATTTTCATCAGTGCTATTCATTCATTCATTGCTATTATTATTAAAATTGTTACTAACATTAGCATTATCATTGTCACTGGCATTTTCATTATCATTGTCATTAAAATTATTCCCACATAAATTTCCATTTAACCTATATCTCAAGCTCAAGTCTTATCCTTATCTCACAATTAAATTTCCCTCAAGTTTCTCGAGCAACAAATTCGTAATTCAATATCCCTTGAAGCCAGCTCAACTATTTGCCCAACACCTCTCTAATTATTTAACATTATTAGTTCATTTCATTAGCCCAATCATTTGCTCTGTAATTAATTGTGTTCTAGATTATATTAATATAGTTATATTTGTCACAGGCTGCAGAACGCTTCATGCTCTGCACTTGCTTTGTAAATGCCTCAATTAATTTCAAATTTCTCAGAAAATTAGCTACGACCAAGCTACCCTCTCTCCTGCTCTCTCTTCCTCTCCCTCTCTTTCTCTGTCTTTCCCTCTACGATTACTTAATCGCATTATCTGTTATTTCTGCACGAACAGAACATTAAAAGTGTGAAAAGTTTTTTGTCAAGAAATGCAAAAACAAAGCAATTTACGTATATCTATTATGCATGAGGGCGTGTGGAGGGAGGCAGGGGGCGTGACTGGTAAGATAGCTAGAGAGCTAACTGGTTGCAGCACTTAGTGCAGAACATGGCCAGAAGCATTTAACTGTCAAGTGGCAATTGCCAATTGGCAATTGACAATTTGCAGTTGCCAGTTGGCAGTTGCTAAATGGGCTAAAAGCAAAACGTGGCAACAGAAATCCCTACTGGGAATTGCAGGGGGAGCCTGCGGGGGAGGTGCCAGGCGGCGGCCTTTATTAGTTTGTAATTTTGATTTTAATATTTATTTATTCGTCGCTTTCTGGCCGCAGGCCAAGTTGAATATTAATGAACTTAATTGAAAAAGTTCGGCTCAAAAACACAAACTGTGTAGGTATACCGTAGAGGGGTGTGTGTGTGGGGGTGTGTGTTGATTCGCAGTAAACAGGCAACAACTGCAACAACAACAACAACATCAACAATCAGCGCTGCTGCTGCTGCTGCTGTTGCTCCTGTGCCTGCCTCGACAGCCGGGCCAGAAATTAATTTCCAAAATTACGACAAATAAAATGTTGCGGGCAACTTTTCAACAGCTCAGCGAGCAGCAGGCGAGCAAAAGGGCGGAAGGGGCGGTTGGCGCTGGGCGGGGCAGCGCCCACACAACAATAACTGTATCTCAATGCGCAATTTACATAATTACGCATATTTGACTCAAACTTATAAATATTTATGCGCAGCTAGAGCTTTTCAATGAACTTCACGCTGCCAGCCGAGGCGGGGTAAGGCGGCGGCTGCAACAGTGGCTGCAAAATATATGTTGACTTATGCGTAGCAGCGAGTGTGTGGCATGCACTCAAAACTTGCGCTGAAAGTATTTGACTAAGATTCGGGCAAACTCCAAGAAGCGATTTAAGTTTCGAAAAAGTTAAAGAAAACAAGGAAAAAGTTTTGAATATTTATGAGGGGAAAAAAGAATTCTAAAAATATTTCATATATGAATCAAATATTTAGCCAAGTCATACAAGCTTTCATGCGCTTACGTAAATTGAAAAGAATGTATTTCCCAATAGCTGCACACACCTGCCTGCCAAATGAATCAACTGCGGCAACGTGATTTGATCAATAGGCGCAGCAAGAAAATGCGAAAAGAATAAAAGAAAAAAAAAACGAGAAAAAAGAAACAAAAACTATTGGCGACTGGGCGAGCTGTTGTTGGCTGCTATTGGCTGCGACGAGGCGTCCAATTAGTGGGTCAAGGTGGTTTACTCAGAGACTACGCAATGCACTGCATAAATAAATTATGTGCTTTCAAAGCAACAGCTTTAAATAGCGCAGAAAAAAACGATAGACAGACGCACGACGCACGAGTTGCACTTTGGCATGAAATCGAGTTAAGCGGCTTCAGCTGCATGCGGGCACGCACCAGCAAACAGCTGGAGCAGAGCACAGAGCAGAGCAGGTCCTTGCCATTAGACCAATAGACAAGCACCGAAAGCGCCAGCACCCGGGGAACGTGTGCCAGAACCAACAGAAAGAAACTTAAGCCATGCTCATTTCCTTACAATTTCCGTTGTTAGTTCCGCAGAGCGAGTAGAACAGACCCAGAGAGAGGGAGAGATGGGAAAATGCAGCATCGAGTGTGGCTGGCAAATTGCATTGGGGCTCGGGGGGCGTATGCGCAATGTCACCAACTGCAATTTCAGCTGCAGACAAATTGTCGAATCTGGCAACGGTAGAGGTCAGCGCTGGCGACTTGTGCACAGTTTTTTTTCTCCTTGTTTTAGGACGAGATAGCTTTAAGTACTATTGGGCTTGAGTTTAGAAACTCTCTTACACAACATTAAGTTAAGCAGAAAAAGTATGAAGTGAATGGTAAAGTAATTTAAATCTTGCTCAATTTGGTGAGGTCGCCCAACCATAGGGAAGATAGGGAACCTAAGATATTTTATCATATATGAGCAGTCTGCTTTACAAGCATTACAAATTAGATAAACTTTTAATCAATCTCTTCTCTCTTCTTTCCCGCTTTTATTCTAAAATTTTCTCTCGTTTCTAGTTCCGTCTCCTTTAAGCTCTGATAAAGTTTCTCTTTAAAATTCTTCACCTGTTTCCCCCCATTTGCTCCCTTTATCTTTACTTTAGTATCACGTTGCCTGTCTCCAAGTCCACTCTGCATTTGCGCTCTTTATCTTATATTTAAATATATATAATCAGTAGTCTCCTTCAGTTGATAGTCTTGCAGTTACAGTCTGGTCTCTTTAGCTCCCTTTAAAAGTCTGCAGCTTTCACATCTTTATGCATGTTCAACCACTTACTGCCCCTGACAATATCTTTGGCTGTAAATCTAAAAGTTTTCACTTAAATAAAGTAAAAGTTTTCTGCTCGCAAATCAGTTTAAGCAATTTCGCTAATGTTATGCACGCTGCGTCCTGCTGAGTTGTTGCCACATGCCGCATGCCACAAACGCCCGCACACACACACACGCACACACACTCACATGCACACAACACGTACGCGTCCACGCACTCCCAGTCACACCCACACCTAGGTGGGGGGCCAGTTACTTTAGCAAGTCACGTTTTGTGGGCTGAAGTACGCATACGGTTCAGTAGCTTTGGCCATGCTCATCATCCCCAGCAGCGACGATGATCGCGTTTTAGCTCAGCGCGTTGCAGTGTTTTTATGGAATTAGCCAACTTAATTTGGCCGTTTTTGTCGCCATTGCAAGAGTAAGCCAAACTCCCACTCCTCGCCAGTCAAGGTGGTTGCTTGATGTGCGCGTAAAATGATTATGGTCTACGTGTAGCTGACGACAACAGCTGGCCACACATCCTGACCTCCAGCAGAAGCTGACAGATTGGGCTACAGGTGACACGAACAGGCAGCTAGCAGCTCTTGGCACTCATTACTCTGCTTGATTCGCATTAATCAGCACTTGCTTTTCCACACATTTGAAAAAGTCAAAGAGTGTGTCAGAGTCAGTGTCGGCGACACTATTCCATCAGCTCACAGCTCGAGTAGCATTAGAGAAAATTCAGTTTAAGTCGAGCTGTAATTCGATTTGAAACTTGTCGCAAATGCAATTCACATGCGTCCTCGAGCTCGAATTTTGAGCTGAATAAAGAGCTACTGTCGCTTTGGATAGATAACTTAAATAGAAAAGTATTGAAGTCGCATCATAGTGTTCTCTTATACATCTGTCTAGCTGAAGACTTAAATAGGATAACCCTTTGACTTTGTAGAGTTGATGTCCTTTAGACGATGAAAATGTAGAACTCCTTGCGAAGAGATCTTACTCTTCAGAACGATTAAGTATGATTAGTAATAAATGTGCACGAAAAAGAATAAAATAATAAAATACAAAGTTAAAGTTAGTCTACGGCATAGAATTTATTGAGCCCAGAGATTTTTTGGTCCAGAAATTGTCAAGAAAGCTTCATGTCTCAAATATAAAAATTATTTTAAGTAAACTAAGAAACTGAAGAAAACTCTAGACATTTCCTCAAGAGCTGCAGGATGAGTATGGCAAAAAATATGTTTAGCTGCTTCACTTTCCACAAGTTTTTATCTTTCGTATAATATAAATGCCATAAATATATTGAATACGAACAGGATTATCATTGCAACCTCGAGAAATGTCCTTGAGCAGCTTTACTAAAGCCAAGCATATCGAGAAAACTAGTCGAGCTTCGCAAGCAGTAAAATTCCATTTATTTAATAAATAGTCAAGTTCCCTTTTAGCCAAATTCCCGCTTAGGGATATCAGAGTAATTTCCTATTGCTCGTTCCCTTTGAGCTGCCAAATCAGTGCTTCATTTAAGCTGCAAGAACTGTGAACTGAGCAATAAATTCGAATTTATTTGCAGTCAACACACATGTGGGCAAACCTCACAAAGTGTGTGGGATGTAGGTGTAGGTGTGTGTGTGTGTGTTTGTTTGTTTGTGTGCATTTGTCTGACCTTGAGAGCATTTCATTGTCGTCTCGCATAACGTAAATTGAAATCTATGCGAACTGAACTCGAGGACAGGCCACAGGCAACGAAAGCATCAACAGATGCCACGCCAAGAGAAGAAAAACGAGAGCAAGAAGAAGAAGAAGGCGAGGCAGCAGTCTCTTCCAGGTAACGCAGGTAAGGCAGGTATCTAACAGTAAATGACAGCAGCTATCAAATTACGTCAACAGCTAAAATTGAGAACACCTGTGCGCAAGTTTTAAGTGACTTCATAATGCTGGCCACACTCCCAATAATTAGCCAAAGTGGACAGCAAATGGCAACAGTTGTGGCCGCAATCTCCGCTCTACCCCGCCTTCTCCTCCGCCTCCGCCTCTGGGCTGCCTAATTATTATGTCCAGCGCATATGGCACTGTCATTGGCACCCGGCAAGAGCCGCTTCCGCCCCGCAGCACGCCCCCAACTTGACCTCGCGCTCAAGTGTGTTGGCTTTTCAAATTGGGTCAAGTGTTAATATGGGTGGGGCAAAATCAATTCCGCATAAATAAAATGCATGAACATGAACATGGACGTGGACGTGGACGTGTACGCCGATGTGAACGTGCAAGGGAAAGGCTGAAGGCTGAAGGCCAGGACAACTAACTCAAGTGCAATGATACGCTTTGCTGATGGCCAGCCAAAAGCCCATAAATATATCACACAGCCACATAAAATCGATGGTTAAAACAAAATGCATCGCCCTGAATATGTAATGGGCTTTAATTTTGTGTTAATATTCAGCAAATGTAGTTCACGTTTCTCAAGCAAAGGGCAACCCAGCTGTAAAGTTTGGTATGGATATTGGGTGACATTGGAAGAGTGGGAATTTGTGGGGACGTTTTATAGATCTAGACGGATCGACGAGAGTTTTGAAGGGTGGGGAGACAGAGAAAGACGCAGAGAGAGAGGGAGAGAGTGAGGAGAGAGAGTGAGGAGAGAGAGTGAGGAGAGAGAGTGAGGAGAGAGAGGAGGAGAGAGAGGAGAAGAGAGAGAGAGAGTCATAGAGAGAGATAGAGAGTCATAAGAGGGAGAGAGTCAAAGAGAGACAGAGTCAAAGAGAGACAGAGTCATAGAGAAAGATAAAGGAAGAGACAAACAGATAACTAGAATAATAGAGAAAGGGTGAGGGAGATAGTTATATTAGGACAGATATACAGAGAGGGACAGAGAGACAGTGAAATGGGCTTACATATAGTTCAGCAAAACCTTGAATCTAATATCCTAGAAGTATAAAATTAATTCTTACTCTATAAGAAACACACACCGTTCATTTCTATGACTCGCTTTTAAGTACCCTACTTTAAGCAGTTTAATTACAATTCTTGATTAGAAAACATTTTACGGGCACTTTGCCAATTACCATGACGTCTAGCATTCGCAGTTGAGTGCAAAGCAAATCAATTGAAAATTGGCAGAAAATGGATATGGCCAGTTGGCTAATGCAGATTTGCAATTGGCATAACACCTGGCCAAAAGCAACAACAATAATAAAAGCAGCAGCAACTAACTGGCATTTGATGGCTCGACAAGCAACAAAAGCAAAGCAGTACATAAATAAATATTCCCACTGGGGGCAGCATTTGTATAGCTGCTGCTGTTGCTGTGGCTGCTGCCCACCTAAAAAGTTGGCCCGCATTTCGGCCATAAACGTTGCGAGCCGCAAAGTTTGTGGCTGCCCAAAAATGCATAATTAAAATTTGATTTTCATTGCATTTGCGCAGCATGCAAACAAAATATTTTAATACGCTGCATAGAAGCCATTAAAATGGCCAATTTATGCGCTACTCGAAACTGTTTTCCACTCATGGCCATAACAAAAAGAAATTAAACTAAATTTCTTAAATTGCAAAAGAGAGTATAATATTTATTGATATAGAAAATGTTGATGAAGTTAAATATGATGTTAAATATTAGTTTTAGGAATGAAAGAAAAGACTTCCCAAATTAAACTACAGAAATTTTAGATGAAGCTAGCCTTTGGGCAAGTTAGCTTTAGGCAAGTTCTAAGTTGCAAGCTGCATGTTAAATATGAGATAAATAAATTAAAGGAAAGTCTTCTGTTTAGTAAGCAGCCGAATCGCTACTTACGTCGCAAAGTTATATCTATCCTCAAGTTATACAATATAAATACACAAATTCTCAATCAAATTTCTTGGCTTCTAAGCCGATATCAACTCAATCTCCATTACATCCTCATGTCAAATATTAGGCATACACATTAAGAATATCTTTCGCTTGCATATCATATTACTTGGGCCACTAAACAAAGTTCCTCGCCGCTAAAGCTATCAACTCCTCCAACTACTCTAAGGTATCTAAAAAATATATAGATTCACCCTGAAGATAAATCTTGCCCAAAGTCAAATGAATAATGAATGCATAAATTCTCAATCAAAATTCATTTTTCAACCGGGCTTTCAATGTATTCACTGACATTTAGCTTAATGTATTTTCAACTACGTGTGGCCCAGAGCTAGACGTCTTATATTTCCTTACTTTTTTCGAGCAAACGCCGTACAGTATTGCATTCAGTTCTTTCCGGTCAATGCATCAAAGTGGCAGAAGAGAAGAGAATATGAATCCGCTTTCGTCCTGCGACAAGCACTTAATTTTCCGCAAGTCAAGCAAAAAGTCGTCCTTAGTGCTGGGTGGTGGAGGGCCTTACATACGGCTCAACCATAAAGCCGCCACGCTAAAACACGCGTCCCGCTCATTGTGACAAGAAAAATTACACACACAGAAGCACACGCAGACTGACACACACACACACAGACACACCCACACACATGCGAGGCATCAAAGCAATTGCGAGGCATACTTCAGGGCGACCGAGCCACAGGCTGAGTAGAGTAGGAGGGAACCCCAAAAACCAGAACCAGAGCCAAGCGATATGTAGACGACGAGCACACGGCAACAAGGAGCAGCGCAACAACCGTAAATGTCAGAGCTAACATACGCACACACACTCATACATATATATGGGGGCACACATATGTGCATGGAAGCTTAATAAAAAATATAAAAAGAAGCAAACGAACGAGTCCCGCGAGTCTTTGGCGCAAATTTCAGTTCGTCACGCAACTTTAATGGCAAAATGCTTATTTGTTTTTGCATTGTGTGTGCATAAGTGAGTACCTGTATATACAGATATTTTATATATATGTATATGTGTATGTGTGCATATGTGTATGTGTGCATATGTGTATTCAAGGTGTGTATGCTTGCCCTTTTAGCCCCGTTCATCAGCTCCAGCGGCATCAAAGTAAAAAGGTTATCAGCTTGAAATGTTTCGTCAAAATACGACGCCTGGGTATTGATTTATTAACAGCAACGAGCAGCGAGTGAGCTCAGGAGTTAGCGAGTAAAGGATAGCGTATGGATGAGTAGAAGTGAATAAGGTGAAGATTAGGGAGTAGAGAAAGGAGAAAGGAGCTTGAGAGTAGATAGTTAAGAATGCAGGGAATCGAGAAAGTAAGGATTTGGAAATACTTTAAAGACAGGGAATAACGAGTGTAGAGAATAACGAATATAGAGACTAGCGAAGGTCGAGAATGGGGTATGAGAAGAATAACGAATGTAGAGGATAACGAGTAAGCAACTACTTATGAGAGGGTAGACAACCATCATCAAGAGTAGAGAATGCTTCATAGTGCATAGAATGTAACGAGTAAGGAGAAAGCTTTGTAGGGCTTATGATTTGATATATACATCTATAGAGTAGCAAGTAGAAAGAAGAGAGTAGAAAATGTCTCATATCACATAGAATATAACGTGTAAAGACAGAGCCGGACGAGCCTTTAAATTGATATATTACGAAGCTAAAAATACCAAGAGGCAATAACGACTAGGCAACATCGTTGCCTTAGTAACGAGTGGACATTAAGATAAAACAAATCAAATGTAGAAAATGAAAAACTCCTAAGATTAACTACATATTAAATGCTAGAATCAACCAAGAAAAGTGACAGCAGGATAAGGTAAGTTAAGAGAGCGACTAGCTAATAGATTCCTATTGGAATTAAACACCATTAAGCAGGCATGCGAAGTTAAGTAGAAGAAATTAATTACCAAGCAGCGCGTATAGGGCAAAGATGTTAAGGACAGCTAGAATTGTGTGCCGAGACAAAAACAAAAGCGAAAGGTAGGGAGTTAGTCGCAACTACTACTAATTCAGGCGGCATTAGCGCATGGCTCATGGCTACAGACTGCGACTCATTCCAGGTACTTGCCGTGTAACCAAGTGAAATATACGTAGGTATATAGCACTAAAATGGCAGCCGAGCTGACATTGGGTGAGGGCGCATTTAAAGCTGTAGCTGTCAAATGGAATTTCTAAGGCAGACAGTGAAATTCGCTGTCAGAAATTGGGCTAGTCGCGGGGCTGGGGCCGAGTCGGGGCGTCCAATGACTTGTGTATATATCGCATTTCGTTGTCAATTCAACGCAATTTGTTGGCATTCGGTTTTTGATTGCGTGCCACGGCGACGACGATGAAGACAACGACTTGTCAGTTAACCCTTGACGTTAACTCAGCTCAGCTCCAGGCCCAGCCCCAACCCCACTTGGTCTTTGTCTTTGCCTTCGCCTTTGATTCAATTATTTTATAATCTATTGGATTTGTTCTTGCGCACATAAGATTTAAAATCGCTTCGCAATATTCCAAGGCATTGGCATCTGAGTTGTGCTGCTTTTATTTTTATACCATGCAAAAATGTCGCATAAAATTGTCTAGCGAGCGAAATTGATTTTAGTTCCAGCCCCAAGTGGATAACAAGTTTTTTTAAGCAACTCTCAAGCTTAACAGCAGAGCATAAATTGGGAGAGATAAATTTAAAGAAGCTTGCTATTCTGGTTACCTTGAGAATATAAGGACTATAAATTGCAAGTTAAAGAATTAATCGATATATAATCTAAAATTGATGTTATTTTGTTATGTAGAAGATATATTTGAGATATTTTTTATAAAATCTTATTAGAACTTTCTGGTATTATGCACAAATTCAAATGATATTTATATAGATAGAAGTATCTTCAGTCTATAGATTTCAATTTTTAGTCAATTATTGATAGAAAAATTGTAGCTATTTATTCGAGTGGGAAAGATATTACTTTTAAGTCAGAAGAAGCTGATAAAAATGATTTAAAGTGAAATTTATAACGTAGCCCTCGCATTACTCTGTTAAGTATTGTATCGATATACGATATCAAGAGCTAAAGAAGTTTTGTTATCTTTAGCTATGAATTTTATTTAATTGCAATAAACTAGAAAAGTGAGCTAAATAAAAATGTTCGTATTGCTCTTTTAGTTCTTATATCGATTATAATTTAAAAAAGTTAACAAAATATCAAAGGTTTCGTATTGCTGTTTCATATATCGATGCTAATAGCTCAAGCTAACAAAGCTTTACCTATCGATAACGCTGCATTTACTCTGACTCCAATGAGCACTGCTCGTTATCCTGAGCACTGCTCGTTATCCTGACTGTGCATTAAATATATAAAAATTCTATTGGAAAGGAATTGTATATGCAACCACTCTCTCTCTCTCTCTCTCTCTCTGCAATATTGTGGTGCAGCAACTATTAAGTTTACGCCATTAAATGCAACTTTGTATTACAGTTTTTGCCCTCCACCTTCCACCGATAAATCTCGCACTTAATGTGCCCGACCTTAGCAAAAAAAAAAAAAAAGTTCAAAACGGAAAAAGTTGCAAAGTTAAAGCTTTTAAAACGAATCCTTGAAACCGAAAGCCAGACAATGAAGCCCAGCAGCCCTGCTGGACTTGAACTCGCCCGGAGCTGGGTCGCCTCGGCCATGCTACCCTTGCTCGAAAAAGCTAAGGCTGAAGCTGAAGCTGTAAATAAATAGACGGCTTCAAATATGCAAAAGTGCCCACGCACAAAATTTGCAGAAAACTGTTTGCCTAGCGGATGAAGATGATGATAATCATAATGATAATGGCAATGATGATGATGATGATGAAGATGGAATGACAAACTGGCTGGCCAAATGATTTGGTGCTCATTAGCGTTAAATTAGAGCGCAATTACGAGCCAAAGGCAGCTGCTTTTTAAAGCCAAAAGCCGTAACACCCACGCACACCCGCACACACATAGACAATAACATATACATAAAAGCTACTGTGCCGTCGCTCTGTGCGTGTGTGTGTGTGTGTGTGTATCTGTGTAGCTCGTTCTGCGTGTGTATCTATTTAGCTAAGTACAAGTACATCTACGGCGATTATGTGCTGTAACAAAACGTTTAGCTACATGACGCACTTGTTGTTGTAGTTGTTATCACTGTTGTTGCTGTTACTGCCGTTACTGCTGCTGCTGCTGCTATTCTAGTTGTTGTTGCGCTTAATTTAAAACCGACTTTTTGGGTAAATTTCGGTGCGCGTGGCTGCCAAGCGGCGCGTGCGAAGCGCAAACAAGCCGCAACAAAAGTAACAAGATATAAAATAAGACAGCTAACAGCGATGTTGTTTTTGCTGTTGTTGTTGTTTGCTATTTTCTTTTGGTAATTAACAGGCTGGCAATTGGGCTCAGATAATGGCAGGGAAGCAACAAGAAGCATAAGACATTCAGATTGCGCTAAGGCATTGCAAGACAGTCAGTCGATAAATGGCAGGAAGAGCCACATATATTATATACAATATATATACAGGTTACTTAAGATTGTGTGCGTGTGTGTGTCTGTGTGAGTTGGCGTGTGTTTGCGCGCTGATAATTAAAAGTGTTTTGTTCTGCCATTAACAAGGCGAGCGAACAAGAAATGCAATAACAACAGCCACACACACAGTCATAAATATAAAGTGAATTTCAACAGGGAGTGAAAGAGAGAGGCAGAGTTTAAAGAGCGTCAGAGTGAAACGGTAAATGCAGATACACACCTCCACACACATATATATACACACGCACACATACATAAGCAAGCAATTAATATAGCATACATTTAAGCGCACATTATTTGCAGCCAGCTACAAATAGCGCAAGGGCCACAAATGGGCATGCATGCCTGCACACACACATACATATATACACACACACATTCACACACTTAGCTGTGCTGGCATTTGCATGCAGTTTCTGTTTTTAGCCAATTAGCCTAAATTGGTGTAGCTCGCATATATTGACTATTCATGGCAAACGCAATTGCAAATGCTGCGTTGCAACTAAGCTTGTAAAACGGACGAGAGCAGTCACAATAGAGCGTCGTGTGTAACTGTTGCATGTGTGCAGTGAAATGGCAAGGGTCTCTACTCATATAAACGTATGTAGAGATGAAAGAAGAAGCAACAATATAAAAATAAAGGATGAATTTGAGTGGAAATATATTTTCAATAATTTCGTTTAATGTCTAAATTATGAATATTAATATGATGATGATTAATATGATCGTAAACATAGTAATCATGATGAACATAATCATAATTATCATAAATTAATATCAAATAACAAAAAAACATGACGAGAATGTATAGGTGAATTAAAAGAGATATTTATAATGAATAGACAAAAAGACGAGCAAGGCTATATCAACTTAATTCATCTGCCTTTTCTTCTGCAAAATTTTAATGGATTATAGTATAAAATACTAATTTCTAAATTGAGCTTAAAGAAATTGATAATTTCAATTTATTTTATATAGTTAATTACTCAGCTATTCAGTCGCCTTATTAAATTACCATTCCAAATTGAATGTGAGCCTAGTTAAGAGCCTTGAAGCGCGGCCAAGCTATAAATGCAAATGCGCTAAGTCGCGTTCCTTTGGCGCCGTATAAAAAGTCATTTTTAATTTGCTTATAAACTGGGTCGAGGCATTGCTAAAAATAAAAATGAAAATAAAGTGGAAAATGGATAATTATGCGAAATGCCAGCTGGCAATTGCCTTCGTCTTGGGCCAAAAGCAAATGCAAAATGGCCGACGTGCGCGAAAACAATAGACACACACACACACATAAAGAGATATACAAGCACACACACACACACACACATACAGAGGGAGACGGCCAAGCAGCCATTTCCTTTATGCATGTGGGTTAATGTGCGAAATGTGCTAAACAAGCCGCAAAATGTAGAAAACAAAACTGAAATTTTCATTTGTTATGCAAATCGTTTGCTTTATATTTGCTGCTGTTACTTTGGCATTTTGCGGTACATTTATGCAAATGACTCGAGTCTCGAGCGACAAATGCAACTGCATTGGAAATCACTTAACATGTCCCACAGCCAGCCCGGAGAGCCTCACAACGTTGGTCAAGCCCCATTAATGTCAGAGGCACATGATGACACATGAAGTTCTGCCAACCAGTGTGAGTGAGTGAGTGTTAGTGTGTATGTGTGTGAGTGAGTGACTGTGTGAGTTCAGGAAGTGTGCCCAAGGCTGACGTCAAGTGTGCCGTGTGCATGTGTGTGTGTGTCCTGTGGCTGTCGTGGCTCAAGTGTAGGCAACAACTGCATTTGAATTTGCACTTCACATTAGCTGCTTTTGGCCAGGCCAACTGAATAAACAGTAAATATAGATCCACACACACAAACACACATACGTTGATATGTGGTAACACACACTTGAGCTTAAATATATGCACAGAGCAGTCTGTGTCAAGCGCTTCTCTCCTTCCCTCCCTCTCTCTCGCTGTCTGCCC
This sequence comes from Drosophila pegasa, assembly GCA_035046225.1. NCBI lineage: Eukaryota > Metazoa > Arthropoda > Insecta > Diptera > Drosophilidae > Drosophila > Drosophila pegasa. Next base: position 5,398,786 of record JAWNOD010000076.1, on the reverse strand, counting down.
CTGCAATCAATTCACCCACATTCTAAACTGTGCCAAGTCGTAAAGATATCGCATGCTATGTTAGCTGTCACAACTACAACAACTACAACAACAATGAAAGCAACACTCGAGTGACATTTGGCCAGAGCGATAAATAAAAGTAAAGGCCATTTTACACGACAAACACTCGCCATATGAATATTTAAATATTCAAATTTCAACAGAAAATTGTCGCACTTATTTTAGCGCAAAGCACAAGCAAACACATATATATCATATATGATAGACATATATATCATATATGACAGATTTATAATATATATGCAAGTGGTTCTGGCCACTTAACCCACAGCATGAAACTATTTAGACAATTCGTCAAATAAACGGCCCGCAAATTGTCTATAATATAGCGAGAGAAAAAACGAGAAATTAATTACATCATTTAAAATAGATTTTTCAAACATCTATCGCTCAATTAATACAGCCAAGCGCAAATATTGTGAAATTTGCGTTTATTTCATGCATTCATAATAATTGCTTATTTGCAATCGAGCAACAAAGTAAATCAAATTTAATTATATTTATTTTTGGCTAACAATGGGCTCCCAATTAAATAGCATTTACAATAAAATGTTATATGATTGTAGTTAATTAAAACAGCAATTATAAAAGGATTATTCGTTCATAATTAATGAGGCAAAGGAGATGTATGTTTGAACATTATTAAATTTACTGTTTTTTTTTTTCTCATTTATGCTATTGAAATTACAGATTCAGCTGCTTATATGAAGTGAATTCTACAAACTTTGGTTATATATTGTCTCTCACACCATATATCACACTTTGTACAGTTTGTACAGTGTCGCCAGATCAAATTGGGTTAGGCCAAAGGCTGCTGCAAAGGGCAAATATCTACATGTTGCGCTTTTTGTAGTGCGCATCAAAGTGCATATGCAAGTTTTTTTGCTTAATATGTGAGTGGGTGTGTATGCCGTGTGTGTGTGAGTGTGTGTATGCGTGTGTAAATGCCATGTGCACACGCATGAGCCCTCACACACGCTGACGGAAAAAGGATACGCAGCATATGCGGCCATAAATAAACATAAGTTGTCGCTTTCGCTCCCATTTCCTACTTTTTTCTGTATTCTCTTATATACATATATATTTCTGTATGTGTGCATGCATATGCTCCACAAGCAACAGTTTTTACATTTTTCCATTTTATTTTCATACATATAGAAATATTGTTTTTTTTTTTGCAAGTTTTTCATTGTCCCTTGGTCAAAGGCGTGTGGGCGTAGCCGTGTGGCATACAATACATGTCATTATTGTTGTTTTTGCTACTTTTTTTGTGTTGACTTAACTGCGTAAAGTTTGAAGTGCTTTCGGAATAGGGCGACACACACGCACGCACACACTTACACTCACACACTCACACTCACACTCCCACACTCACGCACACACGCAACTTTGTTGCTGCGCGTGACAAATTGTCAAAGTAAAATTCTAACGAAAATCACATACAAAGTTGTTTTGCCATTATCTATTAAGCATCATAAATATTTCAATTCCGTAAGCCAAGTGGCGAGAAAACGTTAAGCTGGCAAACTTTTAGCAATAGCTCAAGGTATAAACGTATATAGAGCTTTTGCTCTTAAATAAACGATTAAATTTTTATATGTATTATTTAATATGCATTTAAATGGGATTTTTTTTCGTTGTATATAGAATATGTTTTTAGAGAATCGATCAAATTTGTATGTTTTTTTTTTTTAGTAAATTAAACATTTGTTTAATAAAAATATAAAGGAATTATATTTATTTATTATTTCGATATTGAATATCATTTTGAAAGAGTTGGAAATGCTTTGGATTTTCTTGACTGATGATAGATGCTACAAATAAGCAAACAGCTAAAAAGATATTATATTGAAAAGTCTGATGAAAACTATACGACTCATAGAGTGTCAACATTCATCCTTTGAATCTCAGAGGTTTTGAGAATAATTAGCAACAAAAAATAAAAAGGAAATAAAACTTGGGATTGTCTCTCAAAATGATTAGAGAACCTGAAAATCATTTAGTTGACTGCATTTTATTATATAGTATAGTTTTTGAATAGGTTGTTATCGGACGCATTCTTCATTTTAAAATGTGTGTGTGTGTATTGAGGCATTAGAGATGAAGCTTTGCATTTGAGCTTTGGCTAAACGTATGCACAGGGCCAGTGGAATTGTTGACCCAGCTGCTTAACAATGCACAATAACAAAATTCCAGTTTGAGGGCTTCATTTGCTGTGCATCATTGAAGAAGAAAGAAAGAGAAAGAGAGAGAGAGCGAGGGAGCGAAATTGTTTCGAAGTCAAATGTTATCCCGGATCGGTCGCTATTCAGGGTTCGCTTTTGACAAATTTACCGCACTTTAAGCATCTTAACAACATGCAGCAGCATTTTTAAGCCGCTCAAGATAGCAGCCAACAATGAAATTTGAACCTTTTTCAGCTTTTTTTGCTGGACGCAAAAGCACACAAAATTGATGAGAAATGCGAGACAAGAGATAGTGAGAGGGAGAGAGAGAGAGAGGGAGGGAGAGTGACAGAGGGCAAAGGGCAACAGAATTGAGCAAACAGCGCAGCACTCAAAACTTGTGACAATTTTTTCTTCACTTTTTTTCCTTAACAACACAAGCAAACAACTTTCAGCAAACAATGAAAGTCAATTTTTAAAAAATAAACTTTGGCAAAGAGAAAAGACCAAAAAATAAAGAAGAAACTAATCAACATGCTTTTTGTCAGGCACAAAGAAAATCGGCACGGAAAATCTGTACACAAATTTGTGTTTCTTCTTCATTTTACGCTTATCAAACATGCAGCAAGGCAAAGAACATGTAAAAAAGACACGATTTAGGTCACAATGGACTGACAGAAGTTCCATTGTTAATTGTCATGAAGTGACACTCGGTTGACAGCTAGTTAAACAGGAGTTGAAGTCATTCAGGATACGGCAACGCCGAAGCGTTCAAGCTGACAGCAACGTGAGATGGAGTTGCCACATTTTTAAATATTAAACAGGCGGCAGATAAAGAGGTAATTTATTGTAAATAGTCTAAAATGATTGAGGTTTAATTATTTGACAGCAGACAGTGTTTGTCAAGCCAATTCAATTCCAATTCAAAATAATCAAGTGTAGTTGCTAATTGCAAGTTAAAGTGTTTGTCAACTCATCTAAAATATATATAGTGGAACATGTTGTTGAAATGCAAATCGACACAATATTAAAGTGCTTGTCAATTTAACTTGCTTTTCTATTTCAAGCTTTCTGAGTTCTCTCTCTCTCTCCCCGTCTCTCATGTCGGCTGCATTCCACATCCAAAATTTAATTGATTTATGGCCCGAGGCACATTCAAAATGCATGGCACACGAAATGCTGCAAGTGCGAGGCAGCAAATTCGATTAGACAAACGGCCCCACAGGAAGGCACACCGAGGAGCCAGTGGGCATTCAACCAGGCCATAATTTGCTTAGCCAACTTTCGATAAGCAAATGTGGCTGACACAGCAAACAGGCAGACAGACAGACAGACCGAGATCACAATGTGTCTGTCCTTCATATGCTATCAAAATCAATGAAGCGAACTACCACTTGCACCTCAAGCCTTCAGAGCCCACATATCTACAGTAACTTTTCGGGTTCATTTAACATTCTAGACTAGTTTAGTTTTTTTTTTTTTATATATATACTTTGTTATTATCTTTATTTTTCTTTATCAAGTGGCTTAATTTTAAGTACGCGCATTATCCAATAAATCGTATTAATTTATTCGGTTATGCAACGCACGCTACGCATATCAAATATCTGTCTCTCTCTCTCTCTGTTCGTCTGCCATTTGAGGTTGTCTCCATGCCTTTCTGTGTGGCATACTTAAGCGTAGAGCCAGACAATTGCACAATAAATAATATTTATTAGTTTTTTATTAATTTCTTTGAAGTATATAGTTTATATAACTATGTGAGCCAAATGATTTTGATAGTTAACCTTAAATTTTTGTTGTCACTCTTTGCTCCTTTCTCTTCAGGTATATAAAGATTTACTTTATTTTTTATATTTCAGCTGATAGGTTGAATATAGATACAGATACAATATATTATTATTATTACAGTTGGTCTTTATTACTTTTTTTCTTTTGTTTGTAAACGAGATTGTTTAAAGACTTTCATTTTATTATTTTTTTTTTTAACTTTATATAATATATATTTAATGACATAAAATATATAATATATATTTAATGACAAATCTTTTCATTATTATTTTATTATTATTATTATTTTTTTTTTTTTTTTTTTTTTTTTTTTTTTTTTTTTTTTGATTTGAACGTGCCTACATCTGCTAATACTTTTATATATCATTTAAGCTCTATAAATACATATTTTTCTATAGAAATATACTCTCTTTTTTAGCCTTAAAAACTCAAAGCTTGTCAACAAGAACAAAAAAAAATACAATTTCAATTTCCATTTGAGTTACAATATATATACATATTTCTATACATACAATAGCACGTATTCAAGCGGTCAATGATATTGTTTTTGCTTCTTTTTTATGTTATATACATATTGCTTTTCAGAGAGTTTTAATTTGTTGCGTTGGCCGTAAAAAACAAAGCACATAAGTGAAGTGTGCCTACACAGTAATAGCAAAAATACAAAAAATAATTCATTGGAAAAAGCTAAAAAAAACTGGGGAAAAAATACAACAAAAATTGTGGAGACTACCCACAGTATATATCGGTACAGCTACACCCACCCAGATCTAAGGGAACTGTTTTTTATTATTTTGCGCCAATGTGGAGGCTGCGAGCGTCAAACTCAAACTTGGCTTTATCTTGGGCTAACGCAAGTGTTGCCAATTGACGTCACACAGCTGTGCTGTGTATTAGCAAAGCCTTTGACTTTTTGTTTGCCCTAACAACAACAACAAACTATCTAAACTGACCTTGGGGCACTTGCTGCTATAGTAAATTGTTAAATCGATTAGAGACAAAGTTGCTGCAGTTGCGCTTTGGCAAACCGCAGCAGAAGCTGATAATGTCATGAATGTTACTTAGTCAATCACTAGATACAGCTCCCTCTCTCCCTCTCTCTCACTCTCTTTCTGTCTCTCTCTCTACTGGCCGTAGCTCAGCACTAAAGTTTTGCAATCAGTCGAGTCAAAAGTTTAGCTGCGTTTCCATGAAAGTTTGTTTTTTTCTAATTAAAGCGCTGCAGAGTGATTTGCAGAGGTGTCATTAAAGACAAAAGGCGCCCTCCAGAGCCATCGAGTGGATTGACCAAAAGACGTCATCAGTTCTCTATATAAACTTTGCATATGACTTGTGATAAGCATTAAATTAAATAAGCAAAAAGTTGCCCACTTCCAAAGACAGACGGCGAGGGCGCAGCAGGGCAGCCAGCAAATTGCGTCAAGTAGCCAAAAAAATGTAGATAGCTTATCAGCCGGGCTAATACGAATACATTCGAAGTCTGTGACAGTCACAGCCAGAAGTCTGCGCACACCAAATGGGATTAAAATTGAGTCTGCGATGAGTCAAGCATAACAAGTAAAATGCATACAATATTGTTATTGCCTCGTCGTGGGCGTTTTCTTGTTCTTTTTTAATTTTATTTATTACTTGTTCTCATTTTTAAGCCACAAAAATAATGTTTGTTTTTATAATTATTATTAAAAAATATATGTTTAGGTGTATATAACTCTTGAAATTTATGCATTTGCAAACGAAGCAACAGCATATATTTTGTAGCAAATCTCCTGCAGGGGTTGCTTAAGAAATGGAAAAATTCGTGCTAATTCGAATCGGTTAAGATGATAAGATATGCACAATTCTCGATTGATTCGATAGTCAAGCAAAATGGTTTTAACGAAACTATCGAGGAAAGAACCAAATGAACATTTTAGTAGCCAAATGAACATTTTAGTGTTTCGATAGCCGCTCAAAATTGGTTAAGTGAAACTATCGTTTAGAGTAACTAGAGCAAATGTTGCTTATTAATAAACCAGGGCTGCCAAAAAGTTCAATTTGTGAGTTTGGATCTTACTTTTATATTTGGTTCTTACTTTAAATATTTGCATGAAATATATGTGTAGAATTTAATTTAATTAATTTATAAAATTCTTATTGCGCATACATTTTGCTGAAAGTATTAATATATTCTAATATTTTCAAATACAAAATGCGCTGAATAGAATTTCAAGCAACCTTACCTAGAAAATATTGTAAATATTTCCAGCAATTGTGCCAGCAGCATAAAAGCCACAATTTATTTATTTTTTAAACTTAAATTACAAATTAACAATAGAAACTGAAACCATACACAACTTATGAATGCACCCTCGCTCGCAGTATATATATTTATATTTTGTAAGTGGAACGATGACACAAAGTCTAATTTACTGCCAATAAAAAAAAAGAAAACGCGATGGGAAAAACGCTGCTAACATTTACGCTCGCAGCAGCAGCTGGGGGAATAATAAAAAAAAGCGTCCAGCCAAACACCAAATTCAATTTCAGTTCTCCCCTCTCACTCGCTCGCTCTCTGCATTCTCTATGGCTGTCAAAACGAGCATTGTTAATGTTGTTGTAGTGCGGGCGGGCGGGCGTGCGACATATCGAAGCGATTTTAGATATTTGACAAGCCGAACATATTGACAGTCTCTATTGGCACACTGGCATATTGACACATTGGCATGTCAAGAGTCGCCGATATCGTGCGTTAATTGGCTTTTAAAAGTCATTTAGTGTTTGCTACTTGGCTCTTGTCTCTTGTCGTACAACACAACGTATACGCAATCTGCTCAAAGCCATTGCCTATTAGCTCTTCGGCCTGCTTAAATGTGTCAACCCAATTGCTCACGTGCTCAACGCGCCTTATCAGCCGACACACATATATACACATATATCTAAACAGAAATAGCACATAAACTGCCTAATGAAATTTATCTACTTGGCTTTCTTATCTTTAGTTTGTGTGCCATTACTTAATCTTTAAAGAGCGCGCGTTGTCTTCAATTATGTTGAAATAGATATGCAGAGTGGGGGCTAAAGAATTTATAATATTTTAATATAATATTACAATTTGAAAGAATTTTTCTAAAATTTTCTCTTGGCAATATTTATGGCATAAATATTTTTACATTCCCTTCAAACAACTCGTATTGTATTTTATCTAATTAGTATTTATATTGTTATATATATTCACTTTTCCAATCAAAAATAAATAAATAATTAAAGTATTAACTAAAAATCGTTTGGTAACAGAGCTTGAACTCCATTAAAATCTGAACGAGCTGCTTAAGCTTCATTGCCTTTTGTTCGCTTGAACAAAGAGCCGGCAGGACAGCACGGAGTCATGGGCAGGAGCGTGTCCTTTATTTGTCTACTCAATGGAGCATTCAAAAGCGGATTATGTTTTAGACGAGCTTTGCTTGGAACTCAACTGTAAAGTAAAATTCATTAGCATTAACTATTAATGTGCTGCAAATTGTAAAGAGATTTGCCGCAGCCATTTCACTGGAAATCGTATCTATATAAAGGGCGAATCGTAAATATATATATATAGATAAGCCCTATTTCAATCTAAGCAGCTGAAATGAATTGGAAAATAGCTAAGATCGAATTAGAGTTCTAATCGGAATTCAATCTGAGCCGCTGAAATGAATTGGAAAATGGCTAAGATCGAATTAGAATTCTAATCGGAATTGTACTGTGAGTTGAGCTGAATGTCGACATTCTTGTTAGAGACAAATATGAAGGGACTGGAATTCTTATTAGAATATGTTTTCGCTGAAATCTTATGCGAACCATTTTTAACTTTAATTTTAACTTAAATTGATCAATTGGCCACATTTTGATTAGAGAAACAAGTTTCACTAAAAACATTTGAGAAGAAATCTATTTAAACATCAACAAATTCGGGTCCAATTGGCACACTTTGCTAATTGGAATATTCTTATAAAGAGCTCTTTATTTTCTTGAATTTCGCCTCTAACTAAGACTTAAAGACACCACCACTGTTAGTCCCATCTTCAAAAAGAAGTTAAGCCCTTCCTTTGAGCTTATTTATTTGCCTGTTTGCAATTGAAAATTCTATTTGGCTTACTTGGGCTGTAATTTACTTTAGCCCTATGCCTACTTGGCTTTTATCTATGGCCCTAATTACTAATTGTTAAGTGCTGGCAATACATAAATTGAAAATTAAATGGAAATATTGATGAACTTGGCAAATTGTTTGCTTTTGCCACTGGCGGCGCACAAAAGCAAAGAGCAGACAGCGAGAGGAAGAAAAACGCTGAAACTGGAAATATTTGAAGGTTGTTTTTTGTTCGGCTCGTGCCACACATAGCAAGGCAATTAAACAGAATTTTCATTAGCATGTTTTGAACAGCATTTTCTTTTTAGCATATTTTATGATTGAGCAAAATAAATATGCTCTCTATGTGTTTCTTTGCCGTATACATATATCTATATATTTATATATTTGTTTTCTTGATTGTTGTTAGTCACGCTTTTCATTGTTCATTTGATTTGGCCAACTCCCACGCAATAAGACGACAAAATGTGGGCCATTCATAGCGAATAACAAACGTTTTTTTATTGTTTTTTTTTTTTTTGCAAATTATGCGCAATATTTTGTGAATCATAATCTTATTCTGCGCATATTTACAAATAATTAATCATAAAAGAAAGAGCAACTTTTTTGTTGATTTGCAAACTAATTAATAACATTTCGCCTCAGTCAAGTTCAGCTAAGTTGGCTCAAATTTACGCAGCTAGAAAAACACCTGCACACAGGTGAGGGGCCAAACTAATTGCGCATACGCTGCGTACTTTAGCTGGATCTCTGAAATTGTTGTTTATACAATTTTTATGTACATTCGATTCTATTTTTGAAATTAATTCGCAGCTGAACTCCAAACAAGAATTCTTATTGGAAAACACATTTTCACCCGCTCGAAAGGCTATTCAAAAAATTCTTTTTTATTTTAATGAAATAAGACATAAATTTGAAACAACGGGCAAAGGTTGGGCAAAGAAAGGGAGAAAGAGAGAGAGCGCAAGAAAATTGAATGCCAAAAGAAATGAAAAAGTAATAAAGGCAACAGCAACAAGAACTAAAGGTCCTGCCTCTTGTCTTCATGATGGGATTTTCACGTGCAACAAGACGAAAATGTAGAGCAAAGGCAACGAAACCCTTGTCAATGGCAAAGCCCTTAATATACACACACCACAGAGTGTGCAAGAGAGAGAAAGAGAGGAGAGAGAGAGACAGATAGAGAGATGGAGCCCAGGCTCCTTTGCCTTCATTCTATTGTCAATAAAAATGCCTTTGAGCTGTGGCATACACAAAAAACGTTTTTCTTGACTTATTACGAGAGCTTAATAAACTCCACACTTAGTTAAAAGATATACAGAAAAAAAAAGAAAAAATATATAGATATATATTCCCTTCCTTTTTTCTCATAAGAAAATCATCTGTATAATTAAAGCTCTCTATAAGCTTTACATATGCTCCACGTCTAATTACCGGTGCAGCCGCCAATGGGGCGGCTGTGTAAGGAGCCCGGCCCGACTGTTAAGCTCCAATAATATGTATTACATTCGTCTCGTGCCGCACTGCTCGGCGCTGCGTAATCAATAAAGCAACCCCCGACCCATTGGCCAGATGAAATAAGACGATGGCGCTGCGTCCAGGAAACGTGCGGACATGCAAGGAATCTGGCTAAGGGGCACAACTCAATGGGCATGAAACCGTTAGCAGCAACGGCGCCACCGAGAGTGAAAGAGAGAGGCGACGAGTGGAAGCCGTAGCCGCAGGCAATAGAATTGTATATGCTACGCAAGTATTTGCGCTGTGCCCTGCCACCGACTCAATGGCAGCTCCTGTGACATGCCCATTCCCAGGCTCTCTCAATCGCTTTGCCTCTACCATCCAGCAAATACGTCACCAGCTGTGTGCGCGTGACTAATGTGACCGCTGGCCTTCCGCTAATGTTGATAGATGACGAAGTTTGATGGATGTGTGTGTGTGTGTGTGTGTGTGAGTCGAAAGCGAAATACAAATGAATGTCACATAAAACAGTTACAAGTGCAACTATTTACTTAAGCTGTATATATGTGTAAGTGCATGTCAGCGTTGCCACTTGATGCACACACTTGAGCTGGCACTGTCAACGTTGCCACCCGCCCACCCGAGCGACCGCTCAACGTTCACCCGTTCGCCCGTTCACCCGTTCGCCCGTTCAACCGTTCGCTCGGCGAATTTCTATTTGTTTATCAAGCAAATGTCACCCTTGGGGGAGTTATTGATAAGCCCGTAAAATATTTAATCGCGTGAAGAAACTAATGGAAAGCAACAATAACAAGTATCAGCACTCACCTGACTTTGACGCTGCTGCTGCTGCTAGACCACAAAGCGACGTTTGTTGCGCTCTCTCTCTCACTCTCTCTCTCTCTCTCTGTCGCTTGCTCTGCTCTGCTCTCGCTCTCACTTGCTGTCTCCACTCGCTGACTTTTTACTTCTTTTGATTACTCTTGTTGCTTCTGTTGTTGTTGTTGCTGCTGCTGCTATTGGCTAAAACCAAATTTAATTTGTTACTCTTGGGTTGGCTTGTTTGGGTTTATCGGAGGGCGCAAACCGAGGGCGAAAGCGAACGGCGACGGCGACGGCAAAGACGACGGCGAAGGCAAAGGCGAAGGCGAAGGCTTTGCGGCCAAATCAAAGCTTCAACTTTTGCTGCTGCTGCGCTGCTACTGCGCTGCTACTGTTGCTGCTGCTGCTGCTGCTGTAGTTGTTGCTTTTATTGTGTGTATCAACAAAATATTTTATATTTATTTATTGATTTGATTGAAAATGAGAAAATGCTACATCTGTAAATACATTCATACATATATTTATTTTTTAGGTGAATGCTTTTGAAATGAAAATACTCTGCTGCTTTTGCCGTTATCAGTTCGCTGATGCAAAAAAAAAAAAAAAACAAGTCCAATAAGATTTACTGTTTGATACGTGCTTATTCCAATGCGAAATGCAAAGTTGTTAAACTCGTAAAAATCGTATATATATTATTATATTTTTTTATATGTATAAATATATATAAGGTCTTCATGTGCACACGCAATACGCTTACTTTTTTTTTTGGCAATGTAATTGTTTAATTAATTACGCCCGTGTGTGTGTGCGTGTGCGTGTGTGAATTATTTGCGCTTAAATAAACATTGAATATTTTCTGCGTGTGTGCACAGCAATTTGTGAAGACTGTTTGTAGTGCAATATATATGTATGTGCATATATATATATATACATGTGTGTGTGTGTGTGTGTGTGTGTGTGTGTGTGCTTCGCTCATTTGTTTGTATTGTTTATTTGCACTTGTGCTTTGTGCTTTTTGGGCCTGTCCACACACCGAGCAGCAGTTGCTCTCACTCTCTCTCTCTTCGCTCTCCTCGCTGCTCGCTCTCTTCGCTTGCACAACTCCCACCACACACACACACACTGTAGGCCTGTGTGCATGTGTTAGTACACCTGCCGCTGCTCTGATTGGCATTTGGCTTATTAAAAGTCGCCCGTTTGGCAACGCTGACCGTGACCCCAATTGGCCATTGCATTCGGCGGCGAGTCTAAGCCCCCACCAAGCCTCCAATTTGATAAGCCGCATATGCCGATAAACTCTTTTAATTTTAATTGAATTATTCAATTAATTAAGCAATGATTGAGACAGATGTGCGCAAAAAGACATTAATTAAGTAATAAAAAAAAACGCTTACACACACTTACACACACACACACACACACACACACACACACACACACATCTAGTTATCACAATTAGATCAACTGATTAGAATGAGATACAGATTACATTTCTTATTAGAGTGGGCAGCACTTAACTGTTAATTAAACATTTTAAGCCGGCATTCCCACCCCCGTCCTGCTCCCACTTCCGTTTCTGACCTGCGGCCTGGTCGAAGCGCGTTTATTGATTGCCCCCACCTGCCCCACCACCTGCGAGGAGCAGCCCCCAACAGGCGTCCCCCCAAAACCTTGCCAACAACGACGTCAACAACAACAACAACAGCAAGCTGATAGGTAGAATTTTTTGTATGTATATATTTTGTTTTTTTTTTTTATTTTATTTTATTTTTTTTTGTATGAGCCTGCCGACTGCCGCCCACAGTGCCGCCTCCTTCACCGACCGCCGACCGACCGCCCCTCTGGCTCCTCGTGCCTATCGCGCCCTCGTTTTTTATTACGCGCACATTTTTACACACACACTTGCACAATCAAAAATTTCTAATGTGAATTGTTGTAAAAGGTTTACAATTGCATTTTTTCTTAATGGATATTTTTTGTTATTATTTTTCGTCAAATTTGCATTAGCAGATTTTAATTACTTTTTTTCGGTGAGTGTGTGATTTTAAACGCACGCAGTACGCACAATCCGATATCGGACAGAATATATATCTACCACTGGCGACGGCACACGTTACTATAATACTGAAACTTGGATTCTTATTGGGCTGGCTCGATACATTTCGCTCAGCCGGTGGTATCGTTTGTGGACAGCGTTGCCAGCCAGCTGGCAGAGCAAGTGACGTCACAATGTGACGGGAACTATTTGTGTTCAGCTGGCAGCTCGGAAGCTCAAGTGAACCGGTTCGATAACGCGCACTCAATGTTAATTTATTATTTTTTCATTTGACACTCTTCCACTGCATTCCCATCTTATTAACCAAAGCAAAACAACTCTAGTTCAAAAATTTTTGTCACTATTTAATTGCCATAAGTATTACAAATTACTGTCAAGCTGCCCATTTCATATATATATCGATATATTATCAACATCGTGGGCATATTTGCACATCACTCTTCACCACAAACCACTCTTGGAGTGAGGCATCGGTTCAGATAAATATATATTTATTTACTTACTCCGCACATCTTGTATATTAACGCAAACACGTTGCTGAAGGTGGGCTCTCTCTTATCAGCAGGCGATGGCTTTATAGAACCAGAAGCAATACAGAACATGGCTACAAGCTAGTTGCAATCACTTTCACTTGCCCCAGCTGAGAGAGAGAGAAAAAACAATCAGTTAAGCTGTCTGTGTATACAAAAAAAAAAAAACCTAAAAAAAAACAGAAAAGGAAAGCGCAACCCAGCTCCAATGTGTGTTCGTCTCTTGTTTGTGACAATCAACTGACTGTGATTAAAAAAAAAACAACGAAGGAACAACAATACGAACGGACTGCTGCCACTCGCCCAACATAACGGAAGGTAATTCTATTGAGCCTGGAGCTGGCTGAGACAAGGGAGGAGGTGGCGCCAACAGACATACACATTCATCTGGGAGGCAATCGGCCATATAGACACGACCACTCCTATCCGCTGTACGTCGATATGGGCAACGAGGACAATCGCCGGAGGAGATCTCCGTGTGGCTGCTGCCTGTCCATGTTCAAGTGGATTCCCGTCATCTTCATATTCGGCGTGATCGCATGGTCGTACTATGCCTATGTGGTGGAGCTGTGTCTGCGTGAGTAATCCAAATATCGCAAGCAGAGAGCGTAAACGATACACCCTTCCCCCTCTCCCTCTCTCGCCCTACTTACAGTGAAAACGGAGAATTCGATTGCGATGGTGTTCATGCTGATCTTCTATCACATCGCTCTGGTATTGTTCCTTTGGTCCTATTGGCAGACCATTAACACGCCAGTGGGCCGCGTGCCGGACCAGGTAAGGCACACACACACACACACACATGCACGTGCACTTGTATGATTCACATGCTGATAAGGCTAGAAAACTGTGATGATTAGGTGCACGAAAGTTTCTTTCGTTCTTTACATTTTACAAAATATACATATGACAATGGCTTCCATTTCAGTGGCGCATACCGGATGAGGAGGTGAATCAGCTATTCCGCGCCGACAACCAAGAGACGCAAAAGCGCATTCTGAACAATTTCGCGCGCAGTTTGCCTGTTACAAATCGGTAAGGAAATCGGCATAATGAAACAGCTGTACCCAAAATACTAGAGTCGTTAGCAAATATTGAATCAGCTGAAACGCTGAATTGCTTAATTACAATATTAATTAACCAATGTACTCAAGGGAACGCTAACGTTTTAGCTTAGCATTCGCGGATACCAAAAAGCTTACGCTTAGAACAACTTAAATTACGCCCAAATACTGTCACGGGAAGCTAAATAATCCAGTTCCTAATAACTGATAAATTTGTGACTGTGTGTAGGCCGCTTAGTCAGCATAGTTTTGGTTGAGTTTGCTTGAGATATCTGAAAGCTGAAAAATGTTTGTTATATAAAACGAAACAGATAAGGTTTTGTTTATATGCGGAAAGAATTGCAAAGCTTTTAAATTGTATAAGCTGCATAGTTTTTATATACAGATTCTGTTAGAGTAATAAGATATGCCGCAGAAATGCTTGCTACAAAGTATTCAGGGGAACGCTTTAAAGACTGAGCTGGAGCTAAATGCTTGTCGAATAAATATGAGATATTAGAAGGAAACGAAGTGCATTAAGTTTATAAAAAAAAATATTTATTAATATTTCTAAATCGACATTTATGTCTTATTTATTTTCCGATAACTTATTGACACCATTTATAAACAATGTAATAGATAAAGTATTTAGGTTATCTATCTAAGCACACAATAGTATCGTCTCACAACTGTTTGCAATTGTATATAGATTTCGATTCGAATTTGTACATGCCATAAATAATTATATATTGCATTCACATTTTCAGCACAATCAATGGCTCTGTTAGATTCTGTGAGAAGTGCAAGATCATCAAGCCGGATCGATCGCATCATTGCAGCGTGTGCAGTTGCTGCGTGCTGAAAATGGATCATCATTGCCCTTGGGTGAACAACTGCGTTAACTTTACCAATTACAAATTTTTCGTCTTGTTCTTGGGCTACGCGCTGATCTACTGCCTCTACGTATCGCTCACCACACTCCATGATTTCATACAGTTCGTTAAGGTGAGTCGCGCCCACAGCTAGAGTGTAGGCATGGTAGCTACTTGACTGCATGTTTAGCTGGTAGCTGCATAGTTAATATATTCAATTTGATATATAATGTTAAGAATGAAAATGGGTTTGCTGTCTCGGCACAGGGCATGCCAAGTGACAACGGCATGGGACGCTTTCACATACTCTTTCTGTTCTTCATATCGATCATGTTTGCCATTAGCTTGGTGAGCTTATTTGGATATCACATCTATCTGGTGCTCGTCAATCGCACCACATTGGGTAATATCTGCATTATATATATAGATATATAATGATATTAATTTGATTTGCTTTTCTTAGAGGCATTCCGTGCGCCCATCTTTCGTGTTGGTGGACCGGATAAGAATGGCTATAACCTGGGTCGCTATGCCAACTTTTGCGAGGTCTTCGGCGACAAATGGCAGCTGTGGTTCTTGCCCGTATTCACCAGGTACGTCATCCACTAAACAATATATATATTTATGAAATCATTCGATACATTTTATTACTAATCTGTGCTACACTGTTTGTTGTTTTTGTGTGTGTGTTTTGTTTATTTTTAATAACTTCGCATTGCCTTTTGCAATTTATGCTTCTCCTATTACTTTCTCACGTTTTGGCAAAATGAAACGCTTTGTTTTCTTTTTAAGTACTTGCACTCCCGAGCACCAATTATTCAATTAATTACACCTAAACTAGTTTAAGTCAATAATTTGTAAAGCCAAAAAAAGAAATAGCAAATTGTGTAATACAACAAAAAGAAACAAATGTTATTGAAAATCCTTTGATACATAATTTAGCTCTAAGTGGTTATCAAAAGTCCTACTAAAATTGACCTAATTTAGTATTTAGTGCTTAGTGTTTAATCAACGGATAAGGGACCTTATCCGCTTCTGATAATAGTTTTAAACTCTTTACGTTTTCTGTTACAACTAGCTCTAGCTGGGAGTCTAGTTCGTGTAAGATCTAACATAGGACTGTAACTAATTGTTTTAAAATCCGATGCTAACAAATGCTTACTAAAACCAACAATCACATTTGATATACTGTACCGTATAGTTATGTATATATCTATCAAATTGTATAAAGCGCAATTCTATCTATCTAACAAAGAGCAACATCAACAACAACAACAACAACAAAATTGCAATTATCCACAAAAACAACAACAATCGCCACAATTTTCAATCAAACTCTGTTAACAAATCCCAAATACTTTTGCTTATTCACAAATCTGAAAAAAAAACACGAACTACTAAAACCACAATTAGTAAGGGCGATGGATTGTACTTCGCAACGTCCACGGAACAGTTGGGCAATGGGAATGGCCAACGGTACGAAGCGATGGGCAGGACGGCAGCGGGAGCAGCGATCGGCAACAGGTTAGAGGTCGACCACACAGATAAGTTGATTGACGCTATTCCACTCAATAATCACCAACCTCACCTGGAGCTAGACAACGTTCAATCATCTAGCAACTGTCATCCACTCATACCGTCTAGTCAAGTAATTGTCAACGTAGAACAAAGAGCAGACGCTGCCGCAGCTGCAGCCGCAGCAACGACGACAACCATCAACAACCATGTCATCGATATGATCGGCGATCAGGCGGACCCCAAGGGTCCTGTCCAGCCGAATGGCGTTCCATCTGCGATAGCTGACGATCGAGTTGTCTAAATAAAATGCAAATCAGTTCAAGTAGCAAGTGCTGCCAGGAGGTGTGTGCGTGTGTGTGTGTGTGGTGAAAGGCGTATGTGTGTGTGTGTATTGAAAATATACTCCTAAGTCTTATGAATTGTTATAGATTAGAGATTATGTTAACTGTAAATGTATAACAGCTCTTTTAACCTGTAGCACCATTTGCCCAGTTGCCTTACATCGACGAACATCGAACATATGTATATATATATATATTATTTATATATGTATGTATATCAATAAAAGTAAGCCTTGTGCAATAAGACACATGTATGTAGGGTAATTGTATGATCAGAATACACTTTTTGGCAATATTCAAACATTATGGTTAGCAAAATTATTGTTATTTTCTTCAAGGAAATCGTAGTAAATGGTCTAATTGTTATAGAAGACTAAAGACTTGATGTAACACTTAAACAAGACACGAATTATAACGTCCAGTTAAGATTTTATAAATACGTAAACACAGATCACATTAAAAACAAAAAGAAGAAAAGAGTATAGAATAACTAATGAATTTTCGCATTTTGATGCTTTTATTAATCTTAATTTTAAATAGCTTAACATTTTGATTTATATCTTGGCTAGATTACTAGTTTTAATTTTTTGATAACATTTATTTATAAAAACGTTTTTGTACGCGCGCAAGCTGGATGACAAATATATATTTCACTTATATAAAAAGTACATATATCTTTTTTATCATACGAAAACTCTAATAATCCATCTAAATAAATCCCTTGCAATTTCTTCTTTTATTGCACTGCACCATCCTCTACATATCATCCATCGAATCCAAACGACACACAAATAAACAAATAAACAAACAAACAAACAAAACAAACACACAGACACAGATTCACATAGTAGAACATTAAAATATTTTATTGTAAATTGTATTCAATTTGATTTCTATTTGTGAATCTATTCTCCGATTTGCACCAACAATAAATACCTTAGCTTCGGCGATGGCATTAGCTATCCGATACGGCATCTCGAGGAGGATACCGAGTCACTGCTGGGCTATCATAGCGACACGCGCATCGAGCTGGAGGAGGACTTCATGCCAGAGGCGCGCTTTCAGGACTCGATCATTCCATAGCTAATAATGAGCAGCGATAATGTCGCTACGTATTATATATAATTATAATTATGATGTATGTAGTGAAGTGTATATACATTCGACACAGCCGTGTATCTAGTCTGTAGGGTATATATATTTTGTACTAGTTGGTATCTGATAAGTTGAAAGATAAGCGTGCACCATTGTTATCGAAATACTTTCGTGTCTTATGTTAGACAGTGCAAGTGACTGAATAATGCCTGTTACATTGCCTATATAGCTGCTTCTTAGCATGAATCGAGCAACAGCCGCCACACAGAGCCCGACCCGCAGAATCGTGGACTACAATTGTATAAATATAATGTTGAACAAATGAAACGAAATTTGTATTCATAGATTTAAGTTTGTGTTTTTGTAGCCAAGATACGGAGCTACACCATAACATTGCAATATCTTTTATATATATACATCCAAGATTGAAACAGTACAATATAGTTGACACATTTAAAAAGAAATATGAAAACTTAGTTTGAAAGTAGCCTAATCGAAACGACTTAAATCCTCATTCGGCGCAATGACTGCTGCATGCTGTGTTGCAGCGGGGACCACCTCGAAATCCGCTTCCATGCTGGTAGATTCCGATTCTGCCTCAGTTCTCGTACGATCGTTAAATGGATTAAGATGCGTTGGAGCTGCTGGCGTTGGGTTGAGTTTTACTGCTTTTTCTGGTTGGGATTCGTTTGGCTCCGTCTTGTTATCCTCAAGTTTTTGTTTCTTTTTCTTGCTAACAAGGACGTCGCGTGCCATTGGAACTCCAGTGTCCTCGCTTCGTGGCAGCAAGTCACTTAAATCACACTCTACATCCGCCTGCTGTGGCAGCAACTTCTCTTGCAGAGCAGCCATCGCTATGAGCAGCGCCTCTTCGGTGCGTATGGTACGGGAGCCCTGTTTAGGCAGCACATTTATGTAATGGTCGAAGAGTAGCTGCGGGTCATCGACGGTCAGCTTCTCGTCGTTGGCCAGCGCCTCCTCGAGACCCTGCAGACCGCCGAATACGATAAGTGCGTGGTTGTAGCCAACGGACTGGTTGGGTACATTCTGCACGCTAGTGCCACGATCTGAGGTTCCCACTGTCACATCATAGCCGCCAGCATAGGGTGATTTTGTGAAGATTTCAGAGAGCGAATGGGCAATGCGCACCTGGTAGCCCCAATAGACGCCTGTCTCCCGTCGCGGCTCATCTGGACTAACCAAGGTGCCATGCTGTTTCCGACTCGTCTCTAGATAAAATGAAGAAATCCACATCAATTTGAATATAAGTTATAGCAATCTCTGACACCTACCGCTTGGTGGTTCCATTCTCACTGTAACCCGCACACCGGGCTCCAACGCCTTGTCGATCAGCACATCGTTTAACAATCCCACATTTGCATAGCTGTGGCCCTCTTTCGCCTGTTTGTCGCAAATGACGCCCTCGCGGTATCGAAATTTGCTTTGCTGTCGCAGATGATGCGGCGTATCAAGTGGATTAAGCAGGCCGGAGTACTTCAGATCCTTGTGCAGGGGAAAGAAGTATTTGCGCAGATATTGTGGACACTCCAGATATTGTAGGATGCGGGCCAACTGCAATGAACTGCTGCGCACTGTGCCCGTCCCCTTGCCCGCTCCATTGCCATTGTTGTCTGCATCATCCTGCTCATAGCAGCGCTTTGTTTCACGGGCAGTTGCCACGCCCACATCGTCAAAGACAATCACCTCGTTGACACGAAATATGCAGGCAGCCCGAGCTATCTGACCAGCCACATAGGCGCGCAGCTCCGCGGATTGTGCATTCTCCAGTATGGAGCCCGGCACGGCAATGCTCACAGTTGAAGGATCTGACTTGGGTGCGGCTGCTACTTTTCCATTTGCTTCAGCATTAGCCTGGGGGGAGGCAAGCTCTTGCGTTCTCTTTAGATCTTTCAGGGCTTTTTCCTGTTTGCGTTGTCGTTTAAGCGCCTTACGTTCCTCGTTGATTTTTCTCCACGATTTATGTGGCTCTGTGGGTTTGTTGTTGCGACTGTTTGCAGTTGCAGCGGACATTGTCATATTTTACTCAACTTGTTGCGAATAACATTAAAAACAATTTTATCATGAGTCGCACGTGTGAACTAGTTGAGTTCCGGAGCAACCAGCAGGAACTAGTAACGTAAGAATCGTGTACAGTATAGTAAATATCGAGTACAATTGATCTTGAAAATTTCTTTATTTTAAAGGAAAAAACAAATATATAAATACATTACTTATAGAAAAAAAACATAAACATATAAAGCTTATTAAATAATATATTAAATAACAAAGCAAATTGAAAAGAAATATAATTCACGGTATAATCGCAGAGTGTGGCAGCCCTGCTTAAATGTCATTTGAACAAAATAATACCAACTGGAAAAAAGCCGCTATCGTTGACAAAGCTGAAATTAATAATTCTTCTCAATAAACTTAGACAAATAACATGAGTCGCAACGTTTTGGCTCCTACTACTCAACGCATGAGTAACAATCGCAACTATCGTGTAAACATGGTACACGACGATTTCGGTGGCAGCAAGTGGAACGCCGCCAATGAGAAAGCTTCAAAGGGCTATGAAGAGCCAGGTAAAAAATGGGCCTATTTCTAATGCGTGTCGTTAGGTTTTAGCTATCAATTTTGTAGATCTGTATGCCGATGACGATTACGAGGAAGATAGTGCGGAATGTGACATTGAGCAGCTGTCCAATGGCAACTTCAAACTGGCCCTTCACGTGCCCAAGTGAGTGCTCCGTTAGCAGTGGAACTGATGGGGATTTATGGTAACTAAATGTCTTATGTTATGCCTGCAGATCTTTCTATGGCGGCCTGATTGGATTCAAGGGCGCTACCAAGCGTCGCATTGAAACAGAAACCCAGACGGAAATCTATGTACCACGTCAGAATGATAGCTCCAATGACTTGATCATTCAATCCAAAGATCGCAAAAATGTTTGCTCAGCTCTGCGCCAGATCCGACTGCTGATTGATTCTCTGCGAAAGCGAATGAAGCCCACACACTTTTTGGCCGTTCCATTGAACACTGGCGATGTGCAGAAACGTTTCGCTGAGCTAAAGGTGGGCATTCATATAATCTGGGATCAATAATCGATATTTATACTCCTTCAGCAAAGCATTTTGGATGCCCAGCTGCCAGGCATCGATGAAGAACTATTCATATCAGAGCGCTGTATCCATATTACTTTGGGCGTCTATGTGCTGCTGGATGACGCAGAACGCCAAAAAGCTGCCTCCGAGCTGGCATTGTGTCAGCAATGGCTGCCCGATCCACGCACACCATTTGTATTGAACATTAAAGGTCTAGAAATAATGAACGACGATCCCAGCTCGACCAGAGTACTCTACGCTCATGTGGAGTCACCAGAGCTGCAAGAGTTTGCCGACAAGTGCTTGAAGCAGTTCCAAAGCACAGGACTTTGTGCAACCGACAACATTGAACGAGATAGCATCAAGCTGCACATGACGGTGCTGAACGCTCGCAAACGCAAGGATCAAGTCAACAAAAATGATCGAACCTCCTTTGATGCACGCGAGATCCTTAAACGCTTTGGCGACTTTGACCTTGGAACTGCTTCATGCAACGAAGTGCATATGTGTGTGCTCAACTCGTCCACGGAAGTCGATGACTTCTACAAAATAACGAGCACATTAAAATTTTAAAAATGATTTTCTACATTTCTGTGCTGGCTTACACACAATGGATCTATGCTATAAAATACTGAATCATCAGTTAACATGAATTAGTCGTATTAGTATATATATATTTTTATTTTACTTTTTATAATCGATTGAGGTAATGAGAACATATTAGTTGTATGAAGACATGACTAATAAATGATATATTTTCTTAAGACTTACTGGCTTGATGCCTTGAGTCGATATTACCCAATTATCTAAAATATGAATTCCAAAAAATTGTGATTGATTTACGTATTTAATACACATATGTATGTAAATCTGAAAACATGGAAATTCGAAACTAGTTATTGACAATATGATCGGCGATCCAGAGAATATAGCTGGCAACATTTGTATAGACTCCGGGTCTACCATCACCGCAATTGTGCGAACCGAAACTAACTATTCCCAACTGCACAAATCGTTGCCTGTCTTTATAGTTGCCGGTTAAAGTTAGTAGGGGACCACCAGAATCGCCGTTACAGGAGTCACGGCCCAGGCCACCAGCGCACACTTGTGCCGATCTAATTTCTCTATGAAAGACTTTATTGCAATCTTCTCGCGCTGTTCGATTGACTACGGTCTCCAACATAATATCAGAAAAGTTAGCAGTTTCAGTCTTGCCCCAACCAGTTACACGGAAGTCTTCCCGATCCTCGGACAATTGTTGAAGTGTATCATTTAGGGGCAAGCATATGGGCCGGATATTAGCTGTAGCAAAGAGAATCAATTAATGTCGAAACTTTTAGTAGCAGTTATTTAAAAACGTACTCTTCGGCTTCCCATTCACTTCCATGACCACGCTCCTGGAAAGCTTTACAAGTGCTATATCATTATGACTAGAAACTATTGAGTAATCATTGTGCACAATGATTTGTTCAGCTGTTATATCCTCAACTGGTGGCGCGCATCTATAAGTGTCCCTTATCGTCTCGCAGTCTTCCTCAGTGGATATTTTGTGTTCTCCCAAACGGACAAATCTTCTATAGAACAACAATACATGTATATACATAAGTAATATAAATGAAAGTCCAACAAGCAGGCATTACGTACAGCGTTTGACCATTGAAGCAATGTGCGGCGGTTAAAACAAAGCCTAAAGAGAGATATTAAAAATTCAGTTTATTATTACATATTATTATTGCAGAACTACTTACGTGGGGTTATTAAGGTGCCACCACACTTGAAGGCGTCGGTGCCATCTCCCCTTAACATAAGTAAGGCCATCCATGGTCTGGCTAATAATTTCAGTCCATGGCCCCCGACTGTTTTTGGATTGCTCCCACTGTAACCACAATCCTGTGCATCTAACATTCTCATGCCCTCTTTCATTTCTTCGCAGCAAACATGATACTTTGTCACAGAAAAAAATCAAGAATTGTGAGTTATATATCGATCGATTCAATGTACGCACGAACCTTCTTCTGATTTTGACAACTGGAATTATAATAGTATATAGACTCTGCTGCTGTAGCTGTGTGTTTACGCATCTTAATGGAGATTTGGCGCAGCTTTGGACATCTAGTTATAATTACACACGCTCCGGCTGATCCATCGGGTCTTGTGCACTTTTCATCTTCAGAAATAGAGGATATAATAATAATAATAGATTATACGTATATATGTATATATATATTTATATATTATCTTACACGTTTCATCAGCTTTAGAAAATGCCAAAACGAATATCACGCATATCGCAAGAGTCACCGTGGTGTTCATTCCGAATATAATTGCAAAATGCGACTACACATCTGTGGGGACAGGTATTAATATGTATGACTTATCAATCATGGTTCACAAAGCTCACACTTGACTCTTGATAACCTTTTTGCAAATAATTATACAAAGAATGATAATAATTATGGAAAAAAGAGCATGCTTACATAAATACATTATTATACTATTATATTATTATATTATATTATTATTAAATTAATGATTGGCTTATTTATACTTCTCCGTATTGCCTATTTTTCCCAACACAATAACATTTATTTTTTCCATCAATAAAATCTTTATAAAGCTTTAAACAACTTATGTCCCCAAAATTAAATTGAACAATAAGCATGTAGAAATAAGTAAATAGAAAACCAGGACAATTTCGTTAATTCCATACCCCGGAATTGCAGGACGGATGACAACCCTAACCATATTTTTAAACATGCGCGCCGATTAAGAAAAAATTACTTGTAATTGTGCTCCCTATTATCGGAACGCTGTCATTTTTCTTTACGATTCAAATATACTGCATTGCATCAGAGTTGCCATGGAAAGCATATCGGTGTCACATAGAAAAATACCAATAATAAAAGCAATACAGCTGACTCTACGCGTATCGAGTATCAAATGTAAGCATCGAGTAGAAGTGCAACTGCTGTCGGAGTCGGTTGGTTCGCGTCGATGCGTTAATTTTTTTGTTGGTGTTTTTGTCGTCGAGTGTTTTTGTTCCAACTATATTGCATGAAAATAAGTGTGCCAAATATATCAATAAATATTGGGGCTAATCACACGCCCAGAATCAAATACACGGTGCTTTTTAATGCATTGAAAGAATAGCAATCGCAATCGCAATAGGCAGTGAAAAACAATGAATGATATGATTCAATGACGTCGCGAAACCAATCCGTGTTTCTACACAGCGAAAGAGAAAGAAGAGAAGGGAAAAGTTACAGTGAACAGCAGACTGTGAATATTATGCGGGCTGCCGCTGTTGACAATACAAATCAAAATAAAAATTAATACACAAAAGTAGCCACAAAGAATCATAAAAAACATCACCGAATAAATTCATTTAAGTATGTGTTAGATTAAACAAACGTAAATAAATCTTCAGATGGGTTCACGTATCAAGTAAGTATTTTGTTCGCTCTCGGCAACTTGCATAGGAAAAGCAAAATATTCAGTGGGCGTAACGCTTGGATGACCACTGAGCGCAACAACTACAGTGAAATTTTGTTATATTTTTATATTAATATACAACACAATTATTGTCAATTTGGCAGAAGCGACGTAAAGAAACTCTTTGAGTTTTGGTGCGAGGTAAAGCCCACACGCGGCATCGATCGTGGCAGTGTTAATCGCAATGGTGGAGCAGCCGCAACGCCCGCTGGCATTATTATCGAAAGCTTCCCGGAGGGCTTTCGCGATAAGGAGGTGCTTAATGGCATCCCATCGTTTGCGTTTCCCTGCGATCTCGTAAGGTGCGTTCCACTGCAAATTTATTACACACTATTACGCATACATATTTCAACTGACATTTGCATTAGTCACATTAGACCAAACCGCAACAATAACAATAACAACAACAACAACATGTAGAACAACGACCGTTGATGTTTCGTTTGATATTTGCTGTCTGACTGGGTGAACGGTCGCAGACAGCTGTGATCATCAGTGATGACTACTTTTTGTAGCTACTTTTAGCGGGAAGAAAGCGTAAAGAAAGTGATATAAAAGATTAAAAGTAAAAAAGTTTCATTAGACGACGATTGGATCATTTCTGAACATAGACTTGCTTAGGTATAGATAATTAGATGATGATTAAAACTCAATTGGCTATATATCTTAACTATATCTTAAGCACTTTTAGATTAGATAATTGAACAGCAAGCAGAGCCAAATTTTGGGCGCAATCTTGCCATAAAAATCCCGATTCGCCCAAAAAAACAGTGATATTGGCTGCACTGGCTGGATGAGTCATGACAGCGGCAGCGTCCACTTCGAGTTTGTCCATGAATTGTATAACCTGTTGTATAGTTTTTCAGTCTGTTTGTTTACTTACGTATACGCGCCAGTTTGTTGTATGGCGTATTGGTGAATTATTTCATTCGGATTACGTTGAACGCAATTCATTTTCGCACATTACGCTTGTTGTTTTTATAGCAGCAAGTATTTCCTCACTGTATCAGTTACACACATACAGATGTGTACACATGTATGTATGTGTGCGTCAATTGTCTTTCCGTTAGTCACGCTGAAAACATTTCTGGTTTATATGTGCAGCTGCCTTAAGACTGGGCAACAAGTTGTCTGTACTGTTCGCCCACCCTTCTGCTTACTATTATTATCGCACGGCTGTATACACTGATAAACACAATTTGGGGAAGCGAACCGAACGCTGGACTAATGAATTTTTTGTATGTTGAAATGCTTTCAAAGCAAAATTAATAATAATTATAAACATTAGCACAAAGCAAAGATCACCACAAAAAAATAAAAAAACAAAAACAAAAAACGGCACACTCATATGTATGTACATACGCTAAACACCGTTGGGGCACGTATAGCGAAGCAACAACAACACAGACAGCCTCCAGCAGTCTCTTAATGCATTAGGTTTGAATTTCTCTCCCGGTCACTCTCTCTTTCTCTCTCCCACTCTCCCTCTCCGGCTTGCTATCATTATTGTAATTAACAGTTATCGCCAAAGTCAATGCACCGACATGTACGGCTTGAGAGGAAGAGAGATAGAGCTAGCTTCCTTGTCATTTTTTTTGCCGTTGCGATTGTGTCGCTTGCGCCTGTTTAGCATATTTTATTAAATAATGCGCGCATCTAACGACTTCACGTAATCCAACGCCTACAATAAACACCAACACGAAATCGCCTGCGAAATGCGAAAGAGCTGCAAAGCAAAAATGAGGGAGGCCAAGCGACGTCGCATTGAAAGCAGAGCTCGGTACGAATAACTGTTGTCGTGCTTTTCTTTACACATATACGTACATACGTATGCATGTGTGGTTCATAATCGGCAACGCACACAAAGTGTCACACAATGAGACAAAGGCGAAGAGCAACAAAAGGAAACACCACTTAACAGAATCCCATATTATTTCTAAATATTTAGATGCTAAAGACTTTCGATTCTAAAGCACATTAAATCTAAAATATTTCTCGAAAAGCAGTTAAGTCCGTCTTCCAAATGCTTTCAATTTGGGTTAAGAGGCAACACTAAAGAAGAAGTAGACGCCGACACGATCCAGCCAAGCATTAGTCATTCGTAAAGCCCCAAGACGAGTGTATATACATACATATGTACAAGTGCGATGAAGCGTTTCTTGAGAAACATGACTGCTACTGTTGCTTGTTGCTGTCAAGGTCATTTGGGTTTGTGGCATAGCCGAGTGGATATGCCATAATAATTGTGTTATAATGTATGTAACCTGTAGAAACAACTACCAAATATTGAAGCAGAAAGATATCCAGAAATGTTTTATTTATATAAGAGAGAGCTGCATAAATAGATACTTATAATTATTTTAATTTTCTATTCATTACAATTTTTATGGTGGAACTATTCACATTCTATTGAAAGATTCTAATTATGATTATTTTATCTATCCTATATAGGGGCTCTGTACAGTCCTATTCTTTCGTGCACACAACCGGCGATTCGAAATGGCGCTTTGGCTTCTGTCGACACGATCCGAAAACGGAAACAGCGATGGTGCTGATCACCTATCTGCCGTGGCATGATCCCTTCCTCAAGCTGTTAACTGTGCTAGCGGATCTGAAACGCTCTGATCTAAATGGCTTTCGCACCTTCCTCTCGGAGGCCTACAACAGAGGCATACCCGATGCGGGGGGAAGTCTGACGGTCTTCTATAACAGCGGGCAAAGCGTGAGTATCTGAAATTGTAAATACTTGTAATATTGTAATAAAATGTGCTTTTTTTCCATTGTTCCACAGCATTTTACATTCGAGCGGCCTTTGCCATTTCAGCTGCCCAGCATACCAGAAAATGTGAGCGTTAATTGTTAATTATTTAATAAATATTTATAACTAATTTACTTAATTTCGTGCAGCACAATCTAAATCTTTATTATAACTTTGTGGATCCTAAGGAGATGATTAGCGTGTTTGCTGCCATGCTTGCCGAGCGTCGCATTATATTCACATCGAGTCATTTGGACAGGCTATCCTCGTGCATTCAGGCGGCCAATGCATTCCTCTATCCCATGGTCTGGCAGCATATATTTATACCTGTGTTGCCCTGGGAGTTTAAGGACTATTTGGGCGCACCCATGCCATATCTAATTGGTGTGCCAAAGCCAGTGCTCGAAACTGTAATTAATACAAAAAAGTTCTTATCAATTTACATGTATAATAATTACTTAATACTTTCCTGTGTGTTTGCCTCAGGTGTCTGCCGATGAGCTCGGTGAAGTTGTGATCTTAAACTGTGATACGAGTCTGTTGGAGAGTCCGTTTGATGATGTGCGCGCACTGCCTCCAGAGATTGTGTCGCAGCTTAAGAAATATTTAAGCCACACACAGGATCATATCGGGGATCGCATTTCCAAAATCTTCCTCGGCGCTTTGGTGCAGCTGATTGGCGGCTATCGGGATGCTGTTGAGTTCCACGACACCTGCAAAACGTTCAATCGCGATAAGTTTATTGAATCTCGACCCGCCCACCTGCGTCCGTTTCTCACCAAAATGATGGAGCTACAAATCTTCGCCCAGTTCATTGACGATCGACTCAAAATGCTGAATAGCGGCTTGGGCTTCTCCGATGAGTTCGAGCGCGAAACAGTTCGCTATGCGGAGAAGATGAAGAAACGCGGTCGCAACTATGTCTTCCTCAAGCATGTCAAGGACAAGGTAAGCTGCGCAGAGGATGCGGCATCTCCTTGTCCTAGCCCTAGTTCCATAGCTGTTAGCTCAGTTGCCCTAACCCCTACTCATCATAGTGCAATACGATTTCCACATCCAACCATTGCCCACTTTTAGTTATGCTGCATTCTTGGGTTCTATTGTTGTTAATGTATTTATTTATTTATTAAAAATATTTTGGTTTGGAAAGCATATACATATACATGGATTGAGCCCTCTGCGCTGTCCCTCTACAAATTCCCGCTCTAAATGTCGTGTCGTAATTTTTTTTTATTCTTTTCTTCTCCTTTTCTTTTTTTGTTGTTCCTCTATTTCGCTCAGCAATATTTTTTTAATTTAATTTAATCTATTTCACAGTATTATTTGGGAAAGCGCAGTGTTTCGCGAGTGTTTACCAAGAGCAAAATTTAGACTGGTTGCCACCGCCCACCACCAAAATACGAATAGAATTTCCACAAACACAAAAACAAAACTCACACAAAACACCTTTTCCACAAAACCAAGCAAATGTTAGTTTTATTGATTTACTATCTTCCCTATCTCTATTTCTCTTTTAACCAACAATTGCACCTAATTCTTGATTTTGTTTCCTTCTGTTATTTTTTTTGGCAAAACTAAAATACGTTTTTATTGTGTAACAAAATTAGTTTTGTATCATTTATATGTGTTTTTAAACTTTTGATATCATTTTCAATTTTTATATATTTTTGTTGTAAAAATGGCTTAATTGTTAATACTCTGATGTGATTATAATGCAAGAGCGGCTTAGCAGAGGTAACACAACATTACGTAGCTTAACAGACAGAGTAAATGTTTGTAACAACCGCTTAGCAGACACAACTAGTTAAGCTACTTAGCAGCTGCTACAACTGTTATCAACAGTCAGAAATTTATTTATGTATAAAGAAGAACTATTTTTCGCTCGATTCGAAAGCTTTTGCCTTAATAACAACAAGCCAATATTTATACTTATATCGTAGGGTACGCACAAATTCCCAACACAACCATCAAAGGCCAGACCCTATATGCACATTTTACTAACCTATCAAAATTGGATATCTCTTTTAACCACAAATTGAAATCATTATTAGAGTAACAATTTTTCAAGCCTCACTGCATTAAACTCGCCATTTATCATCATTGCCATCGTAACAATTAGTATTTAATAGTAGTTTGATCGTAATTTTAGCTGCTATTCATAAACATATATATATCCATATACTTTTATATATGTGTCATTTAATATTTGTGCGTTGTCTTTCATATGCGCGGCTGGGAACTCACGTTTGTGCTTCTGTGCTTAATGCTCGTTCTGGGGTTTGATCGATCCTCTATAAACATATATTATATATATATAAATTCTGTAATATCACCAAATGCGCATCACTTTTGCAGACTAATCCAGCTGTTAAGTCTGCTGTTAAATCGGTGAGTGGTAGCTTTATTAAACTCATTCGTAAGTCCAGGATGCGAGCAAAAGTGTTATGTTAATCCAACTCTCTCTGCTTAAAGGTGAAGGAGAGCTCGCGTGGTGTGAAGACCGCCTACAAGAAGTGGCGGGACAACGGCAACAATCACAATCCTAATCATCAATTCCATTTCGGGCTGAGCTCTCCGCAGCACTCTGATCGGCCGGACGGAAGTAGCAATAGCCTCGGCGGTTACGGGCGCAAAGTCACGCATCGATCGGCGCCAAGTTCGCCGGTGTGCAGCAAACGCCTGGAGCGTGAGATCAATCTGAATGGCAGCGCAGCGAGCGCACGAGAGCAGCAGCAGCAGCAGCCAATGCTGCAGTTGCCACAGCAACAGCGACGCGCTCCTGTGCCGCTGGCTATGTCCAGCTCGAGCAGCCACATACCTGCGAATGGCTATGCGCTGGGTGCGCCGAATAATGCTCATTTTGATCATATTGTTGGTGCGTCTCCTGCTGTTAGCTCGGCGAGTTCGATCTGCTCATCGGAGATGAATCTGTCGCAGGAGCTGCAGAATCACCCGCTGTTCAAAACGCCCGCCGTCGATCGAAGCGTAAGTAGTCTAGTGCGTGAATACGAGAGACGGCTGCAGCTGCTCTAGCGTCGACGTGTCGCTTTACGCTTTATTGTTCTATCTCTCATTATTCGCGTTGCTGCTGTTGTTCTATCAGCACTGTTATTTATGTTCATTCTTTTCATTGCCTTTTTCATGTGTTTCTTGTGTTGTGTTGTGTTGTCACGTCTCGTCTCGCCTCGTCTGCCTGTCTGTCTATACGTTTGTTGTCGCCTGTCCGCCTCATCTGTTCGTAACTTGCACCAAACACCAAAACTTCACAAACTTGCAATGCCATCGCCCAACGCCAACCTCGACACGCAGCTAAAGCCCAACGCTGAGCAACAACACAGCACGCGCTTGCGCAATGGCGCACCGCCGGCACGCCCACCGCCGCCCACGCTGCCCGCATCACAGCCTACACAGCCTGTCTCCTACTACAATCATCCATATGCGGCGAATGCGAACATCAGCAATGGGAGCAACGGCAGCAATCCACATCCAATCAACAACTTGAAGCCTCCCAGGCACACCTCCACGCCCACGAAGGCCCGTGCGCTGGCCAGCACAGATTCGAGCTTCGATAATCCGCCAGATGTGCAATCGCCGCCCATACCGCCGCGACGACAGTGCAGTGCCCATGCGGTGGCAGCCACGGCGGCGGCTGTCAGCGCTGGCATCAATCGGCTGGAGCGCAACTGCTGGCAGGACGAACCGAATAATTCGATGCGCAGCTCGAACACCTCGTCGGCCTCGGCCTCGTCCAGTTCGTCCTGCGCCTCATTCGTGACGGCCGCTTCACGATTCTCACAGCTAAACGTATCATCGCCCCAGAGCTCCGATTCAGCGCCAATACCCGCGCCGCGGGTCAAGAGAGAGGTACACCACACAGCTGCGCGTCTTTTTAAAACTAAGAATCGTCCTGGTTGTGGTATTACACCCCCCTCACTACTCACACTAACACATCCAGCTGACCCGAAACTCGCTTAACCCAGTCCAACTCCAATGGGCAGACCCTTCTGTAGCTTTGCGACTAATCCCCTTGCATTGTAGTAGACTAATCCGTGTAGCTTGCCGAACCTTGTGGAGTCCATCCTTACTAATCTGTATCCATATGCATTGTCTTCCTCCTCCGCACAGTCACCCCGCAGCAGTAACAGCAGCAACAACGCTCAGCCACACCCGCAGGACAGCATGAATGATCTGATATCGCTGGACGATAGCAACAACACGAGCTTCGATCTGGAGGACTTCGATCCGCTGAATCAGAATGCGCGTCCACTGCCGCCGCTGGGCAAGACCTTTGGCAGCAATCACAAGTCCAAGTCCAGCACCTTGCCCGCTGGCGTCAACAGCAGTGTACTCAACCATGTCGGGGGCGGCAACAGCGTCAATAATCCACTGTATCCCTACTTTGCGCCCAAGCACATGGCCACCGTGGCGGCTGTTACAAACCGAGTGGTGAACCCAATGCCGCCACAAATGCAGCGCAGCGTCAACAGTGCAGCCAAGCCGCCCGATGATGACTTTGAGCTGCTGCGCAAATACGGATTGGATCAGTTTTCGCTAAATACACCAACGGAAACAACTGCTGCAGGAGCCAATACGAAGCCAGCTCTGGCAGCCGGTGCGGGCGTTGGCAAGGGCATGAACAACTGGACGACCTTTGACTAGAGTGAGGGCAACGTTAACTGGAAAAGATACCAAAATAAGTGTGATTAGGTTATGATTCGTATTGTATGATGTATATATATAGACATATATATATATATATGCGTATAGCTAGGCCTAGGCGATACATGATATACCAGACAAAAGAAACCTTAAATATTATTATGCTAGATACATAGAGCGTGAGCAACAAAAGCTTGTGTTAACTGTTAACGGCTAATTAGAAAACCAAAACAAATCGAATTGCAAAAGCAACAAATTTATGAGCAACTGTTTCAAAAAGAGATGAAAACAAATTACAAATACATTTGACTTCCAAATCAAAAAGACACACAAAGCATTAGCATAGCGAGAATTTAATCCAATTAGCCTAACAAATCAATTAAAAATTCTATTTAAAATATACATGTATATATATATATTTAAACAACATTTATTGTCAACTGAGTTTAACTTAAGCTTTCGATTTGTGCTCGGCCATGCAGTCTTCTATCTCCTGCTGCAGCGCCTGGGCTCCCTTCAGATTGAGCTCCTCGTCGTCGGGCAGCAGCTGCTGCATGCGCTGCAGCCAGTCGCCGATCCTTGGATAACGCTGCCGGTCCACAGGCAGCAGCAGATCCAGTGTTATCAGCGTGGTGTGTATCGATATATCAGCCACGCTCAGTTCGTTGCCCACCACAAAGCTGCCCTGTTCCAAGAAGTGCTCCAGCGTGCCATACGCGTTCTGGCACAGCTCTAGACTGCGTTTATTGTACTCCGCCTCGCCGCCATAGATGTTGCGAGCCACAATATCCCTAATCACCTGGAAGAGCGCGCCGTTTTCGTAGTGCAGACGATGATCTATGTGGGCACGGCGCTTCAGATCCTTCGGATAAAGCTGATCGGTCTTGCCATATTTGGCAACCATAAAGCAGATGATCGCATGGCTAAAATTAATTAAATGTTATATATATTTGAGTCTTGAAATATGCATACATACCTGTCCACATACACCTCGCCGTCTGTGTCCACAAAAACGGGTATCTGATGCTGCGGATTGAGCTGTAAAAAATCCGTTGTAGTTATTTTTAGAAAATCTAAAAATAAATATATCGAAATAGAAACGGATCGGATTAGCTGCAGTGAGGCTTAACAGACTTCTGCACTGTAAAATAACAGCGGGCTAACAACTGCTTTATTTTTTTCCGTTGAGTTTTTAGTACTTTTCAAATAATATCAAGTGCGCACAAAAGTATGCATTGCATTTGACGCTTGCATTTATATGCATCATATATTAAACGAATATGCCCAAAAGTATGCTGCACAATTTTTAATTGTGCTAGTAACAATTGGCAATAAAATGTTCTAAAATATATTTTAACTTGAAATTGCCATCGTACAATGATTTTCACCGTGGAAAACAAAGGTTGCACTTTAAAAGCAATATACGCTACTACTTATCCAATTCGGAAACGAAGTTCATCTGCATAAATACGTACTTTTAGAAACTCATCGCTCAAATGCTCATTCTTTGAAAAGTCAACGGCTCTGCGAGAAATAGAGATGTCAAGGGAAAAATCGTGGAAATGTGGTTGGTCTTACACTCACTTCAGTTCCACCTCCAAACCAATTAATTTCGCGGTAAGAATGCAGGCCCTAGCTGGAGGGCTGAAGAGTGCGTAATATAGTACAGGTTTTGCAGACATATTGATACGAAAACACGCAAATTAGTTAAAAAACAAACGCAAATGAGGTGCACACAGCAAATATAAACGGAAAACACATGTTTTTTGCAGTGCTGTAAAGCGCACAATTGCGTGCGCTGCCAACCGGTTGCACAAAATAATTCAAATGAGTGGCATCGCCTGCAGGTCAGCTGTTTTACCGGCTTTTCCTCGTAACGGAAATAAACGGTCGGTTCACTTGAACTTTAGAACTGCAATAAATTTGAATATGTATCTAAATTTATTTGTTTTATTATTCAAATACTAATTTACTTAGCAAAAGTCAAGTTTTTGGGCCCAAAAATATTTATGAATGTATGTATGTGTGTGTGTGTGTTTGTGTGGGTGAATCATTGAAGTGGATTGTGTAAAATTCTTTGGAGCTTTGTCGCCTTTTTGTTTTTAGCTAATACGATCTCAGGGCGAGTCTAAAAGGTCAATAACAGAAGTTTCTTTCTTTTCCAGCTTGGTTTCCTCCTCATCTGCAAGATAGAAAACAGTTTACGTATATAAAGCAATTAAAAAATGTGTAATACAAGAAAAAAGACACTCAAATTGTGTAAGTGCGAAATTAATATTTAAAAACAATAACAAGACGAGATAGCAATAAATAATTATAATAATCAGTACTAGGGTAAATAAAACACATGGATTGTTTGAAAATATTATTTAGCTTTAATTTGCAGATTATATTGGCTTATACATTATGTACTTATATTCCCCCCACATGCAATTCGAAGATTTCCTTTTCTTTGTTTTGAACAAAAATCTTGAGTGCGCGTGTCTTTCACTTCATTTGTTTATATCGGCTATAAAATTGTTTCGAATTTCGATTAACTTCCATTTGGTCATTCAGACATATATATATATACATATATCAGTTTGTACATGTGTAAGTATGTGTATTTGTGTGTGTGTGCGATTTAGAGTGGACATATATATATATGTATATGTTTATCTTTAGGTATATATGTATGGTCCTATAAATCAGCTTTCAACGCACTTAAAATAGTAATCCAGCGTGCCTAGGTAAATAATTACAAAGATGAAGCGATTTTATTATGCGATAGATTTAGCTTTATTTATTATTGAGTGAAGTTTATATTCTATTTCTTTGCCAGTTGTTTTGCTTGCATCACTTCTTTTCCTTAAGCATCAAAAATCAAAAAGAGTTGACATATAAATACGTAAATTTAGAGATGTGATTTAATTTGCAAACGAATGCAATTTTTAAAAAATTTAATGTAAAATAAAAATATAACTTAACTTAGTTTAAATGATGAACGAAATCGAACTTAAAATCGATGCGATTCTCTTGCCACTCCGTCTTGCATTTCTATATATGAAATAGGAATTATTTCGTAAAAAGACTTAAATATTAACATTTGATTTATGCTTATAGTATTACGCTATTGTTTAATGCATAGGTCTATTTGTTTCGATCTTTTGTTTGTGTGTGTGTTCAACTAAAATACATATTACGAACAACCCAATAAATTATATAATTAACCATGTGTGGTTGGCTAAGTGTGAGTGTGTGTGTTTGAGTGTGTGTAATAATCGAGGCAAGCACAACACAGATAAATTAAGAGAAAAATAAAAATGTTAAATATACTAAACGAGCTAACTACATTTATATTAAGTGTAGAGGCCTGAAGCACATTGAATACGAAGCGCGTAGTTCAACATTTAAATAACAGAATTAAAGTTTAAATAAAATAAAATAAAATAAAATAGAGTATAAGTAGGAACGAACAGCAACAAATGTGCAGCAGCAGGGAAGGGGCTTGGATGGGAGGGTGTGGCAAACTACAGACCAACTGCAACTGCAACAGCTACGTCTAACTGCGCCCTGCAACACACAAAAAGTTCTTTTGTTGCAATCATTTATTAAGAACATAATTTGAAGTTTGATTTTGAAACAGCCTTTGGCATCGAGTCTATATGATAATAATGACAAAGCAAACGAAGAAAAACATGCTAAAATCTATTGGTATAAGTGAGATATAGCAATTAAAGTTTTACTGAAAATAATCTGAACAATTGTTGCATTACAAATGTCACAACAAATTTGAAATCTAATCAATGTCGTCAAGCTAGAAAATGAATTAAATTGCATTTTATTTTCTGTTTCATGAAGAATGCTGCGAAAAATTGTTAGTTAAATAGCCTCTGAGCAATGAGATATATATGTATATAGATATATACATAGCTGTGTGTGTGTATCTGGGTAGGCTTAAGTGGGAGCAAAGAAAGCGAAAGAAAGCAACAAATTAAAACAAAGCCAACGAAATCAAAACAAAAGGAAAAGCTCAAAATTTGTGTGTCTGTGTGAGTGAAATTGTTTACAATTCTTTTGTGTGAGTGTGTGCCTGTCTGTATATATATGTGTGAGTGTGTGTGTCTCTGTGTCTATGGAGCTCCGTTTGGATTCTGCGCTGAGGCAGACGCCGTGGCAGCAGCAGCGGCTGCCACTGCAGCCAGATCCAAGAGTTGAAAATGCTTTTGATCCGCAACGGCTGCGGCGAGAGACTCCAATAGACTCGCATGCATTGCAGCTGCCGGTTGGTCCCCAACTAGCAGTTGCTGTTGTTGTTGTTGTTGCTGTAGCGTTTCAGGCGATGGCATTGCTTGCTGCTCGGGGGAATCTTTCGTGGAGTCGATGGTCGAATTATAATGCAGAGAATAGAAAGAAGAAAGAGAGAATAGAACATACATATATATAAGCATATATATATAAAGAAGGTAAGTGTGTAAGAGAAAGGAGAAAGAGCACAGACAGAACGAGAAAGAGAGTGAGAGTTGCAGTATATAAACATATATTTATATGTGTATATATATATATATCGATGGATTCGGGGCGGAAACTGAAACACATTTCTGTAAAACTTATCGAGAATTAGCTAAAACATAACGTTTATAATTATATTTTCAGAGGGGTGTACATTGTGTATTGCTGACAATAAATAAATAAATACAACTTCAATGCACATTGCATAAATACAATAAAAAGAAACAAATATTTTTGCAAATAACAGTTAACAAGCCCGACGAAAGATCTTGTACACTTTACAATAGAAAATGATTAAATATTTATAAACATTGAATTTTCGTGTATTAATAGAGTGTCGACTCTAGTTTATGTATTGTAGTTGTGGATCCTTGTCAGGACCGCACGGCCTTTACTTCTTAACACCTTTGCTGCAAGTAATATATATGCACGTAGATAAATTCAAATTCTATGTTGTTTAACTGAGCTAACACAACATACCGTACTTTACGACCTAGGAGTAGATTAACACGCACATAAATTGGCGCACAATTTGCCTTTCTATAAATATCTATAAGAAAATCATATATATTTATGAAAGCACCGTTGTATAAAAATAATATTAGCCTATTAGATGAAAATTGAATTGGAATACAGATGCTGTAGCCTATGAGGACAGAATGTGTCCAGAAAACTCTGATCGCAACAGGAGTATAGTCAGATCAATATCTTTCATAGTCAAACAATCCTTCTCTTGTCTGAATCGGACTGCAATTCAAGCTAAGAGCCACACAAGATACCAACTTATGTAATTATCGTGCGTAAACGAAGGGAAACTTGAAAGCGGGTGAAAAAGCAATGGGGAAATTTAAGTTAAAGAGCGGAGGCTGGTAAGGAGTGTGTGTGTGCGGCGTGTGTATGTGTCTGTGTGTTTGTATGTAAATGAATATTGCCTTACGTTTATAAATTACCCTAGCCTTTTATAATTATTGGTATTTAACTAAATCATTTGATTTTGTTTTCAGCTATACAAAGAGTAGTTGCTCAACAAATCGATAGTTGTCTGTTGCTTTGCTGCTTATTACAAAAATGGATCCAACGTACCAGTTTTTTGTGGCTGCTGTTGCTGCGACGAGGCGTAGGCACGTTGAACGGCGCCGGTTCCGTTTGATGTGGACGTGGCAGCCGCTTGTTTAGCTGGCGGTCGCCGCTTGGCGAGCGGCATATCATCATCCGAATCACTTAAGGTTAGATCCACCTATAGCACAACACACAAGCGTTACAAATTGTGGGACATTCTTAGTTGAGCAACTGGTAAAACTTACGGTTTCACTGTTTGACGTGGACGTGGGCTGCTCCTCGGGCATAGGAGACAGATCAGACTTCATCGGCTTGGTGTCGTCAATCAGTTCTGCGTAAATAGAACGATATTCAATTATGATCTTCACACTAGCACCCTCTATATTTCTTTATATGCATTATTGTACATGTTCACATATTGTGGCTCACAATGCATGTAATTGTTTACTAACCAACATCATCCGATATGACCTCCACTTTAGAAACTGGCTTTGATGGCGTATCTAGTATTTGGGTTTCGCTACGTAAGCCCGGTGTGCTCCACGAGCCATCCTGATGCAACTGAATCTCGGTATCGTCGCTTTTTAGAAGCGAGGAACCTAATACCTCTTGAAAATAGCTGTTTGTAGAGAAAGTTCCATTAGTATATCATCAATCATTGGGTGTATGGTGTAGTCGTACCCGTCAATTACTAAATTATCATAGATGGCTGGTCTATCGCAGACTGGACAATTCCAGGTGGGCTTGCGCTCGTTCATTTGCAGGTAGAGGCTGGCGTCGAAGCACTGCAAGTGCGAACAGGTTGATGCACGACACGGCAGCGACATTTTCATTTTACCCAGCGGGCAGTTAAGCGAAACCTTCAACATGGTCGTAGCTATCTCGCAGTCCGCATCCTCTGTAAGCTTCTCCTTAACTAAAGTATAAATAAAGCATAATTAATAAACATATCTTCACATGATTTTCATTTGTAACCTACTTAGAGCACGCGTGTAATCCGCAGGCTTGACGCCCTTTGTCTTCATGCGATGCAAGAGCTGTGCGGACGTTAGTTTCTTTACCAAGTAGACGGCCAGACAGTAGCTACGCGTGTAGTCCGGGCACCATTGTACCATTATTGTATTTGTTACAGTCGGCGACAATTTTACATTTGAGGTCACATTCACTGGCCTCGGTGGACGCTTTGGTTCCACGTTTGGGCGATTTGTAGGAATGACGTTCTATAAAGTATCAGGGGCATTAGGAGAAAGTTATGACGTTTGTGTAGTAGACATGAGGACGCTTTTGGTCGAGCAAAACATTTCCCATTAAAATTGAGTTTCCATTCGCATTGTGGTTTTAAAAGAGCTTAAGGCTGTTCTGTTTAACCTGAAGCAAAGCGAACAGGAACCACTCTTGTTTAATACAACCAATTTTGTAGTCTGTTCGGTTTATCAGTCAGTCAGTTTGTGCACCCGGCAACCTGAATACGTTTTTACCCAAGTTTACGAATATGAAAACATGATCGTGTAAAAATAGTCTCAAAACGCATCGGATAAGTAACAAAACATTTTTCAATCATACTTCTCACTTCTTACTGTTTTCTATCAATTGGTCAGTCAGTCCGTCAATCGATGATGTATATAATAAATAATAAATAAGTGAACTTACAGGCAGCTGACACAATTTATTGTTCACTTTGACATTGACGTTTGGCGGAAAGCAATCCTCCTGGTCACACGAGGTCTCCACGAGACAGAATCGCAGTTGCACCTGTATGGCGTGCTCCACCTTTGAACTATTGCGTACATCTCGATTTGTAGCGATCTCTGTGGCCTGCTGCGGCGTCAGTGTGAAATAGAAAGGCACCTCTTGCACACGCTGTGTATTGCGCGGCACCAGGGTTGATGGCTTGATCAGTGTGCCGAGGACATCGTAGAACGCAAGCTTTTTCAGACGCACGTCCGGATGTATGGGCATCTGGCTGTTCATGCCGTGGGTGTGCAGGAAGGGTAGCATATTGGCGGGTGCACCGCCAGCGCCGACTGGCATCTGGGTGGGATTACCGGTGCCCACCTGTGGCACCTGTGTGGGTGCCCCTCCAACGAGACTCGCATTATTTGGCTGCACAGTAGGCAGCTGCATGTGCGAGTACATTCTGGTTGGATCTATGTACTGCAGCGTGGGTGTTTGTTCTTGCACGGATTGAGCGTAGACTTCTTGTACCTTGGGTGCGAGCAGCTCCAAGTTAGTGCGCAGGAGCGTTAGGATTCGACCTTGCAGATCGGTTTTTCGTCCAGCGAAGGAAATGTTTAGAAACGATAAGATCTTTTGCAGCTCTA
The DNA here is from genome assembly GCA_035046225.1 of Drosophila pegasa. NCBI lineage: Eukaryota > Metazoa > Arthropoda > Insecta > Diptera > Drosophilidae > Drosophila > Drosophila pegasa. Next base: position 5,359,045 of record JAWNOD010000076.1, on the reverse strand, counting down.
CGACGCGTAGCATCTGCACCATTTGCTCACATTCCTAAAAAAGACCGAGAGTGGGAGTAGAAAGGCTGATGAAAATAACAGTAACAGTCGAAGAGGCACGACGACGCCGACGACAACGCCGCACACTCACACACACACCCAGCCAGGCAGCTAATAGCAATTGTGTATGTGTCGTATGTGTCTGTGCCTATACCGAAAAGTATATAAAACATAACACATGTGGATCTGCATACAGCCGTTGAAAACTTATGCTATGTCAGTCACTAATAACATTTAAACCATAACTAAACACCGGCTGAATGATGCTTATTCGTTTGCAAAAAAAAGAGATACACCGACCGCACAGTGGACACAAAAAATCGCATGTCACAAATTCCACATTACCTTGAACGGCACGGGCGAAAATAACGTTTGTAGGCTTGGCCATCATTCAATCAATCACAATCGGCGCGCTTGCATTACTAATATATTGGTTAGTAACTAATGTATACATATACTGATATTCAACACATTTGTTATTTTTAATTCCCCGCATTTATCTTTTTAATCGCACAAATTTGTTTTGTCGGAGGAAATATGGCGGATGATAGTGTTGTAAAACATTCGTTTTTGTCTAGCAGCAAGCGTTTGCGTATGTTGCACTAGGGGGCGCTGAAAATGAGGCTTGCCTGCGGTCACATTGTTTTTACTTATCAATTGTTTTTTTTTTCTTACGAAAATGCACTGTTTTTTAAATTATTAAGTTCACTAAATGAAACCTAGTGTGATAAAAATTACCTTGAATTTAGCCGCATCAAATGTGTTTACTGCAGTTGGCGCTGATTGCTGCGGTGTGGTAGAAGCGGCATTTTCCGCCTGAGTTTGCGAGCGGGTTTTTCGCATCACAATTGTTTGATAATGCTATAATTCAGCACAAAATATGCGATTTTACTTTCGTTCGATCGGAACTCGCAATGCACTTGAATGGAAACACTCTCTAAACATGTTAAATTAAAACAATTGACAAAAAGTTTCCGCAGCGTTAGCGTCTGACTTTTATTAACGATCAGTGTGACCGTTTGACACAAGCGCGAAAATAACCAAATGAGTTCTTAGCAAAGGTTACGTTAAACGGGGGAGGTTGCAATGCTTACGTTTTTGCTCGATAGTATGCAGCTTACAAATCGGGGAGTAATTTCAGTTTAGATTTTATATTTGTATGCAGTTCATAAAATCCGAAGCACTTATTTAGATTTTAAAATATAATATTTGACATAGCTTGCCGAGGTTTTTGAGCGTGTCCGAAACGGCTATAAACTAGCTTTATTTCAAGGCCGCGTAAAATTTAAATTTTTTTTAAAAATTAGTTAAGTGCTGTTTGCAATAGTTAGTGGAGTTTTTCTTTGGTTTTCTCTCATTTATTTTCTCATGCATTTCAAATTGTATTTGAACTATTTAAATATACATTATTGTTTTTTTGAATTTATAAATATTTGTGTGTTTCAACGTTTTATATAAATATTTTTCTTAAATTGTGCTTAAATTTGACTTAAGTGTTAGCTTTAAGAAATGTTCTGCTTGTTGTTGTTTGGTGACCACAAAATCGAGTACAATAATTGGTAAAATTTGAAATATATATTTATATATATATTCTAGCACTACACTCTGTAAAATTTGCATATATCATTCGAGTTTAAGCTATTTTCACTGATTGTTATTAAGTTACATTTTTTTCTTGCTGTACTATTATGTAAAAAATTGTTTAAAAAATGTTACTTTTAACTGTATTTGTGTGAGAGAACTTCGGTGAGTCTTATAATAATTTATAATAATAATTGTTTTCTTTTTTTTAGTTGTGCAACAATTAAAATGCTTAATACAAATTGCATGCAAAATTGTGCTTGAAAATATTTTTTTTTGGTGTGTGCCAACAAATGTTTCTTATTTTCTTTTTTCATGTTACTTTTGTAAAATGTTCAATTACAAATTATAAGTACAATACGTAAAATACATTTATTTAATATATTTAGCGATATCACCACGATTTGTTGTTATTGTGCTCTTAAAAATCATGTAACAGAAAACTTTTTATATGCTTAAATTAAGACATACATACGTATATATACATATATATGTATGTGTGTGTATATATATAGTATATATATTTAATTAATTTATGTTTAATATGGTAAATGCAGTAAAAATACGCTTGCGTCTAAAAAATACACTTCCCGTTTCATCTTATGTTCTGTTCATTATTTTTGTTTTCTGTTTTGTTTTGTTTCTGTTTTGTGTTTCAGGTTTATGTGAAACTAACTATGTAATCAAGTTTAAGATCTGAATCGTTGCTCTAAGGTGGAAACTACAAATCAATTAGCTGTAATTCAATATCTGTATTTGAGTGTGTGTGTGTGTTTCTGTTTCTTGCTGTATTAGGCAACTGGCGGTGCTTGGACAGCGAGGGTTAACTACTCGTATAAATGCAAAAGTGTGCCTGCTCCTTAATCCTTACAAGGTGCAGTACTCCGTTAAGATGGGTATGGATTTGAGCAGCTCGTTAATGTTGTGCTGCTCGAGGTGTGCGACCAGTTTCTCTGCTGTCTTTAGCAGATTAATACAGTTCTCTAAGTTCTCGACAATCTCCTTGGTCATGCTATCGGATGACTTGGTTATCAGCTCGGCAAGCTTGGCGCCCACATTGCATTTGATAAGCTCGTCCTGCAACCGTTGCGCCTGCTCCGCTTCCCTGGCCGACTGCGACAAGTATACCACAGAGAGTATACAGAGCGCAATCAGTGCCTCGTTCTGCATGACTAGATGCTGTGATGTTAACATGCTGACCATGGCTTCCACGGTGCCCTCGTTGCTAAGAAATTCACTCAGACTGCTGCGATCATAATCCTGCGCCAAGGGTATCTTATCCGCAATCTGCTCAGCGGGCGCGTCGCCTTTACGTGGCAGCGCATAGGCAATTTTGTTTAGATACGCATGCTTAATCAACCAGGCCATAAGACGCAGCGATTCGCCAGTGACGCCCGCATAATCCGACGATTTGCTCCAATGCACCAGCTGTTCAATCAGAGTCTTGTTTTTCAGCAGCTCCAATGCCAGTTTTTCTGCAACATAAGAAAACAGAGGTTTAGAGAGCTGTTGTAGCTTGATCCATATGCTAACACTCACCCTGACCATCTACGGTCATGCGCAACGTGCCGAGCAGCTTGAATACCACCGGTGGCTGATGGATTTCCAGCATGGGCAGTATGGTCTGCACCAGACCCGCTTGAATGACCGCATTCTTGTTTGGCTTCGGTATAACCAGATTGCGTAGAGCACTCAGCAGCGCATGCTGCAGACGCACATCGTCCTTGACACCATTATTTTTGGCCAGCACCTGGAGCAGCTTGTTCATCGTTTGCTGTTCCACAAAGTAAATGCAATGGCTGTCGGTGCGCGCAAAGTTGCCGAGAGCCAAGACGCCGGTGGTTAGCAAATCAATATCCGTTGAGTCCAGCCAATCGACCATGTTCTTGAGCAGCGGCGTCGTATACAAGTAATGCATGGATTCATCTACAAAGCAATTTTAAGTAATGTAGAGCAATTTCTTTTGATTGATTTGCTGCCACTTACCGCCCGTTAGAATGAGTACAATTAGCTCGCATGCCAGTTTCATTAGCGCGCGCGCCTCGCTGGTGCTGGCCAGTGTTTTGTATTTCTCAAGCAAATTGTAGATTGTCTCGCAGAGGCCATCCTTAGCCAGCAGCAGCTTGACCTCGTCGCTTTCCGCTTGATAATGCAACAGCTCCAAGCACATCTCGGCCAGATCTGGATTAGTGGAAGCAGCCAAGATCCGCGATAGTTTTATATTCAAGTGCGAGTCAAAGTTGAGATCGGCCACGTTCTCGGTGAGTATGCTGAGCAGTGGCAGCGTGTTGAGCAGCAAGTCCTCGTGCTGTTCCACATTGCTGGCGCCTGTGTCGACAATGCGTTGCAGCTGCTGCATGATGCCCAGCTCCATGGCTCGCTTGGCCAGACCCTCACCGCCTAGGAGATAATTGGACAGCAAGCCACCCCTTACTTTGATGAACTGCGGCGCATTGACCGCATCCTCAATTTCCGCAATGTCCAACAGGCGCAACAGGACCGCATCGCCCTGTAGCTCCAGTATGAGATCCCGCGCCTCATCGTTCAAGTAGCAAATGTTGCCCAGCGCTCGGCATATTTGGATAGGCAGTTCCATGCTGCCATCGGCCGCTGGGACATGACGCAGGCACTCGAGGAAGGCGGCGATGATATCGCGTTTGGTAAACTTTTTGCGCTGCACCTCCGATTTGGTTATCTCGGCAATGCATTTCGCTGCCTCCTTGCGCACATTCGTATCTTCGCACTGTGTCAGACGAAGGAAGCACTCGGCCAGCTCGTGTTTGTCAAACAATTTGGGATCCTTTGTGGATGAGATTTCACAGAGCAGCGTTGTCGTTGTGTTGTCCAGGCTAACGCTTGTCGTCTTCAGCTGCTCAATGAGCTCGTCCATTTCGGCTGAAAGTAGGCAAAACGAGGAAATCATTCCATTAAATTAATCCAGATATGCAGTAAATATAAATGTGTGTGTGGGCGACACAATTAAGGCAAATTACGGCATATCCTTTCCGTTGTTTGTCCTATCAAATTTATTGCTAACAATTCCGGTTATTGGCCACAGGGCCAACCCACAAAAAAGAAAAAGAAAAGTAACTAATGTAATACCATTTATTTGCGAATTGTCAGCCCGCCGGAAATGCTTTAAGCGTGTTGCCCATTAAATGCTCATTTTCTAGCCAGAGAGGGAGGCCGAGAGAAAAAAGAGAGAGCATGAGAGGGAAACCGAGTTTGAGAATCGCTCTAGGCAACAGACAAACAGTCAATTTGCATAAATTCTCCAGCAGCGCAGCTGGCAACAAAAGCAATACCAAAAAAAAAGGGCGAAAATTAAGAAAAAACAGCATAACGAGTATGTAATACTCTGCAGATAGCATTATATATATTATATGGCTTGCTTTTGATATAATTAATATATTTGTTTTTATCACTAAAAAAAAATTGTAAAATAAATGACTAAAAAATAAAATGTATTTAATTTATAAATATTTTTCATGCATAATTTAACACATTTTTCGACTTCAATAAAACCATTTTTTATCTTCAAACATGAATTACTTTGCTTCAAGTAAATTTAAGATGAAATGTAGTCAGAAAATTAAGCTCTTATGCGTCAGTTGACTCAAATGTCTTTGGTACACATCTTCAGCGTTTGCTCTGTAGCTTTCAAATTCCATTTTCCTGCTTTTTCCACCTCATAAACCTCAGCATACACAGTGACGTGACTGAACGTAAATCCCCTTCATGGAATTAACAGCAGTGTCCCCACTGAGAGAGCAGTAAGGCACATGCTGCTCTCAACAAGTGATTATCCCTTGGTCCGAGCTAGGGCAATGCACACAGTAAAAAACAAGGAGAAGAAAAAACAAATAAACACATGGCTCAGAACCCCGCCTAATGCTATTCTGATAAGCTTTTTTGCCCATTCCATCTAAGCGCAGCGAAGGGCAAGGGTCACGCTGCGAACCGTACCGAACCGTAGTCAAGTTGAAAAAGTTCCAGCGGCAACAAGAAATCCCACATAAAATGGGCGACAACAACCTCCGCTTCGCAATGGAGCATAGAAAGGGCATTCAGCGAGCTTTGTGGAGCATAAATAATGAATATAAAGTTGGATGAAACAGTCAATGTGAACGCAGGGTAAACGTGGCGGGTGGACAACCCAAGCAGATATCCTGTAACCGGAGTGTACTTAGTGATGTATATACTTATAGTTTACTTTCAGTTAGTAAGTCTGCTTACTTCCGAGCTCCTGCAAACATGGTTAAACACGAAAATCTCCAGTTCAAGCAGTTGCCTTAAGAGAAGTTACTCTTAGCGGAGAGTTATATGAGAAATTGTAAAAGCTATCAACAAATTCTCTAAGTTGTATATCCATTAGGTCTACATGCAATCGACATACCAATTTTAATATCTCTAGGGCTCCTCAAATTAATGGAGCATAGCCTTTGCTATAAATGTTTATGTTGCTCCCACCTTCTGTCATTCACATGCACTTTGACGACTCAATACACCCGGCTAGTGATCCATTTCGTTTGGCGTACAAAACAGAGCACGCTTCGAGTACTGCACAAGCCTGTGGCATAGAAATTGTGGCGACTGTTGTTTTGGGGCGCAGTGGCAGGGAGCCCGTCATTTGCCACACACATAGAGGAATGTGGTGCCCTTTGTGTGCAGCCCAATAAACTGAATGCGGTGCATTGAGAGAAATTGTTGCATTGCAATTGCAATTGCAATTGCATTTGGACAGTTGCCACCGTTTCGAGTGACAGACGTGATGCAAGCAGGTGCGGCAGGCAGCACTTCCGCCTGGCTGGAAGCATTGCCCCCCACCCAGACTTCGCTTGACTGCTTTTATGTGACTGAAAGTTGTTGTTGTTGCTGCTGCTGCTGTTCGTCTGGCTCCTTTTGCGTGCCTTGATTTAGCTGTGACTGGTACCCGTTGGCATTCACCATTCACGACTATTCAGTGTTCAGTTATTCAGAGCACGCCTCCAAGTTCGTTAGCTTCTCTGCCGTGGCTGGAACAATTGTGGGGCAATTGCTTTCGAGCTATCTGTTATTTTCATTTCTTTTTATTTCTGTGCCTATTTACTTTGCATTTTCGTGCCAATCCGAACAAAAAACTGGGTTAGACGTAACCCAGGACAATAAAGTGGGCGAGTATAGCAGCCGCATCATTAAACCATAATCGAATCCCATTTGTCTTGCATTTCTTTTCTCTTTTAGCTAACTCATAAGTTCCTAAGAGTAACAACAATTTGTGTTCAATATTTAATGCCATCAACACACAGCTGTGACCTTTCAAACAAACTTTTATATTAATTATTCAATAGGTAGCACAATTTTGGTACAGTGAGATGACAGGCAGGTGTAGAGAGACGGATGGGAGCGGGAGAAATAGCTGTGTGTAAAATACTTGCAAAACAAAAACCATGAAAACTAACAAAGATCACTCAAACTTACGAGAATCGCAGAGGACAACAACACCTGAGAACGATTATCAAGCTGCAGGGCTTATTTAAGCTCAGGATAAGCTTAGAGGAAACTTCGCCCTAAAATAATTAACTTCTGACTTTAACACTAACAAAAAGGACAATATCAAGTTCTAAACATGGTAACTAAATCTAATAAATGAGAATCCCAGAGGACGGCAACATTTCGAAGAGAAGAATAGAGAAAAACCTCAAACATGCCAGAGGAAATAAAAAAAATCCATAAATGGATTATAATAAACATTCTTACACACTAAATCGATAAGTAGTTTTCTATATCTAAATAGTATTAAATATATTGTCAATTTAGCTCAATTGTCCTAACAACTAATTGGTAATCTTAGAGGAACCACTTACAAAGACGAATATTACCGTAAACATTTTACTCTTGAGCTTTATATACTGTACAAAGATATATACATCCAATTTAAACACAATTAAAAGTATGTAGCCATATATTACATGAGATATACAAAAGTTTAAATTGATTTATACAATATTATTTTTTTAACACTACAGATATATATATCTTATATATGATATATATATCTACCACATGGACAAATTTTTAAATACTGATATATTAAAATCTAATTCCCGATTATGTGCCAAGGCAGATTTGTCGTATTCACTTTTTAAATTTAGGTTAAATTCCAGAATTCATTGGAAATTTCATTATTGTGATCCAATAGCAGCAGCTTATATTTTTCCTGATCCACCTCAACAAGGGCGTGACAGGCGGGTGTAGGCATCCTTAACGCATGCTCATGTAAATTGCGATTGTTGATGTGTCTAGCGCGCTGTAGCAGCTTGTTACCTGCAAGAGCAAGAATGCTTTGAATCAAATATAATCTAAATATATAAATGATTCAATCAACTCACGCAGCTTGCGTTCCTGTTTGCAATTGGCTTTGAGCTCAGTCACATAGACCACATCGATCTCTTGCTCTAAGAGTTGCAACTGCTTTGGCGTTTGGCTCTCCGCCAACTGGGGGGTTATAAAGAAGGGCACGCGGTTAAGCCGGCTGATCATGCGAACACTGTGACTGCTGCAAAGGATGAGAGCACATGTTGGCTATGCTCGGTATAGATATCTCTGCAGACTTACCTGGTAGGCGAAAAGCTATAATTGGGCGCTGTGGCCAGGTAGTGTAGAGTAATTATAATGAAAACCAAAGCTGCGACCAGTCCGATGACAAGCTGTTCGGTCTGATAGAGGCTTTGGCGTTGGGGCACGCGCTGATTCGCAGGCTGATAGCTGCGACGTGGCTGCGCCTGCTCTTGCTCCTCCTCCTGCACCTTAGAGCCTAGCTGGCATGCCTCCTGTTCGTCAACGCTTGTATTGCAGCAGCTCTTGCCATCACCACAATCACCCACAGCCGTTAGCAAATTATACTCAATGCGCCGCTGGTTGTCGGTCAGTGTGTCCGCTGCTTCGTTGATGCGTCGAAATGCCATCTCAGCGCCTGGAGCACGATTCTTGTCGGGATGCAGACGCAACGCGAGACGCTTATAGGCACGCTTCACCTCCGAGTAGGTCGCATGATGCGAAATGCGGAGCACCTCGTAATGATTTCGACAGCGCAAGACCTTCTGCACCACATCGAGCATGTGCACAGTGAAACTGTTGGGCAGCGCAGCTGATTTGTAAGTGGGTCCAATTAGTTGTTCTGGCGTTTCCAGCTTGAGCCGCAGACGTGCCACAATATTCTTCAGTTCCAACAGCGCTGTGATATCTTCATGGGTCTCACTGCTGTGCAACATGCCCTCATTGATCACCTCCATGGCCGCGGTGTAATTGCCCAGGATTAGCTCAGCCACAGCTTCTCGCAGCCAGTCAACATTGGCCCATGCTGCATAGTCTCTGCGTTTTCCGGCAGCTTGCGTAATCAAAAATTTTGGTTTGATATACATATTTGCTATGCTCTTGTATAAACTGCAGTTTTGCTAAGCAAAAAACAATCAATTTTGTATAAGCCTGCAATGAATTAAAGCATAAGCTCAATTCACAATGTTTTGTCTTTATGTATTCCATTTTCAATTCATTTCAATCATTGTTTCTCTCTTTTGTTTTTGACACATGGCACGAGACAATTTTAAAATGTTTTGTTTAAGCACAATAAGACAAACACTCTCCACACATTTCGACCGTTTTTGTGGATTTTGCAAGCTTTTATAGTGATTTCAAAAATATATTTAAGCGAGTCTTAGGCAAATTAAATGTCTTAGTTCTAATTACCATCGATTTTGCAAGATTTGAGTTTCACCTATCGAATATGGCTAAAAAAGGTTTTTGTGCATACGTCAAGGCAAAGGCAAGCAATTGCGAAGGCAGACTCACACACTTTATTGATCGAGACAAACAAAATCGATTACTTACATATATTAGGAAATATTAATATTAAAATTGAATAAATAAATACTCCTAAGTATACGATAAACTGCATTTAACATAAATAATTTAAAGAATAAACTTAAATCAATCACAAAAAAAGGACAAAGATCATTAAATAACATACTTAATACAAAAATATGAACCAAATAAGTAAAACTGTATATAATAGAGAAATCAACATGATTTTAATAGAATTCCATAAATAAATACACACAATATTTAGTACAACTTAAAACCGTTCAAGCTGAACTCATCACCTTATTCAGTTTAACCTTTAACATTTTGAATTTGAGCTCTCAGCTAAATTTGGCCTAAATAAAACAAAAGCTGGCTGATTGCAAATTGGCCGACTAAATGACAGCTGACAGCGCTTGCAATCCCAAAAGTGTGCTTCAAACTTTACGCTTTTGGCCTTCGGCTCGGTTTGTCCTTCGTCAGTAACTCAAAACTCAAGTTAATTGAAATTAATTTCTATGCCAATTTGAACGGGAGGGGCGGGAACTTAATTAAAACATCGAACATTGCAAGCGTACCACGCCCCCTCCTATTCTCCCATACTCCACCAAGCACTCAGGGCCATTAAGCGCAGACCAAAATCTTATTAGCAGTAAAGAAAGCAGAGGAAGTGAGGAAGAAAAATCACAAGTCGAAACAGTTACAAAAGCAGCCCCAAAACTAGACGAAAAAAAACACCATAGCTAATCTGGCCCTAAGCTGCGTGAAACGAATGAAAAGGACGAAAATAATAATAACAATAAAGAGAAAAAAGAGGAATACGGCAAAGGGAAAAGGCAGATGCAAAACTTGAGCACAGTGTGATTTTTCTAGAAAGCAAGCGATATGCCTTATCAGTGTGGCCAGGCGCTACGATGGGTCGCCGGCTGTTGCGAGACACAAAGGACCAATTAAATTCTAAAGTGAGTAAAGTGAGGGGGCCCCAGCTGCAGCAACAGCAGCAGTTAGTCAAACGGGGGGTTGTACTAAAATTTGCGTTGGCACGTACGCGTGTTTGTTGTTGTTATTCCCCAGGGGGGTTGCATGTTGTTGGTAATGCCGGTAAAGCTAGCACTTTATGCGCCCATCGCACAGGGGCATATTCATTTATTAATGGGTGTCCCTCGCTCTGATGGCTGAGTTGCTGGCACTGCTGAAAGGTGGTTGATATTTAAATGGAATGATTTTCTGATTGGATTGCATAAAAGAGTTGAACACGTAAAGGCGATCGCCGACTGTGACCGATGCTGAGTCTAATATAAAGTTAACTTTAAAATCACATAAGTCGAATATGTCTAATCGGATTTTGTTATTGGGTTACACTGCCAAAGATCCAATTTGATTTATACGACACCAAACAGATGCTCGAATTTACCCGATCATTATTTTAGCCTAAAAATGGCCTTAGTCAATGGTTAACTTTCATACAAGTCCAATACAACACTTTTAACGCGATCAGTGAGTGTGACCAGGTTCGGCTTAAGCACTTAAGCAGGCACATTACACTGCAAAATAAAACAACGGTAAAACGCGTAAATATTGATTTTTCACACATGACTCCCCGGAGAAAAGGCGGCAGCACCTCCGCTTACCCCTTCCACATATCCACTTGCCGCAGCCACAGCATGCCCCGCCGGCAGACAGGCAGACACTTGAGGCACCTGGTCTCTACACCTCGTATCTGTTCTGCATTCAGCAGCAGTTCGTAAAATATATATAAAGAAGCACATAAAATGTAGACATTGCCACACACACAAATGCACACACATAAATATATATACATATGTATATGTAGAGACTCACACATTGACACGCATGAGTTGCATTTGTTTATGCCAAGTGCATTATACGTGCAGCTGTAATGATTTTAGTTGCTGCTGTGCGCATAAAACTCAAGCATAATTTTATTTCTATTTCTAATTGTTATTATTACTCACTGGCCATGTTGCTGTTGTTGGTTCTGTGTTGTTGCTTAATGCCGTTGCTTCTTCTTAGTTTAGCCGCCTTTTTCTTTCACTTTTTTCTTTTGTTTATTTCGACGTTGTAAAACTCTTATTGGTAGACACAAAATGAAATTGGGTTCATCAAAGAACTGAACACATTTCACAGCATTTGTATTTTTATATATTTGCCCGCACAAAACACATTAAACTTTATATCACTAAATTATATATTATTAAGCACTTTTTTGTCGTATTAAAGCGATTTTTCACAGAACGACAACAAGACGCGAAGAAAACTCGACTGCAACTGAGCCAGGTAGCCAGCGTTGATGGTATCGATAAGTTGCTTCACTATCGATAGCCAGTATGACCAAGTATGCAACCAGCTGTTGTCAACATTAGAGTAAAAGAGATAACTATAGGATACCACTAGCAGAGTTGCCAGCCCGTGAGCTCTGTACACAACAAATTGTTTATTGTTTAGTAAGTTCGAGAGAATTAAAGAATAACATAGAGTATAGTGGGCAATACATTATTTAGCGAGTTGAGGCTCATAGTTTACCTATGATTCCAGCTAGACTTCCACGAAATTAACTTAAAAGTAGTAAACACGTAGACGTGACAACACCGTGCTATTTGGACATCAAATAAATCAGTTTCGGTTTAGCCAACTGCTGAGGCGTTTAAGCCAATATTTGGGCTTGGTATAACACAATTTACGCGTTGCGTGACTGTCACATAAAAGCTTATAAAATTGGCAAGATAAGTAAGCATAGCACAAAGATGCCGCCAGCGTCTGCGGTTAACAATAACAATGCGGCCGCGCAAGCGGCAGCTGCCGAGCGAGCAGAAAAGCTGCGAGGGTCACTTAAAGGCTTCATACTAGCCGACAGACAGCGCAGACAGGAGGGTAAGTCAAACTAAATATCTCGAAAGCGCAATAAAACTATTTTATACACGCATTCACAGAGTACGAAAGGCACTGCGAGGAGCTGCGCCTGCGACGAGAGCAGGAGGCACGTGAACGCGAGAACAATTTATCGCTAGAAGACACACGTGGACAAATTAATCGACTGGACGAGCAACTGGCCGATTTGCATCAGAAAAAGCATCAGCTGGTCCTACAACTGAAGAAAGTTCTAAACGACGACGAAACGCGTAAAAAGCAGGCGAAAGAGAATGAGTTGTTTGCACTGCAGCAAGTGCAGGCAATGCAGCAGGCCGCTGCCACAGCCCAGGTATTTCTGCCACCTGGTCGCTTGCATCATCAACTGCCGCTGCTGCAGAAGGTCAGTCACCCCGATATATATATGTTGACGAACATTGCGTAATCTGTTTAATTTTTCTTTAGCAACCACCGCCCCCTGGCAGCCAGTCAACGACTGTGAAACGCGGTCGCAGCCCCTCGCCCCCCAGCCAACAGCATCAGGCGTACTACAAGAATCCCGCTAACTATGCCACACAACAGCCGCAGAGTAAGAAAGACCCTCCTAAACAAAGGCCTTGTCACTGTCACTACCTTACTAATCTAGATATGTAGCTAAGCCATTGTCACGCCTTTGAGTAGCACTATCTAACCTACACAGACACACTTAATTTACGTTTTCATTTCGTTATTTGTTTACAATTCGTTTCGCAGAACACGATGACTACCGTCGTGGCGCGGACTATGCTAAAATGTCATGGAACAGTAAGAACATTAATCGTTACTCTCTAAGTAGTTCATCTAAAACGCACCAAGCTGAGCTTTAAGAATGTTTGGCCACATCTTTTCACCTTCGCTTTCTGTACTTATCTTGCAGAGTCTACGGCGCAGTATCCGAGTACTGGGACTTTATTCTATCAGACTTCGACGGCTCCAACGACCACACAGCATCAGGCAGACGCTCGTCTTCAGCCTATATACAACTATGGCGTGCCATTGCGGCCTCCTTATCACGTTGAGCTCCAGCCCGGACCCAGTGCCACGGTCAGCAAAGCTCCGGGATCACAGTCACCATCACCTAAAGCACAGCCGATGCAGGTGCTTCACATCAATTTGGATCAACCGCCCATTTCGCAGTCAGACCTGGTGCAGGTGCAAGCAGGAGCCAGTCTATCCGTGCAAACGTCCAATAAGCCACAGGTGACCATGGAGAAGCTGCCGGATCGCTATCACATTGAAGTGAAGCACGATGGTCCATCACAGGGTCATGTGCCACCTCCACCGCATTTACTATCCGAGGTCTATAAGCCACTGCTCGGCGAGCTATCGCTGCACCAGAATGTATTGCAGATCAGCAGCAGTGCAGCACAGGTGAGATCTGTTGAACCTCCCAAAATCTAAGCCATGCCTAATGTTTGTTTATATTGACGCAGAATGCCAAGGCCACAGGCAGCATTACGCAGGGCTATGCGCCGGGCCGAGGTGCCAGTGCCTATGATCAGCAATTGGCCAGACAACAGCTGTCCATGCTGCCCGGTCAACCGGGACCGGGCGCAAGTGCCGGACAGTCGCCACATGGTCAACAGATACAGTACCCGCCACGCTTATATTGATTCCGTATTTATGTACATCTGCTAAGCTCACTCATAATTTTACGATTTTAACTGGAAATGATTTAAAATGTTTTCGACTAAGCTGCCTTGCAGCCGCACAGAATAAAGCACACAACTATGGCGTCCCTATTTTCCAATTAATCTTGTTTTAATTCGTTAATCGCACAACTTTCATTTGCTGTGTACAGTAAAACGTGCTTGTGAAAGGCGTGCGTATGCATTAGCCATGTCATGTGGTTTTCCTTTAGAGAACCAGTTATCCGAACAGGTTTTGAGGTGTGAAAATGAAGAGACGTTTAAAAAACATCCAAATGGAGTGCTCACTGTACTTTCTATATTTGCATATGGATGAATATTGGTTATTATAACAGCTTCGCTACTACAGTATGTATACTCTATAACAGACAACGCAGATCTTAACAGCGTAGATCAGATTAAACAGTCAATTTACTCTAAATAATCATGCAGAACTTTAGTTAACAAGAAAACTGCAGCTATTAATACACCAGCGGTAAATAATATATATTTCATTTGATCAATGAACGTTTCTTTTAAGGGATCACTGTAGATAATCATGCATGTCCGTGTCTTGTTTACTCTCTCGACTTGTTTGTCCAGCTGTCGAATGTTAGCGGAAATAATTTAGTATTTATGCCTGAAAAGCTTCTTGGGCAGGGCAGGGGATAAGCAATTTGCCTATTAAGCGGGAGCTCAAATTACTTTCATTTGACGTAAGCGTTTCGTAACGCTGGGAAATCTGGACTCGAGTGCTGGGAACTAACGAGCTTTTCTCAAGACTTAGAAGCGAATTCGGTTGCAGCCCAAGTAGAATGAATGAATGAGTGAATCATGTAAATATAATTTGTTGTTCTATAATTTGTATCTGTGTGTGGATGTGTGGCCGCAGCATGGAAATACATTTACATGTGGCCGAGGTTAATTGTACAGTGTGCACTCGTTAATTAGATTCGGTGACTGTGACGACGACGACGACGGCGACGCAGATGAAAATGAGGCAAAGTCGCAATAAGTATATATATTTAATTATTATGTACATATACACACCTTTTTTATATATTATGACAACTGGGTTTTCCAAGCCACGTTCATTCAACTGGATTACGCAAGTTACAACTGCTCGTAAACCTGTTTGGTGTTATTGTTGTTGTTACTATTGTTGTTGTGGCTGCCATTGTTGTTGTTGTTTTGGTGTCAGGGAAAAGTAAAGCTTAGAATTAAACACTAGATTGAGATTGCCATCAAAGGAGGAAGCGTAGCTGTAATTTCAGCTCTGCACTGTAATTGAAACTGCTAAGCAAGGTATTTTTCATGTAAATCGTATGTCAATGCAAAACCTCTAGTCGGAACACGTTTTGGCGCGCAACCACAATTCAAAAAAAAAATTAATAAAAATACAAAAAATCACGTTCAAAGCCAAAACGCATTTGCATAAATAAACAAACAAAGGGCCTTCCACATAGTTTCTATTTATCAAAGAGAGAGACAGAGAACAACTAGTTGATGTAATTATAAAGAATAGCGCCAGCTATGGCAACGCCATCCAAATGGGTCGGGGTTGGGGAGATTGTTAGCAAAACAAAAACAAATACTGTATATACGTATGTATACATATGTGTGTGTGTATGTATGAATGAATGTATCGCGCGCCAATAAAAATGGTACGGTAATCAATTGGAAGCCGAGTGCCAAAAACGCCAACGTGCCCCCGCTCGACGCGTTGGTGTACGTATGCTTGAGTGTGTGTATAGGTGTCTGCGTGTGTGTGTGTGCGACCCCAACCGACTGGCGTGGAGCAACAGGCGGTTGTTGTGGTCGCCGATCTCAGTCTGAAACGACAACGGCAACAGTTCATAACGTAGCGCGCGCAAAACAAAACGCAAATCGAAAATAAAACGGAAAATTGTACGCTCAAGGTGTGTGCAAGTGTGTGTGTGTGTGTGTGTGTGAGAGCATTTTGAATACCGTTTGTCTCTGCATGTGTGTGTGTGTGTGTTTGTGTGATCGCAGAGTGTTGCAAGACGTCGACTTTCAAGTGTTGGAAAGCAGTTGAGGGATCGCTAAGTTCACACATGCTAGCTCGCTTGCTCTCAAGCGTTGTCGGCATTCACAAATGTCAAAAGTTTAGTTCGAGCTGCAAAGCAAAGCAAAGCAAAACATAAAATAGAGAAGACATACGAATGACAACAAAAAACTGAAAAATAAAATTAGCCAGCGCCAAAACCATAGATACATATGTACCGAGTACACACAAACATAAGCAGTGCATATATAAGAAATCGAACCGATTTGGAAGGCGTTTGCGCTTAAGTAAAATAAAAATGATGTCATAAAAAGCAATTGCATAAAACAGTTCTCTCAATAGTCTCTCCCCACCCTTTCCCTTCGCACACTCTTTTAGGCACAAGTGTACTTAATAGGAAGTAAAGTGTATTCCACAATGGATCTGCTCTTGGAGAAATATCACGGCTTATGTAATTACATGGAACGCGACACGGTGGGCACCGAGCTGGCCATCTACGGCACCTCGTCGCTGATGCTGCTGGTGGCTTACATGAAGAGGAAGCCCGCCTATCTGGTGCGCCAGTTCAAGCAGCCGTCGCACATACCGGAGCGCATCATCAACGAGAGGATTATGCACACGGGACAGATACGCGGTGTCCAGCAACGGGATCAGGATACGCTGCTGATGATCAAGCACCGTCCGCTGATACCAATCTTCACGTCGCGCGAGAAGCTGCTGCCCGTGAAGCTGCCTGGCGTGCAGGTCAATGCCAATGGCTACTCCTGGCTGCAGCAGTGCCTAGTGGGGCGTGAGGCCACCTTCATACCGCTCAACAAGAGCCGAGGACAGGATTATGTAGTCTGCCAGCTGTGCCTGGTGCATCCGCCCAAGGGCAACAGGTTGCTCGACGTGTCCGAGACGCTGATCAAGTTGCGCTTTGCCCGCTTCGCCCAGGATGTTGCGGCGGCTGTCAAGCGAAACAACAAATACTACAAACATCTGCGCCAGGTCGAGAGCAGCACGGCCAGCAAGGAGGCGTGGCTGTCGTGGGCGGCGCGCTATCCGTTCATCTGGGAGCGCTTCAATCAGCTGAAGGCCTCGCTGCTGCCCAAGCAGAAGCTGCTGCCCGAGCTGGTGCGCTAAGCTACCAAATGCCACGCCCTCACAATTAGTTTCTAAGCGATGAAACGTTGAACGTTGGATATTAACTGTTAATTTAATTTCTAAGCTGCCCAACAAATCCAACGAAATCCAATCCCAATTTAGAAGACAACAAGCTAAACATGTTTTGCTGCTGAGCTCGAAATGATAACGAACGAAAGCGAAAGGAATTTGATTTTGTTATAAACAAACACTTTTGTTGTTGACGCTTGCACGATGTGTATGTATGTATGTATGTATGCATGTATGTATGTGTGTATGCTCATGTGTATCTGCGTATGTATGTGTATTCATAGGGGCATCTCTATGTGCGTGCATTTGGCTTCTTCTTCAATAAAAATGATACAATAATATATTTATAACGTATACTTGATATTTTTTATTTTCGTATACATTTCGTATGTGTGTGTGTGTGTGAGCGTGAAGTATATGTATCAAAGCGAAAGGCGAAAAGCGAATCTCAAAATATTAACAAAACAAAAACAGTTGCAGTTCTTCAACCGTCGCCACGCATCGAATCGAATCTCAAAACTCAAGCAAAATGAGCTGCGGAATCTCTATGGTTAAATATATATTATTTATATTCAATTTGCTCTGCTCGGTGAGTGAACAAAAAGAAACACATATTCTTAAATATTAATAAGCTTAAATTTATTTTAGTATACTTTCCATATTTTCATATTTTTTTCTATTGTTTGTTAAGTTTTGTAATTTACGCTTAATTACGTCTTCCACTGATGAGCCGAAACTGAATTTGTCCGCATGATATCATAAGTCGTGGCTGCCAAACAGGTTTTCTTATGCTTACATAGAGTACAGTAAACACTGACAAAGGTGACTAATGCAAAGCTATAATTAGAATTCACTTATTACCTGTTGAGTAATAGAAATATAAATATTTGTATAATTAGTGTTAAAGAAAACAAAAGTCGCTTGACGGAAAGTTGTTTGTAGTCGGTGCTCACTGTGCCTTGTTTCTCTCCGTTGGGGGAATATGTGTTAGGCCTACAAACCGGTTACCAAAAAAGTCACAAGCTTTTGAGCTCATCAGGAATGCAAAACTTGTTATTTACACAAAATTGGGCTAACTTGAAGTATTGTGTGGATGACGTCGCCAACGAGGGTGGTTTGAAAAGTTACCTAAAGTAGAAAGTAGCCAGATTAAAGGCAGCTGCAAAGACTGCCCTCGCACAGCAGCTCAATTGAGTTTTGTTATTTTTTATTTATATATATTTCTGATTCGTTAGCTTCCCATTTAAGTAACATTTGGCCAGCTGCAGCGAGGCTAACCAGTCGAGCAGCAGCAACAGGTTTCATTTGTTTCTAACTTCTAACTTCGAGCTGTGGCAAAGACCAGTTATAAGGCGCTATAAACACGTACATGTGTATGTGTATGTGTATGTGTTGCATGCCTTATGAAGTTAAACGTAATATAGAATAAAATTTCACATAGTTTGTAGTTTAGTCACGCCAGCAAAACGGCCAAAAGTTGTGCAATTTATGAAATGGGAAATTGCGCAAGTGCGCGGGTGTCCACGCCCCGAAATAGTCTGTCTTAATTATAAATATATATGAACTTGACATACAGTCACTCAGTCAGTTAGTCAGTCACTCAGTCAGTCAGTCAGTCTGTGAGTGGAAGCATTGCATTTACACACGCACCCTTCGGGGGCACTTTTGTAATGGAAATTGGGCGTCGGCGTTGACAGCACACTTGAACTCATTTGGCTTGACTTATGGTTTATACTATATACTATATACAGACATAAATATATATATGTATATATATGTATATGTGTGTGTGGCTTAGTGATTACTCTGTCCATTCATGAACGCGCTCATCGCTGTCTGATCTTAAATGGCGAGTCAGCCCGCCGACGGCATAAATTACTAGTTGATGTCGTCTTTAAAATAGGTCAAACTGCGAGTTCAAGCGCTCCCATTAATTGCCACGGAAGTGGGTTACGAAATTCGACTGGCATACTCTAAGACTTGACTTTCGATTGCTTAGAGCGGAAGAGCTTCACAGCCCTTTGGGTTCATTCGAATTCCTTTCTGCATTGTAACTCCCATTCGCACTAAATTAGTCATTCATTGACTGACGTTTGTCACCTGGCGAAATCAATGCAAACAGTTGTCCTTAGCATATTTATTTGCTATGCATATCAGCTAATCTAAATTGCCTAATTAGATTGACCTTATCGATTAGATAGCCACTATTGATAAGGCAAAAAAGTACTAATCGTCGGTATCATAAACAAAGTACCTCAAAAAAAAATTGCAAAAAAAAAACGAATTCCTCATGCAATTGACACACTTAATATAATTATTATTTATATTGCAAAATAAATAAATAAAATGAACAAAAGATCCCCACTTAGTGCAGACACAAACCAACACATACAAATATTTCCCTAGCAGCGAAGTTGAGTACATTCTGATACCGCCATCTAGGGATCACTGCTCTAGATCCTTTTTAGCATAGACAGACACCTCAAAAGCCGACATCTAGCGACGATATCGTGTTTGTAGATCATAACACCACCTGTCTGCAATGCAAATCCTTTTATTATGTGCAACACTAAAGACACCTAGCGTAGAACTTTTGCTAATGCAGATCTATCTTAATATGGACAACAACCATGGTTGCAGCCATCTAGCGAGTGCAGAGACCACCTTATGAATTTTAGATCTTACAACTATCTCTTGCGTGGCGCCACCTTATGCTTAGTAGGCACTAAAAACTGACACTGCTTACCATAACATGACAAATAGATTGCGCTGCTGTGTCGCTGACAAGCAGCTCCACTGCTTTCTATGCTGATTACATTAGTATATCGTAATTAAGAAATACGTTAAAATAATAAATATTTTGAATTTCTCTTGTTTTTCTTTATCAGATATGCGGCATCTTGCTGATTGTCTTTGGCGCGCTGCTCTTCAGCAACATCCACAATATCGATGACTTCACCGACGCACTGCGCACCCAACAGGTGCCGATCACCATGATCGTGCTGGGCACCGTTATATTGCTGATCTCCTGGTTCGGCTGCTGCGGCGCCATACGCGAATCCTACTGCATGTCCATGACGGTGAGTGCAAGAGAGAGAAAGACATATAGAGAGTGAGATGTATATATAATTGTCATTATTTTTTAGTACTCGATTCTGCTGTTCGTGCTGATGATTGGCCAGCTGGCGCTGGTCGTCTACATGTGGATGCAGAAGGACAAGTACCTGGTGATCATGGGCAATGTGGTGGAGAAGGCCTGGGAGCGTCGCACACGCCGTGCCGACTACATGGACGCCATACAGATTAGTGTAAGTGTCTAACTGGACAATGGGCATAAAATATCACTCACACGCTCTCCCTCTCTTCCTCTCTCTCTCTCGCCCACTCTAGATGGAGTGCTGTGGCCGCAGCAGCTTTGCCGACTACGCCTTCCAGGGCTACTTCCCGCCCTCGTGCTGCAAGGACACCAACAACTGTCGCCAGGAGACGGTCTACCGTCGCGGCTGCAAGCAGGCCTTCGTCGAGTTCTGGGACAGAAACAGCGACATCATCAAGTACACCGGCCTGGTCATCGCGGCCATTGAGGTGGGTGGACGCGGAAGCTCCGCCGTAGCTCAACTAATAATCCCCCTCCCCTCTTCCATTGCAGTTCGTTGGCTTCATCTTTGCCTGCTGCTTGGCGAACAGCATTCGGAACTATCGGCGCCGAGTGGACTACTAGGGGAAGACGACTCCAGCATGCCGGAGCCTGACCCGACCTGAGGCCTTACTAATTTTAATGCAAACCGAAAGTACGAATTATGTTGCCCAATTTTATACAAAATTTATATATATATATATACACGTGTATTTTCTGATAACTGATAAATCGACGATTCAGTTGGCCATTCAACTCTTCAACTCTTTTCTCACTGCGCACTTTTTGTTAAAACAAAACAAAAAAGAAGGAAATAAATTAAATGAAATCTCTTACAGTAATATTCGCACTCTATTCATATTCATTAATTGTGCTAATTCTTTGCTGTACAAATTTAATGCAATTGTAACACATTTTTTTTTAAATTTATACAAAATGCAATAAAGATATAAATTAATTGAGCCGACGGCATTTTCACTGGAAACCAATTCGAATTTGATTATAGCTTCGCATCGATCTCCGGATTGGTTAATCTTAATTAAATTTCAGTAGAAATCTTTACCACTCGGACTATCGAGCGCTCTACGAGTCTTATCTTTCAAATAGGGTATTTGGGGTTTTTTCGTTTGTCACACAGCAAAAACCCAAGAAAATAGTGTGATAGGCAGCGATCCAGCGATATGATAATAAGAGCTGAAAAATAAAAAATAATAAGAGATATTTTTAGACTTGCGCGAAAAATATAATAATAATTGATTATACCAATTTAATGTGTATTCCGTATGGGCGCAGGGTATAAAAAATTATAATAAAAAATATTACATAAAAATAATAATAAAAAATGTTATAAATTACTAAAATCAATATTAATAAAAAATAAAAAACTCGATAAATTATTTGAAGGGTTGCAAGGTAAAATTAAAGACATATTTTAAAAACATACAAAAGGAGAATTAAAATAAGAAATATGAAAATTAAAATTCAATAATAAAAAAATGAAAGGAAATACAAAAGAAAATTAAAAAAGGAATAAAAAATTATAAAACAAGAAAACATTTTAAGTACTAATTAAAAATTTTTTTTAAAGAAATATTAATGTTTATAAATAATAATTAAAATAATAATACAAAATAGAAAAACATCCTAAATACCAAATGCAAATATTTTATTTAATTAAATTAATGATAAAAATAACAAAATATTATTATTAATTAATTTATATAGATTATGCCTTTGCACATCTAAACTCAAATGATATAGATATGTAAAAAAGTTTTGCTGAACTAAATACAAGTCGAACTGAGGCGCGCTACCAAAGTAGTTCTCGAGAACTGCTGATAAAATTTAGTTAATAGTATGAATGATAATAGATATCATATGCGTATATGGTAAACAATTTGCAGTAAGCTCGAAGGCGTGTCTAGATATCAGTTATTTTTTAATTATAGATCAACAACAACTATTGATTTATAATAAAATAATCACAGCATACTTAGTGACTTTAACTAACTGACAATAGAGTAATCAAATGGGCTTAATGGTGCGTGTATTGGAAGCGTTTCCTGCGCGAATCGATCTAAATTTGATTATATTATCACATATGCTAGGTAATTAATGAAGCCTGTCCAAAGTTGTGGGGGAGCCCCGACTGAAGCAAGCCAATTGCAGCTGATAAGCCGCTTTTGACTCATACCAAAATACATATTCGGATAGACAAGTACAAGTACTTAAAGATGAATCATAAGTAGCCTCACGATGCTTATCAATGAGACCCCCAATAGACCCCCAAAGTTCTTAGCGCCGATAAGGCACAGCCTATGAGTCAGACCAGATGAACTTGTGGCTCTCTGCTGGCGCGTATCCAGTCGTAAATAATCAACACTTAGCACTATATTCAGCGGCACATGCCAATCCCTGGGTGCAATCCGATAAGGGTCCATTGATAAGCACGCGCTGTACATAGACCGCTCCAATTGCCTCTATATCTGCGCATTGTTGTAATGCGAATGGGCCGATAAGTGCCGAGATAAGCTCAGCCAGCGATCCTAGGCCTGTTGAGTGCCACAATTCCATTATTAAGGCCCAGATCTTGGCCAATGAAGTCAATAGCGAAGCGAACTGCCGCAACGAACGGACCTTTATCGAACACTAGCGGAAACCAAAAAACAAATCCATCAAAATGAATTGCCTGTCGCAGACGGTCAAGTACTTACTGTACTTGCTCAATGTCGTCTTTGTGGTAAGTGTAAAGCGTGGAGATAAGACTCTAGAGAAGTTCAAGTTTGAGGCTTCATATCGAACAACTATTTGAGCAACATTTGCTTTTAGCAAATATGGAATTTGCTTAAGGCTATGTGTTGCATGTGGCCCACGAGGATACAAGGAATAGCTATGTATCTAAAGGAACTCCTGATATGGCTGCCTTGAGGCCTCTGTAAAGAGTAGTTCGTCCGATAAAGATCTTTATCTTATGGCATTTGGTATCTTACAGGCTGGAGGCATTATGCTGATCGTGGTCGCCTCGATCATGCTGGACAGCATGGGAACGTTTGGCTCGTTCAGCGAGGACTTCAGTGCCCGGACCATACCCATCTGCATCATAATCATCGGCTGCATCATATTCGTGGTGGCCTTCTTCGGCTGCTGTGGCACCATACGCGAGAACGCGTGCTGCACCACAATCGTAAGTGCTTCCCTCTGCTCTCTGTGTGGCAAGAAAAAACTCATTTACCTGCTCCAACTGTCTCCCTCCAGTATGCTGTCTGCATGTTCATCTTGTTCGTCCTGCAACTGAGCTTGTCCATCTACATCTTTGTGGAGAACGACACTTTTGCCGAGAAGATAAGCGGGCTGGTGAACAAGGCTTGGCAGGAGAACGACGCCGCCAATGGCTATCCCATGGATGCACTGCAGCTAACCGTAAGTCCTTAAATGGCAACTCTTTCGCTTCATTTGCTTAATCATTTCGGTTCTATTCCAGTTCAAGTGCTGCGGCAGAACAAGCTATAAGGACTATGTCGAGAAGGTGCCCGCCTCTTGCTGCGGCTATGTGGACCGCGACCAGATTTGCTCCAAAAACATCTACGAATGGCGCCCCGGCTGCTATGAGAAGTTCAACGATTTCTGGACCACCAATGCTGGCATCATAAGCTGGAGCAGCTTGTGCATAGCCCTATTTGAGCTCGGCATCTTTGTGATTTCGTGCTGCTTGGCCAGCGCCATGAAGAAGCGCTAAGCCCCAACATCTGCTGTCTATATACTGAGTATAGCATACATCATTACATCACCATTCACCAACGAATGCTCATCACAGCCATAAATAAACAAAATAGTTTGGTAGTTACTTACGATGTGAATTTATTGCTAGTTGTCGTTTTTATACGCTATATTTTTTGGTATGGGTATTGGGGTCTGTCTGAGTTTGTCAGAATGTTTGCAGAAGGCAGAAGGAGGCGCTGCATTGATTGTTGAAGAGCAATAAGGCGTTCTGAAAGAACGGATATAGTGAGAGACAACAGGAGGAGGTTGAAAGGATTACAACCTATGAATCGCCGGAGAAGCTGATAAAGCTTTTTGGACTGGAATCAAATGAGGAATGCTTGAGTCTAGATTTAAGATGTATTATATATGCTGGCTTACAGGCCCAGCAGACTAGCTAAATACTCAATAAAGTCTAAGACAAATTGAACTGCATAAAAAATGTTTAATGTGTGCGTAGACACAAGCAATGAATGCAGATCGGACAGGGTTCAGGGTGTCTCTTAGTCGGGCACATTCGACTAGAGCTTTCTTACTCACCTTATCTGATCTGGTGAAATATCTTATCAGCTTACTGTATATAAATAATTTTTAGTTATATTTCGTGCCTAATTTTAAGCAGAGTTCGCAGAACCTATAATCAGTATATATATAATTTTTGTTAGTTTCTGGGTGCGTATTAGATCATAACAACTCGTAGCTGATTCATGGCTTATCAATGAATCGGTTCTATACACAAAGTGTACTCAAAGTATGCACCTCTTTTAACATTGTTTTTTTTATTTTTTTTTATTTTAGCAGACCTAGAGCAACGCTGCGTATACGTGTTATCTTTGTCTATTCGCCGATAAGATAGAGTCAAACTGGGGAAATCTATCTAGATAAGACAAAGCCTCAATTGTCATTTAAAATGGCCAGCACAACCGCAGGGCCAGTTCAATCGAACGACATTAACCGACGCGTACACAAAGCGCGAAAAATATTTCAAACCATATTCAAATTTGCTAAATTATAAAAAATTTAATTTAACTACAGTAAAAGTTTTACAAAAACTGCTTCAACATGGGCTGCATATCGGGCATACTTAATATTCTACTCTATATAATAAATATAGTGTTTTTGGTGAGTTAATATTTGGAGCATGCATAAGGAAGTTTTGTTAAATAATTTTAAAATTAAATATCTATACCTTTTTGAAAATATAAACCATTTTTGAAAAAAAAAATAACAAAATAAATTCAATTTTAATATGGATTAAAAATTAATAGAAATATTATATAGGAAACAAATATACAATAGATAATTTATAGCATTATATATATTATATTATATTAAAAATATTTTAATATCGTAAAATTTGTACTGTAAACGTTGTACGTTATAATCTAGAATTATATTAATGACATGTAAACTTTTAGCATTGAAACATATATAATATCTAAAGAAAGAATGGATACATTTTTAATCTTAAATAATTTGCAAGGGTTATAAAACCCAAATATTACGCAGTTAACTAATATAGAGTATAATTCCATATGTCTATATTTATAAATTGGCAATGGCTCATGCGCTAGAGCTCGTGGAATTAGTTCTTCTAGCAATAGTTATATATATATATATATATATATATATATATATATATATATATATATATATATATAATTATATATATATATATATATGTATTTTTGCGACAAGCTTTATCATTGAAGATGACTCAAGCACTTGAAATGTAATGAGATTCTCATTACGATAAATGCTGAAACGTCGACATGTGTTTGTTAGGCGCTATCAGTGATGGATTATGTGTGATTTGTGGCAATGATAACGAGGCAAAGAGCATTTATCATCCTGTAATAATATTATTATTTATAAACTATGTGAATAGATAATTACCTTAGATCCTCAAAAAAAAAAAAAAAAAGAACAAGCATATGTAATATATTATTTATGTACTTATTTATAATTTTCCTTCGTTGTTTAATTCCAAAGTCAGTAAAATGAGAAGACGTGAAAACTGATTAGAAAGGCAAGATTATAGAGTTTTTTATAATTTCTGTTTATATATGGAAGCATCATAGTCTTACTTTAGTTCATGAGAATTGAAAAGAAGTGCAACATTTTCCAATAATATAAATACATAATATTATATATATTTTTTTAATAGGTGGTTGGCATATTACTGATCGTGCTGGGCTCCATTATGCTATCGAACTTCAGTCAATTGACTGCGGTCGAGCAGCTATCTAACGTGGATACCATCCCAATTTGTGTCACTATTTTGGGTGCATTGATCTTCATCATCTCTTTCTTCGGCTGCTGCGGAGTTTGGCGCCAGAGCTCTTGCCTGACTTCAACGGTAAGCTTCATTTTTAATTGGAATATGTGTGTTTACCTATAATAATCTGTGAATTAAATTTCAGTATGCTGCCATGATGTTTATACTCTTTGTGCTGCAATTGGTGCTGACCTGCTGGATCGCTGTGAATGGCCAAGATTTCCTTAACGAAATGAGCAAGTTGGTCAATACGGTTTGGACTGAGAATACACCTGCGAATGGCTATCCAATGGGCGCATTGGAGCTTACTTTCAATTGCTGTGGCAACACCAACTACAACGACTATGCCGCCATTCACCAAGATGTGCCCGGCACATGCTGCGGCTATTCGAATCGCCAGCAGGCCTGCTCAGCTAGTATTTACAACAGCCGCCCGGGTTGCAATCAGAAATTCACCGAGTTCTGGGAGGATAATAACGATATAGTATTGTGGTCCGGTCTCGGTATCTGCATATATGAGTTAATTGTCTTCATCGTTGCCGGCATGTTGGCCAAGTGCATGCGTAACAAGAATTCAGTGAGATAAATAAACCATTGAATGCATCCAAGCCAAAAACTCTGTTGAAATTGCTGATAAGAATTACGATAGAAAAACTAAAATCGGATTGTTTAAGCCAAATAAAAAGCAGACAGACCAAACATTGAATTTTTCTTCTTTACACATAATATTTATGCTATTTTTGTAATATTCATTATCTAATTTTTACTCAGTTCTAAATATCAAAACAAATATAAAATATTTTTTAGATCTTTAAATATTTTTAAAACCTGATTGTGGCTCACATACATACAATTTTTATTTATGTTTTTAGACTTTTTATTGGATTAATAATTATTATTATTTTTCTAATAAAGAAACTAGTACTATTTAATTACCTATGAATATTTTCCTTTTCGTTTTACTGAGCTTTGCAAGCTTTATATAGAACAAAGCCTACAAGTATGCTTTTAAAGCTGTCAAAGCTTTTAAAAGCTTTCAGACAAACATGTAGTGGAAGATAACAAAAAACTGTGAGCATGC
The DNA here is from genome assembly GCA_035046225.1 of Drosophila pegasa. Lineage (NCBI taxonomy): Eukaryota > Metazoa > Arthropoda > Insecta > Diptera > Drosophilidae > Drosophila > Drosophila pegasa. The sequence goes on along the minus strand of JAWNOD010000076.1, from coordinate 5,331,616 downwards.
AACTGGAAAAAATCATTTGACGTTTGGAATTGAAGTTGTAAGGTTTGATCAAATTAGACTCAAGGATAAAATGGATTGTGGTGGAGTTTTTGTTAAATATGTGCTCTTCATATTCAATATATTGTTTGTGGTAAGTCTTAACTGAGACAGTCCTTATATATAGTAATTACTCATAACACACTATCTTATCTTAGAAAGTAAACTCATGATCTTCTATATATATATATATTATGTACATATGTATACATATACATAAACAGATACATAGCTGTATCTTATCTAACAGGGCTAAAGGGCTTTCAGTGTGAATTGGGTGGGGAATGTTATGATTTTTCCATATTACTTTTTTACATGCCGATAATGAGCTATAACAGATGTTTCGAAACAGACGAGAGTTCTATATATGTATCTCATGACTCATGACTACTGACTACTCTAGGGCCCTTTTGAGTCATCTGGAATGCAATTATTTCCTCCTATTTTCAGATATGCGGCATTTTGCTTATTATTTTTGGTTCGCTTATGGTATCGGAAATTAAAGATTTTTCGAGTGTGGACCAGACATTTACTGCAAATAGTGTGGCTATTATCATACTGGTGTTGGGCTGCGTTTTCTTTTTGGTCTCGTTTATTGGATGCTGTGGCGCCATCCGCGAAAATGCTTGCGGACTTACAACGGTAATTGTGTTGAAACTATTTAAATATATTTTAAGTTCTGGATAAACATTGATCATTTATACTTACAGTACTCAATCATCATGTTGGGCTTGTTTTTGTGTCAAATCGCATTGATTATCTATGTGTGGATCAATCATGTCCAGATACGGAATTCTCTTGATCAGGTGGTGCAAACGATTTGGGATCAGAGAAAAACTGATGGCCTCCTCATGGATACTCTGCAGAAATCAGTGATTATTAAAAGATATTACTGGAGAATTGTTGTATAGAGCATTTTATTTTAATATTCTAGCTTAAATGCTGTGGCCTGCATAAGTTCATCGACTATGGCACTGTCTACCCCGCCTCTTGCTGTGACTCACCGTCAAATGGATCCTGCAGCTTATCTTCTGTTATGTTTAAGCCGGGCTGTAAGTCGGCAGTTGAATCTCTGTGGGACACAAATGCCAATATTATCAAATATGCTGGACTGGGTGTGACAGCAGTTGAGGTAACAAAATCATCTATATATATAAATATATATATATATTTATATTCATATATTGTGTACTTAATTAATTTTCAGCTGGTCGCCTTCATATTTGCTTGCTGTTTGGCGAATCAGACTCGCAACAAAGAAAGGCGACAAAATTTTTAAGTTTCCACTTTTTAGCCGAAGCTTTAAACTATCCCTAATAAACAGTTATAAATCAATATGCTATTGCATTTATGGTAGAGGCGGTGCTCGTGACCGAGCAATCCTGCGTTCACACCCTGGTAAAGCATGGTATTTATGTTACATTTACTTTATAAATATTAGTGGTGGTGTTGGTAGAGGTTCGAGTATTGGTCTGCCCATTTCGAGCTTACTTCTTTTTTTTCTTTTTTTTTGTTTAAGAAAAATGCTGCTTGTTTCTGGAAGTCTGAGCTCGACACATTTTATAGTTTTACTCTAAATACAAGCTGTGCAGTATATTTCAAAATACAGATTCGACGTGGTTTAGGGTATCGCCAAGTCGGTCACGCCCGATTATTTCAATTCTAGCTCCTATATGTTCTGAGATCAGCGCGTCAAGCATATGAACGGAACGACGGACAGGGCTAAATCGACTACGCTTGTCGTCCTGATCTAGAATATAAATACTTTATGGGTCTGCCTCCTTCTGCTTGTTACTTACATTACACCCTGATTCCCCATTTTCAGTGCGCTCAGGGTATAAAAACAATCTTATTCCATTTTTGTATCATGGAAAAATATGTTGCATTTATGTATATAAATTTTTTTTTGGGGTTTTCTTTGTTTTAAATTTTTTATTTGATGATTTTTTTTTAATTGACAAAGTATAAAGCTTAACAGAAAGTTTTTTAAATATTCGTTATTTCAATTAGTATTAAAATAGTACTACATTTTCCCAGACAATAAAATATACTAAACTTTTTGAAGACTAGGCAGTTTCTTTTTACTTGCGCAGTCTGGTCACACTGAGAACCAGTTTTGCCTTATTCCTCTCGTCTTGCTGGAGTCAATTCAAAAACAGTTCTCCAACGAGTCGGACGTGCCGTGCGTGTGTTGCTATAAATAATAAAAGATAATTTGAATCGGAAAAGGTAATATTATTAAGTATCAAGCGGCAATGTGTGAAAAAGTGATTGCGCTGTATCTCTATACGTATATATCTATATGCATGAGCATGCATGTATTTGAAGAGTTCTTGTTTCATTTGCTTTGTGCTACGTGAGATGCTGCATTGACAGCTGCTCGAAAACGCATTCATTAATGTGAAAGTGGTTGAAAACGGAAAGTGCAAAAGCACACATTGAGAGGGAAAAAATCTAAGACGCACTTCGACGCAAGAGAATAAGAAACACGAAAAGACAAGAGAACATTTATAAAAAATCAAATCACAATGCGCTGTTGTTGTAGTTGTTGTTGCTGAGGAAGTGCAGTGAACTGAGCCATTCGTTTTCTTATCCATGAACGCTTGTAAGAGATTTTCTAGCCCTTTTGTTTTTGTTGTCGTTGCTAGGGCAACAAAAAAGTACAGCAGAAGTACGCAATTTTACGACGTAAACAAGTGCGTGAAGTTCAGTATTCAATAAGTTAGCATTGTCTCTAATTGCTGCTAACCGTGACGCATTTTAAATATATAAAATAATTTAAGCGCACAGATCCGAGTTCAAATGCCTTTTTATATATATAAAAAAAAAAACATATTAAAAAATTATATGTGCGCTTTTTATTACTCGGAATTTTTTTTAATTTTTACCAAGGTCAAACCGGTTTTTAGCGGCTAAGTATAAAAGGCAGAAGGCGTGATTATTAAATGAAACACAAAGTGAAGCCAAAGAACGACTGAAACAAATGCATTTTATTAGCAAATATAACAATTTATATTTGACAAGCACAAAGAATTGACTCATAATCTTACAAATGTCAAAGATTGAGATTGACGTATGGAAGATGTAGAATTTGATGAAAAACTGAAAAATTAAAAACATTTTTTAATCAATGATACAAAATTATTAATAACAAACAAATATATATTTTTCAAAAATAAGTTCAAATATATATAATAAATAAAAATATACAAAATCTATATGTATATTTATATTATTTTATTAAAATTATTATTATTTTTAAAAATTCCTTTCCTTTTCTGTGGAAATCAAATTTACATTTAGATATCGATAGGCCAGTTACAGATAAATATAAAAAGTAATTCCCTTAGGGTTCATTGGCTAGTAAAGATAAAGTATCCATGTAATGCATATGTGGATGTAGAGAACAAAGATAATATATTTTAGTATTGTTTTCATCAGAAACAAAGATAGAGGAAATACTCAATTAAAGAAAATTATATCTCTTTATTGCTGTAATTTAAAGCAAGAAACAAGTAGAGCTCATTTTTTGCAATCAAAATAATAAATAAATACAAATCAAGTTTATCTTTGTGGCTCAACTTTCCACTAGATAAAATAAAATAAATTAACTGTACAAATCATGTTAATCGTATGCATATTATATAATGCCTAATAGCGTCCATTTACATAATTTGAACTTGCTCGTCGCCAAAAGCGTTCAAATCAAAGCGAATTATATATGTATTTACCTATTAATCAATAAATTATTTATATTTATATAATTGTTGCTAAATCAGTTAACTTTAATGCATTGCAGGAAGCCAACAATAAAGCAAAATGGATTGTGGAACGTCTATGGTTAAATATATACTCTTCATATTCAATACCCTTGTGTCGGTAAGTAAATTTCATATATATATTTAATATGCATTTATGTAGACATATTGATTTCACAAATACTCACTCCAAGCTGTGCAATGGCCGTTTATTCTATTTGAAGAATCGAATCGCAAGTGTTTTGGAATGTAAATCCCGGGCAGATTACGTGCTCTCAGAGCTTGCTTGTATTGCCTGAAATACCCTGTACAAATTAAAATTAAGAGCGTGTTTCCAACTGTGGGCTCAATGGTACAAGCATAGCATCTTATTCTTGGTCTGTTAAAAAGCTATAAATGTATTTGGCTTACAGTTGGCAGTAACCGTTTTCGTGAGCTCATCTTGTATATTGAGACAATATCAGGTTTATATTAATGTTGACTGAATGCTGAAATGCAAGAATATTACATACATTTATTATGCTTACTGAGTATCTGGTATTCGTAAACTCTTGACTGTTTTTATTTAGCCAGCCTCGTTTTTAGCATGGCTGGTTTTGCGGCTATGACATCATCGTTTTTATATAATATACATATACATAGACATATATATACAAATATGTATATCTATTCAGCTTCCCAAGACACAGCGACACACACGCACGCACGCATACTTCAATAAATATGTATCTGTGTCTGTATCCGTACCAGTAGCTGTAGCTGTAGCTGTAGCAATAGCTATATCTGGTATCTGGGGTGTAGCTGATGCTGCAAACTGTGGACATTGCTGAGCGGCTTAATCAATTTCTGTTTGCTTATGAGCAACATTTTGTATATATCTGCTTATTTTCGTTAGCTACTATACACAGCTGTACTATATACAACCGAGCCGAGGTTTGTTTAAATCCCAATTCGCATATTTGTTTGCGGCTCAGGCTTTAATTGAATTTACCAGAATTCAGAAGCGACGCTGACGTCGATGATGTCATTATATTGTGTTGTGAAATGAATCAGTTCTCAGACAAATGCAGCATTCTGTGATAAGATGAACTACACACTCAAGCACACTCAATAATTGACAGTAATAACAGGGATACAGACGTGCTAGTTCCAACGCCAGATGGATGACTCAACGAGAAACCTTATATACAGTCAGTGTATCGTATGGCTACGCATTTGAAATATTAATTAGCGCAAATATTTGTGCATACAAATAGTTGAAAAGAAAACACACCTTAAAACCAAATACTTAACTGAAATATAGCATATGGACCTTGAATATATATGAAAATAAATGAATATAGTGTCTATTATCGGTAGTAGCTTAGGTAATTACTGTTAAGCGAGGATGAAATACGGTAAAACTTTGAGTACTAATAGTTCTATTAGTATTCTTGGGAAATTAGCTTTCAAGCTAGAACGGCCAGTCAGCCGATCAGTGAAGCAGACAAGCAAACGTCAGAATACTTTTTCACACATATATTTCTGAGTTAGCAATTTCAAAAAGCTTGCAAAATATGATTCAGCAAATAAACCAGAAAACAAACAGAACATGAACTTCTCGTCGACAAATTCAACAAAGTAATAATAATAAAAATAATAATAAATAAAAGAACAGAAAATTAACGCAAGAACACAAACTTGTTGCATTGGCCAGCAACTGGTGGAAAGAAGAAGCACGCGTTATTTACATAGTTCACATTTACACGTGCAAACTCACCTCGGGTTGTTTACCTGTGTATATATAGCAGTATATATGCTCACAGATACACATCTGAATCACGCGTATGTGTGTGTATGTGTGTACATAACATACTTGACAGTTAAGGCAAGCAAATTAACAGGCACAACAAAAAGCCGCCTTTGAGCGTCGCTTGGCCAGACGAAGGAAAAAATACAAAAAAAAAAAACAAGTTTTGAATAAGCCGAATCTTTAATATACTTACTGTGAAAAAATATGGAGTGATGAGCGTACACATCTTGTAAGGGAAAATAATACAAATTTTGTGAATATTTTCAGTTAGCAGCAGTAAGTGAAGCAAATCATTTCGTCTAACTTAGGAAATGCATTAGCTTCAGTAAAGTATATGAGCTGGCATTATAATGCACTAGCTATTTTTAAATTTAATTATATTATCGTATTTTACGAGCACCTTTTTTGTTCACTATTACTAGTCTACATTTAAGCATGACAAATCGGTTGACGATGCCATGGTGTCTTTGTTAGAGTATAAATAACAATCAAAAACAACGCAACGCTCGAGAAAGCAACAAAACATTGTGCAATTCGCTGGCTAAATACAAAAGGGAAACTACAGACCGAGATACAGATACACAGGTAGACAGGTATAGGCACACATACACACACAGCCACTGGGTATAGGGTCGTGTGTGTTTTACCCAGATTCAGGTGCACGAAGCATACTTTTTTTCTTGTTTGTATTTTCTACACGTCTGACTTTTAAGTATCGAATGCGAGTTAGAATACGAGTTGCAACCAGTTAATGACAACCCTGATATATATATATATATATATATATATATATATATATATATATATATATATATATATATATATGTATATATATGTATATAACCTTTAGGCACTTATAAAAAAGCTTCAAACCTTTTTATATAGATTTATTCGATTCATGCGGGCTTTAAAAACGTATTCATTCACAGTTCTCTTACCTTATTTATATTTCAGACATATATATTTATACTAGATATATAATTTTTATTTTATCTGTTCGAGGTGTATTTTCTCACATTGCTTGCCACGCTAGCAAATTTAGAAGTTTGAGTTTCATTGTTGTGTATCGTGTTTTAGAACTATAAATATACGTGTAGAGTGTGTAATTATTTTAGAAATTGCGATACGTTTCTAATCAAAATGTCACATGTTTTCATTTCTGTGGCCCGCAGCACGCATACGTCCTGTTGCACAAGCAGCAGCAGCAGCGGCAGCAGCAACACCAGCAACTCGTGTACGACTTTATCTCGCTTTTCACATGTTGTTTTGGGCTGTGATAACTGAACAGTTACCAACGGAGACAAATTGACTTACGGACAGACGAGACATTCAAACAGACGAAATTTGGCGCCGTTCGGTCGGCCCAGCACAGTTGGGGTGTGGCTCTTACATCGAGAGCATCGAATTTCTTTTCTCTGCTCTAGCGTATTTATTTATTGCAATTGATGAGCAGCCAAAATAACTAAGTATATGCCTTTGAGGGTTGTACCCAAGGCTTCTTGGGTGTTGCCACCAAAATGAGCTCACAATTCGGCTCTGTATGTAGGCTAAACTTTGTATTTAGTCGAGGAGATATGGAAGTATGGCCTTTATGTGAGTGCCAAAGCGTATATTTTCAAAAGTTGTATAGTTGGCTTTTATTATAGACTAATCTCCCCATTATGGAGTAATCCCCAGTCGTGCATTGCTTTTGTTTTGCCGAGGGTTGACAAAGTGGAGGGCCGTGCGCTTCAATTTGCATTTGAGTTTTTGAGATATGACGTCACAAGACTTAAATAAAAAAATGAGGAAATCGTTCTGCAACTGCTGAGCCTGTTATATTTGTATGGCTATATATATAGATATATAGATATACAAATATATATTTGCATATATAAATAGAGATATGTATTGCTGTTTTTGCTCGTTGAGCTAATTGCTACTGATGTTTTAATTAGGCTGCACTTTTGTTTTTTTCCTTTTTTTCTATTGAGAAAGTGGAACATTCAGCGGCTTGAATAGTAGAATGTTGCTTTTGTTGCTACTATTTGGGTCAATTATGCTACAAATTTGGACAAGACCTGCTCTGAGCATCCACTCAATTCAGAAATTAACCAGAAAAACAATACGCCCACAGAGCGGCAAATATAACAAGTAACGCACTTAAGACAATTGGCTGCACGCTATAAAATTTCATTTCTATATAACACATTTGTTTCATTTTTATTTATTATAAAAATTAAAAAAGGCACATTCGTATTTTTGTTTTGGTGTGCCTGTGTGTGCATATATCAAAAACCAGATTTTTGTTTTATTTATTTTGTTTTGCATATTCGGCAAGTTAGGAAACCAAACGGAGAAGTCGAATTTGTATGGCTTTTGTTTAATCTCAATAACACATTTTGTTGTATTTTTTCAGCTGCTATCAGTTATATAAATACAGTATATCTTTACTTGCCAAACTACAGGGTATTCGAGACAGGCAGAGAATACACTTTGTGCTTACGTTAGCATGCAAACGTGTGCATAATAAAATCTGGTAAATTCAATTAATTGGCAAACAATTGTTGCTGCACTTGATATCTGCGTCGATTCCAGTTGCTCAACGCAACAACAATGGAAGGCAATAGCAATTTGCATAAATTGCTTTGAGTCTTGAACTTTAGTAGCTTTTTACAGCTATCTCGTATTTATATAGATGTCTTACGTATTAAATTTAAGACGAGGCTTATCTAATCAGCAGCATTTAGCCCGGTACCACTCTGCGTATGCTTAGTGCGCTTTTGTTAGCAAATAAGACGCGATGCCGCCTGCCCAAATATTTAAAGCTTATTACTGTGCAAGTATATATACTATATATATATTTAGTCATATGTACTACTTTTGTGTTTAATGAGATCCGTTTTAATTTCAACTAGTTGCTTGCATTACGTCAGCAGCGTTGCGCCTGCTAATGTTAATAGCCATTAGCCACGTACTTTTGGCCCTTGTTATCCCTAAGGTCAGCTGCGGTGGGTGGCCCCAGTTGTAATTAAGAATTTGTATAATTTATCTTTGGCATGCTAATTGTTGCTCTCTCGCTCGCGCACTCAAATTCTGTCACCCACTCTCTCCCTGTCTCTTTTTCAATTAAACATAATTGACGCTGTATAATTCCACAGTCCAGCTAGCAACTGGAACTGCAGCTTTGGCCTTATGCAATTGCCGTCTGCATAATGCCGACTGATTGTTCCATTTATGGCGCCTTTGATATAAGGTTAAATCAACTTAACTCATAATGTATATATGTATATATATGTTTTAAAGTTGTTTTAAAGTTGATTGCTTGGCTACAAATACTTGGTTGTGTGCTTACGGATGTTTAGCAGCGGAAGTTGAGCCACAAACCTCAAAAAATATTTTGTTTTGTGATAATCACAATTTTTAGCGAATGAATCAGAACATATGAATAACACTTATCATGAATTGGGGCAAATATTTATTATATTACTTATTCGCAAAGAATAAAAACAGTTCAAGTATTGAGAAACAGCTAACGTTCGCAATTATCCAATGAAATTTCAAATATGAGATTGAAAATCAAATGTAGCGCATATTTGCGTATAAAAATATTTACGACTGGCAATATTTTCTGTATAATGCGCAATTGACATGCAGTTGTTGGAGTAGAATCATAAAAATAATAATTAAAAACCTAAACTTGAATGTAATTAAACTTATAAGTCAAATCGACAGAAGACGAGTAATACAACGTATCATACATATATAATGCAAAAGTATTAATATAAATCTTAAATCTTTTTCAGCTTATTGGCATTTTGGGCATTGTGTTTGGCGTGCTAATTTTGCAGAGCGTTGGCACCATTGAGGTCAATGGCCAGACCGGCTTCCCACCGCAGGCAGCGATGCCCATCCTTATGATCACCCTCGGCTCGGTTGTGGTGTTCATCTCGTTCCTGGGCTGCTGCGGTGCCATTCGCGAATCGGTTTGCATGATGATGAGCTATGCCGTCTGCCTGTTGGTCCTGCTCATCCTGCAGCTGACAATCGTTGTGTTGCTGTTCACCAACAAGGATAAGTTCGATACTGCCATGGGTGAAGTGATTGACAAGGCCTGGGCATCGCCCGAAGCTCGCGAGGGCGGTGTATTCGATGCCATTCAGAAATCGGTATATATCTAATTTAATTATTATCAGATTGATTGCTTTAATACTTATCATTTGTTTGTTGTTTTTAGCTTCATTGCTGCGGCAGCAGTGGTGCTCAGGATTATGTTTCATTGAGCTTCTTTAACAACGGACTTCCTGCTAGCTGCTGCGATGGCTCTTGCACTAACCCATTGAACATTTATGGCGGTTGCCGTGCCAAATTTGTTGATTTTATGTCTGGCAACTCCGAGAAGGCTAAATACGTCGGTCTGGGTCTCATTGTGGTTGAGGTGAGTTTTCTTCTTTCTGTTAACTGTATTCCGATTGCGAATAATTAATTTCTTATTTTTATTACAGCTGGTTGGCTTCATTTTCGCCTGTTGCTTGGCAAACAATGTGCGCAACTACAAGCGCCGCAATGGCTACTAAATCAAACATTTAAGCACACAATGTATACACACCAACACAACCATATATACACACACACAAACACACATACATTCTCATTAACTCTATAATATGTATTGCCGTAGAACGCACACGCAGTAAAGGAAAACAAAACCAATGAGAAATATTCGATGTAAACCATTTGGTTACAAAAATGTTTAAGTTATTTGTTTCAACAAGAAAAAAAGAATGTTTTGCTAAAAAAAAATTATAACTAAAAATCGAGTATAAACTAGTGTAAGTGCTTGAATATTGTCCAACTATTGCTTTCGTAACTAATTGCTCTTTTTAATTAACAAAACAAAAGAAAGAAGGAAATGGAAAAACGAATCCAAAGTCGTACAAAGCTACAAATAACAATAAACAAAACGCTGAAGGGCAGCGACAACAATTTATGTTACAACAAGCAACGAAGAGCGAATCTTAATGTTAAAACTTTGTATTTTTGTTTTGATTTTTATAAATTTATATACGATATTGACATACAAATACTATGTAGTGTTAAAGCCTTATGCTATATTTGTACCAGTTGTCTAAACAAGTGTCCAAAAGAAAATATGTAAAATATATGTATACATTAAAAGTTGTTCATCATTTTATCTGTAAATTGGAATCTCTGCAAGTTTTAACATTTGACCCATAAAATATAAATTTGATAAAAAGAAAGTTCAGTCAAAACTCGAATTACAAACAACGTGAATGAATAAAGCATTTAAGACGTATTTATATACATATACAATAAAAATAAAAAAGTGAAACGAACCACATGTTATGCGTGTTTGTATTTTTAATTATATGGACGCCTTGTGAGTACCTCTAGCAATAACTCCCCATGCAAAATAATTCCCGCGTTGCAGTAGCAGCAGCAACAGCAGCAGTGGCAGTGGGTTTTGTTGTGTCCCCAGGCGTTGACATGGCAGCCACAGGCTTGACCTTCGGTTTCTTCAACATTTTTGTTTAACCTGCAATTGACATACATATAAATACAGATATTTGCCTGTGCGATAAGCGTTTTGTGTATTCAATTCAGGTATACACATTTTGGGGGTTGGGCATACATATGCTGACATACGTATATTTAGACATGTTTCAATGCAAGGCTATGTTTCATAGCTGGATTTTTTTTAATATTTTAATATATTTTTATGTTAATGTTACTGTGACTCAACCCTTAAGCTACGCTTTGCCATATTAGTATGGGATATATAGATTATGGATTACTTTAATATGCCAGAAGCCCATTCAACATATTCCTTAAACTACACTCATTATAGCGCAAAGGTTTGCCTGTCTAAGAGTTTTGTTTTTATCTGGTGAAATAAATAATCAGCAAGAATTATATTAACATAACATTGATTAAAATAATGATTCGAATCAATCAAATGATGCATGCTTTATAGTTGCAACAGTCTATGTTGTTGACAGTCCACATATAATTAGTGATATGTCCAGAATGGTTGTCGCACGATGGTTTTTGCTTCTGTTAGCTCTCGCTCTTGGTGTTGGCATAATTCTTGTGTTGTCAATACTTATGTACATAACCATAAGTTCCTTAGTTGGATTTGGATTTTCACATGGTGAGTTTTGAACAACAAAAAGTTAAAAAATTTATTTCAAAGAGTAAAAAGTTTCTAGGTGAAGATGAACTAATGCAACTCACAATTGTCATGAACTGTCTTCTCCTAGTGCATGGCGGAGTGGGTCATTTTTTGGCTCGTCAACAAATAAAAGTATATACATATAAATATTTAATATGTAGACGTATATGATATATATATATATATTTTAATAATATGTATTTAATGTAAGGTTCCGCGAGTTATCAGCATATGGCTATTTTTTTCGTTGATCTACATTTATAGTTTTATATATATTTTGCTGATATCTGACGAACGTCTAGCAATGATATATAAGACAGTTACAATTTTCATATTGGGTAAGCTGTCTGATTTCATTATATAATTGCATTTTGTCATCTGAAATGATTTAATTATATTTTTGTTTTTTTTTTGTATTGTTTAGTAATCTTTCTAAAGTTCTTTAAAACGGTTTATGACTATGAGAAAGTGTTTCAGAATGCGAATGAACTGCAGGAAGTGGACTCCAGTCACATGGACTAAGCCATGGTAGAATTTATATTAAGCTAATGATATTATTAACATGGGTTTGTTGTTATCTAGTAAAATTTATAATCAGCAAGCATTGTAATAAAATATTATTAAACTGAACAAAATAAATATATAGATAAATTTTCTAAATATATATATTATTATTCATTCATTTAATTTCTAGTTGACCTACATCACTGACCATATTTTTGTATGATCATGGATGTAGTAGAAAAATAACCATATGCTGATAATTCTCGGAATACATGTTGCTGATATCTGACGAGCGTCTAGCAACGAGGCAGCTCAACATTATTATTGAGTAATGCGTCACATTTAGTCATATAGAACATTAAACTGCTTCAATTATATTTTTTAATAATTCGTTATATTCGTTTTTAATTTTTCGGTATATATTCAAAGTCCTTTAGAGCAGCTCGCGACTAAGAGAAAGACTTGCTGAATGAAAGAGTTGCGAATGAACTGCAGAGCATGGACTTCAATTAGATGGACTAGGCCATGGAATAAGTCATATTACGTTAATAATATTATTCATTAGTCTAATGTACTGTATTTAATTTGATGTATTATCAGTCTTATATAGCAAATGTTCGGATAGGTTTAGTCTCCTTTTCTTTTTCTGCAGTTGTTTTTTAGACGTCAGCGGATAAATATGTGCGTGGGCTGGAAATTTGTGGGCGTGGCAGCTCTAACATGTTCCTTATTCTATAATTTGATAATATTAATTATTGCTGTAACCTTTGTGCTGCGCTGCTACGATGACTGCAACGACAGCCTTCAGGGTAAGATTCGTGTGAATATGATTAATTGCAATTTAATAATAGATTCTGGTTAAGGTCCGTTTCCGGAGGACTGTTACAGTACGTATGCTATATACACGCTATATCTGCCAACAGTCTTTGCCAGTCCATTTATTATGCTAACCGATCGGAGCGTAAGTCGTGATATATATTTATTATATATATATATTTCATAATTTCTTGCTTAGAGCATTAACTATCTGCAATGGTGGCTGCTGCTGCATGCAGCGCTTACTTGTTGCGCCTACTTTATTTATATATGCTACAGTCCCTTCTACTCGATTAGCGATAGCGACATAAACATCGTGGGCTTTGGTAAGCATTCATTTATTTTTAATTAGTATATTCATATTATTTTGTTATATTAAATTGAAGTTTTTCCATTAAACCTTTGCAGCTTGTCTGGTCTTTACCTTCGGCTCTGTTGCTTTTCATCTTTATCGTGTGCTGCATACTCCTGCTGCTCAGACTCAGTCGGATGCGGCGGAAACAACTGCTTAGGGCTAGTTAGCTCTTATCATATGCTTCATCTTAATACAACCAATACAGTATATGTATATATATATATATATATATGTTATGTATATATACAAATATCTAAAAATAAGACTTCAATCCAAATCTAAAAATAAGGCTTCACCCATAGCTCACCGCATTGTGTCCTTCAGTCCAGTTCATCATTTTAATAACTATAATTATAATAAGCTATTACAGCTAATGTGCTATGTATGACTAGGTCTATCAGCATCTAACAGTCCTTTTGTCCAGTTTCTTCATAGCTCGTCAACGTAAAGCCCACCTTAGCGTTATGTTCGAGCAATTGTATACAGTTTTGGCGTCAACTATAATGTCGCTATATATGTTTACATATCGGTTTCTGTATGTCTACGTAATACAAGAGTATTACGAACCAGCATCAATACGTAATTAATAAAAAAAAGCCAATTCATGAAAAGAAATAAAAAAAAAGGCATAAAGTTTATACATTTTTCGTACAGCAACTGAAGAGAAAATTAGTGTAAATGGTATCCTGGTCTTCGTTGAGATAACGTCGCTTGTGCATTGCTTAATGGGTCTATCGTTGAGCCGTTTCCATTTCCAAGTGTGTTTCGTATTTCAAATGCTATATCTAATATTTCTATTAAATTTATATATTTCTATTCTCACGCAGAAAAATGGCGTTGTATATTTCTTTTTGCTGTCTTCAATTTTGTTAATTTTGTGTTTTGTACAAATATTTTTTCTATTCTGGAAAGTGATATTTGTGGTTTCACTGCTGATCGCATTTTTCGAAATGGGTATGAAACTTATAACTATAAGTTGATATAGATATACACATATATTTATAATATATGGCTCTCTTTGTAGTCATGATGCTGTTCATTTCCTTTGTCATCTTTAACGATGTTTCCTCTGAGGACCTGGAAGATTATGATTTATAATAAGTTTTCCAAAATTTTTAAACGTTTATTATTAAAAAAATATTAAAATTTTAGAAGGCTTGAAGCTTAAGGAAATTATATATAAAATATGCATATATAAACTAAATTAATCAATATTATTTTGAATAAATTTCAACAAACGATAAAAAGACTAAATATAAATATTGGAATTATTTTGTAAATATTCCGCAGGCATATTATTAATTATAAAAATGAAAAAATATATTTTTTTGAAGAATTCATATAAAGCTGAATTATTTATTAATAAACATTTTGCAATTATTGTTCAATGACTTTCAATTAGAATAGATTACTATAATAATTTTGGTCATAAGCTTTATCTATATTCAATTAAAGCCAATTCTTAGATCAGAAAGCATTTGACTTCAGTCAGCATGTGTCGTGAGTTCATGCTCTTGCTCTTTTTGGGTTTTATGTGCTACAACGTATATCTATCCTATGTTTGCATAAAGGACTTGATTTTTAAAAATGTTAATCTATTCGAAGAGGATTCAGGTAGACATAAGTGCTGCTCTTTTTATGAGCTATATAATAAAATATTGTACTTAATAGAATCTGCTGAATCGATGTTCGTGATACAGGCCTTAACGGAGTTCTTCAATTCCCTGTGCGGATTGGTGTTCATATGCTATAAAGTGAAGGTGCCAAAAACATATTATATTTAAGTTAGAGCTATAGATTTTTGGTTTTCAGATAAAGGCCGTGATATTCACCTGGTTATTGATAGCTGTGTTGATGATGTGCCTATCTTTAAGCTGGGAAATCTTCTTTGTAATGCGAGCAAGTTTCATATTTGATGCATACAGCTTCAATACTTGTGTTTTCATTAAAGGTAGGTTTGCTTCTATAACTTAGAGATGCTTTATTCTATATTTTCTTTTAATCTTATTTCCCTTAATAGTTCTCGGCTTGAGCTGTATTTTCGTGGTGTGCAACTATATACGTGAATTTATAATAATTTCCAATAAAACTGGAGTTGCTAAAAATATATGCTAACTGTGCATATATTTATGCACAGCATTGTACGAGCCACAGCTTTTTCTAATTGTTGAGCTTTGAGCGGCACAAAGTCGTGTGAGGTTTGACAAAGCTTTGCTCTTTCAGCATCAAAGCGTGAACCAGCTCGTTTGTGCTCTCTCGAAATAATTTGTGACGTCACCGTTCCGTGTGTATGAAATTAGCTTGACGAAAGAAAATAATAATCGGTGAGCCGGCGGACAGTTCGCTTTGGTAACTCTCAGTTATTCGACGCACGCGAATCGAATCGAATCGAATCTGTGTCGGTGTTAGAAGTTGGCGGTGTGTCGGTGTTAGAAGTTGGCGCCCGATTTTTGATAGCTACGCATATATACATAGAAAATCGCTTGTACATAGACGCACCTATGCAACATGTCTAAAAAACCGTATAGCACATAAAGCCCGTTCAAGTTTGTGATTTCATTAAAAATAGTCACGACGTCATGTGTCATTGATTGCTGGGAGCATATTTGATATTCATTTTTGTTATAACTAACGCTCTAAAGTTTGCTCCATGATCTCATAAAAATATACGCATCGTCAGCAAATCAGTGAGATCGACAGAGAGAGAGAGAGAAAGAGAGCGAGACAAAGTCAGAGCGAGATCGAGGGAGCGCTAGTCAATAGAGAGTGAATACAAAAAAGAAAACAAGTTTTTTGTTGTTAGCACTGCGCAAGTGGATTTATATTGCTCCACACAGGAATTTGAGGCTTTAGTGGATCCAGCAGCAGAATGGCCTCCACATCGGGTTACAAGGTGTTTGCCTATGCCCTGCACATACTCTGTACGGTAAGTTAAGCAGAATGTCTTTAGATAATTGCCTTCAATTGTCGCAAATACCCTGCCAATTCGTTTGTTTACTTTCCCAATTGGCGCGAGTCTCCAGTCATTGGCGTCAATGAAAGTACAAACCATCCACTTGTATCAATTTTCCTGAACAATACACCTTTATACAAATATATATGCATGAATGCTTGAAGTGAATTAGAGCACAATGACATTTATTATCACCAATTGTAACGCCTGATCGCCAAAAGCCTTTGCATATCATTTACAAAAGTTTAGCATGAAAAGAAAACAAAATTTATTTTCTATTTCAATGCAATTTGAAATTAAATTTGAAATAGGTGAAAGAATATTCAGGTATTCGTATGTTTTATATTTATATTGAAGTGCACATTGTTAGCTAAATTTGTTTTGCTTGATGAATTTTTAATGTGGTGAGTCAATAAAGCAGCCTCATAACGTTCGTGGTTCAAAGCTCACTTTTTTTCGGGTATTATAAACAATATACAAATGTATATATGTATATACATGTTTCGTATATACAGTATACTTAAAATTAGTTTTTAATCAGATACAGAAATACAGTGAGCCTAATACAAATCAGATTAGATAATAATTAAAAGCAATTTTCTGTGTATATACTAATAGAACTGCTTAGTCTGCAAACTAAGCTTGAATCCAGGTTTAAATCCCATTTTTAGCAGCAGCTCAGAATTACAAATGCTCTTTAAAGAAAAACCACTCTAAAGCTGTGAAGTATTTCCTACATAATAACAGTACTTAGCACAATTCTAAAATCTAAGCAAATAGTGTTGGCGGCCCACTAATAGATCTAAAATACCCCGAATATGCATAGGTGTAAATATTTACACCATTTAAGCTTGTCATTGAACCCGTTGTAAATCAATATTTAATTATTAGCATGCACGTTTTCGTTTGTTGGTTTACTTCACATATTCAATAATATTTGAGAATGAACACATGGCACATAGATATATATATATATATATATATATATATATATATATATATATATCATACAGGTGATATCTATATATCTTCATCAAATATGGCTTACATCAGCTGGCAGTTTATTAATTTTTTATGTATAATCAATTGTGAACTGAATTCTTAAATAAAGTCTGACGCAAAGCTGTCTTTCATTTTGTTTCTCGAAAACAATATGGGTTCTTTAAACTGTTCTTCAAAATAAAAAATATAATAAAAAAGTGTAAGATATGTATGATAAATAAATTTCTAATAAATTTAGTATTTATTGCTTGTCTGTTTTAATCAAAGGACCTTGCTCTACTGCTCATTCCTGTCAGAATTTATTACTCATACGACAGCAAATCTGATATATATTTTGCAAGCTAAAATACCCTGTAGTTATTGTGGCTGAGGGTGTATATAACTGATGTGTGACTCATACAAAAGCTTGAGCTTCTCTATTCTACACTCATTGCTATTTTCTAAGTATGATTTATAGCCACAGTCAAATCTTTATATGCACATATATAATTTGATTGAGCACAGGGCATCTATTAGTCGCTTTTTGTTTTGGTTGTGGATTGAGTGTCTCTGCGTATGCCTTTGCTACTGTCGCCAGCTAGACTAGTCTAGCGGACGCCTATGTAGTTGGTAGCTAGAGCGTCCATTAACATGCTAACCCACACACACACTCACAGTATAGACACTTCCAGGACATTTCTGTTTGTGTAAGGTCAAAAGCATAAAAGTAGCGCAATGTTTTGGAGTTGCCTCTTTTGTTTGCTGTTTATTTACAATTTAGATTTTATTTATGTTGTGTTCTTCCTCTTCTTCTTCTTCTTCTTCTAGCTGCTGGCACTGGTGCTCATATCGTTTGGCATCTATATCCTGGTATCCTACGACACAAACGAGGTTGGCTGCTGGACAGCCTACGCATATATTGGCGTTGGCGCTGCGGCCATAATTATGTTTTTCTGGGGCTATCTGTCCGCCTGGAGGGAGAACGTCTGCTGCACAGTGACTGTAAGTAGTTAACCTATACCAGGCATGACATCAACCCAAACAATTAATTGATTAATCAACCATCATTTTTTTTTGTCTAGTTCATTACCATATTGTGTGTGGTTATTATTATTCAGCTGGCTGTGTTGTTTGTGCTCACCAAGGGCGAGAATACAGCTGCATCGAACTTGGCCAACTCATTGGAGACGACCTGGGAGGAGGAGCTCAATAGTCCAGGCGCTATGTCGTTGTACGAGAACTGGGTGGGTATTAATATAGAATATTGTTTAAGGTTTACATATTTGCAACTTCTATAAATTTCTCATATATACTTACCCAAAACTATCGACTTCATGCTTCACAGTTCCATTGCTGCGGCCGCGGTAGTCCCCAGGATTATATTGTAAACGAACGCCTGCCGCCGGCTACATGTTTCCGGGACCATGATAAAAGTAAATCTGAAAACTTGATTCACACGGGCTGTCGGGTGGAGTTCGAAAACTATTGGAGGCACTTGTTAAGCATATTCAACATAATGGGCTGGATACTGGTCGCCGTTGAGGTAAAATACCTGCAATAATAGATCAGAAATACGAGCTCTAACAATCTGTTTTCTATCCTTACAGCTGATTCTTAGCTTTGTATCCTGTGGACTGTGCAACAGTATTCGCAATGATCACCGACGTTCGTTCTACTGAGGAGTTTGACCGTCCAATGTGAAACTTGCATTTGTTGAAATTAATATTGCTTCAAATATAATATTATATGGCGTTTAAATTATTTCACTATTTTTATGTACATTTACCTCACAATAGTTTACGAAATAAAAACGAATTGTTACCATGTGCCCAAGCATTTAAAGTTAGGGATTTTCTAAGAAAGTGCTACAACAATTGAAATGGCTTTTGATGTACATACACGAATATATATGCGCAAAGATATATATGCAAAGATATATATATATATATAGTGGTTATTGTTATCAAGTTAGTTGCTTTTTAAGCTTTTATAGCTTTCTTACACAAACAAAACACAATTTTTTATGTACTCCTAATATAAGACATGTGAATTAATTTATTTGAATATTACTTTTTACCAAAAACAAAAAGAGAAATAAAGTGAATTATTTAAATAATGTCATGTGACTTTTTAATGGGTTATAGGCACACAGTTTGTTCAGGGAATGAACAGAATTATAGACCTTAATATAAATAAATAAATGATAAAAAGAAATAAATAAAAAACCTTTTTGTTGGATGTTCAAACAATTTTTGCTTTGCTTCAAACATATTTTAAATTTAACTAAAAATTAATGAAATGTACAAATTTAGCGTGTTTTTTATGAAAATATATTTTGATTAAATATTTTCAGTTTTATAAACGCATATTTATGAATTTGAGCTAAAAAGTTATTTATAGAATATTTAAAAATCTATATAAATTAATTATAGAATGCTTAACAATGCATCAAATTCTGCAATTTATTTTCATTAATTAATGCAAAACATATTTGGATCAAAATCTAGGTACCTATTATCTTGCTCTTCTACATTTTCTAGTCGACTTTTCCTTACACCTATTTTGAGATGTTTTCTAATTTGCTGATCTAATGTAGCTGCCATGAATCATACCGTGCAAAGTTTACAACATTAGCATATATACTAGACTCGCTCGCCTCTGGCCCTCCCCGACCCACTTCCACATTATTCCACCAAGCGAGCGCGCTGAAAAGTATGTAAAGCAACTATTATAAAAATAGCGCAGCGACAAAAGTTGTTGTCGCTTTGGCCGCTTTCAGCTTGAGGTATGTGCTCGTGCATATACAATGGTATAGTGAAGCAGCGAGCGGCCCCTGTTATGACGACGCCCATGCCTAACAAACAGCACGCGGTCCGCTCGGCTGGCGTTTCGATTCCAGCACGTTCCGACGTGCCGTTCCATTTTCAAAACATTTGTCTTTGCTTTGTTGCTAAAAACGTTTTTGCTATCAACAAATCAGTTAAGATTCGTGCGCGAACATGTCGGGTTTGGTTACCCGAGCAACCGTTAAAAGTTGAAATAAATAGAAAAAAAGAAGAATATTTTGAATTTCAAACAAGTGTTCGCATTCGTTGCCAAGTGCCTTTTAAGCCAAATGCAGCAGTGAAAACTCAAATGAAAAGTGTTTTTCGTGCGGCAGAGATAGCAGCGATATATCTATTATAGTACACATATATACATATATATAGAAATACTTATAGCCTGTGCAAATTCCAAGTTATAATCACTGCAAAATGGCCTGCTCCACAAAGGTGTTAAAAGTCTTTGCCCTAATCTGGGATATAATCTATGTTGTAAGTGTGAGCAAATAATATGATTAAAGATTTTATTGTTTGTATAGACAGCGAAACCTGAGCTGAGGCTTGTTGACGGAAACATTGAAGCCTATGCAAATGAGGTCTGAGGCTCTTTGGAGTGGTGTAAATGCTATTAAGGCATTATAATTATAATAGCATTAAAAGATATAATTACTCGAATAAGACACGTTTCATTAAGACCTAGTGAGTTTACTAACCCCCAGCTGAAGGTCTAACTTTGTGCTTAGCTTAATTGCAACTAATAATGGCTTTTCGGATCGGATCGTTTCGTATATAGTGTGGATATATAATTATTTGCTTAGCAATACAAGCATTGAGTATTGAGAACTTTGTTTATCTGTGCTAAAGTACATAACACAAGCCTTGACTCCATCGCATAAATATTTATTGTTGTGTAATTAATGTGAGTGATAACGGTATACATATATGTATGTACATATATAAACAATTTGATACCGCTGCATAATAACATTTAGCTAGAATTTCAATTTGATTGGCCAGCTTAATGTTTAACAGCATTTCAATTACATTTGAAGGTTTCTATTTGTTTTGTTTTTCAGTTTTTTTTTTTCTATTTGCTATTTAATAATATGCTGCGTTGTATTCTTATGTTAATCTATTTGGATTGGGCGCAGCTTAATGAAATGGTTATTTAATTTTATGTTCACGAAACAAACACGTTGTGTGGTTGCTCCATAGAGTGGAATGCGAATCGTGTCTCGATGTCGTGATAGAAGTAGAATAAAAATAAAACAATATGGAAATCTATAGTCAACAAATTCCATTTAATATAAATATTAAAAGAAAAATAAAACTATAAATTTTAGCCTCAACACAAATTTTATTAAAATTTTGTTATAATACTATATTAAAGTCAATCATTAAATGATGATTTATAAGAGAAACATTCTTTCCATTATGGAATTGTCGTTTGTTTAACCTTATCCTTCATTTGTCTCGATTTCTATAGAAGGAATTTCGCCCACATTCTTACGCTATATCTCATGATTCAGTCACAACTGTCTGCAGCTTGTACAAATATATGTATATAAAATACAAAAACTTGTCCAGACTGTTTAAAGTAATACATGTACAGCTAATATTTGTTTTGTATATTTTTATATGATCTTTGCCTTAATTGTGTTTTGCTCTTAGGTTTAACCGCTTGTCACAAGTGCTGCATGCCAAAACTTACTTAATTTATTGTTTATTTCTTTTAAGAACTAAATTTGTTTTTAACGTAAAATAAAAACAAAACAATACTTTATTTTTTGTTATGCGCGCAGTGTTCAAAATAAAATTGGAAAAGAAATATTGAAATATAAAAATTTGGTACACCCACGCCATAAAACTTGGCCCTGAGCAAAAGGCGGTCAAAATCTGTACGTGTGTGTGCATGGGTGTGTGTGTGTGTGTACATAGCATCGCGTCATTGCCTCCTAGCCGTATAAAATATTTAGTTTATTTGTCTTTTGGCTGTGGCTTATTTTTCTGTCTTTCACGCCAACTGAAAATTGGTTGATGTCATTTTTCAGACATTGCAAAATTTTGTTTGGAAAATATATAAATATTTTTCAGCACTAAGCCGAAAGAAATGTGAGCAAGAAAAATAAATCGAATAAATGTGCCAGCAAAGGAAATGCCAAAAGAAATAGCGCACAACGTGGCGTATGCGCAACTTTTCCGCATCGGTTCCAAGCGAGTAAACTTTGATTTACTGACGCTCTGCGCCTCTTCTTTTGTAGTTGTTGTAGTAGTTGTTGTCGTAGTTGTTGTTTTTTCTAGCTTTAAAATTACTTCATTTGGCGCGGCCGCGTGTTTTTAATTAAATGCCAGCTGTGCCTATTACTACCCGCCCTGCATTTGAGGTAGGGCACAACCTTTTTTTTCTTTTTTCGGTATTTTTCCCAGCCACATTCGGGCGCGTATTTATGTTGTCAAGTCTGGTTGTTTTGTGAAACCCACATAAATCTCAGCGAACATTTCTCGCTCAATGACATTCGGCTAGTTGTTCTCCGGCTTGTCTAGGCCACATGCTGTTCGCAGAGCGGCAACAGTTTCAGTCGCTTCAACTGCTGTGTGAGCGTGCAATTAGCAGCTACTTTCGTGGGCTCAGCTCGCCAAAGTCTAATCAGTTGCTGTGCCTTATCAGTCATATGCAAATACCATTTGCCTTTTGGCTGGCCTTGCTTACGCACTTGTCTGTCTATATAAATGATAATTGCATTTAATTGTTTGTCTGTGGGACAAATTAGAGCAAATAATATGCAAATAGCACATGTGGCACAAATTAAAATGAAAAATATATGCACAAGCTCCATTACAGCTTAGATCTGTTAATTCTGCTCTTTAGCTATTGACAGTTAAGTGAAAACCATAAATTATAAGTTTAATTTAATCAGACTAGGCATACATAGTCTATCTAAGTCTCTCAGTACTGTGTATTAAGTATAAACGTTGGTCATGTCTCGTGATAAATGACTTGGAAACTAAGTGTTTAGAGCATTAGAAAGATAATTGGATTATGTAAATTATTTAACTTATTTAAGAAAAAAAAAAAAAAACGAAAATAGCTTAACTTATCTAAAAAGTAATTTGTCTGTTTTATTTATAATTTTCATATATGTGTATAGCTTAAATTTAAGATAAGCTAAATTATGTTTAGCAGACAAATTACTTCTTAGATAAGTTTAAACTATAATTTGTATCATATTATGTATATAATTCCCCTCACTTAGCTAGTTGATTTGTCGAAAATAGTCTTTTTTACAATATATTTTATAATTATGTATAGCAAACTTATCTCTTCATCAAACTCATTTAATATTGGCAAAACAAAACGTTATCAGCATGCCTAACTTATCTAATACAAACAATAATGAAAAATGTCTGATTTAGATTAAATATCTAAACACACATAAGTTATCTTTACTCAAGTTATGTAATAAAAGTTTGGTTAGCGAAATGCTACCTATTCAATAAGTGTTATTTTTTGGACTTTGTATTTGTGTCGTTGCTGTGCGACACTTTTTAGCTGCTATCTAAACTAGAGTGCTAATTAGTTGAGATAACACATGTGACATTTGGGGTTACCTAATGTTTACTCGTATTGATAGCATAGTTAAGTAAATAATAAGGGCGAAATTGAAGTATTTCAAAGATTAGATCTGATTCACACTTGGATTCAATGCCATTGTCAGCTGATTCCATGGGCTATGCTTGGTTTGACGCCCCCTTTTTGGCCACTCCAGAGTTATGTCAGAATCGTCGACAGCTTGGGCGCCATGTGTAATAAATAACAATTAAATGGCGTGGTATCCACACACATAATGCCAGATGCTTCGAAGTCTCTTAGATTCGAATAAAGTACTTGCTACCGAGTTGCCTATCTATAGCGCACTGTAAGCACTTTATCAACTTCTAATTTATGACTTTATTTTTGGATAAAAAAAAATACAATATTTATTTGTTGGCATACTAATTGCTTTTACAATTCTATTAATATTTTGTGGCTTCCACATTTTTGCTGGCCATATTCAGCTATGCCTTAACAAGCACATGCGCCTGCCCAAGTGACAGCAATTAAATTTGTCTGTCAGTAATTTGCATAATTGTCATTCAATAGAAGGGGGCAAGGCAGCTAAAGAGCTAATATTGTCTGACTATTTATTAAGCATCGACCTTTATTCAATTGCGCTATTGAGCCTTAAAAGGCGCAGCTGTGCAAAGATAAACTTTGAATTTATGAAGACATCGCAACCAGTTATGGATACAAATTACAGCAAATGCCAAATGCGTTTGCGTCAAGACAAGCCCCAAGATCCAAGCCCCAAGCAGAGAAGCATAAACAAAAAGCTAGACAAACATTAAGTCAACATGATAAATCGCACAAATCAGTCATAATTACCACGCTGTGCTCACAATTGGTTGGCTTTGGGAAATCTGAAAGCTATTCGGGGGCTACTTTACATGTGACCAAAAATAGATGTCAAGCCTAAATGTTTAGCGGAAGTTTGACATGTGGACAAGTTGAGTGGGAATCGTGTCGTGACACAATATAAGACGACTTAATGTGAGTCGATTGAAATGATAATTGGTTCTACGTCAGTACTACAATTCATGAAAATCGAATAAACGAGCAATGTTCGATTTGATTTTAGATCAATTGCATTTATGAGAATTGCAGAGAAAAGTATCGGTAAAGTATTGCCAGCTTGACTCATTTTCTCACTTTTTCTCTCTCTATCATACAATTACAAGTAATAGTCTAATAACGATATTCGTGAATTATCTCCTCCTCTTTCGTGTCACGTTTCCATCTTTCTGTCTGTATTCGAAGTGTCAACAGCTATGTTGTTTGCCTAGTCTCTTAACTGGTTTCTTACAATTGTAATTATTATTCACAATTGCACAGCCGACAACTAGTAGCCGATTGTAAAGATCGAATACAAGCATGCCTGGTGGAAACATAAAGCAATGTATAAATAATTATTGCGCATTTATTAAAGTATTTTGAGTGTGTGTGCCGATAGCCGATAGTTCAAATACGAGCCGAACGCTTGCCAACTGTGCCAAGTGCCGAATTCGAAAAACTGTTTACAATCGCGCTTCAGCGCGAAATTTTCTCGAACGCCTGAGTCATTCTTGAAATTCAGAAGGCAAGTGCAACAAATTTGCGCTAATTGTGCAGGCAAAAGTAAGCAGAGGAAAAAACAACACAATCAATTAAATAGTAAAGGAGTAAAGCTAAATGCAGTGCGAGCACAAAGGCATGACGCGAGCGTAGAATTTGTGAAATCGGATGATGCCCCATATATATGTACTTTATATACTATATAAAGGTTAACTTGTTGCATGTTTTAAAAATTGAGCAGCTTTAAGAAATTGTATGGGTTGTGGGCATCTAAGTTTGAATAGGCTGCGTATGAGTAATGCAAGACTTAATTCGTATATTAAGTATACGAGACGTGTAACTGATTTGTTATAGCTTCAAGCCTTAAGACTAATTTGTAATAGCTTTAAGGTTTAATACAATTGTGGACAGTAGTATTATAGATATATTGCTCATAAATATTTGGATATATTTGTGCTTGCAAAAGCGTATTAGTAATGGGTATCTTAGCAAATGCATTTGCATATTAAGCATGAGCAATGTCTAACGAATTTTTAATAGTTTAAGGCCTTAGCAAAATATTATTACTGTTTATATTATATTATAGTTTGCATACACTGCGTAATAAATCACTTAGCTAATGCATTGGCATTTTAAGTGAGCATTAATTTATAGCCTTCAGCCTTAATATTATTCATAGTTAATAATATAATATAAAAGCTCAACAGAGCTAGCTTTATTTTTTATTATTGAAGAACGGACTTAGTTCAATTAGTCCGAATTTGTATATTCACATTTATTGGGCTATCTAAAGTTCATCTTTTTATTATTATATCTAATTGATTCATCTTGATACTTACGACTTGCAGCTCTTTGGTCTGATCGTCGTTGCACTGGCCGTGCACGTTTTCTTTAGATTCGAGCACTTTGATACAGCTGCCATCATCATTCTCACCTTTGGCATTGTCGTAGTGTTGGTCTCGCTCTTTGGCACTTTGGGCGCAGTACGTGAGAGCAGTCGCATGTCCAAATCGGTAAGTGTTTAGCTCTTGGCCATATGTTATTCCCACATACATGTCCTGTCTTTCCATCCTTCCAGTTTGTTGCCATTCTCGTTGTTTTGATTGTGCTGCAAGTGCTGACAGTGGGCTTCTTTTGGATATTCCAAACATCGCTGCTCATCAATGTGGACAAGACATTCGACCAGCTGTGGAACGATCAGCCAGTGCCCGTCAAGCCAGGCAATGCCAGTCAAATTGCGAGCATAGAACGTTGGGTAATCTAGAACGAAAATCGGAATGTAAATCGTATATTAAATAAATATATTTTCTTTGGCAGCTCGATTGTTGCGGCAATGTCAGCTATAAGGACTATTTGCTGCCCCCCAACAGCTGCTACAACAGCGAAACGAACAAGATGAACATGGACGGCTGTCGCCAGAAGTTCTTGGACTACATTGCTGAGCGTTGGACAGCCTTCAATATATTTGCACTGGTTCTCGTTGGCGTTGAGGTGTGTAAATCTGAAATGAAACTGCCCCATAAAAGTTAAATGCATTTCAAATTGTTTTCTTTTCCAGATCATTTGCGCAGTGCTCGCCTATGTGCTGGCCAACAGCATTGTGAATCGCTGGAGACGCTCCAAATATTATGCTAAATAGTTTGCACATTAACTCAACTCAGTACATACGCACATACTCAAGGCCAAAGATTTCTCAATACTGTGCAAAGCTTACACTGTGCTGCACTGAGACGACACTACACTACACTGCACTGCACTCAGCAATCGAATTTCCAGTCTAAACATTGCAGCGTTTGCTAGTCTACCTCATGTTCATTCGCATACAAAAAGAAACAATAGATTTTGAGAAAACACACACGATTCTATTTCAGAGCTCAACAACAGGTGCCAAAAGCAGTGTTCAAGCCGATTTCGATTGGTCTATATATACAATTGTCGTACAATATTTATATGCATGTATTTATTTCTATAAGATTGTCACAAATGTTTGATTGTGTTTATTTTTTTTGGGTTTTCACTACGAACGCTACACAGTGCCTACGATAAGTAAATCGTCATGCGATTTGTAACATTTCAAGCAATAAAGTAAAATATATGTAGATTTTGTATTAATTAAAATAAATTCCTACTAAATCAAACAGAACAAAGATTTTTGACAATAACTGGAAAAGTGGGTAACTGACAGATACCCTGTATATTAGGGGTGACTGTGTTTTTATGGGGTAAAGGTAACCAATTTGTGTTCATATACCCTGTAAGTCATCCGTCAATATAAGTGAAGGATATATTGGAGCTAGAATATGATTTGAATAACACGCAGCAAATAAGAAACTCTGCCGAGAGTAGACGACTTGAAGATACCCCATATATAATCAATATATAAAAATATATAATCAGCAAGTTCCCCTTTAGCTGCAGCTTCTTACTCCAACTACTTACATGGCATATAGAATCTTTCAAGCAGCTTAGTTTATTATTTATGTGTTCATACCTGTTGACCACCCGCTGCATTGAAGGGCAATTTCAATGCTAAAACATTTTGTATATTTAGTTCTTAGCTCAAATTTGGTTTGTTGACATCATTGTTTCTGGCCGAACAGTGGGCCCCCGTGTTGGCAGCCCGCAGTTTCCGTTAGTCAGTTGTCTGGCATGCATGCCTATATACGTTCCATCTCTGTATCTCCGTATCTCTGTATTCATCTGTTTGTCGGCGCGTGGGCGCCTCTACGCTAATTTTCATCATTTGTGTTCAGCTGAGTTTTCTTTTGATATTGACTTTATGTTTATAGATATATACACACATATACATATACGTATATATAAATATATGTATATGTATATAGACGACAATTCTCTCTGGGGTTTTGTATATGATTATTTTGTTTTTGGCTATTGCATTGCCGTCTGCCGACTGCCGCGTAGAACTGTGGGTTAATCGTTCAACTGACAGCGACGTCGCCAGATGCGGCCAAACAAAATTCAGATTATGAATCGCTTGCCCCGAGTATTTGCCGTGCGACCATTGCCGATGCTCAAGGTGCGCAGCACAAACAAAGTGCTCTCGGTATAGTTTTCCTATTCGGTTTAAGTGCGTGAAACTGTGTGTTGGGCACAGCCAATTATATGTGAGCGTGTCGTCGGGTTTGTCATGTTTTATTAGCGGTCACAACTTATAGCAAAAACAATGTACTGCACCACACGTCTGCTGCGTTACATACTCTGCGTCATCAACCTGATTTATGCTGTAAGTTCCAAATACCGAAATGCCAAAGAAATACGACTAAAGCTACATCTGACGTTCGCAAATTCCGTTTGAAATGTGTTTTACAGTGCTAGAAAAGTGTTTACAATAAAAAAAACTTGCTCGAAAGAAAGAATGATTCGGGGCTGTTACAGCGGAAATACAATGAATTTTAATATATTTTTTTTTAATTTTAGCGGAATTAAAAATGTGTTTACAAAGTTGATTGGAATTTGTGAATTATTTTGAGCTATTTCAGTTCATTTACGTTATAAAAAACTAAGCCTTGGACTATAGTAAAGAATATATAAAACAGACTCAAGTTGTTGCATTTATTGAACCATATTTTTTGGTAAATTCAAAATAAGCCTGGAGATGAAATATAGCGCATTTAGACTATGAAAATATTGACGATCTGCAATATTTACAGTAGATTAAGAGCGCAATTATACAATTTGTAATTTAAGTTTTACATTTGAAACAGAAACAGTCTAAGATTTTTCAAAAATTTTCTGTAAAAAAATAGCTTTAAAAAAAAAGAGATAAATTAATTTGTATTAACGTTTAAAAAACTTGAAACTTTTAAAACATTTCCGTAATTTAAAATAGTAAACAAATTCACATACCTTAATCTAAATTGTGTCATAAAAAATTCGAAATGAGCTGAGCGCCCAAAAATAAAGTCCATATCATTTTGACATTGACTAGAAGCATTCTATTCCCAAAGTTAATCCAAATAAAATTCCCTTCCGAATAGTTGAACGGCTGTCTGTTGATCTGGTATGGCACCTGGTTATTGGACAGCATTGCGGATCAGCTAAATTTCGTTGATCACGGCGAGAAATTGGCTTCCATACTGTGCATTCTCTTGGGCATAGTCGTCATAATAGCCAGCGCCTTTGGCACTGTGGCGCTGCTCAAGGACTGCAAGAAGATGTTAATAAGTGTGAGTGAAAAATAATTTAGCTTAAAAAAAATGTATTAAAATAAAGTCTTACTTTATAGTATGCAGTGCTATTGATAGTGCTGCTGATCATACAGTTTGTCATGTTCAGTATTAGCTTTGCGGCCAGCCGCGATGCATTGCCGAGCAGCTTGAAGCAGGGCTTTGATGAGCTGTGGGATCCACAGCACAGGCTCAACAGCACGCTGAACATTTACGAGGAATGGGTGAGTAGTTGTTGTCAGATTAGTTGTGGATATATATGCTAATTCTTTGATTTATTTTATAGCTACACTGCTGTGGTCGCAACAGCCCCGAGGATTACATTCTATTGGAGCGTAATCTGCCTGCCAGCTGTTGCCTGGAGCGTGACTGCACGACTCCTTTGAATCTATTCAAGGACGGCTGTGAGCCAAAGTTCAAACAATATGTTAGCAATAAAACAGCGAATTTTCATACACTCAGCTGGTTTATCATACTGAGTGAGGTAAGTAGTAGTGGAAGGAGTGAAAAAAGGGAAACTCAAGAGATTGATAGAATTAACAGACGGAGACAATACATAAAATACCGGAAATACTGTTTTCGCTTATTAAATATTAATGTATATGTATTATGGCATTATATTATGTAATTCACACAAATAGCCTAATTCCCCCTTTTTTACCTCTATAAAAAATAATTCATTTTGTTTTATCTTTTTTTTCTCACCTGCAGTTTCTGGGCTCTGTGGCCACCTGCTATTTGGTAGATAGCATACGAAATCATCGAGATCGCGTGCGTTTCTATAATTAAGCGTTTCTGTTCACTATTATTGTCCCACTGTAGACGTAGTATAATTATGCTTAGCCATTGTGCCATTGTGATTTGTAATTTAGTACAGTTAGAAAAAAAGAGATGTTTTACTATGTTCATTGATAAAAATATCAATGCCAGCGCATCGAACTGCGTTGTAAAACCCAAAACTCCCACGTCATAAAACTAAAAATGAAATAAAAATAAATATATCTATATATACGAAACCATAATAAAACCTGTTGCTATTGACTAATTTCTTGTTGACTGCCAGATAAATAATATAAACACAGCAATGAATTTAAAAATGAGTAGGATTCAACGAGCGAGCTAACAGATAAAACAGCAGAATAGAGAACGCATACAGATACAAAGATACAGATACTTTTGTACACAGACACAAGATCTCGGAGAAGCGCCTTCGCCTTTCCCAATAAGAGCAGCCATGTGGGCGACGCTCGATTTTCTCGTTATACATAGATCAATGGCTGAGTGAAAAGCTGTTCTATGCGCCATATACTCGCACTTTTAGGAACAACAAAAATAAAAAAAACAAAATGTAAAAAGTTTCAGTTGTTGTACGGCACTGAGAGGCAACGGTCAGAGATTTGGCTTGCAGCCGTCGTATAAATACTATATATATATATA
This sequence comes from Drosophila pegasa, assembly GCA_035046225.1. Lineage (NCBI taxonomy): Eukaryota > Metazoa > Arthropoda > Insecta > Diptera > Drosophilidae > Drosophila > Drosophila pegasa. The sequence goes on along the minus strand of JAWNOD010000076.1, from coordinate 5,300,654 downwards.
TGTATATTGTACTATATATATTTTCGACGCATTCGTAATCATACTACGCGCGCGCACCTTAACCAAAACTGGCTATTGCCATATACGTAATACCTACTTAATGCATTCTGACTGATATTTTAGTTATTTCGCCTCGCTCTTTTGAATAGCTCAGTCGAGCTACTCCGCCTTCCAGTCGCTCAGTCGTTCAGTCGGTTTGTCAGTGCGACAGCTGCCGCCGTCTCGTCAGCTTCTTCCTTAACGCTCACTTTTGCTAGCTGCAACAGTACTACAACAACAACAATAAGATGGGCCTCTCTGAGACTACAGTGAAGCATCTGCTGCTGCTACTGAACTTTGTGTATACGGTGCGTAAAAGCTGCTGAGAGAAAAATGAAAATAAAAGCACAATTTCATCTGTTGCGCACCTGTTTTTCATATTTGCAGGTGCTCGGTCTGGTGCTGATTGGATTTGGCATTTTCTTTTTGTAAGTAACTGTGTGTGGGGCAAAAAAAGGGTTAAATTAAAGCTTTTAAAAGTTTTCCTAACATTTAAATTAGGCTCGTGATTAATGCCAATTGAATGCAAATCAATTAAGTTGTATACTAAAGATTTCTATGAATTTGATGACTGTGCTTGCCTAGTTTACTCGGAGTTAGTCAATAAATGAATTCATTTTGAGCTTGAGAGAGCTTAGTTAGATCATCTTATAGTCTGTGCTTAGTAACTTATATATATTTGAAAATTAAGTGATATTTTATATATCAATTAATTATCTAAAAAATTACAGATGAAATGAGAGGCTGCATCTTAGAGAGTAGCTGACTTTAATAATGGAAGTTAATACATTAATTTAATATATATTTAAAGATCAAAGAAATGGCTCTATATTAAGTTTTATAGCTGAAAGTTTCCAGAAGTTAAATAACCGCTGGAATATCTAATAATTTGGACCTCTTCTACATCAATCAGTTAGACTCATATAAATATATTATATATTTATAAATATTTATATTTTTTAATTTAATTCCAATCTTATCTAATTTCTTATCTTATCTTTAAAGAATCTATGTAACTTCGGTGAGCATTGGCGAGAATGTAGCTGGCGGCTTGATCATTGGCCTGGGCGTTGTCATAGTCATCATTGCAATCTCGGGCTGTGTGGTTGCGGCACGCGAATCGCCCAGAGGCTTGCTCTTCGTAGGTGTACCTTAAATGTAAGCTCTATTTGCCAAACTAACCATAGTTTGTTTACTGTATAGTACGTGGTGGCTGTGGTACTGCTGATACTCACGCAGCTGCTGTTCCTCAGCATGGTCTCGCACGGCACCAAGGACGGTCTTTCGGGCAGCATTAACGAGGGCTTCGACAAGCTCTGGGATGCCGAGCGCAATGAAACGGGCGCCCTGGCTTACTACGAGACCTGGCTGCACTGTTGCGGTGTCAACAACTCCGGCGACTATGCGGTCATCAATCATGCGGTGCCTCGAACCTGCTGTCCAGAGCTCAAGTGCGTCGATCTCTCCAGCGTGTACAAAGTGGGCTGCAAGTCGCAGTTTGTGGAGTACCTGGACGACAGGCTATTGGTATTTAAGATCGTTTGCTGGCTGCTGATAATAGGCGAGGTAGTATTCAAATAACTTTTAATATATATTTATATTATATATGAAATTCAAAATCCCTCAGGCTGTTGGCGCCTTCTTTGGCTGGCTGCTTTTAACGGGCTTGAAGAATCAAGGACGTCGTAACAACTCCGTCTGGATGTAACTCGAATTTAACACTAAGCCTTAAGTATTATATATTATTAATAAGAGAAAAAAAGCAACTAATATTTATTTGTTTCACTATTAAAGCCAATTTACTACAATACTCAAAATGGATTAGTTTTTTATCAGATCAAAGTAAAGTTTCGAGGTTCCGCGTGTTTGATTCTTAAACGACCATTTGCTGAGCAAGGCATAGTGTCCTTTGCTTAGTGGCAGTCCAGGAAAACCCTTCGATATTTCCGTATTGGATACGTTGTCAATGCTCACGAATTTTTCATGCTAAAAAAACAATATTCAATGTATAAATATAAATCTTGCCATCATTTGTTGATCTTACGTAGGGGCAGGTGTGATTCATATTTGTGTGACGATTCACAAAGCGATATATAAGCTTTCCTAAGGCATTATAGCTCATCTGCCAAAAGCGACACATTTCAACTTCAATGGCGTACATGAACGGTTTCCAGTCATTCCTTTTAATCATTAGTGTTAGACTTAACTGCGGTGTGTATATGCTTAAATATGACTTGAGCTTTAGGGACTTTGAGAATACTTACATACATCTCATTTATAATGGGGGCGTGCAAATTATAGCCCACATTGTAATAGTTCTGTGAACGATTCACATGTCGAATGTAACAATATTCCACAGTGCAGAAACCTTTATCAAAGCAGTCGCAGGTGACATTTGTGAATGTGATGAAGTGACACTGTAGTTGGTGGAAAAAGGTTTTAAACTTTTTTAAAACTATATATGATAAGTGTAATTACCTGTACAAAGTTAGCATTAAATAGGTATATATATACCGTTATAATACTCATCATACTCGACGTGTCCATTTGATTGCTCTTGAGGTAATGTTGGTAAAATATCAATTTCCACTGCTCACACAGATTGAACTTCATCAGCAAATTAAGCATGGTCTTGACGCACTTGACTTGCAGGTACCCTGTAAATAAGAAAAAAAGTTAGTATTTTGATATACGACAATCTATAAATATTTTGAAAGCTTTGTAGATGTCATTTAAATGTATGAAAATAAAAAATTAAGATATATATATATATATATATATATATATATATATATATATATATATATATATATATTAATATATATATATTTATATATTTTAGAATATATATAGATAAATAAAAATATATATTATTATTTATATTATCTATAATATATATATATAATCATTATTAACTTTATTTTTTTTTTGTTATATTAATTTTTTATCAAGGAAATTTCGTGCTATATTAACATATATTTTGAAAATGTTCTAAATGAAATTTAAGTCAGGTCATCAATCTATTATTATCTATATAAATATATCGTGTATTGCATTTGCTAATAATTTTTAACGTTACCAGTCAATTTTACTTTTTAAAGATAGTAATAATGCAGTTTTAATTGCTTAGCTCTAAATGTTTGGGGCTTGGCTTGATTTAGATCGTGCTGGAATTTGCTACAATCAGTTTTTAGCAAGCATTATCCGCTTGGCATATCTACTTATTACCCTAACAATAGTTAACAAATTTGTACTCTATCTATAAACAAATAAAAAAATATATATTAAGCTGTTCATAGAGCTGTGACTATCGATATTTAATTGGCAAATAAAAAGTGACAAAAACAATAATAGTATGTTAGCAAAAATTTGATTATATAAAAAAAAACCGAACTAAATATGTAATTACGGTACAATTCAAATATCTTGGTAATTGTTTAATTCTTTGACAAGCGCTGCAATGGCACACCCTGTATTGTTTAAGCGCCTGCGCTGAACGGCTCGACAAACAAAACGTTGAAGCTCGAAACCATGTCAGACGTCAGTCGATTGGCAACGTTCGGGCTGTAAGCGAGACAGCGCGGTCCGTATTTGGCTACAATTGGAGGCGCGTCAATAATGCCCCCCAGCGTCGCATAGACAACAGGGTTCACTGTCATTGTCGCATAGACACAGCATAAATAGCTGAGAGTGCGGCGGCTTCCATTCAATTGCAGCTAGTGAAAAATCAGTCGTAAGTGCGTTATGCGAAAAGCAAATAGTTTCCGCCGTGTTCAATTACAAACTTTGTCTTTTGCCTCTTTCCTCTTGCTTTACAGTTCCCCTTTGCTGGCAGCCATGGAGAAGTCATTTGCCATTACGCCCTGGAAGTATGCGTTGTTCACAACATGCATTCTGATTGCGGTAAGTCGTTGACCAACTGACCGAAGGACGTTTGCTGACCCGATTATATCGACCGAGCAGACAGCGCGTAGCCAAGCCAGGCAGATAGATCTCCGCATGTGCAAGCAACAAATCGATTTTTCGTGAATCTATCAAAAAGCTTTGAGCAGCTGTCGGCACTCGCTAGTCTAATTCCTTTTAATTATTATTTCATTGTTTACGTTTGCACTCATTTGTTTTCGTTTTTGACATACATGTGGTATACGCAATGCGGCGAAATATTTGCATGATTGCCGGCCACAGCCGACCATTCATAGCTGTAAATCTATTTATGACAGCCAAATGGCAATATTTATAAAATGAAAATGAGTGTTCAGATAAATATATGCATACATGCTTGGAGTAAAACGTATGAGCTCTTTCAATTTTTCTTTTTTCTCTGTACGTAAACATTTTGCTGTGTTGAAAATTAAATTTGTGTAAGTCTTATATTTCTGTTGGCTTAGTATTATTCTTTCATTCTACTTCACCTTCCTTCCTTTGTTAATGTTAAGCTGTCGTCCAAGTGTTAGATCACTTTCTACTGCTCTTAATTATGTCTACAAATGTCTTTTAAATCTTGTTATTTACAGGGCTTTAATATCTTGTTCCTCTCATGTGGCGTTGTCACCTGGGGCTCCGCCGCGTCGGTCTATGGCGGCTATTCTGCTGCTCTTTGCGGCGTTTTGATCTTTGCTGTCTCTTTTCTGGGCGTTTATGTGGCACTCAAAGAGTCGTATAAGTTTTCCAACTATGTAAGTGCCTCAATTAGCTACGTTAATGGGCCCTAACTTATATAAAACATATTTCTTTTAGTACATTTTGTTTTGCATTCTGACCATCGCTGTGCTCACCACGTATTTCTTCATCTTCTCGAACCTGAAGAGTCAGCTGTTGGTGGACTTTGATGAGCGCATGAAGCGACTCTTTGCAGAGAAGTCCACGCAGGTCGATACAATGCAGCCCATACACAGTCTGTTCCGCTGCTGCGGCCTCGACGGACCGCAGGACTATCTGGGCAAAGAGGATGGCGGCGCCTTGCCGGCCAGCTGCTGCTATGGCTTCGACTGCACCGTTGCCTCGCACATGTATGAGGAGGGCTGCCTCACCAAAGCCGCTCACAGTCTGCAATTCCAGGCCGAGATCAACTATTATGCAGCCATTGTCATCTTGGCGCTGGAGGTGATTTAACTATAGTCGAATGAAGAATTGTAATATATTAATTGAAATTTTTCCTGCTACAGTTCTTAAGTCTACTCTTCGCCTATCTCATGGGCAAGGCTCGCAAGCTATTGAAGATCAAGGATGACGAAACACCAATCAATGAGGATTAAATACATGACTCGAAATCTGTTTAGTGGAATTTAGTTAGTTGTACTAAGAGCAAGCCATGGCAATGCCAAAGTTAATCAATTTAATAAACGACATAATTAGCCAAATGAACAACATTAAGAGATGATTATTGATTGGGAGATTGAGAAAGTGTATTGGTTGTACTCCACTAACAAAAATTTTCATAATAATCATATTGATCATTATCTTATTGAGTATTATTAGTAAATATTGAAATAATGGCGCTTACTTTATATAAATATTACGATAATTATATATTGTAATGTTCATTATTTAAAGGATTATTTAAATAGCAAACATTATTTTAATGATCATTATTTGAAATATTATTTGCATAATAAACATTGTCATAATGTTCATTATCTTAAATTCTATTTTTTCTTTAGTATAATAATATTCTTTACATACATGGTTTTTTCATGATAATTTTTTTTACATCATAATGATCATCACATTCAAGATTTTTTGCATAATAATCAATATAATGATAATTCTTTACATTATAATGAATATTTTTAATAACAATATCATCATTTTTTAATGATCATTATCATTCGCATAATGATCATTACAAATATTACAATCATTATCACTATAAATATTACAATCATTATCTTACTAACTATTACAATTGTTATCGTTCAACTTAATATTATGAACTACTTACCAACACACACACAGAAGAGGAGCTCTGCACGGCACGACGCTGCACTGCGACTGCCCATCAGGGAGTCAGGTAGACGACTGAGCGCAGCGCTGCAAGTGGCTCGCCTTTTATAGGCGACGGAGGCTCAGTCGCAATTAAGCGCGACTCCATGGGCTTTCTTAGAGTTAAATTTTACACTCGCTCGCTGAGTGGAAGAGGCATATCGGTTTTTGCATTGAGTAAGAAGTTTATAGAGCTGGTATTTGAGCTGCACAGACTGACGAACAGAGCTCAGTCATCTCGGCTCGTTCAATTGATCTGGAATATAATAATAAATATTTAATTAATTTAAATTGCTAATATTGATTATTGTTATGGCTTCACTGTATACAAATCCAAAATTCCAGTAGCTCGGCAACACTGTTCCAATGTGCGAAGACCCAAATATAATTTTGCATATTCTTTTCTCTGGCATCAGTCAGGCAGCCGACGCCGATACGATCGGTTGTGTGTATATTATATATATTTTAGCTTTAATAAACGCCACGAATTTGGATAGCCAATATGGGCTGTACTTCCGGCTGCTTTAAGTGTTTCCTAAACATACTCAACACGGTCTATGCGGTAAGTTTCGCAGAGTTCAGAAGTAACGAGAGAATCTCGTTAAATCTCTTCATGAATATTTAAATTTCTCCAATCGAGAGATAACTTATAAATGTTTATATATAGACATATATATACGCATGTATATATATATTTAAAATATTGCACTGTGTGTACGACTATGTATTAGAATTGTCAATTTATAGCCGGTTTTTGGCCAAACAATGTACAGAACAGATGGAAATACATTTAGGTGTGTGATCGCGTGTATATAAAGTTAAATATATAGACAAAATACATGTATGTATACATATATTCAATACATATATTTAAAATAAATATATATTATTATATAGTAATATATTTTAAACATGCATATATCATTTATAGGCTATACACAACTTTTATAACCCCAGACTCTGACGTATATTGTTAAGCACTTGCTCAGAATATTAAAACTAACATATTGTAATGAAACGTATAAGGCAGCCGTTTACATTTATATTTATATATCTTTCAACCGATATAATAATACATTTTGATGAGCCCTATCAGCCTAGGCAGTTATTCATATTCGTCTGTAGCCCATGCAAATGTTGCAATTAAAATATAAGCAATTTCTTAGGAAATTTTGAGCCCATATAGCAGCTATAATAAAAATGCGCTGATAATTTGAAGTATCATATATATATATATATATTCAATATATATTTGCACTTGCATGTTCATATTCCAAAGTCTTACTTTAATTACCTTAGATCATCAGAAATCTCACTGCATTTTTCTGCGTGCATATGTCCTGTATTACTTATAGAAAGTTAAGCAGAAGAAGAAATCACTTAAAATATTATAGAAATGTAGATTCAAGTTACTATATGTTCTCCTTATAAACCATTTTTAAACCATTTTCTTAAGTTCAACTGTTTTTCTGACTCTCATCTCTATAAAGCTTTACAATTTTAAAATATATAATAAAAGAAGAAATCGGTTACATACTTCTAGAAGTTTAAGAGCTAGTTACTATATGTTCAACATTTCGATTCCAAAACTTACCTTAATTATTTGCATAAATTTTTTTGCTTCAAGTTAAGCTTCAAAAGATTCCAACTACATTTCTGACTTCCAACTTAAGCTCTTTAAACTCAAAATGATCATAATTATATATTTATATTTAATTAGCTTGTCTTCAGAATACATAGCTCTCTATAATCATGTCATTTCCCTTTCATTATTTTTGCTCATTTGAAAACTTTCTCTTTCATTATGGCTAAGATATAAGGCGAAAGAAAATCAATTTTTTTTGGCGACTTTTGGCTGAACTTCTTTAATCTTAAATATAAATATTTATTTATCAGCTCTTTGGTCTGCTGATAATTGGAATAGCCACGCTGAGTCTCAGCCAGGCACCGACTGCATATATTATCTATTTGTATGTGATTGGCGGGGTGCTGTTTGCTTTTTCTATTATCGGCTGTTGTGGTATCTGTCAGGAGAGTGTGTGCCTGACCACAACGGTGAGTGAACTTGATAAACGAAGCGCGAGTAGCATCGATTCTATGTAAAATGCTTCCATGTCGCAGTATGGTTTCATCTTGCTGGCGTTGCTGATTGTGCAATTGTTTGGCTTGTTCGGCAATAGCTTCGATGAGGAGTATATCAAGCGCTATGCGGTCGAGGCTGTCGATGCGAAATGGAAACTAGAGATGATAGAGCGCGGTGCCATGGACAAAATACAGCGTACGGTGGGTTGACTAATGAATGAATAAACGAATCAATAAATGAATAACTATTTGAATAATTCGCATCCAAAGTACGAATGCTGTGGCCGCAATGGACCCGACGATTATGTGAGCATAGGTCGCACCACTCTGCCCGACAGTTGCTATCCCGATGGCAAAACCAATATACCCTACTTCACGACGGGCTGCGTCAATGCAGCGGCTGATGAATTCCTGCGATTCTTCAGCTATGCTGATAACAGCAAATGGGCCTCGTTTGCCATAACGGTAAATCTATTTACAATAGCTATCTCCATGGATATATATTGTCATAATTAATTATTTTTATCATTCGCAGGCTTTGCTGTGCTTCTGCACCTTCTATTTGGTGCACCGCTTTCGCAAGGAGCGCCAGAGATACACATATCATTATTAAGAATTGAAAATATTTACAAAACTTTTCGAGCTTTTCCGATTTGTCAATATTATTTTTAGACACTTACAAATAAATTGTGAATGCTTTTAAAGCCCGGTAGTCCAACTAATTGTTATTAATCATCTATTCTTGATACTCGGCTCAGGGCTGTCGTCTCTCAGCTATGGCGTCATTCATCTCAGTCAGCTCATTCATCTCAGCCACGCTCGTGCTCCACTCATGACGCAATGTGTTCGATAATCGGTTTAGTTTCTAAGAGTCGCCGATCGTACGTCTCTCTCTCTCTCACTCTCTCTATTTCTCTCTGGCTCTCTTTGCGACGTTTTCTCTCTTGACATCTGGCTGCTATTTACCATAGACCCAATTGCGGAGTGCACCACTTTGGAGCTCGTTTGGCTCTTCGGCTGGGTCAGACCGCCCGGCTGTCTGTTTGTTTACTTGTTTGTTTGTTTGTTTGGCTTCCGACATCGTCGAGGCTTTGGTATACAAACACACACAAGCACACACACACACGCACACACTCACATAAATTGACTTTTGATTTTGGCTTTTTTTGCTTTTGCTTTTCGTGTTTGTTTACTGTGTTTTTGTTTGCACTGTGGTGCTCAGTGGTGCTCAGCGGTGCTCTACGCTCGGCATCAGCGCCAGCACCAGCGCCAGCCTCGGCCTCAGTTTCAGTTTCAGTTTTTGAGTTTTAGTTCGTTCGTGACCGTCTACTCGCTAGCAGTTCTCGACTCTGAGTTTGGGAATAAAAAATCTAATTATTCACAGCATAGGCCAACTGTTGCACGTGTCGCTAATCAGCTCTGATTTATTTTCTATAATTGTTTTTTCTTCGAAACACATTTTCGAATATTTGCAATCATGGGCTGCGCTACGGGCACCATCAAGTACTCATTGTTTCTCTTCAACGCATTATGGGCGGTAAGTTGTGTAGATTTTTGAAAAGTTTTCGAACCAAAACATCTGGCGTATTGCTGACTAGAAAATAGGCAAATGCATTTGCCGTGTATTTGGCATGGCGGACTGGCAAATATGTTTCACGAATACGCAAAAGAAAAAACCTTTTGTAGCTTCACCTAAAGACCAGATGATATCATCTTGTATATGCGTGCTTAGTTCACAGACTATTATTATTGTTAGTCTACAGTAGACAAATACATGCATGATTTCTAGCGCTCGGCTGGTGGCGAAGTCTGTGTGCGTGTCTCTGTATGTCTCTGTGTGTGTGTGTGAGTGAGTTGGGTCTATTGTCTGTGGTGTTCTTTGTTAACAACCACTCGGCGACAACGGCAACAACGACAACGACGTCATGCCTTCAGATTTAGTATAATAATTAAAAACTGAAGCAAAAAAAGAAGAGAAATAGAAACCGGATTAGAAAACGAAGCAAAAGACACCAATGTCAACACCTGGCGATGAAAGCGGCCAACGTTTTATTTCATTCATTTTCGTCTCCAAAAAGCGACCAATTTGTAGCTATACAAAATATGCTCTCATATCTCATGACATCAGCTTCAGTACCTGGTACACACGATGATGTAAGGAATCTAAGCTTGAGGTAATGAATCTCAGCTGTATGCTAGTCCCAGCTTTGTCATAATATTTGGAGCTGGGGGCGTTTCGGCATACGTCTGAGTCATTTATGATTCACTTAGCTTTTTTTATCTCGCATAAATGTTTTCCTACTTGATTTTCCCTTCTAATATATATTCCATTACAGATACTGGGCATATTGGTCATAGTGTTTGGCGGCCTGGGCTGGGGTGCCATGCCCCAGCAATATGCCATCGGCATAATTGTGCTCGGCGGCATTATCTTGCTGATATCAATGTTTGGCTGCTTTGGCGCCATCAGGGAGTCGTCGCGCATGCTCTGGACCGTGAGTGCCCATTAGAAATATATCTATAAATATACATATTTATATATTTTCAACTATTCTATAGTATGTCTCGTTGTTGCTGGTGCTACTCGTATTGATTGGCGTCTTCATCTTCTTCAATAAACGCGATGTATTCAAGAATTATGCCATTAAGACGGTTGAGGATCATTGGCAGCAGGAGTTGACCAGGCCGGGCAGCATGGATCTGATTCAAAAGACGGTTAGTATTGCACTTTCCCAATGCCAATTTGTTAACTAAACTCATTTCTCGTAGTACTCGTGCTGTGGACGCTATGGAGCTGCTGATTATATTGCCATCGGACATAGGAATAATACAGTGCCGTCGAGCTGTTGCAAGGGCAACAATTGCCTGAATCCATTGAACGTCTATCCAGATGGCTGTCTGAGCAAAGTGGAGGTGGCCTTCGCCGATGAGGCCAGCACATCGCGATACTGCGAGTGGGGCCTGCTGGGCTTCGATGTAAGTGGCTCAAGTTTTTCTCTCTGCACTCGTTGAGTTTAACAATTTTGCTCTTCTTCTTTCAGCTGGTAATACTCGGACTGGCCATCATTCTAGCCATACACTACTCGAATCGCAGGCGCCGCTACAACTACTAATAGCCTCTAATTAGTCATAATAGTCAATCGAATCCTACTCGTAGTACCTCAATTATAAGTGTCACCAATGTACCTTCTTAAACAGCTTTGCGCCATGTGTTCACTTGCCAAGCAACCCAATGAATAAAATATTAACTAAACTCGAATAAACAAATTGACTTGAGTTTCACTCTGAACGGATTTGTTCCACAGTCCAAGCGCCGCCAATCAATTAGGCAAACCAATCGGGAACGTGGGGGTAAAACTGAAAAGAGAAAAATATAAAAAATAAATAAAAGAAAATCATGAAGCTCGAATGACGACACGCTTGATGAAGTTTTCATGCCAAGTAGCGGGAAAACAGCTGGCTTGGCTTTATCCCCAAATATGTCAGCAAATACCACAAATGGGTTAAAGAGAGACGGAGACAGAGTGAGAGACAGAAAGAGAGAAGGAGGGAGCGGAAGGGCTGACCGTGTGAGGGAATATCGTTTTGTAGCTTATTGAATCATGATATCGTTTTGATGTTTTCAGAGCAAATGATGGAAGGCTTCTAATCTGATTTGCGGTCACATTGACATACAAACGAGTATTTACTTACATACTGATATACATACTTGGATATGTAGATAACTACAAACAGACTTAAATACATACATATATATATAAATATATATATATACATATATATACATATATATATACAAAATATATCAATCATATAAATCCCATGATCAGATACGTAAAGAGACGTAAAGACTCCAAATTATTGAGAATTGCATAGAAGAGCTTTAGTTTTGGTTTTAGTTTTTTTGGCTAAATGTAAAAGACAATACTCCACCACTTGCAAAACTACGATTTTTATAAGCATCTGATCCCTTGATAATCCCCACAATATTCAATTCAAGAGTTTCGAACAATGATTTTGGCTGCCTTAAAAATGTTAAAGAGTATATAGATATAACTAAAATCAGGGAGAGATAAATGCCCTAAGAATCTAAAAGTATTATATTTATATTTAAAAACATAGTGAAATATTAGATATGCATCTAAAGTCAATTTCAGTCGGTTTCACATACCGTGTATAATAACTCAAGTCCACTCTACTCCCCCTGTATAACTATAGGGCAGTGTTGAAGAAGCCCTACTTAGCTGGCATGCCCAAAAGAATGCAGCATAAATCCAAAAAAGGTCAGCTCTTATGCGTATATTGCTATACTTGATAAACTGATTGATTGAGCGCTTGAGCGTGACGTCACACAATCAGCGCTCATCTGCGCGAGCGCATTGACGCGCTCTCTTTTAATTTCATACGGGTCTGCTGCTGCTGCGCATGTGTGTGTGAGCGTGTGAGTGTGTGCGTGAGGCATTTTGAATGTGGAAAATAACGAACATTTTTATTCGGATTCAGTTTGCAAGCAAACGCCGAACGCGACAGACTCTTCGAAACGGATTTAAGGCAACAAAAATATTAAGCAAAACAAAAAGGGGAATCTATTTTGTTATTTGGAAAATAAACAAGCGCGCTTTTGTTGATTTGGAAGTCAAGAGGTTAATAAAGCTTGTGTGCTGTGATATGTGAAACAATGAGAACAATTTCAAATGCTAATGAGCGCCAGCTAATTAAGTGCAATCAGCAATTGGAATAAACACAAAGAGAATAATTTCATTTGCAGCGTGAAAAAATGAAGCAAATATGAGATAATTTTCAAACTTGTTTTCGTGTATTAAAAATATACTTTTTATGTTCCAAATATATATATAAATATATATTTAATATTGGTGTTGAGTTATTTAACGATATTTTATTTTTAATTTTCAGCCTGTCAAGTTGAAATCTTTAAAAATGGGCTGCCCCACAACGAGCGTCAAGATTACCTCAATCGTTCTGAATGCCATTTTGGCGGTAAGATTTTATTTATTTTTAATATACACATATATAGCGAGCGAATTATGCAAATGTACAGACACAGTCGTATATACAGACAGAATGTAATTTGTATATATTTCAATGACATTTATTAGTTCACTGATGCATTCGAATTTGAATCAGAAAAGGAAATAGGCCACTTGCAGGCATGATGTCATGTGCAGGCGAACGAAAGCGAAATCAACTCGGATTTGGTCAAATATTAATTATAATATATCTATTATTTAGTCGACTAGCACTGCTGCAAGATGCTAGTCTGCTCGAAAATTCCCGTGCACATGGCCCCAATGCTGTCGCTGAGCCACTTATAGCTGGCCGTGTTGTATTTTTAATACAACATTTTGTCATTTGTCAGATTCACACACTTTAGCCACGTCGTCGACAGGTCTTTGGCCAACACAGGCACACACCCACACGGCGCCACCCTGGTACCGCCCAGACTACCCCTTGTTGTTACCATGGCTAACAGTGTTTACACTTGCAGCTTTTGTTTTGTTTTGAAGTCGCGTATTGTGTATGTAGACGCCTGTGCCCACAATTGCACCACAATTTCTTTCTGGTGCTGGTGCTGGTGCCGGATGATGTCATGACCCACTACTTATTTGTAGTTTGACCTATATACGACGTTATCCGAATCCAGGCTAACCCAGGCCTCAACCCCCAAGTGGATTGCGGGGTGTGTTTCGCACAAACAAGAACCAACAGCCCCCGAACGTTAACCAACCAATTGATTGTCTTGTTTGGCAAAGCAAAAGAGGGAAAGTTACTGCCCTTTTCAATTTCAAACGAGCATATTGTTAGCCAAGAAATATAGCTTTACTCTACCTACATGATCTTGTATATATGATGTATATCAATTAGCCGCTAGGGTATATAAATTAGTCAAGCAATTAATGGAAAGAAGAAAGCAAAGGCTGTTGAAGCTTAGATACATTTTAGCAATAAATTTGTTAAGCAATGCAATTTTGGCCAAGAAAATATATATTTTTTGCCTAAAAGATCTATCATATATGTGTACATATTTTATACATATATTTTCAAATGCATTTTACTATATAACTTTTGCTACTGTGGCATATAAATTAGTCAATTACAATTGCAGCTTAAATACTCTTTAGTAAATTTTGATAAGAGGTAGATAAATTCATATATTTTGAATTGATCTATAAGATCTACCATATGTATGTGTATATTTACTACAATATTTGCATTATTTTTGAAGAGAAGGTCTAAAGTAAAGTAAAATCTGTTGAAGTTTAGGTACTCTCATCATATAAAGCTCACTCAGCATGAATATCTTACAGTTAATAAAAAAATTATTTATAGATATACACTTAACTAATATGTATTTTATTATAATTTATATGCCTGACTTTTAGCAATATATCTTAACTACCTGAGCCCATGGAATATATCTATTAAAACTGCAAAATCTAGAATCTATATTTATTATGAGCTATTTACTTTGATATTCTAGGGTATATAAATCACTCAAGTGTCGCGGTTTGTGGTTCAACGCAACACATATATGGCATCTCTCGTTATATACTACAAACATGCATATATATCATTTAAAAAAAAACCTCAATTAAACCGCGCTACAGCGTTTCGATTTCGATTTATTCCGAATGCACTAAGACCTTGTCATCACAGCACATATATGTATATATCATATATATATTATCTGGCAAATGACTGTTGCAAATTTCCAGTTGAATTTCCGCTTGTCTTGCAGTTCCTGGCAGTGGGTGCGATTGGCTGGATAGCGTTCAATGCGGATACGGAGAGCGAGGAGTTCGTTATCGCCGCCTACGTGGCGTGTGCGATAATTGTGCTGTTCGTCTTTCTGGGCATCTTTGCGGCAATACGCGAATCGGTTTGCCTGACCGCAACGGTAAGGTTATTGAACTGGCTAATGAGCGAGCGAATCCACTGTAATTGCTTGTGTTCGTTTGCAGTGCGCTGTGTTCCTGCTGCTGCTGGCCATACTGCAAATTGTGAGCACCTGTATATTTCTGCACCAGGCGGAGGTGCAGAGCGCCCAGACCACAGTGGAGGTGGCCTGGCAGGCCAACAACATGGACGGACTGCAGCAGAAGTACGAGTGCTGCGGCAAGAGCAGCGCCCAGGACTATGTCCATCTGCGCCAATTGATACCGCCCAGCTGCTATGCCAATCTGGAGCAGCAGCCGGAGCATCTGTATGTCGAGGGCTGCATCGAGAAGCTGCAGGGCCACTATGAG
The DNA here is from genome assembly GCA_035046225.1 of Drosophila pegasa. Classification (NCBI taxonomy): domain Eukaryota; kingdom Metazoa; phylum Arthropoda; class Insecta; order Diptera; family Drosophilidae; genus Drosophila; species Drosophila pegasa. The sequence goes on along the minus strand of JAWNOD010000076.1, from coordinate 5,285,286 downwards.
AGCGACAAGCGGCGCTTCATCATTGTGTCCTGGGTGCTGGTCGCCTTTGAGGTAATTATTGGTGTCCTTATTTCCAACATCAATTTCAAATTGAATTCGCTAATAAATGTGTGAATTGCAGCTGCTGTGCTTCGCTATGGCCGTTTTCCTGGCCATCAGTTTCCGCAATAAGCAGCGGCGTTTGCAATTTTAATGGCCAACTTTAACCGCATGACAAGTACAAAAACTGGGCTAAACTATAGCCACGCCCACTGGGCCAAAGGAGAATTAAGTATTTGATTTGTGCTTTGGCTATTGGAGCATGAATATTTACCAAAAATATAATAATATAATAATAAAGCTTAAAACTTTTACTACATCTGCTGCAACATAAGCTAAGTAATTAAATCAATTTATTTTATTTATTTATAATTTAATTTAATTATTTAAAACTGCAAATAAAAACTATATATGTATGTGTTCTATAAAGGAAAATTGTTTTTCTGGGATTATATATATACAAAAATAAAATAATAAATCTGGCTAAAATCACTCTTCAAATTGGCATCAAATTTCATACGCATTTTCCTACATATTTATTATTATTTTTTATTGAAACGCACAAATAAATGGCGTATACCACACGTGGTGCGAGCGCCTTCTCCAGTCCAGCACAATTCCGATTCACAAATGGCCAGCAACTTTGGCTGGATTATAAATAGAGCGACGTCACATTTTCATGGCCAAAATGAAGCAAGAAATACGTAAGGCTAGCCAAAAGAAATTATGCGCGTTGGCAGAGGCAGAGGCAGACAACTTGTTGCTCATCGGCCTGGCTCATACCTAGCTAAACGCAAATATGTAAGTCTGTACGTATGTGAGCATGTAAATATGTGTCGTATTTATGTTTTGTTTTCTTCATTTTGGCATGCGCCGCGGCCAGAAACGAGGGCTGGCTAATTGATAAACAAGGCATGTGACTCAGGGAATGCCAAAACGATTGAACTTTCTGTCAACTAAAAAAGAACTATGGATAGTTCGCATTTCTCTCACTCAGACATGTGCAGAGTGAGGGAATGGAATAAGCAGAAATTTATTGTTTGAAAAATTAAATTATAAAAATGAAAACGGCCTAGGAATGCCAACGCCTTATAGGCAATTATCTAATGGTAATATATATATGATATTATAATGAAGTATTCTATTGTCTCTTTTTGATGTCATGATGAGCGAGACTCGCTCGATAGAGAACTGATTTTCTGCCAGGATCCATAGTGAAAAGTACATAGCAAATTACGGCCACCGCTAAGATTAACGACAGGCACGTCCACAAAATAATGTTGAATATGATGGGAAAGTCGCGAGATCTCAATTTACCAAAGGGATTCGTTTTGTTGGACCCCTTAAACTCACGTGCCCCAAGGGACAACTTGCGCCTTCGATCCGTGGTCTGTAGAAAGAGCAGCGCATTCTTTGTGCCCCTGGCTGCATTCAGTAGACGTTGAGTGGCTTCTTCGATCAGCTGCTTGGCCTCGTAGAGCAGATTGTTTTTGTTGACCTTGATAATGTTTTGCAACGAGATGCGTACGACGATCACCTGCGAGGGCTTCAGCAGGGTGCTCAAGTTCTCACTGAGGGCATGCACACAGCCGAGTTCCTCCAGAAAATTGCGATGATTGGCGTACTCGACGGGCTTGAAGTGTTGTATGGACTTGGCTAGGGGCACGCTGGCGTTGCCAAAGTAGTTCCTATACTTCTCTACACCAACTGTATGATTAATGAAATTTATGTCATACACGGTCTTTGGATCGAGCTCGGCAATGAAACTGTCTATGGAATCCTGAGTTGCCGAATAGACTAGATTATACACTTTCTTGGTGTCCAATGCATTCAACTCATAAACACCTTGGATATGCACGACTATCAAGGCAGTGGACGCCAGAGCAAATGGATTCTTGATGGCCAAGCCTTTCCAAGTGTAGTCACCACTGACAGCGTGTCCCTGAGTAGCTAGCAGAACATCGGCTAAGTGAAAGCTATCCAGATGATCCTCACCAACCCAATTCATGGACTCAGGACTCTGCAACACTCGCAACTCACCATCGGCTCGGGTGTTAACAAGGAATAGCAAAAAAGTAAATAAATTTATCAACATTTTGAATCTTTCAATTACAACTTTTGCTATGAGAGAAAGGTTAGAAATGGCTTTGCCCTTGCTATACATTCGACTTTTATAAATAGAAGCCTACTCTGTTTACCTTAATATTTTTAATGTCCTTTGCCTTATCAACGCATCAAATAGCTTTTGTGCTGCGCAATTTATCAATGAATACTTATGTACTATATACAAGATATATATACTATATACATGTGTGTATATATATAGGACAAAAGCTCCTTTTCAGTCATTCGGCAAAAAGCTTTTGTCGGCATCGTCGTGACATCATACCACCCACAAATGTTATGACCGCCAAGAGACACACACATAAACACATTAATAGCACAACAAGTATTATGACTAGAAATTAAGTGGAGACGACTAAGAGATACGCAGTGCAAAATGAATAAAATAACCATATACAATTAAATATATATAATTAATCAAAATTTAAATTATGTAACTTTTTTTAAAATTATTATAATATTTAATTATATATAATTATATTTTAGCTTGCATAAATACCACTGACAATTAGCCTGAACACTACAATAAAGAACAATAATATTATATATTGCAAGTCCTTGCTCACCTACATATTTCCAGGGTATCGCAAGCACGACACGAGTTACGTCGTAGCACTTGAACGTTGATTTCTTGGTAGAAGCCACCAATGGAAAAAAGCTAGCTAGCTGAATGTCAGACTGTCGTTTCGCCTTATTGTCTGGGCTGGTGGCCCTTTATTTGGAGGGGGCGCCACAATTTCAAAAAATAAATGCGCGTCGCTTAGTCGCAATTCAACCTGTATGGCTAAAGGGCTGGAGCTGGAGCGTGTTTATTATTTTATTAGAAACACTGAGGCGAAGGAAATTGAACACACTATCGATTGATTTAGCTTGGTGAACATGGCCAGTCGCGTCGCTTGTCTGAAAGTCCTGCTCATCGTTTTAAATGTGCTTTTAACGGTGCGTATACGTAATATTTACCAACTCTGCATCAGTGTAGACAGCTCACTTTATTTCTAGCTGGTGGGCATCGGCTTCATTGCGTTATCTGTCTATGAGCTGAACAACGTTTCGGCGGGCACTTTTCAGCACATCGCAATTGTGGTGCAGATCTTTGTGGGCTCGTTTGTGGTGCTTAGCTCGTTCCTCGGTTGCTTCGCCGGCGCACGCCTCTCCCTGAGCCTCATTTGGAGCGTGAGTGGCTAGAAATTGTTGTCGAATATTAGTTAATATTGTGTTTCTCTAGTTTGTCAGCTGTATGTTGATATTGATTGGCTTGCAAGTCTACATAATCGTCGCAGCTCATGTCACGGACTATGTGGAACGGTCTCGTGCAGATTTCCTGGCTCTTTGGGCGGATCAGCGTCGCAACGTGGAGCGCATAGCCTTTATCGAGCAGAAGGTGAGTTGGATTAATGTTTGAATACCTACTTATTTATGCACTCCTTGGACAGTACACATGCTGCGGCCAGAGCGGCCCACAGGACTACATACTGCAAGGCGTTGGCTTTCCACTCAGCTGCTATGAGCACAAGGAAAGGCTGCAGAGCAAACTCTTTGGCAACGGCTGCTTGGAGGCTGTGCAGTCGCATGCCACCGATAATCTCATCTACGGGCTCATCAGCAAATGGCTGCTCTTCGCGCTAGAGGCAAGTTGACCTTAACATCAATTCACTCGCATAATTTATGGCTAGCTTAGAAGGGTTAAGAATAGATTTTATTTATTAATTTTGTACAAAATTAAATACTCTTAGAGAGAGTATATTTGCTAGAGAAGATGTCAAGTTTGATCGTGAAATATCTTATAATATATAATGGCATTAGTCTCTTTATAAGGGCATTCATTCTTTAGCTTATATATTCATGCCTTTTTCTTCACTTTTTATTTTCGTTAGTGTATTCAATATTCGGCGACACTTAAGGCTTATATCTTAAATCATTTTACCTTCTGTCTTCCATCTTTTCCAGCTTTGCGCCTTGGCCGCAGCCACCCACTTGGGCGTCACGGTGCGCAATAAACAGCGACGCGAGCGTTTTTGAAAAGGTTTCCCAATTGGCCATTAGCTCATAATGCGGTTGAAAACTTAAACGTAGCATCCTTAAGTGTTGGCATTTTACAATATACAAAATATCGTGCGAAGCGAAATGAAACGAAACTCAATTGATACGCTGCGATACGATGCAATTAAATGGTCTATAAATTTGTTCTTGTGTTTTCCTTCCTCTGCTTTCCCCAATTGTTGTTGTGCATATTCCAAAACTACTTATAGCCATAGACAGCATAGCTGAGAAGATGCGTCTAAGTAGATAGATATATGGGCTGCCTATAAAGACGCATATAAAAATACATGGGAAACTGGCGAGCGTCTCTGGGCGGGACGGCGGCTGCGGGATGTGTCTCTTGAGTAACGACCAAAAAGAAAAGAAAAGAAAAGAAAAGCAAAAAGAAAAACCGAGCGTACGGCAACCACTCAACGCTTTTGTAAACATTTCGCAGTTCTTCTTCAAACTGAACGAGTTGAGTTCTCTTGGCAGCCGAAAAAGCATTAACAGAAGCGCGCGCGTCTTCGTACGGTTTGGAGATTCTGCACACAGTGCGACGTATGCCATAAAACAATTATTTAAAAACATATAAAAAAGAAAAAGAAAAGCAAACTAAAGAGAGAGAATATTTTAGCATAAATCTAAGACGAATTAGTTGCTGCTCCCAACAATGCCCACATTGCAGGTGTGTCTGCAATGGACGGCCGTGGTATTCAATACATTTACTTTGGTGAGTTTTTGCCTTTCCTTCGATTGATACGTCTTTGGCCATATTTTTTTTCTGTGTATAAATAAAAACATGTGTATATAAATAAAAGCTATGCTGACATGTGTAGGCTCATTAGCGTTCATACAAACTTTTCTCAAGTTTTTCCATTAACAAGTAGTTTGCCGCTTGACTCACGCTGCGTATGAGTAATATGCTCGTTAAGCGGCACAGTGCGTATAAGTAATGTGCAGTTAAAGCCTGATGAAGCTGTATATCTACCATACATATATAAGCTATATATAATTTGAACTCATTTAATCAACCATCATTTTACTTTTAATTACTTAATATATATATTTAGCCTTTATATATAGCCAATTTGGCAGCAAACAAATCTCCTGCTTCCATTGCGCCCAGACAAGTTGTCACTTTACTTATTTTTAATTATTGCTACATTTTTCGCACTTTTATCTGTGTGTGAGATGATGTGTGTGTGCCTGCCTCTCGCTGGGCATTTAAAAATAAAGCCGCCAGTAATTCCATGCGTTAATATTTGCTTTTATTTTGGCCTGACAAAAAGACAGCGAACATTTTCATTGTATTTTCTCATTAATTTTTTTTGGCTCGATTTCTGTTTTTAATTTGATTTTCATTTTCCTTTTCATTTTTTTATTTTGTTTTTTCTTTGTGACGCGTTATTAATTCACATGATTTTTATTTGGTTCATTAATTTCGTCTTTATCGTTCTTAGCTAATTGGCAGCCTGGCTGCCTTAGCCGGCGTCTACGAGTTGCTCTATAAGCTGGACGAGGGCTCAGCGACTCACATTGATTTCGAGAAGATCAGGCAATTGACCATTGCGGGTGTCCTAATCCTGGCCGCTGTCATCGGCTGCTCGGGCGCATTTCTCGGCTCCATCAAGGTGCTGGTGGTGGTGCGTGTGAGAGATGAATTATAAATGAGCTCAACTAAAATGTTTATTGTACTTAGCACTTGGTGTTGCTGGTCTGCTTGATTGGCGCTCACATTTATCGACTGATGCACTACAATGAGGCCCGGCACGTGAATGCCACCGAGGAGTTTGTCATGGGCATTTGGCTGAAGGAACTGTCGCATTCCGGTGCTATGCATCAACTGGAGCAAAGGGTATGCACCACGTCTGAATACAAAGAACTTAAATAACTATAATAACTATTGCTCTAGTATGAGTGCTGCGGCAACAAGGGCTTCTCAGACTATACGACTACGATGCGCGCGCCTCAGAGCTGCTTCCACACCGTGGATGGGGTGCATGCGCTCTATCCCTACACAGAGGGCTGCATGTCAGCCGTGAAGCGCGCCCATCTGCTCATCTACCGCTTTGAGAAGTGGGTGCACTGCGGACTCATTGGCTACGAAGTGAGTCAAATAATATATCGATTGCAACTTATCCTCTGTTATATGTGTGTATTTCTCTTCTGCAGATTGTGGGCATTATTTTGGGCATTACGCTGTGCTGCCAGCTGACCAACAAGCCGCGTCGCTATGCCTACTAGCACTTACGATTTCTGATTTAATACAATAAACGACTTATTTGATATGATCTCTAAACTCAAACATTGTCCAGCAGATGCGTACGGGAGCCCACATGGTTGGCGCGTGGCTCGCGGCGCACACCTGGCGGCACCTGCTGTCGTGCGAGTCGCTCGCGCCGCCGCAGCTTATACAGTAGCCCGCTCAACACCACCGTCTGCACCAGTATAAATATCTGTGGGTATACAAATAATTTGTTGTTGTTAATGAAGGTCAGTGAACTGGCAGCTGCGACTGGTCTTTACCTCAAGGCCAATGATGCACCATATAAAGAGCTTATCGCGCTGCTCGATGCGACGGTGGCTATGCAACAAAGTCGCTTGGCAGCCGCGTGTAAAAAGCTGTGCATCGCTGCCAGGCTGATAACAGCTTTTGGGTATGGACAAATGCAAAGCTTTGTAGTCGCTGGCATTGGTGTAGCCGCAACATTGATGCTGCTGCTCGAACTGTTGCATCAACTGCGGCTGCTTGTCCAAGTCGTGCCAGGCCACCGTCAGCTGCAGCTGCTGCGACGTGCTTCTGTAGCGGCTGTGCGGCTGGTAGTTGTGCAGCTGCAAATACTCTAGGCCGAGCACGATCAAGATGAAGCAGGTGAACTGTAAGATAAATCATCTATTATTCAGGTATCTATTTATATGTATATATCATTTCCACTCACAATCAAATTCACACTAAGCAAATCACAGACCAGGCCATAGCAGCCAAAGATGATGATGGTGCAGATGGTGGCGCCGAGCACCAGGCTTTCCACAAAGTACGTGTGCTCCGGCGTGTTGGGTTGCGCCATTTGCAGACCCAATCCACCTGCTGCCATCACGCCAATGGCCAGCAGCTGTAAGAGAAAAAGTAATTAATATTTAACAGTCAACAGATGCAAAGTGCAAGCTCACCATATACAGCAAATTGGACAAGAGTCCGGTGTACTTGATTGTGTTGTAGCAGCAGATCATCGTACGAATGCGTTAATCTACAGCACTCGCTTTCATTTTAAAGTAGCTGCAAGAGCTCTTAATCTTTATAGACTATATATTTTATACATAAAGACAAATAGAAAAGGTGCAGATAGCACAGTGACACTTTCTACGTTATTTTTCGCTTTTATTAAAGTTTTATATAAAATGTAAAGTATTTGTTACTTTCGTTTTTTGCTTTTCTTGTGTTGCCTTAAAATTTCCTAAAAATTTGCACTTAATAAATATGACATAGAATTGCATAGAGTACCAATAAAGTTGGAGAAAAGCTCCCAGGCGAACACTCAAAACAATTCAAGTGGGCGCGTCCCGGTGTACAATGTACGAACGAGTGATTGTGCTCGTGTTTGTGAGTGTGTTTTGGGGGGGTCATTAGACAATTTCAATAAATATCACATTGTGTTAGATCGCTGGCAGGGGATTAGTTTCGTTAAAACACAAATGTCGCCGTTCACATGCGCCATGGCAGCGGTATGAGTCCCCACTTTTGTGTTATATCCTTGAAGTTACACTCCATGCTCAGCACCACCTTCTCCACCTTCTGGCTGCGCGTGTTCGTCGCCGACTTGAGGGTCAGGCAAAGCTTCGTCTCACGATGCGAAATCTGTTGTGTCTGTAATGGGAGAGTAAACACAGATTAGCTTGTAATTAATTCATTTGAGATGCTGTCAATCTGATTACTTACGTCCATGTCATAGGTCCACTGCTGACTGGCATCCGCAGTGCACTGCGTCAGCACCACATTGGAGCTCGTTGCATTGCGATTTTTTAGCAGCTTGAATGCCCCACTTTTGGGCGGGCGATAGGTGAGGCAAACATTATCATTGGTCATTATCTGACCCTTGGGCGTAATGACGAACATGTCCATTGTTTGCGCATGCGACGAGCAATCGCCCACTGTTACCGGCTGCAGCGAGGTGCGCGGCGCGTCCTCGTTCAGCGGCCGCAGGCATTTGTCGCGCTCCAAGTCAATCAGCGACATGAACTCCTCGGACTTGCTCTCGATCTCCTCAAAGGCGCGCTTCCACTCGCGTGACAGCGCACGTCCCGGCAAGTTCTTCATGTGGTTGCTGTACGCCTGTGCGCACTCCGTCTCACCATCCAGCCATATGATTTTGCCAAAGAACCGATCCGGCGCGGGAAAGAAGTGCTCTGGCCATATGTTCTCGAGGTACCAGGAAAACGGCTTGCAGTGCAGCTTCTCGCGCAATGCCAAGCGCTCCGTCACGTTCACCCTGTCCCGTGCGCTTAGCGAGAGGCCAGCCGTGTAGAGCATCACAAAGTATTGCCAGTCGTCCATCCAGACAGTGGCAGCGCGGGCCAGATTCGAGGTGAGAACCTCGCTCATGCCGCCAGGAAAGGTGTACGGCGTGCTGCTGCGGAATATGTGGCCCACGTGGGAGCAGGGGCTGATCTCGATGCGGCCGCCGCATTGCCAGATGCGAAAGGACATCTCCACATTCTCTCCGCCCCAGATGCGCATATCGCTGTCATAGGCGCCCATTTCGTAGAAGTACTTGCGGTCGATGGCAAACAGTCCGCCAGCCATGCCCGGCGTGGCTATGGGCGCCGTGCTGTCTTTGTTGCCCTTAACGCTAGTTTGTCTTTGCTTGCGGTCGGAGGAGAACCAGCGGAAGCTCAGCTGCCAGTTAAAGGCGCCCCAATGATTCTCAAAGGTTTTCGTATAGCTAAAATTGTCATCCGATATGATGTCGATGACTGGGCAAATGACAACCTTGCGGGACTCCTGGATGCGTGCCAGCAGCGGCTCCAGCCAGCCACGCGAGCACTCGCAGTGGGCATCTAAGAAGGTGAGCACATCTCCCCTCGCATGCTGGGCGCCCATTAGGCGAGCGGGCACCAAGCCGCTGCGCTCCTTCATGCGGTACAGGCGCGTGGGAATCGTTAACACTTTGATGTACGCCTCCAGCTGGCGCTTCAAAAAGGCTGTAAAAGTAAAGCGTAAATAAGTAACAGCTTTCATGAGTCACTGGCTACTTACAGCGATCGCTGGCATCGTCCACTAAAATGATTTCCTTGAGCAGCTGTCGCGGCGATCGATTTATGACGCTCGTAATCGTGCGCAGCAGCACAGACCAGGCCTCGTTGTGGAAAACAATGATGACCGAAGTGGTGGGCATGCTCTGAGTATAGCGCTTGTCACGACATCTAGAAAGGTAGCGAAACAGGCATAAATATATATAGTATATATAGTTGAAGCACTCTCTACTCACTCATTCGTTCTGTAGTCCTTGAGCGTCCTATTCAGCGGTATGCGGTCGCTGGCCAAGATGTTAAAGCTGTTCAGCTTAAAGAAGCGCTGCATACGAAATCGATCTCGCAATGGAATTATTACAGGTCGCCCATCGGCGCCCTCGCCCTGTTTGGGCTCGAACTGGTTAATGTTGTAATCATCTGCAAATGTATAGTCATTGAACATTAAAGTTGTTTATATCTATGTTGGTATTTGTCGATGTTTTTGGTGGTTGTGGCTGTGGATGTTGGTGTGGTTGTTGGTGTGCTTGTGAATTGTGTCATTGATGTGGTTTAATAACCTGCAGTCATATTGCTGAAGATGTCTCCCTTGCCAATATAGTGAGCCACAATGTTTTTATACGGCCAGAGCGAGCGTCTTTTTGGCGGCGGTTTTGGATGACTTCGCACGATTGAGCGGATCCGACAGAGATAAAAACATAAATAAATAAATAAATAAAACAAACAAAAGATGACAATGGCAATAATGTTGAGCATTTAACAATACAAGTAAAAATGCAAAGTAGCTACGAAAAAAAAAATCGAAAGCAAGGCTGCAAATGGAGATGAAGATGAACTCGAGCCAGCCCACTCGAGTGTAACAGCAGCCACTTGCAACATCAGTTAAGCGGCTAAGCAGCCAAGCAGCTAAGAAGCCAGCGAGCTAGTAAGGCAGTCAGCCAGTTAGTTAGTTAGTTAGTTAGTCAGAGAGTCAGTCAGTTAGGTAGTGAAATAGTCTGATAGTCGGCTAGTTATTCAGCTAGTCAGTCAGTCAACTAGTTAGTCAGTCAGCTAGTGAGCTAGTCCGCCAGTTAGCTAGTCAGCTAGTTAGTCAGTCAGCTAGTCAGCTAGTCAGCCGCTTAGGCCGTTAGCCGGTCGGTCAGCTAGTCAGTTAGTCCGTCAGCTAATCAGTCAGTCAGTCAGCCATTGTTTCACTGATTCAGCCATTCAGTCACTTCGTCAGTCAGCTCAATTCGCCGTGTGGCAGATTATGCAACTGCAGTGCGGCGAAATGAAGTTTTGCAGCTTGCAATCCCAGCCTGGCTGCAACATCGTGGCAAAATGTAGTTAGATTTCACTATTTCCATAGCTAAACAATACAATACAATGGATTATATTCGATTTAGTTGGCTTACTCACCGTGGCTCTGCGTCAGTGTTTTGTATACTTGACACATATAAATTTATGCTAATTGCAAACATGAAGAATGCAAAAAACAACAAAAACAGGTAAAGCAGCCAAAGCTTCTTCAGCTGCTGGAAGCGCAGACCCATTTTGACGTGTAGCGTTGAACGTTATTAATTTTCTTTTTCTACTCGGGACAGAGCTGTCCGTGCACACGGTGTTGTTGCCTTCAGCTGCGCCGTGCTAATGACCGGCAACAATATTCGAACCTCTCTTTGTGGGCAGGCAATACAAATTGATCTCTTCTTTATATACATATATTGTTGTTTTGTGCTGTGGAGTTGTTCGCTGCGAGCGTCGAACTTGGCCGCGACCAATGCACTGCGTACACCTTGCGTGAGTGGGTATTAATTGACAACGCGTTTTAAATACATGCTGGCCGAGCGCTTGAAACTCCACTTTTAACGCGGAAACTAGTTAAGCCAATATTTTTAAGGTGCTGCTAATTGTAAACAACATATCGATAGCGCGACCGATACATTGTGGCGGTCGGCAAATACAGCGGTAGCACAGGTGGCAACGCTATGCCGCGCCGCTGATATTTAAACTTTAAAGAGTGCATTTATTTATAGAATTTGCATTTATTGCAACAACAGCTGCTGTTTCAAGTTAATTGACATTTAATTGAATATTTAACTAAAATTTCTTGTTATTCAGAGCGGCGTTTACCTATTTTATGCACAAATAACAATTCATGTTGCTAGTTAGAAAAAAACACAATAGGTGGCGCTCTTTTCAGTTTCATATTTGTTTTAAGCAGACAAAAGTTTGCATGGTTTTAGATCAAATTATTTACAACAAAACATGTATAATTTTTGTACAACATTAAATACTGTTTATATTGCCAGCCATAAGCTGGACTTAACGATAGAAACTCCTGCGCTCCGCATTTTGTAATGTAATGGCAAACAGTCCGGCAACCATGACAGTTAGTAACTGAAATTTGAATTTGATAACGACGTAGGTAGAGTCAATAGATTGAATAAACTTACTTCGATGCCCACAACCGACCAATCGCTGATGCGCTCATATCGGGTGCCCATGACGTAGGCAGCGGCCAGCCGTTGGTCACAGCCAACAGTATATAAGTCCATTGCAATGCTCGAATTCTGATTCAAATAACAGCTAGCGGGTACGCGCAATCTGCTCGAAGCATAGTCCAGTGGGCCCGACCTGCCACAGCAGTGATACTGGAAGAATAAGTAGTAACTAAGCTTATGTCTTACAACTGCAGTGCGACTCACCTTGATTTCATAGTAGGACATGCTGTCATTGTTGTACAGCTGCTGCTGCCAGGCACTGTAGATGGTCTCATTGGCCAGCAGCTGGAAGTTGATTGGTTGTGCGAATATAACGGTAATTTGTGCGAACATTAAAGCTGACAAAGTGGCGACATACTGAAAAGGGAAAATAGATGAATTTATATAGGCACACTCCAAGTGTTTCTGCTACTCACAATCCAGTTGAGGCGAATGTCCTCACGCAACGCCGCAATGCAGCCGAAGATGGTGCTGCAGAAGACCAGTATACCCAATACTATGCCCAATATGCAGGGTATGCGTATGGCCACACTAAGTGGGAACACTGCCAAGGCATACGAGCAAGCCGCTATGGATAGTGCGGCGAAAACCTAATCGAAAGACAACACTGTCAACGATCAGGTTAACTGATAACTCTTGATATATTAGCTCAACACTCACACAACAAAGGAAATCCAATACGAACGAGGAGATTTTCAGCGTTTTCGTACCGCAACTCATGCTGTTTCTCTGTGCGAATATTCTAACAAGTCCACTTCAACTGAGCACGAGGAAAATGGAAACCATACCGAAATCAAACATAACACACGAAAGCTGTTTTTTTGCTGTGTCCACTTTGGTAGAGGCTTAGAATTATTTGATAACGCAAAAAACACATTGACGCTCCCCAGCTATAGCTGATAAGGCGATAAGAAACAGTATGGAACAGCTGTGAAATTTAGTGCTCAAATCTCAATATTGTGCAGATCGCAACGAGCTGATATTTCTAACTATTGCACTCAACTCACAATTAGCTCGCATGTTTGATATGCACTCCAAAGCTGCCAGCTGCAAAACAGAACTAAATTCGAATATTAGATATATATATGTGTATAAGTTTGAGTTAGTCAGTTAGTCAACCTTGTCAACATTTAATATCCCTTATCTTCGTGTGTGTGGCGTTAGCAAACGTTGTTATCTGCAAATTGGCTTAGACAACGCTCAGTCAATGGCTCAGGGTCGGGCTGCTAACGAGGGGTAAACTAGACTGAGTTCTACCCTTACTTTTTAGAGTGCCGCAGGCAGAGGCGGATAGACTAGACTGTGCATTACACTTAGTTTTTTCAGAGTATTTTACCTGTACTTACTTTTACCAAGCAATTTCACTTGATTCCTGTGGCTCCATATTGATTTTTTGTAGTCCATTTATGTTCTACAAGGCTTAAATATATTATATAAATAAATATATATTTTTTGTCTTTGTATTTTTCCATCTTTCTCTTCAATTTCACTTAATTTTTACAATTCTAACGGCTACCCAAAAAAGTCGTTTTTCATTTTCCTTTTATGACATATTTAACACTAAATATCATGCTTTATTTCTCAACTCATCCATTTTTATACCACTTCTAGTTTCTTGTACTTTACTTGACTTAATATTTTAGTTATATTCCACTTATAGATAATAGCTATATTTGACTGGTTATCGACTTGCTTATCGATATGATCTCCAACTGAGAACCAACTTGACTGTTGATTAAAATCAGCTTCATATATTTTGGGTAGATTCCACTTGTTGAATGCATTTCAATATATACATTTCCACTGTACACTTAGCTATATTTTTATTTACATATATTTTTTAAATATATTTCACTTCACTATCATTCACTATCATTTCCCTTGCATTTCACTTCCATTTCAAGTCTATATGCCCACTATAACATATTTGCAATGAAATCATCTTAATCATATTTATGGGCGTGGCACTGTGCAACAAAGTCAACTATATTAATTTGGGCGTACGACTCAGAGTCAGGAGAACGACTCACCATTCGCTATATCGAGTTGCCCAGAACTGGGGGGCTTTGGCAAATATCCGATAAGCATAGTCTCTAGGGCTTTGCCACTCGCTCGTAATGTGCTATTTCGCGCAGTGTACTTTGTTCGTTTGTTAATATTTTTATGCTCATTTTTTACTTTTAAACGCCGTCACACAATAACTTCCCATACAATTATTATCGCAACTAACTGACGGTGAAGCGGCACTCGGCTGTTTTTTAGTAATTCAGTCTAAAAAAAGTCGTCAACGAGGGAGGTGCACCGATTCTCGATACATAGCGCTTCATACTATCACAAACAATATAGAACAATAGCAAAATGGGTTGTGCAACGGCAACGATCAAATATCTTGTTTTCATATTCAATGCTCTCTGCGCGGTGAGTAACAAGTGAGAAAAAAGGAAAAACAAAGTTTGTAATTAAATCGAACGGGATCGCAGTTAGTCAGCGTCAAAGTTCAAGTTTTTTCTTGTTATCAGCGGCACTCGAGCGTTTATACCTATATACGTATGATGTATGGGTTTCGGGTGTACACAATATTTATGTACCTATAGATAGGGGCCTGGGTGCGGCACAGAGACACAGAGCGAGAGAGAGAAAAATAGAAAAAACTGGAATACTTTCTAAATACCTGACACACACTTCTCCTATCTAAGTGGAGCAGAGTCTTATTTCATAACCGATTTCCTCAACTTGAACTTATTTGTATTTGTTTTTTCTTTCAGATTTTGGGCATTGCTGTCGTGGTGGTCAACTCGATTGCCCTTAAAGATGTGGCCGAGGAGACACGCCCCATTGTCATATTCTTCATTGTGATCGGCTCGATTGTCTTTCTGATCTCGTTCTTTGGCTGCTGTGGCGCCATCAAGCAGAGCTCATGCCTCACCTGGATGGTTAGTAAATGCAATATGCACATTAATATTTTATTTCAAATCTTAAAATGCATTACATCTTCTTTTGTAGTATTCAATTATTATGCTGATCATTTTGGTGTTGTCCTGCGTGCTGTGCTTTGCCTACGTAAGACACATCGATGAATCACAAATATCGCATGAGCAATTGGAAACTGCCTGGGCCAAGCAGAAGAATGGCACCGATGCCATGTCCATCTATCAGACGACCGTAAGTTTTAGTTAATTTAAACGAATTTTTTGCTTTTCTATTTATTTTTTATAAATACGCTAGAATTTTATATTTTTGCTTAAGATACGATTTTTCTAGATTTTTTGTCTGTTAGTTTTTTAGAAAATATTTTAGAATTTTCTGATTTTTTATAAATATTTTTTGTATTTTTATAAAAGTACTTTTTTTACGTATATATATATTTAATATAATAATTTATTTTTCAATTTCTGATATTTTCAATACTATAGAATTGTTTAGTTCCCTTAACAATAAACTCACAGATTTATTTCTAATCATACATTTCTCTATTACAGTTCAAGTGCTGCGGCATAAACGGCCCCATTGACTATACGAAATCGAATCTAACAATCCCAACTAGCTGTTATGTAACAAACAGCACCGCTACTACGTCCACCCACACAGTTTACCCTGATGGCTGCTTAAACAAATTGATCGATTTCTATGAGCAGGCCATTAATTTGGTTAGGGTATTTGGCTGGATTTTGATAGCCGTCGAGGTATGTGCACTTATCTATATGAATATTTTCGATATATTTACCCTATTGACTCAACCTTAACTATCTTTTACGTCGTAGGCTGCCGCCTTTGTGTGCGCCACAATTTTGGGCATTCACTACAACAACGAGCAACGTCGTTCCAGATATTAGGCTAGTTCCTAAACATTTTTTATTTGTATTGTAATGTATTCCGAAAATGTTATAGAAGTTTGAGTAGAAGCTAATAAAGTATTTTAATTAAGCTACATAACAATTTTGTTGTTTATGTTTTCGGGCTGGTTGAATATTATTATAAATGGGACTAAAATGGTGATGATCTTATATATGTTAGGAATAAAGGTTTGAAAAACAAAAAGAATATAAAACAAAAAACATTTTAAATTCACTTTTTAAGACATTATTCTTTAAAATAAAAAATATATATAATATATAAAAAAGAGTTTTAAATTTATACAAATTCTAAATAATATTTATAAGACTTTCATTTAAGAGTTTTATTTATTTGGCTACTCAAATTACTTTGTACCTCAAAATACTGCTAACCTAGATTTTTCTCTTACATTTTCTTTGCCCTGGCAACCCTCTTCTATCTATTATATTCTAACCCACATATCATATTTTGTTCTCTCAGCATGTGTCAAATTCAAACTTTTCTGGCTAGCACAGCTAAACGGTGCACACATGCAGAGCTCTGATTTTTGTGGATTTTTAAATGCAATTCTTAAGTGGATATGTTCAACGCGAATTCGGGCACGCGATCACACTCGCACACACACACACATACACACTCACACACAACTGTCAAAGTAAACGGTTTTGCATGCAGCTGTGTCGACAGTTTGTAACCTAAGTTTTTAATTGCCACACAGCCAGCTGAGTGTGTGTGTGTGTGTCTGTAACATGCATATAACAAATATAAACTAAATTACTCAAAAATAAATACAATTTAGACAACGCACACACAGCTACGCCCAGACACACATATGAACCGCTCTATAAAACAGTCTGAGTTGTCCTTAGACATGCCACTGAAATCCAAGCTAGAAACTATTGAAGATACCATCTGTATGTGCAGGTGGGGTGGCAGGTGTAACTACTTCCCCACCCACTGTCTACTGCTGCTGCTGCTGCTGCTGCCATTCTGTAACCCTTTCGTAGCAAGGGTAACAAACACCTTGGCTTACCGTTAGAGCAAGTGAGTGCGCGTTGCCTCAACTTTAGGTTTTTCTGTATATCCTAGCCTTTACCTTGCCGATGGGGCATTATAAATTTGAATTAGGCAGAAGAAAGCGTTGATTTTATATGAGGTATACTATACTATATTTACTTTGTAAATAATATATATAAGCCATATGCCATATTTACTATAGACAATAATATACAGCTGTGTTTACAAAAATAATAGTGTGACTCAGCACTGAATGTTGAGTCACATAATTTAGTGAGAGGTGTAAGTATATACTACAATATAAACTATATTTACTATTTAGTATATATAGTTTTGATTGAGACTCTAGGAAATTTTATTCGTATGACTATCAAACCATCTTTTCGTATCTTTGAGCTCGCTCATCATGGAACTTATTAGGTCTATGGGTTCTATAGCTAGCTAAGTTAAATCCTATTTAAGTCGGTATCAAACTTCGTTTACCTAAGCATAGAGAAAGAGCTAGGAGTCATAAAATTTGGTATATATAATGAAGACTCTTCACAAGAGCAGCTCAGCCAGCTTTACAGGGTATTTGCTAGTCAAGCACAGTCAGTTAAAGCATTCTCACTTATTTTTATTTTCATTTTTGGGGTTTAGCTTTGCGCTTTTATGTTGAGCGTAGTTAGAAGCCAGTCACATTTGAGACGAGCTCACGTGCAGTTTTGCCAAAAATATAATTCGGCTAACAGTCAGTCAGCCAGTTAGTCAGTCAGTCAGTCAGTCAGTGCAAAGCGTAGCATAATTGGTGGCGCCTCATGAGTCGCATGCAAGCGTAAGTTTATATGCAAATAAAAGTCGTCAACATTTGCGCTTCGTGCTTGGCCTTGTGTTGCGGGTGGCAGCAACAAAATTGGTTAATTTGTTGCCGCCGTCGTTCCTTAATTTTGGCACATATTCACGTGTCGTAAACTTCGTGCTCGGCAATTAGTAAACCCAGGTAACTGCCCCGTGGCAGACATTACAGTGAAACTTCCCCCTTAACAACTATTGCTGGTGCGGCACATGTGAATGCGAAGGTGTTTCGACTGCTCTATTATATTAAGTTGCCCCACACACTCACACACGCACACCTACACACCTACACCCACCTCCAGACACATTTACATTTTATTACACAAGTAATAAAAGATTTATTGCTGCTGCTACTGATGCGGCTACTGCTGCGGCAACAGACTTTGGTATGCATTCAAATTTCATATCTCCTCTGAAATCTTGAAGCGTTAAAACTTAACAAAGAAAGCTATAATTCGTATGGGATAGTTGCTGAAGGAAAGACTGCAATGAGAGAAGATGATCTTGCAGCTGGGAGAGAAGGAGACAGAGGAAAGTGATAACGAAGAGATTCAGAGTCAGGGCGAGAGACGGAAAGAAGGGAGAGTGATATAGATTGAAAAAATATGGAATAGTAAGAATAAGTATGAGAGAGATACAAAAGCAAAATATGAGAGCGAGAAGAATAGAAATAGCGTGTTAGAGTTAGTTAGAGATGAAGAAACTGAGAGAGGAAGATATAGGTGCGAGGGTCATAGAGAAAGGAGAGACAACTTGAGAATGAAAACAAGCAGGAGATTCACTCAGATTCAGGAAAATTATGAAAGAGGGAAACGGAGGAAAAGAGACAAGGTGAGCGAGTATAAGAGACAGACAGAGGAAGCGTGCAAGATACAGAGATGGGGTAAGGCTGAGAGATTGATGTGAAAATAGTTAGGGGGCAAACGAGAGAGATAGAATAAGCGAGGGAGAAAATAAAAAAGGATTTTAGAGAGAGAAGAATGAGACAGAGAAAGAGAGAAAGAAAGAGAGAGAGAGAGAGGAATAGTAAAAAAGCTATCGACGGTATATCAAAGCCCAGAAAAAGAATTATAGGTCAACATGCTTCACATACATATAACATATGCTTATATATATATTATTCGTTCAATCAATCACGGAAATGTCTAGCCACATTATCAATCTTCGATAAATTGCACAGACAAAAGGCCATTATTTCCCCCTCACTAAGAGTTTATTGCATAAAAATAGAACTATTACAATATGATTATTAGTGGAGTGATAAAAATATATATGATTATTAGTGGAGTGATAAAAATATATATGCAAATTTGATTAGAATATCTCTCAATTCACAATATTCTTCGATCAATCAGACAGCCAAAGTCAGCAATCAAATAATCAAAGGCAATTTCCAACTGCAGCTGTTCTATTTGACTGCCCGGCACTGTAGACAAGCAGACATGCATTGCCCATGCACTACCCCAACACAATGAGAGCGCATTCGTTCGGTTGTAAATATTTCCGTGGGTCTTATCAATTTAATAACTTCATAAATATACTTATATATCTATATATTATGTGCATGGCATATTATATATATATATATATATGTAGATGTATATAGTAATAACTATCAGTTAACAGCAGCACGAACTTTGTATACGCTATAGCGGGGATATTTATACGAATTTTATGCTGGATTCGTGGGGCGTCGCTGTTTCGCCAAGTGTCGTAAATGCAATCAAAGTACTTGAACTTTGCCCGTAAACCGCACAATGGCCGCGATTTCGAACAGGCGGATGCGCCACCTCGCTAAAGGTGGCTCCAAGCCGAAACCGATCAAAAGTCATCAACTCGAAAGGCTTCGCGTGCTCATGGCTCAGGGCTCAAGTAATTTGCCCGACTCCCATCACTGGGGCAGAGGGCGGAGCAGGGGCAGAGAGGGGGCTGTATATGGCAACACTTTGGCTGTGTGTTGCCTCTTCTGCATGGTGATGACACCCACATCGCCAATTGCAATTGGAGCGCTGCCTTTGACTTTATGATAAGCGGCACGCAAGCCGGAAGAGTTTGCCTCCCAAAACCAACAGAATTCCGAATCCGACTGTGTGGACGTGCGGGACGGGGGGCGGGTGGCGGTACGACAGGCTGATGTGCTCGGCGTGTCGGCATGTCAGTGCCGAGACATCGTCATCGTCATTGTGGCTGTCAGTGTGCAGATAGCAGTGCATGGAATTTGTTTAACTCTAGCCAATATCTTTTGTTAATAATATATATAAGTATATATATCGATATGTCTGGCACTACGGCCATGTCCACCTGGAGCGCAATGAAGACGCGGTATGTGCTCGCTGTGGCTGTGCTTGAATTAACACCTTTAGCTTTCCGTTTTCACCTGCAGCATCACCGCCTCGGTGCGGACCACCAATCGGATGAATGCGCTGCTCTCCGAGTCCATGCTGAGTCGACGGCGTGCGCTGCAGAGCGCCGACCAGAGCGAAGGCGGTGGCGTGGGCGGCGCCGGCGGCAGTGGAGGCGGGGGCGAGGGCGGCGAGCGCAAGGAGAAGCCGAAAAATGATTGGAAATTCTTTCACACCAATTTCAATATGGAACGTGCCCACAAAATCATCGAGGATTGCATCGAGGAGCGTCTGCTGTGGGATCGATTCAGTCGCAATTTCGACTCGTGGCGCGCACTGCAGCTGGTCGAGAGTCTGGCCGCCGAGATACGAGATCGGGTCAAGAAGCTAAACCACAGGCGGTGAGTGTTGAACGAAAAACAAAAATAAAATTAACCACAAATCGACAGCCCAATCGAAATCTATGCAAATACCTCACAGCCATCGCATTGTGTGCCTGCTGTCGATTGTGGAGAAGCAGAATCAGGGCATCTTTCAGCGTATGTGCCATCTGATGGACGAGAAGCGGGACAACTTTACGCAATTGGTCTACGAGCGGCCCACGTACTTCATGATTGTCGTCTTGTATCTAGTCTACCAGGACTAAAAGGCCAGCGAAAGTTCTGAAAGCGAAAGACAAAACGAAAAGCTTTAGCCAGTGCACAAACCAGTTGTGAATTACATTAAGTTAGGAACTGTTTCAGAGACATTAGACCGATTTTGAATGTAGTCAAAATTTTAGAAAATTAGAGAATCAAATAAAAAATTAAAATAAATGTAAAAAAAATATATTAAAGTAGATTCTTCATCTACTGTAGGCCCCGGCGAGATTCGAACTCACGATCTCCTGTTTACTAGACAGGCGCTTTAACCAACTAAGCCACGGCGCCCAACTGACTTTATTGGTAAAAATAGAGAGCTTAAAATAACTTATCTTCATTCGGTTGCTATTTATAGTTTCCTACGTGAAAAGTCCATTGTTTAAATTAATATTTGTTCACATGTTTTTCATGTTTATGTGTGAGAGATATCAGAAAACAACAAGATAATATACATATATATTGATGGAAATGTAAGCAAGAGACAGAGAGAGAGAGAGAGAGAGAGAGAGAGAGAGAGAGAGATAGGGTTATTTATAATGACATAAGTATGTTTGTTGGTTGTGCTTATGTACGTACATATCATATCTATGAAGGTTTGAGTGGGTTATAAACTACATTATAAAGAATAGAGAGAATAAAATTTTAAAATTTGAGAAAAGTAAAAAAAAATTGGGAACATTTTAAAAATTGTTTTAAACTGTGGCACATAGGCACTATTTAATAAAAAAATTCATTAATACCATTAAAAAAATATTTAAATTACAACTTTTTATATTTGTATATGATTTTATTTTTTGAGATTTTTAGAAATGGTATCATAAAAAAATAAATTCATATTTAAATAAATTCTGAGATTTAAGACTTTTTTTTTTTTTTAATTATTTACATATTACAAACAATCTATTTACAGGGTATATTGTAATGACTACCTTTTATTCCCTCCCTATCAATTTATTTGATAATAAATATTAAATGCTTTAAATCAGGTTCGGCTTATCAAGCGTGTCGCTGTGCTAGGCAAAGCATCTACTAGAAAAAAAAGCTAAATAAAGCAAAGCTTTTTTCTTCTTTTAAGCTTTTTTTAGCACTGTAAACTTTTATGGCTATTTTTTGTTAGCAGCAGCAAGTGCCATGGCTGATTTGAACGATAATGGAAACAATTATTGAGGCAATTGCAGCCATGTTAATGGCAAACAACAACAGTTAAGGCAACACACGGACGGAAAGCGGAAACAACAATAAATGGCGAATGGCAAATGGCAGGCAGGCAATCAGATGCCGTTGAATTTCTAATTGAAAAATATTTTCTTTTGAAAAAAATACAACTGTTGCGCGCACACACACGCCAGACAGTTTTCTTTCGAAGGCCCCGGCGAGATTCGAACTCACGATCTCCTGTTTACTAGACAGGCGCTTTAACCAACTAAGCCACGGCGCCCTGCGAGATGCGCTCGGCAAATGCCCTACAAATGCTGCCCAGACACGGTTCGAGAACAAAATCATAAATAACTGTGCAGAGAAAAGCGCCAAGGAAAATGGCTGAGAGAGGGAGAGTGAGGCTAGAGTGAGCAGTGGGGTGGGCAAAGTTTTGTTTGGCTGCAAGAACTAGTTGTGTAATCTATGCCATATTTATCTACAACTTGTGCGAGTCGTCAAAGTATTTATAAGTAGACATATCTCTCGCTCTCACACTATCTCTCTTCCTGCTCTCTCCCTCTCTCATTATCTCTCTGTACACATACTTATGCAGCTGGCAGTAGGCATGTTTGTCTATGTGAAGCTGAAGATAAATGCAAATGTTGGCCAAATGGAAATTATTTGTACTCTTGCGGCGACTCACGCACACACATACGAAGCACTTGAAATGTATCTTTGAGTTCGGCATAAAAATAGCTGAAAGGCATACACCAACTGCCATGCTCCACTAAATGTGGCCACTGTCAAAGACTTTTCAAAGACTTTTCTTTGGGGGCCATTTGCCATTTGCCAGCGCTTGTCTTGGTGTGTGTCTCTTCCTTATGTCTGGCCATAAATCAAGCGAACCTTGAAACAGTTGCTAAACACATTAACACTAAATGCCATTAGGCTTACTACCAACAACTCCCGCTCCAATAACAATCGTGTGCCCCCCCTTTATTGAGTAGCGCAACAGTTAAACACGCACGACAAAAAGTTCCAACTCTCAACTGCGCTTCGACCAAACTAATTGCCCGAAGTTAGTTGCTCATCAAATTGCCGCATCATTTTACGCAGATTTTTATCGCACTGCCAACAGAAGCAGCAGCAGCAGCCGCCACCAGAGCTGACCAGAGCAGTCGGTGGCCAGGCCAGGCTCCAGGTCTGGCCCAGTCAACACACACATGCCCAGCCAGCTCCAGTCTGCGTACCTAAAAGTATCTAATGCGTTTCCTGTGTATCGGCCATGTAGTCTGATGTGTTGTTACGCTGCCAGTGTATCTCGATGTGTCTATCTATGTTTTGGATACACTGCAAAGGCAGAGGAGCAGCACAGCATGAGTCTCTAGTTGGAAATAAAAAAAATAAATAAATAAAATAAAAAAAAAAAAATAAATAAAATAAAAATAAATACAAACAAATAATAAAATAATAAAAAAAATATGTAAAAATAATTTTAGGAATATAAAGATTAAAGTACAAAAAAAAATATATTTAAAGAATCTTAAATTTTATAATTTATATTTGAGATCTTATACATATATTTATATCTGCCTACAAATTAAATTTAATTTGTATCTCCCTATAAATTCTAAATCCAAATTATATTTTTTCACCTTTTCATTCTTAAATCAATCTATATATCTATACTCCACACTCAACAATATTAAAGGGCATTTGAAGTGCGTTAGACCGGCCTTAATCGCTTTTGGGGCATGTAACATTGTAATTTGGCATGGAATTGAAGCGAATGCTTATCAGAACATGACTCCAATAAATTCGCTTTTGCCGTTTGGCGCTATCTCTCACTCGAGGCAGGACAAGGACTGAGGCGTATTTAACCCAATGTAGCCTTAGCCCCCGACTAGTCATATATAGAGCTCACAGAAAGGGAGCAAAGAGAGATAGCGATAGAGACTCGATCTCAGTGCATAGTTTGTGCCTCTTGGTGCCTGTCTGGCAATGCGCGGCAATTGAGTTTTTACGCAGTTCGACAAGGCTAAACAAAGTGGAGGATGTGGAGCCCAATGTCAATGTGTTGGCTTGCCTTTGGCTTAGCTGCGGGCTGTCAAGAGCTCCATTGTCGTTTCCATTTTTGTTTCCTTTTTTTTTGGGGATTTTTCAGGGTCTTTTCCTCTGCTGTGTGTGTGGGAGACAAATCTGCTTTGTTTTTATCTGATGCCGTTTCGTATTTAGCTGCAGCTTCTTATCCTGGTGGGAATGCGTACATTTGTGCGGCAGGATTAGAATGTGGCGCAGGAGCCAGGGCGAGCGGCAGTGCTGCTATGATATTGTAACTTTAGCGTCATCAAATAAAAGCGCACGTCATTAATCTGAAGCAATTTCGGAGCCAATTTCTGTTGAAATTTTATAATTATTACGATGGCGAGAGGGCGCGTGGGAGGGCAGCCCACAGAAGTGCCATAAAAGCCGCCAAGCGCCAATAATCTTAATTGAGCGACATTTCAAAAGCAATTAGAACCGAGCGCCAAAACTCAGCCAATAAAACGCAAATGAAAATGAAAATGAAAACGAAAATGAAAAACAAAAATGTGAAGCAATTAATGACCGAAACTCTGGTCAGAGCATTTATTTTTTGTCTTGCTCTGAGGATTCTTCATCCATCAGCTGGCGTTTGTTCTTCCCTTCGCAACCGTGACAAGTTCTGTAAATATCAGGAAATTTATGGAAATCAGTAGTAAAAGGAATATATGGTGGTAAATAGTAGTAAATAGAAACATATTTAAAATACATTATAATTACTATTATGAGTATAAAGTAGTAAATGAAAATATAATAATAGTAATTGTAGTAGTCAGTAGTAGTACAAGTAGTAGTCAATAGATACATATAAATCAATATATTAGTAACATTGTGCACAAAGTAGTAAATTAAAATATAGTAGTAAAGAATAGAAATAATAAAGTAGTTGTAATAGTAGTATGATATAGAAAATATTAGTAAATAGATAGTATTATCAATATATTAAAATCAGATAAAATATTGTAGTAGAAGTAGTAATAGACAATAGTCACTTATAGTTATTAATAGATATTATAGTAGTGATGCGTGTAAAAAGTAGTATTTGAAATTTAGTAGTATAAATAGTAGTAATAGAAAATTGTGGATACTAGGTACGTATAGATAGATACATATCTATATGATCTAGATACGTATCTATATGTGTATATGTCCATGTATCCATGTATCCATGCATCTATATATCTATATATCTATATATCTATATATCTATATATCTTTATATCTATATATCTATATATCTATATATCTATATATCTATATATCTATATATCTATATATCTATATATCTTTATATCTATATATCTATATATCTATATATCTATATATCTATATATATATATATCTATATATCTATATATCTATATATCTATATATCTATATATCTACATATCTATGTATTTACTCACCTCAGATGACGCATGCATAGCTTCCAATCCTCTGTCATGTTGCCAAAGAGCGCATTCAGGAAGATGCGCACGAGTACGAGCTCCACGTTCAAGTTGTAGCGCAGCTGCACATGGCAACGGATGGGCACCAGCGTCTGCATGGCGCCCATCCTGTGGAAGGTCATGCGACGCACCAGCTCACTGAAGTCCAGGCCGTCGATTTTGCTCGTCTTGATCTGCTCGTTGCGTTCGATGCACAGCCCAAACTGGTGCTGTGCGGACTTCTTGAACTGCTCCAGGATGTTCATCTCGTTGATCATCTTCTCCAGCTTGCCGCTCAGCTCGCAGCGCATATTCTGCACGACTATCAGCTGCTTGCGTGCCCTGTGCAGGTGCTGGACACGACTCTGGAGCTGGCAGCGCAGCAGGCAGTTGCTGCGTCGCAGCTGCTGCAGTTGGGTTTGGTTGTAGGTGAGGAAGCAGGTGTCCTCGCTGGGGGACAGGCTGCCGCCGTCCAGCTCGCAGGGATCGGGCGGCGTGTAGATCAGCTTGGCGCGCAGCTCCTTTAGACGCTGCTTGATCTCCTCCAGCCGGTCGTAGGGCACGTCCAGGTCGGGCTCCTCCACCTCAATCGATTCGTAGTCATAGCTGGGGCTCAGTATCTCGCTCTCCTCTGGACTAATCAGGCCTGGCGCCTGACAGTCATTACCCTTATACCAATAGCTAACAATTTTATTCATCTTAAAAAAGTGTAACTAAAGCTGTGTGAACCAAATTGAACTGGGGCTCGACGTCAACTGGTCGGATCGTATAGTCGAGGCCTGCCCGCCTACGCTTTCGACTCCTATTTAATTGAGTTAGGCAAATCTGTTGGCGTTCGTTTCACTTTCAATTAAATAAACAACTTTTCGGCACCCCCCACAGCGCCCGCTCAACCACTAACCCCCCCAGATGCTTTAACCCCTAATTTATTAATGACTGTCGGCATTCGTCAGCAGAGGCAGGAAGAAGAACTCAAAAAGTTCATATTTCAAAAATGGGTTTCTAACAAGCGGAAACTGAGTCAACAGCCGGGCCAGCTGATTTACGGACTAGCGGATACCCTGTAGTTAGGTGAGAGAGTTGAATTCGTCGCGCTTTAATGAAGCAGATAGTCATATAGGAAAATATATGAGAAGATATAATGATTGATTGAAGGCAGGGTATCTGGTAGGGTGTCAGTTCTCTCTATCCCTCGCTTCATAGAGTAGGGTATTATGAGTATGCTATATCTATATATAATTACAGCGAATATCTATGATTCCCTTTCGTGATATCTCCCTCTCTCATTGCTCTCTTATTCGTTCCTTTTTCCATTCTCATCTCTCTCTATCTAGATCTTTATCGCATCCAGAGAATCTCTATGATTTCCTTTTGTGATCTCTCTGACTCTCGTCTTTTTGTCACTCTTTCTTCTTCCCATTCTTTCAGATTTTCTCTCTCTTCCAGAGCGTCTCAATGTTTCCCTTTCATCATCTCTCTTTCTAGTTTTTGTCCTTCTTCTATAGAGATTCTGAGTTATTCTCTGAATTAATCCTTTTATGATCTCTTTCCATCTCCTTTTTTTTGTCTTTATCGTTCTTATTCGTTCTTCCTCTCGAGAAGAATCTATATTTTTTCGTCTCATGATCCTTCTTTCTTCCTCTCTTTCTCGATACCATCCTTCTTTTTTCTTTCTCTCTCTTTTCCTTTCTCTATCTCTCCGAACCAGTTCTATCGAACGAAACTAAATAGCTCTCATAAGCAATCTCTAGCCCCACTCATGCATACATATATTCTATATAAATCCTATTCACAGCTGCCTGAACCTCCTTTTAAGCACTCGACCCTTTATCCAGGGTATCGCGAAAGGCAAAGTTATCAGTCAAGGGGGTTGAAAGGGTTGGCAGCCGCTGACGCGCTATTGGGCACCATTTGATTAATGACACAAACAGCTTAAAGGGACAGCAGCCTGGCAAGGGGGCGGCGCAGTGGAGCGAGGGTGGGGATAGCTGACTTTAAGTGCAAGCTGTTTGCCTGGAAAATATTTGCACAGAAAGTTTCACTTTTCGTCGAGTCTTGTCACGTGCAGCCGGGCCAAAGCAGAAACTAGCACCCCAGCAGCAGCCCCTCTTTCAAGCCATATCCATATCCATATCCATGTCAATAACATTGGGGTGGACCCTCCGCCTGCCCCCAAAAATTCTGCATACCGTTGCGCATTGTGACATGGCAGATGAATTTGTTGAAACATGTGTTCCTCCAGCTGTGTCGGCATTCGGCACTGCAGCTCCGCCTGCCCAATCCTGCCCAATCCTGCCCGCTCCTGCCGGCTGTCAGCTCTGCCTTCCACGTGGAACTGATACAGATAAATTAAATTTTTTGTGCCAACGTCGAGTTGTGCATCGAAACATTCTTTTTTTGGGATGCCAGCACGCATTTCGATTCCAGTTCGTGTATTAGTTTGTGTTTATTGATGGGGAGTGTGGGGTGTCCTGTGTGGGGCCGTCGAAACTTGGATTAGCATTATAAACACGTAGCCACAAATGTTGGAGCGTTTGTTCATATTACTTTAATAACAACGTACAAAATAGGTTTATTTGCGGTCTTAGCGCTTGCTGTGATACGCGCGGCAGTGGGCGTGGCTAGTTTTAAGGTAAACAGAATAAGGGTTCAAGTCCTGCAGCTGGTATATCAAATGACTCCACGACTTGGCTGCAAATAATAACTCCGATTTCTTCGGATTTCGATCTCAGTCTACTCCGTGCGCCATAAAATATTGAATGTTCAAATCGCAGACTTCGCTAATATGCAATCAGGCATATTGCTTACATAAATCACAGCACACACACACACACACGCACGACAATTTGTTTATATAGATATATATGTTGCCAATACGCGGCATAAATCTGAATATTTTACAGAGACGCCTTTAAGCCCCGGCCAAACGTGACTCAATTATATGGCCAGCAGACCACCCAGCCACCCACTCACTCACACACACATATGTGAGCGTCTCAGATTTTTATAGGAATTTCCCTTGAATACACTTGCAGCGGGCATTTTAACTGTATTACAAAAAGTGGAACGCATTGCAGGGATCAATGCAAAGAGAAAGACAAAGATAGAGCTTCTTCGTCTCTCTTCTTTCATCATTTACTATTTGCACTTTTGATACCGTTGCATGCATGGACTACGAGCAGCAGGGAGCAGGCAATGTGAATGCAATGACAGGGAGAAGTCAAGCAAATGGCTGCTATTGCAAGTGCTTTTGATCCCGTTATCTGAGTTGCGTGTGCAGCTAAGAGCGCGCTATATTAAGCTGTTTAGTATGTGCGCGTCTTTTGTTTTGATCGGTTGAATTCGCGTCGCGTGTGCTGAGAATAGCTTAAAATCAGAATTAATTAAAATGCGTTTCGTTAAATGCGTTTACCATGTGCCGCGTGTGTTTGTGAAATGTTTAACGTATCCGGATTGCTAAGATATGTGCAAATAAGTGAAATATGCTTGATTTATTTTGTTTTTGTGCTGTGCTTTTTCACTGAACGCAAATTGGCATAATTTAAACAAAGTCCTCATGTAGAATGGGAAAGAGCGAGATAGAATGCTGATTTCAGTAGGTAAGTGTGCTTTCGCTTATGAGTGTATGTATATCCATACGCAGCTTGAATACAGTTAGTTTTCTATTTCGTTTTCTTACTCACTTTACTTACTGTGGATATTTTGAATTTGTTATTAAGCATAACACTTTTAATTGAATTGCTTGACAATAATTATTTATTATTAATATATTTATTAAAAATTTAAATATTAAATTTTACGACACACTACATATACATAGATATATATTATATACAATTTAAATATCAATATACTACATAAGTTCCATATAAAATATGTGTGTGTAAGGGTATTTAGCTTTCGGTATGCTGCAAAATAGTTTTCTCTCCTTCGTCTTTCGCTTCCTGCCAATGGTGCAAAAACAATGCATAATTCTGCCGTATGGCAAACCGAAAAATTTATGTGCAAAACAATAAAATTAAATTGTTTTCGCATTCGACATTCACTCTGCTGGCTACAGCTTACATTCCACATTTCACATGCCCTGTGGAACATGCTGCAAAATAATGAACTCATCTAGATGAGAATAATAAATTTTTGAGCAATGTGGCAGTCAGAAGCGGAAACGCTGCGCCATTTTATAGCTCCACCCTCTGGCCCCACTTGAGTCTGGGGCAAAAAAGAGCTGAAGCTCAGGTCGTAAACCACAAGTGCGCGCATTGCCAGCGACTTTGTCACATTTCAACTTCCTGCCAGGACCTGCCGAGGACCTGGCCGCCCCTCGCTGGCGCTGGAGTGTTTAACTCATGAACGCCCACTTTGATTTCCATTTGAATTGGGCGCACAGACGGCGGCAGCCACTTGTAATGTCGTCCATATGTGGCTCGATTTATGGGCCCCGCAGCCGGGAGGCAGTCGCGCCCGCCCGCATCAAGCTGCACGGCAATGCCAAGTTTGGGGCACGTTTTCAACTTTAACAAAGTAGTTGATGTGAACAGAAAAAAAAAAATACATATACAATGAATGGGAATAATAACAAAGTGGGGAACAAAAACCTTTCACTGGCAAATGTTAGCATAATGAGTGCAATTGCTGGGCTGAACAGCGCTTAACAGCAGAAGGTTGAACAGCGACTGAGGCTTGCATTGTATTTGATAGGGGCTATTTTTACAGAATGAGCGCGGATCAGCTGGGAAATGTTAACGTAACAGCAGAAGATTTAACAGCGACTGAGGCTATTTAAGAAGAGCGTACGCTACGATGTGGGATCAGCTGGGAAATGTTAACTAATGAGAGCGACACTAGGGCTTAGCAGCAGAGTGTAGTGAACAACATTAGGAGAGTCTGACTGCAGTGGCCGAGTTTAACAGCAGTACTCATAACAGCGACGTTCTTATTAGTATGTGCGTCGGCTGGTCTAACAGCAGCTGTTTTAACAGCAGCTTAGATAAAATAAAATGTTTACATAAGAACTGCGGCTAGCAGCAGCTATTATTAAACTATGTTAAATCACAGCACAAAAAAACTCAGCAAACTTCGAAGAAAAAAAAACCAAATTTAATATTCAGAAAATATGTAATAAAAGGAAAAGTTGAAATAAATACAGACCCAAGAGTTTAGCCTACACGATCCATGCGGTAAGCAGATAAATACAGAAACGTACACGCTGAGAGCTTTTATATTCGCTTGAGCATAATTGAGCCTAGGCAGGCAATGTCCTTTACACACACACTCACACCCAAGCAGCGCAGAGTGGCCAATGGAATTGTCGCCTCAGTGTGTCGTGGTAGCTATGGCCAAGCGCTGCAGTCGTTGGACAATTCGAGCGGTATTCTGCCCTGCGAGCAGGAGCAGTCGGTGCGCCAGCTGTTGGAGCGGTTGCAAGGCATGAAGAAAACGGAGTCGCTGGTCGCTTGTGAGGAGCTAATCAATGAGCTGCAGCTGCCCGATCTGGATGCCAGCGTAATCAGCAGAATGAATACCCACATACCGCTCACTGTGCTGGACGAGATCTATGAGCAGATGATACTGCTTACCTTCTACGACTTCTACAAGCAGTTGGAGCACGTGCAGTGGGCCGAGCATACGATCATATGGCACACGATGATACTCTACGAGCACTGCACCAAGCTGAAGGCGGCCCAGAAGGCGCTCGACCAAATGCAGTCGATGTCGGATCTGAAAATTGAGCTGTATATCCTGTACGGGTTGCTGCTGCCCATAAGCATTTATTTGGCATCCTTTATATTTTGAGCGTACCAATAAAAGTGCTAACTTCTATCCATAGTTGGCCAAAAACACTTTCTCTTGCTTGCGCCATGCAGACGTTTCAATTAAATGCGCGCAACGTTTGGCAATTTGCACGCACACATGTGACTCCCCGCAATCTCTCTCCGGCTCCCGCTCTCGCTCCTCCACCAACTGTCCGGAGTTGGCATTTTGAAAAATAGATTTCTAAAACGTTTAAGCTTCTGCATGTGTCTTGAATTTTAAAACTTGTGCTTCATATTAAAATTGCGGCAAGGTAAGATGCAACCTAGACGCTGCCAAACACCCCTCCCCATCGAGCCCCGCCCATCGTCGCCATAGAGCGGTAGCCACCCCCATTGTAGCATATGCCTGCGCCGCCAAATAGCAGGAACGTGACCAAACTTTTTGTGACTCTTCTTTGTGCGCATTGTTGGCAGGCGATCATTTATCTTAAATGCCAGGCCGAGGAGCCGGGGTAAGGCCGACTCCATTTCTTTGTATGCTGCCAGCTAACGTCTTCTTTTGGCCACCTTTAAATACATATATACATGTATAAATATATATATATATATATATTATTTTCTTTTGGGTTGGTCATAAGCTAGGCAACCAACTGGCAGTTGCCAAGGTGCTCGCGCGGGCTGCTTAATAAGCGGATGCCCTAGCGGAAGTGGACGCTACTGCTGAAAATTCATGAACCTAAGCGGATTTGAAACGCAGGACAACGCCTGACTGAGTTATTAGTTCGGCCAAGTTGCGAGCTGTGGAAAAAGCGTGACCAACGAGCTTAGTAGGGTAAGAATGATTTAGGGGAGAGGCGAGAGTTTAAAAATTACAAAGAAAATCGAAAACGAGAAAGTTCTCAAGAGGAACTAATAAGACTTTTGAAAATGAAACGAAAGCTGAAGGGAATTCAAGCTAAGTAATTGCAGCTCCTAAAATAACAGAGCATATAGAAAATGGGATATATAAAAGTAATTAAAGAGGCTTATCCGTAGAATTACTATATAAACTTTTAGAAGGAAACTTAAGATGTATGTATTTATTCAAAGATTAATACAAAAGATGGAAAATAGGAAGGCAAATAAGTAAATAAAAGGGTTTATCAAATGTATTTCAATGAAAATATATTTATTCCCGCTTAACTTACTGCCAAATTGAACAACTTTAAAGGCAATTGAAATACACAATCAAATCTATATTTGTAAATCGTTTATTGTTTATCTATTTTTTAAATGCCACTCGACCGTTTGGGTTGGTAAAAAACGAAGTAAGAATCTTTGGTAAAGGCCAGAGTTTTGGCCATAAACACAGCTGCTTATAAAACTTTTTCGAAAACAATTACAGTGCAAACAGAGACCCAAACAGAGTTGTAGACCCCGCCCAGCTCTAACCGCCTCCGTTCGTCTCATAACTTTTAAATTTTGTTGTTTGTTCTGGGACTTTGTCTACTCCAGCGAGTGTGTGTGTGTGTGGCTGTGTGTATTCTACTTCACCTTCTTTTGTTGGCCCGTGTGTGTGTGTGTTGTCGTATTAAAATTGCAAAAATTTTAATCTTTTTGAAAAGTATTTTACATATTCTATAGATTCTTATAGTCGTAGGACGTAATGTCCCTATTGGGTTTTTGCTCGTGCAGACTCTAGTTGAGAATTTATGTATGTATGCAGGCAGCACAATTTCCCATGCTTGCCAAGCAATAAAAGGCATATCCTGTATAACGGTGATATCCTTCCCATGCCGCTCCCTACCCCGCGCTCTTAACAACTTGAGCATTGGCTGTTGCCTTTGGCAAAGAGCTGGCAAAAGTTTTTGTCCTTGCGAACGACGTAAAATTTTTATAGACACGTAGGTGAGTTTGTTTGTATGTGTATTGTTGTGTGTAGGTGTGTGTGTGTGTGTGCTTAAATCCCAGTTTACTACTTTAGGTGTTTACCACACAAAGGCCAAAGCCGCCGCCGCTTCACGCTGCAATCGTCGAATTATGCAGAATTCATGGATGGAGCTGAAGGGAAGCTGCGACGCAGACAGCAGCTGAGATTGTTTCTGGCGTGGCGTGGCGTGGCGTGGCGTAGCTTGGTTCGGCTCTGGGCTTTGGCTTGATGAAAGATTTTTATCATGCAAATAGTTGAATAGACCTTGCCAGTGCCACTTTTATGGTAGCTACTAAATTGGATTTATATCGGCATCTGCTTTATATATCCAGCCAGCTGGCAGCTGCCAACTGTGCTTTAAGCCAGCCCTAAAGAGAAAACTTTGCACATTTATCAACGCGCCTCGAAATATGTTTTAATCATATTTATCACACACACATCCGCACACCCAGAGTTCACTTTCTTCTGCTACTTTTGGCATGCCAGTCACACAGGCGGGCGGGCCATTTAACGTGACCATGCCCACTTAACTTATTGACATTCGACTTGGCCACCAGCAAACATGGTTTTTGTATATTTAACGAACCAGCAAAATCTTCTGCTTCAATACAAAAGGAAATGCGAGTAGATGTATTTCCATTCTTCTTTTTTTTCGGCCAGAGGGCGCGTTGTCCTTTTTGGGCTTGGCTATTGTTGTTGCCGCTGCCGCCGCTGCTGTAGCTTTGTCCTGCTTGTATGCTATAATCCCAGCGCGTGCTGCGCATCGCCTCGCGGCGTTGTCCTGTGCGTAGTCCTGTGCGTTTGTTGCCTTTTGCCTTTATCTAATTTATTTTCCTCTTTTTATACACTGCCAAAGGGTATTTAAATTGTGTAACCAAAGAAGTAAAAAAATCGGAAAGTGTAAATTGTATGTACATATTGCTCTATTAAGATATATAAAAATCAGCAGAAAGGAGCGATTTTTATATAATTATGTACATATGTATATATTTAAATAAATTGGCAAAAGAAATAATAATAATATAATAATTTGCATATAACATTTTAATTAAAATAAAAATGTGAGAATATAATATAAAAATTAATTATAATAAGTTTGTTTTTTTTTTTTAGACATGAAATGATTTCTTTGAAGGGTATTCAGTCTTCGCCTGTGTTCATACCAAATTCGTCTTCTTTTTTGTTGGCTGCGGCTTATTTGCATTTGCTTGTTAATTTAAAGCATCTTCCATCATTTGTTGCTGCCCTCGCATTCCCCCACTAGCGCTAGCCCCAATCCATTCTCATTCTCATTCTCATTCTCCTTCTTCAATTTGCCCGTTTGTCGATACTTCGGATTGAGTTTTCCGTTGCTTGTTTGGCATTGATGATGGCATTATTATTATTATTATTATTATATGTTGGCGCCTTCTCCATTTCTCTTTGTTGCTGCTGTTGCTGCTGCCATTTTCTTATTTGGCATTACTTCCGCTTCCGTTGGCTGCCACCAGTCGCCATTATCATCATCAGCTTCGCAGGTTCTTCGCTCGGTGCTCCTGCTGCTGCTGCTTTGCATGTTGCCATTGTTGAGGCAAGAAAAGTTTTTCGTTTTTCCAACATTTTCATTCGTTGCCTTTCCTTTGACATTTTCATTAAAAATTGTGCGTAAAGTGAATTATGTCGCGCACTTTTTCAAATTAAATGTCACGAAATTTATGTGCGCCTCCATTGAATTTTAATGATTTGTAATGTAATAGGATTTTGATTTCATTAATTATGGCTTCGGCTTCATTGGACAGACGCAAATTAGAAACGCGTGTGGGAAATTTGAGAGTTTTTATGATTTATTGCCCAAACGTGGCTGGGAAATGTTTCAAAATAACCTTTTTTAATGGTAAAATACCATAAGCTTTATTAGGGGAAAATTAATATAGAGCTCCAAATTAATAAAAGGGAAGTGACGAAATAAAACTAAAAATTGATATGTGATAAAATTTAATTAGAAAAAAATGAATAGGTACAAAATTATTTATTTTTTAAATGAGAAAAGACATTAAAAAAATAATTGTGAAATGCTTATATAATATTATATAATCTTTTTTCAATTTTTCAAGATTTCTTTTAAATATTTCACAATAATTTAAATATCTAATTATTCTTCTTCCATTTCAGTCTAGCCCCGAAATGTACATTTTAAATGAGGTAATTTGTATTTAAATACATTTAATAATAGATTAAATAAATAGCCGAATGTAATTAGTTGGCTGTCCTCTTTAATTAGTTGATTTTTTGGTCACTTCTGGCCTTTCGGCTGTTTAAGCTCTGCCAAGCAGAGAAAAGTATTTCAAAAAAATATTGTGAAATGTTATATTTGCGCAATTAAGGGCTTACAATAAATGCGTGCAATTAATGTGGAAATTATTTATTCAGTTGTAAAATGTTTGTGGTTCATTATCTGGTCGCAATGCATTTTAAATGAATTCACGACAAACGCACCAAATGTTATTTTACGGCTAATTGAAATTCAAAAGTGTAAAGCAAAAAAAAATACCAAAAAAAAAAACACATTGTCAAGTGCACTTTAAGCCTTAAAGTTGTCTGACCGCAAAAGCACGTGCTAATGAAGCAGGTGGTGAGCGGGGGGCGAATCGGGTTGCTGGGGGTGTGGCAGTTGGTAACTTCAGTTGTGATTGTGCGTCCGCAACTGCGGCCATGAGCAGTCGCACATAATCCTTAATGCAAACATGCAGCATGGAGGCTACAGCTGATGTCAGGACATGCACAGGTAACACAGGTAACAATACCTGGCAATTTGACCGCTGTCCAGCTCTGAATTTATGCACTATCCAAACACACCCACACCGACTAGACACTGTGCCGGGCCAAACTGCGCGTTTCGGTTTTGGTTTAGGCAAATGGAATATTTAATTAAAACAAGCGCACACGGAATGCAGCATTTGAGTTGAGCGCGTGACACGATATATGTAGAAATGCAAAGGCAAAATTTCGGGTGGTAATAAGTTAAAAAATAATATTACATTTTCACGGTGGGCAAAAACATTAATAATTTTTCAATGTTTTCTTAAACAAAAGATGGTTTATATTTTGTTATTTTATACATTATATATATTATACTATTTTTTAAAAATTAATTTGATGTTTATATTATGATTTTATCAACATCTTTCTTTGCTCGAACATGTATTTGTATATTTTGTTTAGCACTAATTGCTCGAAAGCTCGACGCTTTTTGTTTAGACATTAAATATCTCATAGTAGCTTATATAAATTACCAGGATTTCTCAAGGCGTTCAATTGGAGCTTAGCGCCCAAGTGATTTATTTATACTCTATATACTTTATTCGATGGCTTGAGGATGTTCGTTAATATCTCACTGCAAATAGTGAATTTTTATGCTCTTTATAGCTGAAACTAAACACGTAAAAGTGGAAATATATACCTAAATAAGTGTTATAATCGGTTACAAGAGGTAATTTAATATCTGTACAGGTGTAAAAGTCTTATTGATGTACTATATATATCGACAGTAAAGAGCTTCATGTGTCAGGCTTCTATCGTTGGCCAGCACGAGCTCAGCTCTAGACGTTACCACATACTCTCTCACACTTTACACACACACTCTCATACATTTGGCATCCGGCAGCAGCTGCTGCTGCTAGCTACTGCCTGCTAGCACCTGCAACCAGGTGCGAACCGGCGAGCATACGTATCCACGTATATGTACAAATTTGTGGCTAGAGCCGGCATTTAATAAAACTGCGGCTGCACTTGAAAGTCGACGCCATGTGCACATGATATTTTAATAGCGATTTTTAGCAAATGCAAAAATGGCCGTAGAAGAAAAGGCATGAACAGATTATTTGCTATATCATTTATGGGAGCTATGCAAGGGTCATAATATTTAAATGTTATGCGGTGCCGGCTTTCAACGCCTACCCTGCGGATATGGTGAACTCAATGATGATGATGATGTTGATGATGACGATGGCGTTGGCCTCTGAGAAGCTCAAAGCTCAAGACACTTTGCCACAATAAAAGTGTGGCCATAAAATTATATTGTCCACGCAGTGCTCTCTGGTGTCCGGCAATATTCCAGAGCCCAAATCGCTGCCGGCTTAGCCCTCATCATTGCGCAGAGGGTGTGTGTGTGAGTGTGTCCAATGTGTGTGTGCTTGTATTTTTATTATGCTAATAATACGCACTGGAATGGGCTAACCAATGGGGCTTTAACAGTTAACTTGGAGTATTATGGCAGCTAAAGTGGGAGTGGGAGTAGCGGGGCGAGAGAGCGTAATATATGTGCGCCTAGAAGCAGGCACTGATTTTCTGACTCTGCTGCTTTTATTACAGTTTAATAACCTAAATCCGCATCGCAAATTTATGAGCATTTAAATATACATCTATATATATATTCCTTTTGCGTTTTATTATTTACAACAGCTGCTTGAGCTATTTATGGAACGGGCAGCAGAGAGAAGACCTTTTAAATATTTACAAGCTTTTCGTGTTGAACAGATTTTTTTTTGTTGGCTTAGCGATGAAGTGAAGTGATGTGAAATGGTGATAGATGGCAGCTGACGTGGAATTATGGCAATAAATGAAATAATTGCAAGAGCATGTAAGGGCTACTTTTTTTTTGAAAATAATATATAAGCTTAAAAACTTGCTTTATTCTCCCTTTATATAAATATAAGCTCAAGCGAAACTTAGGAATTCTCAACCTAACTCATTTATATTTGATAATATCCATCAACTTCTTTTAAAGCTTTAAGACTTTGTGTCTATCATTGTTTACATTGGCAAAATATCCAAAGCATTCCGCATTTATTTTATCTTTGTAAGATCAACATTCCTTCATTTACATTATTTTTAGACAGTTTAAAGCGCTTGGCTTGATTTCTTAATTTAAAATTCAATTGAATTCGGTTGCCAGCCCTGGTTGTTGTGCAGTTAAATCAAGCGTTGCGCTGTCTTTGTATTAACAGTTCATTTTAATAATGGCTCGGCTTACACAGCAACAGCAGCAGCAGGAGTGGCAGGAGCAGGAGCAAGTCCTTGTAATGAAGCATTAATGCCTTTGCCTGGCTTTCATGTTTGTCTTGACACGTGTACAAGACATCTGAGGAGGCGGAGGAGGAGGGCAAAGCTCTAGCTCCAGCTCCCGCTCCTGCCCATTGTTCGCTCGCTGCTGGAGTGTGTGCCAAAAGCATGTCAAGATTTATGTCTCAGCTCATTAGCAAGCTAATTTGTCATGTGTTTTGCCGCGTTTTTTCTGTTGTTTACTGCGCGACTTTAAATTTTTCAACACTTTAATTGAAAATGTGCGCGAAAGGTAGCAAGGCTAACAAAGAAGTACCAAAGTCTTAGCAATGCGGAATTAACTGTGTTTAACTGCCACAGCTTGAAAGGCAGAGAGTCTGAGAGACCGAAAGAGAGCGAGAGGCAGTCAGCAGGACATTCCGCGTAGCTAATTTATGGCCACCCCTTTCACTTTCCACCATGGCAACGAATAGGGGGGGCCAACGAAACGGAAGGAAAACGCAATGGAAAGCGACTTTTCAGTGCATAAATCTTAAACCGCAAGGAATGAGCGTCAGGAAAGCGGATTACTTGCCGTGCATTGAAACAATTTATTTTATTGGGTTTTTTCTTTCTTTTACAACGCAAGGATTTGTGCCTGCTCCTTTACTTTTCTATTTGTATCTTGGTAAACCTTTTTTTGGCTCCTTTTCCGTTTTTTTTTGCTGTTTTGTAGGCGTGCCAAACGGTTCGCGTTGACAGTTTTAAAACAAAACTTGTCTACTTTGCAGTTCGTAAAATATGCAGACAATGCAGCATTTACATATTGAAATTGGAAGTATACACTAGACGCTCAGTTATCTGTAGGGATCCAAAGGATGCTGGCAACGCAGCCAGTTGGGAACTTTTTGCGGTTTAATTGCTTTATTGCTTTTGCAGCTATGGATGGAAAGAAGTTGAGATAAATTGGATATAAACGAAGAAAAGTTGAATGAAAATGGGAAATAAGGTGTTAAAATTGTTTAACAAAAAATTGTTTATGAGATATTGATTGGTTATTAAATGAAATCAAATAAGAATTGTTAATGCCTATGTAAAATATTTACTATGTAAGTTGATACAAGGTTTTTAACAGCTGAAAGCTAATTTTTTTTGAATTAAGTTCATTGTGGGCAAGATTTATACAAAATAAACGCTTCATATTGTTCACACAAAGTGAAAATATAATTTTCGGTATTTTATTTTGATTTCTGTTGTACATCTCTATCTTCATCCTACATCTGCTCACTATATTCCCATACCA
Source organism: Drosophila pegasa (assembly GCA_035046225.1). NCBI lineage: Eukaryota > Metazoa > Arthropoda > Insecta > Diptera > Drosophilidae > Drosophila > Drosophila pegasa. The sequence continues at coordinate 5,246,073 of JAWNOD010000076.1, read as the reverse complement.
CATCCCCACTCTTATTCGAAGCTCCGAAAGTCTTCCACATTATGAAAAGTGAATTCCATTTATAGTCGTGTAGAATACTTCAAAACACAAGCAGACATGTGTATGCATGCAGCTATATGCACAATCGGCTTTGGGGAACTAAATGCTGAGCGTGCGATTATAACGAAAGCAGCTGTCGATTTATGCTCAGGGGCCGCGGCTGGGAGCCTGGACTGGGGATTGGGTATTGTGGCTCGACTTGACTTATAACAACAATGCACGCACAAGCTGAAATGGTGATATCTTTTGGGCCAAACGACGTGTCGACAGAGCACAGCGATAAGATACGCGCTGTCTAGTTAGTCAAAACGCGTAAGAGCTATGCACGGCACAGGCGCAGCACCTCGGCTGCAGCATGTGAAGAGTAAGAAGTGCGCTAATCTGCGGGCAACACGCCAGCAGGCAAATGCAATTCATTAGCATTAGCTGCAACTGCAACTGCAACGGCAACAGGAATGGGCGACATGTGTTGTGACTGCGGACAATGCGAAATGAAGAAGAAGCTGAAGCTGAAGAAGAAGCGTTTATTTTGGCCAAAGGAGGCAGCGTTTGAACAACGCGCATAATTGCCAGAGAATTTACGATAATGTTTTAAATTAAAAAGGATGTTCTCCACGGCAAGCTCCGCAGCTCTGTCTAAAAGTTGCTTTCATTTTTATAGCCGCAAAACGCGCTGCAGACGGGTCGCATTAAAACATCTTGACGCAATTTTTGCGATAAGTCGACAGCCGCAACCACAGCCACAGCCACAGCCGCAGAGCCACAGCCGCTTGCAGCAGGATGAGGTTGGAACTGAGGGACCCGAGTCAAAGAACAGCCACGGAGCAGAGGTGGAGCAGAAATAATGGCTGGATTATGTACGAATCATGTCGTCGTCGTCGTCGTAGCCGTCGTCTTTGCTGTTGTTGTTAGCCATGGTCAGCGCATGTCTAGCAGCAAAGATCATGTACGCCAGGGTAAGGATAAATCAACGGCGGTTGCCAGCGACGGCCTGAAAAGCAGACCAACACATGCTTGTAAGCTTAAAAGGTGTTAAAACTATTTTTGTAAATTTAATGTGCGATAAAAGAAATGAAAATACCTGCAAGCACCTACCGACAAACCAACCTGCCATCCGCTTCCCTCGGCCCAAACTACGTTCCTTTTCAAGCTCGTCAGCAGCAGCACCAGCAACAACAACAAAAAAACGTGACGAATGCGCAGCCTTTTTGCAGCTACAGGTGAGATGGGAACCAACCAAAAAACACCAAAAAAAAAGCATATAAAAAATAAAATAATTGTTAAAACAGGCAGAAAATTGGGTGAGCTGTAAATTTTTTTTGTTAAGTGAAAAGCTGTGAACCTTTAAATCGCTCAGGCTGCCAACGATAAGAATCTGAGAATATTCTCTTAAAATACCCAACATTCGCCGTAACTAAAAATTTACTTTAATGAGAGTATGTTAAGTTAATGTTGATGTGGCTTGGATAATGTGAAGTGCAATGTTGAGTGAATTGATGAAAGGTGTTAGCTAACAGTGGACTTGGATTGAATAATGCTAAATATTCTACTAGGTTTGATGATTGGCGATGAGTCGATTTGTGAAGCTGTGTGAGTCTGTAGGTAGTTCAAGTTGCATAAAAAAGAATAGAATTTTATTTGGAATTTATCTTAAAATTCTCTGCTAATGCTGATATGGTTTGGATAATGTAACTTGTGCTGTTTCGTGTGGGTTAAAAATAAAGATAAAGTCTTTATGCAATTCGAGCTGCAAGAGAAGAAAATGTCTGAATTTCTATTAAGTATTTTAAATTCATGCTTTAATTGCTTGCTATATTTATGTAACCTTTTAGGGGCTTACTACTTTCGTATCATATTTGCAAGCAAACGGGCTTAGTTCAATGCACTTACCAATGGCCCTTCCAGGTTTAGGAGTTCTTTCAACCTTCAAGGTGGCGATTCTAATATACACGTGTCGGAGTGATAATTCTAGCCTTTTCTTTACGTTGATTATACCTACCCATTCTGTTCAGACAAGCATGGACGAGGTGCATACAAGCCGTACTGCTCTAGTAGCATTCTAAGACCCGCTATCCACATGTTTATGCGACACCAATTTTGAGGAATTAGCATGGGGTAGAATGCTAGTCCGCTATCCACACGGGGACTATATATTGACCCAGCTGGATATTGACTTATAGCTTTCGCTGACTGCGCATATATTTTATATATCTTACAGGAATTAACAGTTGCTTCTACAATACTGAATTACCTGCTGTTTAATATTATTATAAGCTCTCTCCTAGTGGTCTTGACTATAATACATTAAAGTTTAATATAATCTTTTGCTACGTTTTTATAGTCAAACATTAGCGCAAGTTTAAAAATCTATTTGTGCGGTTAATTAGAATAGCTTACGAAAAGAGAAATGGAAAGAAAAGAAAAGAAAAAGAAGTTGATAGCGAAACATTGTCTGGCCATTAGCAGGAAGTGTGCAAAGGCCAAATTGAAAGCCGCTTGCAATTTGTAATAGCGCGTTTGCAGCTCGGCCTGGCCGTTGCACCTGCAAATTGGCAGCTATGCCACCAAAGAAGCAGTCGCCAATAGGACCGCGGCAGAGAACATTGGCCATTAAAATTGCTGTTGGCACTGGCCGGGGCATGTCAGCGGGTAGCGGAAGGGAGGGGGAAGGGGAGGGGGGCATTTCAGCCTAATGAGCAGCGGGCCATAAATGGCCAAACATTGTGCAACAGGCAGCAGCTTGTAAAATTAGAAAGCAATTTAAATTGATGCCCCGCATTTGTGCTGGGCGGAGCAAAGGAGCAGGCGTAGCCTGGGAAACAGCAGCAGGAGGCGGAGAGTCATGTGTGTTGGGTGCCCCGATGTTTATTAAATGTTATGGTTATGGCCAAACATTTATGCTAATTATTGCTATAAGCAAATGGAACTTTTAGCTAAAACGGGGCGTGGGCTGCCCTGATGAGGTAGCCATAGCCATAGTTGCCCAAGTTGTTGGCCGCAAATTTATTTGGCCGGAACCAGTCGATGGTGTTGCATTTTTCAAACTCACAGTTTGAACAGCGACAGCGCGCACATCATTATCATCGAAAGCGGAGCGAGCTGTGCCTGCAGTCCACGCGGTTGTCGCCAAGATCGGTGACGAGGACGTGGACGCCGACGATGGATGGCCGCCGGCGACTGGTTAGCGAGTAGGCTTGGCGACCGTTAGCTGCTGCAGTTGCTCCAGTTTGTTCGCTAAGCGACAGCCTGTGGCGTTTAGTATGTTAATTTAAATGAGAAAACAACGGTATTTTACGATTATGGCTTAATTACTTACATCATAAAGTACAAGAAAATGATTACGGTGATCTGTGTGTAGCCAAATGGCAGCTACATTTTTATGGCTTCACTCAAGCAGGAGCAGGTTGCTGGGCTGGCGATGATTAACACTATCATTTATCTAATGGCATAACTGCTGCTGCGTGCCAAACCAAAGCCGAGTCACTAAACCCACCTGCCCACTGCAAAGGTGGTGGAAAATCAATTAAATTATATAGCGTAAAAGCTTGTAATTTTAATGAGCGCATTGCCTGTGAGCTCAGGGCCGGCTTAGCGGGCCAAGAGCCGAGCGGCCAGGCGCGGCCCCATTAGTGTCTCTCGGGCGAGCGAGTGGAGATGTCTGGACTGTGAAAATTGCATATGAAATATGATGCGTCAAGGTGCGCAGCGTACATCAGATAGCCGCAAAGTGGCCGGGCCGAGCCGAGTCGAGAGTCAGGGGCTAAGCTGACAGCCGCGTGACCGGTTCATCGGCTGTTAAAATATATGCTTAACTCGGGCATGCTATATTATATTATTATGATTATTGCAGCTCTGTTTGCCCAGCTAAATAGCTCGATAACAAAGGCTTAAAAGTAATCTGAAATGAGCTGCGTTTGCCAATATTTTGTCATATGGCAACGCTCCCTTCGGCCGCAGCTCTATGCGCATTCCAAGTTCAATTTCAACCTGATGAAAAACAAAAACAAAAAAAACCTGCGCGGCGAGTAAAAGAACTTGTACATTTCCAATGCACCAGTCGCAGCAGCACCAGCACCAGTTGCAGCAGCAGCAGAAGTAGCTCTCATCCTCTATTCCCATTCCCAATCCCGAAAACTTGTTGCTGCGCGCTGCGACGCCAGCTGAAGCAGCAAGTGCAGCAGCGACGTCAACGGCGACTGCGCAAACGCCGCCAACGTTTGGCAGTGCGAAAACAAAGCTCAAAGCGTGCAGAACTAAAGCGCGGCTGTGCAGTGTTGTAAAATATAAATAAAATGTGAATGATCTCCGCCGCCCCCAGCTGAGATCTGTAATCTATAACAGCAACTACTTACCAGCATATTTAAAAAAACAGAAAGAAGAAAACGAAGAAGAAAATACTCTGTGAAGCCGACAAAACTGCAATAAATTAAAGCCAAAAGTGCCGCGAGGCCAAATGAAATTTGTGAACGGCAAACGCAGCAGCAGCAGCAGCCGCCGTTGAGGCAGAAGTTGCACGGTTGCAGTTTCGCGTTCCATTTGCGCGTTGGCTTTTTCGTTGTTGTTGTTGTTGTTTTTGGGAAAGGTAGCCGAACGCCACAACTCCGCCCGCGGCCAGGAAGACCGAGCAGCAGCAGCAGCGGCGGCAGCAGAAGCAGATATCCAGTCAACGCTCCGGTTCGGCGCATGCGTGAATGCCGCGTTTCTTCTATGGCAACCGGGCCATAGAGAGGGTACTATTATTAGTCGGTTATAGTGGTCGGACGGTTGCGCTGCAACTAGGTAATTAAAGCGTGAAAATCACTGTTTAAATTCTCATAAATTCGTGCATTTAACGCAATTGCAATGCACTCCATGCCCCTTTAATCTGTGTGCGTGTGCGAGTGTGTGCATGTGTGTGTGCCTTCTAATTGCTGACAACGACTTGCTTATGGATCATTAGTTATGTGAATTCAATTATAGTGCAGCCGCAACATTGGATTACTAACTACAGCCACGGGTGAGCACACATATGCAGCAACCTCTATGCTTATGCATATATATATAAATGTATATTTGTCTGTAGGCTGGCGGATAGTTAATGGCTAGGGCGTGTTATGCAATTGCCACAGAGTCAGGGGGCATAAATAAGGCTCTAGCTGGTATTAGTTTACGTGGTTTCAATGGCTCAATGACACCGGCAACGTTTAGCTCTTAAATTTATCATTAAAACGGGCTATGAATATGTTAGCTATGAATATTTAAGGGCCAGAATATGTATGTTGTTGAAATGGAGCTTTCAAAGCTCATTAAAGCTTATACAATATGAGTTAAGCTGATATATACTATATTTGAGAGATTTAGAAATTAGCAAAATAGAAGCTTCAAAGGCTCATCAACTTTTCTAAGTTCTTTGGATGTTCGTGTATGATAACTTTAAAAGCTTTTACAGTCAAAGTATCTTAAATACAAAACTCAATCATTGAAGCACATGAAAGATTTTTACTCAAAAATCACTAAAGACTATTAATATCAAACTTGAGAGCTTTTTACTATCCCTCTTTCCTTCTCTCTCTCTCTCTCTCTCTCTCTCTCTCTCTCTTTATTTGAATCTTGTATAACTATCTATAGAAAACGCTTTTAATTCGCATTAAAGGTTGAATAACGTTAATTGCATATAAATTGTATATTTCCCATGTCCTTTTTCTCTCGCTTGCCCTCTTTTTCTCCCAACTACCATTCCCTCCCTCTTTAAATTAAATTAATTCGATAAAGCTTTCAGCTTAAGCTAGCCTCATTGTGTGCATTTAATCGGCTAGCTTTGCAGCTTATAGTTGCATTGTGGTCAATTGATTTAAATATGCACTCTTGTGGCTAGCTTTAAATTGCCAATTATAAGTGGTCTGCAGATATGCGATAAAGGCCGAAAACGAATTGAAATCAAAAAAGTAAATAAAACGAAAAGCAAAAAACGAAAAACTAAATTAAAGCGGCAACAAACAGAGTTTGGCTTTTGGCTATGCATTGTAAATAAACGAGTAATTGGCCACACTGGAACAGCGAATGCAACGACAGGGATTTCGATTTAATCACAACTGGTCATTGGCCAAAGAGCCAAACGCCAACACTTTTGGGAGCCAGCTTGCTGGACTCCTCGGCACTTGCTCATTAAAAACACAAAGAGTGCACCACACTGACCCCAAAGAGCTTAAACGACACACTCACACACACACATTCGCACAAAGACAATACAAAGTGAAACAAAAAATTAAAATAAATTGCAAACAAAATGAAATAACAACAGCAGAGAGCAAAAAAAAAAGTAAAAAGAGCTAAAAGTCGCGGTATCCAGCGTTGAGTTAACAACTTAATTGGATTTGCATGTAATTTTACTGTCGAGATTGAAAAAATCGACAGTTGTTGCATCTCAGATAAGGGGCAACGGCAACAACAGCCAGACGCATCTGCGGCCTGCGTACGCCACATGCAAAACGCACGAAAAACGCGTGCAAAACGCGCGCAAGTCGCGCTGCGCAAATTTAGCGGCTGTGCCGCGTTATCAAATGTTTATGTCTGCGTTTATGTTTATGTGACACTGCTGCTGCTGCCCGAAATGGTGAGCTGCCACGCCCCCACTTACTACTCCTACCTCTTATTTGCCTTGCCGCCCGCACTTTGCACGTATGCAAAGCAGGCAATTGATGTCGTTTATTGTCGCCATATCCATTGCAAATGGACAGTTAAAACAAAAGCGACTACCGCAACGAGTTGTTGGCATATCGCAAACACTTTAAACTCCTTTCGTTTTCAATTAACGACTGACTGCAAAAGTCGTTTCGAATGATAATTTGGAATTTCAGATTATCGGAATTTAAGGTTTGAGTTTTTACATTAAATTACGACAGAAATCAGCATTTGCCGGTCCATTAATGCGGTTCCAGGGTGGTCCCGGGTGCTGCTGTGTCGGCTGGTAGCCGAGTTGGATAACAATTTACATTTCTGCTTGACAGGTGCTATCGAAATTGACAGCGAGGGTTGTTTAAGCGACTTTGGATTAGAGCGTGTGAAACAGTTTTGTAGAGAATGGCTAGAGATCAGGTTTTAGTTGAATTCACTTTAATTATGGTGGAAAATTTTGCATGGGGAATCGGAAATAATCAACGAGGGGTGCTTAAAAGACTTTGGATTCGACTACATATCTATATTTCTATATGTATTTTGTATGTTCATATTTTCTAAAACTATGCTTCGTTTTTAAATTTCTCTTTTAATTTATACATCATTTACTTACAATTGGTCATACTGCTTAAACGACCCTCGCAGAAGCTTTGCATAACGATTTCTGCTTTGACAGCCAACGCATTTCTTATCGAGCTCGCCCGAAAATTAAACATGTCAGCGCATTTAGCCCAGCTCTGATAAGCCAAAGAGTCCTTTTAGCCAGCGCGCATTTATTTAGGCCCGATTTGTGCACTGAGTCAGCCTCACCTTTTTGTCTCTTGGCCCGAGGCCGAGGCTGGGACTCTACAGCATGTGAGCCATAAATTTGACTGCCTTTCTGATTATTTCTATAAAAATAAATACTCATAAGCAGTTCATAAAGTTTTTGCGTTTTGTGGCTTTGTTTCTGCTTATGCCGTTTGGCCCGGCTCCTTTGGGCTGGTTGCATTTTGGGGCTTGTTAGGCCTGGCGAGTGGTGCATGCCAATGCCATAAATTAACGTCAATTGGCGGCGCAGTCGACGCAGTTGAACAGATCACGCCGGACTACGAAATGCGGACCACGGAAAGCGCATGCGCACATAAATCTCGATCTCTGCTGCTGCTGCGGCGGCGGTCAACAGAGTTCATGTATTCATTTCTGACATGTCTAGCTAGTCTGGTTCATGCCCCCTTATGCGAGTGTGTGTGTGTGTGTGTAGCGGGGGCATTTAAATTGTGGAATAAAAGTAGAAATTGCTAGTTTAATAAACAAAGAATCGTCACAGGAAACATAAAAAGCCAGCGGCCAATTTAGCGGCATTGCCTTTTTGTTCATATGAGTGTAAGCTACTGTGTGCGAGTATGTGTGTGTGTTTGTGTGTGTATTTGTGTGTGTGTGCCTCATTTTGATTGAATTCAAATCGCAGTCACATAACATGCCACAGCAGACAGCACAAAAAAAGGAAAAAACACAGACGAGTGAAATAAATAAGTGCAGCATAGCGAATACTAAATACTCTTATGTATGAAGGAGTTGATAGTGCTGATTAATATTTAGTAATAATATTTCGTGTTGGAGTATCAGCTGAGAGCAGATTTATTATAAGCTCTAAAGTCTAATCTTATAAGAATTTTTTTATGTTCATTCTAACAACGAACTTTGAAGGCTTTTCATAGTCAAGACATCTATGTCAAGTTAATATTCAGTTGCCCCTTTAAATAGGGCTGATAATGAAATATAATATTTAGAATTTGAGCTCCATTATGAGCATATTTACCATGAGCTCTGAAGCCCAGTCTAATAATCATTTATTGCATACAACTTTTATATAAAATCTATCAATTTTCAGTTACTCATTAATAAATATATGTCATTTAGAAAGAGTGTATATATTGAGCATTTTAAGATACCTATATGTCAATCTAACATTATATAAACAATACCAAAAAGTTTTAGGGAGGAATGTCCGAAAAAATGAAGCTAGAAATTAAAAGTAGAGTAAGTTTTCGATCATAAGTTTCAATATTTTAACAACAGATTATTTTCAAAACTATGCTAAAAGACCTGCCACATCAACAACCCTTCAAATCTCTTCATAAGATATCAAATGGAATATCCAAGTTATAGACCCTTTCGCACTGGCTAGAGTATATATATTGAGCATAAGAAACGCTTTGCAAGCAAAAGAATGTCAAAGTCATTTAGAACGGCAAGGGGAGTGGCAACAACAACAACAACAACAGCAGCAGCAGCAGAGACAGATGCATTTGAAGATGGAGACGGCTGGCTGCCGGCTCTGACTGGGTCTGACTTGGGTCTCGGCTCGGCGCGGCTGGCAGCTACCGTTTGTTTGCCCACGCCTTGGCCAACAAGTGCAAGGCAAAGACCGGGCCCACAGAATTGTTCATCAAATGAACGCTAAATGCACTCAACGGCTAACAGAGCCCAGCACAATGCAACATTTAAGCAAACAACAACAAAAAGCACAAGAAGCAGAAGATGCAGAAGAAGAAGAGCGAAAGAAATACACAGCAAACGGGGAGCCCAATTTAAGTTTGCGAGCCTTTTGTCTCTCATGTGGAGCCAGTTCCAACTGACCGTCTTTTATTTTTTGCTGCTGCTGCTGTTTGTTGTTGCTGTTGTTGCTGTTGTTGTTGTTGTTGTGGGCATCTTCAATTTTTCACATGCTCTGCGGATACATCATTGTCAACTGGCGGCTGCCTAATGAAAGTAACGAGCGACAATGGCCAACAACTCGGATCTTGTCAGGCGTCTCTTATACGCGTAGAGCCATCAAATTACATAGTGGCTGCAGCGTAAGAGTCTGCTTGCCTCGCTGCATCTGCGATGTGGCATAGCTGACATCCTTGCAACGCATTATCAACTTGTGGTGCACAATCGAACACTTTGCTGGCAGCCTACAAGTGATCTGGATTGATGTCCTCTTTAAAGCCAAATACATTCCAGGAATATGCTAATATTGTTGCAGAACTGTAGCTGCAGCCGGCCACGGCCACGGCCACGGCCACTTGGCTCTCATGGCAGCAATTGCTGGCTCAGTTGCCATGTTGTACACTGAAATTAATTGTGTGTTACTTGGCTGGAGTGCAGATGCACCTGCAATAGGTGGTGGCTTGGGCTGAGCTGAGACTTTGCAGGGGAAAGGGAAGGCAATGGCATATGTTTGGTTGGTAATGAAAGAGGTTATTGGGAGTTTTGTAGATAGTTTAACTGATTTTACGGTATTTGTTAAAGTAAATTTAATTTATCCAACATCTTCTGCTCCTTTAAAGTCTGACTCTTTTCACATTTCAAGCCAAAGACTATATTATAGTTAATACTTACCCAAAAAGTCAATTATATTTTATGACTCGACAAAATTTGAGATGCATCAAGCTGCAAGCCAAGCAAAGCTTAAATACTAAAAATTGCAAATTAAAACGTTAAGCAATGCTGTCAAATTAGCATAGGCAAACGCGGCTTATCACTGTCAGCCAGCTGTCAGCGTTGCCCAATTTCTGTTGATTTTGAATGCTAGCTGGCTAAATTTATGGCATATATTAAGCAAATCGTAATAAAGCAATTGCAGCTGATTTATGCAACGCATGCCACACGACTGTGGCAAGCCAGCAGGATTAAGTGAAGAGGCGGAAAAATAAGAAAATTAAAAATACAAAAATAAAGACGAAACTTTGGCTGCTGTGAATTTTATGCGCAAGTTCATAAACAAAGCACTAAAAGGATTTAAGTTTTGGCAGCGGGCGCAACAATGGAGCACAATGATGCCATAAACAATAAACAGGCAAGTTTTGGGAAGCCTGTAAATTGTTTTGTCCAAAGCCAGCGCAAGCCACAAAACACACAAAACTATGCCGCAACTCATTGAGAGGCAGCCTGACGACATAGGTGGGGCGGGGGGCATGGAGCAAAAGTTTTTGCTCATAGCTAAAGACTGGGATTTGCTGCAGCCAAAAAGTTCAAGTGTCTGTGTGAAATTAATTGCTGCCCGTCCATGCCAACGTCTCCTACTCTGAGCCACACACACACATACACACACTCACACAAAGTCATTATTTAAGCTCAAACAAAGCTATCGCTTACACATGCAGCTTGTGGAGCTGGCAAGGATTAGTGCAAGGACCAGGCTAGCGTGCGCCTTATACGAAATTCAATTAGGCGTCCATGACGTGCCACAATGCGCATCAAGGCGAAAAGAGTTGATGCTGTTGCTGTTGTTGTTGTAGCAGCTGCCTGTGCTATAAAACACAATGCAGATAATTTGGCGCCTTTTTTCAATTTCTTGGAAGCCCAGGCGCTGTAATTTGCCACATAAGTCACAGGAGTCAACCCAAGCGCAAGAGTCGATGCTGCCAGTCAGCCAGGCGCAGCGCTAAACCAACAGCTCAATTTTTTTCACAGTTGCCCTATGCTTAGGGTATGTCGAAATTAGGGAATTCAGCTTAAGGCGAGGCAAGAAATTTTATTACCCAGGAATTCAAATTGAATTTTGGTACATTTGGAATTGAAGATTTGAGTTATTGTGATACGCATTTACAGAATAAAATTCAAATATGTGTTTTATGTCCTTTGAAAAGGGGTAGATTGTTTAGGTCTGTAATTGCGAGGGTAGTCTGACAAATGTTTGAGATTTCAAATTTTCTATACATTTTCAGGATCAAAGTCTAGATTAAGGTAAATTTTAGCTCGTGAGGTAGAGGAATTAAGACTTAAAATAATGATATCAAATTTCTGACAAAGAGAAAAAAATCAAAATAATAACAATTAAAAAGTCATTATAATTTATATATAAAAATATTTAATTCTTTTTATTTAAATTGTATATATTATATTATCTTATGTTATATATCCAGAAGGGTATTTAGACTTCTGCCGCTTAAGATTGTCTCATCTTCTGCTTCATTGCTTGTATTTTGGCTGCCAATCGCAGTCGCGGTCGGACCTTCGCCGTGTGTGTGGACGCGCTTGTTTTGAGGCGTGGCCGCTGGCCGTGTTTGGGCGTTGCCACACCCACATCCTCTTGCGCAGACACGCAATGCAATAAACATTCAACATTCCCGGCATTGGCCATGTTCCAGTCCAGCTGCACTCACACTTTCAGTCGCGTTCAGGCTTGGCTAAGCGCATTAAACTAACAAGATTAAAGTTGAAATTGTAAATTGCTTCTTAGTCTAATTACGCGATGATGTTGTTCTTGTTGCTGTTGCTGTTGCTGCTGTTGTTGATCACCATGATCATCAGCATGAGACTCCCTTGAAGTCTGTCTGGCAATTCTGCAGAAATTTTCCTTTTTAATCGTGTACCTCGCTCACTGTGTATGTTGCATCTTGTTGCAACCGTCCATTTTCGTACTTTAATTACAACAACTAACACAACGAGCTGCATAAACAAGACGCGCTGCAACCTGAGCGAGCGATCGAGCTGCTCTCTAGGCAATTACAAAAGCCCCAGCAACAGAGTTAAGATCTGTTTTACTTTTTCTTTTTCTTGTTGCTTTCTGCCACTTATTATGTTGCAACTGTTGTTGCAGCCGTTGTTTGCAGTTGCTTTATTAAATTTTCTAATCACAGCTCAAGATTTACATGACGATATGCGCTGAAATTTCCAGATACAAGTTATATACGAGCTATTTTGACAGTAGGAATTTTGAAATCTTGAAAAATGTGTACGCAGATAAGCGAAATTGTTAATGGCTTGACTATAAATTCTTTTATACATTTTACATTATGATTTATCGAAAACTCTTTAATTAATTTTTTATCAATTTATTTCTGTATATAATAGGAAAAATAAACCAAATTATTTATAGCTAGGCCATAAATACATCATGCAATCTACCGAAATGTCTTTTCCACAAATAATTTATAATCAGAATTGTATTCAAAGTGATGGGACTTAAGTTTTTGATTAAGATACAATCTCTATTACGATTTGGCAACGGAGGTCGCGAGCGTCTCTTGCCCGCTGCCGCTTGCATATTTCAGTCAGAGATGTGGCCCGCTTCGCTTTGCATGAGCGTCGCTTGGACGGGGCAACAGCATTGTATGGATATATAATATGTATGCATTACAAATACCCAACTCAAAGCGAATGTCAGTGAGTGGCTCGGCAGCTTGCCCCCTTGCTGCAAGCGCCAAGTTATGAGTATGCCACCGAACCCTAATCGAGTCCATACAACGGTAATTGCAGTCGCAGATAAATATCACTGTTAGAAAACCCACATGGCTGCAGTGGCGAGGCTAATGCAAGACTTGGCCGAGAGTCGCAGTCAGAGTCAGAGGCAGAGGCAGAGGGAGAGGTGGGGCAGCGGCAACAACTTTCTGGCCAACGTTGACGTTGGCTGGAAAAAGTGGTCAACAGCAAATGGTAAGACGAGCCATAGATTGGCAACGTCTTCGTTTCGTTACTTTCTGCTCCCCACTCTTAGAATCTGACCGAGCAGGCGAAAGCAAAGCGAACGAGGCACAGCCAAAGATGCTTTATTAATTTTAACCGTTTGCTGCGTGCCCGGACTGGAATCGAAGCTGTACTCGGATATAGAGTTGGCATTGGTATTGGGTCTTGGTCTCGGTTTCTTGTGGTCGTGGGGCGCGGGCAGTTGTCGTGAGACAAGTTTATTTGGCTCAGTGCCGTGTTGACGTTTAATAAATTTACGAATTGTGGCCGTGCGCGGCATGTGGCCAAGACGCAATGCCATTGCCAATGCCAATGGCCAGACCATTGGCAGTTAGACAAAGTACGTGCACTTTAAGCAGCTGCTGTTGCTGCCGCTGCTGCCAGCTTCTGCTGCTGCCAGCTCCTGCTGCGGTTGCAGCTAACCGATAAGCCCCAACAACTGGCAACTGGCAACGGGCTGCCGTGCGGCATCATCAATCTTGCGGCCTTACGAATCGCCAGTTGCCGGCGATTTTAATGTGCCATATCAATCGTTGCATTAAGCCATGCCCGTCGATGACGTGGCTCGGCGCAAAAAAGGCAACAGAACTCTTAATTTCTTTTAAATACAAAATAGAATCAAAGTCGATGAAGGGGAGCGGCGCACAGCTGCACTCGACGTCTGCGCCAGAGTTTTGAGTGCACTTTGTAAATGCAGACAAACATTTTCTGCAGTAATTAAAATCTTTGACTGCAAAAGGCGTCATCCTTGTCGACGTCTTCCGTTTGTGACTTTGTTTCGCTCTTCGAGTGCAACAGAAGAGCAACAGAAGCAGCAGCAGCAACTGCGGCAGCAACCGAAGCAGGCAACAATCAAAAGATAAACTGCCGCCAGTCGCAGGTTGCGAGTCGCTGCTGCAACATTCATTGAAGTCCATTTAGACTGCAATTAAAAAACTCACAACTTATGCAGTAGGGGGCGGGGGCAGCGGCAGGGGCAGGTAGGTGGGCTGGGGCCTGGCCGCGCAGATAAGGGCAAATGCAGAGCCAGTAGCCGTGGCCAAGACACTGGCTAAAGGCTTCAAGTTCACTTAACTTTGGCATAAATGTGAAGCTTCCAGCGAAGGAATGTGCGGCTGCTATCTAGACTACAAGCGTATATACATACATATATACAGACGGGTGTGTGTGCGTATGTGTGTGTATTGGGTATACCACCTTGACAACCTGTTCTCTCAACTGGCCAAGACTCCAACTCCAACTGACAGCAGACAAAAAGTGAATTAAGTGAATAAGAAGAACATGTTTGTGAAAATTGTGCGAATGCTTCAAATAATTAAGTAGGTGGACGCGAGACGTCGTTAATGCTGCCCCAAGGCAAAAGGAAAAACGAGACAAAAATTGGCGAAATGAGTTAAAAGGGCAAACTCAAAATGTCTACAAAGCGCTGGGGTTAACCATATGTAATTTCAGTGGCTAATGAGAATCGCATAGAAGAGCGCGCATAGCACAAATGCTGCAGACTTGCATATGCTAGGAATTTTAATGAGTTCCTGTGAGGCGCAGGCAGGCAGTGCGTGAGAAGTGCATAGAAAGGCGCGAGTAGTGAGTGAAGGGAGAATAGTTTTTGGAAAATGTGGCAGCACTATTTAATGTTGTAAGGCAGCTGGATAGGACTATTGCAAATTAAGTATGTCACATATGGCAACGTCGTTGTTAACGGTTCGTGAGAATTACATAGAAAGGTGCGAGTAGTAACTGAAGAGAAGATAGTTTTTGCAAAATGTGGCAGCACTGATTAAGCAGAATATGCTCTCGCAATACTGCTGAATAAGCTTATGCAAATGAAATATGTCAGATATGGCAACGCTGTTGTTGTCGGTGTCGTCGCACCTCGATCGATCGATCAATGACTGCGATCTGCAATCTCGACGCGTCTCACAACACTCACAAACACTCAACGCTCGGTGTCAGCACTCGTTGAAGACAAATGGTCAACGCTTCTGCTGTTGACAGCCGCAGCAGCAGCAGCATCCTGGCTTGGCTCAACTGCCAATAAAGCAGAAGAAGAGTATTTTTATTTAACAGCTTTTATTTTGGACACCCTCAAAAAGTTTTTGGCCTCATAAGGTCGTTTGTCGCACATGTTTACTTGCACTTGCAGTGCCATAAATTAGATTGAAAACGAAGCTGAGGCGGGTCCATGGGCGGAGGGGACGGTCGAGGCGGTCGGGGCTGGGCAGTCAACTGAAATCGACAACAAATCAATTTTTGTGCCATTGCAGCAGAAAATGCTGCCACCCAGCAAAGTTTTGCCTTTTCGCCCTTTTTGCCTGCATAGTTTTCAATGAGACTGTGGGAGCCGAGCCGAACCGCCCCACTCACACAGCTGGAGCTGTGAGCTGGGGCTGGGGCTGGCTGCTTAGATGGCCAGTAAAAATGCCATTTCCGCTTGTTGCCGTAAAACTTTGCTTTTTTTTTTGGCCAAAAGTATTTCGCTCGTAAAATTGCGACTGACACATGCGAACAAACTGTTGACTACTGTGCGAGGCATGTTCGCTGCTTCTTCGTCCTCTTGTTGTTGTTGAATAACTGAAATCTGGCGAATCGTTATTACTGTTTAATAGAACATGGCTTTTATGACAGACGGCACAGTTGGCCATTTGGTGCTGTCCATTTGGCACATTCGTCTGTGCGGCGCACAGTGTGGCAAAAGTGTTGGGTCATAAAACTTGGCAAAATGCTAAGTAATTTCAATTTCAGATTTCAAAAGCAACCCCTCTATAAAAGGGCAACCCTCGGCTTGGCTCCAGCAGAAAAGTAATGAAATAAATATAAGGAGCTGCCAAGTCGAATCAGGAGCGGTAAATGCAGCTTCAAGTGCCTTTTGGGAACGCACCTTGAACGTATTTGTCGTTGTTGTAGTTGTTGTTGTTGTTGTCGTCGTTGTTGTTGTCATCATTGGCAACATCATCAGGCATTCATTGGCCTCTGCTCGTTCTCCCCTTCCCATCGAATTGTTCAACCTTGCGTAACGCATGCACATTTATAGGAATTGCGCATAACTTTAAGCAAAGCTGTCGAGGCACACGACCCAACTCTGAGGCTGCCCCTGCCCCTGCCCCAGCCCCACCCCCAGCCCCTGGCTGCCCAGTCAACGCGAAACTGCGCTAGCCACAAGGCGACTCACTCCTCTTCTCACACCGCCAGGACACTTGGCCACTTCACCACCCTCACCCTCAGCAGCCTCAGCCACATCATCAGCAGTGCCGCAAGTCCTCCTCCATCGCTGCTCTCATACAGTCCAAATCTCAAGGGTGGCATAAATGTTGTCCTTCAACTTGGCCTCGTCCTTTCGCTTCCTTTCCTCTTCTAGCTGCTGCTGCTGCTCGTATTAGTTGCTGCTCTGTTGCTGTGCTGGCTGATAGCTTAAGTGGCTGCATTATTGTCGGGGCTTAACTAACACTAAAACTGATTGATTTTAATTTTCATGCATTTACATTCATTACGTTTTATTGGGACCGAGCATTCGCGCCGAATCGCAAACGATATTAATTGAAATTTTAATTAGCATGCAGGTCTTTGATTAATTTCCGAGAAATAGACGAAAAATCAAAGAAATTCAAACTTTTGGGATTTGTTGGGAATACAAATTTATTAGTAGGCAAATCAGATCAGTTAAAGATCAGTTATAAAACATTTTTAATAAAAAAAAATTGTTTGTAATTATAATCATGTATAACTTACTAGCAAAAAAAGATTATAAGCAATTTTAAGGTAAAAGTAATCTTTTTAAAGAAATATTCTTAATATAAAATATATTTTATTAAATTTAGAAATATTTTGTATAATTTTTTGAGAGATTTAAATAATTGCTAAAAATATTTTTTTTATTTATTACAGAGTTTACTTTTCAAATAATTGAGAAATGTTTAAAAAAGATCGTATAATTAGTCAATTTATATTTATATCCATGCAATTTTTCAATTATATCTTAAGAAACTATTTTAAAAATATTTGTCTTACCAAATGAGTTAAAAAAATATTTCTCAGTCTAATTTAACGTATCCCTTCATAAGCTGAAAAGCTATATGGCTTATTATCCAATTAACTTATGCTAAATTGATACAATAACAAAATGTGCAACTCGCAAAACGCAAAATAAAAACGAAAGAGAGTTTCGTCGCCAAATGCTCTCTTAATTCACGCAGCGAAGAGTAAATTTCACACTGCGCCTGTGCGTATGCAACGCGGTTCGAAGCCGGTTGTAAGGCAAACCAAAACAATGGGTTCAAACACCCACGCCAAGGCGCACACACACACACACGCACACAGACAGATTGGTTCGGTGCGGCAGACTTGACGTCTCCGGGCATGTTGCCACTGGCAGACAGCGTGTCCTTGTCTCTGGCTGTTGGCCATGGCAAATCAGTTGCGGTTTGGTAACGCGGCACTACACAACGTGCAAGCGGATTCGCAAGACTCTTGACACTTCGCAGCGCTTTCGCTCAAATCGCGTGCATTTTTTCCATGTTTTGGACACAAACAAATAAACAACTGCAAAAAATATAGAAAAAGAATTCAAATTTGTTTGCACTTTGCAACTGGACGCGACTAAATTTCCACTTCGTTGCACCTTGAATTGGGATTCGAGCTAAAAACAAATTATTTCGAGTTCAACGCATCGCCGGGTTAAAGCTGAAGCATCCCGATTTGAACTGTTGCCTCGCATATCATTACGCGTGTTGATTTCTGAAGTGTGTGTGCGCGCGTGTGTCCCTTTGAGTGTGTGTGTGTGTGTGTGTGTGTGTGCGTGTGTGTGCATTTATGCATAATTGAATAACGAAGGTGAAAATTGAAATGTTAACAAATTGAATTTGCACTCTTCAGCCGAAAACCCAGTGACGGTCGTCAATTGAAATTGTGAAAGAAACTTCGCATTCGAGTAAATTGCTTAACGAGCCAAGTCGCTGCCGCGTCGTCGAGACAACTACGTGCTGCCAGTTAATTTTCTAATTGGATTAGAAGTCATCAACCCGTCAGCAGCGAGGTAAGCCTCATGAACTTCAGCGGCCAATTGGACCTGCCTTTCACCGACCGACCGACTGACAGTGGACAAAAGCATGTTCAAGGTTGAGCGGCAGCTAATTGCAAAGGGGCGGCAGCTGCCTTCGCTGTAATGAGTTGAGTGGAGTCGGCCAGGTGTCATGTGATCTGAATGTCTAATTTGCAGTCGAAGCTCCGATTTCAAAACGAGCAACAGCAGTCAATTGGCACTTTGTTAAGTTCAGTTTCCGGTCATGATTCAGCGAGAAATTCAAGAGAAATTTTTTGTTTGTTTTGGCATAGCATTTTAAACCTTTCACCCACATTGATATTGTGAATTTTAATACAAAAAATATATATATACAGTTTTAAGGATTCCCTTTTATATTTATACTGGGTTTTTTATAGACTCTTTGAATTTACTTTGATTCGGTCTATATAAGCAAGGAGAAAACAGAATATGAATAATATATATTCTGAACAGAAAACAGAATATAAATAATATTTATTCTATTTTCTCCTTATAAGTGTGTTACAAATATATTCTTTCCTTCGCGGCTAAGCCATTAACATGAGTGCTATATTTTCAATGCAATTTTTGTAGATTTAAAAAAACCTTTCTTCCTTAAGAAAATATAATGAATAATATATTCTTCACACATTTTCTACCTCATGTGCATAATTGTTTATTTGTTTAGTGTGCATAAATTATAATCCTAAAAAGCCATTGGACACAGGAAGAATATAAAGCTAACAGCTTATTCTTCACATGAATGTGTAAGAAGATATTCATATTACATTAAATTGTTTGGTTTAAACACTTAAAAATAAGTACAAATTTAACTGAAAATAAAAGCTACCTTCTGGTTAAGCCAATAAAATTAAGCTATTTGTTAGGCAATTTTTTAAGGGGAATAAAACTATTTGTTCCTTAAGAAATCATGATTAATACTCTAGAATTATTTTCTATCCTGACTTCAATTGTAATTAGCTTTTAGAGAAATGAGCACCTTATGCTTCAGCGGAATGTGGAGGACATCTCTCAAGCTAAATTTTATAGACAATCTTTTTCTTTAATTAAACGCTTTAATAAAACTCCCTCTGCATGACTGTTAGGCTTCAAAATTATCTTTCTAGTCTTCTCTGGCCTCGCTCTGCATGCTTAAAAATAATAAAATTAATGTCGAATTTTACAATGGCAATTTTACGGCTGAGACAAAACTAGCATGGCATTAATATTACTTCCCGTAGCCAGATGCCTATCTATATAGTCTGATACCCAGAGGAATTGTAACACGCAATTCATACAGAACTGGGATAAGAGCTCGAATTCCCAGTTAAGCATTAACACTTGCGACAACTACAACGAGGGCCATTAAAATGACAATGTTTGCTGTCATTTATATTAATTTACTCACACTGCTTGCAACGGCCACGCCCACGCGACGCCCTCGCTAGATAAGCGGAGCATTATGCAAATTGCAATGGCAAGCAGCGACGTGGCCCCGAAGCGAACACCTAATAATGAATACTAATTCGTTCATTAACGTGCTCTGGCACATTATTTCACACTTTTGGTCGGCTCTAAAGCCACAAAGTCTTCATGTGTGAAATTTTTGTCATTTTTGTGACGTATGAATTATTAAAATTAATTAAATGAATTTTTTGTACTCACCTTTTTCGGTGCGGGGCAAAGAGCAAATGAAGTTGAATGCGGCTAATCAGGTGGCAGCAGCAGGACTTAACCAGACTTTACGAGAGTGTGTGTGTGCGAGGCATGAGATAATTAAGAATTTAATTATTTACACACACGAGCACAGCAAACAGGCAGAGACATTTATTAGCCTAGACGTAGAGGACCCACACTTGCTTAGAGGGTCTTTAGAACTGATTTGATGTGAGTTCTGTGTGGATGTTGGGCGAAGTTTCTTATGTCATGCAATATTCATAATTCCTCATGCTCATAACGGCTCACAGCTATAAAGGCGGTCGTGAGGGGAGTGGGCGTGACTGGTTGCAATTTTGTGCGTCGAATGTTTGGCAATGTTTGTAGTTGGGGACGTCCGTTTTATTTGTTTGCTGTTCACGTTGCCTAATTGAGGGTGTTGCTCGACAGTGTTTAACTGTTTATTGAACCAGGCAGGAGTCTTCCTGTCCATCCATGCCGTCATCATATGCAACAGCATTTAATTATGTACACAACGTTTTTATTTATTTTTTATAGTTTTAGAGAGAATATTTATTTTAAACATAAAAAGGAGAGTTAAAAAAAACTTGTTTGCTCAAATGTATAATATGAAATATGCCATCAAATGGGGCAACAATTCAAGATTAATTTCAGAGAATATTTATGGCATATAAGATTGACATTTCTATCTATCGCTTGAACATTTTTTGGTGTAATTATAATAACTTTAACCTATATAAAAAACTGATGTTAAACTACGTTTCCTTCATAATAATTTGATTGTTTGTGAGATAAGTGAGCTACAGCGATGATCTCTTTAGAGGGACGCATTTATGAGTGTTGATTGATGCAGTTTCATATCAAAATCAGAAATAGAGCTATAGTAAATTCTTTTTACGGCAGACAAAGTTACACATGCCCATTCTCGTCATATCAAACATTCTTTCTATTTTGAATATTTAAAAATTGTTGTATGTACTTGTTAGTATATTATATATACGATATTTATCAGTATATATATATTTTATATTTAAAAACAAATTGACTTTGTTGTTCCCTTGTTTTTATTTTTATTATTTCGCATTTAGGTTTTCTTATTCCGCAATCATAAAATTGACACTGGTGATCAGACGCGGCCTGCGAAGCACATACCAATAGGTTGTGATCACGTATTCGCCCATGCTAATGGGCACCGGCAGGTTAATATTATCAGCAATGCGCAAACGATCCACAATTATATCATGCTAAACACATTAAAAATATTTTAAAATATTATGTATACTATGTATAGTATACTAGCTATGACTAGACTTACAGTATAGGGACAAGTGTGATTAACGTTCGAGTAGATATCGAGACGAAAAAAGTTGTAGAAGGCATCGGCAAACAGATTTCGCCTTTTGCTACCCAAAAAGCGGCAAGCATCGATGTCGTAGAAGGCGAATGGGGGCTTGAAGCGCTGCTTGAATTCGGCATGCAGCTGCAGTTATATAGGAGAGATATACATAGATAGGTATATATCTATATGAAGGACCCACCAACCGTTATGTTTGTCATCGGCTTCTGCAGCAGCTTTATATATAAGTTCAATTCCTTGACTTCGCGATTAAGGGCCTTCATAATGCACTGCTCAACGGTACTGAACTTTGGATCCATGTTCTGACATCGAAGTCCTGTTAATTTGATTTGCGACATCCAAGCGGGCGTGGCAAGCGCACAAAATGCGAGGCAAATGAGTTGAAACTGACAACCGAAGCTCATGGCGGCAGAAGTGGAACTGATGAGATCAAGAGCTAAATGGCAAAATAATTTGAATAGTTGGGCAAGCGATTTATAATGTTTAAATATATATAAATATACAAGGGAAATAATTAAAAATATATAAATTTATATATAAGCATTATAAATAATTATATATAACATATAATAAATTTGAAAATTGCGGGAATAGAGCAGAAAAGAGCGCAGGTGGGCAAGGGCATTAAAAAATCAATTAATGTATTTAATGAATAGTTTAAAAAGTTAACAAAAATGTATACAAATGTACTAATGTATATTTGCTTATATATAAACAATAAAAACTAATCAAGAAAACATGAACTAACATTAATTTGTGTTAAACTTAACAAAATTTTATAACGTCAATCAAACCGAAAGTGATTAGAAATGAATGTGATATCTATCCATTTATATTCATTTCTATATCTCTCTATCTCTAACATTTATATATATATTATATATATATATGTGTCCTTCAACAAGATCTTAAGCCGTTATCTCTAGGTTAACGTGAATGGTAACTCGCAGGACATTGAATGCATACCAATAGGTCCATAGCTTGTAGTCGCCCAGGGCCATGGGCAGCGGCAAATTGAATTTTTCATCGAGGCGCATGTGATTGATGATTATGTCGTGCTGCAATATCGAATCAAAATAACATCAAAATGCAGGTTATTGTCGCTCACAATACGCACATCGAAAGGACACGAATGATTCATGTTTGTGTAAGCGTTGAAATTGAGAATGTTATAGAAAACATTGGCGAGGGTATTACGATTGTTGGCATCCAGAAATCGGCACGCATCAATGGTGAATGAATATAAGATCGGTTTGTTATAGCCGCGACGTTTCAGTTCCAGACGAACCTGTTAAATACATAGATATGTACTATATAGAAATCGTATAACATTGGTCAAATACCGAAGCATTTGTCACTGGCCCCTGCAGCAGCTTTATATACACTAAAACATCTTTCACATCGCGTCCAACTGGTTTTATGATGCAGTTTGTGATGCGTGAGAATTTTGGATCGACGGCACGACATTCCATTGACTTGGCCCTTGTGTATGCACTCAAGGTAGGCGTGGCAATGGCAACTACAATGACTAAGCACAATAGCGACATTATGTACACTCTGCAGCTGAACTATTTCACGGCCCGCTTCTAACTAATCAATGGAGCGAAGAAAGTCCTTAGTGAATTTTCAATTTCGAATCGATATGATTAGGTTGTAATTAAATTTGCATTTGGGCTGCAAGAAATTAAAATTTATCACCGAGAGCAAAGCTTAAAAATAATGAACAAATAATTATAAAATCAATTGTCCAATGGAAATAATAATTAGGCTTACTTATTTAGCTTTTGACATATTCATATATTTTTGAAATTTGAAATGATTCATATTAAAGCAAGGGTAGCCTAAGCACACGAGTCCGCTTAGAGATTTAGTGCATGAATTGTATTGCATTTAGTGAACCTTAAAAAAAAAAAAAATAATTTATGTTATCCATTAAAAATAGATTATTTTGAGCTTGCGTATTAGAGCTAGGCATAAACATATTCTATAAATGTATTTAAATTTGCATGATTTGGTATAAGCAGAACGTCGTTTTTTGGGTTGCTAAATTGTTTGATGGTTGCTGATTTGCTTGATAAATAATTTAAAAGCTCATGGTTGTATTTTGTTGAGTTTAGTTTGACATTTTATTGTGGAAAGTTTCACTAGGGAAACGCTTGTAAAGTATTAAAATTTTTATCAAAATAGGAGTTCTGTTCCTAAAACGTATCGTGCACTGCGTCCATTATATGGAATACAGAATACAGAATTTTTTATTGAATTGCAGTGCGGATACTATATAAGCTTTTATCGTAGCACCATGACAGCCACAAAAAATTCCTGACATTTGTGCTTTAAGGGCTGGCGGAATCAGTGGTTCGTATTTCTTCAAAAACGTTGATAGTCCTAATAGTTTTGATTGTGAAAATTGGTATTACAGTTTGTCTTATAAAATCAGAAAAGACATTATTGCCATAAATTTCCTAATCATTCATTGGATTGAGGAATAAAATATATGTATATTAATATATTATTATAAATTAAACTTATATAGCTCTAAGCTTTAAATGCAAAACAATAAGTGAAAGCCTCTTATAAAGCATACAAAAACTTGGCCTACAGTCCTTGCATTTATTTAGACTTTCGATAGATGCAAATATAGGCTAAAGATCATAGCCCACTATGCATACCTTTTCTTTTTGCTACTTTACAATTCAACTTTGCGCTTCTCTATTTATAACCCTCTTTTTATGTGGCCATAACTTGTTGCCAAATAAAAAAGAAAAAGAAAAACAATATTTGTGTTCAACTGTCGCTGACAGACATCGCGTCGCGTCCCGTCGCTGACATTATTGTTGTTGCCGGCGTCAAAGTCAAAATTAAAAACGCAATGACAAAAAACAAACTGCTGCTGCTGCTGCCGCTGCCGCGCCCACCTTTGCACCAAGCTGAAGATTGGCGCGTGAAAAAACGCGCAACGCATCAGC
The DNA here is from genome assembly GCA_035046225.1 of Drosophila pegasa. Lineage (NCBI taxonomy): Eukaryota > Metazoa > Arthropoda > Insecta > Diptera > Drosophilidae > Drosophila > Drosophila pegasa. Next base: position 5,221,907 of record JAWNOD010000076.1, on the reverse strand, counting down.
GCAGGGACGAAGGCAAAGGCAACAGCAACAACAACAACAGGAGGAAGAACAATGCTGCCATAAATAACAAAGGCAAATGTTGCGACACACTCGCTGCAAAAAGGGGCGGCTGCTGCGCAGTGGGGTAAAGGTGCGACTCAGGGCGGGGGCGGGACGCCAGGCAGGGCAAGATTTGTGCCTGCTTGTGGCACTGTCACTGGGGCTGTGCTGAATGTGCCGTTAGAAGCGCAGCAACATGACAAGCAAACAGCATAGCAGCCGAACCAAGCGAAGGGGGGAACGACAAGAAAATATTTACAATCAAGTCGATTAACAAAAGGAAACCTTCTGACGCGCGCACTTTCGAGTTCTCTCTCTCTCTCTGTCACTCTCTGGGTATATTATTTGTTGTTTTCTTTTTTTGCGCTTCTGCTCGTTGTTGCTTTTTTAATTAAAAATCAGTAAGCACACGCCCACGTCCCCTGACTGTCATCAGCGCCATTTTGCAAATCAACGCAATGATTGCGCCGCCTTGTTTTTGTCATCGCATTTCATGCAACAAAATATTTTTCATAAATATAACGGGACTTTGGCAGGCAGCACTTGAGACTTTCGCCACATTTCCCCCCAGCAACAACAACAAACAATACAGAGTAACTCGCAGCGGCGGCAGCAACAGCAGGCGACATCATCATTAGGGCCGCCCACGCAGGAAACTCGAAAGGCGAAAAAAAAACGTAGAGACACAGAAGCTGGGCTCTTTGAGCTGGTTGCAATTGTTACGGCTCCCCGTTGTTATTGCCACAGCCCCAACTCCAACTGCGACTCCGACTTCAGCGCCAGCTTCTACTCCAGCTCTCAGCATCAGCTCCATCTCCATAGTTAACGCTCAGTGCTTATTGTCTTAAGAGGAAGTCGCTGTTCTATGGCAGACCGGGGACTGGGGACTGGGGATTGGTTGAGGGCTACGCATATGGCTGACGTGCGCATATAACGGTAGACTCATTGAAAATGAATAACTGTGACTGACGCAGCCAACAATGGCAAGCAGAGAACTCTCCAAACTTAATAATGCAAACCAATTTGGAAATGCGAAAATTGCATTATGCCAGATTATCATTATTCAATTATAATAATTGAATTTTATGAATTATCGTTAAATATATATTTATATTTATATTATTTCTTTTCAATCTTTTTGCATAATTTCATTGTTACAAATTGAATTTCTCAACTTTACATATAAATTTCTTACTAAATCAACTTGAATTTCAACCACAGTGGCTGCTCGTTGCGGCTGCAGCTGCGCCGCCTTTTCCCTTTCCACTCCACCGCTCCTCGATTCTTATTAGATTATATATATATTTCCTTGCAATTTTTCACTTTGCGACTTTCACGTTGTTTATGCAAATAAGCGCAAAGAAAAAAGAAATAAGCGGAATTGTGGTAACGCGATTGTCAACGGGCAAAGCCGCCATTTCGCAATACTAAGCTGATAGCACCGTTACGATTATGACAGTTAGAGCGGGCGCCATGTTGTGCTAGCAGCAGCGAGCAGAGGAGAAAAAAAACGAAGTCCCAAATGTTAATAACACATCAAGTGCGAGTGACAGCAGCACAAAGCGAATGCAGCCATCTCGCTCACACCTGTGCGCGCACGTGCAGCAGGCAACAAGCCACACAACGGTTGTAGCTGCTGTCGCTGCTGTAGCTGCTGCTGTTGTTTTTACAAAGTGTAAATTGTTTTAATACTTTTTAGTGCTTTATGACGCCATCTTGGCAGCGATATGCGCCGGCAGCGCTGCTCTGCCCTGGCATCAGCTGCGCCCAAGTGCCCAGCCATGACTCCTGCCTGCCACTCTCACTCTCACTCCAATTCTCATTCTCTATCGCACTCACACTTACACGTGTAGAGCGCACGTTAAAATCTCAACTTTTACGACCTTTGCAGTGACGTCGACGTCGGGGGACGTTCGCCGTGTCGCTGGCTCTGCGAATTTTATATTTTCTATTTAGTTTTCTTTTTGGCTGTTCTGTGTGACGTTGACTCTTACCTGTTGCCCTGCCCGCTGCACTTAACGCAAATGGCAATTGTCAGAGATTCTGCACGTAATACTGCCCTCACCGCCCCCCAAACACCCCCCACTGTTAACTGCCAGCGCCAACTGGCAGCTGCGTGTCGCAAGTTTTAATCAAAATTGTTTCGTTTTTGCGCATTTCACTTCATGAATTGTTCAGTTGTAACTGTCAAATAAAGTTTTGACGCACTTTTGGGGGGGGTGTTCGGGTCGGTAGGGGGGCGTGAGGCGTGGCATGTTTTTTTGACACTGCAAATGCTGGTAATTAAAATACTTTTGCGTACACTTCTGTTTATTTTGTTGTTTGCCATTTTGTTGGCAATTAGTTGCACGCCGCCCCCTCCTGCCACGCCCCTGCGCAAACATTTCAACTTTGTTCACTAATTTATTTGCTCATTGGCATATTCTGCTCTCATTACAGTTGCTCCAACAATTTCTACAGTGCTGGCCAGCAACATGGGCACAACACTAGGCGAATTATAAGCGTAAGTTGGCAAGTGAAAATTGTAGATCTAAGCATGAGTTGACCGAAAAGTTGAGAAAGTCGGAAAAGCATTTTTTTTTGCAGCCGCAGCTAATTTCACTCTTATGCATTTCGAGGCTGTCAATCAAGAGTGAAATTTGAAGCTGCAACCCTTCCGGCTGTGCCGCACATAATGATGCTCAGCCACTGTAGGGCAATCGGCAGCATTAGCTGCCTGAAATGGGTCACTCGCTTAAGTGGCTGAAATGTGTCAAATGTTGCCTGCAGCCAATCAGGCAACCAGTAGCGACGCCTGCTCGGGCCGCTCACCACGCCAATAGCTGCTTAATAAGCGCACAGAATGCGGCCACAACAACAACGAAAAGCGCTCAAAATGCAACAAACACACCTCACTCCCTCAGCTAATGCCGGCACCTGTTATGCGCCGAGCTACACTTGCTGAGCGTATAAGAGAGCGGCGCAACTAGAGAGAGAGAGAGTGTCGTGTGTGTGTGAGCGAGCGCTCGCGCCTGATCGTGTGGTGAATTTCAGCCGGCTGTGTTGAGTTTGACCTGCACCAACCTGTGTGATCGCTCTCTCCCTCTCTCGTGCTCTCTTGCTCTCTTGTTTTTTTTTCTGCTTCTGCTGTGTTGAACTTTCTGCCGTGGAACAACTTTCTACGCACGCGCAACTGTTTTAGTAGCGAACGCGACTTCAAGACGCACGGTTTGCATGCCACTTGCTGTGGGAATCGCGCGCGTGATTTACCTCTGAGCTCGACTCATATCTCGTTCTGTTATTGATTTCGCGCACGTAATTAGCACAAACGGATTGGCTGTTAATTGCAGTGGACAGTAATTGCTGTGCAGCCGTCATACCAAGTGCAACGGTGTCAATTGATTTGATTTGTGATGCGCTAATTGGCAGCAGCTTCAATTGTGCTCCAAATATGTCCAAGCTGCTGGCCAAGAAGCGCTGGTGGAAAATCTGCCTGCCCCATGCGCAAAACGATGCCAGCAAAAACTATCGCGAAGTTATACGGCACAGCGAGTGCGCTTCTGTTTTGGCCATTACGGATACCAGCAGCAGCAGCAGTGGCAGTGGCAGTGGCAGTGGGACTGGCAGTGCCAGCGGGCTTCAGAGCTGTGATAGTTTATCGAAAATTTCACAACCGGATGCAGGCAAATTGTTTCCGCGCAATATGCCCAGCATACGACGCAGCCGACGCCGTTCCACGGAGCGCAAGGAAAATGTCTCAGCTGCAGCTCAGGCTCCTGCTGCCGCGCCCACACCGGCTGCTGCCTTAACCGTGCGGCGCACGCATCAATCGCGTCAATCGACAGTCACCAAGCTGACGCCGCGCAAGCTCAAGCCGAACTGCTCGAAGCAGCGGCATTTGGTCAAGTCGGCGGTGAAGACCAAAACGAAGGTCAAGCTGGCGCCCTATGACATCTCGCTCGAGCTGCCGGCGCCTGGCTGTCCAGAAGAGGCCACGCCCAGCTTGGCACGCGCTCTGCACTCGCAGCAGTCGAGCTTGATAAGCAGCGATCTGTCCAGCGAATGCTTGCCGAGCCAGGCCAAGCAGGAGGAGCACTTCCACTCATCGGGCATATCCTGCAATGGCGAAACCGACGACGACGTCGAGGTGGCCATGCTCACGGGCTGCCTAAGCCCACAGCAGCTGCAGCGCGTGCAGGATCGCAGCAGACCCAATCAGGCGGCACTGAGTGAGCTGCTTAATTTAAATGTTTGCCGGAATCGAAACGCGGTTTGGCTGCACAATGCGCAGACTGACCAATTGCTGGCCTGTGGGCGTGGCAAGCGCGAAACACCAGCCATTGCCATTGCCGATGATATGCAATTAAGTGATATTGAAGAACAATTGGCCAGGTTTGATGGCCAGCAACAGCAGCAACATCAGCAGCAGCAGCAGCAACGACTAGCTGCCAAAACGTGAGTTCAAGTTTATTCGAGAGCACTTAGCAAGCCAGGCCTATCGCATTGCCCATAATTCTCTAGACCCAGTTGAATACCTCAAAAGGCAAGCCCCAACAGGTTGTTAAGATAATCTCAAAGAGGAGTTGTAGGGGGTAGGTGCCTCTGCCTCTGCCTCTGCCTCTGCCTCTTAATTGGAGCGGCAACAGCAAAACTAATTCGAAATGCGTTTGACGCGTTTTACATGCCGTCCCCTGGCCCCCCTGCGCTTTCATCGACCCTCTTGACCGAACCTGTGGGAATAGCAAACGGAATTAATGAGCCGGAGTGGCCCGGAGACCCATTGATAGGAGCTCAGTTCATATGGAGCATTTTATGGGCTAGTTTAATGGCTATTTAATAGCTTTATATGGACGGCGCTCTAAAATGCTCATAAAAAGCTTTCACAGTCAGGTCATCCGAGTGTTGGAACGTTTTGTGATCCGCAAGGTTTATGAGATACGCGCAGAACCAAGCCAAAGAATTTGATTGTTTTTATGGCCATTTCGGAATTTAATTGATGCCTAATTGAGGTATTCGCATTTTCGTTTTGTTTGTTATCATAATTTTATGGGCAATCAACAGGTTCTTAAGTAAAGAAATAAAACTTTAATTATATTTAATAGATATAATTATATGTTATCTATAAAAGAGTAATATTATCTAACATTTTTCTATGTGATGAACAAACAGCCTAAAAGTAAACTTCACAAATAGTCCTTGACAGTCAAACAAGTTGTTCACATTATGCGACTTACAATTCTCAACTTGTTTTGACGCGGCATTGTAGACTACCCTGAAGGCGACGTCGGTATAGTGGGCATTTCTGTTGATTTGCCCGCAGTTAACTAAAAATCTTTTTTTTTTTTTTTTTTTGTATTTTGACAATTTTTTTTTTTAACTTGTGTGACCATACACAATAATTTTTCGGCGTTGCATTTTGTGTTTTTTTTTTTTTTTCATTTACTCGGTCACGAAGTGATGACTTTTTGCGTCAAAATTGGAGCGCAGTATCCTGGACTCTAGCAATTGCTAAAGCATTATGTTGTGCTCAGAGCCTCGCAAGCCAGTGGGCTGCGTAGAGTTGCCACGTATAAACCTTTGCTTAAGGTTGTCAACGATATAATGGCGAAAGATATTGCTCCTCCCATTATCAAAGTCATGTTTGAAGACAAAGACGGATTTTTTTTTTTTATCAATAATAAATAAAGTCAGAGCTACTGTTGGTTCTACTTTTGGTTTTGCCTGATAGAAGGAAGTCGTATTAACAGTATATGTTACACGATGCTAACTTTCGTTTGGAAGTTTCATTGGAATACCATTTTTTGATCTCGGGGAATAGTATGTTTTACAGTCTGCGACGTATTGAATCGGCTTAAATGTAAACATTCAAATTTAATCTGAACTTTCGGCTTATATTGCGGTTTACAATTTATAAGCAATTCAGTCTAGCCTCGTCGACGAATGTCACTGCCTCTAAAATTCCTTTGGTATTGGCTGCACTTCTACTCGCTTGGTTGTTAATTTAAGCAGGGTTTATGCCGATTTAATAAATTTACCATGCTGTTAATTAGATTTTGCCTTAATGACTTTAGCGTCATAAAAAGCGTTGAGTGGAAGGACTTCAGCAACAACAGTGGCGGTAGCTGCAACGTGCCACAGAGTGTGTTGCATAAATTTGCCAGAGTCGATAAAATCAAAGGCACAGCAATGCTGGTAACCTGAGCTGCCTCGAATGTGGCGACTGTTTCAAGTCCTATTAAGTTTCTGACTGGATCTTCGCCAAACAATATTGACTGCGGCTACTTAAAGCGGAGGCAGCATTGGCGGAGAACCAGAGAAAGAAATGTAAAATACAATTTTTTTTTTCTTAATTTTTTTTTTCACATGAAATAATTGTTTAATATTATTCCTTCCCAAAAATACAAAAAAAAATATCTGTAAGACGACATTGTCGTTGAAAAGTGTAGTTGAGAGCGTAAGCAGGTAGTATGAACTGATTCATTTCAAACAAGGCTTGAAGTCAGTGCTTGGCATTAATATTTGTGGTTTCAGTATTGAAAATGGTTTTACGAGCAGAGCCTTAATATAAATATAAAGTTTTACTAGAGTGAAATAACAATAACAATAATGTCTGCAGAAAGTAGCGTCAGTTAAATAGTTTGTGCCTTGCACGGATAGCCATTTGGTCTTTTCTTTAAGCAGTTGTATCTTCTGTTTCTCATTCTAGTTACACTAGTTTGAAGTGATAAAATCAAGAAGAAGAAGAAGAATGAAGAATTTTATTTCATCACAATGATCACTTCTAATCTGAATTCAGTTTGAATATTTGTTGCGTCGATGTTTTGTGTATTTGTGTGAGGCCAAACTGGATTACTGTATTGAAGTATTCGTGTCATTGCAGTATTTCAAGTTTTCCTAACGGCGTTTTCAAATAGTCAAAATCCTTTACAAATCTTCTTGGATCCTAAAGGAGCTAAAGCAGGTCCTTCTATTTCTGGAACATGAAGTAAAGACAAAGGAGTAATAGTTTCGGGGTTTAACTCATGTCCATAAGAATCGTATTTAATTTTCCTCATGGATACCCCACTGGTCGAAAAGAACTGCTCGTCTGGAATTGGAAAAGAAGATCTTACTACTCGAGAGTTTGCGTTTTTTTTAATCATCTTACTACTCGAGAGTTTGCGTTTTTTTCAATCAAGAAACATACAAAATCACAAGTGGTGAAGTGAATGTTATGTCTCTAGTCTCACAGTGGTTGTCGTTTTGTCGGGTTAACGTTGATGTAATGCCCCAAAGCGTCGCTGAATTTATTAGCTAATTCAGCTAGAAGTTAAACAAATAAAGGCTAGAAAGCAGCTCAAGTTGCAGCCGTCTGATTTTTTTTTTGTGTCGTCTTGCTTGAGGGGAAATTCAATTTGAAATCAAAAAATCACTCAAGCAGCAAGCAACAATAATTGTGTGCGAAGGAGATGAAAAATATGTGTTGATAGACTTAAATCAGAGAACCGCAAAGAAATTAGCGTAAAACCAAACCCAAAGCCAATACCGAAAGCATGGTAAAGGGCCTCTTTGCTAAGCAGGCAAATTGAAGGGCGTTTTGTGTTTCCTGTTCTCTGATTACGGTTATTATATAAGATCTCTCTATAGCTCTTGGCTCGGCTCACACACTCGCAATTTTGCGGCCATCAGGCAGTCAGAGGTCGTGGCTTGTTTAGTATATCTGCGTAGCTCTGTAAATGTATCTGTATCCACATCTGCGAGATAAACGCCGATCTCAGGTCTTGTCGGCTATTTTTGTATGCGCCGCCTGCCCAAACCAGTCTTTTGACTTTTTGGTTTTGGCTTTTTGCCTGCCCCTCGGTAATTTATGTTTAATCGAAAATAGAGCTTAAGCATTTAGCGAAAATTAATAAATTTAATGGCCATCATTTCATGACACAATCAGCACTTGATATATTTCAGTCTCTAATCAAGTTTTGCTACTGATTGATAAATATGGAATACCATAGCAGACAGAATAATAATGAAGAGATTTCTTAGATATTTTGGACATTTTCGATTGTGTTGGAAAATCTCTTAAGAAATTTGAATTTTTTTTTAAAACTAGTTTTATATTCTATATTCGTTGACGAATTTCAAGGCTATTTGCCTGGCAGGAGTTTATAGCCACTTTATAGCTTTGCAGTCTGATGGGACTTTTAAGAGGATGTAGAGATTGAGTTTGTTCTTTTTTTCACGAAAATGCGAAATGAATTTAAAGTATTTTTTTTTTTATATAATTAAAAGTCTGGTTTATTTCGATTCAAGTATTGTTTGATCTTCCCTTCAAATGCGACCGCACGAAGTAAAACTTTAAGTGTGTCTTCACCGAGAATGTAATTGCAGAGGTGATGTTTTGGTGGCCGAGAGCCACGAATTGATTTAGCCCATAAATGTGAATCAATCGATATGAAGTCTTAAAGCTATAAATAAAAGTAGCTCGATTAGAAATTCATGCTAATTCTTTGCTCTCGCCCAACTGAATTGAGCACAAATGTCTCCGACAAACTGAATTTCAAAAGCGTATTTTATATATTTTTTTTTGTGAAAGTGTCCAAGCGTCTAAATCGCATCAGTTTACTTGATAGGGGAATAAAAGAACTCGAGTTGAAAATCGTGATTTTCTTGAAATATTTTTGCCACTTGGCTGCACCGAGTTGAGCTGTTTGGCCAAGATCCGCGCAAATTATTAACAGGCAGCTGCAAAGAGTGTTGCCCTCAGCTCCCCTCCCGAATACAACTATAGTTGGGGACAGAGGCTACGGAGCTCTGTTGGCATTTGTTATTCATGTGAGCGCGCGCGCCTCACAATTAAGTTAGAAAAACATGTGTAGCTGCATTTGGGGCGTGAGTGGCATGCCCAAAAGCCAGGTCAACAGCGTCTTTAGCTTGTATTTGTACCTGCCCCGGGGTCGCCCACGCGACGAACTATTTCAAGTGGCGCGTTAATGAGCCGCACCAGTGCTCCAACAATTGCAGTTTGACAAATTGCTGGCCAGCATACGAAGATGAGGACCTCGGAGTCGAGTTATGGCACAACATTAAGTGAGCAACTGGGCGACTGTGCGACTGGGCTAGGAAGTTGCCACAACTAACGGCGCTTTCATTCGCTAACAAGATCCTGCTCACTAATCCCAATTCAAGAACTGCTCGAGTTGCGCTTCAAGCTTCATTAGCCAAACAGTTGCGCAGTTCCTCAGTACATGAAGTCAGTGGGCTGCGATTATTGATGGACTCGAAAGATGCCCTAGAAAATGTGACGTGCAAAGGCCGATAAGCTCTGGATGGAATAGAAGATGTTTCAATGCGATAAATTGTGCCCAGGGAGGAAAGAACCTATGCTACGCGTCATCTGGATCTTCAGGCTCACCGTTAATGTGGAATAATTGCTGTATCATTGTAGATGCCGTATTAAATTTATATTTTTCCCAATGCTTTGTGTTTTTTCTTTGAAAACCAGCAATAGGTGCCAGATTTCAATAGACCAGATTGCATAACGGTCCCCAGCGCATCATATAGTGCCTGTATCATCTCTGGTTTTCTAGCATTTAGCTAACTTCCAGGGTATTTGTAAAAGTTAGGTTCTGACTGGTTGGCTTCCTGGTTGCCTGACCAAGTGTGCGTTTGGCTAATGCACTTGGCTTCTAATGGCTGGACGCTCGCAATGCATATGATGACTTAATTGCGCATTTTAGCATAGCCATAGACCCAGATGCGCAGACAGGGTTTTTAGATACAGATACAGATACAGATACAGATACAGATACGACTGCGGCTACAAAATGCAGATACACTTTGAGCAGCTACATTGACAGATACACAAGCGCCGGGCCTGGTCAACGAGACGGCTCTGTTGTGACAGGCGGCGATTAGACGAAGTTCCTCAGCTCAGCTGTCCCTCTTACTCTGTGTGCCAAGATTCCTCGCCTAGCTTTTGGCTAATTGAAATGTGACTGTTGGCTGGCCTGAAGTTAGTTTGTCAGTCTCTTGCCTGCCTGCCTGCCTGCTTGCAGCTTGTTGCACATTACAGTTAAACAGGGAAGTTGCCACAGGCGGCATATCAAAGTGTGCGTGTGTGTGTGAGAAACATGCAAAAGTTAATCCTTTTGCGGCTCACTGCACACGCACATTTCCAATTTTCATTTTCCAATTTCCAATTGCGGTGTGTGAGAAAAATATTGCCAATTGGCCATTGACTGTTGGTGATGCCTCACGATGCACATGCCACGATTAATTATATGCCGCACTTCCGGTACGTTTGACCTTAGTCAAAGTGCAGTTGTTGTTTCACTCTGTTGCATGCCCCATATCGGTCATCGTTGGCTGCACCCGCTGCCACTTCATGGTCAGCTGCTTGCAACGCAAAGTGCAGCCACCGCAACAGGGCTGGATTCGACTAGAAATTTCGTGTTCCGTTTGCGTCGCTTCTTATTTTGGTAATTGTCGCTGCAACTAGTTTCCCACGTTAGCAACAGGTAGCACTCTCTCTCTCCGCCTCCCGCTCGATCACCCAGTTGCAGACATATCCATCAGAGACGTGTTAAACGCTTCGTTGATTTCGTTTCAAGTTTTATTTCAATTTTTTTTTTCATACAATATTTTTGACATTTGTTCTTCATTCTTACGTTTCTTGCTAGCTCGCTCTCGGTTAGTCAATTATTTTGGCTTTTGTTTGGTTTTGTGGCTTTCACAGACAATGTCTCTATATATATATTTTTCTTCTTTTTGTCGTTTCTTTTAATTTAATCAACTTATTGCGTTCTTTCGTATATATATTTTTTTATTTGGTCATCTTAAAACGTAATCTTTTTGATGTGTACTTCGCTGTGGCTTAATTTGATGTGAAACTCAATGCAATTACATTTATCACCAGCCATTATCTTCATCTTTTCTAACTTTCCTTCCATCCTTCGTTTCATCCTTCTGATCGTCTGTCTTCGTCATTGTCGTTCAAATTAAAAGTGGGAGAAGAACATCAGAAATATCTAATTTATGTGTTCTAAGAACTGTGGGAGTTTTATTTTCCTCACTCGTCGCAAATCAGCGGCATTCAATCTGCAGCAATTACAGCAGACCAGCCTGAGCTGCCTACCAATTGTTCTCAGTGTGTGTGTTGGGAATGGGACCAGACACGGGTCTGGTACGACCTATACCCGTTCCATTAGCTTCATAACAGCCGAAAGAGAGACTGTATCAAAAAATGCCAGCTAATTGGCCAGCTAATTCACAGTCTTTGTTGCCAACTATTTCCGCTTATGGGCGTAAGCCAAAATATTTACAACAATTTAAAACGTATAAATTGTCTATAGCTCTTAAAAGCGAGTTTTTTGTTTAGCTATAAAAAAAATCAATACAAAGAAGAAAACAAAATCAATAAACTTGGCCCAAATGAAGGCTAAATTTGAACTTGAAAGGCAGCAGATTTGGTAGCGAACGAAAAGCTGAAAGCCAAGGTTTGCTTAGGGGCAAGAGAGGAGGAATTTTAAAGGTATTGCATAACAGTAGAACAACATTTTGCATAAATTAAAGCAAAGGCTGCCACATGCAACGAGAGCCAAGTGCTGCAACTACGCTGACAGCATGGCAGGCAGGTATGGGAGCAGGGGCAAGGCTGCATTTGCTGCTGTCTTGGGTTGCAGTTGCAGTTGCATTCGCATTTGCATAGCATAAAATTATGCAAAGGCTGTTAATGACAGTCGCTGGCAAAAAAGAAATGAGCTCAAGCGCAAAACTGCGAGAAAACTCAAAAAGCGAGACGACTCAATGCGAGAAATGAGTAGAGTGCTGTGCTGTTCGGTGTAAGTGCCACATGTGGCATGCTGCAAAGCACTCGAAACCGCGCACAGTTCGATTAATTATGCATTTTAGACCATGTTTGTTGACTAGGCTGTGCCCGTGCCTGTGCCTAGCTGTGTGAGGCTGCTGTTGCTGCTGCTGCTGCAGCAGCTTATCAGCAGGCAGTCAACAGTTTTAGCCTTGCTAGTCTAACGGCATTATTGCACTAAATCACTCGCGGTACTTAAAGAGGCGTTCCATGCGGCAGACACAAACTTGCGCAACGGGCCAAACCGGCGCTGCCACAGGTTGCACCCATCAAGCACTCCGAGAGAAATGGCTAAAAGGCGCGCAGACAGGCAACAAACAACACACATTATAGTTGCGTGTGAGTGTGTGTTTGTATTTGTTGTGCATGCTCATAAAAAATGCATAAAGTTGTGAGCGACAACAACACGTGTTGCACACTCACACACGTGGCTTGTTTGCTTTTTGGCCTTTGTTTTGTGTGACGCAAGCTCGAGTCAAATGCAGCTCGAACTCTGGAAAAGAAAAAATAATAAAAAACAGTTTATAAATATAAAACACGTATGTTTCCGTTGTTTATACATTTTTTTCTCTCTCTTTTTGTGCTGCTGCCGCCCCTTTTGTGCGCCAAGACAAAGGCACGCAACAAGGTCAGGGCAAATTAGAGGCTGAGCCACGCAGATTTCGTAATGGACTGGGAAAAGGCGCAGCAGACAGCGAGAGAGACAGAGGCTAAGGCTGAGGCTGAGGCAGACTGGCCGTCTCTAGGCTTTAATGTGCGGCGACCACGCCCAAAACGTGGCAACATTTTAATATAATCGCATTTTCGATTCTGGATCAACAGCGCCCCCCACATTTTAGGCCTAAATGCTAGCTACAAATCTGTTGATCCACAGATCGTGTGCAGATAGTCCCAAGTCTCCACCTCTCGCTCTCTCACTCACTGTTGCTCCACTACAGTTTATCTTTTGACCAATTGTGAAAGTAATTTAATGCGGATTCGGTTCAGCGGCTGCTGCGGCTACGGCTGCGGCCTGGACTTCTTCTTCTACATTTTTCAATTACCAAGAATTGCATGTTTCGTTTTAATTTCCACGTAGTTCAATTGCCCGCCCGCCCGAACCGAACCGAGCCGAATGTCTGCGTGTCGTAGTGCACTTCTTTTTTTTCCTATTTCTTTTTCTAGGAAACTGGTTGGGGTACATCAGCACAACAACTGTATAGAGAGACACACACACACACTCGCACTCACATACAAAGTTGTGTGTCTGTGTGAGCCTAAATGATTTTGAACCAGTTCTGGGGAAACTGCGTGTCTAAAATTTAATGAAATCGCTGGCCGTACAGCTACTCTCTATAGGAAAGAAAACAACGTTTGAAATGCATTCGCTATACACTGCCGGATAGCCACTGCCAATCAGCTGTGTTGATGCGGATAATTGAGATATTATTAGCCAACGGGCACGGCATTGGCATTTGAATTAAACGTGCCGCAATTGCTGAAATGTTGCCTAATGAGCTGCATATTGCATTGGCCAACACATCGAAAACAGATTACAAATCAAGCAGCTAAGCCAAGCCAGTTGGAGTGCAATCAATGGATTTGTAGCGATTGAATTTGAGCAAATTACTGTTCCGCATATAGTTTGGATAGCAGTAGAAAGTACGCCGTTAAGCCCATCAATTGATGCGAGTATTAATAAATAGATGAAGATTAAGAGTGGAATAAAATAAAAATGCATTAAATAAAATTATCGAAGCTTGGATGTATTGATTAATTTGAATGACAAGACACGGTTAGGTGGGTCTTGAGGGTGATGTCGTTTGAGTCTTCTTCTAGCTCTTGTGCGTGGGCTGGCAGATCTTTGCGCTGAATTACTTAATCGAGGTGACAATCTAACCTTTCATTATATTTTACGGCGATCTCCTGAATTTTGTCTCAAATTTTAATGACTTTAAGGTCTCGCTCAATGTACCACGGGGCCATACATACGGATAAGCCCGGATAAAAGGGGATAAATGCTTATAAGCAGTCAAAATATCACAATTGATATTTATCTGCAGCCTAGACTACATTTCAAGTTATTTGCTGTCACAACGGTCTAGAAATGTATTCAATAGGTCGTAGATAAATTCGGATAAGCCCGGATAAAAATGAATTAAAAGTTATTATCAGCCAGAATATCATAATCGACATTTAACTGCAGCATAACCTACTATTTAAGCTGCTGGCTGGCGCAATAACTTGTCTGGCCATTCCATTTCCATTTCCATTTGCAATATGTGTCAAGCACTTTACTTTTAATTATGCTCATATGCCAGCGACTGTACATCTGGGCAGTTGTGACATACACACATCAAGGAAATGACAAACATCAAACCAAATAAACTCAAACTCGAAACTCAAAATCTTCTTAACCCAAATTTATGCATGTGTCAGAGATCCCACCATAGTTGGTCAGATGCACGTCAATCCCATGCTAGAGCTTAAGCGCAGACCGTTTGCGTATGGCAAATAAAATTGCATGCTCACTTAGAAATAAACGAAACGCAAGAGTTAACTGGTTTTGGATACTCTGGACGTGTCGAACAGAAGTCTAGATTTGTTGGAATATAAATATATTTGAAAAAGTTACTTAAAATGTATATCAATCAATAAATACTTTCGAATATTAAATTGTGTATATAATTTCATTGTCATAGACGTCTTCTTTAGTTCGACAACAGGTCATCTAGCAGTTGCTTAGACCCACTTCGAGCCGTCCTTGTTGCTTATGGCTTTTTGCACGAAAAGAGAAAACCGACCCAGCCTGGCCGAGAGCTGCGACTCGCTGGACAGCTGCGAGTATGTCAACAGTCTTGGCCATATTTGGCAATCAATTTTTTTTGTATATATTTTGGATTTGGATAGATTTGAATTGGGCTGACGCTGGTGTTGGCTATCAAAGTCAATCAACAGGGGCACAATTCATTTGTGACAGATTATGCCTTGACTTTGTTTGGGCAGCGGTTGACAATCGCAATGAATGGCTCGAATAGATCGACTGCCGTTTAGAAAGCAACGCTCCAGTCTTCGCCCCCTTTGATTGATCGCACGCAGATGTGGATAAGGTGAATATGTTTTTGTGTCTCTGTCCGTTTTTGGCACTGTCCAACGAAGCAAATGGAATTTGCATTGGAAAACCACAAAACGTAGCACATACAACTTTCACTAGCTGCGGCTCGGAATCGTATTTTCTTTTTTGCTTTTTCTTTAACGATCTGTCTAATATTATCGCAGCTGATCTTCCGGCTGAACTACAACATGGTGTTAATGCTAATAGCAAATGCCCATCAGTGAGTTACACATGCAACATGCTGCAAGCCATTCACTTTTGCATGCAGCGGCGGTTGGCAGAGTGGGGCCCCCCCATTAAATTGTGCTTTGGCGAAAGGGTCTGCAGTCGAGGCTTTATACTCGCACGGCCACTAAAGAGCCTAACACAAAAATTTGTGCATTTCAAAGCCCGACTTGACGCGGGCTCGGAGTCAGACAGAGGCTCTCTTGTTATCATTCATTTGCATAAATTTACAAGTTATTCAAATAAATCGCTTGGCGTGCTGGCAAATTGCTTTTAGCTGCCGCTTCTCACATTGATTAGACTACAGCGTGGACATTAGGCAGCTGGTTTTTTCTTCATTTGTTTGCTTTGTTGTTTGTTGCTCATGCTCCCAATGTTGTGCAATTTGATACAAATCGAGATGTTTATGAATGAGAATGTAAGACTCGAGACAGCCTAGCACGCAACTGCAACGATATGAAGAGCTAAACGCACATAAAGCACATGGCGTTAAGTCACACAAATGACTTTAATTACTGAAATTAAAAAACAGAAAATATAAACAAAAATACCAAAACAAAATTATAGCCAGCGGGCAAGTTCAAATTAACAGAGAAAACATGTAAGAATGTGCGAACTGAGTTATGCATGACTGGGAAATGCCCTGTAAAAAATTTCTCGGGAGGATAGTATGCTGTAATAACTTGTAGATGATATATTCGTGATGTTGATAAATGGAGATATTTATATTTTATATTAAAAATCAAAGCTTCTTCTTCTTTTTTTTCTTATTTTCTACAAATTTAACTGTCTGACTTATACTATTTAAGTTTTATGTTCAAAAAATACAAATTTTTGTTTATACATTTTATAAGACAAGTTTAAAACTATCCAAGATTTAACAACGATCATTTCATTTACTTTTTTGTATTTTAACATATTTTCATTCAAATTTTTGAGATAGAGAACAAGTCAGTAAGTAAAAAATATACATCATTTATAAAAAATAAAACTTGAACTTCAATTTATTAAGAATATGTGTTTAAATATTAATGCATTGCTCAATATATTATATTTATGGAATAATACAAGAGCCCACATATCAAATTTTCTTTCTCTAGCTTTTCCATATACTGAGTTCTCTGAGGTCTCTGAGGGGAAGAGAAAAATATATTCAGATATTTCTAAACCTCTATTCAATGCATAGACAACTCAAACTGTCGCTTGTTTCAATATATTTAATTTGCATTCACAACTCCCACAAACTGCCTTTTAGGGCATTCGTTTGAATACAGGGTATTTAAAGGCAAATTAAAACTGAAACACGACCAGGTTGGGTGCCATATGAAAACCAAGTTTAAAGCAGCCGCTGGAATTTCTAAAGCAATATCAAATTGTTGCTGTTGCTGCCGCTGCTGCTGCTGCTGCTGCTGCATAATCGGCCGAGTGTGTGCCACAGTGTGTCGAGTGAAAGTACACGACGGAAAGAAGTAAGCAGGCAGGCAGCTAGCTGGCTGGCTGGTCAGCTACTCAGGCAGATTCCACATCGGTCAGAGACGAAGCTCTAAAGTTTATGACTCTATGGCTATGGCTATGGTGATGGCCACATGCTGATGGCCCGACATGCGCTGGCAATTTCGAAATTTCATAAATTGGACAGCAACACGCATGCGCCAGCAGCTGCAACATGTTGGCTGCTGGCTGCTGACTGCTGCACATCGGCCACAGCAGCTGCAATTCGGCCACAATTGCAGTCAGAACAGATTAGAAATGTCCGGCGCGTTGAATTTAAATGAGTTTTCGCTATATCTCAGCTGGCTAATTGCAAATTGGGCTTGTCAGCATTCATCATGCGCATATGAATATGAATATTCACTTGAATATTCATGCACACACATTGCTCTAATAATATCTCCGCATATCGTTTGGCAAATCGAGCAACAATTTGCCAACTGAACTAACATGCAACAGGAATTGCAAATGTGACTGGGCGGAGCTGTGGCGGGGATTAGCGCTAGCTACAAACTCAACTTAAGCCATAAAGTCAAGTGAATAGCAGCTCTATTAATTATATATAGCATATTATGTAATAATGGGTGGGTTCCTGATGCGAGAGAGCCTAATGATTTATGATGAATTGAGAAATTAAAAATTTTAGTTGATTGAGATTGGTTAAGGTAGATTAGTGGTTGATGCGAAGATAATGTGGAACTTCGGAGATATAAAAAGGCCTACAAAATGTTTTTACTAAATATCTAAAGAAAAGATTTTAGATACTCTGTGAATGCAAGATTGGAAACAGAAACTTTAAACTAAACTAGGTTTTTTAAATAACAAGTATTTTATCTACATATTAACTTGGCTTTCTCCAAGCTGAAACGAATTTTCTGATCTTGATTATATATCTAAAATTATATTTAAAATTTTGCAGCATATATCACGATCTGCTTATAACTTAATTTAAAGGAAGCAATATGGTGAACTAATCTTTGTCCAATATATCTTTGTGCTTGCAGCAACCAGTTGAGCCACAAATACAAGCCCACACCCGCACCGCGCCACAGCGGACAACAGTGCAAGATGCAGCAGCCCGGCAGCAGTTACTATACGCAAACAGAAAGCGAATTGCTGCAGCTGGAGGCTGGAGGTGCAGCGCCCTATCCACAGCAACAACAGCAGCAACAGCAACAACAGCAGCAGCAGCAACAACTACATCAGCAACAGCAACAACAGCAGCAACAGCATCATCAGCTCGCTGCTAGCGGCAGCATTAGCAACCACTCAACCACTTCGACAGTGAACAATTTGGATGCCCCATCGACGGCTAGCAGCAGCGGGACGCCTTCGCATTTTGTGTCGCCGCTGCAGCGACGCCACTGCCAGCCGCCCAATCATTTGCCGCTGAACTCGGTGGTTGCCACGCCGCTGCGCACCGCCAGCTACAAGACGGCCGCCACCGCCAGTGTCTATCATCATAGCCACCATCAGCAGCTGGACTTTCAGCGCAACTCGCAGTCGGACGACGACAGTGGCTGTGCTCTGGAGGAGTACACCTGGGTGCCGCCGGGTCTGCGACCCGATCAGGTAAGCAACGGGCAGCGGGCAAAGGGGCGTGGTCCGGCAACACAACACATGCGCCAATTTGTCGCAGCTAATTAGGTGAAATCAAAAAGCCAACGGCAGCATTGATTTCCATGTGGCTGCCATGTGGTTGCCGTGTGGCTGTCGTGGGGCCCACCTGTCGCTGCTGGCAATTGACTTTTGATTTCGCTTTGCCTTGGCCACGGCCCAAAAAATCAAAGCCACAGCTGGTTCGATGGCCGCGCTTAAGGAAATTCGAGCAGTTTAATTGCCGTTGTAAAGCGGCTTTTCCATTTTCTATTTTCCATTTTTCTGTCGAAAAATTATCGCCAATCGCCCCAATCTGGCGATCGATTTGAAAAAGCGAAAGCATTTTGTAATTAAGTCGCTGCTGCCCGCATTTCGCCGTCGTGGCTTACATAACGGGCGCGGGAAAAACTAAACGAAAAGAAAAATCGAACTGTAATCGTTTGGGCAGTCTGTTTGTTTTCAGTCGTTGCTGTGTTTCCAGCCATTCTGCTGGCTCATGACTTTTTCGCGACATTTTCCCACTTTCGCACGTTTTGCAGCGCGGCTTTTACTTTTTTTTTGTTTTTTTCGTGTCGATATTTGCGATGTGGGCGTGCATTGTTGTTATTGGCTTTTAGCCAAGTTGGTGAAAGCGTCGTGTCACTGGACGTTGATTAATTCGTTATGGCTTGTCCCTAATGAAACGCTTCCCACGGACCATTTGTCGCCAAGTCGTTAAAACTAAAGCTTATGGCTAATATATAATATCTATATACATAACTGCAGTGCTTAAGTTTTTATTATCTCTGATTATGTGCACTCTCTAACTCACTCTCTCTGTCTCTGTCTCTGTTTTATCTGCTCGTTAACAGGTTCGTTTGTACTTCAGCCAGTTGCCGGACGACAAAGTGCCCTACGTCAACAGTCCGGGGGAGAAGTATCGCGTGAAACAATTGCTGCACCAGCTGCCGCCCCAAGATAACGAAGTGAGTATTAGCCAAAAAAGACAACCAGAAAGGACTCCAGTCATCAGATTGCTAGCGCAAGGGAGCACTCCACGGAAAAAGAGCTCAAGCATCATAAAAATGCAGTTAATGTCGAGCAAAGCGTTCGCCAACTTTTTAAGAATATCGAAAAGCAGCCAAAGGGACACTAAATAGAAAGCAAAGACTTTTAGTATGATTGAATGCAAAATACCCTAACAGACTGATTATAGTAGGGGCATGAGTAATAAATAGGACCATGTATTCAGTGAAAATGTCAGTGCAGTAGCTGAGCTGCTGTTAGGCAACAGAAGAGGTAGTATGTGTACTGGTTTCGAGTAACTACTGTTAGCTATGACTAATACGATATTTTTGTATATTATATGGACAAATAAAAGTACAGAAAATCAACTTTTCTTGTTGTGAAAGGAATACTTTATAAAAATAAATTATATTTTGAATGCCAACTTTTATGTTGTTTTATGTTAGCTCATACTTAATTATATACCAAGTTGTATACCAAATTTTTTACAAAGCTCTATAGTCTTATACCAAGTTATATAGCAAGTCTTATATCAAGTCTTATACCAAATTTAGTACGAAGTTATATACCAACCAAGTTTTATTTCACATAAATTCAATTGAAATGGTCCAGCAAATAAGATAATTGATACATCTGCCACTTTGAACGCATTCTATTAGCTGCAATGATTTGCAAGTTGCTTAAGGGAACCCTTAATGCCCTCGCGAAAGAGCGTACCATAAGAAAGGAGCAAAGGCAACAATAAATTTGTATACAAAATCAAGGCACGCCCCCTGCTGCAGTGCGAGATTAAAAAAGTTGGCGTTCGCCTTTTTCGAGCTGCTGTAAAAGAGATTTTAATTAATATTTACAATACAAGAAAAGTTTGCGCCAGCGCCAACGCCAACGCTCGATCTGCAGCTACCATTAAACATGCCTTCCTTTACCTTTTGCCATTGCAGGTGCGCTATTGCCACTCGCTGAGCGACGAGGAGCGCAAGGAGCTGCGCATATTTTCGGCACAGCGCAAGCGGGAGGCGCTCGGACGTGGAGCGGTGCGGCTGCTGTCCGATGAAAGGCCCTGCAAGGGGGTAAGTACCCGCACTTCCTTCTTTGTTCTCCTTCAACTTAATTGTGAGCCAAGAAATTTGCATTTTATTATGAGCAACAAAGGCTGCCCGAAGAAAAGGCGAGTTTCGATTTCATTTTTTCGCCAGCGCCCGGGCGAAGTTTTGCGCAAACTTTGACAGGACTCGCGAGTGGGTGGGACGGACGGACGAACAAAAAATTGACAATGGCGCCTGCCAGAAACAATAAGGGACTCTCTCGCTGGGTGCAGGGTGCAGGGCGCAGGGCGGGCAAACGGTTAACTTTCAAACGTCGCATCGCATCGCGTCGTATCGCAAGTTGGCAGCGTCTCAAATAAAAGATGACAAAAAGATTTCATTAAGTACACTTTTAGCAAACGGCAAAGTGCTGCAACAAGGCGAAAAACTGCAAATGAAAAACGTTGTTGCAAAAACAATTGCTGCAACTGCCATTGCAAGCAGCAATACAAAAGGCCACTCCACGCTCCGCTCACTGCGAACTGTGGCACTCGACAGTGTGGACGCTGGAGTGCGGAAAGTTGATTTCGAATACCCTGTAAAGTGGATGTCTAAAGAGGTTTTGAAACAATGAAAATGGGGAGCTATGTATGTTCAGTTGAGGTATAGAAAGTTTCTTCAATTATGCCACTTATGAAATGGAGCTGAAGTGAAATATCTGATGCAACTTTTAGTAATTCATATGATATATATACTTTTATTATTCAAAACTCGAAGACTTGAAATGATGTGGTGAGTATTTATATGCTCTAGCTAGCTAGGATTAAAATCTGTTTTCGCACAACTATTGTAGACCCCTAGTTTTTATATAAAAACTTAGTAAATGCTTAACATTTGCTACAGAGTCTCTCACTTATTCTGTCTATAGCTCAACAGAATAATAGTTTCACGAAACCTTACATGATTCATTGTGTTTGATATAAAATACATCTGTTCTAAGAGAACTCAGAAACTAAAAGTGTTAGGAGCAGAAAACCTTATATGAAGGCTCTTATGCTCGTTGCCTAGTTAGAAATAATGAAAGTAAATATTATATAACATATTACATGAATAGTAGTGCTCACTGATATATCAAAAGATATTAACTGATAATTGACAGCTTTTACAGCTAACTAACTTAAACAGGTCAGCTGCTAGTCGAGCACTTATGAGTCCAAATTTCATGTCAGTTTTTTTTTTGTCTGCAGCGAAAAGTGAATGTAGATATATAAATTTATATATATGTATATGTATATATATATATATATAGAGAAACTGTGCAACGCAGTGAAATGGCACTAAAGCACAATGCTTGTAGCATAAAATAGTAGCAGTTGTAGCTGCTGCAGTAGCTGGAGCTGCCCTTTCAGTAGAAGGTAGTGAAATATTTCCCCTTATGCAAAAATTTGCATTGTTATTAGCTTGGCAGTCTCTGGAGCGAGTGCGTGCTGGCTAACCAACTCCGCTTCAGCTTCAACTTTCAACTTGGCCTGTCTGCTGCTGCATGCCATATTCCATAACCCTGATCCCGAATCCCGATGCCGTTGCTGTTGCAGTTGACGCTGCCATCGCCGTTGCCGTTGCTGTTGGGGCTGCCTCGGCCGCTGTCTCTGCCGATCCATAGCTCCCACTGTCTGCCGCAGATAGTTGTGGAGCTTGATTTTATTGTGTTCACATTCGCCACTCGTAAAACTTATTAAAAAGTTTATGCCGCATGCTGCCACGCAGTGCTGCGTGTCTGTGTCTGGGCAACGGGTTGGACATGCAGCAGCAGCATCCATTTGTCCGCTGCCCGCGCCGCACTGCATCCATCTGCCGCTCTGTCTGCTACGTGCGTGGGCGTTGCGGCTCGTCGGAGGTGTTGCCTGGCATTAAAGTTGTGCCCAAGTTTTTCCAGTGATTTTCTTTGGTTTCGGTGGGAGACGACGACCAAATTGGCAGCCAAGTTGCATTTATTACGCCTCGCCACAACGACTTATATGGCAGCCAGGACCAGGACCACAGACCACAGGCCGGGGCAGCGGCTCCAGGTTCAGAGTTCATTAGAGAGACAAGACGCGCAAACAGCGTGCGAAGTTTGTCCTCCACTCATATTTAATGCCAAAGTGCAGTCACATATTTGATTTCATATGTTTTGATCAATGATTCAAGGGCTTACCTTATAAGATACTTCAGTTATTTATGATGCGACTTTTAGCACTGTAAGTTATACAGTTGAAAGTTTAACTTCAGTTAGTGTGGGCAGCTAAGACTTTGCCGGGCTGAGCTGGGAATGAGGTAAAGTGAGTAAGAAGTTGCTTTTATGAGTGAATATTTAATGGCTGAAAGGAATATGAGAAAACTCTATAGATATATAAGTAATTTTCTTTGGAAATTTAGAGAAATATAAGCAATTAAATATATATATATATTTAAGTAGGTAATTGCGATTAAATTAAAATTTTACTGCGGTATTTATATAACTATTTTGGTTTGTGTTAGGTAATAAATGGAGAAAGATTTATATAAAGACAAGTGGGAAAGAAATAAGGAAAGTCAGTTGGATACACATGGGTATGTAGTTGTGGTTAGTCTTAAGCTGCCGCATGTCTAAGTTGTTATTGAATAACTTGGCTTATAAGTCGGCTCAGACTAAAGATATGAGTTTTTATATTTATGTAATTTTTGTTTGTTTTTTTAGAATATATTTGATTAGAAGGAAATAATAATTACTTAAATTTCCCATTTATATTTTGTATACTGTATGACTAAAAGGGACTTGACGAGTGAGGGAACTTTGAGGTAGGTCCAGAAGGTTAAACCCTTGTATCCGTCTAGACGTGCCATTATAGCTCCTTAGCCCAATCAATGCCGAGTTTTTTGTGGATTTTGTTGTTTAAGTGGACTAGGTTAGCATTGTATCATAGATCGAACTTAGCGCGATATTTTAAAATATCTGAATAGTGTTGGAATGGCAGACAGTGCCCGAGATTGGAGTCTCATAGGTCCAATCAATTGCTTATGAGATTTTTTATTAGTAATTTGATGGGCAACCAACAAGAAATGGGCTAGAAATGATTCATTGCTGTGTGAAGAGTCAAACAGGCTGACGCTGGGTCAGCAGTGTAAAGGGAGGAATGGACCGAGGAAAAATGTATATAGATGACTAAATAATACTTGTCATTATTAAAGCACGGCCTATTAATAGGCATATAGTTTCAATTAGCGACTTTGCGACTTGCAGATCTCTACAACATTCCTGTCTTCTGTCCAACCATAAGACAGTATTTCTTCGGGTCAGAGCATTCGAGTTCAACTGCAGAGGAATGGCGAATTAATGAAATCTGATAAGCTAAGTCAGCTTAAATGTGATGAGCAGAAACTGACGAGGCAGGGCCTGGGCATGCTGCGCTGCTACTTAAAATTCACAAACCATAACTGCGACTTGCTAAACGAAGGTTAAAATGTGAACAAAGCCAATGCCGCCCACTGAATCACTGGCGGCTGCAGGGCAAGGGAAAAGCGTGGACAGCCAAGCAGAAATTATACTTAAAGGAAATTTATGAAAACGCTCAATGAGCCTGAATGATGTCTTCTCCCTTGCTGCTGCCGCCGCCGCTGCCAAAAAGCACTCATATTCAGTCAAGCGTAAATGAGACGCAGCACAAGGCCAGAAACGTGCGTCAAACTCGGCATCGGAGTCGGGGTCAGGGACACCGAGTCAGAGTCAGAGACAGCTCCAGAGCTGGCAAATGATTTGGCCAGCTCCGATTTTCCACACGAACAACAATGGAGTCAACTGTCGAGCGCTGAGCGGATGTGACAGCCGAGCTTGACAAGGATGTGACACTTAGGGTCGTCCTGGCAACGATGAAATACAAAATAATTATTAAGAAAATGCCATGAAATATATTTTTCACAGAGCTGGAGCGGGGCCAAATAAAAGGTAGCTGGATAACGCTGTTGCCTCTCGCCAGTTAAGTAAAAAGTTTATGTACTGAAAAGGGCACGATAACGAGCGTCATTAATAATTTGAAGGCACTGTGCACTGAGCGAAAGAGATAGAGTGAATAAATGAAAAAGTCAGAGGGAGAGAGCGAGAGAGAGGGCGAGGCCGAGGATTGGGCAGGAAATTGTCTAGCTTGTTTGTGCTGCAAAGTTTGTCGGGCAAAGCGCCAAAGTTCGGATTAGGACAGGCAGACAGACGAAATGGGTTACGAGCGGGAGCAGCGCTGTTTGTCAGGTGGCGCCTCCGTGCGGCAGCCAGCTACAATTTGTCAATAGCATAATTGTCTGCAGTGCAGTTGGTGGATTCCTGCTCGGTTCAGGGTTCATCAATTGCAAGCGACTGGCGACTGGCGACTGTCGACCGGCGACCGGGATTAATTGGATTGATAAGATAAATGAGCAGCGATTGCTGTTAAACACACGACATTTGGCAGCAGTAGCAGCAGTGCAAATCCTGAAAAATGTCCTTTTAAGTGGACACACATGGCGGAGTGGAGGGGGCGGCAAAGGCAACTAGGAAAACTTTTGCACTTGCACTTGAGTTTAGCCGCAGAGAAACTTACTTGCTTAGAGCGCATGTTCCGGCCAAAATTTGTCCAAACCACAACAAAGTGCTGGCCCGAAAAAGAAGTTGCAAAGCCTCAACCGCAGCAGGATGCGCAAAAATACATCATTAGCGAGTGAGCCTGGTATGGAGCCTAATTAAAGTGCGTCGCGGTTGTGAGAGGAGAGGGAGAGAGAGAGAGGCTGAAGAGGGCAACGCAGTTGGTAACAATTAACGACGCATGCAGTGGGCCAAGCAAATTATCAGCCCTGTAAGCAGGAGTTTGAGCTTGGCGCTTGGGCGGTACACTGGCTTGGCTGTCAATGTTTAATGGCTTGCAAAAGTAAATGTTGATTGCGGGTGGGGGCCGGGCCAACCGACCGGCATCCGACTGAGGTTTAATAGCCTGGAAAGTTAAGAAGCTGCAAGCAGCACAGTCAACACTCCTACATTGTCCTGGCAACGTCTTGTGGCTTTTGCGGCCCTGCTGGGGTAATTTGCGTGCGCGACTTGCGGTAGTAGAGGGAGGGGGAGTCAGGAAACACTAGCTGAAACGAAAATGGCGCAAATTGGCGTCGGCTTTTGTCGTCGCTAAAAGCTGAGCGAAGCAAAGGGTTTGGGGCCTAAGGGCTAAGGGCCAGCCGCAAAATGGCAGCGCTTCGCATGTGCCGCAACTTTTTTGGCGTGGGCCACCGAAATAGCACTCATAAATCAGGGCAATTGCGTTAATTGCTTTGCATGCTCATAAAATGTAGCAAAGTATGGGGGACTTCCTTTCGTAGAGGCTCGAGCAAGTCGCAAATAGAATTTTCTAGGGGTAGCACGACTTTTGCTTAGCCAGAACTTATTCGAACTTGTAAAATGTGTCTAATGGAATTTCCTCAGCTATTTGTCGGATATGTGGAATATAGCTAAATTGGCTTGTGTAATTGGGAGGGGAAGATGCTTCCCCTTGGTTGAGCTGAGTCTTTTATTTATAGTCAAATTGATTTGTGATTCTGGGTAGGAGTAGTAGTAACTTGATAATAGTAATAGTAATAACAGAGGGATATATTAGCAATAGTAATAGTAAATTGATACTTGTATTTCTGAATACACTAGGAGCTGGAGGTATTTGAGGGCAATTATGAAGTTTATTAGCTCCATTAGAGTCACTATGTTCTCAAACTCTATTTACCTAATACATAAGGCGATTATGATATTTATAGCAAATCGCTTTATGTATTCGATGAAACAGAGGAAATAAGATTGTTTGTTGTATGACAACCGATTCGCGGGAATCTGATATATGGAATATATTTGCTAAATAGCTATAATGAAAAAACTTATATCATTTATATAGACAAATGATATAAGTTTTTTCATTATAGCTATTTAGCAAATATATTCCATATATCAGATTCCCGCGAATCGGTTGTCATACAACAAACAATCTTATTTCAGCTCTCCTTGTTAAGCTGCTGCAGAGCCTATGCAAATCCATTCATAGAGCTTCTATACAATATTCTAACAAGACCATCGCATTAGCCCATTTAACGTTTTTTCTTCTGCACTTCCTTGAGGTAGCTCTGGCCCAAGCTACTGTACTTCCCACACAGCTGGCTCCCAAGGAAGTTTTCGTATGCGAAACCAAACATATTCCTTAAGCACTGCGAGGACATTAGCTCTCCTGACCCTATTACTTTGCTTGCTCTACGTAAATGAGTTCATTATGCGAATTGCTTCAACTTTAACGAGTTGAGGTTGAGTCATTAAAACTGCGCTTCCGTTTGGGCTCCGTGACAATAACAGTGGCAGCAGCAGCAGCAGCAGCAACTCCTACTCCGACTCTGACTCCTACTCGTATTGCGACGGCGACACCGACACCAGCATTTTCCTTGCGGCCTTTTCTCGTGTTTCGTGTTTTATCCAAACAGTTTAAAGTCTCTGGTTTTTCCACTCTCTAGGGAGCACTTTTGAGCCGAGGCCGGGCGCATGGCCGGCAGCTATTTTTGCATTATTTCCGTTGTGAAAAAGCAAAACCACAAAGTAATCGTGGGCGGCCGAGGGGGCTGGTGGCGGGGGCTTCTGTTCTCGTGCTGGTTCTGTGCCATGTCCTCGCTTGGGGGGCTTAAGCGTTTTATTACCGTTATTTAGCATTTATAGTCGCTTAAATATTTTGCCCAGCCAGAGCAGACGCTGCAGATTTCTATCGCCACGCTGTCTCCCCGTGCAGAACTTTAGCATATTTTTGTTATTTATACGACTTACCTAATGCCTCGCTTCTCCTTCTGTTTGCAGTGCGACGAGCAGCTCTCCGGCGGTGACATTGTGGTCTTTGCCCAGCGCCTGGGCGCCCAATTGTGCTGGCATCCCGGCTGCTTTGTGTGCAGCGTGTGCAAGGAGCTGCTCATGGACTTGATATACTTTCAGCGCGATGGCAATCTCTACTGCGGCCGGCATCATGCCGAAACACAGAAACCGCGCTGCGCCGCTTGCGATGAGGTGAGTAAAAGAACCAGGAGGAAAAACTAAATATCTGATTGATGAAACTGGTTTCATTTCAAATTAGAATTGCTCAGGCGAAAATTGGACCTTGTTTTTAATTAAAATATCTACTTTATATATATTTGTATAGATTGATTTCGTGTTTCCCTTGATTTTCCACTTCTCATTCGTCTCCTTCTGCTCTTCTCATCCACACAGATCATCTTCTCGGATGAGTGCACGGAGGCCGAGGGTCGCACCTGGCACATGAAGCACTTCGCCTGTCAGGAGTGCGAGCATCAGCTGGGCGGCCAGCGCTACATAATGCGTGAGGGCAAGCCGTATTGCCTGGGCTGCTTCGACACCATGTTCGCCGAGTACTGTGACTACTGCGGCGAGGTCATCGGTGTGGATCAGGGCCAGATGAGCCACGACGGCCAGCACTGGCATGCGACGGATCAGTGCTTCTCGTGCTGCACGTGCCGCTGCTCGCTGCTGGGTCGCCCGTTTCTGCCGCGCCGTGGCACCATTTACTGCTCGATAGCGTGCAGCAAGGGCGAGCCGCCAACGCCATCGGACACGAGTTCTGGTCCACAGCTGCGGCCCACGCATCGCGCCTCCACGTCCAGTCAGATTGCGCGCTCGCCGCGTCGCACAGCCGACTCGGCGGGGCGTGGCAAGGCAGGTGTGGGCAGTGGACATGGTCATGGCGGCAAGAGTGCGGGCAGCGCAGGGGATTTGCTGGAGCGACAGGAGCGCAAGCGCATGGAGGCAGCAGGCGTGGCCGATCTGCTGCTGGGTGGCTGTGTGCCCGGCATGCCTCGACCCGCCCATCCGCCGCCCATAGATCTGACGGAGCTGGGCATCAGCCTGGACAATATCTGTGCGGGCGACAAGTCGATTTTCGGGGACACACAGCTAACATCCTCCATGCCGGACATGCTGCTGTCGAAGGCAGAGGACTCGCATAGCTATCAGAGCATAGACAAGATCAACTTGAACTCGCCCAGCAATTCGGACATGACGCAGAGCACCCAGGAGCTGGGCAACGAGCTGGAGCTGGACAACGAATCAGTGCGCGAGCTAGAGCTGCCCCACGACGGCTACGAACAGCTCTTCGCGGCCAAGCAGACCGAGAAGGAGGAGCAGCAGCAACAGCAGCTGGACAATCGGCCGCCGCTAAAGGAAGTGCGCTTCCATAGCGTGCAAGACACAATGTCCCGGTCGAAGAGCTACACAGACAACTCGAATGCGAGACGACGACGCCGGCGGCGCAATCAGTCGCGCAGTTCCTCCGAGATGCAGATCAATCAAACGAATCTCCGACTGCACAATGCCCAGACACAGGCAGGCGGTGGAGCACTGAATCTGCTTAACAATCTGGACAACTGCGATGTGGCTAGCATTTGCTCGACTTGCTCCTCGAGCTCGTCCAGCGATATGGACGACTACGTGTATCGGCTGCCGGCACGCAAACACTATGGCGGAGTGCGTGTCGCCTACGTGCCCAACGATGCGCTGGCCTACGAGCGCAAGAAGAAGCTTGCCCAGTCGGGCGACAACAGCGGCCAGCTGGGCAACTCGGCCGGCAGCTGTCTGGGTGCTCAGTCGACGATGCCAGCAATAATGCACGAGAGCAAGAATTGCACAATATCATGACCACCTCCAATGCTGCCGCCGCCGCCGCTGAATCTGAGCAGCTATTACATCCTGGACACCATACTCGAGGAGCAGAGCCTCAGCCTGTTGCCGGAGAAGAAGCCGGGCTGCCTGAGGCGCGTCTGGAACTTCTTCGGGCTGGGCAAGTCGCGTCCAGGCAATGCACAGCGTCTATATAGCGTCTAAGCCCGGACGGCAATTGTGTAAATAGACATATCGATAAATACTATATAAATACAATACACACACACACAGACATATTAAAGACAAAACTATATACTAAGGATTGTGGGCATTTAAATTAGCTGTAAAGTGAGCTGGTAAGACACACTTAATTCTTTTCTCTTCTCTTTTTCTTGTATATGACATTTTTCCATACGCCTTTATTATTTTCTATACACTTCACTCTCCAGCTCACGACCATTCCAAGTATCTATATATTATATATATACATAGGATATCATTGATTTTATCAGCAAACAACTTTGTACAAATCTAAAAGGTATATCAAGCATTTACATATATAATACTATACTTACTATACATAAATATAGATTGGTATATAGAGCTAAGAATCTGCCAGACACAAAACAAATGCAACGAACAATAAATGATGAAGTAAAGCAACTGCCAACAAAAGAATTTGTGTATAAAACAATAATAAATACAATGAGAAAAGAGCGAAAGTTTTCGCATAGCAAATGTGCAATAACTTATAATGGAAATTTCCCCTCCAATCAAAAAACCCTAATTTACATAGTTACAGATAGACAGATATACAGATATACACATACATATATATATACACGCATTTATATATAAACGATTCTTTATATACAATTTTATATCTTTTTTGGTTTTGTTGGCAAAAGATTCTTTTGTTTTCTTGCCTTGTTTTTATGTAATCTTTTAACTTTCGCCTTTCGGCGTGAAAGTGAAAGAGTTATATAAAAGCGGAATGTGTCCAGAATATTTGAGAAAGTTTTTGCGTTTTATAATATGAAAAGCAAAAAATGGAAATACACATTTTATACGTCTATAAAACGTGAAAGAATTTGAAAGCTATGCCAGGCCTATATATGGAACGCATACATATGACGAGTCTTAAGTATTACCAATTAGATCTTAAGTCTATCGTTAGTATTAGAGTCAGTGTATATGGAAACATAATCAAAAATAACAATATAAATATATATACAATATGCATATGTGTATTTTAACGTAAATTCAACGAATTACACCATGTGTTTTAATCAATTCATTTCCGCGGCACCAAATGCACCCAATAGCCGCTTTGAGGTGTCAGCTGGAAGCCACGCGAGTCGCTCAACAGATCCTTGACAGTCTTAGGCGAGCGTTCGATCTTGTACTTGAGCACGAGGTTGTATATCATGGCCTTAGCCTGCATCAGAGCATAGCGATTGCCTGTAAAATGCAAAAGGTGTTGGATTATAATAGGAGAGGTTTATAACATAATACTAAGACTTCTAGCAAGACTGGAAAGCGATTTCTGAACTGCCTTCCTATAAAAGGTGTCAAAAGTGTGCAAGGCAGGGCACACTATATTTACGTACGGAATTGGAATACTTGATTACAATATAATACGATTTTTAAAAATATGTATATCTTTCTATGCTCGAAGATAAGTTACAGTTTCAATTTGATATGTTTATCTCTTACAATATTCGAGCTATGCTTTAGAATTAAGTCTGAGAATCGAATTAATTATCGAATTGTGGTGAACTCGCAATATCAATTTCATGAATCTAGCTCTTTTAATCCTCGATTTTTAAGATATTGATGTAACTATTTTTAAAGTTCTGCAAATGCATATTTCCGGACAGATGATTAATAGTCAGATAGTCAAACAAAGTTTAGATTAAGATACTATTACTTAACAGTCACTCACCTATGCAATTACGTGGACCCACGCCGAAGGGCAAGTAGGTGTACGGCACTATCTGATCCTTGTTCTCATCACTGAAGCGTTCCGGTATGAACTTGTGTGGTTCGGGGAAGAATTTGTCGTCCAAATGCAGACCCACAATGGGTATATTGATACGATCACCCACCTTGAACTCGAACAGCTTCTTGCCGTCGTCATCATATAGCGTATAGTCCTTTGAGCATTCACGATCCGTCGATGCGGCCAGTGTCCATTTGCGCAGAGATTCGGACACAACCATGTCCATGTATTTCATCTTAGTGACCGCATCGTAGTTGAGCATCTCCCCTTTCAGCGCATCGTGTGTTTCCTTGACCTCCTCGTAGAGGCGTTGCTGTACATCTGGATTGTTGAGCAGCTCGTAGGCGGTGGTGCAAATCAAGCTGGCGTTATTCTCAAACGCCGCAAAGAAGAAGATGAAGCACTGCGCCACCAGCTCATCATCGGTCCACTGTTGCGAGGACTCCTTCTTGGCTTCCATGAGCAGCTGAATCATATCGGGTCGCACGATATTATGCTCCTCCCGATACTTCATGGCATCGACAACGAGGCGTATAAAGAAGTCGGTTTTCTGCGAGTCAAAGATCTTGAAGCCGAGAAGCTGCATAAGGAAAGGGAGGCATTTAAGATAAAAAGCAAATCTTTTATATGAGAGGCGCACACCCACCTTAAAGACTGCAGGCAAAGTTGTGGACAGCATGAATTTGTACAGAGCCTTGCCCCGGAAGAAGGCCACCGACTTGCCAATTTCATAGAAATCATTGTCTGGCGTCTTGTAGGAGCTGACCTTTAGGCCAAAGGCTGTAGTGGCAATCAAATCGTTGGACAATTTATTGCACACCTCCTTCAGTTCCAGCTCGAAGCCCTCGCCGGGCTTGACAGCTGTCTTGGCCTTCTGATCTAAGTGATCCATGCATTCGGCGAAGCTCTCGTTCATCAGACCAAACATGCTGCGCATCTTAGCCGATGTGAAGACGGGTGTTAGGGTATTGCGCATGTGCTTCCAACGCTGGTCCTTCATTACACTCAGCATGTCGTTGACCAATCGCTCCTCGGTGGTAAAGAAGAGTTGATGGTTTGGAAAGAACTCAAAATCCTTGACGGTGATCTTCTTAATGATCTCAGGATCGTTCACTTGTATCATAGGCGTACGAAAGTTGAAAAAGCCCACCAGTTTGCTATAAATCAATCAAAGTAAGCAGTAAAAACCTGAAATAGGTCTCGTGGGCGTTCGTTCACTTACTGTTGTCGCGTGCGAGCATAGAACTCGGCGAGGACTTTTTGAAATGAGGCCTTGCTCATCACAACATCCGCATTGTTGCCGAAAATAGGTAAAGGTTTCACAAAAGGCAAACCACGCTCCACAAACTCATTATGCCGTGCCGTTGTCCACTTGTAGAGGTAGTAGAATAGGCCCACAAGGGCCAGCAGCAATATAATATCCATGTTCTATCGATAACCTTGACCTTAACCCTGACACCTGCGACCGGAACGCTTCTAAACACCCACAAGTCGCAACTGGAACTGAATTTGTTCTACTGAGCGAACAAGTATTTATACGACGGCTCTCTCCATGAAACCAGATATGGTGTGCCCTCAATGTATACAAAATACTTGATAGATAAACGTTGTTCGGACTTGCGAAATGAACCCGTTCAGAATTTATTGTTTCGTGAGCGTGGCTGAAATTGCGCGCTCTCTATCTCCCAATCTCTGCCTCTCTCTGTAAGCACTATAACAGGTAAACCAGTTGCGTACCCTTTATATAGATAGATCAAAGCAATAGAAGAGGTCGTATTTGTTTTTCTATTAATGGGCATCTTCTGGTCGAGTTTGCCCATTCATATATGATATTGATGAATCACCTACACTTTTTCACATGATTAGAATTTACGTTTCCATAAGATTACAAGTAAACAAGCAGCTGATTAATATGTACTAAAAGCCAGATTACACTGTATTTAGAGACAGAGTGAGAGTGAGAAAGAGAAAGAGAGAGAGGGGGAGATTTAGCCTAAGAGAGAGTCAGACAGTCTACGAAGTACTTATAATTTAATGATAAATATAGACCCACAATAGATAAGAACATTGTGACTTGGAAACATTTATCGCCACAAAGTAGAAGTACCTTATAGAATATATATAATTAAAAAAATATATTTCGTATGAATCATATACTCAATAAGCAAGAGATTATCTAAATGGTAAACTCGAAAATTAAGAAGGAAAGTTGAGAATATTTTATTATTATTATCTACCAATTGATATGCTTGCGGCTGATGCAATGCAAGCGCGACCTTTTTCAATATGCTTAACAACATTTTGATAACGATAATGTTATTATTATTTTGTATGCCAGACATCGATTATCATTAGATAAGATAGAAATGTAAAGAGCTCCAAGTTGAGTACGTACAACCAGTTACAAGGTAAAGGTATGCTCGACTTGCACAATACCTAGTCTAAAGTATTCAAAATCTCTTTTGGATAGCCGGACATGGCTAGATTGATATATACTTTAAAGACTCTACCACGCCTCCAATAAAAAAATATGTAAGCATTTGTTGTTACTTCATCACAGTCGAGTCCAATGCTCTTGTTGAGCTGAGAACTTTGTTTGGCTGACAACTTGATAAATTGATACGCAGAATTTGATTGAGTATGGATAGCTGTTAACTTTGCCTGGCACTTATGCAATCTATTAGAACTGAAAAGTTTTGGAAGAAAACACAAAGGCTATGACATAAACAAAACCGCTTTGTTTACGGTTTGAATATTTTATCATATTGACCTATAGTTGGACCAACTTCTCTGACTCAGACTGGGAATCGGCCCCGGCTGAATACAAAAAACTCTATACAAACTTGTAGCTTAACAGTTAAACAGCAAATTAGCCGCGAGCTCTATAACCAAATGCCAGTAATTAAATATTTAGTCAGTTTGTTTAGTCTGCCAAATGGATGGTTGGATGCACTAGGGTTGTCTTGACTTGGGTTGACTTGGCTTGACTTGATTGCCAGACTGTGACTGGCACATTTCGTAGCTGGAAGTTTGCAAAGTGTTTGTCATATGTTGACAGTTAAAGAGAAAGGGAAAGAGAAAGAGAAGAAGAAGGAGACGGAGTGAAAACAACTGACTTTCCGCAAGTGACGAGTAAATTGAATGCTAAAGCTGAAGTCAAATGGGAAAGACTAAAAGTATATTGCCATACATCGATCAAGATTAGATTTTCATTATTGTAAGTAAGAAGAAAAGTCGGAGAGCATATATTTTATTTAATGCGAAACAATTAAAAAACTAATATTAAATTGTTCTAGTTAACGTTTATAGATTATCTGATATTGATTACAATTAAAGTTTTTTTTTTTTTGGATATTGTAGTTTTTGGGCTCGATAATGTGGACGGAGAGATGGAATATATGTATAGATCGACTCGGATCGTCAACGTGGCAAAATTAAAGTTCTGTCACAACTCCTTCAATCATGATACTCTGAATTCATATATTTAATGGGTTTAGGCATTTAAAAGAGTTATTGACCATCCAACATTTAACTATATTTGATATTTGAAATTCAGTGAACCGGAAATATCGTTTATATAATATCAACCCAGTCGCAATAACTATTTTCAAATTTTTTAGGGAATATACGAAATTTAATCATTCGTGCTCTATATGGCAACATACAACTTTCCAGCGTTTATCATTCTTTGGATATTGTAGTTTTCGGGCTCGATAATGTGGACGGAGAAATGGAATATATGTATAGATCGACTCGGATCGTCAAGGTGGCAAAGAATTAAAGTTCTGTCACAACTCCTTCAGGCGGTTAAATTCATTTTCATAAAATCGTTATACTCTGAATTCACATATTTAATGGGTTTAGGCATTTAAAAGAGTTATTGACCATCCAACATTTAACTATATTTGATATTTGAAATTCAGTGAACCGGAAATATCGTTTATATAAATGTTCACTAAAAACGTTTCAATAGTTGAGTGTCATTCGAAAACCATCGCTATGCGGATTATTCTCGTTGCTTGCACTATTATTCAGTTATGGATAACTCTGACGCTGAACTACGATGTGAGTGGACCTAAGTTTAACGCTTACACACCTATAATATTTTATAAACATTTAAAGGAAGTTGAAGCTATTGACTTCAAGCTGTCGAACCTGGCTTGCGAAACTTTTAATAAGTCGTGGTTTGTCTTTCGTACATGTAGACTCAAAGCTGTAAGCCGCAATAAGACATGTATGTATCTGAAGGGAATTATTCTCCATCCTGCTAACAATATGCATATCCGAGGCGAGCTCTATAAAAGGGCCAATGGCTACAAGCCATGGCTCATAAATACGACAATCGATGCGTGCCGCTTCTTTCGAGTACCGTACAATCCATTTGCAATGGTTATATCTAAACTCTTTGTAGAATTCACCAACTTTAACCACACGTGTCCCTACATGGTAAGCATCTACATTTTAAGTAAGAAAATAATTTCATCCTTTTCAATAGGGCGACCAAATCATAAATGGATTTTATCTGAGATTGACATCTTTACCGGTGACCGCATACCTACCAACTGGAGAATATCTATTGCGACTAAATTTTTTATTTGATAGAAAACCACAGTTTGAAGTTAACGCGTCCTTCATCTTCAAGGAAGACTTAAAGGCGAATCCTTAAATATTTTTAATTTAACTTAGAGAGTTATCTAAACATAAATAATAATTTCAGCTTCAAGTAATTCTCAAATT
Source organism: Drosophila pegasa (assembly GCA_035046225.1). Lineage (NCBI taxonomy): Eukaryota > Metazoa > Arthropoda > Insecta > Diptera > Drosophilidae > Drosophila > Drosophila pegasa. Next base: position 5,186,210 of record JAWNOD010000076.1, on the reverse strand, counting down.
GCCACAAGCATTTAATTAATAATAGATTCTGGATTCAATTTCAGGGAGTATTCAAAGTGAAATCCTTAATTTGACCAACCACTGGTCAAAGCCAGTCAAAATGTACAAACATGCAAAAAGCATGTGTCTTTCGATTAAAATTGCATTACATATTCATATAAATATATCGTTTGCAATTATAGCAATTAAACTCTTCCAAACAATGTACTTAGTTAATGTATTCAAGCAGAAAGACATCTGATAAGATATATATATACATATTCCTTAACATTTATACATATATTTACATATGATACCAGGGCTGAACGTTTTGCTAGAATTAAAAATAGCTTAGATTTTATATATTATTGACTATTAATATATTTATTGCCTATTAATATGATTCTCTATTTGATTTAAATATCGTTTAATATACGTTTGTGAAAACGTTTACTAAGAACTATTCTATAATTGAGTGTCATTCGAATAGCATCGCTATGCGGAATATTCTCATTGCTTGTGCTGTTATTCAGTTCTGGATAACTCTCAGACTAAATTACGATGTGAGTTGGCATCAGGGTAAAATTAACACACCTAAAACACTTTTGATATAATTAAAGGAAGTTGAAGCTGTTGAATTCAAGCTGACGAACCTGGTTTGCGAGAGTTACAACAAGTCGTGGTTCGTCTTTCATACATGCAGACTGCGAGCCATAAGTCGTAATAAGACATGTATGTATCTGAACGGAACTATGGTGCAGCCTGCATACAAAATTCATGCCCGAGTCGAGGTCTTTCAGAAGGCTAACGGCTACAAGCCCTGGCTCATAAATACGACCGTCGATGTCTGCCGCTTTGTAGACAGACCTTTCAATCCAATTGCAATGGCTATAGCCAAGCTCTTTCTCGAATTCTCCAACTTTAACCACACGTGCCCCTATGTGGTAAGCATGTTAGTGTTAAGTAATGAAAAGAGGTTAATTTTCTTTTGAAAGGGCCCACAAATCATAGATGGATTTTATCTGAGATGGACGTTCTTACCGCATGCCATACCAACTGGTGATTATCTATTGGGAATAACTTGGTTTATTGATAGGAGACAACAGTTTGTAACGAAGATTTACTTTACCTTCAAAGAAGACTTAAAGGCAAATTCTTAAATCTTTTAAAAAAATGTTGACAAGATCAATCTTTTTCAACACTTTTAATGAGCATTCAATAAATCTTTAGACTTGTCTTCACAGAGTACTTGTAGAAACCTAACAAAATTTTATCTATTTTTCCATTTAAAATCACTTTATTTCAGCAATTAAAGTCAGTCCAATGCAATCTGTTATGTTAATTTAAATTTGTTTTCCGAAAGATAAATTATATAATAATGTCTGGAAGCCAATCACGATAATTTTATATAAATGTATATATTATATAATCATATTTTCTGCTATAACTGTGAGAATTAAGGCGAGAGTAGCCTGAGTTATCGAAAATTTGTTAGAAACCCGGTTTTTCAGTCTACGGGACCGCTGAGTTCAGACAGACCCATGAACAGATAGCCAGATATTTGATCAGATGAACAGTTTAGATCGTTAGCTTGGTCAAAAATGTATATTCTTTAAGTTGGGTTACATACATTTTTATAAAAACATATTACTCCTAATTCTTAATTTCACTGAGGCTATTAATTTATTTATAGACCATCTCTATATTGACCATCTCTATTTGATATTATAAATTCTATGAAGCGGAAATATTGTTAAATATACGTTTATGAGAGCGTTTACTAAGAACTATCCCATAATTGAGTGTCACGCTTTGAGCGAGCTTTCCAAAAAGGAACAAGTAATATAATTATATTCACAGAGATCTGAGATCTGATCTTGCCACCCATATAAAATCTTTTACATTCATATAAAATCCTTACATTAGGGAAGGGCCTACTCGATGGGCTCAGCAAAAAGCGTAGCCGACTATATAAATACAGCGAGCATTAAATAGCAGAATTGAAAATTTGGATCTGTGGTCATAGTCTCAACGGCAACAATTGACAGTTCTATTTTCGATTTAAATAAAGGTGTGAATTTCGATATTTAAATATTATTAAAAATTGATAATTCAACTATATATATTAATATATTATATAATATATTAAATACTATTATCTAATATACATCTACGCTATTTAGAAGTGCTTAACTAATATAAAATAATATATTTTAGTCGATTACAATAAGTTAACATTTCTGAAATCGTATCTCCTAGGGTACTATTTAAAAAATATGTATTGACCACCCAAAGCTAGATTACATTGAGTATTAGCAGCTCCCCGAAGCGGAAAGAAATGTTATCTTACATTAGTGAGCATGTTCACGCGCCTATTCAATAATCGAGTGTCATTCGAATAGCATCGCTATGCGGAATATTCTCATTGCTTGTGCTGTTATTCAGTTCTGGATAACTCTCAGACTAAATTACGATGTGAGTTGGCATCTGGGTAAAATTTACACACCTAAAACACTTTTGATATAATTAAAGGAAGTTGAAGCTGTTGAATTCAAGCTGACGAACCTGGTTTGCGAGAGTTACAACAAGTCGTGGTTCGTCTTTCATACATGCAGACTGCGAGCCATAAGTCGTAATAAGACATGTATGTATCTGAACGGAACTATGGTGCAGCCTGCATACAAAATTCATGCCCGAGTCGAGGTCTTTCAGAAGGCTAACGGCTACAAGCCCTGGCTCATAAATACGACCGTCGATGTCTGCCGCTTTGTAGACAGACCTTTCAATCCAATTGCAATGGCTATAGGCAAACTCTTTCTAGAATTCTCCAACTTTAACCACACGTGCCCCTATGTGGTAAGCAAGTTAATGTTAAGTGATGAAAAGAGGTTAATGTTCTTTTTAAAGGGCCCACAAATCATAGATGGATTTTATCTGAGATGGACGTTCTTACCGCATGCCATACCAACTGGTGATTATCTATTGGGAATAACTTGGTTTATTGATAGGAGACAACAGTTTGTAACGAAGATTTACTTCACCTTCAAAGAAGACTTAAAGGCGAATTCTTAAATCTTTGAAAAAATGTTAACAAAATCAATCTTTTTTAACACTTTTAATGAGCATTCAATAATTCTTTAGACTTGCATTCACAGAGTACTTGTAGAAGACTAACAACAGTTCACTAATTTTACCATTTAAGATCTGTATATTTCAGCAATTAAAGTCAGTCTAATGTAATCTATTTTGCTAATTTAAATTTGTTTTCCGAAAGATAATTTATATTATAATGGCTGGAAGCCAATAACGATAATTATATATAAATGTGTATATTACCCGGCCATGCGTAAAGGATATAATAATGCTGGCTACTATTACTGTGGGAAGTGAGGCGAGAATAGCCTGAAATATGCATATATATATCATTGATGTCTAGGACACCAATGCAGTGAATACGTAAACTTGATTCGAGAATCATCGCAATGCGGTCTGCCCTCATCGTTTGTGGGGTGCTTCAGCTGTTGTTTACTCTGAAGCTGGGATACAACGTAAGTTGACATTCGGGCGAGGGGCACTCAACTGAGCGAGTGTGTGACGATCTTTCAATTTGTCTCCCTAGGAAGCTGTTATGTTTAAAATGACAAAAGCCGAATGTAAGAGCTATAACGAAACATGGGTGGTTATCCACGAGTGCAGAGTTCGAGCCGTCAGCCGGAATAAGACTACGTTCAATTTCAATGCAACTTACGTGTATCCCGTTAGGACTCTCGTTTACCGAGCCGAGCTGTACCAGAGGGCCAATGGCTACAAGCCGTGGTTGATAAATGTGACCATCGATTTCTGCCGTTACCTCAAACGGCCCTTCCATCCAGTTGGAATGCTTCTGGCCAAACTCTATTTTGAGTTCAGCAATTTGAACCACACCTGTCCCCTTATAGCAAGTATTAACAACGATCATCGAACTTTCTCGATATCATAACTCATTTTTATTGAATTAGGGACCGCAAATTATTAATGGGTTCTATCTGAAATGGTCGAGTATGCCGCATGCAATCCCAACTGGAGAATATCTGCTGGCCTTGACTTGGACACTTAATGGGATACCAACGTTTATAACAAAAGTTTACTTCATCTTTACCGAGGACTTGATGCAGCACTACTAAGTACTTTCAAGCTTTCCCGATTCTATCTATGGAAGGCATGCTTATTAATTTTGTCGAGAACATTTATTCAAAATGAAGTAATAACTATGCGGACAATACCCATTGCTTGTGCTGTTATTCAGTTCTGGATAACTCTCAGACTAAATTACGATGTGAGTTGGCATCAGGGTAAAGCTTACACACCTCAACACCTTCGAGAGCATGCGATTCCAACTGGAGAATATCTGCTGGGCACATTTTAATCACAAATATTTTCTCGTATCTCTACCGAGTACTGAATGCCACAAAACTAAGTATTATCCGGTTTGATCTACAGAAAATATCAATAACAACTCACTGCCAGTTGTATGGCTAAAGTGCTAATTTATTTTTCAGAAAATATATTTAATAATGAAGTAATAACTAGTTAATAAAGATTATTACAATATGATAGAAAGAATAATACGTTTCCAAAACATTTGGGAATCGATTTAGTAAAATTAATCACACCTGCCTGCTCTTATATGGTGAGTCTGCAAGTGTTGTTCCGCCAAATGAAATCTCTATTCCATCCATTCAGTTAGGGAACAAAAATCCATATGGGGTCTTATCACATATCTCCTTAAGGTTAATCAAACAGAACAAAGAATCTCAACTTCAATTTCAATTCTCACGCTTTCGGAGAGCATTCAATAAAGAAAAAATCTATAGTCTTGCCTTCACAGAGTACTTCGAGGGAAATAACTAAACTCAACCAGCCATTTAAGATCTATATATATCAGCAATTGAATTGAAAGTTGATGAACATGCAAAATGTGTTTTTCAATTAAAATCTGAGTTAGTAAATATATTTAAATTTATATTATATAATAGCTAAATAACATACATTCCGTTAATTGAAATTGGGTTTCGGAAAGTTAAAAATTATATAATCGCCTTAATTATATATAAATGTGTATATTACCCGGCCATGCGTAAAGGATATATTAATGCTGGCTACTATTACTGTGGGAAGTGAGGCGAGAATAGCCTGAAATATGCATATATATATCATTGATGTCTAGGACACCAATGCAGTGAATACGTAAACTTGATTCAAGAATCATCGCAATGCGGTCTGCCCTCATCGTTTGTGGGGTGCTTCAGCTGTTGTTTACTCTGAAGCTGGGTTACAACGTAAGTTGACATTCGGGCGAGGGGCACTCGACTGAGCGAGTGTGTGACGATCTTACAATTTGTCTCCCTAGGAAGCTATTGTGTTTAAGATGACAAAAGCCAATTGTAAGAGCTATAACGAAACATGGGTGGTTATCCACGAGTGCAGAGTTCGAGCCGTCAGCCGGAATAAGACTACGTTCAATTTCAATGCAACTTACTTGTATCCCGTTAGGACTCTCGTTTACCGAGCCGAGCTGTACCAGAGGGCCAATGGCTACAAGCCGTGGTTGATAAATGTGACCATCGATTTCTGCCGTTACCTCAAACGGCCCTTCCATCCAGTTGCTATGCTCCTGGGCAAACTCTTTTTTGAGTTCTCCAATTTTAACCACACCTGCCCCCTTATAGCAAGTATCAACAACAATCATCAAACTTTCTCTATATCATAACTCTTTTTTATTGGATTAGGGACCGCAAATTATTGACGGCTTCTACCTGAAATGGTCGAGTATGCCGCATACACTTCCAACTGGAGAATATCTGCTGGCCTTGACTTGGACACTTAATGGGATACCAACGTTTACAACAAATGTTTACTTCATCTTTACCGAGGACTTGATGCAGCACCACTAAGTACTTTCAAGCTTATTAATTTTGTCCAGATCATTTATTCAAAATGAAGTAATAACTATTATAGTTAATAAAAACAACAACAACAAAACAATCTATAGTCGTAAGTATAAGCTAATTTGTTATGATGACTAAACGCAATCATAACAAAAATCTCATTTGCAATTCGATTCAGCAACAATTTTTAATCAGATCTTAAAAAAGTATTAACTACTTTTTAATGGCGAGTGTACCGAAGCGAAAATCTATTTAAAAACATGTTGAAGAGCTGCGAATCATTGCAGATTCTATTCTCGATGCTCACTGAACATGGGCACCAAAATTGTAATATATTTGTGCCTATTCGAAATATGGATAATTCTCTTTCAAAGCTACAATGTAAGTGGGCTCAGAACTTGAACTTAACACTAAAAATTAAATCTTTAATATCAACCCACAGGAAGCTATTGAATTCAAGATGACGAATGCGGTGTGCAAGACCCGCAACGAATCGTGGTTCGTCATCCATGAATGTCGACTTCGAGCGATCAGCCGTAATAAGACCACGCTCAATATCAATGCAACTGTCCTGCACCCGGCCAATGTTATTCACGTTCGAATTGAGGTTTTCAAGAAGGCCAATACCTACATGCCCTGGCTCATAAATGAGACCGTTGATGTCTGCCGTTTCCTGAACAAACCCTTTAATCCGGCTGCAATCATTATCTTCAAGATGTTCCGAGACTACAGCAATTTCAACCACACCTGCCCCTATATGGTGAGTCTCGCAGTGTTAGCGTCTTTAAAGTAAGCCTCTATTCCATACATTCTATTAGGGACCACAACTCGTTAGGGGCTTCTACCCCAGATGGGATATTCTACCCCACACAATACCAACTGGCGATTATCTAATCACTTCAAAATGGTCATTCGACAGGAGACCACAGTTTGATGTAGATATTTACTTTACTTTCAAAGAGAATTTATAAGCTAATCTTTGATTAAAAGGTGTTGGGTACGCTATAATTTTTAACTGTATAAATATGGAAATATATGGAAATTGGGTATGGAAAGTAAATAGATTTATTGTCTTTTAGCGGATTCAATTGATTAATGTATTAACTAAATATTCTATTTATATTATTTCTTCAATAAATGTTGTCCAACTGCTCAAAAGTTAATCCATTGCTCGAAATGTTAATTGTTTGTCTATAGAAAATGTTAGCTACAAGAACTGCTAATACCATTAACAAGTCTAATCGCTTACAGACTCTTAACAGGCTCCGTATTAATCAATCATAAAAGACTCCAGCAGCCATGTTACACACAGCCCAACTTGGCTCTGTTAACTTTTTAGAATTTGTTTTTGGTGCTGTTGTCAGAGGTTATTCTGTTAGCACTACAGAGCACGGATCAGTGAGCTTTCGCGAGTGCGCGTGTACGCATACCCACACCTCATTAACGCGGACTAATTGTAGTGATCAATGTGTTTTTTCTTAAATGGTGCTTACAGTAATTGTGTAACTATTTAAGAGTGTGCGTATTATAACTTAAAACTTATGACACTATGAGCATAATTAGATAATTGCGACAAATGTGTAAAACGTGCGTAAAGTGAAAAGTAAATCATCAGCAAAGCCGAAAGGCATAACGGTGCTTGCATGCAAAAGCAACAATAAATGCCGGTGAGTGAGCGCTCTTATCTTTACTTTACATCTAGTGTGTTAAGAGTGAAGAGCGCAATAGCAGTCGACTAAAAGCAGAAAGAGATGACAGAAATTGATTTTCCTTTCGTCTGCTATTCTTTTTGCATTGCGCTTGTTCTTGCTTTGACTCGGGCAATACAAGAAGGGCGTAAAAGCATTTTGTGTTTGCAAAACCAAAACAATGATTGTGTTTGTTTTTGCTGCCTTTTGTCTTGCACTCATCTCATCTCGCTCTCTATTAAGCTAATGTTATGTGCGTTCGAGATCAGTTGGAGTACTGTTCCCACTCTTCATATGCATTCTATGCTAAGCAGCTATGCTCGCTTACATTTCTGTTAGCTGTCAAAGCTTAAGCATATTTTAACATTTTCTGCAACTGTCAATAAAAGCAAGGAATTTACAGCATTGCTTTCTTTTTTTTCTGAGTGTATTTGTCTCTCTATGAACTTGGGGTTATTCACCCTTTCTCGGTTAACTTTCATTTTGACACGCAGTTGCTGTTGCCCCAGTCGGAGTGAGTGTGTGTGAGTGCAGTTTATCAAAGCAGCGCAGCGACCAGTTGCCACTGGCTGTCAGTTGCCATCTGCGAGTCCTTCGTCCTAGCTGCTGTCTTTCTCGCTGTCTCTGTATACATATACTATATATATATATTCCTTTTTTTATGCTCAAATCATGCTGCATCATTAAATCTGTTCTCTGTCTGAGGGATGCGGTTGCTGCTGTTGCTGCTGCTTCTGTTGCTGCCTTTTCCGTTTCGCTTTTACGATTTGCTTTCGGTTTTTCTGGCCCTCGTCCTGCCGCTGGTCGTGGCCCGAACTTCGCTTCACTGCTTTTTCATTTCTATGCACAAGAATTTATGGCTTTCAGCGTTGATTTTGTTTGGCATTTTTTATGTGTTTTTAAGTAGTCGTAAAGCGTAACACTTGATGAGATATTAAACGTTGTTTATACCAACACACACACACACACACACACTCACACATATATACAGCAAAAGGGATGCTAAGCGTGAGCGTTTATTTATTTGACCCACACACATTGTTGCACTTTGTTTGATTTGATGGCCTTTTAAATATTGGTTTTGCATTTTTCATGATTGCCGCGAAAAGCGGCTTTTCTTTTACGGCCGTTTAATAGAATCGATGTGGGAGACATAAAAGCAAACAGCAGCAACAACAACAACTGTTATCCTGGCAGCATGTAAATGATTAGCTAAGCGAGTGAATGACACCTGCCACACAAAATAACAAATGCCAGACACGGGCATAAAGAGACCACAAAGCCACTGCCAAGCCGAGCAGGAAGGAGCAGCACCCAGTCGCAGGACCTTGTCAGTGTCTGCAAACTTGTCAATGAGCACCAACTAAATATTTTATTAGGCTGTCAGCAAACACACAGAGCGAGCGCGTGTGTGTGGGTCGTGATTGCGTGAAATTTAATAGTGCTTGGCGCCATGTGTAGGGGGGAAGGCGGAGCAAGGCCTCAGACATGTAGCTGCTCATGAGACTCATCATTGTCATGATGATGAAGCTCCTCACTGATGATGATGATGATGACAGGGCGGAAGCTCGAGCTCGGCGCCTGATGAAGCTGCCTTCAGTTCGGCTCTGGGGAATTTGGCGACGTTGTCGGCAAAGTTGTTGACTCTCAGTGTGTGTGTGTGTGTGTGTGTGTGCTGGCTGTCTTGGCCAGCTCACAATTGGCTGTACGTGTGCAACATTTTTAAGTAGCTTTTCTTTCCGTGTTTGCCAGCTGCTCTGCCTCAAGTCTGTTTGTTTTATGGCAGCGTTTGTTTTAGCCTTGTGCGAGGGAAATGCTTTCTCTATATGTGGAAACATATGTTTTCAATTTGCCAGCCAAATGGAAAAACTTGATTGAATTCCATGAATATGAAGATCGATGCCGACGACCGACGCCCGTCGACGGCCTTTAAGTTTCAGCTTTAAGTCCGAACTATGCAAAGTTTGTCATCAGTCAAAGTCGGCGACGAAAGTCCCCGAAGAGTGGCACAAATTACATTTGTGGCGTCTGCAGCACTAAAGGCACACACACACACACACACTGCCTCACACACACATGTATAGCAACCATCAATCATACGCACCGTGTTGCGCCTGGGACGCGACTTTTGCATTTGCCACCATGATGCATGCATCGCCTGGGAATTGTCCTCGAGCGGCGGCCACTTGCTCGACTCCAGCTTCCGTTGGCATTTTGCTGAATGCGCCGCCTAATTGCATGCTACATTATTTTGCAGCAGTCTTCACGCTGCTCGCTAATTGAAGCGGCGTGGCACGAGGCATGAGGCAGCTACCGTTTGGCATGTGGCATAAGCCAGTCACTCACTTGCTGCAAATTAAAATAAATTGTGAAATTAAATGCCAAAACTTTTACTTTTGCCAGACAAACAGAGCGAGAGGGCTGTGTGGGCGGGGCCAAGAGGCGCCAGGCATAGCGCGCACTTGCCTCATCCTGTGGGTGGGGCCGCCTTTCTCGCTTGTTTGTCTCGCAGTCAGAGTGGAGCGCGTGCTCGTGCTCCATTTGAATTGTTATAGAAATTAATGTGATTTGAAATTGAGACTAACATGATTGAATTGATTTGACTAAAATGACTAAGCCGAGCTTAGGCGGAATTCTTCTAGTGGGACGAAAAATGATTGAAAAATATTTTTGCAATTGAAGGAATAGCTCTAAGCTGACTTATGTCTTCCTGTATTCAATTTGTCTTTAGTAAAACCAATTTTCGGACTATAAAAAAATAAAATAAAATAGCGATAATTTACAATTGTCTTTCGATTAACTATGCTGATGACCAATTTTTAGCAAGACTAAATGATTTTCAAATTTTGTTTAAAGCATTTCTTGAAATTATTTAAAATTTTATATTATTTAAATAAAATATATGTTTATATAGCAGATTAAAAATGAGAAATAATATTAGAACGGCATATCGAATAATTTAGAAAATATTTATTTTTAACGGAGAACATAAAGGTTGTCCCATCCTGATGACGCGCAGATGGTAAGGATAGGTTAGAACAGGGCAAGCTAACTTTTCCAGTCATGGATTTAGATTATCCACGTCTTTCTTCTGTTAACTTTACCCCTTCTGTTTCTGTGAATATATCTCTGTTAATAAATATCTGAAACTTTTAACATTTATCGTCAAGCTAACTCTTGGAGCCTTGGATTTAGATTATGAGCTTTCTTCCCCTGTTAACAATAACATTTCTGTCTATAGTAAAACTATCTCTTCTATCTCTGTTTCTTCATCTGACAATACAATCTCTGTTCATAGATTTCTCGATCCCTTTACTTTTATAGTCAAGCTTTACTGCTATAATATATATATATATGTATCGCATCACGCGCTCATCTCTAGTCTGTTTAGGAATTCAAATGCTGTCGCCTACATGACAGTCATACTCCACGCTATTTGCCTTGTCTCACAAGCATTGTGCATGTCGTGCGAAAGTTGCCAGTGTGTGTGTGTGTGTTAGTGTGTGTGTGTGTGGGTGTCCTTTGGTTGACATTCATTTGAAATTCGCAGAGCGTAATGATGACTTGAAGCTGCTGTTGCTGCTACTGCTGCTGGTGCTTCGAAGCTTCTGCTGCTGCTGCTGCTGCTTGTAGCTGCTCAACTTTTTGCATATTACGCACTTGGTCACGTACATTCGGCATATTTATTTGCATAAGCTCGGAAGATTCGCAGCTTTGGCTGAAGCTGAGCCCGAAGTTTGGCAACAGAATTAGCTCAATTAGAATGTCGCCAATGTCTGTCATATATATAGACTCTATATATATTAGTTTTACTCTATCATATAAACTCTCATATATATATATATATATATATATATTAGATTTACTCCATGATTTATATGCAGCCTTGATAAATGCGCGCTCTGATAGCAGTTTAGAGTCGAACAAAGGCCATTTGCTTGGACACGGTAAATTGGGCGTGGTAGGTGGGGGTGCTGGAGGGGCAGGTTGTGAATTATGGCCAGCACTTATGAATTTTAAGCATTTTTTCATTATTTATGCGACATTTCATTTGAGTATTTTTTTTTGTTGTTGCTTGTTTGTTGTTTGCCCCAAGTTCAATGGCTGCGCTGCCCCCGAAAAGCGGGCAACACAATTTTTCATCTCGCATGTTGCGACGCTAAGTGCTTCCTGCCCCCGCCCACCGCCGCGCCCACTCCGCAAACAAATCTCAACTGCGGGCAGGTGGAGCTTGTGGCACATCAACTTTTGCTGCCACGCCATAATATTAATTGCGCCTTGCTGGGGGGCTGGGGCAAATGAAAAGGCGACGCCGCCGGCCACTTAAATGCCATTACATTTTTATATGTTGCCAGAGCGAGTGTGTGAGTGTGTGTGTGGAAATTTTATAATTATGCAGCGCGCGCTTTGGTCGCTCCTTGGGTCCTTGTGCGTTATGCATAATCGCCTTTTGCGGCCAGCCATTGTGCAGTCGGCCTGCAGCTATTTGGGCAGCTATTAAAGCCGCCTTAAAGAGACCCCAAAGCCAGTTGCCATTTGCCATTTGCATGAGCCTCATTGTTGTTGCTGGCATTATTATTGCTTTTCTTTTTTGCAACAGCTGCGCCCAGCTTTGCCAATCAACACATGCGTCCCGGACTAGTTGCTTGGCATTGTCAGCAACTGCCATGGCCCCCGGTTCGTGGCACGCAGCTCGCGTCGCTTCTGCATCGAATGACAAATTGTCTTATTTGTCAGAATGCGCACAGCCAAATGTTAGTATAACAGTTAGACTCGCTCGCACTCGCTCCCTCCCTCTCTCTCTCTCTCAGCAATCATTATCATTGTCTACTTTGTTGAGGGCTCTTTACCCATAGCCCGTGCGCACCTCAGATGTTTTTGACAGGCAGCCGCATGCCTTACCTCGTCTCGTCCTGTGACATCATTCGTTATATTTCATTGCTGCAGACACGCACCACGCACCACACTTGGGCAAATGCAAACATCAACGCACTTGGCAGCCCCAAGGAGTTGCCCGCCGGATGAGTAATGGAGCCACAGCTTCTGTCTGCTGTCACAAATAATAAATATGATGGCCCAGACGTATGTGCAGCGGGCTTAAGTGACTGCAGAATATGCAAAGCAGCTGCAAATGGAGGAAATCGATATGTTTTCCATAGTAGGATAGTTGCTCTATTACAAAGATATACTTCAATCTATTTAATATGCAATATCTCTAGGGCTTGTTATAGATGAGAGAGTGGATTGAATGTGCATTTGTTTTGCAAAATTATGAGAAGTCAGGGCAAACCAAAGGAATACAAAGATAGCCAGATGGATTAATAGAGAGATAAATGTAGAGACAGATGGAGAGATACATAGATACATATATTATTATAGACTATTAAAGAAAGGAATACAAAGATAGACAAAAATTATATATATATATATATATATATATATATATATATATATATTTATTATAGATTATTAAATGTATTTTCAATTACCATTTATATGTAGGAGATGGTAGTAGATATTCAAAGCCCATTTTACTTTCTTTCATTTATTCATGCTTTATATGTCTCTCGTTCTATTCTCTAATCACAGTTTTCAGTTGCCTCCCCTCTTTTCATATGTCGATTGAGCCTCTTGTCTCTGGCACCATCTCTCTGCTAACATAGTGCCATGTTCATTATATTCTTCTTCTCTCCAGAAGCATATTTCAGAGCTGATCGATATATTCCTTATTAAATGATAATTAAAATAGATCGATATATTCGATATGAAATGGTAATTAATCTCAGTAGTAAAGTCTATCTATATATTATATATAAAACTATAATTGCACTAGTACTAATGTATGCTTAGACTCTCTTTCTTTAGTTTGCCCTTTAGCTACTCTCAAGCTTAGTTTAAGACAATTTCCATTACCAATGTTTTGCTATTTATTATCAGTATAAAACCAATATATAATATATACATATATAATATACTATATACAGCTCCACCTCTAACCTTTTCTGGTTCACTTTACAATTTCAATTTTCATCAGAGATTTAATTAGTAAAGTTTCAATTATATCGAAGCTTTGCACTTGCCTTAGCCTAAGCCGCTGCCGAAACAAATCGAAGCAATACAAATACAAACAAAGCTCAGCGCCCCTTGCCACCCTTTCAGCGGCCCCACGGAACGCCAATAAAACCGAAGGCAAGCAGGCAAAAAGTTTATGTGTTTTCCAACGATTGCTGGCTAAATCACAGCTAAATCTCTGCGAGCATTTCGCAAAAAAAAGAAGAAGAAGAAAAACTCCATCAAGACTTTTATTTGTTTGTCGTATTTTGTTTTTGCTTTGTTTTTAAATGTAAACTGATAAAAACAATTGAACGCAAACAGTAAAGCAGGGAGGAAGCGCAAAGCTTTTCGCTCAGCGGCAGCAGCAGCAGCAGAAAAAAGTAATCTTTAAATTAAGGGGAGGTTGATGGAGCACCCAGAAGGTGGGCGGGGCTGATGGCTAGAGCTGGGGCTGGGGCTGGGGTCTTGCTACCCTCGTATGAGGGTCACATAAGTAGATCTAAGTAAAGTCATTCCATTTCGATTTGAATTCAAATTGCGGCTGTTGGGCTTTGGGTAATAACAGCAGCAGCGGGTAGCTCAATTTTGCTAAAGAAGATGTTACTAGGTTTCTAAAGATTGAATGAGAGCTAGCCAAGCTGGACACTTGGATGAGATACTAAACTGAAATGAGAGAGGGGCTTACAAAAATTGTAGTACTACAATATACAAAACAAAAGCATAAAGTACTCAGTCGCACTATTATTTTTATGAACAAATTTTTATCGATTAGCTGAAGATTTTTTACTTACTAAAATAAATATATAATATATATACAATAAAAATATATAACATGAAATTTATTAAATAAGCCCTACTTTTATATATAAAAGAGCATTAAATCTTCGGCTTTTGCACTTCTGTTTTAACTACTCACATTAAAGCATTTGCTGCTAAGACTCGTATAGAGTGTGAGCTGCTTTTTATGGCAGCACGCACACATAGAGCATCACACACACACACACTTTAAGCTTCCTTATGCTATGCTTTAATTGATTTTTAGGCTGCCATGCTTAATGCTCATTATGTTTTAATTAACTGCGCACTATTTTCTGGGTAATTCATGTTTAGCCCACATTTACGCCACTTGCGTGTGTGTCTGTGCCTAAGTATGAGTGTGTGTGTGTGTGCTGGTCTATGCTTTGCTGTTTGTTTTATAAATTAGGCGCAGGCCGCGCATAATTTTCACATTTTCTTTTATCTAAATGCGAAATTTAGTTTTTCATTATTTAACACAATTTTGTGGCGTGTTTTTTGGAAATTCTTCTTGCTTCGTATTGGGTGTGGTCGACCTTGACATTAGGCAGATAGCCAGCTTGGCTGCCAAATCGAGGAAGAACTTGATGAGTTTATTTTTGTTGAATATACCAATTTAATATAACTTAGTTATTGATTAAATCCTTGTGAGTCCTTAAAGTTTGCTTTTAATAGAAACATTTCTGTATCAATTATTTTCTTGGATTTTCTTTCTGCATTCGTTTCCTTTTAGTCTGGCTTGACTGTACAAGCCGCTCGACTTCTTTCTAGTTTCTTACAAGCAGCCAGCACCTTTCACCTGTGCCATGTGATTAAGCTATAAAACGGCTTTGCGACAGCCACCCACTTAGCCCACTCTGGGACACACACTTCAGCTGGGGCGAACCTCTGTCCATTTATGGCACTTTCCATTGGCAGCTTTGTCAGCGACTCCATTTTGAAGAGCTGCGCACTAAGCAGCAGCACTTAGCTGCGTATTTTACAGTTCATTGCATTGTTATATAATTTAACAGGCAAACACCTTGCTTGAGTGCGCCAACGCCTCCCCAGGCTCCAGGCCCTGCTGCCCGGCGGGGTGGCCGGCGTATGAAAGGGCAACAATGTGCCAAGTTTATTTGTGCTTAAAAGAGTTTTCAAGCCACCCTCGCCTGCACCCATATCAATACACACACGCACACACAGTCATGTGTGTGTTTGCACTTATGAAATGGGCTTGGGGCTTGGGCTGTGGCATAAAAAATAGCTACAAAAGATGCCATTAAAAAATCTTTGTGTTGCCACAAATAAATCCAACAAGAAAACACACACACACACGCACACTCGCACACACACAATGGGGCTTTACATCCATCAAAGCAAAACTAAGTCGCAGGGCAGCAACAAAAGTTGCTAAGCTTCAAGTGGAGAATGGAGTCTGAAGTCTGGAGTCTGGAGGCAGCTGGCAGCGGCGCTCGACTTCTTGTTTTTTATCCCATTTCAGTTGGCTTAACACATTTTACACTTTCCAATTGTTGGCCCAGCATGTGCCAGTGTGTGCGTGTGTGTGTGTGAGTGTGTGTGTGTGTGGGAGTGGACTAGGCAGCTGCTAACAAAGCGAGGCAACACAGTTTTCGCTGCATACTTGCTGCGTGCCACGTCAGGCACAAAAAGTCGCCAAGCGAATCTCACACATTAACACATTTTCGCGGCCCGACAACAGCAACAACGGCAACAACGAGCGAGGCCATAAAACGCACTCTCTAAAACTATTTTCGCGGGCGTGTCGCACAATAAATTTGCCGCTGCCCCCGCGCTCGCTCCGCCCCCGCTCCAACTAAGCTCGTAAAAAACAACTTTGGGAAATCCGCTTTTAAAACGCACACATGTGCGCATCGTAGAGCGGCTTTTGTTTCATTCCATTTGCATATATATATATATGTATATTGTCTGCCCTCTCCTAGCTCCGTCCTCTCGTCGTCCGCCTGCTGCTGACGTTCACACGCCTAGCTGGCAGGAAGAAGGAAAAAGGAGCGAAATCCTTCTAAATTCGCGTCCAAAGCACTGCCTATTGGCATACATCAATAAATTTATCGGCGAGTGTTGAAAAAAATTGGAATTGACAGTTCAATTTTAGGCGCAGGTTGAGCGCTTGACAATTTGCCTGTCTCGATGCTGCAGGACATGCGGCAGGATAAGGGCAGTGGCAACTGCACTCTGACTTGACTAGAAATTGTGATAGATTGCATTCGTTATCAGGCAGTTGTTGTGAAATTAGTTATGAAAGTAGCTGGAATACTAGCTCAGATGCTGGCTTTAATACTCATGGGAATTTCGGTAATAATACTTTTGTTTGCAATTTTATTTAATTAAATCATATTTGTATATATTTTACTTTCGATATCCCGGTGCTTATGTGATCTTGCGAGCAGATTGCCCATATCCTTGCAATAACTGCCAAATTTGAACTAAGTTTATTTAGGTTTTCAGTTATAGTAAGAGCGTTTCTCTTACAAAATTTATTAATAATTTTAAGAATCTCATAGTATATTATAGTATATAGATATATATATATATATGCAAAATATTATATATCTTTTAACTTTAATACCCGCAATATCCACGTGCATACTTTTCAGCGCACATTGAAAATCGCTCAGATATAATTAGTGTTGCCTGCTTTTGTGCGCGGCAGGTTATCAACACAAACGGAAGCAAAGTGCAAAGTGCAGTTCCAAAAAGTGTTGCCTACTTTTGGTATCCGGCGTGAAATTCATGTGCATATAAGAACACCGAGGCGTTAAGAAAGGTTGCCTACTCTAAAGCGCGCAGCTTAAATGAAGACATTGAGATCTCCAGCTGGCACTCGCGCTGCAAGCTCTGCGTCTCTCTCTCTCTCTCTTTCACTCGCTCATTGCTGATCAATGTTTTGACATGAAAATTAGCATACGCAGCACTAAAATTCCAGTCGGATGCAGCAAAAAACCAGGATAGTCGGGAGACAGAAAGAGAAAGGTGAGGAGAGAGAGAGAAAGAGAGACGGACATAGAGCGGGAGGGCTCATTGGAGCTGCAGTGAAGCAAACAGCATCATTTGTTGGGGCCAGGCAGCCAGCATTTCAGCTGATCGCGTGTGCCATTGTTGTGGCCAGGCTGGCAAAACATTTCCATTTGCAATGCAAAGCGGGCGACGTTTTAAGAAAGGCTGATCGTTACATAAACTACAGCAGAAAGTAGGCGCAGCAGCCAGGAGCCAGCCGCATCTTGATCTTCTCATGGGTTTTGCTTTTCCTTTATATTTTTTCTCTCTTGCTGTTGCCGCAGCGGTTCTGGCTGCGAAATTTTTCCATTGGCCATAAATTGAAATAATAGCGCTTGACGCTGATTTCAATCAGCTAATTGACATTTTATGATGGACAGTTTAGTGGTGTCTGTGTGTGTGCGTGTGTGTGCGTGCGTGTTGTGACATCAATCAAACGATTCTACACTTAGCGAAAAACTAAGGTCGAACTCTGTTGGATATCTAATGTATATCAGCAAAAAAAATTGAAATTGTTATAGAGATTTCGATTTAAAAAACTTTCATGAACAGAGTTTTTTTTAGTATTAATTTTGGGTATTAAAATTGTTGGTCAGAGGATCATCTATCTCAAGGAGATCAAGGCTTAATTTTGTTGATTAATTCTAATTCTTAATTTAAAAGTCAAATTTTATAATATACTGAAAATCTACGATTGACTTTATAGATATCAAAAACGATAAATATCGATGTTGAAGTATGAAAAAATGTATAAAAATGATTTTAAGTAATACGAAATTGTGTATAAAATATTTTTAAATATTTTACGTCGCACTTTTCCCTCTCAGTGCATAAATGATCTAGTCGATCTAGCGATCATTTCAAAGACAAATCTAAATGGTTTGCTGTTCGAGTTCTTTGCCAAAAAGCCAATCAAATTGATTCGCTTTGGGCAGTAGACACGCTTGAGCTGGGGCAGCGTGTCTAGTTGGATGCGACGATCGATACTTGCGCCCACTTGGCATGTAGATCGCAGCAGCTATATCAATTGACAGCCGAGGCGTCTGTCATGTCTGTCCCGACGGGCATGAACAACATGTTGCTGCGCCTTATTTGATGGCAAAAACAAGATGAAGTCGAGAGGAGATGTTGGTGATTTCGTAGAAACTGAAAGGCGCAGCAGAGAGATCCTGTTTAAGGGTTTCTCGATCTCACTCATTTTAGTGCTAATTAATGGGAACTGCGACAAGTTCTAGCAACGCATCAAGGCAGTTACTGCTGCTGCTGCTGCTGCTGCAGTTGTACTTGCATTTTTCCACCTTAATTTGTCGCAGCAACATCTCGAATTGGAAAATCCTGTTTCAATGTTGCATGCCACATGTGGGCAGCGGCTAGATTGACGTGTCGTTTGTGTCATCCGCGTTGTCGTGTAGTTGTTGTTGTTGTTGGTTGTTGGTTGTTTGCGCTTGTCAGCATCCACTCGAGGCTCTGGTCAAGTGGCTGAGTGTTTGTCTCGGGCTTCGTGTTAGTCGCCCAGCCATGAAGCGTGGCAAGTTTTCATATTTTTCCGTCTCTTTTTCGAGGTTTTGCATAAACCACACTTGCTGCAGTGGCTGCGGCTGCTGTCAATATTGCTGTTGAAATCGAATGAAAGTTCGGCTCGTTTTCACTGCCCAAGCGGCAGCCAAGTTGTCGATTAGATTGCCGCACATCCATTGGCAATTGGCTAATTATCGGGGGCTTGTTGAACAAGCTCTAAGAAAGTTGTCTTTAAGTAAATTGCAGCAATATGCATATACATTTCGCAGCTTCGGCCGAGTCTCTAATTGGCATAATAATATGATAAGGCCAGCTAAGCCAATTATGGACAATCAGTAAGACTTGTGAAACAGTTTGAATAATAAAATACAATTATTATACGTGTATATCTTTTGCTTCATATGTTTTCTTCGCTGGGTGGAGTCAAGTGAAAATTGTTATTAGCAAAGCTAAACTGCGGTAGCTGGCCAAACTTGCTAGTTCAGCTGAAATAAGACCTGAAGCTCAGGATGAGACTTGCTTAATTGATATTTTGCTTAGCTGATATTTGGAGGATGAGGTAGGGGAAATAGATGACATGAAAATGCTATATTTGAAAACCTATTTCACAGCTGATAGCAACTTTTTGTTGAGTTTGATTTCACTTTAATTATATTATAGATAGGCTTAAACTAGAGCAACGCCTGTGAATTGTTGACATTTTTAGCGGTTTTAGCTATAATATCTTAAGATTAACCTTTCATAAAATAATAGCCATAAAACCAAATATTCTTATCAAGTTCTGCATCTTATTCATTCTCAAGTAGTCGAGAATTTCTAATTTCCCTTTAAAAACTTTAGCCGTACAAAGTATTTCTACTAGTTCGTCAAATACATCTAATCATCTTTATTTTGGTGTCATATCGATTTACCCATTGACGTCTACAAAACGAGGTCTTCTTCGTACTTTCTCAAGGTTATCTCTGTGATCTGCAATAATTTGTACTCAAAAGCTGACCCGCTGCCAAAGTGGGACGGTTCCCATTTCTAAGTGCCCCCGCCGAAAGCAGTTCCCATTGAGTGCGCACGCAATAGATGATCTCTGGGAGATGATCGTAGTACCTCGGCCTCTGCCTCTGCCTCTGTCTCTACTTCTTCTTCTTCTGCTTCTTCGGCGTGTACTTGTTGCTATGCAAATCGCAATTATTTTGTTCATAGTTATGTGAAAAGTTTTATTGTTTAAGCTTAGAACAAAAACGGCTTATGTTGCGACTAGTCATTGTTTTCTACTGTCTCCAGCTGGCTCGGCTGCTCTTTCTCTTTCTTTCTCTCCTTTTGCCAGCTTTTTTGCTCTATCATCAACTGGTTTTGGGTTACGTGCACGCAGAGCTGGAGGTACGAAACCCACACAGCGAGAGAGATGCTGCAGCGATCACATAATTCGTGTTGCTCTGCTGCTGCTGCTGCCTCTTCTTCTTGTTCTTATTGTTGTTGTTGTTATTGCTGGCTCATCATTCTTGTGCTTTTCCGCACGGCTCAAAGAGCGCTGCTTCGCTTTTTGTTTGTGGCAAGTTATTTTTATCAGCAGCATTTTGCTGCCGTTGCATGCAACCACTGCACCGCCCTCTCGCTCGTCGCTCGTCGCTCCTCGCCCGACGCCTGTCGCCTGTCGACCTGCCGCGCATCAGCCTGTGCTGTCCAAGCCCCAAGACGCTTTTTTTTTATCGGCATTCCTTTTTTTTTTTTTTTTGCTCGGCTGCCGTGTTGTGTATCTATAAAGACAACAACAGACTCCTTAGCCGGACCGGCAACAACAACATCACGATCTTAACATGTTTTGTCTCGATCAGTGAAATCATTCAATCAGAACGGTCAGCAGCTTTGGCAGCTACGGTCGTTGCCAGGACGCACACACGCACACACACGCACACTCCTTCAGCCATGCCATAAACCCAAGTCAAAAGCTGCCTAAGCAACTCTTTAGCTGAAAGTGTTTCTTCAGTAAACTCTCTCGAACCGAATAAACTATCCCAAACAGTAGTCGAGCGCCAATAAAAATTATGATACTTAATCATAAATATAAGAGATGAACTGCGCTTTGCTTAAACTCGCATAAATTGTGCGCCTTTTGGGCTTCAGATTTATGCAGCTCCTTCGGGCCGGTCATAAAGCATGTTTTTAAAATTCCATTAAAATTTATTAGCATTTCACACAAACTGTGCATAAATAACAAATTTCGGTACTTTGATACCTGCCCCAAAAAAGTGAGAGACAAAAAAAGAAAGAAAACAGCAGCAGCAGCAGCAGCAGTGGCTCCCCTTTTAATGATAAAAAATTGGATAAGGCCGGGCCAAGAGCGCAGCGCATAAATTTTATGTGTGCGTGTTGCGTTTAATTGGAACGCCGTTGAGCGAGTGTGCGTGTGTGTGTGTGTGTGTACATGTCGATAAACAATTTACGCAATGCACTGTTTGGTTTAGCTGATTTTTGTTTATGCACGCATTATCTAAACAAATACGAAAATAAACAATTTGAATGCAGCGCATAAAACATGCATTTTCCAGTTAATGCACCTTTGGCAGGCACTGTAGACTTGACTGTAATTTGACAGCCCAAGTTGAAGCGCAGAGCTCGCAAAAAAAGAAGAGAAAGAGAGATATCAAAAGGAGAGAAAAGGACAGCAAGTGTAAGGTAGGCTCAACTAGACAGTGGAAAAGAGGGAATGGGAGGGAAGAGAAGGGTGTGTGTGAGTGCGTTAATCTGTGCCTTAAAAAAAAAGGATAGAAAAGAGCAACAAGTGTAAATTACGCGCGCATGCTCAACCGCTCAACCAGACAGAGATAGAGTGATGAAGAGGAAAGAGAAAAGCGCGCTAATCTGCTCCCGAAAAAAAAAAAAACAGAAATTAAAAGCAAAGAAAAGGGCAACAAGTGTAAAGTAGCCTCGCACGCTCAGCTAGACAGAGTCAGAGAGAGAGAGAGAGAGGGAGAGACTCTTCTCTCTCTTCCCTCTCTCCCTGTGTGTGTGATCGCGTTAATCTGTTCCCAGTATTGCTCAACGTCCAGAAGTCACCAGAAGCAGTTATTCCTGCGTCGCCCGCCTTTCTTTTTGCTCCTCCGCCTCCCCTCGCGCTTTATCTTTTGTTTGCTTTGGCTGCTTGCCATGCGCAGCACATACGCCGCTGCTGCCGTCGCCGTCGCTGTCGGCGTCGGCGTCGGCGTCGCTGCTCTGGTTTATTCTTGGCCGCTGTGATTCCTGGCGTAGGTATAAATGACAGCTTCTATGGCCATTTCACTTTTAGTCTTGAGTTGTCAACGCAGGCGCAATGAACCACCGTAAGTTGTTCTCGAGCCACTTGGCCAGCGGGAGATTGAGGTTGTTGTTCGTTTGTTTGTTGTTCTGTTGTAGTGCTGCTGCTGCTGCTGCCGCTGCTGGCTGCGGCGAACACCATTAAGGAGCGCAATCTGTTTGCCACCGAGCTGTTTCAGACCTTGGCCACCGACCGCCAGCAGGAGAATGTCATCATCTCGCCCGTGTCCGTGCAGCTGGCCCTAGGGCTGGCCTACTACGGCGCCGAGGGGCGCACCGCCACGGAGCTGCAGCGCACGCTGCACGTCTCCGCCAAGGAGAGCAAGGACGGCCTCGCCGAGAGCTACCATCGGCTGCTGCACTCGTACATCAAGTCGAAGACGGTGATCGAGATCGCCAACAAGGTCTACACGCGCGAGAACCTGAAGGTGACGCCACATTTCCGTGAGATAGCCGAAACCTACTTCGACTCCGGCGTGGAGGGGCTGAACTTTGACAATGAGACGGAGGCACTGAGGCGCATCAACGACTGGGTCACGGAGAAGACGCAGGGCAAGATCGAGCATGTGGTGGACACCCTGGAGCCGGACACAAATGTGGCCCTGATCAACGCCATTTACTTCAAGGCCCGCTGGGCACGGCCCTTCAACGACGAGGACACCAAGGACCGCGACTTCTGGCTGAGCGAGGAGCAGGCCATCCAGGTGCCCACGATGTTCGCCGACAACTGGTACTACTACGCCGACTATCCGGAGCTCGATGCCAAGGCGATCGAGCTGTTCTTCGAGAACATCAACATGACCATGTGGTTCATATTGCCCAACAAGCGCACAGGCCTGCAGCAGCTCGAGCAGCAGCTGAAGGGCGTCGACTTCAAGCTGCTCGAGGACCGCTGGCAATGGCAAAGCGTCGCAGTGTATCTGCCCAAGTTCAAGTTTGAGTTCGACACCGACCTGAAGCCCACTCTGAACAAGGTTTGTTTCCCGATCCAGATCTTTGCTCATATCTAAATGAAATACGATCCTCAGATGGGCATCAATGCAATGTTCTCGGATGCGGCCGACTTCAGCAACATCTTCGATGAGTCGCCCATTGGCACCCGCATCACCCAGGTGCAGCACAAGACCTTCATCGACGTCAACGAGATCGGCTGCGAGGCGGCTGGCATTAGCTGTACGTGTTATCCCCCCTTAGCTGTCCCTGCATCTCTCTAGCTGATCTTTAAATCTTTCCCCTCCCCCACACAGATGCTGCTGGTGTGCCCATGTCGCTGCCCTTGGACCCCAAGACCTTCGTGGCCGACCATCCGTTTGTGTTCATCATTCGCGATCAGCACGCGGTCTACTTCACCGGACACATTGTCAAATTCTAACCTAAATAGTCTCTAAGCCATTTTCAAGCAATATTATCTTACTTTTCATTCCAATACATCGACTTGAATAAATTTCAGAGTTTATTTCCTATGTGGCCATCTTTATTTATTTAGTACTCGAAAGTTTTGCATGCGGGCACCTGGTATTTGGTGCATTTGCCCTCCATGTAAAACTGTATAGCTGAAAGGATAGAGCAGAAAGTGGGCCTTGAATGACCTGGTCTATTATGAGTACTCGCCGTAACCTACGTGGCATTCCTTTTAGTTCGCGCTCACAGTTAGCTATTTCGATATTCCTCTGATCAATGTTCAGGAAGCAACCCGAATAGGCGCACACCTCCATCGAAGGCAATGTGTATTTACAGCCGCTAGGCAATACCATGGCAGCTACGCACAGAAGGAGAAACTTTACATTAATATATAAATATGGTCTATGTAAGCCATGCCTACCTAAGGTGTACGGAGTTAGTGTGGCGAGTAGCAATAAAACGATCTTCATCTTTGAAATGCTCTCGCTCGACAGAAGCTGCGATCGGAAAGCCATTCCACTTAGCTAAACCATGCTTGATTACTTCATGAAATGGATTAGCCACGCATGGTTAGGGCCTTTTGCAGGGGCGTCGTGTAGTTATTGGACGCTTTACAGGCGGTGTTTCGACATGCTAAAAATAAATACAAACAGCCATAATTTTGGGCTTTTAAATATGCCTCGTCCACTTTACGTGTGACCCAAAAAGCAGGGCACAACAAGAAGGTGAAAACAAAAAGAAAGAAATAAATGTAAAGATAAGAGGAAATTAAGGTAAGCCATAAGAATTATGTGCTCTCTTTCATATTATGCATGCAGCAAGATATTCAAAATATTCAATGTATTCCTAAATATGTTCGAGATAATCCAGAACTCATTGGGAATTCAGGCACCCGGAAAAAACGGGGAGTGAAATGCAACAGGTTGGGGACTTCTAGCTAAATTCGTATTTCTAGTTATTTTTGCGTATAATAACTAGATAATATCATGCGATTGATCTTCTATATTGTATATATATGTGAGAGATCTAATTTATTTTATAGATATCCCAAAATTTCTAATAAAATACTTTTCGATAATACTAAAAAGTTTTTTTATCTTAAAAAAAAGTATTTTTACCAACACAACCATATTTTCATATTATTTTTTTTATTTATGAATATCTGAGTATTATTTATACTATTTTAAAAAAGTATTATAACCCTCTTTAGTTTAAGGTAAATCATAAGATTCAATTTCAATTTAATTTAATTTAATTATATATCTTTTCTTTTTATTTTCAGGTTAAACAGTGTTGTGAAGTGCCAAACGAAATGGTTAAAGGGTATTGAAACGCGCCAAGCTAAGCAGTCAGTTACCATAGCTGGGGTCGCCCCTACGAGATCAGATCGATCAGATAATGGGTACAGGGGGCTCTTAAGACATTTGTGGCATTTGTTTTAAAAGCGCCTGAACCTGCGCCTGCAACTGCAGCTGCACCTGCTGCGCTGCGCTGCCTGGCCAGGTGAGCGGGCGGCGGCAGGGGGACAGGGATAGCTATAGATGTAGGAATAGGGCGCTGGACTGGGGCCACTTGAAATTCCAGTCGCAAAGCCAACGAGAAACAAAGAAAAACTTGTCAGGCCGTACAAACAAATCTAACAAAGGGACAGCAGCAAGGGAGCCGAGGGATAAGGCAGAAGGTAGCGAAGACGGACGCCGCTGCTCGCGTCGCTGCTGCTGCTGCTGTCGCTGACGCTGGCTTCGCTGCAGCCGCTGCTGCTGCTGCTGCTGACCACAAGCGATGAGGCGCGGGCGCGCTAAAAGAATTACAATTACAACGACAATTACATTGAGCAGCGGCAGCGCCAGCAATAGCGGCAGCGCAAGCGTGCCCAGTATTTTATTAACCAGTATTCTTGCTCTTGATCGAGAGCGAGAGAGAGAGAGAGAGAGAGAGATTGAGAGAGCGCGCGTGTGCGAGAGCGCCAGCGCACGCAACAGTTGAAGTTGCATTTGAAGTTGGAGCCAGAGAGAGAGAGAGAGAGAGCGAGCGCTTTGGCGCTGTGAGCACGTAAGGTGCACGATCGAGGATCGCGCAGTCTGTGTATTGGTGTCAAGCGAGACAGACGTATTTCGGCATGCGCTGCTCAGTCGCGTCTTTCCTCACGTATTTTGCAGCTGCTCTTGTGCGTGTTTAGTTCGCGCGAATAAAAAAGTGCAGCGTGCAGCTGCCCGCGCCGCGCCTACCCGCCCTCCACCCTACCGCCCACGCGCGTGTGTGCTGGCCTTATCGCGCCGTCCGAATCGGTAGCTTGTTTGTTTTCCTTGGCGCAGGCTATCTTACGGAGGGAAGCGAAAAAACGGCAGCCTGACAGCCTCGCAGCCTGGCAAAAATAGTTGACCAGTTGCAGTTGCCCCCTCTCGCTCCTGGAGTATGTGCGTTTGTGTGTGTGTGAAGTAAAAGTGGAAAAGTCGCATCAATTATTTTAAATGCTCTTGAAATATCTGCACGCTTCGCTCCACAGTGCGACAATTTCGCATCATTTGGCATCGCATTGGGAAAAATGAGGCAATTAATGTGACGCGTTAAGTTTGCCACTTGGCCAACACTCTCATTGAGCTTTTCCTAATGCCAAATATCGAGTGCGATCGCAACCAGTTTACAGTCTCCGGTCAGCCATTGGACCAAATTAACTGCACACAAAAGATTTGCACTAGAAGCGGCAACAGCAACAACGAATATAGAGAAAAATAAACAGGAATTCGCTTGATTTATGTGTGATTAGAAAAACGCGACATAAAATTCAATAAATTATAGCAACAATAAAAAATAGTATTAATAAATACGAGTAAAAATAAAAGATAAATAAAAGGCTGCGCCTGCGCTTGGCTTCACCTTCGTCCCCTTTTTTGTTGGCCAATTAATAAGAAATATGTTGAAATCCTAATTTATGTGAGTGTGCACAAATACATATACATAGCTGTGTGGGTGTCTGTGTTAAATACATACATATGTCTGTGAGTGCAAATCAAGCGAACGAGAAACAAAGCCGATAAACGTCTCGCGAAGGATTTAATTATGGATACCACAAATCAAATGCAGTTGGAGCTCGAAAGGTGAGTGAGGCGCAAGAGATCGCGCATGCTGATAATTAAAACATGATTTGATTTACCTGCATTTTGTAGTTGGAAATATATTATTGGCCATTTTGCATAGCTGCTTCGGGTTTTTTGTTCACCCAAATTTGATCTGAATTTTCGATCTTTCTCCTCTATTGTTTTTTAAGGCTCTTAAAATGGGCTAAACATTCCAATCGAATTTCTTGATTAGAATCAAATGTCAAAGCAAAACTTTGAATTTGTCATATATTACTAAGCTCTTTAGACCTTCCATGCATAAGCTGAAAGACTAGGTTATACCCTGTAGTTTAAGGATAGTTTTTGCGTGCACGAAGATTGCAGTGATGTCAGTATCTTGACTAGTGCATGTCCTGTTGGTTAGGCTTCTTTTTGTGCTTTTCTCTTCGTCTTGTACCTGTAAGTCGTACTTAAGAAAATCCTATAAAAAATCCCAAGTCACTCTTAATTAGATTCAAATTAGATTAAGAATAGAATCTGCTCTCTTTAAAGTCAAATATACCTCTAAATTGAGCGGAGAAAGGAATACAGGGTATTTCGATATAATTAATTTAAAGGGCTTTCCATTCCTCTAGCAGCGGCCCTATAAATAATAAATTGAAGACTCAGTCAAGTTTGCGATATTCAAAGTTTATTTGTTTTAATTTGATCAAATTTGCGTTCATTAACTAAGAGCATAAAAAACAATAAGAAAACAAATAAATTTGATAGTTAATTTGCACCTCAAATTAGCTTGAGGGTAAAATTTGAGCTCACACATAAGCATAATTAGCAATGTGTCCCATGAAGACAATCGAATCTTTGTATTTGATGGCGAAGGCGAACGGATGATCCGCTTCGAATTTCTTGGTGCGCGAGAATAAGCCCTTCAAAACTAGAGAGAGAGAGAGAGAGTGAGAGAGGAAAGAGAAAGGGGAGAGAGATTTTATATAAATACAAATTCAAGTAAATCATAGAGAGAGAGAGAGAGAGAGAGAGAGAGGTGTAGCTTACCTCCCGTCTCGAGGGGCTGCTCCACGCCTGCTTCAGAGACCTCCACGTGCGCCTTGTGCTCGACGCTGTTGATGAAGTGGCTCACGAACATGCGGTACATGTTGCCAAAGTCGCCCTCACGCGAGAACATGGTCGTAATGCCCAGCTGGAAGAGTAGTCAAATTAGAGTTCAGATATAAATTTCTTAAGCAATTGCTTTGCCCACCTGCTTGAAGGGCTTCTCCAGGCTCAGGCCGAAGGTGACACTGAACTTGGGTAGCTCCACCTCCACCTTGTGCATGCTCATGGAGCCCAGCTCGGCGAGCAGGTTCTTGCCAACCAGGCTCTGCTGGAGGGAGCGCAGGCCGTCCTTGCGATTGGGCAGCAGCAGGATCATTGAGTACTCCTGGTTCTGGTAGGGCAGCTCCACGACTTTGGCATCCAGGCTGCTCACCTCGCCATAGTTGAAGTTCTGCAGCGTCCACATGGTCTCCACGTTGACGTTTTGGCCGTCGCCCGTGCGGAAGCTACGACTCTTCGTCTTCTCCAGCTTGAAGGCCTTCTGCCAGGGCGCGGCATACGTGACGCCATTTACAATGACTCCCTCGGTGCGATCGTTGAGCAGCTCCGCCTTGAGTATGTCCTTAATCTGATTGTTGGTCTTGGTCGCTACAGCCTGATTAATGCTGGCCGCTGTGCGCTTGTTGTAGGGCGGATGGAAGTCGAGTTTGTCAATGTTCGAGTCGAACTGCCGCTGGGCCACGTCACGGAACGAGCCCTTGAACTCCAGATTCTCGTTGATGTAGATGTTGTTGGCCAGCCGCAGATTGTTGTCACGCGTCAGCGCCTGCTGGAAGCTGCCATGGCGCTGCGACACCTGATCCCCATCGCCGATGCCCAGGCGCATGCCCTCCTTCAGCTCAATAGCCGTCTGGCCCTTGGCCCCGAAAAAGGCCAGCGCCATAGAGCTCTGTATGGCCGCCGTGCCAATCACAACATTCTCGTTGAGTCGCTCAGCGCCCACCGCATTGTAGAGATCGGCAGCCAGCAGATTGCGATCCCGCGCAGCATCCAAGCCGCTCGAGGTTCGCGCCTGGCAACTGCCCAGAATTGTCAGGGAAACTGCACGAAAGTTTTAGTAGAGCACAGGATTTTGGGCATGAATAAATCAAGTATTCATAGATACCAGAAAAGTTCTTAAGAATGCTGGGCATATTTAAGATATGAAAGGGACTATTTAAATATTTTTTTAAGAAATGATTTATTTCCTTAGAATTTTCTGCTAGTCTGATAGTTTATATAATTTTCTACAATTTTCTACAATTTTCATTTGGCTTTATTCTATCAACAAATTTAAAATTGAAGTGAGAACTTCTGCTTTTTAATATTTCCTACTAGAAAATGGAATAATTTTGATATCACACAAAGACTTATCTCATACCTGCTGATATCCTAATGATGATCTATGACCAAGTAGCAGCTCTTACGTGAAAAACCATTATATTATCTTTTATCTCATATACAAATCTGATACGCTATAAATCTAAAAGTTGCTACCAAAAAGTCATATCAGAAGCGATCTCTTTCACAAATAAAACTAAAATAGATTCCCAAAATTCCCTAAAAGTTCTTTAAAATGTCATTTACAACTTTCCATATCTCATATCTCATCGCAAAGCTCATTTCATGTTTACTCACGCAGACAGCTATTGCCTTCATCGAGAGGCGTCAGACATCTGCATAGAAAAGCAATATTTTGGAATAAACTTCCAATTAAATTATGTGTCGCGTTGTCTTGTTCGATTGTCTCCGAAGAACCTTGATTCTGTTATGACAGACTATAAACAAACCCATTAATTCAGTTTGCTATTTGCATCGGCTAGAAGTGGGGTATACTTGCTGTGTCACAAAATATGTAACGCAGTTCAAAGAGAAGCAGCTAATCTTGACCAAACAAACAAACTTATCTAATCTGACTTGACTTTTTGGCTAATTATATTGCTAAAGATGCTGCTTTTAGCCAAAGGCAGTAAATATAATACCCACCAGCTACTATATCTTATATATAGCTAGCATTAGAATATACTCCATATACTATATCCTATATATAGGTAGCATTAGAATATAGTCCATCTAAAATTGAAATATTTAAATTGCAACTGATAAGCTTGACACGATCAAGTCTAGTTCAGCTTCTAGAAGAAATAAATATATTTTGAAAAATACTCTCATAGGGTATTCCGATTTTGTTCATATCCGATTAGATTTTCTTTTTCTGGTTTATTGTAATTTTTATCAACAAATCGAGCCATAAATATTGTCACTTGGCTCTTTTGCAGACCATTGAGACTGGTTTTTGTACAAGTTTATATATTGTAGATCTTATAGGCAATAATTGAGGCTTACGTAATAGGCACTGCACTGCGCTGAGCGTCATGATTGTTTCAATTTATATATATGTACACTAAATATATATGTGTGTATGCTTTCGCTTGATTGATAATTTGCGTCGTCGTCGAGCGTCGAGCTCGTCTGAATGTGAACTGAATTTGCCGCTGGCCGTGTGCGACTTTTGGAGCTGCGATTACGTCTCAGATTCTCGGAATTAGTCGATCAGCTGTGTTGTTTTTTTTTTTTTCGTAGCTTTGTTTACCGATCGTTTATCACCTTGACGAGGCGCTGATAAGCAGCTAACCTTTGCGCCGGAATATGGTCCTCGATGTTAGATGTCGACTACATGGCCCGCCAGTAGCAGGGTTTGCTCATTGCCGACGGCATAGAAGAACGGATGATTGATCACCAGGGATACGGTGCTGCGAAATAGATCGGTGAAGGCGGCCACTGAAGGTGGGAGAGACAACAAGCACATGCAGCTGTTTAGAATGAAATTCCAAAGCCTTAGACTAACTAGGGACTTACCAAACGTTCGCCCCGCCTCGCCGCCCGCCTCGTTCACCTCGAACAGCACGGTGTGCGGCACGGCGGTCAGATGTGGTGCCGAGCTGGATAGAATCGAGCTGAACACATTGTGCAGCTGAGCCTCGGATGTGAATAGCTTAGACAGACCCAGCTGCGAGCAGAGAGAAATTGGATTGAATAATATAGATTCATATATATGATCTATCGGAGGCTTCTCCGACTTACTTGCTCCAGCACCGCGCGCAGCTCGGTGTGGGCCAACAGACTGAATTTGGGCAGGGTTAGGGCCATTTTGCGCTCGCTGAGCATGCGACGCAGCTGATGCAGATCGATTCGCTGCAGCTGGCGCTCCAGTTGGGCCAGGCCCTGCGGCTGATTGGGATAAATGATGAGCAGACTGAGTCCCGCTGTGGCATAGGGCAGCTCGATGGCGCAGGCATCCAGCGAGGGCAGCTCAGTGTATCGGAAGCGGTGCTCCAGGAACATGGCATCCACCAGCTTGGCGTTGCGGCTGCCCTCGCTAAAGAAGCTGATGCATTGCGTCTCCTGCGCATCGAAGGCCTGGGCCCAAGGTGCGCGGAATGTCAGCGCCGAGGCATGCAGGAAGGGCGTGTCCGCGGCGCTGCTGGACTCCAGCAAGTGGCCGCTAACCAGCTCACCCACGCTGTAGTTGCTGCGCTTGAGGAAGTCGTAGTTAATCTGCTGTGCCGTGCTCGCCCAGTTGTCGAAGTCGAGTCGCTGCACGCCAATGCCCAGGGCCCCGGCACGCGCCTCAAACTCATCCCGAAAGTTGAAGGTGTAGCGCTGCTGAGCGTAGAACTCGCTGAGCAGGCGCAGCTGGCAGCCGACGGCGACATCCTGCTTCAGATCGCCCAGCAGCTGCTTGAATTGCTGCAGTGTCTGATCCGGAGTGCCCAAATACTGCAGCTCCAGAGCCACGCGCAGCTGCTGAGCTGTCGGCGCCGAGCTGGGCACGACGCCAGCGTAGAGCAGAGCCAGCGCCGTTTGCACCAGGAGCGGGGAGACAGCGACATTGTCGCGGGGCTGGGCCAGACCCAAACTCGTGGCCAGACGCAGGCCGAAGCGCTCGCTGGCACCGCTCAAAGCCGCCGTCGGATTGCCGTCCGCACAGCTACTGAGCAGCAGCAGCAGCAGCAGCAGCGGCAGCACGACGGCTGCTACGACTCGAAGTCGTCTCCAGTTAGCGTAACTCATCGGGGGTATTTCCAAGCTTTAAGTTCAGTCAAGATCCAAGTTTAGGCTGCTGTTGCCACCAGAGCTCACACTCAATTGAATAAACACGCGAGCCGGAAAATCAAAACAGAATGTGACGGCGACTTGGAGCCGGTTTTAAGATCTACACACAAAGTTGCTTTTAATTGAAATTGTGATAAGAGCGCGAGAGAGAGATAGGAGATAGGAGAGCGAAGAGCGGAGAGCGGAGGGAGTAGACTGCTGACATCTGAATGAAATAGTCCCGCTGATTATCTAGTGAGTGACCTAATTGCCAGCCCTGTCAAGATTCGAGCAGATTCCACAGATCCATTAAAGCTCTTGTAAATGTATTTGTAATCAATTTATTTAAAGAGAACTCAATAAGATGACTATACGCTAGATAGAGGGTATATTGACTATGAGATGGAAGAGGTTGTGCAGAAGAGATCTCAGAGCCATACCATGGACATGTCAAGATTTGAATAGATATCTATATTATAAATCTTCTTGATAAATGGGTCTTACCAGTTTCATCTTTTCTTTGCTGATCGCTCTATCCCTTCCTTGCTAAAGGACAAATCAGATCACAAATTTGTTATCCCATCACACGACTTTAAAGAGCATTTCAGCTTCGTTTTGAATCTCTTAAAAATCTTGCTTCTCTTAGCTCTCGCTCTGAGCTAAACCAGTTGTCTTATCAGCCCCACATTTGCGTAAACAAACATCTACACTTGATGGTTCAAGTTCGTAAACCCCCCATTTTTCCCATCCAAGAACTTGTCGCTCCTTCCATTTATTATTTAAATTTAATTATTTTTGTACTGACGAAGAACATGATGCAATGTCGAAGATAGACGCTTTATTAGTCAAAGTCTTAGTATTCGATGTCAACGGGATTTTTGCGACTTAGTCATCGGAATCCGAACCTGAAGCTGGACTTTCCACAGACGCGCTGAATTGAGGAAGTTACGATTGATGAAATTTGCATTTGTTTATATGACAGCTCTTGGCATTGGCGTACGTTAAAGATTGTTATAGCTCCCAGCTATCAGCTACCAGCTACCATTTACCATTAGCCGTCCACCCGAGGGGTCTCTCTGGTGAGCGAAACGGGTTTGCCGAGCTTTTTGCGGGCAAAAACCAATTCAGGTGGAAAAGGCACAAATAATGAGCAAAGGTTATCTCAGAGAATACGAAACACGAAAATTATGTGTGTGTGTATGAGTGTGTGTATTACAATAAAAGTAAAAATTACGAGAATGTATTACAGATAGCAAATGCGTACACTTAACTTAGGGGCTAGGGACGGCTCTACTGCCTCGCGTTAACCTGCGGCGGCTGGACGACATGCCCAATGAAGAGCACCGAGTCAGGTGTGCGAATGGCAAACAGGAACGGATGATCGGCAGTAAATTCACGTGATTTCATCGGCAGCAACAGGGGCACAAATTTGGCAACTATAAAGAAAGAAGGAAATGAACTAGGAATTCCACTTTGTATCTCTCTAGACTTACAGGTGGCGGCTGCCGCCTCAGAGCCCGCCTCGTTGACGTCGATGAAGGCCTTTTGCAGTATCTTTGACACTTTCACAGGACGCAGCAGCATGGCGTCCACCTGCGAGTTGGCGGTGAACATGCGTCGGACGCCCAACTCCTGCAGCGGACGCGTCATGTCCTGCTCGAACTCAATGCGGAACCTGGGCAGTCGCACCGCAACCATTTCGCGACGTAGACGTGAAGCAATCTGATTGAGATCGACGCGCTCCAGGTGCCGTTCCAGCTGCGGCAGACCATCCACCTGATTGGGCAGTATGAACAGCATTGACACCTGAGTACCTGCGTAGGGCATCTCGAGCGCCACGGCATCGAGTTCGGGCAGTTCGGCATAGGCGAACACGTCGTCGTTGTACATCATGGGAACTGTGACGACCTTGTTGCTGCTCACGCGGAACTTCTCCGGCGTCGTGTCCATGGCCGAAAACTCGTTTGCCCAGCGCGCTTTGAAGTAAATGGCATTGACCAGCAACGCCTGGGTCTGGTCATCGATGTCGCTCGGGCTGACCAACTCGCGTATGATGTTGCGCGTGGCGTCAGCTGCCCAGGCGTTGATGCGGGCCGCCGTATTGCTCGAGCGCTTCATGTTGACCGCCTCGATCTCCGAGTTGAAGAACTCACGGGCGTAGCGCGCGTAGTCGGGATTGATCACGGCCAGCTCATGATTGTAGAAGAGCTTGTTGGCCACAATCAGCTGTGCATTCTGCAGCTCGCGCTCCAGATTATTTATGCGCTGGAAGTCCTTGGCGACGGCCAATTGGTCTTGCTCGAATTGACCGGCCAGCCGCAGCTCGGTGGCCGTTTCTCCGCTCGAGACGCCGAAGAGCATGCCCAGCATGCCGTGCACCGAGGAGGGCGAGTAGACGACGTTTCGATTCAAGTTGTTGCGCGTGATAGGCTGGAACAGTGTGGAGCTGAAGCGTTCGCGGTAGTTGAACTGCGCCGGCGGCCGTGCCGGACCCGACGAACCCCTCGAGGGGCCGGCCGCTACTTTGCCGCCTGAGCCATCGGTGCCAAGAACTGTTAGGCCAGGTGCCGATTGAACTCCAACTGAAACTGGCAACTGGGCGGGCAATTGTTGCTGCGGCGGTGGCTGTTGCTGTGGCTGTTGCTGCGGCTGTTGCTGTGGCTGTTGCTGTTGCTGTGACTGTGGCGCTCCTGCTGCGACAGCCGTGCGTTGAGCGATTCTATTCTGGGCTGGGGGTAGTCCGCCAGTTCTGCTCTGTATCTGGTTGTCGAAGCCAGAGCGAGTGCCGAAGACGATATGGCCATAGTCGACAATGCGCTGGCCGCTCGAGCCAGCGGGTGTGAGGAAGAGACAAAGGCTGAGCCAGCTGCCCAGCAGCAGCAGCGCTGCGGATGCTGTAAAGAGATGAGACAGAGAGCAGCAGTTAGAACTCCGCACATGGAATCTGGCCACAATTGTGCCTAGCTTACAGTATTTGCACGACATGGCGACCAATTACTGGGGAGAGGGAAACTCGTTTAGCTGCCGCTTGATATATATGAAGATATATGTGTTTATAAATATAATTCTTCGCCTTTGTTATTTCTTTTTGTTTTGCGTCTCGACGCTCTGCGATCGTCTGTTGCGCAGCTCAGCTCGACTGCAGCTTTAAAAACAAACTGAGCTTGGCAAAAAGTCTGAGCTGCGAGAATATGCGAGCACCTAGAAGCGAGCTGATAACCGGTCCGCATCGCTGGGCACTCCCTGCCCCGCTCCCTGCATCACAGTGGGTGCGTCAAGATGAGCACTGAGCAAATATTTTCAGAAAACAAAAAACAGAACCGAAACAGAAACAGACACAGAAGAAGTAAGAGAAACGAAACCTGTTGAAATCTCGCTCTTCGAGCCCGCTCTCTCTCTCACTCCACGTCACACACTCTCTCTCTCGCTCTCTCTCTCTCTCTCTCTCCTGATCTCTGTGTGCATTGGAAAATCCCCGCTTATATTTAATTCTTATTACATAAAGGAAAATATGCGCTACTGTGAGTCGATCCAGGGTTTTCAATTGTTCGCCGGGGCGTAGCTGCTTGTAATGTGCAATGTACGTGTAATCTCCATATGCGATTAGCCCCAACTAACGCCGATCACTGACTCAGGCGAAGAATGTTCGAATCAGACGAATCGGCTCTTAGAAGTAGACGCAGACGAAGACGAGCTAAAAAAAACCTACTGAGTCTCGTTTATTTTTAGCCTTCCCATCGGATAACTGAGTGCGAGTCATAACTTCTCGTTTTCCTGCTCTTAATGACGTCAAACTCGTATATCCGCCGACATTTTTATGCGTCCATGGTAAAATATTAGTCGAGACATTCCCCACTTAGCCAGTTAGTAAATGCATTTCCTAACCGTTTCGTAAAAGCTGCGCATAAATTGTAGCGCGAGAACTAATTAAGTATTCCAAAATCCGAATGCGAGATAAAACTGGGTAGCGGAGACCTCACACGACCCTCGTTCTGTTGCTCTACTCTGTTCTTAATTATATTAAAGCGAGTCTCAGTCCTATCAGAAGCACACACTCACACACACATGCACACTCGCTGCCTGACCTAATTGCACGACTAAATGTGTAAACATAATTTACTCCAATTAGAGCCAATGACGCTCCGTGCTTCAATATCTTCTCCATATAAGTGAGCGCCGACACGCCCCGCCACGTAACGCCCTCGCCGTGTGGCACATGCCGCCGTCGTGGAATTGGGGCGAGCGTACACTCAGCGCAAAGATATGAGCGCTCCATGAAATGCAATCAATAAATTGTTGTAAAATTCTAGAGCTGTCGATAGAGCTCGGCAGGTACAACAGGTCGTTCAATTAATTACCCCAGCGTCAGCTACAACGGGGCAAAGGCAGAAAATTCAAAGTGAAATTAAAAAGAGGAAAAAAGAAACAGAGACAATTCGCTGCCTGCTGGCTGAAGGGTTGTTGGCAGGGCAAAAACAAAAAAGTTTAAATTATGCGAGACGATTTTTTACTTATTTTTTGCTTATCTTTTCGCTTGAGTTTTTTGTCCTATCTGTCATATTTGGACAGCTGTCTTGAAGGCACTTGAGAAACTTATTTCATGCACTGCAAAAAATTAATTTAAACTTGCAGCAGGCAGAGGATGTTCGAGGAAAACTTTTGAAACTTGTGATTGATATGGTATGATTTTGAGATTATTTATATATATTATTTATATATTTAAATGGAGAATACATTTCTATATAACTCTTATATATTTCTCTTTAAGCGCAAATCTTTCTTTTTAAGAGTATATCATGGGCATGTGATATATATAATTCCGATAATATGATTCATGATCAAATGGCAAATTTTAGTAAATAATTATACAGCTTCCTGCTATTGTTAGCCTTAATAGCTGTTCGATTAAAGTTCTTTAAAATTGAATCATTATTGATTAGTCATCTTATAGCTGCAAAGATAATGATTGTAAGCTTAGCTCTGCCTGCTCTATTATATATACTCTTCATGCATATACATATATCCCCTGCAACAAAATTTTTCACATGCAACAAATTATCAAGCATTCATACCACTCCGAAGATCATCTGCTTCCCAAGACACATCTGTTTAGTATCTCACAGATAAATAAATTATACACATCATTCCATAGGTGTACACTTATTTATCTACATTACCTAAGTAGCCCAAGAGATGTGCATAATTGAGTAGTAAAAACACAATTTAAATTTAATTAAATGGTCTTAAAGATTATTGCCTTTAAGACGGCATTAAGTTAATGATAGTGTTAACTTAATGGCACATGGCCTTAACTGAATGGCAAATGCCAACAAGTTCGACTTGAGCATATGTGTGCACATAACTCTTGCAGGCACTGTACAAGCTCAAAAGTGAATGCGCATGCGAATGCGAATGCAATTCGGCAGCTGCATAGATAACATCTTAATAGCCGAGGTCAGGGACAAGGTCAAGCTGTGGGTTCAAGGCGCAGATGCACAGATATGAGCATGTTGCCACAATTTGTATGCAACATGTTGCCACTGCGGCTGTTGTTGTTGCTGTTGCTGTTGCAGTTGTTGCTGATCAACCACAGAGCAATTTGTTGGCAACACAAGCAAAAGCCGCAGTCGCACTTAATTAATTTGCGTGTTAAGTCAGTCGAGCATTAAACTGATAGCCGGAACGGACGGACGGACGGACTGACGGATGGAAGGACTGACTGACAGGCGGACTGTGACAGTGGGCACGAAGAGCCACAGTGGGTGCTCCATTCCAGTCAGCTGGCTGGCAAAAGGCTTTGCGCCTGCGCGCCGCACAACTTTGTCATTTTTGTGCGCCGTCAGCTGCAGCTGCAACTCGCTGCTCCCCTCTTCCCTCTCCCTCCAAGCCCCATTCCCCCTCTCTCTCTCTTTCTCTTAGCTTTTGTTGTTGGCGTTTCTTACAACAAAATCGCATTAAATTACACGTTTGCCGCACGATTCCATTTTGCATTTGTGACTGTCCGCAAGTCTGTGTCTGTGTCTGTGTCTGCGTCTGTGTAGCGCATGTTTCCCCGCATGCATATAATTACGGCCATAAATCAGAGAGCGTATTTGCAATCACAATATTTACACTTGTCCCTCAAATGTGCAATTGCCAATTTGCCAGTGCCAATGCTGGCTGCGCGGGCGGACAAGTTGCAACAAATTGCGTCGAGTTGTCGTCGGCAAAAGTACAGTTAAAACTTGGTTCACTTGGCATGTGACTTGAGCTGAGAATAGTAAGGGTTTTATTCATTTATTTATTCATTTAAAATTCTTATTATTGATGGCACTACTACGAGACTGGAGCAAGCAGCAATAGAGCTCAAGTAACTATCAAAGTTGTTGCTCACCTATAATATGTGCAGAGTGACAAGGCATGCGGTTTGAGCTGAGAAAGGAAGCTGCTTTTGCATATGCGGATTCATAGCATGACAAATGACCGTCTTTGGAAGCGAATATGTCATGCATGGCGGTATTTTTTGGTCTTCTGCCAGAGTTGTTGGGCGTTTAAGAAGAATTGTAGGGAGAATAGCATTAATGTTTTACAATTCTAATCCCTTCTATCACTTACTAATAAAGTAAACCTACTTAATAAGAGATCTTTTAGGTCCCACAACCTTTTGAATTTGCCTGCTACAAAATAATGCTACTTAGCCTGCCCAAATTATCGTTAGTTTAAAAAGCAACTACTTCCTAAATGCACTGCCAAAGTAGTGCCAAAAGCATGCACTTTACTCTATAAGAGTAAACATCATTTTGCATGTCTGCTGTGCTTATTTGCCAATGGCATGCTCAAACGCTAAGTAAAGCAGCGAAAGTTTCATGAACTGCAGCTAATTGGCCTTCTAATGTAATTGCAAAAAGAACGTGTTGTTGTTCTTTCAAGCGTATTTAGCCAGTTTGTCAGGCAGCACAATATCTGCGTGTGTGTGTATGTCTGAGTGCAGTCAAGTTTGTGCTGCAAGTCAGACGCTCTATAGGACTTGCGTGCCTTAGCCAGCATATAAATACATATCGATATACAGGCATACACACATACACATATCTATACATATTTATGTTTACATATGTGTATAAATATTATATATTCTATATGCATCTACTCCCTTTGGCCAGCAATGTTTTGTGTCTTGCGTTTTTTTTTCTTTTGCTTTTAACGAGCTTGTTGAAAGTTGTTGCAACTGGCCGCAAGTTGTGCGCTGGGCTGGCCGCATGCTGCGAGCTCATCTGTCAACTGGCCTCAAAGATCATAACTGCCTCTCAGCCCGACGCTGGACCGCATCCGGAGTTGCATCAATTAAAGCGACATAAAAGTTCTAGGGAAACTATAATTTTCATGCAACTTAATCACAGCGGCGTTTTGTGAAAGCCCATAAATCCAAGCAGCCGAAGCGACAGCGGCTCATACTCCGACTCGGACTCTGACTACGAGTCGCAGTCTGACTTGTTGCTGTTGTTAGGTTTATGCGTTTAGCTGCATTTATAGAAATTGCCTGGGCCCCAAAAAGTGGACACGGATAGCAGGCGGAGCCAAAGGAGGAGGCGGCCTAGGTCAGAGGGGGTGGCTGGGTGGTAATCGCCGTTTAAATTTGTTCTTCGTGATGCAATCATTTTGATGAGCATCCGATGCAGCAGCAGCAGCAGCATCCACAACTGCAACTGGTCCTAGGTCTCTCCCTCTCTCTCTCTTCCGTCTCTCTCCATCTTTGTTTTTCTGTTGCCTGCAACGCTTCGTACGTTAGGCGCCATAATGGGCTAAGCTTAGCACACAATCACACACACTTGCACACACTTACACACACTTGCACACACTTACACACACTTACACACTCATACACCCACACATTTGGCCAGATGCTCGCACTGAGGTCAGCTACGCTTGTGGCCATTGTTCTGTGCGCTTTTTGGGTTGGTCTCTCTCCTCTCTGTGTGCCAACTGCGCCGCCAGCTAACAAAGTGGTTTTTGTATTGTCTAATGCCGCCGCGAATAGGGTATATGCAGCTAGGTATAGCATTGGCCAAGTTCAGCTAAGCGAAGACCTAGAAAGGAGTGAAAGCCCAAAAAGGCAAAAGAGAGTTAGGAAAGGGATGGACAGATGGCTCGAGATGATCGTAATAGGTATTACAACAGTGGGTTAAGCATGCTAAGCAAGTCGATGTTAGCTGAGATTTAAGAAGTATTAAAAGGTTTCTTTGGTTTTAGGCTTATATATTTTAGATAAATATTATGGAAATAATTAATATACTTATGCAACTTTTATTATAGTAATTTCTAATGGGAGTCTTTTATTCTCTTATATAATATGCATAGCAAATTTATAGAAAAAATATTTTGATATCGCACTATTATTTTAATGATCAATGCTACATACGCTGCTCACCATCACGTTCTCTTTTAATGCTGAATATTTTCTATATTACTCAATTTATCGTCCTAAAAGTTTTTTCTTAATCGACTCTGCTTTATTCTATTTAAGATAAAGCAAGATTGGGCTCTTAATAATGTATGAAAATATTTTTTGAATTTTTCGAAAAAAAAAAGCTTGCTGAGAGTATTTCAATGTTCCGCTCAAGAAAACTTCTCAAATTTCAGCTTGCTTATATTTTCGGTGGTCTCTTTTGCTGCGTGCTGTTGCTGCTGTTGTTTTTTGTTTTTATTGATCCAAATTTGAGGCTGGAAATTCGTTGGGTTAGCGTTTCCTTATCGCCCGGCATTCCATGGGCAGCCAAATGGCAGGCATAGGCTTAAGCGTAAGCCTAATGATTGCGCAGCCCAGCCTCTCTCTGGCCAGTTGGCTGTGGCTGTTGCGAGCAGCGAGCAGCGGTCGAGCCTGCAGCTTGGCCAATTGCTATAATTTGGGGAGCTGCGACTGCGAGTTCGGGACAAATGTTGGTGCTTAGATTTAAATAAACAAGCTGGCAGCCAAGTTTGTTAACCCGCCGCCTAATGAGCACAAAGATTTGCGGCAATCATGTGGCATGGCCGTTAGAATTCCAATCAGTTAACGCCTAATTGAGGCGTTGCCCAGCCACGCCCCAGGCCACATGCAACGCATGTGCATATATATACATATATATAGATACTTAAGACACGATTAGCCGGCAAGAGCCGTGGATGTACTTTGGATGTATTATTTTATGCTTTTTATGCTGTTTCGCTTTTTGTTCTCGTGTCAATATATCAAAATGCGGAACCCGTTCGTTAGACCGACCGCCAGCTGACGTGCCAACATGGCGAGCAACAACAAAAGCAATGTTGCAGACACAATATAATAATGATGAATTGCGGTATTATCGCACGGTAATACCCTGGCCTAGGCACCACTAACAAAAACAAAAGCAAAAACCAGGCAAAAAAACTGGAGCAGCCGCACGAACATGAAAAAGTGCATGACAGAGACCCAGGCCCAGGCCCAGGCCCAAGCTCGAGCCCAAGACTCAAGACCCAAGAGCAAATAGTAAATTGGCAGACGGGAGACACGAAGGTCTTGCCACAACAGTCTCTACAGTCTGGAGACGTGCGGCACGTACTCAAAATGCATCGACAGCACATGGAGCAGGGCACGCGGCAAATGGAACTAGACCGAAACTAGAATTTTATGCCCCGACTTCGACTTCACAGGCGCTGATGATTTATTTAAATTGCGAAAGCCAGCAGAATATGGGCGACACGTAGAGCTGGCCAATTTCCGCGACAGCTTAATTGAATTAGGCCCTGGGAACTTCTCGGGCACAGACAACGAGGCGTATACGCAATGCGATTGGCGCAGGCCGAGCCACTGCGCCAATTGGGAAAACTCATTTGCAGTCGCAACTCTTGCGGCGGCACACCCAAAAAAAAAATGCAGCAAGGCGTTGCACTTTAACATTTGCTGCCACAGTTCGCTCCAAGACCTGGCGCAATTAAAGCTGGAGCTGTTTCTGTTTGTCGCCCAAGAGCAAGGCAAGGCTGGGGCCAACAACCGAGAGCGGCGGCTAGCCAATGTGCATCCAAGCGCACTGCAATCGCATTTGACATTTAGACAAACAGCGAAGGCAGCTGGCAAGCTGGCGAGCTGGCTAACTGGCAAGCTGGCTAACTGGCAGAGAGCAAAAGCAATTTAAAAGCTGCAGGGATTTGGCCATAACTGTATTAAGGCCGCCGAGATTGAGGCCTGACTCGCTGCCGCACCTTTGGCGGCCTGTCAAACTGCCCGCTCAGCCTCCGCCAGAGATGCTCGATACAGTTTTGAGAGAGCAGCTGCAACTGGCCTTAAGCGTTCGAAGCACGATAGCAGTCGTGGAGTTTTTCAATAAGAAATAAGTTGATCAGAAAATAATATTAGCCTAATGATGTCGAGAGATTTTTATTGAGATTTATTTATTTGGAGCGAGCTTTTCAAAAACTATTTGTACAATCTCGTGTTAAAGCTCATGTCAAACTCTATGTCAAGAAGTGCTCTTAAATATAAACTGTATGAGCTTCATTTCTTAATAAGGTGAAGATTGACCGTCCATGAAACTAACGTAAGGTGCTCTCTATTCAGCATAAGAATAGTTTTAATTTCTTTTTTGGAGAGGAACTTTTCAAATACTCACTCATGTCAAGCTGCTTGTTAACTCAAAAGTGCCTTTCATCTCTATTTTCCATGAATTATCACACTAGTTGCCTACACTCTTGCTGTTTCACAACTTACTCCAAACAAGAATCGAATCACGAACATGTTTTCCGAATCGTGTCACGCAGTCAGCTCTTAGATCTAAAAGAAAACCAACAACAGTTGCTGCTGCTGCTGCTGCTGCAAGCCGGCAAACAGTTTTGACAATTTAGCAGCAACTTCTGACTATTTGTATAATTGGCATTTCTAATTTATCAAATCTTCAAAATGCGCCGACGTCAACGACGCGCATTGGGAATCGCCCCGATCGAGCAGAGACCACAGACCATTATGCTCGCTCGTAGTTGGTAGCAGCAACAAAATTCACGATCAGCAGTGAGCTCTTGTATTCGGTGGGCAGTTGAGCGTGAGTAATCAGAAAGCCAGGCGCGTTGCATAAATATACATCTATCCATATATATATATATATATATATTTATAGTGAAACTGGTTTGGGCGGTCAGAATAGACATAGAT
The DNA here is from genome assembly GCA_035046225.1 of Drosophila pegasa. Taxonomy (NCBI): domain Eukaryota; kingdom Metazoa; phylum Arthropoda; class Insecta; order Diptera; family Drosophilidae; genus Drosophila; species Drosophila pegasa. Next base: position 5,143,162 of record JAWNOD010000076.1, on the reverse strand, counting down.
ACATAGAGACGCCGCCGCAGCGAGAGCCAGGGGTACACACGGCTACAATTGCAGCTCCAATGAAACCAGTGTTGCCATAATGCTTGTCATAAATTCTCCAAATTACCCAACACGTCGCGCAATGTCGCGCAGCCCATATATATATGTATCTAGGTGTATATATCGTTGGCCTAGGCCCGGAGTATCTGCGCTGATTGCGAGTTGTGTGACAGCGTGCGCTAAATTGAGTTTATGTACTTCACTTGCTCAAAGGATTAATTGTGCTCGGGCTTAGGCGCCTGATTGAATGCGCAGTCGCGGCGCAGCTTTGTGTCAGTTCATCACAGCCGATCCGCTGTCTGATACCCTGTACGTTGACTGACAGCTGCAGCAAGTTGTGAAAGTTAATGCCAACTGCTCTGCAAATTGAACTTGACTCATAATGGATTCCAAGGAACTAACGTGGCATGTTTTGCGCACACACAACAACATAATTAGTTTTAAGACACATTGTATTATCAAAAAAAAAGAAGGTTTTAAAAAACATGTTACGCTGCTTGCTACACGTTACTAGCCTGGCCGAAAGCATGGCTTTAACAAATTGCCTGAGTTTATGGGCCAACATTTTCGAAACATTTGCGCTGCGGCCACTTCAAGGCACTCACTGCGGCGGCCGTCCCAAATGTCGGAGACCTTTTACTCTTTGTAGGCAGTAGCTCAAGTTCCTAGCCAAGGCCCACGCGCCTGGCCAAAACTGCTGAAGGCCTGCCTAGCGGAACGCTTTACCGTTGTTGTTACCTTCTCATTGCTGTTGTTGCTGGTCTTTTGCATGTGGGCAACACACAAATACACATTTAAGCACTCGCGTCGCACTCGCACTCGCCTCGCGATCGTATTCGCTTCAGAGCCAGCTCTGGCTACCATGTAGCCATATTCATATTCATGCGCATTACGCACATTTGCGTAACAGTTTCAAGTGCACGAAACTTATGTGTAGTTGAGCTGAGTTGAGAGTCTCAAGTGCGAGGCGAGCACATCCGAACAAGCAGTCATCAACAAACTGTTAAATACCCTGTACAATGCTGACATTTTGTGGCATGAGCAGTTGCCCCTACATCGAAGAGAGAGAGAGAGATGAAAGTGAAAGACATATGCAGAAAAATAATCAAATATAGAGAGAAAGGGATAGGCTAGCGTAAAAGAGAGGGAGAGGTCTACAGTAAAAGAATGAAGGCAATGTATGAAGGGAGAGAGAGAGCGAGAAAGGGTAACTGCTAGTCGAGCACTCCCCACGCACGCACACTTAACTTGTTTTTTCTTCTTTTTTTTTTGTCTCGAGAAACTCATGTTGTTGCTGGTTCTCATGTTGTTGAAACACATTTATATTATTATTATAGTTGTTGTTGTTGTTGTTGTCAGCATTACGCAGCAATTCCAAGTTTTTCAAGTGCTTACAAAACTTTGGAACTCTGAAATTGTGTGTTTCATTTGTGAACGCAGCTTGAGCAGCGCGAAGCCGAGCAGGTAATGAGAGAGTATATACAGTGCTCCATTGGCTCGAACCGGTTCCGATTGTGCTAAAGCACTTTTATCCAATTTAAAATTAACTGTGTTTTGATTAATACTCTATTATTGAGCGCTGCATGTGACTACAAATTAAATGTGTGTGCGACTGTGTGTGTGTGTTAAACTTCTAATGAATATGTTAAATGATGGTTGCATGCCACAGAGAAGAATCGATGGCAGCTGCTGCTGGTGGAGCGATTGCAGCGCTTTAAGCTAAAATTCGAGTTATTTATGAGCAGTTTGCAGAGCTAATTGGCCTAATTATGGCTGCGGCCTAAACGCTGCAGCAGCAGCCTATAAATTGCAGCCAGCAACTGCAATTCACACTTCCGCAATTGCAATTGCAGCAGCATCAACAGCATCAACTGCGATTGCGACTGCAACAAAGTTTGTTTGATTTTCTCGGCTGTCTCTTTTGCCTTGTACCTTCAGCGCTTGGCCTTAACGGCAAACAACAAAGGCTAAGACACCAGCAGGCAGCCAGCCAGCCAGCCAGCCAGCTAGCCAGATACAGAATCGCTGGCCTGCTGTATGTCTGGCAACATCGTGACTAATTACATGCGACATAAAAGCCAAAAGGAAAGGAGTCGAGTCGAGCCAAGCGACAGGCTCTCCCATACGTAATTGTTGATACAATAAAAGCAAAAAACACCAAGACTGAGCTGCGATTGCCAAACAACAGCAAAGGCTGCAAAGTCTACAAAGTCGGGGCTGTAATTGGCAGACAGCCTAGTCGAACTCTTGGCCATATATATAAGAGCCGCTTGACAATTCAATAAAACTGCGACAGTTGAGCTGAGCCGCAGCCCGTTGGCAGCTCAGGTTGCAGTCGTTGCGAGCTGCCAGTTGTTGGGGGCAATCCTAATTATGCCGTTGTGTTTATGTGATGGGGCATTGTCAAATTTCAGAGAGAGAGCACAGTGGAGAGTAGGAGTGGTGCTGGCTAATGATCAGCGCGCTTTATGGGGGAAAGCTGTCAGCAGTTGCGGTTGCTGTTGCTGTTGCAGTTGCAATTGTTGCCGCTGCATTTACAGTTAACCCCAAAAAGTTGGCAGCTAATTGAATTCCACTTGGCCAGCAAATTTGCATGACCCCGCCACGCCCACCAGGCGACTCATTACGCCCGCACTTGGTAGCCATCGACAGATCTCAGTGCAGAGTTTAAGACAATTTATGTATTTTTAGCCGCGAGACAAGAGCTGCTGGCATTTCGTTAGCTGCCTTTCTGCTTCTCCTCACGAACGCCCACCATCTGGCCGGCTGGCTGGCTGGCACACGAAAATAGCGCAAAGTAGTGCATCAATAAACAATAACAATGCCTGCTCGCTACGAAACAGGAAAAATGCCCAGATACACAGAGCAAGAGCAAGAGCGACCTGGCCACATGTGCGGATGCTGCGGATGTTGCAACTGCCGCTGGCTGCCGACAACAGCAGTTGCAGCAGCAGTCCAGGAGCCGCACTCCATAGCTGTTCCATGTAACCGAACGCTGCTTGTCAATAAAATAAAGCGAAAAGAAAAGAAGAGAAAATGAAAGAAATCTAAACTCGAGCAAGGCGCAACATGTGCAACAGTTGCACGTTGCACGTTGCCTGTTGCAAGTTGCAGTGGCCCGCGGCAAAGTGAAAGAAATCGCCGCCAATAGCGGAAATATTAGCCTTCTGCTTGACTGCGACTGCCGAGCTGCGGCTAACTGCAATAGAAGAGAAGGTCCATAAAGTAGACACACCTACCTACCCAGCATCCCAACGAGCTGGAGCTGGAGCAGCAGAAGTAGAAGAGCCGAACTGGAAACCATGCAGACAATATGTTTATTATCGCATTGGCGGCAAAGGAGCGCGAGCTACGCTCCGCAGACTGCACGCTATTTGCGAATATTAAAAAGCATTTTATTAATTGACCAAAACTAATATTATGACCGAGCATGTGGAGTGCTTTAATTATCTCATTTGATATGAATAGAAACTGAGTCAGCGATGGCTATGCTAGCTGTTAAAGGTGCTAATCCCTAGCAGCAGCAGCTGAGCGAAGGTAGATTATAAATGCGCGAATTTATTGGATTGAAAAATTGAGAGAAAATTGCTAGAGTTGTGATTTACGGTATTTAGTAATTAGCTGATGTGGGATGTAATTTGAAAAGATAGTTTTTTTTCAGCCATGTAGAGAATTGTTCTTTTAGAGGTATACAAGTTTTAATAACAATTAATTATTAGTCTAACCATTATAGCTCTATGAAATTTAAAGTGATTTTAAATAAAATATATTTCTATTTTTATTTTCAATAAAAAATACATTGCTTTCCATTTTCAACTTTATTATATGTATATTATTTTAATATCTATAATATAAATAGATGTGTAGGGTACATATATAATATAAAATTAATATCTTCCTCTGCTTCGCTTAATTTGAAAGCTTTTCAGTTTTATTTAATTCATTATTAAAATGGTTCTTGTTGCAGCAAACCTTTTCAATGATTCCTTTTATTTTCAATTTAAATTATCATAAAGGCACACGCAGTATGTATAATTTACAACTAATCAGCTTACTTTCTGAAGTATGCTAAGTTGATTGAGCGGGGCAGCATTTGAGTCACTTCACTTCCCACTACCATGCAGCATCAGCATTATATCTAGCCTCTGGCACTGTGGAAATTCCACAAAAGTCTGCTCAATTGTATGTTAGCCCATTTATCGTTTAACCGTTAACCGGTTGCTCATCATGGCCATGATGTCCTAATCCAATTGTCGCTGAGAGGCGAAGTCCGTAACTGGCGACCGGTAAACGATGTTGGAAGTCAACATACCAAATGCCTTGACAGAGCAACAGCAACGGGCAGGACAACAACAATTCGATTGTGTTAAATCAAATGAAGCGTAATTTTTACTCAATTTATGAGGCGAGCTTGGGCAGAGAAGGGGGGAATGTGGGAGGAACGAGACAGGAGTTGGCTGAGTGCCAGTTACACCGTTACTAACCCCAATCCCCATGGAGCGCTTAGGCTGTCAATCGACCAGCCGCCGCCCACGTCCCGGTGCCGCTTCATCCTCCACTTGAGCACTGACAGACAGAGCCATTGGGGGTTGCTTGCGTTGACTTTGACGTGGATTTTGATGTGACTTTGGCTCTGCCGGCCTCGGGTAAATCATATTTCTATTAATGACTTGCATATTTATGAGCTGCACACCCACCCACATAAGAGTGAGTGCAAACAAGCTGATTTTAATAATAAATAAACAAACATAAATACAAATAGGCATTTAATGTGCACCGTTTGTTTGACTAGCTGATGCTGTTGCGGCTGATGCCGTTGGCGATATTCCTGGCCTAAGTCCTAAAATTCTTTGACTTTGACTTCATTTGTTCGCTGCGGGCCAACACAAACATTTAACTGGAATTCAAGCAAGCGATTCCGAATTAAATGCGTACTAAAAGGCGTAATAAACGTACAACAAGGTAGGGGCGTGGCATGCCAAAAGGAAGGAGGGAGGCAGGGGGAGGCGAGGGCTCAACTAGAAAAGCTGCCTTTGATGTGGCTGTGGGATTTGGTAATATCAACATGTGGCCACGATGTCTAACGACGCGTAGAAAGTCTTTAAATAAACAACAAAGCCGGAAAGGAAGTTGCCAAACAACAGCAGCAACAGCAACAACAACAACAACAGCAGCAGCAGCCGCATCTATGAGAAGTATGAGCATTTGCATATGGCTTCTATTTCTTTACTTTATTCTTTTTTTTGGCACACAACAGTTTTAGACGCGAGTGTAACGACCCAGAGCAAAACCCGCCATAAAATGGCTAAAAAAGCTCCAAAAGAAATAAATTAGCAGTTGACAACAGACTAAAAGATACTCTGTAAAGAAGCGACAAAAGTTTGCTTGACTGTGATGCCAGGGCATGTTTAGATAAAATGTTTATATCCTAAATATACGAAGGATTCTATAATATCTCTCCTTCTCTCTCTCTCTCTCCATTGATCTCTCTCACTTTCTTGTGTTCTGTCCTAAGCTCTTTCATTTCTTCCTTTGCTTCCTCTGTCCCTCACTCTTTCCCCACGTCTTACTCAGTTATCTATGATTAATCTTATCTTAGATATAGATCTATCCATCTATTAGACACAGACATACATAGCTCATATGCCCCTTTGCCCTCTCTTAACAGAGTATAGCAAATAGTGCTCACTTCCAGTACTCATTTTTCTTTAATTTTTTTTTGCCCCACACACTTCTGATGGCAACTACTTTTGTGTGGCCTATTCGGCGAGTATTTCCCACATCAGGCTCGGGCGACACAACAATGAGCATATCAAAGTCATGCAAGCCCGCTAATAGCTCGCCCATAATGAAGTGCTAAGCAATATGATGGGACGAGGCGAGGCTTGCTAATGAAAATGCCAAGTGGCATGTCAAGATAGCAACTACGCTTTGGGTCGAGGCTAATAGACCCAACTCATTAAACGCATTGCTTCTGCTCGCCAGATACCATCTCTGAGTTGTTGATAATGCTTTGCAATTAAAGAGACGTAACAATAACAGCAAATGCGTTAGTAGTACTCAAGGTAAATGAACTTTTAACAATTTATAATCGACATCGGAAATGCCAGAGAAATTGTAGAGGGAACTGAGCACAGAAATCGGAAATGCCCAGATTTGTCGGATCTTTAATGCCAATGTCGGATCTTCTAGCTAAAAGCAGTAAATGATTTGTGGGAAAATCTGCCTAGAGCTGCTAAATAGGGGCTTGGCAAATCTTTTTCGTAGATTGTTATTGGAACGTGACGGAAGGTAACTGTACCTCCTTTGCTTAAATGTAGAAGATGTTTAACAGCTCATAAGCATTTAATATATTTGGCTGAATTTGCAGAAGCTCATATCTTTAAGCTCATCTTTATAACACAATCTCTGATTGTACAAGAGCTTATAAGTATTTAATATAAAATAAGTAGAATTAATAGAACTTGAAGAGTGTCATAATTTTGTTCCTTGAGCTTCAATTCTGATGTTCTATAATGGTATTCTATAAAGAATTGAAAGCAGAATCATTTGGCATATTTTAAAAAATTATTCTAAAGTTGAAACATCATTTTTAAATATATTTTTTAAGAGCTCTATAATATATGACGTCCCATATCTGCCCTCATTCCTCTGTTATCCTGAATATTTATATAATTTATTGCATTAAAACATTTTCCTTTTTAAAACGTAATACTTTATAGATTAAAGAGTTTCACATAAAATCGCATGTCCTTAATCCAGAACACGCTACAATCTCTGATACAAGACTTCCGACTGAAACTTAAGGGTAAGACTATTTGACTAGTTGTTTAGTTGTGCTTGTGGCATGTACGTACATATGTTCGACTGCATTAGCCTCAGTATAATCCCCATTTTTGGACAGTCCACTTGACAACACTTGAAAGTGCAGCGCCGTAACAACCAAACAACCAAACATCCGAACAACCAACAAATTACAAAACACCCACCGGCGACAGGTCGAACAGCTGAGCTGGCAACCCTCTGGGCGAGGGCTAACGAATGGAATTAGGAAATCTTGGCAAATCCAACAAATCATGTTAAAACCGACCCAGAGCACAAGTAGGCAAGGACCCACGTTCGGGCGTAACTGTTTATATCGCTCTCTGGTTTTGGCTGTTTTGAAAACTGTGCGGTTAATGGGTGGATCGGGTGGAAGATATCAGACCTGAGTCTATGTGGGCGGCGACATTATCAGGGGTTGCAAATGCCTGACAGTCTAGCTGGGCTAACAATCAAAGAATTGCCAGACAGACGGCAGCGGGCATCAAGTTTATATAATTATTTCCATGCCATAACTGTGTGGAGTGTGCCAAGGTGGCTGTGCGGCGGTGCGACTGTGTGTGTGTGTGTGTGTGTGGGTGTGGGTATATATCAATAGTAGCACTCTGGAGACCGGCCTCTTTTCAGCCATTTGAGCTGCTAACTATATGCATAATGCAATGAATAAATTTAATTATGAATGCCAGAAGTCAGGCCAAGTTGTTGCTTAGTCAAGATGTTGCTGGCAACATGTTGCTAGCAGTTACATGCATGTTGCCAGTTGCATTTTAATTAAAAATCCTCCGAGCGAAGGCACTAACGGATATTGTGATGCGGCTGTTGAAGTGTCGTTGAATTTAGCCCCAACTCCACGACCAGGCCCCTTTCCCCACGTTTTGCTCATGTTTGTCGTCGCTGTGCATATTTGTTTGTTGTTGTTACAGCTAGCTGTGGGAATGGGGGGCCGTCTGCAGGGTTGATTTGGCAAACGACGCAATTTGTTGCTAGCGACAGCAACAATAACACATGGTATGGTGGCTCCACGGGGTAGTCGGCGGGTAGTATGAGCTATTTGCACATTAAATACCGTTGCCCGTTGCCCGCTGTCCACCCACACCATTGAGCTTTCCCTTTCGCTGGCGATGTTTCCTATTCCCTGGGGGCTCGTAAGTGTTGCCAAGCTGATTGTTTTTACGAGTGCATTGCATACTTTGCGGCGCCCAAAGGGTGGTCTCCACCCAGCGCGTACAGTCCGAGCAAAAGAAACCTTGCGCACTAATTGCTGACAAAAGCTTCAGAGGTGCGCTTCAGCAACAACAGTCGCAGCAGCAACAGCAGCATATGAAATCATTAAATTTTACGATCGCTGCTGCGTCTGGCAGCAACCACCCCCTGACCGGTGGGCTTTTCGGTGGTGTCGTCCACCACCCAAGGTGGCACAGTTGCGCGCTCAGCTGCTCGCGGCACGTGCTCATATTGCCGTGAAGACGCTTAGGGGTGAATTCTACAAAAACCAAATTCAAATTGAGTGAGTGAATTATGAAAAGGAAAACCCGGGCAATAAAGAGAGCAGCAGCAGCACGTGTGCTCTCTGGCTGCTGCTGCTCTCTGTAGCTCTTACTTCTCTCTCTCTCTCTCTCTCTCTCTCTCTCTCTCTCTCTCTCTCTCTCTCTCTCTCTCTCCTGTTCATCTTCCTATCTCTCTCCTCTCACCTCTCTGTCTTGCTCAAAATATTTGTGGCAAAATATGAGCATACGTTCGAGCGTTCACTTCCTTCCTTCCTAACGCTATTTGTGTAGATTGCTTTCTGTCTTTCGGGGTTCGCACTGCTTTGTGTGTGTGTATGTGAGTGTGTGTGTGAGAGAGACAGTGTGAGTGAGTGGCCGTAAAAGGTTGCGCTCCTTGTACGTGAGCGTGAGAGTGAGTGAGTAAGTTCACGGGGATCGCGCCTTCGAACTTGTGTGAATGGCTGAGCACAGTAGGGCGCACGATATTTTTATGGGATACAAAATTTGAATTAAAGCAAATAAAGAATTTCATTAAATATATTAAATATAGAAAAATATTTTAATTATTAAATATTTTATGCACATATAAGTATCATAAAATATATTAAAAATACTTGCGCTGTATAGAAGTAAAATTAATATAGAAATAAATATAATCAGCATACATTATTCACAAGCAACTCAAGATCAGATTCATACAACTCTCCTGTAGTTCTATCTATCTATTCGCCCTTCTATCCATCCACTCATATTATTTCTACTATTTCAATCTTCGTCTTTTCCTCCTCTTGCACACCATGAATTTCATCTGATATTCTCCCAAATTTTACCCACTGTTTTACTTTCGAGCTGCGTTCAAGTGCTTAAAAGGTGAACACTCACCCGCCTGGCGACCGCCCCTGCTGGCCATGTCTTTGGCTACATAATTTCAACAATATGCGTGCATTGAGTACAACACCTTCCGTGCCCTGCACCGCAGAGCCAGCAGCCGCCACCCACCACCCGGCCAGCCCCCCTCTGTGAAATGCACACGAAAACGAAATCAGACATAAAAACATTAAATTACAAACCCTTATTTTACACACTAAAAAAGAAGAAGGAAAAAAGAATAAAAGCTGGCGAAGGCGAGTCGAGACACAAAACTGAAACTGAAAATGAAACTGAAACAGCGAAACGTGGCCAGGACCAAGGACGAGGCACAACAAAGGGGCGACTCTCGAGTCGAGTCGAGTCGAGTTGAATCGCGTTGAGTCTCAGTTCGTATGCTTCACAAGGGATGCAAACGCAAATGCCAGATATTAACCCCGCTCTATGCATGTGAGAGTGTGTCTGTGTGTGTGTGTTTGTTGGTGTGTGTTTGCTGGTGTGTGTTTGTTGTTGCGTTCTGCTTTTGTGCGATGTGTTTTCGCCGTGCCTGTCAATTTTTCGTGCCAAAACAAACGCAACGAACATTTTCGCCGATTAGAAAGAAACAATTCGTGAGTGCAACGTGAAGCGCCGCGCGTTCGGCTGTCGAAACGCTGATAATAACACAACAAATAAATACGAAATATTTAATATTTAATGAAATTGAGAATACGAAATAAATGTGTGAAAAAAACCCAAAACGAAATTCCCAAGAATTTAGAAAACACCAAAAATATTACGAGTAAAAATCCCGGTTCAAGCTCAAGACCTGCGTCTTCGTCTTTGTGTTGTTATTGTTTTGATGCTGCTTCCTCTTCGCGCAGTAGTTCTTTGTGTCTCTGGCTGTGTGTGTGTGTGTAACTGTGTGACTCAGCGCAAATGGCAATGCGCATCTTTGTTTACCTAGCGCTGAGCTAATGCGGCGCAAAAACAGCGCAGCTTTTTGCAGCTGACAATGAGCGAGCCCATTGATAATTTGCATGCCGATAACAGCAGCAGCGGCTGCGGCGGCGGCGGCGGCAACAACAACAATAACAACAATAGCAACAGCAACATTCCCGCTGCCTCCGCCAACAACGATGGCGACTCGGACGTGGAGGTCATCGAGGGCATGGAGCTGCTCGAGGGCAACTATCAAGTGCTGCGCCAGTGGGTGCCGCCAGCGCCCAACTATTGGGATGCGCCACCCAAGGCGATCATCAAATCGGCTGAAGTGAGGTAAATAAATAAAGGCTAACAACGAACTTTCGAATGCTCCGCAGAGCAACAACAACAACAACAAGAGCAGCAAGAACCACAAGTGCAACTGCAACATTCGACAAACAAAAACTGGCCGCAACTGGCCAGCTTCGGCTCGAGTGTTGCAATTGAAAGTGCTGTGCATTGCAGCCCATATACCCTGTAAATTTAATTAAATGTTTGTTTTAGATATTAGCTAGCTGTGCGCAATTGCAAGACTTTGTTTACTATAAACATTTAATTTATACGGTTTTATAAGTCATTTAAAATTGCCTTCACACATGATAAATATATTGATCTCTAATATAATGAAGGAGAGAGAGAGAGAGAGAAGATGAATAAATGTATGGGCGAGAGTGAATGTAGGAGAGAGAAAGAGATAGTTGATGCAGGAAAACAATTCGTTTTACAGATCATAAACATGTCATGTTTTGAAAAGAGGGGGGAAGATATTGCAGAATACTTCATAAATTAGAGTATTATCTGCCTTTTCTCAATATGCTCATATATGTATGGCCTTGAACAAGTATGCCCCTTAAGCAAACAGCTATATGTATTATATATATTATTTATCAACTAATAAAAAAAGAAGGGAGCTTTTTTTAATGGATATTTACTCTATTCTTTGTGTGACAACGGCTCTCGCAGACCTATTACAGGGCATTCGATAGTCGATCAGTGAGCACTGCAAATGTTAATTTAACTGCACATTCAATATGTTTTAATTAAGTGCCAAAATTTGACAGCACATTCCACTCTTGGCTGCACAAATTGCACAGCAATTAAATCGAAATCAACTCGCGTCGAGTCCAAATACGAACTCGATTTCAAACCCGATCGCCCTGATCGCCGGCCAATGGGCGTCTATCGCTCTAACGGTACCGCTCAATAAAAGTGCAGTTATTTGTAACGCACTTTTACGGCCACAAAATGCAATTGGCAACTGGCGACTGCAATTGCCTGCTCAATGGATATGGCCTCGAGTCCGAAGAAACTCAACATTAATGCTGAGAGTTTACAGCTCGCAATTCATTCAATAAACTTTTTGATTATTATGAGCGTGAGCAACGAGCGACGAGATGCAAATAAAATATTATATGTACAAGTGTATGGATGGCTATTTGTTATGGAATAACAAGGAAAAGTTGCAGCAACTGAAGTCGAAGTAGCAAATGCTCTAAGTGATGAGGTTTTTAGTAAAGAAAAGAGAAACTGGGAGGCGGAGTAATATCGGGAAAGTACTTCAGGTAGAAAGAGGAGTATGAAAGGGAAGAGATGGGACTGCGAATAGGGCATGTAGAACAAATACAACTACTACTGAAGGGCGAATGCTCTAATTGATGAGATTTATAGTAGAGAAAATTTTAATTGGATGGATGGAGATAGTATTCAGATAGTATTAAGATAGTTATAGTATAGTAATAAAATTTAAAAATTTTGCATTTCTAAAATAAAAGACGAGACTTCTGTGACTTTATGTACAGATAAATAAACTTACTCAATGACAAACACTGTTTAGATGAGTCAAGTTTTTTGCCAACTCGCAACACTGTTTGCGTGTTACTCATACAACGTTTTGCAGCACTGTTTAAGTAACCCAAAATTTTATGACAGCTGGCAAAAGTTGTTGTTTGCTCTCTTTGAAACGAGTGCGAATGCAATTGCAAAGTGCATATGCCCCAAGTGGTTGCAAATAAGCATATTTGTCTGAGTGTCCGTCTCGGGCGTCTGCCTTCACTCAAGAAGCGCCAACAGTTGCCGTCTGAGTATTGCTGCCAACTGCTGCTGCTGCTGCTGGCTGCTGGCTGCTGGCTGCTGCTGCCTGTCAACATTCACCAAGTGGTATGCAACATGTGCAGCATCCAGCTATAGATTTGCTCAGATAGACCGAGAGAGAGGGGGAGAGAAATGGGGGGTATTCGGTTTAACAGCTCGTCCACAAGTGTCTTCGTCTGCGCCGTTGACAACTGCAACATGAGTTTGCGGAATTGAATTGAGTTGCCTTAACGTTGGCAACGCTGTCCCCACTGCCCCCGCTGCCTGTTGCATGGACTGGTAAATAATAAATGCATTACTTGAGTGCATGCGAAATGGAAATCAAAATGCAAACACTGCCAGATTTTTTTTCTGCTGCTGCTGCTGCTGTGGCATCAAGTGCAGCAGCGCAGATGTCGAATGTCGATGAGGCAGTCTCTACACTCAGCCCCTCTGCCTGGCTTCCTCTTGCCACTCGCTAGCAGCTTTTTGTTTTTGTCTGACGGCCCGTTAAGTGCAGCCCAAAGTTTCGCATTGCATGCGCATTGTGCGAATGCTGTTGTGGCAAGTATCTGTTGCACGTTCTCAATATGCATTTCAGAATTACAATATGTTGATTGCATTTGCTTGGGGCACGTACATGAGCCACATGCTCCAGGCACACAGAGCACACAGAGCACACAGAGCTCACAGAGCTCACACAGCTCCCCAAGCTCATAATAATGAGCATATTGAAATTGGCAACAAAAGCCAGGCAGCCAGCGGCCGGAAATGCGGCAGCGTTGCATGCTTCCTCTGCTTGCGGTTAGTGGGCTTTGCCCAGGACTAAATTACTTTATTTGTGCCTTCAGCTCTCGCTAGTTGCCCTGCCTCAAGTAATTGATATGGCTTTGTTTCTGCTAACTGCGACTCCTATTGTTGTGCGGCCACAAAAACTCTTTTTCCGCACACAATGGCAAGCCGGAAAGTCTGAAGTTTTTATTGTAGCTCTCCGATTGGAGTCCTTAAAAAGTATTATAAATGAACTCTGCCAATATCATAAATTTGTTAAGAAATACATAGTTAAGTCTATATGTACATATATATCAAAGCAAATGCATTGTCTATAAATCAAGTTATATTTTTGCCCTTCTTTCGTTTCAGGTAAGTTTCATTGGTTTTCCACCACGCCAACTCCTTTCACTTTGCCGCCAGACACAACAACAACAACAGTAAACTATAACAATTTTGAATTGTGTGAAGGCGGCACGTCAATGTCTGAGCAGGAGGATTTCTGTAGGTGTGTGTGTGTGTGCCCTACCCTGGCTGACGTCGCGCCACAAATTACAATGACTTGTCACACGAGCTCTGTGAATTTCATTTGCTTTCTGTGAATTGTTAGCAAATTAGCACAATTCTCCCAAGAAAAACATATTTTGGGCTGCACAAATTGCAACTGTGTCAAGTTGTCTGTAATATAGCATCGAATAACACGTAAGCACATTCATAAGCTATAACCCACAACTTTGACAGTTACTGCTAACTACTCCAGAAACTATTTAATATGTAGCAGGGGCCACTAACTTATAGTTATATACCTTGCTTATTGGTTAATGTCTGCCATGGAGGTACGAATGCTAACTAAGATAATGCATAACTCGAAAACTTTTATACTTTTATACTTGCGCTTTGTGTCGTATTTGTCTTCCTTTAAAAGAGCAAAAGCACGAATTTTTCGATGTGCTTAAAATTGCCATAAAAATTATAGTTTTTAGTGCTCTACAAATTTTCATTATATATGATTTTATTGAGAACATTTACTTACAAAGCTGATATAACAAACTTTATTTAGAAATTTTTCAAGACTTTTAATCAACTTAAACATATTCAGCTACAAAATCTAATTTACTTAGATATGCTCAAGGTCGTGGTGAATACTCACTGGCTGAAAAAATGATATTTGAGATATGATGGGTCGCATAATATAATAAATAAATATATTATATTATGAAACTGATCTACAATATTTACGCCGACTGAAGCGTGAAGTTAGTGTGAAATGAAGGACATCGAACCTTCGCTTATTTGGATTTTACTTTGTTTTTTACTTTCCCTCAAGTTGTATGCCAACAAAGTTGATCAGAGAATGCCTAGAGTCAAGCCGAATGCTCAGCTCGTCAGTTATTTATACATATATATTTGGATACAATACACACCATACTTGTGTACTGAGTAATCGAATATACCATATGGAAACAGTCGAATCGCTGGAGAGTCTCCTCCTGAAGGAAGACTCGAAAGCTTCGCAAATAACCACAGTAAACTACTTGCCAGCTCAGTATGGTTGTGGCAACCAGAAGCCGATACCGGACTATCTGGCAGCAGAGTTGGTGAAAGAGGTCTGCGATGTGATCAAGAAGGGCCAAGGCATTGGCATTGGCAAAACTAGCAGCAGTGAATGTCAGGTCCCTCCGAAGGTTCCTAATGAATCTACTTATCTGCGTTATGAAGATAATGATGACGACGCCGACCTGGATCCGCGTCTCAAGAGCTGGAAGAAAATGCTGGCCGAACGCAAAGCTCTGCAAAAACGCATCGAGCGCCAAACTGGCAAGCGAGCCGAGGATGTGCTCTTCAATCGCCATGCGACCATCGATGAGCAGTCGAAGCGGATGCTGCTGCGTATAATTGATACGGCCGAGCGCAGCGAGGGTGTGCCGCCAACTCGGCCTTTGGCTATGCTAAAGTCGCGCCTTGATGCACAGTGCCGCGAGATGCCCGCGTTGCGCGTAACCGAGCCTAAGCTGCGTCATCTGGAATTTGTGGGCTTGTCAGAGGTGGCTCAAATCGAGCTGGCCGACACCTTACATCCGCCCGAGAGTCAGTTTCAGCGCTCCGAGGCGCTGGGCCAACGCATCGAAGAGGATGGGTTGAACATCTTAAACGTCCTCGACTATTGTCCGGAGTTCAATGAATTGCAGGTTGCCTCGCAGGCGCAGCTCTGCAAGCAGAAGTGGCTGGAGAGTGAAGCAATTGGTGAAGAGCAACTCTACAAGGTCTCGGCCGAAACAGCCGTTGACCCCACGCCGACCCGAACACCGTCGAAGATAACAGTAAAGACCGCCAGCATCGCGCCCTCGCTAGCGATCGACAAGGAGCAGCCCGCACTTCCGATGAACGAGGTGAGAATCAACGGACAGGTCTATGGCTTCGGCGTGGACCATGGCGTCCTCAGCGGCGACTTGCAGCTCTATTTCCAGTGCGATCCGCTGCAGCGCGTGCGCAAGACCATCGTCCTGCTGGAGAACATCGGCAACTGCATCATAACGATGCGCTGGCAGTCGTGCTCCCTCTACAAGAAGACGCTGCAGCAGCACATGGTCTTCAACAATGAGTTCCTCTTCGATGTACAGCCCTTTGTGCTGCTGCCGGGCACACAGCGGCGCATAGACGTCATGTACCAGCCCATGTGGGTGGGCATCAAGAGGCAGCGCTGGTGCCTGACCATGCTGCGCACGCCCCTCTGCGGCATGCGACGGCTGTATGTGCGCCTCCACGGCGTTTGCTCCATGCCTGCTGCCTATCGCGACCGACTCGACCGGGACCAGCAGCTGATTCTGGACAAGCAGCATCGCCAGCTGACCGAGCGACTGACCAAGATGCATGCCGAGCTGGCGCCCATTGTGGAGAACTGCAATCTGAAGTGCCCCTACGAGCGGCAGCTGGATGACCGCGAGCTGTTCACGGCCCAGAATCCTGGCTTTAAGGTTGAGCGCTACGCTGACCTGGAGACGCTCAAGGAACTCTACATGCTGGTCAAGAAGCCGCGTCAGCCCGCTTGGGACTTTCGCCTGGACACGCTGAGGCAGTGCATCTACCAGCACGAGGTGCACCAACGAGAGTCCCTGCAGACGATACTCGTCGAGCTGCTGGGTCCCATGCGCTGCAATTCGGGGCAGGCATACGAGGACCTGCACTTAAGCCAGCAACAGGAGCGTTCGTGCTACCTCTACGTGCGCGGCATCATCTGCAGCACAATCGAGAATTGGGAGACCATGAGCGAGGGACTGGGCCAGCAGTTCTTCAAATCCGAACTGCAAGTCTATGTCAATGAGCTGCAAGCCAAGGGGGAAAAGATGCCCGTGGATCCGGCGTATGTGGAATGGCTGGTCTCGCGAAAGGTGCTGCTCAGCAAATACTTTAAGGACTCGCTCTTCATACAAACCTATACGCTGGTCTGCGATGCTGCCGAAAATATCGTGTCTGCTATCGAGAGCACCAAGAAGGTTTAGAATCCCATTGAAAATGTCCATCTAGTGTTCTAGTCCAGTTCCTCACTTCAATTCGAATTCGAATTTTTGTACTTTTTTAGAGATTCCAAATCGAAATCATTCTCTAATATATAATATATATAAACATAATTTGAATATTTCGACTATTTAGAACCGTATTCATATTTTTTCGCTCCAAACAATGGCCACACACGACGGCGATAGCAGAGGTGATCATTATAATGAGGCCGAAGAAAGAACAATTTTCAAACGGTTTGCGGGCGATTCCGAGCCATTGACAACGCAAAATTTGAATCATAACACGCAATCGTCAGTAGGGTCTATGCCGTCGGGGGTTGAGCAGTTGAAGGCTGGTCCCAGCATTTCTCAGTATAGTGAGCGCATCGTCGAGGATATAGTGACCGCGATAATTACGGAGCGACGCGGACATTTTCCCGAGACATCGTCTTCCTGTGACATTCCCGGCTTCGAGGAGCTTGCACCCAAGGACACCGAGTCGCATGTGGACAAGCGGCTGCAGTATTGGCACGACATGCTGCAGACACGTCGTCGAATGCAGCAGCGTGTCCAGGTGCAGACCGGTAAGAGCCCTGAGCAGGTGCTCTTCAACCGTTCCTCCACTCTCGACCATCGCGACAAGGAGACGGTCAAGCAGCTCATGGACTACGCCGAGCGTGTGCAACCCGAAAAGCTGTCCAAGAAGCCAGTCAGCGTTCTCGTGCAGCTTGAGGATCCCTGCACTTGTAACCTGATAGAGCCCGTACCCGAAACCTGGCCGCAGGCAGAGTTACGGGGTCAGAAAACTGTGGAGGTCATCGGACTACCAAAGGTTGTGCAAGAGGAGCTGCTGGGCTCGGATGCTGCCAGCTATCAGCTACGGAGCTGGCACTGGATGAAGTCCAAAGTGCTAGATGATCGCATCGATGAGCAATTCGATGACATATCGAAGGTGGTGGAGTTCTTTCCCGATCTGGACCGGCTAGAGGTGAGGGGCATCAACGTATCCAAGCTGAAGCCCAAGCCGAAAGTCGAGCTGGTCGACGAGGACGAAATGCTTTTGGTATCGAGCAGTACCGAAAAACAATGTGAGGAGGAGCAGGTAACTAATGAATACTGGACGGACCCACTTAGCACGGAAGGCGAACCAGATCCAGAACTCCCAGAGGTAGCACTCAAGGTGAATGGCAAGGACTATGTTGTGTGCGACACGCCCTTCAACGAGTGCTTTGAGATACTAACGAAGTTCACCTGCGAGCCGTACCAGAGACGCGTCAAGGTGGTGCTCAAACTGCAGAACATCGGCAAGCAGACGCTCTCCTTTCACTGGACACAGGGCATCTACTTCTACAACCGCGGCTCTCTGCTGCTGGCCAAAGACAATGAGTTCTTGTTCGACACGGATAACTTTCGACTGACCCCCAACCAATGCTATAACCTCATTGTCTTGTATCAACCGCGCAAGGTGAGCCTGGCCGTTGAGCTGTGGCGCCTGCAAGTAGAGCCGCGCATCTTCTGCGGATATAATGGGTCGATGCAGCTACGTTTCCACGGGCGCTGCACGGCGCCCAAGGAGTACTTGGCCCGCCTCAAGGAGCTGCACTGCAAGACGATTTGCTTTGCCAACACCGTTGTGATGGACACGCTGACGGAACACCTGGGCGATCTGGTGCCGTTGATCGAGCCGCCGCCCGCGTGCTGTCCCTATGAGCGCCCGCTCGACGAACGGGAGGCGTTCAACTCGCTGAATCCGGGCTACAATTGTGTGCGCTTCGACGACCTGGAGGTGCTCAAGGGCATGCACAGGCTGTTGAAGATGCCACGCGAGAGGGCCTGGGATCTGCGCTTAGAGTCCATCAAGGTGTTGATCTTGCGCATTGACAGCGCAGTCGAGCGTGAGAAAATGTTTAACAATCTGCTGCTCCTAAAGGAGCCGCTGCTGGGCCCAGCGCCGAGCCTGGACATAGTCTCTCTCCAGGACGAGCAGAAACAGCGCACTAGGTATATTTATGTGCGCGGCGCCATCTGCAATGGCATCGAGGAATGGGAGGATCTGATCTTTATCGTTGAGGAATCTTTCTACAAGCGCGAATTGCATCGCTACTACTTGCACCTCATGGAAGAGGGCGAGGAGGAGGACTATGATGAGGACGAGATTCAGCCAATTGTGCCCAAAGTCCAGCTGGACATAAAGATCCCACTTGATGATTTCAACAATATCGATTTCTCTGAATTCGAGGTCGATGAAAATGTCACGGCTGCGCTCATAAAGAAGCTGCATCGCTCCAAATATTTCCGCGATGCTCTCTACATACAAACCTATTCGCACTTGTGCAATATGGCCGAAGACATTGTTTCGGTCATTGAGAGCACTGAGGTGGTGCCCACTTAAAGGGCACAGCTCTGCAGTTAAATTGTCTTTTAATTGAGGCCAGAAGAAATTTCTAGTTATATAAATAGGACTACAATATAGCTGTTCCCCACTTGCCTCGATCATGCCTAACTGTATTTTTATTTTTTGAAGTCGCTGTCCCCTTGATTTTAATGCCAGTATAAAGTCACACTCAAATTCCTAACTAGCTTTAAATCAGTTAGCTAAACTTGGCTCCATGGCAAATGAGAAAATGTATTTTTATTTTTTGAAGTCGCTGTCCTCGATATTAATGCCAGTACCAAATCACACACTCAAATTCCAATCTAGCTTAAAATTAGTTAACTAACATGGCAGATGAGAGCTGGGAAGTGCCAGACGCAAGTTGCATGATCTACGACATTGTCGAAGACCTCATTCCGCAGTACGTGGATTCGGAATCACAGCCTGAGACGCAGCGCTTGCCATGCCCGGCGCCTAGCTTTGTGGACAAGCGTTTGCTCTACTGGAAGAACATGATTCGTGAGCGTCGAGCTTTGCGGCGTAGACTGTACCTGGCCACGGGCAGGCAGCCGAACGAGTTGCTCTTCAATCTGGACAATCGCGAGGAGCAGACGGTCAAACGTATTCTAGATCGAGCAACGCGTAAGGGTTTGCAGCGAAATCAACCTCAAGACCTCATGGAATTTGTGGGCTTGCCAAACCGCATAAGTTTGGAGCTGGGTCAGCCGGCGCGTGCGAGGAACGCGTGGTGCGAGTCGCAATTGCTCTGCCTCCGTCTGAGGCTCGAAGAAAGAGGCATTAAAAATGTGCTCGAGTTTAGTCCAGACACCGATCATCTCATGTTGGTCGGCCGGAATAATTGGCTGAGGGACCCCTGTGAGAAAACATCTGTTCAGACGATATCGAGCATTACGGAGACGGAGAGATGCGAATGTCCAGCGGAGAGACGTTCATCGGTCACTTCGAAGACTAGAATCTTGCAATCTGCCGTCTCGGAGCTGGCCGTGAGCTTCAATGGAACCACCTATCGGCGCCACCGACCGGAGTTCTCACCCATTGTGGAGCGCAAGTTCGTGAGCAATCCGTTCGAGTACTCCTATCGCACCATAATACGCATCGAGAACAATGGCCGCGAGACGATCAACTTCAGGTGGAGCCAGTCCGAGTTTTTTGCCTACAACGAGACGCTCTTCCTCAAGCCGGACGACGTGTTTGTCTTCGACAAGGAACCCTTTCTGCTGCGACCGGGCGGCGCACGTGAGGTATCCGTGCTCTTTCGGCCACGTAAGGTGGGCATCGTAAAGCAGCGATGGCTGCTCAAGACATCGCCCCGCATCTTCTTCCGCTGTCCCTACGCCCTGACGCTCAATATGCATGGCCAGTGCACGCCGCCGCAGGAGTATCTGCAGGTGCTCGAGATGAAAAAGCAATTCACTCCTAAGCAGTATGTACTCAAGCAGCGCAGGCCAATTTACAGGCCGCTGAAATTGCAGAAATGTCCGTATGTCAGGGAGCTGGAAGACAGCGAAGCTTTCAACCAGCGCAATGTGGGCTTCCACTGCGAACGCGACCTGGACATGCTGGACCTAAAGATGTTTTTCTCTCTGGTAAAGCCAGGCAACTGCTGCTTGGAGTGGGACTACAGTGTGAGCCTGCTAATTGAGCTTGTCTGCATCCAGGAGGACACGCGATTGCGGATCAGCCTCTTTGAGCAGCTGCAGTCTATCCTGGCCCGTTTACGTGGCCGGACAACGCCGCTCAAGCTGAGCGATTCTGCGAGAAAGCTGAAGCAGCGGCAATGCGCGAGATTCATCTATGTACGTGGGGCCATCGCCAACGGCATTGACCTGTGGGAAGAAAACATGTCGTTGCTCGCACAGAAACTACTCCAGAAACGTAGCCGGGCACAGAGGAAACCCCTGCGAGACGCCATGTATATATACACATATAATAAGCTCTGTAATATTGCCGAGACTATTGCCCTCGTTATCGAGAGCACTGAGCATGTCTAGTAACAAACGTAACTCCAACAGAACACCAACACACATAAAAAGCCCTAAAACTACATTAAAAAAAATAAAAACCAACAACAACATAAACAAGTTTCTTACCCAATTTTATGTTTAATATAGTTTAAGATGCAGCACTATCGGGGGACATCGTTACTAGTGTCCAAGCGTCGTCCTACGATTAACAACAGCGATGGCAACATTTTTTCGAACAAATCGAGGTCGGCGGATAATTTCCTGAAGTTCGGCGGTTTTCAGGGAGTCACGCGCCAGGATGGCACTAACATTGTCGATGACATTGTGAAATCGATATTTGATCATAAGGCGAGCATCAATGTCGTCTCGAGTTCGCAGTGCTCGTTACCCGCGGGCTTCGCGAGCTGCGAGGATATGGATAAGCGCCTCAAGCGATGGCACGATACGCTGCGTGATCGCGCAGAATTGCAGAAGAAAATCAGCCATCGCACCGGCCGACAGCCCGAGGACATGCTGCTGAACCTGACCGGCACACTGGAGCAGCGCAACAGGGGCAACTTCAACCGTTTCATGGACTACGCCAATCGCCTGACTCCCTGCCAGCTCGAATCGAAGCAATATGGCGTGCTGCCCGCTCTCTGTGATGCGAAGAAGTGTGTCTGTCTGCCGGAGGTGCAGCAGACTGTGCCGCAGCCGGAGCGCTCTGGCGTTGTTGAGCTGGAAATCTCCGGCCTGTCGAACGTCACTAATAGGGAAATTTTCGGGGTAAGCAAAGGACCGACGTCGAAGTCCAAGTGGATCACATCGAACGTGCTCGAGAAGAGTATGAGCAAGAAAGCGGAGGACATTAAACGCGTCCTCGAGTACTTTCCGAACATTCCAAAGCTAGAAGTCGTTGGCAATAATCCAGAATTGAGTCCGCAGCATAACGACGACGTACAACTGCTGGAAGTTAAGTCGTTATACTCCATAAGCAGCACAACCCAAGTGAGTTCGAGTACGGAAGAAAAGGTCGAGCCGCCTGCCAAAGCGGAGCTGCAGCCGAAGGCCATCAATCTGGGGCTCAAGGTCAACGACAGGATTATTATAGATAGAGACACCTTCTCGAGTCCCTCGCTCACCTTCGAGTCCTTCTTTCAGTGCTCGCCATTCGAGCGGCAGATGAAGGAGGTCATGCGAATCGAGAATATCGGACGCAGGACTTTCGTCTGCGAGTGGGTGGTATACGACTCGAATTTCGGCTGCGGCCAGTGCTTCTTCTTCGAGCACGCCCAATTCAAAATCTTTCCGGGCGAGGAGCACGTCATCAACGTCATGTTCCAGCCGCGCTACGTACTTTTGAGCAAACAAAGCTGGAAGCTGCGCATCTTCCCGCAGATATTCTGCAATCGCCGCAATCAGCTGATGATGGTGCTCGAGGGCAAGTGCATGGCGGCACCTGAGTATCTGTACAAGCTCGACAAGCAGTTGAACCAAGTCATCGACAAGTCGAACAAGGCCATCGCCGATAACCTGGCCCAAATGCATGCCGAGATCGTGCCGCTGATAAAGCCCGACGAGCAGCTGTGTCCGTACGAGCGCGCCTTCGACGAGCGCGAACAATTTAATGTCCTCAACTTTGGCTATCATTGCGACCGCTTTGACGACATCGAATCCCTTCGTGTGATCTACAATGAAGTCAAGCTGCCACGCGAGCCGCCGTGGGACATGCGCCTGGACACGATCAAGCGACTCATAATGCGTCAGCCCCAGGCGAGCAGGCGAGAAAGATGCTTTCAAATGTTGCTGCCCATCATGCAGACGCTCAGCTGCACCAGCGACCAGTCCCAGGCCCACTACGAGCACAACAGCGAGCGGAAGCGCTCGTGCTTCATCTACGTGCGCGGCTGCATTGGCAACGGCATCGATGAGTGGGAGGACATCATGAGGGCCGTCGAGGAGAGCTGTTACAAGACGGAGCTCCATCACTTCTGCTCCCCCAATATGTCAAGCGAGGAGGAAGTGATGACCAAGCCCTGGCTGAATAAGCTCAAGCAAGACCATCCCTCCCTCTACATATACAAAAGGATGCTGGGCAAGAAGTATTACATAGACGCGCTCTACATGCACACCTACACCCAGCTCTGCAACATCGTCGAGGATGTGGCCTCAGTGATAGAGAGCACGCAGTATATCTGATTCTTCAGATTGACCATATCTGTCTCGCAAATGTGTAGCATACGCGCGAGTGTTCACTGTAACCAGACAAGATATGCTACGATTTTATTCTCATTTCGCGGCTCAGCATACTTTTTGTAGTCCACCGATATCAAATTTGAAGTATTGCTATCATTCATTACAGCTCAGATATTTATTAAACACATTGAATCTAAGAAATGTCTTCAACTCGACTCTTAGCTACACTCCCTGGAGCATATTTCCGCTATTGATTTCCGCTCGAGTTGGCGAGGCAGAAGGGAGGGCAGAGAGAGAAAAACTATTTCATGCTTAGGGACACACCTGTGTCCTACTATTTCGCCTGTGGGGCTAACTTTTGCCATTATTACGACGTTTTATGGGCGAAAGAATTGCCCATTTTCGTTTGGCTGGCTCTCGGGGCCAATGGCTCTAATGGCTCTTGCCTGTTGGCTGTTGCAAATGCCGCCCCCGCCCGAAAAGTTTTCCATTCTCCCCGTTCGATTTGTGCTACTTTGCATTGATTTGATGACACTTTGGGGGTTATTTTATTTGGCTAATAAACGCTCCCACATCGCTCGCCCCAGCGTCGATTGCGTGTCAGAAAGTTGTCAGTTGTCAGCAGCTGCTGGCTCGTTGGCTTCTGGTGTCTGCTGAAATGTGTCGACAAACGAGGCCATTATGCTTGCAATTAGCCAAATTGATTTTGTGATAGCGGAGAGCTCATACTTGTATCCATTTTTGAGCCCACATTTAATACGCATTTAATTTGATTTCCATTTCCATTTTCCTATTTTGCAGGTAAGCGAACCAGTGCATTCCCATTGATTTCATACACAAGGCTGGGTAAGTTTTAAGGGGGCCCCCCAGGCGCCGGCTTCACACGCTGCAGCGCGCTCTTTAGTGCCCGTCCACTCATAAATCATAAGTCAATGCACGGAAAAAAGAGCAAGCATTTCCGCTCGCATTGTTTGATCCCTAATTAACCCACAGACCGCAAACAGACATCAGCCATCAACAGAGCGCGTTAATGTCGTCTCTCTGACTTAATGACCAATGGCCAGCAGAGCAGTCGGCCAACTGCCTGTGCCGTACACAACATATTGACCAACTAACTGCGGCTCATTGTGCTCCGTATGTGGTCTTGGAAAATGCAGCTTGACCTTGGGCTCATCTCACTCTACTCTAGTTAGCTTAATTTCATAATTATAAACATGTGTGCGCACCTCTTGTTTGTATAGGCCTTAAAAATCCGACTCAGTTATAATAATTGTGTAGTTAGCTTGATTTATCTATTTTAAATTGCTGCAATGGCCTAGAATTCACAGCGCAGTTTTTAACTCAATTTTCCAAGGAATGCCATCATTTGATAATATAAAATTTAATTAGTATTATAATTATAATTTAGTTATTTGTATGATTATTTTGAATTATTGTGGTTCATTTATCTCTTGAAATTATTCAAGACAGTTAGTTAACTTTCTCAATTTTCTAGCCTAACTGAATCGAAAAAACATTATACCCTGATTTCCCATTTTCAATGGGCTCAGGGTATAAAAAGATGGGAAAATCGTTTGAGAAGATGAAATGTTATTACAGTACATTAATTATATGGATTACATTTTAATTAAGTTTAAATAAGGGAATCGCTTTAGCTTAGCTCATAAATCATCGACATCTAAGTCTGCTCCTTCTCCATCTTTAAAGATAACATCTACATTTGAATCTTACTTGTTTGAGAATTTATAAGACAAAGTCTTCTTGTAATTACGTTTTCACTCTAAGCAAGTTGTGAAATTCGAGAGCTCAAGAGAGACTTCGCTGTACTCTCTTGCTTGCAACTTTTTCTATGTAGAAAATCGTATGTATTTTTATTATAACGTATTTGTTGATTAGTTTTAATTATAGCTAATATCCAAAATGAAAATTCGCCCCTCTTAAAGCGAAATATGTTGTGCACAAAAAGTGTTGCATCTTTTAGGCGCGCTTTGTAAAACAAAAGCGCCATCTATGGCTCATGGGTGGAGAGAGAACCAGAGAAAATAACATGATAATTCTGTAGCTAACAGCTCTTTAACATAATTAAATAGATCCAAATAAAATTTTTACAAAATTAGAATAAAATAAACTTTTAATATATCACTAAAATATAAAAAATTGATTCAAATAAATTTATATTCTATATAGAACCAATTAGGATATTAAAAAAGAAAGTTAAAAGCCACATTAAATTCAAAGTAATTTTAAATACAGCCCAAGAGCAGGCAATATTAGAGTTAACAGCAAGCAGAGAGTCGCCGGCGCACTTTAACATTTGCGGCATGTGCTCGCGCGCAGTTTGAGAGCGACAGCGCATGCGAACGGTTTGCACCTGTTGCCAGCGCGCATTACACTCGCTAGTTTGTCATTGCGGATCGGGTCTCGGGGTCGAGCACGCTGCCAGTTTGTCGTGCGCCAGATCTGTCGTTTACCGTTGCTCGAGTTTGAGTTTGAGCTGCCAGCAGCAGCAGCAGCAAAAAATTGTCCGCAAATCAAAAGTTTCAAAAGTCTGAGTGCAGTGTCAAAGGATAAGCAACAAATTGCGAAGCGCGAATTGCGGGGCTTGGCTAAAAAAGTTGGGGCCTTAAAGCCCTCAAGTGGGATAAGCCGCTCAGCGGCGCGGCAAAGTGTTAAAAGGTGCGTCGCTTCGATGTCTACATTGTCAACAGTGCGATATACAATAACAAACAACAACAACAACAGCAGCAGCAAATCCAAATAAAAAATTAAACATAAAAAGGTTCACAAGATAAAAAAACCGAAATGAAATTCGAAACTGATTTGAAATGCGAAGCACAGGCGTCATTGCGGCTGGCTTAACGACTTATTGCCTCTCTCTGTGTGTGCGAGTGTGTGTCTATGTGTGTGTGCTTGTAATATTTTTTGTCTTTATCAGCGCGGCGAGAATCGAGCGATCATTATGAAATTTGATGGTCGCAAGCGAATGACTTAGGCAACGAACTTGCGCCAGCAGCAACTTAATGACCATTCATAACGCACTCGATTTGATTCATTTGCTTGATGCGTCTCCGGCGCACTTTCACCACGCTACACGCTGCAAATGAAGTGATAACCAAATAAGCCAACCAGCCGAGCATCGCCATAAAATAACTATCAACCACATACAAACACATAAAAAACATGTAAAAAACACTTGCGCAAAGCCATATAAAGTTGGCTGAAATAGTTGCAAATAATTTGATTATTGGCAGCGGCTTTCTCTATGCAGCTTCTGATCCAATTACGTGCGTCCAAAAACTCCCACAATGACTTGATCTCTAACATGGCTGCAATGTGTCAACAATGGCTTGTTAGCCCAGCAACCATTGCCATCTGCACTCGGTGTGTGGGCCGTTGGCAGAGCGAATAAAAAAAAAACATGTTATGTTATGTTGAGACCCCGGCGTGTACACCTTATTGACAGGCAGTGTAGTGCAACGTTGTCGCTCCGTGTGGGCGCTGGCTGGCTTGGTTAAGTTATCTGTGATTTCTAATTGCCTGACATGCCAATTAATGTGCCTTGGCTATTGGCTATTGGCTATTGGCGATTGGCAATTCGCTTTATTGGGTTAAATGCCACAAGCCGAAACTTATGGCCACAGACTCCAGCGAGCGAGAGTGTAAATTGCAATAGACTCATTGGCTATGCAGACACTATTGCTTTTGGCGGGCTGGCCGCGTTACGCCTTCATTAAAACTGGCAACTGTGGATGCTACCATTTTCTGCGCTGCACAAAGTAGCAGAAGAAGAAGCTGAAAGAAAAAACTTTTTAATTAAAACTAGACGCAGCAGCCGTTGCAGCAGCAGCAGCCGCCGCAGCAGCCGCAGCTCTTGGTGTCTATTTGATTGACAAGCGGAACTGGTAACGCCGACGGGCGCGAGGGGGAGCCCGAGCTAGATACAGGTTAATTGTGTCCATTTAGCCGGGCCGATGCCAATGCTCGTGGAAAGTGCCAAGCTGCCCTGGCTAGGCCTGCAATTTTGTGGCCATATTTTATGATTACGCAGCTAACTAAACTACGAAATTCTTTTCGCTTTGGCGTTAATTATGCTGCCCGGCGGCTGTGGCCAAAAAAAAACCAAAATGGGCAAAAACTGTTGTTTATGGCCACGAAATGCTTAACAGCCAATTACGGCCACAAGACTTTCTCTAGCCAAATTGCCGGACTGTATTAATTTGTTAGTTTCACGCAATTGTCAGAGCGTAAACAATGTCGTTTTTTTTCCTTTTTTTTTTGTTTAATGTGCATCGATTTATGGCTAACGCCTCTCGAGCCACATAAACAACAGCCGAAGCTGTTTACAGTTATTTATAGATTTAGCATAACAACAGCAGCGAGTGTGTGTGCTGGGTGTGCGTTTGGGTGTGAGTGTGTGTGCAGGTTGTGGGTCAACAACCGTTTAACAGCAACGCGTCTTGTAGTAGCATCCGAGCATCAGTCAAGTTCGCTGCCTAAGTCTTTCGTTTCAGCGCATTCGTTTTCATATAAAATTGTTTTTTCTTTCCTCGTTTTTTTTTTTGGCGCATTAATCATTTCCATATCAAAATTGCTTTTATGCCTTTTTGGGCGCTAATTGAGCATTTTTTTGTTGTCCAGCAATTAGCCAAATATTGTTGCGTCTTTTGTTTGTCGTTGGGATTTTTCGGTCTCCTCTTCACATGGCAATTCGCTGCCTATTCATAAATCATAAAAAAATAGCCAAAAAGAGAAAAAGCTGGTCATAAATTAATTAGGCAACTTTACGACTATTTAAAGGAGGAAGCTTGCTGCTAATGATGATCTGCTCTGGTCTGCTGAGAATGGGCGCAAGCGCTGTGATGAATGATAAATGATAGTGCAGTCAGCTCGAAATAGTTGCCGTTGCCCAGCCTGACTGACTGCCATGATGATCATCATCATCATCATGATCATCATTATCGATATGCGTTGCAATTGTAACTGTCAAGCTGTCCGCTTGCGTTAGCGTGCAAATCATCTTTGGAATAGATAAAGAACAACTGGTTCACAGCCGTCGCTCTGGGCGATTCGAATTCGATCTTCGAATCTGTAAATGGAGCGAGCGCTGTATTTTGATTGCATTTGACATAGAGCAACACGTAACAGCTTGACTCTCAGATAAGACACGACTCGCCTTTAATTAAAGCGCAGCCACAACAACAAGCCAAGCGCGCCCACACCGCCCCCTCCACGCCCCTCGCCCCTCGCTTTCTGCCTTCATTTGATTTGCATTTGCCATTTGGATGCAATTAAGTTTTTCATTTAAAAGCCAATCAATTTGCCAAGACCGCAAAAATAAGAAACATTTTGCACAGCTTAATGATCGGGCTGCCCAGCAGCCATTAGCCGAGGCGTTAGATGCTTATCGACTCCAATGAAATATGAGACAGCGGCAGACAATGGCTCATTAGAGCGCCTAGAACAGACCAAAACTCTTGGGCCCAAACTAGTTTTTGGCTGCCTAAAAGCCTCTACACTGGCCTGGCTAAACTGTGTTATTAGAATTTCCACAGTCGGCATAAGCCGAAGAGAGTTTTGTCTAAATTATAGTTCGCGCTGCCACATAAAATATACAAACAAGTTAATCCATTAGCGGGCGCGGTCATCAGATGCCATTGCTGCGGCTGTGGCTGCGCCTGCTGCTGCTGCTTCTTTTTCACTTGACGTCTGCCAAGAGCAACAACAACAACTCGTTGCTTACAGTTATAACTGGTAAATCGTATATTGTAGCGCCTGTTATTAACCACATAACTCCGGCTTTGTACTCAAGCCATTCGTATGCTAATATCCAATATGTGTCAGCAGCATCAGCCATCCAGCATCTGACTTTGATCCACGTTAAAAATTATGATATTTACTATTTACGGTACTCATCCGCAGAGGTCGCCAGCTAAATGAGCCGTCTTCTAGCGGCTTCTAAGCCGATGACTAAACCCGAAGGCTTGTGGCATTGTTTGAGATGTTGATAACACAATTTTCGAAAAAGTGGGAAAAGAAAAGAAGAGGCAGAGGTGGAGGCAGATGCAGAGATGGAGGCAGAAGAAAGAACACTCGAGTGCGGCTTTCACATGCTTACCAAGAATTTGAGTTTGCGGTTAGCTTTTTGAGATTCGTTTGGCTTCGTTTTCTTCTTCTCTTTTTTTTTCGGAGCGACTTCTGTGTGTCTGTTGCGTTGGCTGCCGCATGTGGCATGTGGGCGTCCTAGCCAGCGACAAAGGGCGTTATTAGTTCAAAGTCGTGAACAGGCGTGGGCTAGCCGCTGCAGGTACTCCAAGATGTCCTAGATAGCAGCGAGTGTAAGACAGATTTCCGACTAACAGCCTGGTCGGCTAAGCCCCTCCGCAATTTGGATTTACAATTGCTGGCCAACAGTTGTAAACGTGGCCACAAAAGTAAACCAAGACAAAGCAATTGACTCCTTAACCCGCATTGCTGCAATTGCCGCAAATATGCATAAATAGCAATAAAATTAATTGCACAACTTCATCTGTCTTCATCCCTCTGCCTGGCTGTCTTTCTCTCTGTCATTTTCCACGCAATTTTCACGCAAGAGGAGAGAAACAAAGCGCCGCCAGCACTGAAAACTTGCCAACTTGACAAATGCTGCGTTGCAATGAAATTGTAAAACGCTAAAAGAAATAAAATAATAATAAAAGTAGTCATAATAAAAGAGCACAGCATAAAGCTAGACAAGGCAATTGCAGCTAGCTTGATTGATGGCAGTGCCCCCAGCAACAACAGCAGCAGCGGCAGCGGCAGCAACAGTTGCTGCCAATTTAGCCGGGCTGGTGTCAGCTGCTGGCAGGGCTGACTGCCTGACTGACTGTCAAAATCGGAGCCAGAATGCAAATGCTCGAGTCTTACAGCGCACAGTAGAAACTTGGCCTGCAGCATCAGCGATTCCAATCAATTAGCTCTAGCTGTTGCTGCTGCTGCTGCTGCTTTTGCTGTTGCTCTTGTCTCGGCCATTGGGTCAACTCGATATTCAATAAACTATCGTATTTTATTGATAAATTATGCGCTGACTATCGCGACACCGATCGGCGTCACTTTACACATGTCCGTGCCTGTGTACCAATAAATACTAACGGCAATTGCAGTAAGATCAGCCCCTCTCACTCTCAAGTCTCTCGATCGCACACACAGCTTCCCATCGGCCAGCATCGCCGGAAGTCTCTGTGCGGCAAATACTCAAGTCTCTTGGGCTTTTTTTCCTCTCGTTGTCCGCCGTTGCTGCAACACTTCTCGACGCCAGTTTAGCTGCTCAGGCCCGGTTAGGCTATAGCAACTGTATCATTAAATTGGTAACACATTAAGTCTCGACTTTCATACCGGATAACCCATATTTCGTATTATTTTTTATTTAATTATTATTTCAGCTGCTGGCGCTTTTTTGTTTAACAATTTCCAAATGGCCTTTGTCTCTAATGGAGTGTTGCCATTCTGTCTACAACGGAACTTATTAATTTTGTTATTTTTGGAAAGAGATTGACCGGGAAGGGGAAAAGGAAGGAAGACACATATGATTGTCTGTGATTGTTCTTCATAATTCACTTATATTGAAGGAAGTATGGAGATATAATGAAGATATAATGGGTTTGGCTAGAGAGTGTTAAGGTGGTTGAACATTGGATAGACAAGGGCAAGGATTTAGTGGAGTATTACTTATTATAATAGAAATAACTAGTTCCATACATCGGGTGATACTGATTACAATGCTTGTAAGGCTCTTTTCACTTTGTTTTCTACTTCCTTTGGTCTTTTACTTGATATTTTTATCAACTCTATTTCTCCTTGCCTTTTTTTATCACTCTACTGAAATTATATTCAAATACAGCTTTCTGGTTCTTAAGCTTCGTTTATAACATGAATTCAAATTCAAATTTTTCCCTTTGTGATGTCTTCGTTTTTTTTTCTGTCTCTCTCTCTCTCCCTCTCTTCTCTTTTATTTATCAATCAAATGAAGTGAAATTAAATTTTAGAACATTCAACAGCATAACTCTCTGATTCTTAAGTTACTTTTATAACATGTGTGTCGATTGACACTATATTCAAATTCAAATTATGCAGCTCTCGCTTCCTCTCTCCCTCTCTATCACTACTGAACTTCCAATCAGCTCAAGGTATTTCTCTCTGATTTATTAGCTGCCATCTATCTTTTCCTTTAAATCTCTTCATTAATATATTATTTAAGTTCCAATTACTCAGCTGCATTTCTAGCTGATCTAAAGCTACCTAATCAGGCCTGCTCTCTAACTCACTCCCTCTCCATTCATGTGATTGATATTCAAATACCACTTATTAGTCTCCCAGTGAAAAACAGTTCCCACTTCACACCGTAGTGTATCGGTGCTTCGGCTCTGATTCTGTGCGCTCCCCTACACTGAGAGCTGTTGCATTTTATGATTATTGTGTGATCGCGTTTTAATCACATGCAATTGAACCGCGTTGAGAGTTGGAGCTGACTCTAAGCTTTAGTGGCACATGTGAAAGATGGCCAAGTGCGGCGTTTCTTTGGCACTTTGGAACGGGTTTGGGCTTGCTGCAGCTAATCACACCCGCAGCTGCTGCTCCAGCTCCAGCTCCAGCTTGACTCGGAGCTGGAGCTGGAGTTGGTGCTGCAGCTCTGGAGGCTTCTAACTGCGAATCGCTCTGCCCACATTCACATCGCGTGCTGCGGTTCTTCTCTTTTTGTTGTTGTTTTGTGCAGCGCAACATTGTTGTGGCAATTGCCTCGTTGTTATTGTTGTTGTTGTTGTTATTGTTTGGCTGGAAATCATCTTCAGCTTTAGAGTTTTTACCGGAAGCCAAATGCCAAGCAGGCAACTAGCTATCTAGTTTGTTTATGTAGGCGGCGACCAGTTATGATTGCATTTGCTTTCCTCTAGTTGTTCTTTATAATTCAATTATGTGCACGTATGTCAGGTACATTTTCAGGTAGAGGTACATAAATACAGGTGTGTTTGTTTGCTCTGCTTGCCAAGTGCACTTCATGGCAGTTAAGTCACATGCAGTTGACTTCCTTAACTTGATTCAAGTTGAAGTAGCCGCAGGCATTACGAATGGCATTTAAAAAAATGGCATAAGAACTAGAGCAGTTTAAAGAAAGGTATGCCCATGATATGGCAGTATAAATTGAGTTAAATACATATTTATAGGTAAAATGGAAGCTGCTTTAAGCTGCTGAACTAGTTCAACTTTTATGTCTTTTTTTTTAAAAGAATTTTAAAGTCAAAATCAAACTGTTCTTTGTGAGGGTCCACAGTCGTTTCTCGATGAATGGAAATTTTATTGATGCTTGGGATTTTATTATAGAATTTCTTGATCAAGTGAAACTTTTAACAGATTTGAGATTTTTTATGAAATTTCTAATAATCTTACAACTTTTTATTAAATACATCAAATTCTAGTAGCTTTACATTTTTATCTACTGAATCTTTAAGATTTTTAAATGTTGAATTTTATTCTTCAATTTGTGGTAAAAATTACTCATTTTTAAGCATTAAAATTCTGTTCAATGGAATTCCCAGTGTTAATCAATGGAATTTTTCCCATTGCACTTTGTGGTTCAGCTTTACTGATGGACAGCTGAATGTCAAACTTTTTTAATATCGTATTCATGCACAGCTTACACACACTTTGGGTAGCAGCTGCTGCATTCATAACTTGCAGATAATGCCAATAATATAAGCTGGATCCATTAGCCGCTTGAACAGCGCTTGCTGCGCCAGAGAGAAAGAGATGGCTTTGGCTAAGAGCACTAAGCGTAAAGCGGCTTAATGCACGCACACACACTTAGAGCGATGTGGCTGACAGTTGCTAAGCTGCAATTGCTGCCAAGGCTTTGGCCAACACTCAAAGTGGCCGCCACGGTGCAACTTATGGGGCTGCAGTTGCAGTTGCAGTGGCAGTGGCTGCTGCCGCTGATGATGATGAAGATGAAGATGAAGATGAAGTTATTATTATCTGACAAGGGCATCAGCGCACGGCAGGCTGACTGCCTGACTAGCCTGGCCTGCCAGCACTTAGCGCTGAGTTCCTCTTCTTTTAGCCATCTCTATTAGAGGCGTGACTAAAGGCCGCCCTCCCAGCCCGCAGCTTCGACTCTAGTGGTAAATGTGTACGCTTTGCTATTTGCTGAGCAGCAGCAGCCATCATTATTCGATGTGTAAACGACGGCGGCGGCAGTGTCCGCAAATTTGATTAGCTTCGACTGCAGCTTCGATCGAGCCGTGTTGTTGCAGCCACAAGATGATATCTCGCCGCAGACTCGAAAGTGTTAGATTTTCTTGATGGCTTTTTTGTTCTCTTCACTCGGTTCTCGGCTGCATACGAAATGAGGCAATTTGGAATGTCTAGAAAATGATATGCCGCAGCAGCTGCAACCGCAGCCTCCGCCTCGTTCGATCAGTCTTGAATTCATTTTTACTTTTCAACTGTGAAAGTGGCCAATGGCCAATCCATAAATCGTGCCGCTTCTACCAATTAGTGCACAGCCGGACAATGTAGACAATGAAAAGAAAGCCATAAAAATAAAAATAAATACATATATAAATTCAAATATACATAAATTCCAGTGCAACACAACAAGAAAATTTATTTAAGAAACGAAAACGAAAAAAATGTCAATGCTAACAGGCCGCGGGCAGGCAAAAAGCGAGCCAATGAACTGCGGAAAATAATTACAAGCCCAGAACAATAATAATAAGCAGCAACAGCAACATGAGCAGCCTGTCAGCAACGGCAACAGCAGCAGCAACTGCAACAACGGCAGCAACGGCAGCAGCAACATCGAATGCTGGCACAGCGACGGGCAGCTTGGAGCCGGCTGTGGTGCCACGTACCGCCAATTTGCTGGCATGCAAACAATGGTGGCGCGTCTGCTTCTTGTATGGCGACCAGCAGAAATATTATCGACAGCTCTATAGCAAAGCGGCTGCCCAGCGACTGGCGGCCAGTGGCAACAGCGCCAACGAGGCTAATCATGAAAATGACAATGCCAGCAGCAACAACAGCAGCAGCAACGGCAACGGCCAATTGAGGGGAAGGGGCGATGAGTACGATACGGTTGGCTTTGGCACTGGCGATTGCGATTTTATCGCAGCGCAATTAGATGCCAGCGAAGATGTGGACGATGGCATCGATCTGGGCGATAGCAGCCACCAACAACAACAGCTTCAACAGCAGCAGCAGCGCAGCAGAAACACAGCAGCAACAGCCACGAGCAATCGTCCGCTGTTTCCCGCCAAATGCGAGACGTCTTCGACGTCGACGCCGCGCCGCAGTAAAAAGCTGCTGCGCTCGCTGCGTGCTCATGTCAAGGGCGAGGCCAAGCACAAGGAGCAACAGCAGCAGAAACAGCAACAGCAACAGCAGCAACAGTTGCCGCCAGAGGAACCCACCAAACGCAATGCCAAGGTAACCGTGCTGGACGATCCCTTTCTGTTCGGCATCGATGCGGATCATCTGGGCGATCTGATCCGGGGCAAGCACTACAGCAGCACGGACGCCACCGAGCACATAGCCAAGTACTATAGCATGCAGCTGGAGCAGCAGCTGGAGTCGAGCGGCACCGCCCAGGTGCTGGAAATAATCGAACAGTCCGAGGAGGAGCTGCTGGAGGAGCCCAAGCCGGCGCTGCCACCCAAGCAGAAGCAACAGCGCGTCGCACCGCCGCCACCCGCACGCACCAACGCACCACCGGCCCTGCCGGCGGAGGGAGCTGAGCTGCAGCCGCTCACCGCCAGCGATCTTAAGTTTCTGAACCTGAGCCTGCGCCAGCGCAGTTTGCCGCGCAGCATGAAGCCGTTTAAGGATGCGCACGATATAAGTTTCACTTTCAATGAACTCAACAGCTCCGGCTGTAGCGCCGATCAGCCACCGGAAGTGGTTGTCGGCATTACTGAAACGGATCCAGCAGCAGCAGCAGCAGCAGCAGGAGCTGGAGCAAGAACAACAGGAGCAATCGCATCCAGCGCACAGCAGGAGTCAAATGAGTGAGTAACTTTTGAGCCCCCCTCTTCGATCATTTGTCAGATGCAATATCGCTGACAATTTAAATGCATAACTTTGCTTGCTGGTGGTGGTGTGGCCCTGTGCAAATAATGATTGATTACCCGGCAGCAGCAGCGACAGCCAACAACTTGTTGCGCAAGTTGGCAGCAACAGAAGTCAATGAACACACGTTGCGTGTTCTCTGCGCAGCGCAAAACCGCAAAACTGCACGCAACGGCAACAACAACAACTAGTTCTCAATATTGTTGTTGCTGTGGCTGTTGCTGTTGCTGCTGCTGCTGAAATTGAAACCAATGCGAGACGCTTGACTGTTAGGCGCTTGGCTGGCTCGGCTGACTGACCGGCCGGCCGGTTTCGCTTCTTGCTCTGTGCATGCGCATCACTCACTCAGCAGCAGCAGCAGCAGCAACGGCTGAGCGACAGCGACAGCGACAACGACAACAGCATTGGCATCTCATGCTCGGGTTACGCATACGCCGCATTTGCCGGCAGCAACAGCGACAGCGACAGCGACTGCCAAAGTGTGATTTACCAATGCCTTTTGTCTGGCGCGGCTCGCTTTACATAAACATGAGCAAAAGTTGCTGCTGCTGCTGCTGCCGCTGCTGCTGCTGCTGCGGCTCATGTCATGATTGTGCATAATGCCATGCAAATATTGTGGCCCTAAGTTATTGTGTTTGTGCAGCACGCAGCTTATGAAATATGGGCGCTGGCCGACCGGCCGGCTGGCTGGCTGGCTGGCTGGCTGCCCTCGCCCTCAGCCATTAGAGTGGACCCAAAAAGAAATGCGCAAATGCAATTGTTCTGCAGTGTCATGACATTGCCTGTTTTGGCCGTCGACCGGGCGAATATATTGCATATATTGTTATGCTATTGAAGCGCGACAGCCGCTTATGATTTACAATGCATGCGCAAAAAAAACAAAAGACTTAGGCAACGAACTTGCCCACAGGCTGGACTAAACGGAATGTGCATTTGCGAAAGAGCCAAACAGAAGCACACGAAACAAAAAGAAAAAAGCAAATACAACTCAATTAGCTGCTGCTGCGGCGTTTGCATTCAAGTCGGCAATCTAATCAATGCATTTCAAATGGCCTGACAACAGGAAAGGCCCGCCAGCCCATGGAAACGAACTTAGAACGCAGTCGCAAAACATAATTAATAATAATAACAGACGCCGTTCTGATGCCGCCTGACAGCCAACTGCCAGCAGCTAAAAAGAAATTACTGTAAAGACCAAAACAAAAACCGAAAGGAATTTCATATCGAGAATTCAGTAGCTGCGCTGCCATTTGCCACACGCGAGTCAAGCGAATTAGCCCCGCAGCCAGACTGCGCTCTGTGTCTCCATCTCTCTCTCTCTCTCTCTCTCTTTCTCTCTCTCTCTCTCAGTTAACATTTCGTTCGTTCTTAATGCACCCACTGATATATACTGCACATTTTAATTGCGACTTTTCACGACTCTTAATGAAGTTATTAAAAAATTGCCCGGCAATCATTTAAGCTGAACTTGCTAGCTCTAACTCCGAATGGCCATCCGCAGTTGGCCGTCGTCTTAATAGCTGCAGGTTTTACCTGAATCTCACAGCAGTCCACTCGCGTCCACTCCAGTTGAGCCAATCGTCGCCGTGCTCAGCTCGTGTCTAAGCATTCAATTCAATCTTAACTACCATCGACAGTCGCATAAATCTCGAGCTTTACTTGACTCTAGCTGCTCTCGCCACATAAACTATCAGCTATATAGTTGGCTAAGCAGGGCTTAAACGACTCCTCTCAACTTTGCTGTTTACGACAGCTGCGCATGTCTCTTCCTTTTCTTTTCTTTTTATGTTCTAATGACAATTCTAATGTCTCTTTCTTGGCTAAAACACAATCAGCTGAGCGGCAATGTGTAAAGTGCTTAAGCATTTGCTTAATGAGCCTGTAGATGGGTAAAGGTAGAATGACTCAATTAGTAGGTACTCCTTAGAGTTGTTCATTTACTGATGGGTCTTATAGAATAATTTTATATATATATATATTATACAAAATATATAATTTAAATATATATACATTGACTATACATATATTAATAGGTAACTTAGAAATTATAGAAAAGATATATATAAAAAAAAAAAACAATTTAAAGAAATAAATAAGAAATGTTCTTCTTTATATATATATATATATATTTTTTTTTTTTTTTTTGTGTATATGCAAATTTTTTTTATATTCTTATTTTTTGTTCTCGTTTCCTCTTACTTATTTAATCCTTTACAAATATTTCAAAGGGCTATAAAAAGCTGATTTAAGAGATTTCCATAAAAAAAAAAAAACAAATAAAAAAAAAATCAAACACAAAAATTCAAAAGACAACCAAATAACAAATTAAGAAACAAACAGAAAGAATGCGGCTTTAACCAAGCCTAGTATATAAAAGCAACTATCATTGTCTAGACATCACATTGTCTTTGCTCAAAATCAAAGTCGTATATCTATCTGTAAGTCACTCAAGAGCCTTCTCATATGTCGCATGTCTCTTAACACTTCGAGCTGAAGCCCAAGCTATTTGTTAATTCAGTTCATTTAGACAATACAATTTATTGCCACGTGAACTAGCGCTTAGAATAATACAAAAGGCAAAAGACAGAGAATAATTTCTAACAAGTAGAAATACCCTGAGCCTCGTCGCACCTGTGTCTTCCAATACACTTATATTTAGCGTAAAATTATACAAAAATTTCAAGTTTAAAGCATTTGTGGCAAATGTAAACTAAAGCAGCAGCTAATAATTCAAAAAAATTCAAACGTAATTTGCGATTCTTCGAATCGACTAGAATGCGAGCGTTTGTATGTGTGCGCTCATGAATAGAAAAAGTGCGTTCGCTTGGCGCTGCTGCCACGTGAGTTTGCAAAGTAGCCAAACGTTTTGTTTAATAACTTTTTTGCTATTTAACGGATTTCAATGAAATTTTCGACATATGATCAACATATTCCATGGGCATATTTGTCAGTTTAGTAAAAGTGCCAACTCATTCGCATTTTGGCTATATTTGAGACTAAACTTCAATTGGGGAAAATTTGGGGCCGGTATCCAAAATATAACAAAATTCGAAATTGCATAAAATACATATAAAGCTAAATATAAAATTTGGTGTCTCTAGCTTAAAAGATGGGCAAGATAGAATTTTATAACTGAATTTCGATAATGTTTTTATTCGATAACAAAAAAACGAATGAATTAATCGATAATCAAAAATAAACTCGATATACGCGCTGTATATAGGGATCTACAAAAAAAATTTCAAGTCTCTAGCTCTTCTGAGAGCTGAGATCGACGCGTTCATACATACGGACAGACGGACAGACGGACAGACGGACGGACGGACGGACGGACGGACGGACGGACGGACGGACGGACGGACAGACAGACGGACAGACAGACGGACAGGGCCAAATCGATTTCTCTTGTCGTCCTGATCAAGAATATATATACTTTATGGGGTCTGTCACGCCTCCTTCTGCCTGTTACATACATCCAACAAAAACATTATACCCTGATTTCCCATTTTCAATGGGCTCAGGGTATAAATAGCACTGAATTACCAGGCGAACAGAAAGCAGCAGCAAGCAAATTATGCGAATTATTTTTTAGTTTTTCGACTGAAGGCGCTCAAGGTCAAATTTTTGCCGAAAATTTTTGCCACCATTCTGGAGAGCATATGCACATGTTGTGTGTGTGTATGTGTGTGCAAATATGTATGTGTGTGTATGCACGTCTTTGATGTGAGCAAACTGGGCGAATTTTGATAGAAAATCTCGCTGGAATACCAGGCGACCAGAAATGAGCAGCAAGAAGCCGCATCAAATAATTGTATGTGTGGTTGTTCGCTGCAGTCTGTGTGTGTGGTTGTTCGCTGTCGTCTGTGTGTGTGGTTGTTCGCTGCACCTCTGTATGTGTGGTTGTTCGCTGCCGTCTGTATGTGTGGTTGTTCGCTGCCGTCTGTATGTGTGGTTGTTCGCTGCCGTCTGTGTGTGTGGTTGTTCGCTGCACGTCTGTATATGTGGTTGTTCGCTGCACGCCTGTATGCTCTGCACGCTCAGAGCAAGAATTTACTGAGAGTCCAGCTGAAACCAAGGGCGATCGAAATTGAGCAGAAAGAAAGACTTAGTAGACTCTCTCCCGCTCCTAATTTCATCAAAATCGTCTTGTTGCTGCTGCGTTATGTTCGCCTGGTATTTCTCCTATATTTTGATGCTATTTCTGCTGGGCCTGCACCATTTACGTATGCATGAATGTATATGCTATCAACGAGACTCGACAGAATTGAGCAGCAAGAAGACTGTGCGTGTGAATGTGTGTGCAAATATGTATGTGTGTGTATGCACGTCTTTGATGTGAGCAAACTGGTCGAATTTTGATAGAAAATCTCGCTGGAATACCAGGCGACCAGAAATGAGCAGCAAGAAGCCGCATCAAATAATTGTATGTGTGGTTGTTCGCTGCAGTCTGTGTGTGTGGTTGTTCGCTGTCGTCTGTGTGTGTGGTTGTTCGCTGCACCTCTGTATGTGTGGTTGTTCGCTGCCGTCTGTATGTGTGGTTGTTCGCTGCCGTCTGTATGTGTGGTTGTTCGCTGCCGTCTGTGTGTGTGGTTGTTCGCTGCACCTCTGTATATGTGGTTGTTCGCTGCACGCCTGTATGCTCTGCACGCTCAGAGCAAGAATTTACTGAGAGTCCAGCTGAAACCAAGGGCGATCGAAATTGAGCAGCAAGAAAGACTCACGTCTGTGTGTGTGGTTGTTCGCTGCCGTCAGTGTGTGTGGTTGTTCGCTGCACCTCTGTATGTGTGGTTGTTCGCTGCCGTCAGTGTGTGTGGTTGTTCGCTGCACGCCTGTATGCTCTGCACGCTCAGAGCAAGAATTTACTGAGAGTCCAGCTGAAACCAAGGGCGATCGAAATTGAGCAGCAAGAAAGACTCACGTCTGTGTGTGTGGTTGTTCGCTGCCGTCTGTGTGTGTGGTTGTTCGCTGCCGTCAGTGTGTGTGGTTGTTCGCTGCACGCCTGTATGTGTGGTTGTTCGCTGCCGTCTGTGTGTGTGGTTGTTCGCTGCCGTCAGTGTGTGTGGTTGTTCGCTGCCGTCAGTGTGTGTGGTTGTTCGCTGCACGCCTGTATGCTCTGCACGCTCAGAGCAAGAATTTACTGAGAGTCCAGCTGAAACCAATGGCGATCGAAATTGAGCAGCAAGAAAGACTCACGTCTTTGTGTGTGGTTGTTCGCTGCCGTCTGTGTGTGTGGTTGTTCGCTGCACGCCTGTATGTGTGGTTGTTCGCTGCCGTCTGTATGTGTGGTTGTTCGCTGCCGTCTGTGTGTGTGGTTGTTCGCTGCACCTCTGTATATGTGGTTGTTCGCTGCACGCCTGTATGCTCTGCACGCTCAGAGCAAGAATTTACTGAGAGTCCAGCTGAAACCAAGGGCGATCGAAATTGAGCAGAAAGAAAGACTTAGTAGACTCTCTCCCGCTCCTAATTTCATCAAAATTGTCTTGTTGCTGCTGCGTTATGTTCGCCTGGTATTTCTCCTATATTTTGATGCTATTTCTGCTGGGCCTGCACCATTTACGTATGCATGAATGTATATGCTATCAACGAGACTCGACAGAATTGAGCAGCAAGAAGACTGTGCGTGTGAATGTGTGTGCAAATATGTATGTGTGTGTATGCACGTCTTTGATGTGAGCAAACTGGTCGAATTTTGATAGAAAATCTCGCTGGAATACCAGGCGACCAGAAATGAGCAGCAAGAAGCCGCATCAAATAATTGTATGTGTGGTTGTTCGCTGCAGTCTGTGTGTGTGGTTGTTCGCTGTCGTCTGTGTGTGTGGTTGTTCGCTGCACCTCTGTATGTGTGGTTGTTCGCTGCCGTCTGTATGTGTGGTTGTTCGCTGCCGTCTGTATGTGTGGTTGTTCGCTGCCGTCTGTGTGTGTGGTTGTTCGCTGCACCTCTGTATATGTGGTTGTTCGCTGCACGCCTGTATGCTCTGCACGCTCAGAGCAAGAATTTACTGAGAGTCCAGCTGAAACCAAGGGCGATCGAAATTGAGCAGCAAGAAAGACTCACGTCTGTGTGTGTGGTTGTTCGCTGCCGTCTGTGTGTGTGGTTGTTCGCTGCCGTCAGTGTGTGTGGTTGTTCGCTGCACCTCTGTATGTGTGGTTGTTCGCTGCCGTCTGTGTGTGTGGTTGTTCGCTGCACGCCTGTATGCTCTGCACGCTCAGAGCAAGAATTTACTGAGAGTCCAGCTGAAACCAAGGGCGACCGAAACTGAGCAGAAACAAAGACTTAGTAGACTCCTAATTTCATCAAAATCGTCTTGTTGCTGCTGCGTTATGTTCGCCTGGTATTTCTCCTATATTTTGATGCTATTTCTGCTGGGCCTGCACCATTTACGTGTGTGTGTGCATGCAGGCATGTATGTATGTATGTAGCATGTATGTATGTATGTATATATTTATGTACGTATGCATGAATGTATATGCTATCAACGAGACTCGGCAGAATTGAGCAGTAAGAAGACTGTGCGTATGTGCGTTTGTGTATGCACAAATGTAAATGCATGTATAAATGTATGTCCGTATGCCTCATACTCATCGAGAGTCTAGCCGAAAAACAAGAAGAACAGAAATGAGCAGGAGAGTGAGAGCGCAAATAATTTTGGCATTTTATGGAGAGTAATTTTTTCATTTAAATCGTTTTATTGCTGCTGACTTCTCGCCTGCTATTGTAGGAGAGTTTGCGAAGAAATCATGAGCCTACACAGCATGCGTGCGAATGTTTGTGCGCATGCGTGTGTGAATGCGTGTGCGCATGTGTGTATGCCCGTATGCACTGCCCAGTACGAACTCAGCGAGAGTCTAGCTGGCGGTGGAGAGGACACTCACACACCAGCCAATCAGTGCAGCAGCTCACGGCTGTGCATCAAGGCCATCGAAGAAATGAGCAGAGAGAAAGAGGGTGAGCGCAAATAATTTTAAAGTGTTGTCACTTTTGCACTTAAATCGTTTTCTTGCTGCTGACTGCTGCTCGCCTGGTATTTCTGTCAAAATTTGAGTGTATTTTAACTAAGCCTGCCTATATATGTGTGTGCATGTACGTGTGCATATTTGTGCATATGAATGCATGTATGCTTGAATAAATGTTTATGCTATGTAGACTCAACTAGATTACAACGAAAGCCTAGCAAGAAATATCAGGAGAATAGAATTGAGCCAAAGCAAAATTAAGTCGTAGAAAAGCTAGAGTTAAGCGCTACCTTGCCCATTGGAAGCGCACGTTATTATTTGAAAGTAAGAAGTAAGAAACTCTAGTCGGGCGTGATCGACTAGGGGATACCCTGAGCCCCGTCGAATCTGTGTTTTTCATAGAATTTGGGGGAAATTGGGGCCGGTATCCAAAAAATAACAAAATTCAAAAT
Source organism: Drosophila pegasa (assembly GCA_035046225.1). NCBI lineage: Eukaryota > Metazoa > Arthropoda > Insecta > Diptera > Drosophilidae > Drosophila > Drosophila pegasa. The sequence continues at coordinate 5,100,610 of JAWNOD010000076.1, read as the reverse complement.
TGCATAAAATACATATAAAGCTAAATATAAAATTTGGTGTCTCTAGCTTAAAAGATGGACGAGATATAATTTTATCGATTTTGTTTTTAATCGATAACAATTATTTGGGGATAGTTATCGATTTTTTAAAACAAACTCGATCTGCGCGTGCTATACACGGACCTACAAAAAAAATTTCAAGTCTTTAGCTCTTATGCGGACTGTAATCGGCGCGTTCAAACATACGGACAGACGAACGGACGGACGGACGGACAGACGGACAGGGCCAAATCGATTTATCTTGTCGTCCTGATCAAGAATATATATACTTTATGGGGTCTGTCACGCCTCCTTCTGCCTGTTACATACATTCAACAAAAACATTATACCCTGATTTCCCATTTTCAATGGGCTCAGGGTATAAAAATAGTTGTTGGCTTTATATGATAGATGGTACAAGCATAAATCTGTGGCTTTGCCATTGTCAATGCTTTTCGTGTAATACACGAAATTTCCATGTAGATTGCGAGGCATAAAGAGTCGGGAGCGAGGCGGCTACACTTCAACGCCTGCCAGTGAGACGCTTATATTGATTTTGTTTTTAATTAAGAAAGCCATTAAGGGCACTTGGGCAGCAGCAGCAGCAGCAGCAGCGGCGGCGGCAGAGTCAACTGTTGTTTATGCCTAGCTCCACTGGCACATTTGCCGCTTGAGCCAAAAGCGCCTGACAAATGAGTTTGGGGCGTTACTGAGGAATTTCTGTGTGACTCGGCTGTTGCTGCTGCTCTGGCTCTTGCAGATGCAACTTAATTACAAAAACAAAATGCAACAAATCTTGCGAGTGCATGCAACTGGCATTGTCAGCCAGCCAGCCAGGCAGCCAGCCAGCCAGACAATTGGCCAGCTTGCCAAACAGTTGCCTGCCAAGTGCCATTTGCAAAGGTGGAGACGTCGCCTTCGACTCCGACCGTGGCAGACGGCGCCAGTCTCACAGAGAGAGATGGAGATGAAGAGAGGCGAACAACAAGTGAGCCGCCTCTTGATTTATTTATGTAAAGCGATAAAATATGATTTTGTCCCTGTGAAAATAAGGCAGGCCATTAAAGTCATGTTGTTCCTTAAAGAAAAAAACTGAGAGACGTCTTACGCACTCGCCGTCTCGTTCTCGCGCGCATGTTTGCCATGCTAATTACTTTGGCCAGCTCGCCAGGGGTCTTTATACGTATATTTGTATCTTGCACAGCAATTGCGCCGCATATTAATTGTGTTTTTCGGCTGAAGCGTGATTTCTCAGCCGCGATAATGGCCATAAGCTGGAGCTGCCCTTCCACGCGTTTCGGCGCATTTCTTAAGCGCTTAAGCAGCTGTCAAAGTGTCCAAACGCAAATCACTTGGGGCATGTCCGATTGCCAGATATCCGAAGCCACCAAAAGAAATTGAAATCGGTTTCTCGCAGCGAGTGCTGAGTGCGTGAGACGCGCATAGAACATGAGATGTTGGAAGTCTGTCAAATAAATTAATATAGAAAGTTTTCTCAAAAAAAAATATACATAAAAAAATTTACACATATATGTTTTATAATATTAAAAAAAATTTTTTATTATAGAAATAAAAATATGTATGTAAGATATATACATTTAACTAATTGTTGTTCAAAAAAGATCTTCTCATATCTTAGTCTTAATATCTTATCTATCAGCACTTTTAACTCATAAATTCATATATATTTAAACTCTGGCATGAAATGATATTCATCATCTCTTAAATATATAATTTCTATATCGTGTCACGCTGCCATCTCTAGCCGTGCTCACAGAATTCCTGCCATTCTGCCAACTCACGATACATTTTGTTTAGCTTCAACATGTCTGCGCCCACGTTAGCCAATTGGTCATGGATATTTCTGTTGATACACTCACACACACACGCACACACACACACACATTCGCTCCCTATGAGATGAAGTGCGTATTTTGGCATTATGCAGATCTGTTTGGCCGCCTTTTGTTGCCAAAAGTTGACAGCTGAATGACATGCGCCGCGCTCGAATATTTCATTGTTATGAATATGTCTCTCCCTCTGTTAAGAGCCAGGCATGCGGCTACAAATCACTTAATGCATTTCTCTCGCTAATTAATTAAACATTTAGCGCATACACACGCACAACATGCAGCCTATAAATTTATTGCGCGATAACCGGAGTCAGTAGCAGAGGCAGAAGAGGAAAAAAAAATAAACTGCGCGTAATTTTCATTGACAGCTTCACTTTGGCGAGCCTTTGCATTTAAATTGCCTGCATGCCACTCGATGAGGCACTTACGGAGTGCGAGGGAGACGGCCGGCGGGGCGGGACGGGCTAGGGAGCTGGTTGTTGCATTAACACTCTTTGCATTCCTGCCTCGTTAGCTGTTGAACTTGCCAGCCCAAGTTGGTGGCCAGGCTTTTCTGGTTTTTTCGACGCAATGTGGCCATGTGGCCAATGGCAAGTGGCAAGTGGCCAGGCAGCAAGGCTGCGTTCATTTCTAATCATGATAAGCGTTTTTGGGGCCGGCAACACGACGACGACACGTCGCGCATTATCATTGTTTGTGTGCATTTGATATTATGTAGACCTTATCGAGCCGAGCTACTCGACCAGTTCAATACGCACACAGCAAGCGACGGCGCGAGAAAGAGAGGCACAACCATTGCTATCTAGCATTAATGTTTCCTTCTGAACATGGGCAGCGGCTATTACGAAACGAAACTGTTATGTGCTCGAACGAGTCAAGAGAGATTATGCGCGAAGAAATGTCTTAAGGAAATCAGATCTATTTTGGCAGAATCAATGTGAAGAGAAGACAAAAAATTCTATAGATGGATTGACAGAATTAAGAAAGACAGCCATAAAGAAAGAGATCAATGTGTATAAGATAGATAGACAAAAGATGTATGCTATAGAGTCTTTTTATTTACTGACATCGATCATTTGTATGCCTGACTAAGCTGAGACATAACTGCTGCAGCATGACACGAATGATTATCAGTTGAAACAATTAAGCATGTCGCAGTCGGGCTTTACCGACTGAATAATACTCATTCAATAACCAAACAGACGGATGGAGGGACAGACAGACGGATGGATGAGCGAAAAGGCGGACATAAGGACCGACAAACGGACGAACAGTCTGATGGACCCTGCACAAAGCTACTATACTGATTTCCCATCGAGAATGATTATGCGAATCCTGCTGACATCTAAATGCAAAGTAATTATGAATGACAGAACTTGCCCAGCTTTTATACAGCACTACAACTATGGCCAGTCCATTAGGGTCTCGCCCACCCCCTGCCTTTGCCTGCAACTGCTTATCATGGACAATCCTGGTAATTTTCCATTTATCTGTGGCCATCAATTGCATGCATTATGAACTGTCATGCACTCATAATAAAAAGCAATTAGCGGCTAATTATGCGACATGTTTGGCCTGGCTGGAGGTTGTCAACATGCCGGAGAACAGTTAGTCGGGCCAAGTTCAGCTGTTGTGCGCAGTTGCCGTCTGACTTTGTCAACATTTGCCAAAAGTTTCGTCGCTTAATTTTGAGCCAGTTGTCGTCATGTTAGAGCCAACAACAGCAGCAACAACAACAACAACAGCAACTCAGTTGGGGAAACAAGCTGTAGCAGAAGAAGAACTAGTCGGAAACCCAAATGTAGACACGCTGCAGCTCGGCTGGAGTTCGATTTCAAAAGACGCAGCATCCAGCATGCTGCGCCGACTGCGTAGGCAGCAGCAGCAGCAGCATCTCCTACTGCTCCCAGTGCTCTCCTACTGCAGTGCTTTGGTTTTGTTAATGGCCAAGAAATTAGATTCCGATTGCAGTTGACCATAAATCAAAGCCGGCCAACTTGCACTCTGGGAAATAAGCCGCGGCAGCAAGAGCGGCTTTCTGTAAATCATATTACGGTTAATTTGTGAACAGTTTTGTTAAGGAGCCCCGCACATAAATCATCCTCAGCATCGAGCACGTCTCTACGTCTCCCTCAACATGTTTAGCGTCTGCAGATGTCATTTATAATTGCGGCGGGGCTTTATGGCCGCCAGACGGCAGGTGCCAAGGCCTTAATCAAATGATTTATGCACCTCAAATGTGGGTCTTAGGTGTGAACTATCGCAATAGCTTTCAATACTTGAAATGCATATCTAAATCGAGCTGTTCGAATTTGAATGCCATTGAGATAGCAGTGGAGTGGCCGAGTGGCCGAAAGCAAGCGAGACTCAGAATGTGATCGAGCTACCTGCAAGAGGTATCTTGGAACATTTTAAATGTATATTTAATGGATCAATATTTGATTGTTTCCCAAGCTGCACGACCTTCGAGCGCCCATTTTCTCATCAGATTCATTATATACCAAATTTGAAGCATTCAATCAACATTCGATCAAAACACTCAGAGAGGATGCCCTCCAGCCAAGGTCTGCAAATACACTGCGATGATAAGTTAAACATTTATCCTAAAGCATTATGTGCTCATGTCTCGTCGCTGATGTATTGAACAATTGAACTTGACTGCTTCGAGTGGCAAAGGTGAAACAAATATCAATCAATGCCAATTTGTTTAGCAAACACACAAAAAAGGCCCGAAAAGATTACGAAAAAAGTTAAGATGAGCCGCAACGAAATGTTAAAAGCTAACGGATACACAAATGGATGCCCCGAATGGCTGGCCGGCCAGTAATTATGGTCAAAAACAAAATTGAGCATAATCACCACGCACCGAGGAAGCACGGAGGTATCAAAATGAAAATCGAAGCAGCCGCATAATTTATAATAGCCCCAAACACAAAAAAAATGTGAAGAAGATATGAAGAGGAACACGAGTTGAACAAAAAGCATAAAAAGCAAAGACACGGCTTCAATTAAAAACAACGAGACAGAGACAGAATGACAGAGAGAGAGAGAGAGGTGAGAGGGGAATAAAAAGAAAACAAGTTCATAGACCAAAGACAACGACCGTTGGCTGCCAAGATGCTGGGAGACTGAGCTGCTGCCTCCAGCGAGAGAGACTTGGGTAGAACTCTGGCCATATTCAATCAGTGGGCGACCCGTAACAAATGCATTTCAATTTCGTTTTTGATGAATTTACAGCGAGTTAAAAATTAATTAGAGGCTGGCCACGAGCAGCAGCAGCAGCCACAACAAACTAACGCGTCCAATCAATTACCATAGTCAACATTATTGGCCGTTATGTCAGCAGCGTTGCCTCAGTCTGCAGCTTCCTCTCTCCCACTCTCTCCCTCTCTCTTTCGACAAGCATTTAGCGCGCAAAATTTGCATTGATGATGCAATTTTTCAGGCAGCAGCAGCAGCATCAGCGGCAGCGGAGCTAAGTGCAGCGTTTGAGTGCAACGTTTCCCTGCATTTTCCGACAGAGAGTTCTGAAACCTGCTTTTGTTTCCAGCTAACACTTCACTGGGCCGCAGACGAAGATCGTTTCAGTTGTTGTTGTTGCTGCCGCTGTTGTTGTCATGAAGTGTTGTGGCATCTTTGCTTCGATGTTTGCCGCGCAACATCACACACACACACACACAGAGTGGCACACACAAATTGCTGGCATAGTTGTTGCTGTGGCAGCAGCTGTGAAAATTTGCACGCTCACAAAACAATTTTCGTTGCCGTTAGCAGAGCAGCAGACAGAGCCAAAGCCAAAGTGAAAAGCTAAAAGCCAAAGCGAAATGTTGCAGCAACATTTTTGCCGCCTGCTGCAAATGTTGGCGACAACAAGAACAGCAACAGCAACATTAATTGGTCATCAGCTTTGTTACCGAAAGATAAGCAAACAATTTGTTCTCTGCTTGCCTGGGAGCGAGACACGCCCCTGTCCCCCGGTTTCAGCCTCCTTCATCGCCATTTGCTGCTGGTGTGAAAATTCGCGTTGTGATCTGCAAGAATTATGCAATTATGTTGCCTATGCGCGACTTTCTAAATTGAACATACAAATTAACAGCTGCCTTTCATTTACAGTTAGTCATTTAATTGATTTCTATCGTTCTCCATCTTTCCTCATCTCTCCTTGCCCCGCTCTCTGTGCAATTAGTGCCACTTGGCGTATGCGCAATAAATGCAATGGCCACACGCAGTCGAGGAATGGGCCGCAGCATGGGCTCACGCTGACTGCGGCAGACATTCTTAATCAACTTTTAGCTGCAGCAGAAAACAACAAAACGAAAAGAGCAGAAAAAAATTGCTTTAGCCGGAGCAACGAGTTGGAATTTTTACCAGCCATGGAGCGGTACGAGTACGAAGTCTGGGTACGACTCGCTGCCAAAGTCAATAAAAATGTCAACACGCCAAATGTCATGTTGACAGCGACTGTAGCTGGGAGGCCGCATGTAGTTGGAGCCAGACACAAAGCACGGACAGAGGCGGAGAAGGAGCAGCGAACGTAGCTTCACCGGGGCTTAGATGAAGCTGTGCTACGTGTGTTGTTCCTTCCATGTTTGCCATAAACTTTACGACAATTTTTATTGACAATTCAAAAATCGTTTATGACAATCGCACTAGTTGTGAGCGCGCTGCATGCGTTTTAATAAAGCTCTCTGTGCTGTAGTTAGTTCTTGTTGCTGTCGTACCGAGACGTGTGTGTGTGCATATCCTAGTGTGTGCTAGTTGCTGCTGGGTATGCTTTTTAACAATTTTATAATTAATTAAATTTATAATATGATATAAAACAGAAGCTCTTTTTAGTGTGCACGTTTTCTTCTTTATGAGCCCAAATATTTGCATACCTGATTTTTCTCCTCTATATCTTTAGCCTTTGCTTAGGCTCAGTTCTCGCAATATTTCATTTGAAATTATATTTACAAATTTTACTGAAATTGAAAAGAAAATATGTTTCATAAATAGAAGTTTCATGCATATTTTTTTTTAGATTTTTTAAAATACTTTTTATTTTGGCTAAACTTAAAAAATAAATAAAAATATGTTGTAGTAATAGTAATTATATTTTAAATGAAAACGTTTTTTAAATATTTAAAGATATATTTTACTTATTTTTAGTAATTTCAAAATTTATTATTATTTTTTTTAAGTTTTTTGTTAGATTAAAGATTTTGCTTACAGTTTTTAAATTATGAATTTTTTATAGGAGTTGCTCACAAATTATAATATTCTAAAGTCTCACAAATATTAATTTGCTTAGTTAGAGCTATCTTTTCTATGCTATCATTAATTTGTAAATGCATAATTAGAACAGGGTATTTCATAGTCGACGCCTGCCTGTCAACTTGCTCTTAGCTTTGCCTGCAGCTGTAAAACAATAAAAGGCAACAGACGCTGCCGTTGGCAGGAGTCGCACAGGAACCTGGACAATAATTGTTGCTGCGCTCGTTGTTGTGGTTGTTCTTGTCGCCATCGTAAAACTTACTAAACAAGTCTCACTGGTCAAATTCCAGAGACGGCATTTAAGGGACCACCTGTCAGGGGGGAGCGGGCGAGAGCAGGAGGAAAATTGAGCTATGGAAAACTAGCGTGTGGAAACTTTCGCCTCCAACAGCATTAACCCAAATTTTGTGGGCACAGCTAACCGCACAACCAATTGTTGCTGCTGTTGCTGCTGCTGCTGCTGCGGCTGTTGGCCATGGCTCAGATGTAGGGGCAGCCATTGAGACGTCCGTCTTTGCAATTTGTCAACGCGTTCGCCGTGGCGTATATAATGATCATTCATTTAGATGCCAGCCGCCAGATAAGCGGCCCAGCTAAATATAGTATAGACGCAAAACTTTAAGCGTATATAGGTGTATGTATATATAATGGAGATGGCGAGTGCTTAAGCTGATGTTGCCACCACTTGACATGGTCGTGCAGCTGCAATGGGCAAGAGCAGAGGAGAGGCAAGGCGTGGCGAGGTGAGGTGAGGCGCGGAGGTGGTGCGGTTTATCAATGGCAACGCTTTGAACTAGTTTTAGGGCGCGAAAGCATGAGCCTAGAGTTGAAGAAGAAGTGGAGGCAACGCAACCAAGTGGGAATAACCTGTTTTTGGTCTTTTCTTCTTTTCTTTTTGGTTCAACGACTGCCAAAGTGAACCCTTTCAACTGTTGCTGCTGCTGCTGCCTCTTCTTCTTCTTCTTCTTCAAGTTTATGCTTTGGCAATGCAAATACAAATATTGGCAACAGCTGCCCGCAGGCCAGCGTCTGCCCGCATTTATTATGCACAAGGCCCTGGCCCAAGGGCTGGCAACATAATAAAAAGTCGCGTTTTACAGCCCGCTTGGCAACATGTTGCTCGCAACATTGTTGCCGCGCACGCAAATATCGTGCGTAGTTCGCTACGGCACTTTCCATTTTCATCGACTGACTGCGACTGCGGCTACGGCTGCCTTAATGGCTTAATACAGCGAGCAGCGAACGACTACAAATTGAAACTTGGCCACAATTGCTTTTGGCCAATTTTACGCAATTCGCCGCACAGTCAACAATAAATTTGCAAATTGCAAAAATGTGGCGCGCAAATGAAAAGAAATGCAGGTCGCCAACAGCACTGCCAACTGGCAACTGACCGCACAATAAATTCAACAGACTTCAACAGCTCCAACTCCTGGGTGCCCGGCCGGCTGCTGCAGCCTCCTCTCATTTTCCCGGCTGCACCAGCAAATTTGTTGTTTAGGCACAGTTTTGGCATTCGCTTCGCTTTTCATTTGTATATCCAGTGCGCAGGCAGGCGAAGCCAGGTTCCCAGTTGCCGTGTCGAGTCCCCAGCCCGTTTGTTTGGCTTGTAATTTGAGTTTGAATGCGGCTGATTTGACAGCAGCCAACACTTTTGTCTGCCCGCCGCTGGCATCTGTCTCCAGCTGTGACTGCATCGGCGATGGCAACGGCGACTGCACGTGCAGTGGTTCCCCTTTTCGGCTATCCCACGCCAATTCACTGCAACGCCACGCATTCTTTGCAGCCTTCTCCCACTCTGCGCGCGACTACAGCGTTTTGCGCTCTAAAATGCAAATGTCGACGCTCCATAAAACAATGGGGCGAAACTACATTTTAGCTGGATGTTTGCTGGCTTTGCTGGCCAAAGTCGAAAAATCTGCGCAATTAATTTGCGGGGCTAACCGCAGCAGCCACTCGCACCACCTTCCACAATATATTGACACATCAGCAACTGCGCGCGTAGTCAGCGAACTAGAAATGAAATTGCAATCGCTAAAGCGGATGCGGATGCGGATGTGGATGCTAGAACAGAAGGAATGAATTCGCCTGGTTAAATCATCCGGGCCAGCAACAAAACAAAAAAAAATACAAGAAAAAACAACAAAAGGGCGGCCACATTGTTTTGATAAAACGCCCGCATGGGCACACTCTCACACACACAAATACAAATACTCCCAGGCTATATACATATATATCCCAGCGGGTTACGCCCACCAGCCCAGCGCTTGGACAGGAGGAAGTCAATGCTACAGTTACATATGCGCAGACAATGCACAGTTATCCTTTGATAGATACAACAACAACAACTACAACAATTGGCATAAAATGGTGCGTGCTGTGGTTGATATAAGGCGAGCATTTGACTCCTCTACAATAGAAATTGCAGATCCTTTTGGCACTGCAGGAATTTGATCTTTCTTTGAGAGATATTTTTGTGAAAAATAGATATTGAAGTCTTTCAAGTTAAATGTAGTTCTTAGTTTTAGTAGAGTATAGTAATCTTATAAGAATATTTTTGACTAGAAATAATAAATGAAATAATAATAATCATATTAATACTTATATACAAATAATATTAAATCATTATCAAAACTTGGAAAGTTGTTTGAAGGCTTCTTGAATATATATAAAATAAAATAAAATTATGATTAGACAGACGTAAGATCTGATTGTTCTTTAAGCTCAGTCAAAAACTATCAAACTATATTATATTTATTATCTTTTTTTGTAGAATAAGAATTTGATTACATAAAAAAGACTAAATGCTCTCTATTAAACCATTTTACCTATCTGCTTGATCCCATCTATATAAGCCTCTAAGTGTATTATCATAGTGAACAGCTTAAAAATCTTAACAATATAAGCTTAGTCAAATCATTCACAGAGCTGCAAACATCATTGTTAGCTGCAGCGATTATTGTTAGATTATTAAGGCCAAAAATACACATACACACATATATATAAATATAGAATATATAAGCAGTCGGATGTGCCTCGACAGCTGCTCGCAGCGCACTTTTTTGGGGGCGCAGCTAGGATAACAATGTCAGCAGTACAACAAAATGACAAACAGCGACAGCGACAGCCCAAGGGCCCGGAAAGCAGACAACAGCCAAACATACAAATATATATATATATATATCTGTCTATATATATAGATATATATACATATATATATAGCTGTAAAAAACAAGAAGAGCCGTCGATTTATTTGTGTAAGCGCTGTGAAGCGTATTTGTACTTTCATTTTGATGCGCAGCGACAGTAAAAAACGAATCCTTTTTTATGCGCGTCACATAAAAAACAAACTAAAATTGACAGCTTGTATAAATTGAAAAAAAATATATATATATTAAATTATATATACTGCATGAATATATAGAGGCCGCGCATTACAAAGGAAATCGCATTGTTTTGCGGTTTCATAATTCATTTAAAATATGATTTGGCTTTGGCTGTTAAATTGTACATTTATCTACCGCAATTTCCCAGCGGACAGCGCAACCTTTGACCCGCCACGTAATATGATGTGAAAATATTTTAATTGAGTTTGAATTTCGCCACGCCACAAAAATGCCAATAACTAAAGTCTACTTCTCTCTCTCTCTTTCTTGCAGGCCCATAAGTCGCACTCCACTGACGCAGATCTCGTATCTGCAGAAGATACCCACGTTGCCGCGCCACTTCTCGCCCAGCCAGGCAGCAGGGCCGCTGAGCACACTTGTCGGATTGCCCAGCAGCTCGTCGGCGAGCGCTTTGTATGCGGCGCAGAATGCGGGCATGTTGCCCACATCGCCGCTGCCGCTGCAGCGGCACCAGCAATACTTGCCGCCGCACCACCAACAGCTGCCGCTGCTGCCTCCACCCGTGGCCCAGGCCAAGTATACGAATGCACACCAGCAACAGCATCAGCAGCAGCCACATCAGCAGCAGCAACATCATCAGCATCATCAGCTGTCGCCGGCGCTGTCGACGCCATCGCCGCCTTCGTTGCTGCATCACCCGCCGGTCAACTGCAGCTCCTCTTCCTCGTCGTCGGCTGCAGCAGCGGCGGCGGCGGCAGCAGCGCATGCGCCCTTCCTAGCCGGTCCGCACATGCAGGACATGCAACGGCAATCGCACTCGGACGATGACAGCGGCTGTGCGCTGGAGGAATACACCTGGGTGCCGCCCGGCCTGCGACCGGATCAGGTGAGTTCGCACTGCCCGCGATCAGTGATTTGTGTGCGCCGATAAGCTGCGTGACTCGACCGGCCATGGCTTCGCTTGACTTGACTTATTGTGCGTGATTTTGTCACTAAAATAGTGGAGCCAGCGCTGCTCATCGGCGGGCCATAAATCAGTCAGGCGACGCGCCGATAGCACATGCAGCGCGCATCTCTCATCTTCGGGCTGCCGTCGAGCCTGCTCGCTGACATCTCTCGAGCACACCTCGGCGTGTGGGCCACCAGCTCTCGAGCTGTCTGCATATTGGAAATTAGATTGCGCTAATGAAACTCCGACTGCTGCGGCCCACTCGCTGCCGTCGCAGCTGTTTCAACTTGTTAGCCATTTCTCAAAGCGACTTTTATGGCCAATTCAATGGCCAAAAGAGCAAGAAAAAAATTGTATTTCAATGATATTTTTTTCAATTATTTCTCCTTTTTTCTCCCTCTTTTTTTTTGGCTGCCTTTAACGCCCCATAAATTATTTGCGTAAAATATGCGCCAATGCCAAATAAATCTTGCGCAATCTTTGCCAGCGACCGCGGCGCCCAGAAGCGCACTACTAACCATTTTTTAGGGCCCCATTTTTTGTACTTCTTTGTAGCCTAGACCAGTGACAGATAGCACAGGCTGCAGCTGGACCCAGAGCTGGGCAATGGGTCTAGACCCTGCCCAAGAGACGTTGACGTGCGGCTGGAGACTGAGCTGCCATTCGGAATGCATAGAGTCGCGTTAAGCCCGCTCAAACTGACACCGCCTATCACATGTCGAGCAGGCAGACGTTTAAATACCCTGTAAAAGGGTTAGGTGGAAAAGAGGGTATATGGTAGGGTAATAAATAAAGCATGAATGCATTTATAATTGTGTGAAGTACATAGATTTTATTAAGAGATGAACAGGCAGACGTGTAAATACCCTGTAAACTGGTTTGGTGGGAAAGAGGGAGGTTGAAGAGTAATTTAAAGACCGTGAATACATTTAAAGTTATAAGAAAGTGTGTTGATGATGATAGGAGAAGAGCAGGCAGGCGGTTAAAACCCCTGTAAAAGAACTTGGTAGGAAAGAAGGTAGTTTGAATGTGCATACATTGAGGGTTATGCTAAGTATATAAAAAACAGATTAAGGGTTCAGTAAAAGCTCTGCCATATTATCTCTCAGTGAATCGATTTCCGGCTAACTACAGGTCATCGCTTAGTCATCCATGTTAGCTCAGACAGCTGACATTGCCATTGGTATATTGTATTTTTGGCAAACGCTACAAACAGAATTGAAAATTTATTTACAGCCATTTACGTTGACGCAGCATAAGCCATGTGTCAGTCAGTCAGTCCGACAGTCGGACAGTCCTACAGTCCGCTCGTCTGTTCGTCCGGTCGTCCGTTCGCCCGTCTGTCTATCACGCAGACCAGTTGGCCGCCTGGCGGGCCGTTGGCTCAGTCTGTGGTCAATTGCCGGCAGATCGCATGCTTAAATTTCGCGGCATTTGAAGAGAGAGAGAAAAGAAATGGAAAAACAAAACGTGGCCAATAAACTGAGCAGCCGATTGCAGCGGCTTAGAAGTTGACCGTGGCAGCACGTTGCGCACCTTTCAACCTGGCCAAAACGGCCAAATCAACGTAATAAAATCAAGAGGAGAAAATCTTGCAGTGAGCCAAGCAACCTGCTGTGCGCCATTTGACAGGCCTCCCAACTGCATAATGACGTTGTTGGTGATGATGACGATGAAGTCCAGCTTAAAACCCTTTTTGCATGCATTTAGCTTAGAGTTTAGTGTGTGATCTCTACAGAACTCTCTTTCAATTGACTAACGCTCTCTCTCTTTCTCTCTCTCTCTGTCTGTCTCTTTTCAGGTTCGCTTGTACTTCTCGCAAATACCCGACGACAAAGTGCCATACGTCAACAGTCCCGGCGAGCAGTATCGTGTGCGACAATTGCTGCATCAACTGCCGCCGCATGATAACGAGGTGAGTCTCTGCTATATCTGCGGTGCATACCCACTGTGTGTCCCTGGGGTGACTCCGGCTAGTGAAACTGTCAATTTCGTGGTATTTATTCAAATGTGTGCGCATTTTATCGTGATTGAATGGCCTCGTGTCCTCCCAGCGACAGCTCGAATTACGACCAAAAAGGCATCGGACTCGATGCCAACTATTTTCCCACACATGCCCACAGACCGACCCTAAATTGTTGTTGTTGTTCCCGATGTTGTTCCTGCGCCTTTTAATTAATCAAGGAAACAAGTGCAACTAACTGAACTGAACTGAACTGGACAGCCCTGGCGAGCAAACCACAAAACTACGACAAAAATAAACAAAAACTGAAGCGCTAAAAAAATTAAAGCTGGGGCTAGTCGAAGCTGGAATACACTGTATGAGATGTGTAGGATGGAGAGGGGATAAAAACAATAGAAACTTGAATACACTATAAGAAAGAGAGAGGGAGAGAGAGAGACATATGAAAAATAATTATGAACGGCAGTCTTTAGTAATAATCGTACAGATGTTGAAAAATTTGAAGGAAAAAATTCTAAGAAAAAAAACGAGACCGGTTTAAGGAAAATCCATGAAGAAGTATGGTCAGTTAAAGTTAAGACTTGAATATCACCTGAAATATATTTGCCAGTAGATACTAAGTGAATTTTCAATCATTATAGAAAAGTATTCATTGTGTAGAGATATTTCCCATAGCATCTTGATCAATGAAATGATAGTAGAAAACTTCCTTTTTAGGGTAAAGATCCTGGGCTAAGTGGACAGACAACGGCTGTAATTAGGGGCATATCAGTTACTATATCATAAGTATATTCAGTCCTTAGCTCTTCAAAGTTACAGTTGTAACAAAATTATTCCGTATGGAGAATTATTTCCTTTGAAGCCTTGATCAATGATGTGATTGTAAGCCTCTTCGTTTTTAGGATATAGACCTAGGTTAAGCGAATTCACATAGCTGTAGCTGTAAGTTGGGAAATATAAGTTACCATTTCAGAAGTAAACTCAGGGTAAGACTTGAATATATATAAAGCTATTTTTAAATCTACAAAGTTGCAGTTGGAATTCCTTATGGAGAAATATTTCCTCTAGCATATACGATCATACGATAGTGAAAACTCTTTTTCTGTGAGGGTATAGAACTTAGGTTGAGCGGATTCCCACAGCTGTAAGTTGGGGCATATCAGTTACCATTTTAGCATTTTAGCATTTACCACTTTTAACCACTGCCGCTAACTGAGGGGTTGCCATGTTAACGAGTTGCCGACCAGACCTTGGCACTGGGTGTGCGTAGCTACCTGTGTGTGTGTGTTTGGTTGTGCGTGTGTCTGTGTGTGTGGCAAATGCCCAAATTCCAAGCCGAAAGTCAAATCAAATTGTGCGCTGCTTCAACAAAAAAGAGGCAGCCCGAAAAAAATTTGCATACAACACAAACGAGACGCTGACCACAAGAGTAGGAGCAGCTAGCGGATGGTGGAAGGCGGAAGGCTGCTGCTGCAGCCGGACTAGATGCTAACCCAGTTGATGGGCAGCCTTGGCTACCGTTCGCTGTCTGCGGTTGTCTGCCCTGCCCACAGACCACTCGACTTTGAGTTGGAGTTGGAGCTGTGGACGCAGACGCAAACGCAGGCAGACAAACAATCTGCGCCCCGTAGCTGACTTCTTGGAAAGATCGCTTCAGCCTGCCCACCACCAGCAACAACAACAACAACAACAACAACAACGACAACAACTTGAACATATGATTTGGCTGTCGCTCTCTCGCTGTCCATCTGTCCGCGTGTCTCAACAAACGGTTCTTCTGTCATTGCAGGTTCGTTACTGTCACTCACTGACGGATGAGGAGCGCAAGGAGCTGCGTCTGTTCTCCACACAGCGCAAACGTGATGCACTCGGACGCGGCAATGTGCGACAGCTGATGAGCGCACGTCCATGCGATGGCGTAAGTATCTAGTAACTGTTAGGAGGTGGGGCACCAACTCGCACCACCTCGCACTCTCCACCACCAAACTCTCATTACAATTGCAATTGGCTTTGGCAGTGCGACGAGCTGATTTCCACTGGCGACATTGCGGTCTTTGCCACGCGCCTCGGGCCCAACGCCAGCTGGCATCCGGGCTGCTTTACGTGCTGCATTTGCCGCGAGCTGCTCGTGGACCTCATCTACTTCCATCGCGATGGACGCATGTATTGTGGCCGCCACCACGCCGAGACGCTCAAGCCGCGCTGCTCCGCCTGCGATGAGGTAAGTCTGCCCGCTGGGAAGGGGGATCCTTGGGGTAGCAAAACTTTTTGCTTAACAAGAGCAACAATAACTTTTCGTAGATTATCCTGGCGGATGAGTGCACGGAGGCCGAGGGCCGTGCCTGGCACATGAATCACTTCGCCTGCCACGAGTGCGACAAGCAGCTGGGCGGCCAGCGATACATCATGCGGGAGGGCAAGCCCTACTGCCTGCTCTGCTTCGATGCGATGTTCGCCGAGTACTGTGACTACTGCGGCGAGGCCATCGGCGTCGATCAGGGCCAGATGAGCCACGACGGCCAGCACTGGCATGCCACGGACGAGTGCTTCTCGTGCAACACCTGCCGCTGCTCGCTGCTGGGGCGCGCGTTTCTGCCGCGCCGTGGCGCCATCTATTGCTCGATTGCCTGCAGCAAGGGCGAGCCGCCGACGCCGTCGGACAGCTCCGGCACGGGCATGTACACGACGCCCACGCCGCCGGCGCAGCGCATTCGGCCGCAGCAGACGCGTATACCCAGCAGCCACGCCTCCAGCTCACCGCCCATGTCGCCGCAGCAGCAGCAGCAGCACCAGGCCAGCTTCAACCAGGCCATGTACCAGCTGCAGAGCCAGCAGCTGGCGGCCGGCGTGAGCCTCAACGAGATGCCCAAGCAGAGCTACGCCACCTCCGACTCGGATGCGGGCGTTGTCAAGGATCTGGAGCAGGGCCATCGGGACTTCACGGACTTCGCCAGCGCGCAGAACATGTCGCCCGTCGACTTCCAGCCCAATCTGATGCCCAAGCCCATGGAGCTGCAGCGCGACGGGGTCTACAACTTCAACGAGATGGCCACCAACCTGGATGCTGCGTGGCCGGCCAAGCCGCCGCTGGGCGCCACGCACAGCTACCAACTGCAGCGGCAGCTGCAGCAGGTCACCAAAATGGACAACTCCATCACGTCCAGCATGCCCGAGCTGGGCGTGGCCGGAGCCCAGCACATGGTTCAGCATTTCGCGCAGCAGCTGCCGGCGCCGCCGCTGCACGCCTCCGCCCAGCAGTTCCATGCGTCGCAGCACGAGTATGCGGACATAATGCATCCGCCGCCGGTGGGTGAGCTGCCCGAGCTGCCCACGCCCAATCTGAGTGTGGCGTCCACGGCGCTGCCGCCCGAGCTGATGGGCTCGCCCGCGCACTCCGCGGGCGATCGATCGCTGCAGACGCCCATGTCCACGCAGTCGGCCACGCAGCCGCCGACGCATCCCGTGTCGATCCTAAGCGGCGCCAGCTCATCCTCGCCCATGAGCGGCGAGCCTGGCAAGAAGAAGGGCGTGCGCTTCGAAGGCATACCCGATACGCTGCCTCGCTCGCGCAGCTACTCGGGCAACGGGGCGGGCACTAGTGGAGCAGGAGAACGGGACAGGGATAGAGAGAGGGACAGGGACAGGGATCGCGATGGCAATCGACATGGTCATGGCCATGGACACGGTTCGCGTCGTCGTCGTCGTCGCAAGTCCTCGAGCCACCATCGCAGCGGCAGCGGGCATCGCTCGCACTCGACCACGCGCGCCGATACCTATGCGCCGGCCCAGCCGTTGTCGTCGTCCTACCAGGGTCCGCCGTCGGTGCTGCAGGTGGCCGAGCACGAAGCACCGCACAGATCGCCGCGCCCGCAACGCGAGAGGGAGCGAGAGCGCGAGCGCGACAGGGAGGAGTCGGAGGAATCGGATGTGTGCTCCACCTGCTCGTCCAGCTCGTCCAGCTCCGAGGACTACATGATGATGTACCAGCTGCCGCAGCGGCGCCACTATGGCGGCGTGCGCGTCAGCTATGTGCCCAACGATGCGCTGGCCTACGATCGCAAGCGCAAGCCCGCCGACCTAGCTGGCGACAAGGACAAAAACTGCATCATCTCGTGATCCAGGCCGCAGGGCATTTTAATTAGCGCTGATTGCGAGCGCGCTGCCGCTTAATAAATGAGGCGCCGCAGGCGTGAATTGCTAACGAAGGAGCAGCAGCAGCCACCAGGTGGTCATCAATTCACACACACACATATTTGAAGAGAGAGAGAGAGAGAGAGGAAGAGAGAGAGAACTCATATCCCGCACTTTTACAAAGCAATAAAGTTCAACTTGAGATTTAAGGCGTCTCGATACAAGAGCAAATTACAAATGAAATATGAAAATACGTTAAGGCAGCCCTTCCAGCGAGGGCTCTTCAATACTGTTCCAAATAAATCCTAATTAAGTGAATCAAACTAGCCTAAGCGTAGTCTAGCTATAACAACTATTTTTTATAACAAGGCACACACAAATTGCGTAACTAGCTGTAGGACAAGAGAGTACTATGAACATAACCTAGACACATAAGACAATATACGTATATAATATATATATTTACTATATATACCTATATACACACATATTTATATACTCTACTATATATTTAACAAATTTATATATTTATTGCAAGTTTAAGTAACTATTTACACAGCAGATGAATCCATCTGCATGCGGCTAAAGCAAAAACTACAATAATTTTAGACTAAGAAATTAATTTTTAATAAAGAGTTCAAAGCAAAAACAGCAAAGATGAAAACATCCAATTATGTTATAAATATTTAATTATAACAAATTGTTGGGATTACTAAAATCATATTCCTACTTTAGTCAAAATCATCGACAATTTACTTATAAATTTTTACTTTTTACTTAAAGGAATCATTTTTATATATTTTTTTCTTTATCTATTTTTAATTAATATTTACTCCATTTCTTGCAGCTTTTTGTATATGCAGTATATACATCTTGAATATAGACTTAATTGTATAAAATATAAAATATAGTTTTATATAGAAAATTATAACACATTTTTAAGCTAGTCAGAGTATCCTTTCGTGAAAAATCCATGCAAATTTATTCTTGTTTACTTTTTGCTTAAAGGATTTTTTTTATTCTTTTCAGTTGAATCTTTGGATCTAAATGCTAGCATATGCATTAAAGACCTTCTTCTGATTATTATTAATTCTATTTTAAAGTACGTTTCAGACTTATCTAATTCTCCAATTTTTCAGAGGGTCTTCGCCTATTATTAGTTGATAGCCTGATTCAATGCGAACTGGTTTGGCTGCTCTAGGAATCCACGCGCGTATCTGGAGCTGTGTGGCCCAATGAGATCTACAGCAATTCCCTTTGAAATTGATTTTTGTACAAATATTTGTTTGCCCTTTCCAATACCCGGCCAATTATTTGTGGCAACAGCAGAGCAGCAGAGCAGCTAAAGGTAAGCTTAAACCAGCTTAAGAAGCGGGCAGTAACGAGGGGGTTGTTCTCTGCGATGCTAGTCAAATATTGAGTTAACGCGAATAACATTTGAGCTCAAGAATAAACACAGAGAGAGAGAGAGAGAGAGAGAGGGAGAGAGAGGGAGATGCTAGACGAGCCATGAGCAGTGCAACAAAGTTAAAGAACATGGCAATCGGAGAGTGTTGCGATACACGCAGTCTGGTTATCTATAATTATGCATCAGATAATGAATATAAATTAGGCGCATGTCGAGCAAAAAACAAAATCAAAAAACAGCTACCAGTGCCAGCAGCTCTACATGGAAATTAAAATCGAAAATAAAACGATGCCAGTGTTGTGGCTCCACTAATAACTTGCCCGCAAATTATGGCAGCTGCGGCGAGCGACGAGGAGGCGAGTCTGGGCCTGGTACAGCAATCACATGCAGGCATGCAACTGCAACGGCTTTGCTGCAGGGCGTAATTAGCCAATAAAGCAAGCCACTGCATGTCAAGTGAGCTGGGAGCGGTGCAGCAGGAGGAAGAGCAGGAGCGGGTAGAGACGTGGCCGGTGCTGCCTATTTGCGGGCACTTGGGCTGACCATCATTAGAGCAATGTTTGCATACATGTCAATGAGTGCCGGGGCCTTGGCACAACTAGTGTCAGCCAGCTTGTCGCCAGAAGAGCTCCGGCTAATGGGCGCTTAATAATACATGCCATTCACTGTGCATGCAGCTGGAGTGGGAGCAGCAAATGAGCATCGATTGCCGTTTGCGGCACCTGCATGAGGCATGAACGCGATGCGTTCGGGCGATAAGCGCAAAATTGTCTGCGTCTGGCATTGATAAGCCAAATGACTTGGCGTTAACGCACACAAAGGCGCACTCAAATGTCTGGTCAAGTGCCGAAGTGGTTGAGAGTGCCTGAGTGGTTGGGTGGTTGGGCGGCTGGCTGGCTGGCTGCTTATTGTCGTCTGGCCAGCAGCTGCGGGTCTGCTGCCCCTGCCCCCCCCCCCCTCACCTGCTCAAGGCTAGCTCACAACTTTTGCAATTGTAATTTTGTAAAAGTTTCTCTGGCTCTGGATAGATTTCTGTTGTTAGATGCCATTTTGCGTTTATAATCCACAACGGTTGACAGCTGCACCACTCGCACCACTCGCATCCAATCGCACCCACTCGCTCGACCGGCAATGCGTGCGCCTTTGTGTTTTATTGCATGTCATTTCCGTTTCCTCTGCCCGAGCTGCATACTTCTGATGATTGGTCTGCTGCTCCCTGTCTGCTGTCTGCCTGGCATCCTGGCTGCAGTGCTATTACGTTTATCCTGACACAAACACACACTCGCATGCACACACACACACCCACATATATACAGCTGTACATCAGATATGGCAAAATTTATATTCGCATTTCCGACGCTCATTTTTATCAAGCCCGAATAACCAAACCAAAACCAAAACCACACACACTCTCTCACTCTCTCTTTCTCTCTCTCTCCCTTACTCACGTACAAATTGTAAACGTGCAGCTGCAGTTATTATGTGTGTGCTACACAAACAAACAATGTCACACACACTGCTTCCATAAGGAATGTCACACACACAACTCGAACTGTTCACTTTTTTTATTGCCACTGGCTGCAGGACATTTGGCAGCGCTTTTAGTCAACGATTGTTGCTCGCATTTGCCATGCGCTTTTCACCTTCTCTTTTATTACGAAATTACATTCAAGTTGATTTCCAATGCAGTTCGAGTGCACTTCCAATACGAAATGATGAATCATTCGGTTGGTCCTTTAAAGCTGAATGACGTCTGACTTCGTCTAAATTCGAATTTTTTTTATACTAAAAAAAGAATTCCTTTTAATTTAATTAAATATTATTAAAATACCTCTCCACTTTTATTTTCTTCTCTTACAGCTCAACAGCGTTTACGATTGCAGTGCCGATGAAGTCCAGGGAAATTGACAAAAAATGGCCAAGCAGGAGCTACTTTTCCCTTAACCACAACTCAATCATCTGCTGAAGGATACCGAAAGGCCATCACTCTTTGAGCTCACAGAACTATCAAACCCCATTCATAGTTTTTATAAATGCCTCTTATTTAAAGAGAAATAAATACAAACATATCAAATATAAGCCTGTGTTTCATTTGGGCGGGTTGCCTCTGTTGGGTATGCAATGATATTTTACAGCAAAATGTTCATCGAGCTGCTGGCATTTCTGTTTGCCTGTTACTTTATTCGAATTTGCATTTAAATGCAATCGTCCAGCAGTTGTGGCATTTATGCAATAAATAGAGAGAAGTTGTTGACTTTTGACCGCCTGCTGCGATTCCAGTTCTCGCCTGATGAATCTGTCGGAGTTTGGTTGATTGTTGCGGTTGCATTCGTCGGCTGTGGTTGCCCCTTCAAGAAGAAGACTCAAGCGACACCACCCTCAAGACCTACCCAACCGGGTCTTGACATAAAAACAAATCATTTATCACCTTACACATCTCACTATTACACTGTAAATATCTTTTCCAATAACACACTACTACAATTAATATTCAAATCTGACATTGACACTTTTACACTGTAAATATTGTTCCAATAACACACTACCACAAATAATACACAATTCTGATTAGGTTAAGTTGCCAAAATGGTAACAGCACACTAACCATTGTAAATAAAGAACCTACATTTCGACGAAAAAAGTGGTTGCCCCTGCTAAGTATGCAATGAAATGTGAAAATTTATAAAATAGGATTGTTTTTCGGTGGCCATAACTCCGCCAAATCCTTAAGGATTTTGGCAGGACATACCTTCCTGAGCTCGCGCAGAGCAGGACTATCGATTGGCATTCAAGGATTTCCAGGATTCCACCAAAAATTTCACCTCATATTTTTACAAGGGGTTTGGTCGAAAAGTGGCCAAGTCGCACATTAACTTGGCCATTTGAAGGACTATCGAGATGTCCTTTGCCATAGGCAGGGTCCTGCCTTAGCAAATAAGGAATTAACAGTCAGAATGTTAAAAGTCCTTCCAACAACGGAGAAATAAGGACTTTTGTGTGAGCGGAAAAATGCCTATAACTCGGCTGTATCCTTGCGTATCCTTGCAAAGGAGGTGTCAAATCGAATGGGGTCACCAGTACTATCAACTGGCCAAATTGCATCAAAATCGTCCTTGCCGTTTCAGAGATATTGACGATTTTGTGTGTTTTGGCTGATTTCCTTGGCTGGCGGCAGCCGCCGGGAAGGCGAAAAATTGCAAGTCCAGGATTCTTAGATGACCCCAACTTTTTTTGATGGGGATTGATAGAGTGGGCTCCCATGACCTTAATGCACCGCTTATCATTGTCCTGCGGCAGGATATGACAGAGATATGTCCAAAAAACTATACAGACTTAAGTCAGCAAAAAAACAAAATTCTGTAGCATATCAGTTGGCCGAAACAAAAAAAAAACAAGAGAAAGATTCGACGAAATACAAATTTCGCTGCATATCCAAAAATTGGCGAAATTCCAATTTCCAATAAAAAAAAAAAAAAAGAGGCTAAAAATAGATGCCCTCTAGAGTATGCAATAAAACACAATATTCACATCTCAAATGATCAGCCTGAAAGTATGCTACACAAAAAAAGGCGGTTGCATTCGTCGGCTGTGGTTGCCCCTTCTAAGTATGCAATGAAATGTGAAAATTTATAAAATAGGATTGTTTTTCGGTGGCCATAACTCCGCCAAATCCTTAAGGATTTTGGCAGGACATACCTTCCTGAGCTCGCGCAGAGCAGGACTATCGATTGGCATTCAAGGATTTCCAGGATTCCACCAAAAATTTCACCTCATATTTTTACAAGGGGTTTGGTCGAAAAGTGGCCAAGTCGCACATTAACTTGGCCATTTGAAGGACTATCGAGATGTCCTTTGCCATAGGCAGGGTCCTGCCTTAGCAAATAAGGAATTAACAGTCAGAATGTTAAAAGTCCTTCCAACAACGGAGAAATAAGGACTTTTGTGTGAGCGGAAAAATGCCTATAACTCGGCTGTATCCTTGCGTATCCTTGCAAAGGAGGTGTCAAATCGAATGGGGTCACCAGTACTATCAACTGGCCAAATTGCATCAAAATCGTCCTTGCCGTTTCAGAGATATTGACGATTTTGTGTGTTTTGGCTGATTTCCTTTGCTGGCGGCAGCCGCCGGGAAGGCGAAAAATTACAAGTCCAGGATTCTTAGATGACCCCAACTTTTTTTGATGGGGATTGATAGAGTGGGCTCCCATGACCTTAATGCACCGCTTATCATTGTCCTGCGGCAGGATATGACAGAGATATGTCCAAAAAACTATACAGACTTAAGTCAGCAAAAAAACAAAATTCTGTAGCATATCAGTTGGCCGAAACAAAAAAAAAACAAGAGAAAGATTCGACGAAATACAAATTTCGCTGCATATCCAAAAATTGGCGAAATTCCAATTTCCAATAAAAAAAAAAAAAAAGAGGCTAAAAATAGATGCCCTCTAGAGTATGCAATAAAACACAATATTCACATCTCAAATGATCAGCCTGAAAGTATGCTACACAAAAAAAGGCGGTTGCATTCGTCGGCTGTGGTTGCCCCTTCTAAGTATGCAATGAAATGTGAAAATTTATAAAAGAGGATTGTTTTTCGTTGGCCATAACTCCGCCAAATCCTTAAGAATCTTGGCAGGACATACCTTCCTGAACTCGCGCAGAGCAGGACTATCGATTGGCATTCAAGGATTTCCAGGATTCCACCAATAATTTCACCTCAAATTTTTACAAGGGGTTTGGTCGAAAAGTGGCCAAGTCGCACACTAACTTGGCCATTTGAAGGACTATCGAGATGTCCTTTGCCATAGGCAGGGTCCTGCCTTAGCTAATAAGGAATTAACAGTCAGAATGTTAAAAGTCCTTCCAACACGGGAGATATAAGGACTTTTGTGTGAGCGGAAAAATTCCTATTGCTCGGCTGTACCCTTGCGTATCCTTGCAAAGGAGGTGTCAAATCGAATGGGGTCACCAGTACTATCAACTGGCCAAATTGCATCAAAATCGTCCTTGCCGTTTCAGAGATATTGACGATTTTGTGTGTTTTGGCTGATTTCCTTGGCTGGCGGCAGCCGCCGGGAAGGCGAAAAATTGCAAGTCCAGGATTCTTAGATGACCCCAACTTTTTTTGATGGGGATTGATAGAGTGGGCTCCCATGGCTCTAATGCACCGCGTGTCATTGTCCTGCGGCAGGATCTGACGGAGATATGGTCAAAAAACTATACAGACTTAAGTCAGCAAAAAACAAAACTCTGTAGCATATCAGTTGGCCGAAACAAAAAAAAAACAAGAGAAAGATTCGATGAAAATCAAATTTCGCTGCATATCCAAAAATTGGCAGAAATTCCAATTTCTTTGCATACGCTTCAGGGGCAGCCACTAGCGGCGGCTGTAGCCCGAAATTTGCCCCGAAATTCGGCTGGAGTACCAGGCAAACAGAAATCCCAGCAAGTGGCAAAAAAATAAAATTAGCGAGAAAAAAAATGTTGTTGCATAAGCGAGAGGGCAGTCAGAGCCGCTAAATTCAAATTCAAAAAAGACGAAACGAGCGTTAAATTTGAATTTGAAATGCAACGATTTCATGTCTTCTTAAGCAGTTGTGGCCAGCAGAAGCTGTCTAGCTTAGTGAAAATTGCTGTTGCAGCTGCGGCAGTAGCTGATCTTGCCTGCTGTGGCATGTGTGGCACGTGTAGTGTACCTGCCACGGCGTGTGGCAAGTTAGAAATTATATTTAGCTTGAGCTAAACAATATTCATTTGAAATCTCGATTTATTTCCTTGACAACTAGATATCTTTCAATGTCAAATGAAAATTTGACTGGTTAGCAGCTCGAGGCGGCATGTCCTGTTGGGATGCTCAAGGATATGCCTGATTTGTGGCTCTGCAAAAAAAGTTCTTTTTACGTTAAAACCTAGCTCTAACGTAGCCAAAACGAATGCGATTTTGAAAAGAAAAATTGCGTAGGAAAGGTGAAGACAAACTCCTTTGATTATTGTTTAAGAATATAGGGTAAAGGCTGCCAAGATTTTACAAAAATAGGAAAATATTATGTTTTCTTGCAGCGTGCATAATAATGATAGTAACTTTCATAATAATGATGCTGAGGATCCTTTTTCGGCTTTATAAATCTTTTAAAGCTCCCTACTCAATCCTCTTTACTATATTAGTCTATAATTTATTTGAATTTATGTCTGAATTCAGTTGGCTAACAGTATACTAACCTGTAAATAATAAATAAATAAATAGTTGAAAAGGCACAATTTTAACTGGAGTTATTTACGACCAGTCGCAGTCTGCATTACACTGTGATCCACTGAGTCCGCTCACTTGACCGTGCTTAATCATAATTCATACGCAAATATTTGCAAAATACCAAACAAATTTATGATGTCTGCTGCAAATTGATGAAATAACTAAAGTCCATATTGGACAATTGCATGGCGTGCAAATGTTATTAACGCGAATCCTTTCGCAGCCTCCATCTATATAAATATATGTATATATATATGTGTGTATATACATCATATAGCTGCCATAGTCTGCCATATTTATGCTACGCTCTGTATATTTACTCAAACCCTTGCTGCGTGCTAATGGCGTTGCCTGCAGCAATTGTTTACTGGCCCATTAATTAATACAAATATAAATTGCCAATATGGAGTGCGTGCTGTTTCCACAACAGCAACAACATCAGCAGCAGCAGCAACAACAACAAAGCACATGAATCAAGTGCAGACCCGCTTGGCCTTTATGAGAGCGGGCGGAGGGCAGAGGGCGGCGTCGGCTACGGCTTCGGCTGTAAAAACAGCCCAAAACATCAAGCGCATAAATAACCACGAAATGGCCAAGCAAAAATATTTACACCCACAGACCCAGCCCCAGTGTGTGCCACGCCCACTGCGTTGCCGAACGTTTAATTAATTTTTAGCGTGTTTCGTCCACGTCGTCGTCGTCGACGGCTGCAAATAGAAAAAAATAAAATAATATATAGAAACAGGCAACAATTATTAATATTTGGCCAGGCCCAAACACACACGCACACACACGCACACCAGCACACACCCACACTCTCACATATATAAAAGGATATATCATCATAATAATCATGTGCACGTGTTTAGGCGTCTGGTCAGACGGCGAGGCAAGTTTTGGCTGCCCCGAGATAGCGCGCCACGAAATTAAATTAAGCCTTATTGATGGAACTAGCTGGAAGCTGCTTTCGCCCTCTGCTATCTCTGCACTTTAACAACTCTCCGAGCTGCGGCCATAAACAGTTCATTCCCTGCGTGCAACGCATAAGCGATGTGAGCATCATTAGCTACTTTCGCCTTGTGCTTGTCGTCTAATGTGCAAATCTAATTAAAGCTGCCACGCCGCTGTTCGCTGACCCGGACATGGACTAGACTAGACCGGAGTCTCCATATGTGCTGCTCAAGTCACTTTGGCTGTAAGTCAGCCACAACAGCAACAGACGTTACAAATAATCATAAAAGTAATGCCACAGCCGGTCGCAGCGCCTGGTTTTACGGCCAAATACCAAAACTGCAACCCTCTCTCGCCCTCTCTCCGCCACTCCCCTTTACTCCCTCTATTTACTACTAGACATTGTTGTCTTGCAGTTGTTATTGCTGCTGCCATAGTTGGCTAGCTTTTGGCTTGGCCAATGTATCTTTCGGCCACTCGCTCATATTTCATTATGAATTTATGATTGGCTCTGCCACCAGGCAACTGGCAACTGGCAACTGGCAACTGGCAACTGTAATGTGTTTATTGGCCAAAGCCAGCCACAAATGCTTATGAATGTTTGCTATTTTTTCGGGCAACGTTATTGGCTTAACTTGAATTTGGCCTACAAACTTTTTGGCTAACAAACTTGTGAGCAAAGCAACTAAAAGAAATGTCTTTAAAGACCTTACTGGAAGATATAGGAATAGATAGTTCAAGAAAAGCTTTCAAAACCCATTTTCCATGAGTTGCTGTAGATTAGAACAACTTTAATGATAGTTAAGGCATATCGATAGGTAGTTGAACATAGGAAATGGAGAGCTAAGAATAAAATAAATACCTTTAAAACATGAGTTGCTGTAGATTAGTTCTAGGATAGTTAGGGCATGATAAAAGCTATTTGAAGAGAACGGAAGGAACTCCATCAATCTTTAAACTATATTTAAAAGAAAAAATTCCTATCTTAGTTCAGTATATAAATATTTTTATTTCCGAAAAATTGATATTACTTTCAAATCAATTTTAATAGATTGCTTTTCATCAACAGTCACACTATCTAAGCTTTACCTTTATTCAGTAATTAGTAAAAAAAAAATTTATTACCAAGGCTTTAATATTTCTTATTGCAAACTTTGGATAACCATTTGCCCAGCCTATTGATGGCAACCGATACCCGCTACCAGTTAACGGTTAGGATTGCAGCATTCAAGGCTAAAACGGCGGCTTTTAATTAAGTTTCGACTGCTTCCTTTTTTCTGGTGTGTTTTTGGGGCCGTCTGGCGCCGTCGACAATTCCGGTTGAACATCCGTTATACGCTACGCACAGTCGCAGTCGGAGACAGTGCGGCGCGTAAGTAGCTCAACACAACAATCTAAATAATTAAAATATGCAAATGCCGTCTAATCCCGCACAGTCGACACGTACAGACGCAAAAGAGCCAGCGATTTGCTTAAATTATTCATGGCCAAGAGCTATGCAGTGGACCGGGCCAGTAGCAACTGCCATAAAAGAGAGGGGGCTGCCATGGCTGCTATTGCAGGTAGTAAATTAAATGAACGACTCGGCCCCGCCACGGGCTGTTTAATTGCTCAAGCTGAATGGCGAACTGAAAATTTTACTATGCATGCCAAAGGCCAGATAAACTAGGAATATATATGCATGCCCATATAGACATGGACACGTCAAGTGCTTCAGCGACAATTAACTGTTGGCCCTCGTGCTGAAATGTATGCTACCGTTTTTGTTATTCCCTCTCTCTCTCTTTTTAACTGTCTGCAGCTTAGCTCAAATATTCAATTATCGAAATGCACAGCAACAATTTAGATGCGCGAGCAACTTTTATTCCTTTGCTTAATTGTAAAAGTTTACAGCATTCAAAAACAAGCAGAATATGTGAGTTGGTGTTGATGGTCGACTAGCCTAATACCCTGACAAATGCTTAATAAGAACATACTATATATCTCACACATTCACGTTGCTGATATGAAAGTTTATATATGCCTATCATTCCCTCTCCTTGTCTATATCTCCCTTATACACTTAATCTCTCTCTCTCTCTCAATCCATCTGTCTCTCCTTAGCTCTCTCTCACAGTATTTTTATATAGCTCCCTATTTCTCCACCTCTACATCTCTCTCATTTTCACTTTCTCTACCTTCCTATCTTCGATTTACTCTATACAAGCGTTACATCTTCTATTACCTAATCTAAACACCCTTCACTGCACTGCACACGCACACAAAAAAGTTCTGTTATTTTTTAGCATATTTTCCAACTGTATTAAAGCGAAAACTTTGCGCTTTATGTTTTACAATTTTTGTATTATTTTCTTCGTCTTTTTTAATGCGTTTCTACAATTTTTTTACTGCTGTTGTTGTGCAGCAATAAAATGTAAAAAGGAAAACATAATTTTTAATTTCGTGTGCAGCTTTTTATTGGTTTTTAATTTCGTTCGCCTGCAGACGCGCCCACGCTTTGTGGCAGCAGGTCCTCCTCCTGTGTGTGTGTAAACAGTGTCCTTAGATCTGGGCAGTGGGCGTTCTCTTTTTTTTTGGAAGTCCCCTGTCATAAGCGTTGCTTTGTGCGCCGCCAACAACAATATCATCAGCAGCAGCATTATCATCATCATCGTCGTCAACGTTGTCCTGCTTTGGTCCTGCGTTTACTTTTGCTTGTGTAAATATGCTTTGTCTATACGTTCCGTTCCATTCCGTTTGCTTTTTCGTTTCTTTCAGCATTTCCTTTTTTGCCAGCTCCTCGTCGTTACTTTTTCAGTACTTTGGCTTAAAATTGATATGAAAGTTTCTGCCATACGAGCAGCTCCCATCATCAATACGCTCATGTTTATTTTACCACACACTGCAGCTCTCTGTGTCTGTCTGCTCATGCGATTGTGGCTAGTTGTTCGGTCGTCGCTTTCATGGGTTTTTAATTACGACAGAAATAACAATATCATGTGCAAAGGATTGCCAACGGAGCAGTACAACGCTCGCCGTCTTGCACTTTGCTGCACAAATTCAATTTGTCTTTGGCTTTAGCAAAATGCATAAATTTGTCACTGTCAAAACAGGGCTTAAATGCAAATGACTGCAGATTACCAGACTTCGAATTGTGGCTAATACAACTAGTTAGGCCTACGACAAGCATGCAATCATACAGTGTTGTATGCTTAAGCCTTTTGGTATTTTCAGTGTATTAATTGAAAAGCTTGATTATCATGCAAATGAGCTTAGACTGTGAAATATTTGGAATTTATGATTCTATTTAAACTAGAAGAGTGAAATATTAATTAAGATTAGTGAAATGGAAATTTAGGATAAGTAAATTTACTTTACATATTTCAGATTATATATTTTTTATCATACCAAGGACTCTAAGGCGCGCTCTCATCAACGAAATTCAAAAATCATAAAAAAAAGGTAAGACTGGCTCGATGCTCACACTATTTGCAGGTTTTCTATGTGTAGCACCTACGGGCATTCCAGTCTATACATTTTTCCTTTTTCCAGCAATCCATATACATATATTGTAAGCACTTATTTTTCATATACAATATATTCACATATATCTTAAAGCTCTGACTCCTAAATTTACTTCAAACGAACCCTTAACTGTGTCTAGTTCGTGCCCTAAGCCAAAATGCTATCTAAATTTCACTACACACACAACTACCTCTCTCTCCTCCCTCTCTCTCAATGCCTCCCCTTCACCCACTCGCTGTCACACCCCCAACAATTTCGTTACCTTTTTCCCTCATCTGGTTATGCGCATAATTTGATTGGCAAAACGTTTATCAGCTTTAAACTTTATTATCGCAGACGCTGCGGCTCAGCAAACAGAGCTTTGGAATTCCATCAGATTTAACTCATTGTCGCAATAGCTAAAATATGGCATAAATATTTGATGTATGGAAATGCCAAAAATGTCGAGCGCCAGCAACCCTCACGGCAAACAGACCAAAAAAAAAAAAAGAAGAGAAAACTCTTGTATGAGTGGAGTCGTAAATATTGCGTATACGCCCCGTGCTGGATTTGAAGCCCTCGAGCGGCGGAGCCACACTTGTCGGCTGGCAAAGCGCTAAACGTTGTTTGCCATTCGCATATCGAAGGTTATAAAGCATGAAATCAGTGCCAGACGGCGGCGGCGGCAGCTTCCAGGTGGTTGCCAGCCACACAGCCGAAAACTTGGCGGCACATTTAAATGTAGCTGCCGGCAGTGTGCGGGCAGAGAGAAAGAGAGAGAGAGGGAGGGGGGGGGGGGAGTGGAGAGGCGTTGGGAGATTGGTTTGTTGGTTCTCGCTTACAGCGCGCACAGACAGTCAAAAATGTACGAAATGTCGAAGTTTGGAATTTTGTTAAACAGGAATTTTGCATTTGCTGGCGATAGGCATCTTGATAAAGTTCTCGCTGCCCGCAGCTAGAAGTGAGTTGGCATTTTGTCTTTAACTAGGCGGTCGGACTTTAAGAGCCAGACACACAGACATGCCGCCTGCCTGTTAATTTTCCGCTTGTGGTTTTTTATTTTGTCATTTTCCACTTTGTTTGGCGGCAGGGACGACAGCGCCTGGACAGCTTGCTGTGTAATTATCTGGTTATGTTGTGCCCTGTCCTTTCATGCCGTTGTCATTATGTGGCCGCATAATGTTGACATTTTGCTAGCAAGCTGCTTAGGCAGCGACGAGCGGAAATTGCATAGAGGCGGAAGTAATAGGCAATGGCAGCCAAAGTGCTCAGCGGTGGAAGCAGAACTTGCACGCTTGCCAGGCCAATTTGAACTTGTAATTAGCAAACTCGACTTTAACTTGAAAGTGCAACAGACAAGCGCACTAATCGAAGTGTGGCCAGCTAAATCAGCGCTGCAACAACAGGCAACAGAGTGGCTAGGTGGCAGAGTGGGACGTGGCTTCTCGGTGTGTCTGTTTGTGTGGCTCAACCGCAGGCAACGTATCTATTTGAGAAGCTTGAACGAATTGCACTTCAATTACTTGTTTCAGTGCCGCAATTACCATTCATTTGGCCAACATAATGTGTCCTTGTCAACGCAGCACACACACACACTCACTGCTGCTGTGGCTGCGGCTGCTGCTTGTTGGCACCTTTGCTTTGGCAATTTACACATGGCAATGACAATAATAAATCAAAAGTGAAAATGCAAATATTTTGCAGACAACAACTGCCAGACATTGCCTTGCCGCCTTGCAAGCCAAAGCCAGTCGCCAGACGAACCACAGCCATCTGTGGCTCCCCATGCAGCTGCGTCCTGGCCAGGGCCAAACGATTTATTGCAGGTGATTGCCGCAGCCAAGGGGTAGGTATTTCGACTGTAGTTTACCTATTGCACGCACACACACACAGCTATCAATAAATAATTGGAAAATGAATGCTTTGCTTATGCGAGATTTGAAAATGGCCCCAAAGACAATGGCAATGGTCCACTTAGTACGGTTAAATAGCTGTGGAGTGGGCGTATTAAACTCGTCTGCTATGCAGCCATGGGCATTGCTGAAAGTTATCATCGATACTTAGGTATCCATGCCTCAAGGGAAGTCAATATCCAAGTTAATTTGGCTCATTTATTTCAGAGAACGCATATTATTGTGTATCTATCTAGCATTCAATTAGCTAGTCTTCAAGAGGTCCTCTACGAACTGAAAGTAAGCATTGATTCGCAACTGCAATTTCTTACTGAATATCCAATCCAGTCTCAGTAGATAATCGCCCGTTGGTATAGCGTGTGGTAGGGTGTCAAGCCTCAGGTTGAGCCTCTGGACTAAAACTACGCCCTGTAAACATTTATTTTAATATTTTAAAAGAAAAGTCAATTCATTTGCTACTCACCTCGTAGGGACAACTGTGGTTAAAGCTTGAATAGGGCTTGAACATCTTAAAGACAAGTATTGCCACGGGATTATAGGGCTTATTTACAAATCGACACCCATCGATGGATGCCTTATAAAGCCATGGCTTGTACCCATTTCCCCGTTTAAATAGCTGGCCCTCAATCAAGACGTCCTTCTTAACTGGATGCAGCAATGTCAGATTCAGATTCAAATACGTCTCATTACGGCTAACAGCATGCAACCTGCATTGAGTGACGTTAATCCATGATTTATTTTTGCAGTCACAGATGAAATTTGTGAACTTAAATTGTGCAGCTTCCTTTGAAGGAGACAAGAATTTAAATATTATAAAAAATTACTCATATAATAATGATATACTTTGTATACTGTAAATCGCACTCACATTCAAATTTAGAAATAAATATGCTAGCAGCAGTCCAGCTAAAATCGGTCTGTTGTCCATCGCGTTTGGATTAAGTTTAAATCCATTCATGAATTACTTTTCAAAATTAACATTAAATGACAATTAAATATTATATTTCAAGACAATAGATGCACTAATTACTCTCTTTTTCCGTAATATATTATAATATATAATATAATATATTAAGTAAATATATTAAGTAAAAATAAAATATTAAAATATAATTAAATATTTTCCACATCAATGAACAATTTCAATATCAAAAGCTGTAGCCCTTAGAGTATTCACGCTACGCTTAAAAAACAGACAAAGCTAGATCGACTCAATTCGGCATCCTGATCAAGTATATATATATTTTATGGGTTGTGGCACGCCTCCTTCTGCCTGCTACATACATTTTCACAAACTTATTGTACCCTGAATGGGTTCAAGGTATCAATGTAGCAAAATGCTTTTTAATTATCATTGTATATAATAGCTCAATAAAATATATTTCAACCGTCTATAATACGTGAGTGATTACACAGGCCAACAGAATTACGTAACCAAGAACATTCGTTGTGCATGAAATCGCCTTAAGTATTGAAAATGTATTTTTAAATCATTTTATATCGAAAATTAATAAAATCAAATGTTCTAAATATTTTTGATATGCTATATAGAATGTATATTATCAAATATTTATATTCATTTCTGCTCACATTGAAACAGAACAGAACCCTTTAGTAAATAACAAATAAAATGCCAACAGTATAAGCCAACATTATAAAAACTTCATGACCATAGCGATAAATCATCAATTGATCAATTATGTTTATTGAAATTGTTTTGTTATAGATTCGAATCTCTATACCTATCAACTATTTACCCGAACTTTATTTGATAGTTCGTCACATTTTATTGATCTATAAGATCCTCTGTGAAAGCGAAGTACACATCCGTTCTAGCTGTGCGCTGATTATTCAGAATCCATACAGATTTCACGAAATAGTCACCCGTTGGTATCGTGTGCGGAAAATAGTGCATTTCAATATGCAGATCCCTAATGTACACTTCGCCCTATTTTTATTATATATATTAAAGAAATATATATAGGGATTTATAGTTAGATATACTCACGATATAGGGACAGGTGTGGACCATGTTGGTGTAGTTCTTCATCATACTAAATACGAATTTAATAATTGGTATTGATTGCTTCTTCTGAAAAACGCAGGCGTCAAATTTGCCTTTGTAGACCCATGGCTTATATCCGCTCGCTTTCTTGAATAACTGAGCCTCGACCAAAACCTGATTTACGATATATCGTACATTGGCCACCATCGTCAGAGTTGTCTTATTCCGATTGATAGCGCGCAATCGACACTCTGGAAATGTTACCCAGCTCTCGTTGTAGGTGCTACAGGCAACATTTGTAAATTTAAACATAGCAGCATCCTAGAAGAAGATATCTACAACATTTATATAAATTGATTAATATTTTAACTCACATTTAAGCCCAAATACAGTGCCTGCATAAGTAGCAGAAGCCCAATCTGAACGAACTTGTTGCTCATGATAATGTATTTAAATTGATCCTCCTTGTTGGAAATCGACGTTTCATTTATAGAAAAATACTTTGCATTTAATTTGGTTGAATAAATTGGTTAAAATACGAAAATAATTATATATAGTATGATTCTCGATTATTTTTCAATTTTAAATTAATTATAAGCAGGTTAGCCTTAGATAATTAAAATTTCATTAATACATAGTATTAGCCGCGAATTATTAAAAGCTCATTATATTTAAATAAATTATATACATATATATTCTATGAGCAATCTAATTATTGTTTCATAATATATTTTCTAAATATAAAATATTAATATGATCCATTCTCATAACGAATTCAGAGTAATTTCAGCATATATTCACTCTTTGATATAGTCTATATATATTGAACTACTAAAATATGCTTACTGAGACTTACTGAAACTGAACTTCATTTTATATTTCTCTAATTCCTCAACTCTTTTAAATTAAACTGAACAAGAGCCTTGTAGGCTTTCCTCTGGAAACAAAGCAGCAAAGGCATATTATACCCCAGTCCCCTTGCAGGTAACTGCGGCTGCGAAGGGGTTGATATATCGACTGTAGTTAAGCTAACATACACACAAACATCCACACATACACCTATCAATAAATAATTGGAAAATGAATGCTTTGCTTATGCGAGATTTGAAAATGGCCCCAAAGACAATGGCAATAGCTAGACGGTACGGTACGGCTAGAGAGCTGTAGAGTGGGCGTATTAAACTTGTCTGCTATGCAGCCATGGGCATTGCTGAAAGTTATCATCGATACCTAGGTATCCATGCCTCAAGGGAAGTGATTATCAAAGTTAATTTGGTTCATTTATTTCAGAGAACGCATATTATTGTGTATCTATCTAGCATTCAATTAGCTAGTCTTCTTAGAGGTCCTCTACGAACTGAAAGTAAACACTGATTCGCAACTGCAATTTCGTACTGAATAAAAAATCCAGTCTCAGTAGATAATCGCCCGTTGGTATAGCGTGTGGTAGGGTGTCAAGTCTCAGGTTGAGCCTCTGGACTAAAACAACGCCCTGTAAACATATATTTTAATATTTTAAAAGAAAAGTCAATTCATTTACTACTCACCTCGTAGGGACAACTGTGGTTAAAGCTTGAATAGGGCTTGAACATCTTAAAGACAAGTATTGCCACGGGATTATAGGGCTTATTTACAAATCGACACCCATCGAGGGATGCTTTATAAAGCCATGGCTTGTACCCATTTCCCCGTTTAAATAGCTGTCCCTCAACCAAGACGTCCTTCTTAACTGGATGCAGCAATGTCAGATTCAGATTCAAATACGTCACATTACGGCTAACAGCATACAACCTGCATTGAGTTACGTTAATCCATGATTTATTTTTGCAGTCACAGATGAAATTTGTGAACTTAAATTGCGCAGCTTCCTATGAAGGGGAAAACAATTTAAATATATAAACTCATATATATTATATAGACTGTAAGTCTCACTTACATTCAGATTTAGAGCTAGGTATATTAAGAGCAGTCCAGCCACAAGTAGTCTGTTGTCCATCGCGTTTGGATTGGGTTTGATGTCATTCTTCTACTATTGTCTAATAAATATTTCAAATGACCATTATTTATAGTCATTTTCGACCCAACAAACTCAATAATTACTCTATTTCGGTTGAGTACATTATAGTTCATACCATTTAATTATTACGAGCGCAGGTTGAGCTAAATTTGAGTTCGATTTTATTAACATTAAACATGAATATAATATATCCAATACATATAATTTATTTTTTCCACATCAATGAATACAAATTATTGCAAGCAGCTTCAGCGAAAAGCGATCATATGAATAGGAAATATAACTTTCTGATTATCATTGTATATAATGGCTCAATACAACATTTTTCAGCAGTCTATGATACGTAACTGATTACACAAGACAACATGATTTCGTAACCAAGAAGGATTTCACCAGCAATCGATCGTTCCCATATCGAGGAAGGGACAGGCATTGAGCCTAACCTTATATAGCCGGGGCGTGTACCCATTGGCCCTCATGAAAATCGGAATATCCGCCACGATATCATTGACTGGATGATGCACAGCTGCTCGCCAATTATATATGGTTTTGTTGCGATTATTGAACTACTCAAATATACTCACTACCATATAGAAACTGAGCTTCATTTTATATTCCTATAAGTCCTCAAATCTTTTAAATTAAACTGAATAAGAGCCTAGTAGGCTTTCCTCTGGAAGCAAAAGCCATTGATTTTATCCGTATTGTCGCCATTGCCTCTCCCAAGATTCTGAGCATCAATCACCATAAAAGGCAGCTCAATTGACTTAAGCGGAAAAACAGATTTACTCCCATCTTCAGCGCATAGAATGATCTCTCACAAATGACATATTAAGCACTTTTTCATTTTTCGACTGAACCCAATAAATGTGAATTCGTTTATTATAGTACTGCTACCGAATAATAATTCATGACAATACATCACGGGACAGCATATAATTATGCCATGCGTTTGAATAATTTTGCTTTTAACAACATAATTATAATTATAATAATAGTAATTTTGTATCATCAGCCATTATCAAACTGTTTTAGCAAAGGCATATTATATCCCAGTCCACTTGCAGGTGACTGCGGCTGCGAAGGGGTTAATATTTCGACTGTAGTTAAGCTAACATACACACATCATCACATACAGCTATCAATAAATAATTGGAAAATGAATGCTTTGCTTATGCGAGATTTGAAAATGGCCCCAAAGACAATGGCAATGGTCCACTTAGTACGGTTAGAGAGCTGTGGAGTGGGCGTATTAAACTTGTCTGCTATGCAGCCATGGGCATTGCTGAAAGTTATCATCGATACCTAGGTATCCATGCCTCGGGGGAAGTCACTATCAAAGTTAATTTGGTTCATTTATTTTAGAGAACGCATATTATTGTGTATCTATCTAGCATTCAATTAGCTAGTCTTCTAGAGGTCCTCTACGAACTGAAAGTAAACACTGATTTTCAACTGCGATTTCTTACTGAACATCCATTCCATTCTCAGTAGATAATCGCCCGTTGGTATAGCGTGTGGTAGGGCGTCAAGCCTCAGATTGAGCCTCTGGACTAAAACAACGCCCTGTAAACATATTTTTGAATATCAATATAAACATTTTAACAGAAAAGTCAATTCATTTACTACTAACCTCGTAGGGACAACTGTGGTTAAAGCTTGAATAGGGCTTGAACATCTTAAAGACAAGTATTGCCACGGGATTATAGGGCTTATTTAAAAATCGACACCCATCGAGGGATGCTTTATAAAGCCATGGCTTGTACCCATTTGCCCGTTTAAATAGCTGTCCCTCAATCAAGACGTCCTTCTTAACTGGATGCAGCAATGTCAGATTCAGATTCAAATACGTCTCATTACGGCTAACAGCATGCAACCTGCATTGAGTGACGTTAATCCATGATTTATTTTTGCAGTCACAGATGAAATTTGTGAACTTAAATTGCGCAGCTTCCTATGAAGGGGAAAACAATTTAAATATATATACTCATATATATTATATAGACTGTAAATCTCACTTACATTCAGATTTAGAGCTAGGTATGTTAGCAGCAGTCCAGCCACAAGTAGTCTGTTGTCCATCGCGTTTGGATTGGGTTTGATGTCATCCTTCTACTATTGTCTAATAAATAGTTTAAATGACCATTATTTATAGTCATTTTCGACCCAACAAACTCAATAATTACTCTATTTCGGATGAGTACATTATAGTTCATACCATTTAATTATTACAAGCGCAGGTCGAGCTAAATTTGAGTTCGATTTTATTAACATTAAACATGAATATAATATATCCAATACATATAATTTATTTTTTCCACATCAATGAATACAAATTATTGCAAGCAGCTTCAGCGAAAAGCGATCATATGAATAGGAAATATAACTTTCTGATTATCATTGTATATAATGGCTCAATACAACATTTTTCAGCAGTCTATGATACGTAACTGATTACACAAGACAACATGATTTCGTAACCAAGAAGGATTTCACCAGCAATCGATCGTTCCCATATCGAGGAAGGGACAGGCATTGAGCCTAACCTTATATAGCCGGGGCGTGTACCTATTGGCCCTCTTGAAAATCGGAATATCCGCCACGATATCATTGACTGGATGATGCACAGTTGCTCGCCAATTATATATGGTTTTGTTGCGATTAATAGCCTTTAGCCGACATTGATTGATGGTGATAGCTGATTCATTTAAGGACTCACAAATCACATTCGTAAACTTAAATGTTGTCGCATCCTTTGAAAATAATTAAATTCATTATGTGAAATTATATGAAGACCTAGTAAAATAAGTTGGCTCCGACTTATACTCACATTATAGCAAATCAATAATGCAAGCGGAACAAGAATCATCAACCTGAGCCCCATTGCACTCAAAAACAATTCAATTTCAACTAGTAAAACATGAGTATTATATTAGTTTCCATCTATATATCAGCAATCTCTAAGTTCGGTCATTGAAAACTTATTTATCCGCAATGGTATTGACATAATAACATAATTGACAACAATTAACCTTTCCAATTGGTTTAGATTGGTATTTTCAGAATTGTTTAATATAATAACAAAAATATAATTAAAGTTTTACAAATTACAAACATATTATTTAATTGGCGAACTTAAAAAATATTTTTATAATTTTAACAACAAACAAACAAACTTGTACGCTGTATTACCTTTCTTACAAAAGCTCTTGTATTTAGATGAAGGTCAAGACTTGCGCCTGGAATTTCGTTACTAAATCACACTTACGTGACTCCAGACGATATCTTCTTTTCAACACAATTATACTGAAACCGGCTTAGCTTCTAGTTCACTCAAACTTTATTGATTTATTAGGTCCTCCACAAATGAAAAATATAAATTCACAAT
The DNA here is from genome assembly GCA_035046225.1 of Drosophila pegasa. Classification (NCBI taxonomy): domain Eukaryota; kingdom Metazoa; phylum Arthropoda; class Insecta; order Diptera; family Drosophilidae; genus Drosophila; species Drosophila pegasa. Next base: position 5,061,681 of record JAWNOD010000076.1, on the reverse strand, counting down.
CATTGCTAATTTTTTATACGAGTACCACTTTGAAGCAACCAAATAGTCGCCAGTGGGAAGCACTAGAGGAATCGAACTGATACACAGATCCTTTATGACCACCGGTCCCTGTAAGGATGGAGCATGAGACTCAAATGTTATGCATGTTATGCAACAAGCAACTCACCACGAAGGGGCAGGTATGGTTGAAGTTGCTATTGTCCTTCATAAGCTTATAGATTAGAATGACCATGGGGCTGTAGGACCTTTGTAGAAACTGGCACGCATTGATTTTGCTCTTATATAGCCATGGCTTATACCCATTGGCCTTCTTGAATAGCTGCAACTCAGCCACAATATCATTCACAGGGCTATTCAGAATGGCAAAAAAGTTATACACTGTTTTATTACGATTGATGGCTTTCAGTCGGCATTCTTTGAGCTTAATCGATACGTTATTCATCGATTCACAAACCACATTCGTAAACTTAAACTTCGACGCAACCTTAAAAGTGAATTGGTTTCGTAAGTGAAATCCTTTCATTGACAACAAGTATCTACTCACATTGTAGCACAGCAGCACTGTCAGAAGCAGGACAATCATCCACCTGGGCCCCATCGCACTGTGAGACAAATTGATTTCAGCTACTATTAAATGAATATTATATCGCTTTGTATATTCGCTTAAATAATTTGTTTAATATTTGCGCAATGTTCGTATTTTTTTGTTGTTGTTTATTTTCTCATTACAACGCTAATGATCCTGTTATGTTTTTTCATAAATGAATATGAATAAACAATATTGCATAGTTTACATTTATTGCAATAAAATTGTAATAAAATTTAGTAATAAAATGAGCAATAAAATTGAGTTGCTTTTGAATAAAGTATTAAATTTTAAATTCTATAGCTACAGCTCCTTGAACTTGTCGATTATTGTAGTATAAACTTCTCTTGGGGAACTTTTAACCTATGTCTTGCTTGGTTTTAAAACAAGGAGATCCAAGTTTTGTGTACGGATCATTGGATCACTAATAATATAACTTTTAATGATACGTGGCTTGCTTATTGGAGCATGGCAAATCCAAAAATATCGCTTTTATAATTTTGGGACGTGGCCGTACACGTGCCTGACAAAGCGTTGTCAAAACAAACTATTTATTGATGTATAATCATAATCAGCTATCAATTGACATTTGTTTTTATGGTAGTCAGAAATTTATTATTGTATAAAAGCTCAAAAGCTGAATAACTAAAATTATGACTAAGCTGCTTTAAAACTGATCCAGCAATCAAACCTTATAGCTGTGCGGGTCATACCCTCCGTCGAAATAAACAAATAGGAATTGAAATTTCATCACACATGCTGGTAGTACGAGGCTACTTAAGGTACAACAGACTGTTTGCTGCGTCCAGGTTTAGCTTAATCGCTTAGAGGACACCGATCCCTTAAGCTCGGTACCGCAGATTGAAGGCTTCTCATTGAATAAGGGTTAGTGTTTATAACATAGAAAAGAAGATCTTTTAAAATATATATTTGATCAACTTCTTCTCGCATATTCTGCATCAATTAGAGCTCTGCTTCATTGAATCAAATATTTAAAAAAAAATATATATATAAATTTACTATATCTAAGTGTTTACAGTCATTAAATTTGAGCTTATATAGCCAGGGCTTATAGCCGCTGGGTATAGAGATCAGTCTTATTGAAATTCTCACAAGCTGCATTCATGAACTTCAACTTCACTGCATGCTATAACAAATATATATAATTTATTTATACAACTTATGAAGGAGTCTTATTCAGTGCTCACTGTAAGCCTCAATAGTCCGAGGATTTTGAATGGGATAACCATGACCAAGGAGTGCAATTGAAACAGAACTGGCGAGAGATAAATTTGAATAAAATGCAGAACGTTTAATGTATTAAATGCACTGTTGATTTGGTCAGTAAATCAGTCATTAGAGGGGTCAATCAGGCGCCTTAAAAATAAATTAAAGCGAGATCTTTCATTAAATGTTCGGGCAAATAATTGAACTGTTTCGCTTAGCTTCAATTGTTGCCATAGCCATTAGACGTTTTGTTAATGGCAACAAATGTTGCCAGGACGAAATGCCACAATTAATATTAACAGCAAGAGCAAACTGTCAATACAACTGTCGAGCCTGACAGCCAGTTGACAATTGCAAATGAGGCAAACGAGTCGAGGCGGAGTCGAGGCGGCGGTGGCGTAAGCAAACGAAGCCACTTGCTGCCTCGAAATAAACTCATTACAGCAATTTATGCAAAATGTTCAAACCGCAATTGAAAATCCATTTAAATGAAATGCCACCAAATGGCACACACACAGAGAGAGAGAGAGGGAGTGTATGTGTGTACAACCCCCAGCTGAATGTTGTGGTTGCTGTGTAGCTGGCGCCTGCCGCTTCCATTGAGGCATATGAATTCAATTATAAAACAGCGCCACCTTTGACGCGACGCCACAACAAAGCAGTGGCAAGGGGTGGGCGGCCAAGGGTTTCGGCTGGCTATGCCAGCTGTTGGTAAATAACATGCTCATGGCTATGGCTCTAATGAAACATTTCGGTTTATTCATTTTTTGCTTTCGCCCCAGCCATTTGGGGGCGACAAAACTTGTTAATTTTATGCAGCGCACAGACAGCCAGGAGCTCAGCCAGGACACGGGCCGCTCCGCTGTCTGTGTGTCGCAGTTACACTTCCTGCGGCATTTGCATATTCCAATTTTTTTTGCTTCTGCTTTTGCTTTCCTTTTGCCTCACAACTAGCACTAAAAAGCAAATGCCTAAAGGAAGTTTACATTTTGCAACCGCAGGTGGTTAACGATACGCCGCCCCCATTCAGGAGACGGCTCTGCTCACCTGCCGCCGAATGGCGAAACAACATAAATAACACAAACAAAAGGCCAAGAGGCAGCCAAAGTCGACTGGCCCACTTGACACCTCATAATAAAATTAAGTATACGCCACGCAAGTCGCCTACTGCCTGGCTGACGCCTGACTCCTGCGCTGTCCGTTATTTATGCGCTCGCCGGGCGGTCCTGGCTGTAGGAGACACACAGGACGCGCACAGCGTGCAGTCCTTCAGCTTTCGCCTGCTTTGAAGTTTATTTGCGTATTTCAAGTGCGACCGAGGCTCATTTCAATATTCAAGCGCGCCCAGTTGTTGTTGCTTTTATAGCTTCTACGGCTGCCACGGCTGCTGCTGTTTTAGTTATTGTCCTTTGTTGTTGGTTGGCCTCGACAATTGTTTAACTAGTTGGTGTCAGTTATAATGAATTTTAAATTAAGTTGTTATTGTTGCCGGCATTAAACACTGCCGCTGCCGCTGCTCGTGTTGTTTCTGCAGCGGAAGCTGTTTATTTGCATAATAAAGAACATGACTAATGTTAATTAAACTGCAGCAGGCACTGAGCGTTTGGGGGCTTTTTAATTAAAAAGAGCAGGCGAAACTGCGGCAGACTAACTTCCACTCGATTTCAGCTAGAAAATTATGTTAGCCAATCAAAGTTAACTGCTGCTGTTCGACGCAATTCTCATGAGCTCCAGTCGTCTGTATTCAATGCGAAGTTATTTTATTGCAAACTGCTGCCTCTCTATGCAATTCTCATAAACTAGTGGTGGGTCTTTAACTGAGTTTGCTTGCTGCTTACATCTACCGATTTGGTATTTATTCAAACTAAAGCGAAAGCTGAACTCATTAACTTAACTTACTTTAACTTGATGAGAATCTCATAGAAGGCCGATACTCAGGCCTCATAATGTCAAATCCGCTTCTTTTGCTGAAGCTGCAGCCCTTTTTAATACTCTAAGTAATTTTTATTGTTTATTATCATATATTTTATTGCAATTTTTAAGCTTAAGCAATATGTTGCTCAAATAAATTTTCATTGAAATTATCGCTGCATACCTTTGGGCCGTTACAGATTCATTAATATCCAACTCACCTTTAAGCTATTTACTTTCATACCACTTTGCAATTAGATAGAACATTTATAGCCCAGCAGACACGCATCAAAACAAAACTAGATACTCCATGAGCGGCTCTTAAAACAACTAAGTGAAGCATTGCTAAGCATACAAAAGATTTAAAGTAAACAGAAATACGTCGCCCCCCAGCCAGGCAATGCAGCAAACTATTTGCACAGATGCCGGGCTGTAGCTACAACAACTACGACAACAACAAATGCTATGACTACGACTACATCTACACGCCAACACTACGGACCGTAGTCCGGACTACAAACAGTCAGATTAAATCCTTTCAAAATAACTACGCAAACGAGTAGCATATGCAAATGCCCGGGACTACAACGAGCTACAACAACTTTTTGCATTACTCAGATTGCCACGCCCCCCGAGCACCCTGCCCCGACGCCACTCGGGCTTATGGCCCGAAAAGTTTTTGGCTTCCAGCTCATTTGTTGGTCACGCCACGCAACATGGTAAAATACGAATAGGATGCATTCAGCAAGCTCTGAAACATGGCCAAAGTCATGGGGTAAACGTTGCCCGCCTTTATCTGAAAGGGAAAACCAGACTCGAAATGAAATGGAGCGCATGCATAAAAGCCAAGATTAGAATCAGCCAAACCAAACGAAACGAGACAGACTCACCACCAAAGGCCTTTGCGTTTGCATCAAAAAGATCAGAAGGGTTTTCCGAAAACGCATTCCACACTCCAGCCAGGGCACACTGTAAACAGCCTGCGAGACGCGCGCGCTCTGCCAAGGAAACGAAGTCGTCAGTTGACGCCTTACTCCGATTCAGCTTCAACTTACCTCAAGCACCAGCTCATTGGCACGATTGTAGTAGGTGTAGAGCACATAGAGCATGGTTAGGATGTACATGACTATAGAGATCATCTGCGTTTTCGAGGTGATCTATGGATAGACTTATAGCATATGAGTACTGAACTAGTTTGATTTAGAACGAACTCAACTATATTCAAGCAGAACAGAAGCGAGCAGATAATGGCGCCAAATATGAGTGCCTCAGCGCCTACTATATAGGTGACCAGTGCCGTAAAATTGCGTACATAGCTGGAAATGAAGAAAGGGATTTTAATTTGAAATGATTACTTATTAAATGAGAAGAGAGAGCTGCGGTTAGATTGAGTAACCAAAGAGGCAAGAGGTATAGATGCGGTGCCTCAGTGAGGTTAGCGTGAATTATAAATATTCTTAATTCTTTATCTTTATACATACAGAAATAAAAAGAAATAGGCCAATAAATAAATTTATTCTATAATAATCTAGTACCAATCAGCAGCAGTTATACTTCTTATAAAATATTAAAAAAAAATAATATTTAATATACTTATAAATTAATTCTAAATAATTTTATAATATTTTAATATGTTATATATAATATTTTAAAATGTTAAAATTACATTCTTGTAACACATATACATTTACAACAAGAAGAGTGCTGCAGGAGGAAGTTGCCGACTTGGGGATACCCGAAACCTTGCTACAACAATTCTAGGCTTACATGGACACACACATATACAAGCAACACACACATACAACATACCCACGCCTACGACACGCATTATGTGCCTTACCATGAGAACATAATTATTGCATAACTTTTCTTCCATTTGCCCATTTTCAGTGTATTCAAGGCACAATGAGCTAACGAGTACAGTACGCACCTGGCAATGGTAATGTGCAGTCGTATGCAAGCAATCAGCATTCGATAACGCTGCTCCTCCTCCTGCAGCTGCCCGATGAGTGACAACTTATGGGCCAATATCTGTAGCAAGGCTTTGCCGAAGAGCGCAAAGGCCGCAAAGAGACTGACAAAAGGCATGTACATCATCGAGAGCACGACGGGTGTGGGCACCTGCAGCACATAGAATATCTGATAGATGGGCGTGCGCTGCATGTCCACGCCCGGCAAGGCAATGCCAAATGGATGGGCTGCTCGCCGAGTGGCGGGACAGGGTGGGTATTCATTACTGTAAAGCTGGAAAGCCTATCAAACATTATCCGCTTACTGCGTTGCTCCAGAAACAAAGCAAAGATTAGTGCGCCCAAAATGTCCAGGAACGAGGCCGTCAAATTGAAAATGGCCAGGCGACGGGACTCGGCCACAGCCAGGGCCAACAAATTGCGGCTGCACTCATCGCTGGACGCCTCGATCTGGCGATAGAGATGCGTCAATTGGTTCAGAAACTGCTCGAACTCCGAGTGCTTGCACATGACCAGCAGCGTGCGCAGCAGAGCATTGAAAATGGCCGAGAAGAAGAAGAGGTTGAGTATGAAGGCGGGCAGATCGCCCCACATACGCAGCAGAAAGACGAACTGCATCAGGTTCATCAGGCAAACGGGCAACACAAACGCGTACTTCCGCCAATTGGTCGCCGGACGGGGATAGAGCACCGCCAGACGGCGCCAAATGCCCACATTGATGGCCACCAAAGCAATATCCTCTGCCATTACCGCACCACTTTGCACCACTTCCGGACTGGAGCACCACTCGTTACTGTGGCCCCCGAGTGCTTGGCAAACGTCTTTTATCGTCGCACTCGCAAGGCGTTCAGCCAATTGTCCTTTGGCAATCGAAGGCGTCGCCCTTAGCCTATAATTTGCCAAATTGGCGTCGCGACAATGCAACGCGCTGTAAGTGCCAAAGTAAGGGGTAAATTTACATTTTGTGACAGTTACCCATTCGATTGGTAATGTAATTGCCCCAAGCAGATCTTTGAATACATATATAAGTGTATTCTGCTGCAGAGAACTAGCTAATTGGTATCTAATTTATATTATTGTATATTAGTTTCATAGCTAATAGAAATAACCTTGAGATTCGAGAATGGTTAAACGTTTGGGCTATGGGCTATTATTGAGATAATTGCCATTCAAAATCAATTCGTTTTCATAGAAATATAAAATGAATTGTATTTTACACGCAGAATCAAAAATGTAAGACTTAGAAGTATTTTAATAAAATTATTTAAAATTGAAATTAAAAACATATTCTGCTTTACCTTAAATTATCCCTTCCATAAAAAAAAAAAAAACAGAAAACCTTTAATTAAAGCCTTGCAACATCAACAGCTATCAAAAAGATTAAGGATTAAATTGAAATGGTGCTCAGCATATGCAAATCCGTATTTAATTTAAGCATCGATTTTCCACACGTACACAAGACGTCATCAGGACAAAAATGTGCCAGGCGCTGCTGTTGGGCGGAGTATCCTTTCGAAAAGCTAACGAGGCGATAACGTGGCCAGCAGCAATCAGGCAGTGGGCCAGGCCGTGCGGCAGTGCGGCAGTCCAGCCCTGCGCCAGCCGGACGATAGGCAGACATGACTTATTAAACAATAAAAGCGGATTATCCGTAAACAACTGAGCAAACATGCCAGAGCCAAATATTTGGACCAGGCCCGCCCGCTTATCATGCGGACAGCGGCCAGAGACAAAAACAAACAGAGTGAGAGGGAGAGTCAGAGAGAGAGGGAGAGAAAAAAACAATATAAAAATCAACAAGCGACTGGCATAACATAATTCAACAACAATGCCAGCTCAGCAAATACGGCGGGGAATTAAAATAAGACCTGTGCGAGGGAGCCGGCACGGGAGCGGCAGCGGCAGCAGGACCTTGGGGTAGACCAAGCCCATAAAGGCACACATTATGGCCACTTAACCGCGCGTTATGCCGCAAAAAGGCAAAGGACAAAGCCAAAAGCTCAAGCCGAAAAAGTCCTTGTGCGTGTATGTGTGTGTGTGTGTGTCGATGCGGGCGTCCGTGGCGTATGCGCAATATTTTGTGCAAACATTGCCAAAGACCAGGCCAGACCGCAGCTGGCCCCTCCGCTCGCCAGCAAATATGCAATGTCAGTTACAGCTGCTCATGCGAGGCGCTGCACATAAATCAAAGGACGACCAAAGGACGTAAGTATCTGGTCGAAAAATGCATTTTGAAACAGCAGCCAAATTTATTATAAATTAAAAGCTAAGCTCAGGCAAACGGACGACATTTAATTATCACATTTTGTGCAGCAGCAGCAGCAGCTACTCCACACAATGGAGCACACACATCAAAGGACAACACACACACACCCACATGCATGCTAAGTCCTTGTCCTGTTTAACCCTATAAACCGCAGGCTGACATTAATTACGTATACGCTTAGTTGGCTCTCTGCTGCTCGGAGCTCCGATTTGCAGCTGAACTTGTATAAAATTAATATCGAGCAATTAACAGCATATTCCGTTGTGATTTAAACGCTTCGTCTGCCCCTTATGGCGGCTCTGCTACACTTGGCTGCCGTCTCTTTCGATAGACGCCCACAATTGTGTGGGCGTGTCAATATTGACTCTGACACATTTCTAGTGGGCGATAGCTAAGCAGCTTTTTGCCAATTAAGCAGCTCACAGTGGCTTACTTGTGTGCTTGAGAGAAAAAGAGAGTGAGCAAAAGAAAGAGAAAGAGTAGGTTCGTAAAAGAGAGAGAGAGAGGGGGGCTAGCAAGAAAGAGAGAGATAATGAACGCATTGCCTTGAAAACTGAAATTATTTTGCTAAGCTTCTAATTTGGCATTTGTATATTGTTGGGCGTAAGTAGCAAAACTAGAGATGAACAGATGTCGTGAGTGGAATACGATAGTCGACTTCAAACCACTTTTTTGTAGCTCTAATAAATTATTACTGGAATTTTTATACATTCTTTTCATTCTATATTTTTTAAACATTTTCTTATAAATATGAAAATATTTCATGTACAAATATACATTGTATATTCAACCAATACCCTATGTCCATCCCTATCTCTTACTATCTACTCTTTATTATCTATGAAAAGTTGTATCTATATTTTTCTTTCACTTTCATATCAAATGCATATACATACATATATACACAAATATATTCTTAAGTGATTATATATAGCACTTAAAGCATATATTCAGTATTTTATTCAATAGAAATAGGGGGCTAAACTATTGTATATATGTTGGATATACGTAGTTCAGGGAACTCAAAACTCGCATTAAATTTTGAACAGAACTCGTATATATATCATTGATATCATTCGTATATATATTTTTTTTCGTGCCCATATTGCACTTAGCTCTCACTTATCTTTTGAATTCGCTATACAAATAGCCATATCTATCTATACAGAGCTACATATATATATGGTTTACCTATCATCTCTAGCTCTCGCTTGACTTTTGCATCAGCTGCTCTCGGCTTGTGGCCCCCTTTTAACAAGCGAGAGAGCCAAGCAGCGTGGCTAATGCGGCTTAGTTTTGTTAACGATTTGCAAACACGTGTGACTCGCAGCCACAGTCCCAATGCCGGCGCCCGAGCCGCCTTCAATTCCAATTCTAATGGCGATTGCGAGCAATCCCCCCATTCGCAGATAAACAACAGTGAAGCATTCGCTTTGATGATATCTAGACATGCTAGATTTGGAGCTATGCCGTCATATCCCGCTCCGACTTATGGATGTGGGCTGCCCGTGAGTAAGTCAGCATAAGATAATGCGATGTGATTGTTTGCACAAAATAAACCAATACAATGAAATGTATACACATTACTCCTAAAGAAATAAGTAAACTTGCAATTAGCTTTTAAATTGGCTATATAATGAAGACTAAATGCTGCTGAAAGCCGAGATTGGGCTGAATGAGCGAATAAATCATAATAACAACTATGTAATATAAATAAAATAAATAAATATTAATCTTAAAATATTGAGTAAATTTAATACAAATATTTGTAATAGTGTATTTATAACTAATAAATATAAACAAAAAATAAATAAAAAAATAAAAGCAAATAAAATAAATATAAAGCTAAAAACCTTAAGGTGAACTACACAAAACTTAATAAAAAATATATATCAAACTAATATATCTTAAAAAATATTATTTATACAAAAGGAATAAATAGTATTATTATTTTTTAATGTATATTTTTTTTATGTAATATGAGTAAAAAATAAATGAATATAGATTAGATAAAAATGTTGAATTTATTGTAACCATAAAAAATGTATTATTTATGAGGCATGTTAAGTCAATGAGAGTTAAACAACTAACGCCTCCAGCAGCTGAGCAGCAGCAGACTCAGTAAGAGTCTAAGTAAATAAGATATATATAGAGTGTATATGTATTATATATAGTTAATCTGGAGCTCACTAAGCTGTTTTTTTTTTTTTTTTTTTGCTCGCGCTGTTATAAATTAATGGCCTTAAGTGCCTAAGTTGATTAATTTGGGAAAGTAAACTTTCTCAGATAAGATATAAAATATTAAAATAAAATAAAAGATTAATTAAATTATATATCTAAATTATACATAGTATATAAATATAAATTTAATTAAATTTAAATTTTCCATAGTTTTTGATGTATTTGTCATGATTAATTATTTTTTTCTTAAACATTTTTATTATTTATTTCTAATTACTCACAAAGAAAAAATGTTTAATTCGCCACCTCATTTTGTAGTAATATTTATTGTTGTTTTAGATATTTTCTGCTTGACATTGCTTCAATCCGAGCGCAAACAGATTACTCACCGCGTACAGCGTTTCATCTGAAGGAACTAAGTACATAAAGACATATACATATCTACAATTCTATATAATATTCGTGCAATCAAGGCATACTTTGGTGTCGCTGAGTTTCTCTTTGTCTGACCTGCATACCGTGGAGTGGAGTGCCAACTAAGGCAGGTTGCAGCCCACCTGAGTGACGACCTTGGAGGCGACGTTGCTGGCCAGGCGGACGCACTCGGTGAGCGAACGTTTCTCCAGCCAGGCATGCAGAAAGCCGGCGGCGAATGAGTCTCCCGCTCCAGTGGCATCCACCAGCTGCTCGGCACGCTGTGCCCTGAAGTCCTCGAATCGCAGCTCGCCGGGTGGTGCACGCTCCGCCACATAGTTGGTGGCCAGCTGCACGCCTGCGTCGCCGTTTGTGATGAGCAAGATCTTTGGGTGGCCCAGCTGCAGCAGCTGGCGCGCCAGCTTCTCCACCGTCTCGCAGCCAGCCACCTGGGCCAGCTCCTCGAACTCCTGCCGATTGCCGAATATGAACATCGCGCGCTGCGCCAGCTGCAGCATCTGTGCCGAGTGCTCGCGCACTATATACGGAGCACTAAGATTCAGGGCCAGGTGCCGACGCTCCCGCACCAGGTGCACCAGTATATACTCACAGACCTCGCCACGGTGCGGCACAAAGAAGCCCTCCACATAAAGAATCTGCTTGCGCTCAATGGGACGCAGAAAGCTTTGTGTGTCATGCAAGGCGGCGCGCTTGAGCTCTTCGACAGAGAAATGGGCGGATGCGCCAATGTTTGCATAGAGCGTGGGACTGTCGTTGTACATCAGGCACACACACTGGCCCGTGTGCACCTCGTCAACCACCTGCAGGCGCGCCTCAATGCCGCGCTCCAGCAGCAGCGAGCGCAGCTCCTCGCCGTGCTTGTCGCTGCCAATCGAGCCAAAGAACTGGGCGTCTGTGCCCAGGTGCTTCAGAATACGCACCGTATTCAGAGCGGAGCCGCCGGGATTAACCAAGTAGTTGGAGCTAAGAAGTATATACAGAAATATATCAATATATATATTAATTAGCAACTGTTTGGGAATGACTTACCCATTAGCTGCGTCTGCGGCTATTTTGTTCAAGCGCTCCAGGTCCATTTCGCCCTTGGAGCCCAGCTTCAGTTCGTAGCGCTGCAGCAGCTCTGGCTCCTCCAGCTTCACAGTGCGGTCCAGCAGAACGTTGCCGAAGCAAACGACTTTGCGGGGTCTGCCAAGGCGATTGGGAGAAACGGCACTTAGTCAACTTCAAATGGGGAAAGCCCCCACGCACAGTGGGGCCAAAACACTCACGTATCATAGCTAATTTGCGTGGCATCCGACGGCTCATCGGCTCCAAAGATTTTCTCATAGGCGTACTGCAGGTACTCCATTGTATTCAAAATCGATTCAACAAAACGAAATTTCCCCCGCTCCAATGTCTGAAGGCCGCGCTCTATTTGAAAAATTTCGCTGCTCTAGCGGTTCCGTCACTTCCGTCAGCCAGCGACGAACTGAATACTCGAGCCGGTTTCGCTTTGAGTATTTATATGTGCCATATATATATATTTATATATGTATACATCTTTCCATTCCCATGCTGAGCAATTAGTTCGCAGCTCTCACAAAGAAAAGGTCTGAAACTTCGTTTATTGTTTCGGTGTTTCTGTTGTTCTGCTTGTTCTTCTTCTTGTTGGTCATATTTTTAGATTTTTGGTTCTTTTTTCCTCGACTTCTTTGCGTTCGGTGGTTACATCACAAAGCTTTTTTTCGCGTCAGACAAGCTGTTTTTTATTCCACTGAGTCACCCTGTGCCGCTTTCTAAAGTTCAATTTCAAATATCAAATATGCGCGTAAATTGCTCTATTGTACTTATAATTGTTAACATTGGAATAAAACAATTCCGCAATGTGCAAAAAAGTGCCGCTGCTTCGGGTCTTAGTCAACACTGATTGGTCAGCTGTTTGTGGCGTTTGTTTATGTGGAAGAAGCAGCAGAGCTTTGTATAATTTGCCGGCAAAACAAACGTCTAAGTAAAAGCTTTCACTTTAGCTTGAGTTTTTGTGAGCGCAAAGGGCTGCCAACTTGCTGCAGAAGAGGAAAAATACGTTAGATTTGCTTTTCGAATTGATATTCTATAAAATAGTGGGAATTTTTTAGCCTAATGAGAATTAGCTGTTGGGAAATTGTAATAAAAGTATTTAAAAGGCTTTATAATCAATTTAAATTAAAATTATTAATGAAATTTAAAAATGTATAATATTATTGAATAAATTAAATGTTAATACAATAATTTTATATTATAATATATTTTAACAAACTAAAAAAAATTAGATTTTCACATAACAAACTTAAAAAACTGTAAAAAGGCATAAAATTCAAATTAAAGAAAAATATATAAGAAATCAGAAAAAGAAGAGATTTTTAGAAAGAAACCACCAACTAAATTAATACAAGCCAAGCTACGCCGTCTTTGGGAATCACAATTCAAGGCAATTTAGTTTAAGTAAATTGTACGACAAGCAAAAAAACCACGCAAATGAGCATGCACTTTAATCATTTGGGGGAATTTTTCTCATATGCATGTAAGATACAATTTTGTTGTTGTTTCTTTTTGTTGATGCAGCGAAAGAGCACAAAATCTGTGCGTGGATAGAAAAGTCTCTGGCATTGGGGCTTTACATGAATGCGTTCAACCGGCTTCTGCGCTGGGGTTTACCCAATATCAAGAAATTCCCCCAAATAACATCTTGCATATGTATAACTGCAGCTTGGAATTGACCATGCTTTAAGCTCTCTCAGCGGCGCTCTTAACTGGTCTTAAAGCAGCGCACGTGAGTCGAAACGCGACTCGGACGAAGCGAACGCAAAGCGCGTCAGGTATTGCAAGCGAACTTTGGACTCACCTGCCATATCGGTGTGGATCCATAAAAATGCGTACATTGAGCGAGTGTCTCTGTGTGCGTTTCGTTTTAAAGGGAACTCGAGAAAACCTGTTTTGCCTTAGCCATGCACCGGCCCGTCCATCGCTGAGTGACAAGATTTGGTCTTTTGAGTCATGTCGATAATATTTTTAGTTGAGCGGCATGACTCAGCGCAAAGGCGAGAATTCCATCAACGGCCATGCGACGGCCACTTGTTTCGGTGTGGCATGTAGCGGCCAATAAGCCGCGTCGCATGGGTGGAAGCTATACGAAACCCCGACCTATTTCCCAGTGTGCATCATGTGAGGTTCGCATGCAGCTGAAACTCAACTACAGTGATATCTGATATTTGTTTTCCTACTTATTGGGTATTTAGCAGAAGATTTAGCCCGACCGTAGTCTATGCATTAATGAATGTATTATTCACATAAGTTATTGCTCCACATATATATGTTTACCTGGCCAAGAAAATTACGTGTTACAAATATGAAATGAATTATATCGAAAATATGTATTCTATGTCTAGAATGTTCGCAAATAATTCTGAACTGTGGAGTCTTGACTTGGCGAACACTCATAAGATTTCCTAAAGCAAATGAAAAATTAGAAGAAAAAAAATATATACAATTTTTCGTGTGCTTAAAAAAACAATTTAAAAAAATATATATTCAAATTTTTTCATATTAAAAAAATTATATATATAAATAAATATCACATTCAATATATTATATATTTTTTAAATAAATTTTATAATACTAAAGATTGTTTAAAAAAATGAAAAAAAAAAAATAATTGGGTCAAATAAATCCAAATAAAAGATGTTTAATAATTTATAGTTAATCTAAAAGACATTACGAATAATATATATATTTATATAATATTAAAATAAAATATAAAAATTGCTAAATATAATTTAATAATATATATAGAGCATCATTACACTTCTCTGAATATCAAAATAAGTTTTAAATATTTTTTGATTGCTTTCCTTTGTAAACCTTCATGCATAAAAATATATATTTTATTAAATTATAAAAAATTTTGAGCTTAAAATAATTGTCTTACGGGATCAGGCGATCATAACAACAAAGTTTTGATCTCGAAATATAACAAGAAAATATATTTTTAAAATTTTGGGGCAAGTGTCTCGGGCAACTGCAGTTGTTCGCCTCATTTGGGCTGTACTTTAGAGTAGATTTCACTGTAGTTGTTATTTTAGTGCACTTTTCCGCTGCTGTTACATGTCAACGGCGATGAGGCGTGGTCCGCAGTTCATTGCCCATCGAAATAAAATTGGCGCGCAAATTTTGTGGCCTGATGTGAAATATGTAAATATAGAATTCCGTTTTCCCTTCCTTCTCGATTTGCTCCGCTTTTTTCCTTTGTTTTCATTATTGTCTTTTACGCTTCAATTGTATTTCAATTTTTGAGCTGAGCTAGGCGAAAATTTGCAAGCCGTGTTTTTAATTGTTTATGCGCAGCAAGTTAACAATATTTATATTTAGACTTCAGATAGGTCAGTGATTTGGGCACATCTTGAGCAGATATATCGGGTGATTGCCCTAAAAATGCCAACTAAACTCTTTTCTCTATATATTTTTTTTTATTTTTCCCGCTTTGGACAGTTCATTGAGTTCAACAAATATTGCACATCAAATTACAAATTTGGTCTTTTCCAAGAAGTTCATTAAACTTCAAGTGATTTGCTTTGCTTTTTGCTGTGGGAACTTAATTTCCCCCTGTTTTTAGGGAATCGTTTGCAGTCGGTACAGTTGTGCTAGAGGTGTTGATATTGCCTAAATGCTTTGTTGTCTTTCAGGAAACCTTTACAAATTGTCGTACATTCAACCTTCCATACATCAATTGAATTTCACATGATTTTTACATATTTCATTTTGCCTTTCAGCTTTGTATGTACGTGCCTGTAGTCAGGTCAAGCTAATTAAAGAAATATTATTGCTCTGCACATAAAAATAAAAAACAAAGCTCAGCATAAGTAAAAAATGTTGCTAGCACAACAAAATCGAAATATCAAAATAATTCGAAAAGTGCAAAAGAAACCCCAAAAAAAGCTGCGAGCGCCAACGGTAAGTGAACTCCCATTTAACCGCCTTCAATTGATGCCAATTGCCAGATGAGGCAGCTGAGTTTGCCACATAGTAGTTCCTGTTACTGAGCTATAGCCGTCTATATAAATTTAACAAATGCATCATCACACACATATATATATATATATATGTCTCTTTTTGGTTTTTTTTAATGAGCACGTATTTACCCCCTGGACGGGCTTTCATTCACTAAAAATTTCAGGCGAAAAAAAACCACAGCAACAACAACAATAACAACAATGTCAAACACAATTTTTATGTGTTTGTCGCGCGCTCATTAATTAAACAATGAGACAGCAAAACACTTTCGCACAGACATCAAGTATACGCAACGTGCGCCGAGGGAACACAATTTGACGTCAGCTCTGCATATGAAAATACAAATAATTACATACATACATATGTATATTTATGTAGTGTAGTTAAGCATAACTTTTGACTCACTTGGCACGACCTGTTGACCACCTTGGCGCATAGCCAACTGCATGACCAACCCATCAGCTTGAGTTCGCGTGAAAAGCGAGTGCTGAAAATTGATGATTGCCATTAAATGGGCTATAAATTGACACGATTTGAGCAGCTAGCCGAATTTTCCTCCAAAAAAGTGTGACAATCTGAATTTTTGGGGAAATTTTAAACTCATTAAGAAATTCGACGAAAAGAGATTACTTAAAATCAAGGCAAGGCAAGGCAAGGCGAGAGTAAAAGTTCAAGCGAACAAGCAACTGAGATGCACTCACACAGACACTCGCTCTCTCACACACACACGTATATAGATATGCACTAAAGCTGCGCTTAGAGCGGCATTGAGACGCGCCGAGTTTAAGCTGAAAGGGCAAGGTAAGCGGCTGCAGTGCGTAATAAAAGCCGCAGAAGAGGCAAGAAATAAACTTTGCTAATTGCCCAAAAAATTAACGGAAATCTTTTGCGGCATCCCAGCGAAACGCAACAACAAGAAAGGCATAAAAAAAACTTGCTGAAGCTTCAAATTTAGAGCGCGAACGGAGGTGTCAAGCGAAAATTACGGGGAATAAAGCACACAGCCACACGCACACACACTCTCAGCGAGAGCGCGAGAGTGAGAACGAGCCGGCAGAAAAAGTTCGAAAAAAAAGCTTTGCTCAGAGAGCAAGCGTCAGCACATGTTCAGCGTCTCTGTCGCTCTGCTTATGAAATTCGTGCGCGGCGAGAGCGCAGCTATAAAAGCGCGCGCTCGCTGGCTTTTGCCATTCATTGTGAAATTGCAAATCAAAATTGAAACAAGCAGCAAGCGATACGGTTGAACGGATTTCAAAGCGCAAAGCGTCAACGTGAAAAGAATTTCATAAGCAAAAGTTAATACAGCGCAAATTGCCAAACCACAAACAATCAAAAGCTAATCAAATCAACCAAAATTAGCAAGAACAAGACAAACAGAGACAAAGCAGTGCTAAGCCAAGTCAAAGTGTGCGTTACGCAAACACAAACACAAACAGTGCAAAGAGAAGCTTCAAAAATAGCTCAAGCTCAAGCTCAAGTGACACAGCCAGCAGAGATCAACAAATCCAATATGGTCGTTGAGGAATCAGCCAACATGCATCACTATCACAACAACAACAACAACGGCGGCCTGGAGCTGACCGAGTGCGCCATGCCCATTGGACGTACCGTTAAGACGGCCCTGCTGCGCGCCCAGTCGGAGGCGCGCGTCATCGTGGGCCTCTCGGCGGCGATCAATACCCTCTCCAAGTCACCGGAGGGTTCATTGTTTTGCCTGATGGCCGTGCCCAAGGATGGCGATTCGGCCACGCACATGCACGAGGTGCTGCTGGAGGCGTTCTGCTACGAGAATGACATCTATGTCATCAAGGTGGACGACGCCACCAAGCTGAGCCGCATTCTGGGCCAGGAAAGCATCGAGTCATGCTGCCTGATACAAAAGACCTGGGCAGGCGAACAGAACGAGGAGCAGCTGAACAAGGCCGAGAACCAGCTGGTCGACTACTGCGAAGCCCACTGGGATGCCCCCCAGCATCCCATTGTCCAGCTGCCCGCGGTGTAGGCGCGTGCGGAGAGATGGCAGAAGCTACAAGTTGAACAGCCCGTCACAGTGGGGCAAATCATGGGTTTAAATCAAACAACAACCAGTTAAGACAAGGTTAATGTACCCGAACGTTTGGAGAGTTCTGAGGAAACCGACGTTGGGACATATTCCAATTACATATAATACATCATATATATATGCATATGTATAAGTGTATATACACGGAGGAGGATGTGGCGCAGCGAAAGCTAAAGTAACTGCAAAACGTTATGCTAGAGAGGCAGAGAGCGAGAGAGAGAGAGGGCGAATGATGGCGCCAACGACCTTCGTTGGAGCAGCTCAACAACAGACGAGAATGCAGCAGAAAAACCAGCAGCCAGCAGCACCAACAACAACAACAACAGCTGCTGCTGCTGCTGCTGCTGCTGCTGCTGCGGAAGTGCATGCACTCTCTGAATCTCCCACTCTCTTTGATCTGGCACCAACACAAGCTCACACACACAGTTGAGCGCGTGACCAGCCGCTGGATTTTTTTGCTGAGCGAGATTATTGATAATGGCGAATTTTTCGTTCGCATTGAACAGATTTACGCAATAAATTGTAATAAACTCAATTAAAAAAGAATTCCTAAAAAATTATTGTAATTTGTATGTTAAAGTTAAAGTTTTGTTATGTTAGCTTTTCATATAAACGGCGTAGAAATTCTACCAAAAAAAAAAAAAAATTAACAAAAAAATGTTATTTAATTTTAAGTTGCAAAAAAAAAAAGAATTTTTTGAAAACAAAAATAAAAAAAATTTAAAAAAAAAATATCTCACAAATCTTTTTATTTATTCACATTTTCAGCTTTCTTATGTTTCAGGCAACTGATTAAAATTTTAATCAATAAATTAAAAAAAAGGATTAAAAAAAAATTTAAAAAAAATATAAAAAAAAGAAATCAAAAAAAAACTTTTTTTTTAAGTTTTCAGCTTTTTATGTTTCAGCCCATTGACTCAATTTTAAATTGCAAAATTGAGAAGAAAAGAAAAATTTTTCGATAAAGAAAATAAATAAATTTTCAACGATAAATCTTTAAAATCGGTTTATTTAAAGAAATGTTCAGCTTATTCATATTTGGAATGCAAATGACAAATTCTTGACGTCAAAATATGAGAAATCCCTTAAGTCTCTAGAAAATCACAGCAGAATATCAATCAGTCTTTAGAGCGCTTTATCAGCGGTATTCCCCCAATGAATATGACTTATTAAAGGCACGCTCTTATCAAGCAAATGCATAGCACACACTGACATACATATAGGTATATATGTCTGTATATATAATATATATACTACTTATATATATGTATATATACATATATACTACTTATATAGTCGGAATCAAAGCACAATAAAGTGGCCAATTAGGCGATCACCTTATATGGACGCAGCGCGCACGTTTCAGTCGGAGACATGTTAATATAATCAATGCCAGAGATCCAGACAGCGCGACTTCGTGCCATTATACATGGAAAAATTTCTTTGCAGAGCTGAAGCCGGGCAAAACAACAATTTTCAACATATGATCTTTAATGGAGTTGCTAAGAGCCACGTAGAACTTGTATAGGTCAGTTAGCTCTAAATTGAAACTCGAGACAATTCGTAATTAGAAAATGAAAAAACAAAACAAAACAAATTAGCATAAGTGGCACTAAATTTGATGTAGACAGAAGTGTGCGTATATATATATATAACCATATGTGATTATTTGACTTGTGCTCTAAGATTATTAGCAATCTATGGTAATCTACGGCACTTTACTTAATTCATTTATACTTGAAAGATAGATACGCCATCTTTCATGACATGGCTAAATTTTTACTTTGAGCCACAGTTTGCAGTTCAAATTTTATAAATATGTACTAACAATAAAAAATTGAATTTTATTTGTCAATTTAATTTTACTAACAATTATAGTTGAAATCTTTATTTGTGCGTGGAAATTTTACCTTTTAATTTTTTTTTTTTTTAATTTTATTTTACGTGCTTATATACATTTTTATTGGGCTTTTACTAGTTGTATATAAATTTTAATTAATTCATACATTTTTTTTATTCCTTTATATATATAATTTATAATACACCTTTTAAAATTTATTCATATAATTTTGTATCTTTTTAAACTTAATAAAATAAAGATTTTCACTTTTTTTCAGCATATGTTACGTAATATTTTTTATGTCTTCATTAAACGCCCTGTTAATTCTTTTAAAATTCATGGAATTATTGACAATAATATATGTACGTTTGCAATTATTACGAAAGCTCTATTTCAGCTAATCGTAACACCTTACCGCACTGCTAAACTAACTGTCAATTATTTGATATGCAATTTAACGCCAGCCCAATAATTAATAACTTACAAGCTTTAAGCAAAAATCTAGCTAATTGGCGTTAATTAGGGCTTACAGTTAACCAAGTGCAGTTCGTTGATCAGTTATACAATGTGATGGGTGTATATATTACCTGTTGAGCAGCTGGTCATCTACTTCAGTGAGTACAGTCAATACAGACATGCACGAACACCAGCGTACTTTACACCTGCCGCGTTAATTCCAAAGAACACAGCTGAGGTAAACTCTAAGCCAGCTTTTTGCCAAGTCATGAGTAGCTTTCATTGAACAGCTCGAAATATTGTTTGAGTGGGGAAATCCTAGGCCAAATAGTATTAGGAGGGCATGGCGACTGCAACGTTTGCTCAGGTAGTTCACATTTCACATGATGCGTGACTGAGGCGAGTGCTGGGCGCACTTGCCAAGGCGAGCGATTCATCACGCGGAAAAGACGATGAGCGACAATGGCGGTGTCGTTGAAGGCAATAAAACATATCGATGTATACCGATGAGTATCGATGCTTACTCCCTGACCCCAGTAAAAAATTAGCATAATTTCATGTGAAAATAATCCGTTAGCCCGAACAAAGTCTAATGGGATCTAGCAAAGAGACAATGGAGATGTCGTCGAAGGTAATGATTCATATCGATTCGCAATGCTTCATATCGATTCATGCTAAGCCCCAACTAACGACAAATTAGCATATTCTCAAGTCAAAAGTATCCGTTAGCTACCGGAGCGCACTCCGTTTCCAGTTTGTGCGACAACTTTTTAACTTTTCAACTTGCTAATTGGAGAGAGGGGTAGGCAAACCTGAACTATGAAACAAATATGGCTCAAACTTAGAGCCACTAAATAAACTTGATTTCAGTTCACTGCAAACTTTGTTTTTATATACAGCTTTATTTTGTTTTTGTTTTGATTCGGATTCCCATTTACGCGCGCAAACATGTTTTTACTTGTAATTGAATAATATTATTTAAATTGACTTAGAAAGACATGAGCTTCACTTGAACTGTATTGTTCTCGTCTGCTCTATTCCACATAAAAACAAATAATATATAAGACTGCAATAAAAAGAGAGCAGACCTTATCAATATTCACTTAAACATGGATTATATGTAGGTGAATTATTGCTGGGAATTTCTATAGAAACACAGTGAGATAAGAGCGTTTGCTTTGTTTATTAGACCAACCTCGCAGCCCTGGGATTCACCGAGTACCCAAAAATAGTAAAGAGAAAAAAAACTTAACACATTTTCTTCAATTGGCTTCTCATTGAGTTTAACAAGAAATGCCACTAAGAAACGGATATTTATTTTATTTTTAAGCAAATAAGCTGCATAAATAAATAACCTATTTTTACATGTGTTTTTCTCATCTGACGTCTATCGGGTATTAATTGATCTGTTTGTGTCGCAGCCAACTGATAACTTCCAAAATTTCCAATGTTTGGTATATCATATCAATCTGTCGTCTATATAGCGACTGGCTAGCACGCATATTTTCGCGATTTGTTTACGATTATATATTTAGTTAATTGTATTCGATTGATCCGCTCTGAACCTTTCCACTGCGCCCGGCCCATCAATTGATTACACAGACTCGACGCTGCGCAATATGCACGAGACGCTGGACACGAGACACGCGAGCGGAACAAAATATTGTCTATGATGAATGGAAGACCGCTTATAACCGGTTTTTTCACACACACACACAGTCAAGCATTGCATAATTTACTGCCTAGAGCAGAAATATTAGCGACGGAGATTCCCATAAACAAATTAAATAAATAATATAATACAACCTGCAATGGCTTTTACTGTGAAAGTGCATTCACTTTTTATGGGGTTTACTTCGGAACTGTGCAATGAAATTTATTAGGGCAAAAATAAATTTATGGCAGCACAACGTATATATAATATAAAAGCGTGCTTCTTTACTGATTGCTTCAATTGCTTCGAAGAAATTGATATGATTTATTATTTAATAAATAAATTTTGTTAGCTTTAACGATCTGTCTTTCTCTATTTGTCGCTCTGTCTCTGTCTTTCCTTATCTTCCTTACATTCTCTCCCACTTTCTGTCTTTTAGTCTACGTTTCTCTTTCTCTCTACCTCAGTCTCAGGTTCTACATCTATCTGTCTTCCTCTTTCTACCTCTCTTTTTAGTTATTTACTTCCTATCTCTCTCTGACTCTGTTTCTTTCAATTTTTTCTCTCTCTTTCTCTCCATATTCTTCTCTGCCTATTCGTCTGTATCTGCTTCTAACTTTCTCTCTGTCAAGCTTGCGCTCTCGTCCTCCCCTTTTCTTTCCCCTCTCATTATCAATCCCTCCCACTCTCTGTATATCTCTCTCTCCTGCTCTATCACTTTCCACATTAAGCATTTCACTATTTTAAGAAATACTTAAGAATTCCTGAAGTTGTGAATTTCTTTGTAAATTACATCAAATTGGAAATATTTGATAAGCCTTATACATATATTGAATAAATAAACTAGCTCAACTATCTCTTTCACATTCATTTAAAGAAAACAACTCACAACTGATAAGCTCTATAAATGTAAGAAAATTAACACTTTTACTTAATTTTCACAAATAACAGATAGAAGACCATATTTGGGCATTGTAAATATCAGATAATGTACAACCTCTAGGTAACACTATATATCAGCCAAAATATACAAATCTTTACAAAAACAAACATTTTCAATAAGATCCCAGCCAATTCTCAACGATTTACGAAGCACAATTTATACGAGGCGCGTGCTAAGTAAACAGTATATACCTATATATAGATGTATAAACGAACAAATTTCTCTAGAAAATCAATGGGAGCGAGCACATTTCACAATGCAAACAGCCAATTAAGTAGTTATATATGCATTTGTCGTAAGATCCCGGAGTGAAAAGTAGTTCGAACAGACAGCGGAAAAAATATCTTATCAAGCACAAACAAGCCCTAGTAACTGTGACTTTGCAGTCCGTGATAAGAGAGACTGTAGAAGCCAAGGTCAGGCATGAAGTTTCCCACACACACAGTGTTTGACCATAATTAGTTTTATTGCTTGTGTGCTCTATATAAATGGAATGGAATTCCGAATTCTGTTGAAATTCGTTATGTAAACATTAGAAATACATCTCCGCACACAGACAGAGCTGACCTGGAAACAAAAGTCTATTTGTACTAGAAATCTTGCACATTCCTAACAATCCGTTGCGGAAAAGTTTTTGGCCCTGAACTGCGCATCGAAATAATTGTGGCCAGCGACATAGCCGGAAAGATAAAGGCAGTAACTGCCAATGATAAAACTAAATATGAGTATTTTAGACACTTTTTTCGTGTGTCTATTTTGGTCTATTTAATATTTGTTTAGCGGTTGAAGCGCAATTGCACCTGAGCAATAGATTAAACAGTTTGAATAAAGCACACATGTAAGTAAACTCAATCAATAAAAAACTGAACTAAGCCCCAAACAAAGCCGAATTAACACCACGTTTACAATTGTGAAATGCGTGTGTTTAAATAAAATAATCACACTCTGTTGTCTGCTGTCTGGATCGTGCTATATTATTTAATATTTGATACCCTGTAATTTATGTAAAATAAGAAAGAGTATATAGATTGTTAGAGTCGATTTGTATGCCAGGAAAATATGTGTAACAGAGACTCTTCTTTTATTAGAGACCTACACAACTGTTTTAAACAAGTAAGAAAACTCTAGTCGGGCGTGACCGACTAGGGGATACCCTGCGCCCCGTCGAATCTGTGTTTTCATAGAATTTGGGGGAAATTGTGGCCGGTATCCAAAAAATAACAAAATTCAAAATTCCATAAAATATATATAAAGCTAAATACCAAATTTGGTGTCTCTAGCTTTAAAGATGGGCGAGATAGAATTTTTTAGCTGAATTTCGATTTTGTTTTTAATCGATAACAATTAATTGGGGATAGTTATCGATTTTTTAAAACAAACTCGATCTGCGCGTGCTATACACGGACCTACAAAAAAAATTTCAAGTCTCTAGCTCTTATACGGGCTGAAATCGACGTGTTCAAACATACGGACAGACGGACAGACGGACGGACGGACGGACGGACGGACGGACGGACGGACAGACGGACAGGGCCAAATCGATTTCTCTTGTCGTCCTGATCAAGAATATATATACTTTATGGGGTCTGCCACGCCTCCTTCTGCCTGTTACATACATCCAACAAAAACATTATACCCTGATTTCCCATTTTCAATGGGCTCAGGGTATAAAAAGTGTTTCTTTTACCTATCCTATCATATTCGAACTCTGTGAACTCAGCTTGGGTAAAAGTTAAAGACTTCAAAATTGGTATATAGATTGTATATATACCATGATTGTCTTATTTTCATATAAAGACATTTTTAAATGTTACCTGACAGGCCTCACATCGATAAACATTTAATCTGGAATATATATAACATTTTTATAAGCTAACATATATTTTTAATTTTGCTCATCTTCTAACAATATAGTTAAAGTTTTCATCATAAACTCTCTTAGCTTCACATTTATTAAAACAAAATTCCACCTACAGGGTATTTTCTAGTTGATCACCCTTAAATCTCATAAGCTCTCCCAGCTAGTTGTTAGTTAATTGGGCTGCCATTGATTTCTCTTCTGGGGGTCGCTGAGAGCGCTTTTTGCAGAGACGCCATCAGTTAACATAAATGCGTTGAATTTCACAAGAACTGCGACGGGGCGTTCGCAGTTGATATTCGATAGCATCGTTATCTCCATTCAACTCAACTCGACGCGTTTCGACTTGCTCGTACAGCGCGTGCCAGGCAGCAAAGAAACTTTGAATTATTTGCTGATAAGAGTTGAGAGAGAGAGAAAAAGAGAGAGTGGGGGAGAGAGAGAAAGAGAGCGCACGACCTGGAGAGTGGGTAGGGCTGTTCAACTCAAGCGGATCTGGGTGGGGGCTTCCACCTGTTTTTTGCGACATATCCGAGCACGTTTCGAGCGAACAATGTGTAACTGTAAAAGTTCCGTTTGACTGTTTTGCTTTGTCTTGTTATTTTTTATTGAACATACGAATGTTATAAAATTCTTGAAAAACAATCGCAGGAATTGTGCACATGTTGCCGTTGTCTGTTTGCTTACGCAAATCGTTGCGCATACGCAGCGTGTGACCGCGTTTACCGTTAGCGCAGGTTGAGCCACCCAAATCAGCCCACACAGCAGAAACTTCCAGCCCGCGCAGCTTGCGTCAATGTCATAAAACTTTCTCACGTAAGTCAAATTTAGCTGTTGCTTATCCCCCAAAGAGCAGTTAAGATTGCGGCTCATCCCCGAGCCTCAACTGGGCATTACGGGATGTATTAATACGACGTAATGACCACATTTAAATCCAAATTTTAACGTTTATGTCACATTAAGCGCTTGTTTAATGAAGTCATACCGATATTATTTAATGAAGCGCATCGGGAAACTGTCAACATGCTCGGCTTTTACACCTAACCGTCGCCTGATTATCCATGAAATATAAACGAGTTTATGGGCGTCCAGTAAAGATATGCCGAAACATCAGTGAGTAAAGCAAAGATTTCACTCACCCACATTTTCCAAGAATCGCATCGGGGAACCACAACCCGCAAATTGAGTAAATATAAAGTCTATAAATATTCTGAATTTCAAATCGAAAAATGTAGACCTGCACAAAGATATGCATATATGTATCTACATATATCACGTCACATGGGAACCCATGACGAAAACTCATGACGTCAAGTGCGCATATCAGCAATTCGAAAGTCTTACGTCTGCAAGCATACATAACTCGACCTGGTGATATTTAAATAGAACAACAATAAAATATGCGTATATATATCTATATACATAAAACTACATAAATTTGTATATATATTTATTTTTTGTTATTTATGTGTAATTTAGATTTCTTTTAGCACTTAACAATTGTTTAGCTTTGATTTACAATGGCTCAAGGCATATGCTGCCTATAAATAATATAATACAAAATATTTTTACACGTTCTTTTCCACGAGTTTTTTTTTTTAACATAGTCAAAATAAATTTAGTTCTTTATGTGTTAATTCTAGATAAGTTGGAGTGATAACACGACTTAGCAATTTATACAGACTTCTTATGTATACATTTTACATAATAAAATAATAATAATAAGAATAATAATATTTAAATAATAATAATATAATATTTAGTTAAAGCCTTTCTAGAAATTGCCTAAAATTATTGTCACAGTTGGTTGGTTAATATAATTATATATAAATATATAAATAAAATGTTGTTATTTATGGTGCAGCGCTACTATTTTCATGAGCACCACTTTATATGTACACAGCTCTTAATTTCGATTCACATACATGCCATAGCAACACATAATGTTTAGGCATTAGCTGTTCCCGAACTTTCAAGTTTAAGCATGTTTGTCAAGCATACGCACTGTGGCCGTTGATAGCTCGGCAGCGCCTCTTTGCAATCGTTACGCCTACCTCAAACAAATGGCGTTAGGCTTATCGTCTTTCAAATTATCAATAACTGATTCTTGTGATTCATTTAACACAAATTCATAAGCACACATATAAATAGCGTAATATATAGAATCGCTAAGCTACTTTGAACCTGATTAAAGGTTAACTTCCAATCATCCAATCGCTCCCACTCGATTTTTTCTTTTTCTCTATTTCTCTCTTTCTTCGAATTTGGCATATCATGCCAATATATTCACATTAGCATTTCCACTTTATTCATTTAGTATATGCATATTATGCTTTTGAATATTGGCCGCAACTGTACCACAAACAGAAATGATTGTCATTAATTTGGCTTATCGCAAACGTGATAAACGACATGTGACTAACGAGCAGATCACGTTTTTCATCGATGTATGTGGCACAGCAGAAATAAATGTTTCTATTTCTGTGGCGTGGCAACAATTGTATTTATTATGTTTACCATAAAATAGGCCATATTAATGCAGAGACATTACCCAATCAATAATAAATAATCACGCGATAATATGGCAAATGGAACCTATGACCCCTGTAAATCAAGCAACTCGCTAAATATAGTTATAGTTACAGGTGGATTTTTATTATTACTACACTTATGGTAATAATTAAAATAAAATATAATTAAAAAAATATTATCAGAAAGCAAACATTTGGAAAATATTATAATTATTATAATAAAAAAAATTATTTTAATGAAATAACTTAAAATAATATTACAATAATTTTAATAAATTATTAAAAAATAATAAAAATGCCAATAGTAATTTCAATAATAATAACATCAATAAAAACCCATTACTAAGCAAACAAATCTCTTTAAGAAGCCGTTTCCCATTAAGCCTCAATAACAGCGCACTTGACCATAAAATGAGTAATATTTAAGTCAGTGGAAAACCAGGCCAATAATAGTTGCCGTTGCCCCCATCGATGGCGCTATTTTTACAAACAATTCAGCTTTAATTAAGATTAAGTATTTTACAACCGATTGCAATTAAATGTCATAACAAAATACATTCGGCGAAATGCCAGACATGGGCCGACTATTGCCCCGTTTCTCGTGCAATATCTTATCAGGCTTATCGGGCTATATGGTGCAGACCATTTAAAGTGTCTCACGCGTCAAGTTCAGTGGGAAAAGCATGCTCTAGGCGCCACAAAGACCCACATTCTCTCAACTTCAGCTGACTGACGGTCCGCTTATCTCCGCCGTTTACTCAGAGCGGGGGTTAGCAACCCGGGCTGCGTTCGGACTGACAGCAATCGCATACTTCATGTGACACAAGCAAATTGTTCTGTCCGAATGGGCAAATACCTGTAAGGAGTGTACAAAAATAAACTGAAGAGGTACGAAAATAGCTTTGGCGCAGGGCTAAAATTAGCTCAAGGTAACAAAAACAAATGTTGACCAATTCTGCATAAATAGGAAGAACAATAAACAACAACGCAATAAGAAATCGCGGAAAATATTATATCAGCAATAAGCTTACTAGACATAGATATATATATGTATATGTATATGTATATGTACATGTATATGTATATACCTTATAGACCTTATCAGACGACGCAGTTCCGAAGAAAAACAATAAGTCAAGTGCGCAGAGCTGAGATACAGCCGAAAAGGGGGGAACCACCTGAACGGCAGCTCCATATATGGGCAGTATTTAATAAGCTTGTGAAATTATTTTAAGTATTTGTAATATAAACCATTTATCCCTTGTTTTATTGAGAGTTTTATAATTAGTTGACTGACAAGTTTATTAACAACTATCAGGCAAAACCTTAATCAGTGCTGCTTGAACTGGGAGATTAAGATAACAGCCAGAGAACTGCTACAATATTCGCATAGATGAGACAGATATACAAAATTGTAAAGTTTATCATACATATAAAATTGTTATAGATTAATATAAATGTATATATTTAAATATCTTATTTTAATATATGAATAAAATGTCCTGGAATATTAGAAATATAGAAGATCCTTTGAGTTCAAAGAAGATACTCTGAGCTCTCCATGGAGTATAAGCCATGACAAATGTTTATTATCTGATCATTCATTACACCTACATCTACATATTTAATTTGATGACATTTAAATGGAATGATCAGATATCGACAAATCGATCCGCTTCATATTTAAAGTCTATAAATAACGGAAATCGGTCATTGATATTTTCCATGATTGCGGCTAACAAAAAAATAATAACAGAAATAATAATTGGACTTCCGATCAAGTTAAGCCATTCATATATAATTATAGGAACAAAATTTTCCTATATGATCCATTTCCACAATCAGTTATTCCAGAAGCGTCGAGGCAATGTTACCTATATAATTTATAAATGAAAGTGTTGATGCAATTGAAACTAAAAATAAATAAATGCCAGTTGTTTTGTCTTTATATTCCTTTTTTGAGCATTTTTTTTAAGTGTATAAAAAACATAAATCGGTCAATTACAATTTCAATGTGGTTAATAGAAAAACGAAAAATTGTCAATTGGACTTTCGATCAGGTTGAGCTATTAAATATAGTTATACAATAGAGCCAAATTTAAATGAAATATCAGACAAGCGGCTATAAACCTAGGCTGGGCAAATAGTTTGTCGATTATTGAGGCTTCTTACGTAAGACCATCCAGTGATTAAAATATTCTATGAAATCATCCCTTTACCAACTTAAATCATACGTGTCCTTCATTTCAACAGGATTTATTTTCAGATTAACCAAAATATATAATTATTTTATGTATATTACTTACAGCAACTCTGTGAATTCTGAACCACGTAAAAAAAGAATTGTTATTAACATATATGTATTTTAAATATATAAATTTAATCTGCATAGCTTTTAATAAAATATATTATAGAATTATAGAATTGTTATAATATCAATAAATATATAAAATTCTGCACAATCATTGCAAATAATTTTTGAATCGCTTTTTAATGACATCAAATTGTTCAAAGCCAGAAATTATTTTTCTAGATCAATAGAATTAGTTCGCATTGAACAGGCAGAACAATGAGTCGTGCCTTTAAGCTAGCAATTGGACTAATATTTATGGGGATGTTCCTTATGAGGAATACTCAGGTGAATACCTAATGGAACATCCGCCTTCACTTCATTTGTTAATATTCAATTTCATCAACAGGCATCCACTTTCAAGTTTACAAATGCAGTTTGCATTTCGGCAAATACAACTTGGGTCACATTCGATCAATGTCGACTGCGGGCAATTAATCGAAATAAGACGGTTCTGAATGTGGAATTTACTATTCATTATCCCGTCTACAAAGTCGACGTTAATTTCCAAATGAAAAAAAGGGGAAATGGGTATAAGACCTGGTTGGGCAATTACACGGTCGACTTCTGTGGCTTTTTGCGCAAGGCCAATCATCCAGTTATCAAAATTATATACAACATTATAAGGGATTTTAGCTCGCTGAATCATACGTGTCCCTATATGGTGAGTGCTACAGATCTAAGTATATATAGTACTTTTTCTCAACATGTTTTCCTCAACCATTCTGTCAGGGCAAGCAACAAGTTAGGAATTTATACGTGGACGCCAAAGATGTCAGTGTACCTTTGCCTGGCGGCGATTACCTGCTAATTCTCACCTGGCTGTTTGACAAGAGGAAACAGTTCGTAACAAATTTCTACTTTACTTTCACTCCGGATATATTTATGGAATAGCTTATGTTTCAACTATA
Organism: Drosophila pegasa; assembly: GCA_035046225.1. Taxonomy (NCBI): domain Eukaryota; kingdom Metazoa; phylum Arthropoda; class Insecta; order Diptera; family Drosophilidae; genus Drosophila; species Drosophila pegasa. The sequence continues at coordinate 5,031,475 of JAWNOD010000076.1, read as the reverse complement.
TGCTTTCTCACGATCCGATTATAACTTAGTGCAGCGTATACCTTAGACACCTATTAGTATTACTAACTGTTTGGGATTTGGCTTTAGATATTATAAATTAATTGCAAAATTAACATTAAAACTTAATTAGTTTTTGTGCAGCAAACAATTATTTTACTATTATTATTCTGATCAGCTTTATGACATTTTAATCATGTGTATAATTTATATAGCTGAAGTGACATCTCTATCTGTCTGGAGAAATTTGAAAAAAAAAAATCAACAATTTGGAAGTTGCTGCTTTGCAAATCTATTTATAATAAAAGCGCAACAAAACCCAACTTTCAACTGTTAAATAAATTGCCAAGTTAAGTACTGATGTCTACTCAAAGTTATAAGACTCTAAGAAATTTAAATTTATATTTTACTTATATAGTAGATACTAAGTAGGAAATATAAACTTTTCTTATAAACTACAAATTGTCAGTGAATTTTACGGGCTAGCATAATTATTCTAATAAACTCATTTATAATTTATTTATTTTTCAAATTTTAATTTACAATTTAATTTATTTTCTAATATCCACGCCATTTCATAATCAAATCAATTTTGAACTCCAATCAATGCAGTCGAGTAACAATGATAGATATGATCTATATAGAGCTGTATATGTACACACATTTACACTCTAACTGAATTGTAACTGCGCATTAAACAAGGCTAATATATATGTACATACACCAGGAATATGTTCCGAAGGCCAACTTATCAGGCATAGACCCAAATTAGGGCAGACAGCAGACAGCAGACAATACTTCAATTTGTGCCCTCTTGCATCAGCCAATTGGCAATTGGCGTTTAGCGATTAGCAATGAAGTTGGCATTTGATTAGCTGTTTGCTTAACTGTGGTAATATTGCGTACTCGTGTTTAAATTGTGGATTTTTATGAATTTGTTGAATTTTTGTGAATCATGCTTGTCGCGTACTTTGCTCTCGTGTCCCGTGCCTTGTCGGTGTCTCATCAGCTGGAACAGGAAATGGGCATTTCCTAATGTCTGATAAGATTTCGCTGCTCGCTTTTCACTGCTATCAGCGGCTGCAGCTTCTTGTCAGATGTATCTATGACCATATATGGCTCACTGATGTGGGCCATCTGACTACAATTAACAATTACCGGTATTACTCATACGCACATTACTCATACGCCACGTAATCGCGCAGTAGGTGATAGGCCAACGGTTATTTTTTTACCGTTTCGCCGCTTGTTACGCTAGGTCAGTTAATAGCTAAGCTGTCAGCTCGTCTGGTCTATATGCTAATTGCTACGGATTTGTAGGTGTCGCTGTCGCTGTCTCAGCTGCTGCTGCTGCCGCTGCTGTTGCTGTGTGACTGTCGCATAAGCATACGAAATTTATGCATCTCACGGACTTCGGCTTACCTGCCCCGCACAGTACGGCAAGTGCCGCGCATCTAACGGATCTTTCCCATCTCAATTGTATATGAGATACATCTGCTGGCTGCTCCAGTTACGCCTCAAGTTGGCCCCACCGTATGCGCATTTTTAATGCGATTCGTGCGCTCCGCCACACTGGCGACAGCAACCAATTCCAAAGCCCCAATTTGCATCAGAACGTTCTATAACTGTTCATTGGGGCAACTTCCTTTGTCTGCGGCCAAATATTATAAGAGGAAACAATTCACAAAATTTGTAAACTAAAATCAAAGTGTCGAAGCTTTAATGCACTAGATCTTGGAAGGGATGGAGTGGAAGACATAACAGCTTTGGTTTTTTTTTAGGTTTAACGGAAGGAGTGTATTTAAAAGTAGTGGAAGATATATGCAGATATATAGGTATATATTTGAATATAATACATATACAATAAAATACAATATATAAATTGATATATGCATGTTTTTTGTATCATTGCTCGGTTAGTTAAAATTAATGACTTAATGACTTTATATGCAAATATATTTATATATATTTAAGAGTAACTTGAGAGTCTGTTCAATGCGAAAAGTTCCTATCTTCGTTCATTTCTCAAATTCTTCTCTTACTTTCCAGTTTTTCTCTTCTTCCTTTTTTATCACTAGCTTCTTTTATTATCCTTTTTTCGGCCATGTTATACACTCCCTTTTTTCTGGGCTTTGACATTTTCCCACTAATGTTTCTGACTTTCTACTTAACTGTGCAAGATATATCAAAATTTTGAATATTTTGCATAAAACTCAAAGAAACTTGAAGCCTATTTTAATTAGTCTTCTTATAATAGAGACTTTTTCATATACTATTAGCCTTAGATCTCTCCCAACTAACAACTTCAGACAATATCATCAGCAAATCTCACCCATATCTACCCAGTTCAATCAGACAGCCGATCGACCCGACATATATACATAATATATAATATATATAAGGGTAAACAGAAATAAGAAAACACCGAGTCAAAATACAAATGTGAATTTACTTTGATTTTTGCGTTGTTTCTCAACTGAATGCATTAAAAAACTTACGAGTATATGTGTGTATATCGCTTAACGCTACAGGTGAACGAGTATGAGTACGAATATATGAGTGTATGTGAGCGTGAATGTGAATGTGAATGTGAATGAGTGCGAGTATTTTAAGCCTAAGTAACTTGAATGCATACAAATTGGAACTGAATTTTGATGAATTGTGCAAAAAAAAAACTAAAACAATATCAAAGCGTGTCGATGTCGATGTCGATGTGTGTGGGTACCGTTGTATATATGTGCTTCAGTATCGTATTCAATGAGTGCAGGGTATCTGGTTGGCATCCTTCAGATTGGCCAGACGCAGCTGCTCCAGGGCAATCTCATGAGCCTTGAAATGATCGCGCGTCGCCTGCTCCCACTCGCTGAGGCCGGTGGAGCTCTTGAAGGCGGATGATGACGAGCTATAGGTGGAGCTGGCTGGAATGGAGCTGGAGCTGGAGATGGAGCTGGAGCCGGCGATGGAACTAGAACTGGAGCTGGAGCTGGAGCTGGCGCTGGAGCCGCTGCCAGCAGTCTTAAACAATGTTGCTGGGGCAGTGCTGATGGTCTGGACCAACTGCTGAGCTTGGGGCTGTTGGGTATAGCGCACCAGGAAGGGATTATGTTCGGCCAAGAGATAAGCTTCAGCGCTGGGTTGATTGGCGGAGATGATCTGGTTGGGTTGTCCGCTCTGAATGCGCAAGAAGAAACCGTTCTGCACCTGTTGCTGTGCTGCGATGGGCTGTGCTTGAGCGGGTTGGGCAGGCTGGGCAGGCTGTGACTTGAAGCCGCCTTCGGCGGACTCCGCCTTTAGTTTCAGCTGCAGCAGCTCCTGCTGCTCGGCCGCCTGACGTTGGGCTTCCTCTATGCGTTCGTTATTCATGCGCTGCAGCTCCTGCTGCTCCAGGGCAATGCGATCGGCCTCGAGCTGGCGACGCTCCTCGAGCAGACGCTTCTCCTCGCGCTGACGCTCCAGCTCCAAGAGACGCATTTCCTCGCGACGCTCATTCTGCTGCTCCAGCTGTGCGGCCTGCTCACGCTCTTCGTAGCGAATCTTGTCTGCAATGTCGGCGACCTTGTCTTCGGCCTTCAGCTTGGCCTCGTTGAGCATGGCGATCTGCAGTGCCTGTCCCTTGGGCGTCTTGGCGGGAAGGTATGCGCCAGTGCTGGGATCGTAGCTCTTCAGGCCAACTTCTGGAGCAGTTGTGGGCAGTGGGGCGTAGGCTTGTTGCTGCTGTGGTTGGGCCTGTGTCTCGGCTGCTTGACGCAGTATGGCTTCGTTATACAGCTTGAGATGTTCCTCGCGAGCGCGTTGCACTTCCGGCGTATCTTCCACGGCCTGGGGGACCTGTTGCTGCTGCTGCTCAGTGGGCTGAATGGGCGTGGACTTAAAGAGTTGCTGCTGAATGGCCTGGGGCTGGGCCTGGGCCTGGGCCTGGGGCTGAATCTGTGACTGTGACTGCTGCTGTTGTGACTGCTGCTGCAGTGCCTCGTTGTAGCGCCTCAGGTGTTCCTCGCGTGCGCGCTTCACCTCCTCGGTTTCCTGCACTGGCTTGGGCGACTCCAACGGGGCGTTGTTCTGCGGCTGAGCGGCGAAGAAATTCTGCTTGAGCAGCGGCTGTTCGATCCTGGCAACGGGCACCATTTGCGACTGGGGCTGGGCGACGAAGACGGCCTGCTTGAATCCGGACTGCTCTGGCAGAGCTGCCTCAGCGTTGATCACCTTCAGGCGCGCCTCGTTCCATATGCGCATCTGCTCGTCGCGCACGCGCTGCAGCTCGGGGCTCAATCCGGGCACGGCTTCGAAGGCGTTCATCTTGATCATCTGCTCCAGGGGTTCGTACTGTGAGAGGATGTTGGCCGTTGGCTGCTTGCCCTCGGCGCGCATGCGCTCCAGCTCCTGCCGCAAGGCATTGTAGCGCTGCTCACACCAGGCGCGGAAGAGGGCCAAACTCTGCTGCTGCTCCACCTTGTTGGAGCCGCTGCTGCTGCGCACAAAGTTATTCTCCGACTGGACGACGCTGCGCACGCCGTAGACCGGCTCCGGATAGTTGAAGGCAATCAGACGCTCGGCTCCGGTGTTGTCCAGATAGCGGGTATAGCCCTGCACCAGTTCGCCGTGCACGGGAAATTCACCGCGTGCCGGCGCATAGGCCAGCAGATTGTTGCGATAGCCAATGGTGTGCGCATGCGCACCCAGAGCCAACAAGCTGAGCAGCAGCAGGCGCATCTTGGTGGATCCTCGTGGGGAGTGCGTTGAGTCTACGACTTGTAGGACTTTTGGTTTTCTCTTCTGAATAACGCAAAACTTCACTACAACTTCGACGACTTGACTTGACTGGAGTTGGACGACTGTTGGCTGGCTGTGGCCCAGGCATTGCCTTTTATAGTCTAAAGACTAAGAACCGCAAGGGCGCAAGTTCGCTGGCTTGTCCTTGGGCTAACCCGTTCGGTCGGCATGAGGATGTGCCAATAAATATTTTGTTACCCCAGGTCCAGCGCAGATATCACATCTCCGGTCTAAGGTCTCTGATCTCGGCCCTCGGCCTGTCAGGCCGTTCTGTGTATTCTCGGCCAGGTTAATTGAGGCGAGTCTTGGCAATCCTGTTGGTTCTTCTTCCGTTATGCTGGCCCGTTCCATTCACCAGCAGCAGCACAGCTGCCCCAAGGTCAGCTCGCGTGTATTTTTAGTAGCAAGGCCTGCTGGCCTGTTGCATGTTATGGCCCAGTGCATAAATTAAGCACCGCAAAGGGCAGACAGCTGCAGATACAGTTGCATGCCCGATAGCCCAGATCGATTTATCACATGCGAACGCAGCTCCTCTCGCACAGGCCTAGCAGACTCTTGGCCATTATTATTAAGTGCTGCTGTCATTTGTCAAGATATCAATTGATGGGCAGCATATACAGAGCTGCCCAGTTGAGACCCGAATATGGCGTGCACTTATTTTTAGACGCAACTGTTGTACAGTCGCCGCCGAGACGCGCCTGCAAGACGACCCGTTCCCCATCTTAGGGGGCACATTGACAGGGCTTAACCGGTTCACGGCGTCTCCGTTGCGGCATTTAATATTAAATTCGAGTCGGCGCCGTTATATGGGCAATTCACAGACTCATATGCCATATATATACAGACCATATACCACACATGTCTGTATGTATGTGCAAGGAAAGTCGCCAAGGCTGTCATAAAATAAATTATGCAAATTAAATTATTCGAGAATGTGAAAATCAATTGGAAATTTTTGTGGTTTTAAATGTGTGTAAAATTTTAATTATTTTTGTTTGTTCAACATTCGACAGTCGTTGACAGCAGCCGCTAACTGCAATTTGGATGTGCAATAATTATAATTATTATAATTATTATTAATCATTTTTTATCAACAATAAAGGAGGCTCGCTTTGTTATTGTCGCACAGATGATATATAACACAAATATTTAGTTAAAATATAGATAGAGATATAGCTGAACGCGATTTAGGTGCGAATTTGAACACCTGGTGGAAATAAAGATATATGTCTTTTATATATTATATTTATAAATATATACAGAGACTATAACTAGTTTTATTGAACATGTTTCTTCATTCATCCGCACAAATGAAACATTTTTAATGATTTTACTTATGGTGCGAATGAACTGACTGTCTTCCAGTTTGACTCTTAGAGCATCAATAAAATATAGTAATAATAGAGATACATACATACAATGCAGGCGAATGAAGAAAAAGTCGATTATAAAAAGCTAAGAAAATACTTATATATAATAAAATTATTTTTTAGTTTAAAAACCTGTTTATGACATTTAAAAATGTGTAAATTTTTAAGTTTTTAGTTAAGCAGAAAGAAGTAATACAATACATATAATCAATAAAAAGTATTAAAACGAGTTAAATTTTGTTTATAAATATATATGTATATATTTTATACACTTATATATAAATTTAACTAACAATATAAATTTATTTATCTATTACTAGTAACTAAATTATAAATGAAAGCAAATTACAATAAAATTATTTTCAATAAAACCTTTTTGTTATAACTTATTAAATAATTCTAAGTACTACTAAAATTCCCAAGAATATAATATTATATAATATAACTATTATTAAGTCATTTCAATCCACCATAATTAATGAAATATTTGCAAAATTCAAGTTTATGCTCAAATAACAAAAAAACCATTGAAAATTAATTTTTTATGAAAACGTATAAAAGACAACGTTTGCAAACGTTTTGTGTCATAAAGCCATATAAAAACAAACAAACAAATTTTGCGATAACTTTTTAGCACTAAAATTAGATTTTAAAAAATATATAAAAAAATTTATATTTTTCACTATTGATTTTAAAAACATTTTCATTTGAGGCAGTTTGCAAATTAGCAAATAAAGAAAAACGAGCAAAACTAAAATAAAGCGCAATAAATAAATAAATACAAATTATTTGAATACATAAAATAAAATAATAAAATATAAACAAAATGCTGCTATGAATTCACTCTATCATCTAGTAGGAAATGGTCCAGCTGCTGCCTGCAAAAACTGCTTAGAGGTCAAAGAGGACAAGAGGAATGTATGCAGCATAAAGCTATATATGTCAAGCTACAAACTCTGCCGGCCACACCTAGGCTTGGATCTAGAGCAGTTGAAGCTTGATGGAACAGCGGAGCAGGCTTGGTCTCACCTGCTCATCACATGCCAGACGGCATTCTGGGCACACATGCCTTTAATCACGTATTGTCAATCTTAACACTTGGCGGTGAAACAGATCACAAGGCAAGATGACTGTGATATTGCCACAATAGCTATGACTCTTTATGAATATAGGCAATTATACAGATTTTCACGTAAGTCGGTTTTTTTTGGCAACTTTCTCGGAGGGCAGATTTCATAAGACACTTTGCAGAGCTTGTTGCTAGGGCTTTGGCATGTAGTAGAAAGATTATTATTTATAGCTATAGATTTCATTTGAACTGACCACGGTCACGCTGAGAGAGACGCTGAGAGCGACAGCGACGTCGGCGTTGGCGTCGGCGTCGACTGCGACGTCACATGTTCGCCAGAATTTTTGGACCTGGATCGGGCGTTGATCAATTTAATATTTTCATCTGTTTTGTTTTATGTGCGTCAGTCTCGCAATTTATTTTAATTTTTTTGTTCTCCACGCGCTGCCAACGAACCTAAATGGTTCCCGAATGGAAACGGAGGCACGTCCCATTTAATTAGAGCAGCCGCTTACCGTACTCCATGCACGTTGCGCCTTATCTTATCAGGCCGAAAATATATAACTTCGATTAGCCGGGCTCCAGTCGGTGCGACGTGAGCACGGCTACCGGTGTTAATTACCATATAATTAGCACACTTTATGCATTCATTAAGATGTCTGCCCAACGCACGCACGTATATCAAAGCGAAACCACGGCGCAGCTTTCGAGCTTTTTAAAGATGTTTTTCCTGTTGCTGTCTCCGAACCTTGACAGCAATAACAAATCCTTAAAACATAGCCGATTTATGTAAATTTTCAATTTATTTATTTTTATTAATTTTTTTTTTTTTTTTTTTGGTTCTGTTTCATCACACGGCAACAGCTAATGGCCAATAAACGTACTTGAACCATGCCAAGACAGACGCCAAAAGCGAGCCACGCTCTGCGCCTCACGTGCGACTCGGGCTCAAAGCTTTGGCATTAGCGATTACGCATAAATTTATGAATATTAAAGTAAAGAAAAAACCCAGTGTCGAGAGACGCCGACTCCGACTCAGACCCAGTTCCAAGTTCCAGTTAGCCGACGTCCGACGTCACAGTGCGGAACTTTCAGCGACTGCAGCTGCGTGCAAATTAATTTACAAATTTAATGCCTCGCAATATGAACTCAATGAAAGTAAATAAACGTAGTCTGTGACCGCTAAATACCCTGTAATGGGTTGAGTAAATATGCCACTTAAGTTGTTAAAAGATTGTTGTATTTAATTTAATATTCCTATATAAAATGTAGGGTATATATCTAGGCTAAGCTAAAGCTAAATAGCTGAGTTGGTTTACAAGTGAAAGCTTCTACTTCTTGCTCCCTTTGCCTTACACTTACTATCTCAAATATGCCCCACTCACTCTCTCCCTCTTTCACCCCTCTCTTTCCAGCCCACTTCCACTAATTACAGGGTATTCATTACTTTCAGCAACTGTCTTCATTGAATTTTTGTGAATGGTTAAAACGCAAAATATCAAAGTCAGCAAAACTGTTTTTTTTTTCTTCTAAATTAATTTGTTGGCCAGAAAAAAACCCAAAGCAATTTGTTTTCCCACTAAGCGCCTTAGTTAGGATTTTAGTTTAAATAAAAGTTGGCAAATAATGTGGTTTAATACCTCTGGCATTAAATTATCTTTTTTTTTAACTTTTTTTGTTTGTTATTCTGTGGAATGTTGGGCAATTGGACGTTTGGAGCTGTGCATTGCTTGAGTTTTATAAATAAATATTTGTTATTTTAAAAACAAAGCCTCGGCGTCAAGGCCATTTATTTTCATGCACAAGATATTCTTTTTATAAACTTTCGATAAAAATGCTTTGTTAGTACTGGACTTGCCGCCATGGTAGCATTTACGTCATTACGCCGAAATCCGTTGAAATTTGACAAGAAAACCAGTTTCCAGCTGACCCATGGGGAAGTTCCCCCCGCCGGACAAACAACATTGAAGCGTGCTCCAATTGCGCGCACTTTGTCCGCCTCGACTGGGCTATTGGCTTCTGGCCAGTGGCTATTGGCTGTTGGCCGTTGGCTGTTGGCCGGCTGCTTTGCTCTACGCAGTTCCGTTTCATGTTCAGCCGTACAAGCAATTACTAAATAAATACATCAATTAGAGCGCCAACGCACAGTGACCTACACGACGGCGAACACTTGGCGATTCTCAAGTGCAGCTTAAAGCTACACTGAGAGAAAGATGTGTCTGTGTTTGATGATGATAATGAGAAGGATAAGGAATATGGAAAATAATAGGATAATTATTTAGATTATAATTATGATTATAATTGAGATGATGACAATGACAATGTCAATGATAATGACAATGACAATGACAATGATAATCATAATATATTGACAACAATTTTTTTGTTCGGAGTATAATTATAATGAAAATAAATATAATATTGTAGTAATGATAATAATAATAATAAAATACCTAATATTGTAAATAAGACTGTTATCATATACTTCGCATAATTTTTCGCATGATGAATTTAATTTTAATTATTTTTTATTTATTTATTTTTTAATTATAATTTACAATTTAATTCCCATTTCGCTCAGTGTAATTAACGGCCACATCAATACACTTCAATCGCAGACAGTCGCTAAATTAATTTGCATTAGTAATTAAGGCCATGTGGCGCTGGGATTTTGGGGCGTTCTATGAGTTTCGCATTGAATTGAGTTGTCTATGTCTATGGGGGAAGACGCTCACCTGTTGCGCCATCAATCAGCGTTTTAAAGCCGCGCTCAACTCGCGTCGCGACCTCACCTCCACGAATGCACCTCAATTACCTGTCCACCTAAGCGCGTAAATAATGACGCGTTTCTTCTCATTTTTGGAAAACTGATTAAACATGTTTATTATGTGTCGCACTTGTGTATTTACGCTCTTAACTGCGCCTTTCGCGCCACCTGTCCAATCTGTCAACTGTTTCGGATCGTCGCTTATTACAATAACTCGAGATCTGTTTCTTTGTTACGTTTTCGTTTTGTTTGGTCATTTGACAATTTAATTGGATTAAGTTCATTTGTTGTGACGCGTGCAGCGTGTGACTCTCAAGTTGGGCCAACTGTGGTGTGGTGGGAGGGGAGTTTGAAAAGATTGCCAGACAAATTTGCGTTATATAATTCTGTATAAAGATAGAGTTGAATGATCTTTGACATTGAGATATTTAGTGGAATTTAACTTAAAATAAATATTTTTATATAAATAAAAACTAATTTTAAAAATTATTTATAATAAAATCATTCAATCATTTTTTGTTTAAAACATTTATTTTCTGCATTTACTTTACCGTTAAATTTAAACAATATTCAATCTTGTTATGGGCAACTACTACAAATACTTAATTGTCTACGCTTGACGCTTAACTCTAGTAATTTGCATTAATTACACACCGTAATTATAATAATAATAATAATAATCATCATCATCATCATCGTAATACAACGTAATAATAATAATAATAATCAAACTTTTGCATATTTGTTCATACGGAAATTAAAAACGGAACGGAACACTTAATTAACACGCATACATACATGCATACACTCACACACTCACTCACACACACACACATACAATTTAATGCTATTTGTAAATGTTCTGTTATTTCGTTTGTTGTTACTTTTTACAGTGTTTGTTGTTGTTGTTGTGTTTTTAAATTTGTAACTTAACTATTTTTTTAATGTTTTTTCGCTTTGTGCTTAAAACTATTTAACTTAAACATTGATTTGATTTTTCGTGAAACGTGTTGAGGTTATAAATTCCATTTTGTTGTTGTTCTTCTTGTTGCAAAGGACTGAAATTTTGAAATATATTTTACAAAAAAATTTAACTAAGAATCGAATCTTCTTCTTCATCTCTTCAATAAAACAAATAAAAACAAAAACACTTGCAGTGCAAAGAGTGGGAAAAAATGTTGCAAAAGGTTAAGAAAATATCGAACGAATACTCTAATGGAGGGCCTTCTCTTTACATTTCTCTGTTAACAATACAAGCAGCAGCTCCCGACTTTCGAGAAACTCTATCCTAACGGCTTTCCTTATAATGGGGCTATACATTGAGTGGGAGCAACTGAGGCGGTGACGCGTTCGCATTTACCAGCGTAAATGCAATTGCGCAAACAGTTTTCACATAATGGGATCCGGGCCCTGACCCTCTAGATCGGATACCTGACTCTGATAGTGCAACGCATCTTGGTATGCCTTCTTCACGGCCTTGCGCTCCGCCGGCTTGCGCGACTCCACCAGCTTCTGCTGGTCCAGCTGCTTGTCGATGCCCAGGATGTCCAGCTTGTTGGCCGGCAGCCATTGCCAGGTGCGCTTCACGTCGAAGAAGAGCACCAGGAACACGACGTCGTCGAGACAATTCTTGCGCAGCGCCAACACGTCCGTTGGCGGCGCCGGCAGCGGCACCCCATTGTAGACGAACCCCTTCGGTGTCTTGGGGTCGAGGATGAGCGCTGGGTACCAGGGATAGCCACGGCATTTGGCCCACACCAGCTGCAGTGGCTCCAGCGCTGCCTTCTGGTTGCTGTGGTTGTGCCGCACATGCACCTCGGTCGCCGTCTCCTCCAGCTCGTGGTGCAGCTTGTTGGCCTTGTTGTTGTTCGTTAAGGTGGTGGCTGTGGTGGTGCTCCGTCGCGCCTTTATGCTGTTCACCAAAGGCGACGCATTGGGCGTGGCTGATCTCAGTTTGCCCACCTTGCGCAGCAGCGGCGGCGGCGTCGCCGTGGAGCTCGTGGACTCGCTCAGATTGTTGCGCCGCTTGCCACGCCCACGTGCAGCTGCCATGCCACCGCCACGCCCCTGTAACGGCGTGGGCGTGCTGCGTGTCACACGCGCATTCTTGGCGTCCAGCTGGTGCTGCCTCTGCTGCTGCTCCTCCTCATCGTCGTCGTCATCATCATCCTCCTCATCGTCGTCGTCGTCGTCGCTGTCGGAGCTGCTGTCGCTGCTGCTGATCGCCATGTTGCCATTGCCCTGCGCATTATTCAAGCTCGCATGCTGCAAGTCCATGGCATCCGTGGTGCACTCCTGCGAGTCGTCGCGCATCGCATGCGCCTTCGTGCTATCCGAATCGCCGTCCTCGCTGTGCGCATCGCCGTCGCTCGCCTCGTCGCTGTCGAAGTCCGAGCAGCTGCCGGACATGCTGAAGTCGGAGCAACTGCTGCATGGACTGCTCGACTGGGAGGGCGCATCGTCGCTTTCGCTAACATCCCGCTGATTGTTGGCCCGGTAGACGCGAAAGCTGTCTGGAATGCGCTCAAAGGGCAGCGCCGGATCCGCCGACGCTAAGGCAGGTATGGACTGAGCTGCGGTCGGCGTCGTCATCGTCGTCGCTGCTACTGCTGCCGCCGCCGCCGCTGCTGCCGCTGGATTCGGCGACTTCTTTGGTGACGTCGATGGCAAACGTCGATAGCGCGCCGGCCGCTTAGGCGACTTGGACATGCCCAAGCCCGTGCCCAGGCTCAGGTTCAGCTTGTTGTTCAGCGACAGCGCCGAGGCCGTGAGACTAGCACCTGTCACGCCCATGCCCACACCACTCGCCGTGTTGTTGTGCGTCGTCAGCGCAAAGCTGCTCATGGCCGTGGGCGCCACTGCAGCTGCATGCAGCGAAGCATTCAGCGTGCTCGAGGCAGCGGTGGCCGCCGTTGCAGTCGTCGAATTGGAGCTGGCGCTCGTCGACTGCGTGCTCGATGACTGCGAGTTGTGGTGCTCCTCTTTGACGGGCGTCGTCAGTGGCTCGGACGGTCGCTTGAGCGCCGCCTGCGACTTGCGCGTCAATAAAATGGCAGTTCTAAAGGATGAAAATGGGAAGTGAAAGGTTAATAAAAGGTCCTATAAATTGAGTAATAAATAGATTTATATGTAACTTAACTAGAGTATGCCTGACTCATATATGCTAAACTCTAACCTATTTATCACGTGCTCCACTTTGTTTTCGAAAGTTGATGCTGATTCATATTATTCCAGCTTGTGACGCACGGACATCTTCTCTCTTAAGACAACCCCAAAAAGCCCCGAAATGGATATATTTATCTGGGCTATACCGTCTTGTTTATCACACTTTTAAGATTTTGGCGGTATTTCCCTTACTAAAAATTCACTTTAGGGGATATCCACTTCAGATTTTTGCTACATAATTAAAACTAATAACAGCTGCTGGATTAACTCATCAAGCAGATGCGATATATAGATATATAGTTGAAGAAGTGCTAAATACATAATTGCTAATTGCTAATCTACTAAACTATTCGACTCTGCTTGCCAATCCAATAATAATCAATCATAAAACAATAACAAACAAAAACCTAATTAAAAAAAATCTCTATAAACACTTTTATGCCCATCTTCCAAGGCATCTCACAACGCACCTTCGATTAATGCCCACGGGGGAGCTGCTATTGTTGAGGCTCTTGACGGGACTGCAGGGCGGCGTTTGGACCATATGCCCCGTGTCTTTGCTGACATTATCGTCCGCCAGCGAATCGTCATCCGAGTCATCCTCGTCGTCCTCATCGTCGTCCTGCTGCTGGCTCTGCTGCATATCCTGCGATTCATCCAAGTCCATGGCGCTGCTGTTGACACGTTTGCGCGTGCGCTTCTTCGAGTGCTTCACGCGCGTCTCTTCGTTGTCTTCGTCACTTTGCGAATGCGCATGCGTTGAGTAGCGCTAAAAGGATTGGTCATTAGTCAACTAATTAATTTATTCCATTTACAATTGGGTACTCACCGCTGCAAAGCGCGCCTTTTGCAGGGTCTTGCGCATTCGGTTGATTTCAAGGCGGATCTGCTTGATCTTCTTCGTGCGGTAGCTGGGATTCTTAAGCACCTGCGACTTGTCGGCCAGTATGAGCAGCTTCTGCACCACATCCTCGCTGGGCGGCGCCGTCAGCAGCTGTCGCAGCTCATGCTCCACCTCGCCCTCTACGTGATCCACATGGATGCGTTGTCCTCGCTCCAGCAAGCCATCCCGCTGCAGTTCCTTGCGCACCTGCACGAAGAGCGGCGCTGCCTGATCCCTCATCCTAATGCCAGCTCTGTAGAACACCGTATCCTTGTTGTTGTACGCCAGACAGTTCTGTATCATCAGATCGAAGTCTGCCTCCAGCTGCTCGAGCTTTGTGTAGCGGCAATCCTTGAGCTTCGTGCGCATGGTGCCCAGATCCATGGGCTGCTTGACTATGTCCATGTAGTCGGGCACCTCGCTGGTGTCCACGGGCTCGCGGAATATCTCCATGGTGTCGCGCGTTTCCAGCGCATCCAGCAGCTTGCCGAGCGCCGACTCAAGCGGATTCAATTGTAGCATCACGACCTCCTCGGAGATTTTCACAAACGCCACCTTGAGCTTCTCACGCTTACGCACCAGCTCACAGAGCAGACGCGCTCGCTCCAAGTCCTGGCGCAGGCATTGCCAGTATTTGAGCTGCCGGTACAGTTCCTTCGTGTCCGGTGAGCCTTCGATGCCGTTGCGCTGGATCACCCCATGATTGTTGCCCTGACTCTGCAGCCGGCGCAGCAGCGGAACTCCGTTGCGATAATGTCGCTTTAGCGTCCAATAGGCAATGATGCGATCAAGGAACTCCCGCTTCTTCTGCATGTGCACCATGCCAGCGATCTCGTGAACACGATCCGGCGGTATTGTCGGTATCAGCACCACGGGCGCCGTCGAACGCTTCTTGGCCAGCGCCTTGCGCGCCTCACGCATCTTCAGGCGCGTATCCTCGAAGTCGGGTACGTTCGTCTTCAGCTTGGCGTCGGCGGGCGTATGGGCGTGGCAGTAGGCAAACTTCTGCACATGCACCGAGCTGTCGTTGTGGCCATCCTTGACCGTGTCCATGGTCATATAAAGGCCCGCCTGCTGGGCGCAGGTGACGTGGAAGGCGGCATAGCAGCTGTTGCGATGGCACTGTATACACGCGCCCAGACCCTTCTCCTTGCACACGTAGCAGGTGAGGCGCCACCGAGCTGCCGGTATGGTCTCAATAGAATCTGAGGGAGAATGCAAAAAAAATATTGTATTGGATTTGGAAGGGTATCTTGAGCGGCTTACCAATTGGCTCCAGGAACACGGTATTGGCGAAGCGCACCTCTGGTATCCACAATGCACATACCACGTGCGCCCACTGGCCGTGATCCGTCTGCTTGAACGCTCCGCCCGCATTCGGACAGAGCACACAGTTGACCGCCTTGCTGGGCGATTGAAGGCAACGACGGCACAGCCATTGGCCTTCGGGTATATAGGGCACACCGTAGCAGTCCTGATGCACGGCCAGGTTGCACATGTCGCAGAAGAGTATCACGTTCGTGTTCTGACACTCGCCGTCTAAGCAAATGCAGCACACAGCATCGTCGTCCACCTCGACGCCGGTGGGCGTGCCGTTGGCGGCTGCCTGAAAATGAGATTCCTTTTCGAGGCGGTCCATTAGCAGCTCCATGGTGTCAGTGCTAACAGCATTGAGATTTTGCTTGGCCCGCAACTCGTTCATGTGATCCAGCCAGGCGCAATCCTCCTCATCCACATCGTATTCTATCTCGCCGTCCAGCTCCTCGGCCGACTTCTCAATGAAGCGATAGTAGGCCAAGGGCCTGGGCGGCGCATCAGGCACATTGTAGTCATCGATCTCACGGACATTCGCAACGGGCACCTGCACCTGTGCCCACGCGGCATGCTCCTCCAGCGGCGGCGCATCCGCATTCAATATACAGCCCCGTTCCACCAGCTCGGCAAACTCCTCATCGTTGACCATCGGCAGCGGCTCATCGATGCCCAAGCGCACGCTCTTGCCATCGATATTGAAGGTAACCGTGCCCTCCTGCTCGTTGTAGGAGACCAGCGATTCCGGATTCGTGGTGCTCCTGCCATTGCCGCAACCATTTTCCCCCTCCGAATTGCCACCGCACCCGCCGCCCCCGCCACTGCCGTTGTCTTTGGGCGTCGAGTGGAGCGCGCGAGAAGAGCGCGCCCTTTTTCGATTGGGCTTCACAATTGGCGTCAGGGGCTGCGGATTGTCGTGGTCGTAGTTGGTGAGATGGCCCTGGAGGCCAGCTAACGTCTTGTAGCTGCGATCGCAGTCGCGCACCGGACAGGCGAACGGCGGCTGGGACTGTTTTGATTTCACACCTTTGCAGTACTCCACGACATCAAAGTCGAGTCCCATTGCTGCGGCTGCGGCTGCTGCTGCGTGTTGTATTTGTATTGGTGTTATTCCTGGTGACAAACGGTGTCTGCGTACGGCGTGCGGTTTCTCATATATACATCTTATTTGTTTGTTAATGCAACGCGCGCGCGAATCGCTTGTTTACCCTTGTTATTACTAATTTTTCGCTGGCTTGCGAATTTCTGGCGAATTTTAACAATGTATTTGAGTATTTTGCAGCACCGGTTCGGCCAGCATGCCTGCTAGTTAGCTAACAACACTGCGCACACTATTCGATACACTCGATATGTGCACATCGTATGCAAAAATATCACCGAAACTGCGCAATTAGCACAATCTACACAAATGTAATGTTATTTACTCGCTTCACTTAGTTGCATAGGCTGGGTTGTGGTTCATAAAGCAGCCATGGCATCTGCTATCACTTGACGTTGTACAACACTGCCAGCAAGAGCAGCTGCAACGAGCACATTTGCTATAAACAAAACTGCCGGTATCCATATGTCAGTTTATTGAATAAAAACAAATAATTAGCATTGCAAGCACAAGTTTGATTTCAAATAAGCTAGAAATATTAAGTAAATTATAAAAAAATATTTATTTGCGCGGGAAAACAGCTGGATTTAGTGTTTGTCAATATCGGCATAGCAGCGTGGAGTTGCCACTTGGCAACAATCGATAGTTGCTCTATATTTCTTATCGATATTTTTTTATGTCATATCTCGCTTGTGTTGTAGGGGCGACGCGCTTCTCATTGCCGCCATTTGAAATAAACGGCAAGCGATCGAAAAGTAAAAGTTGTTTTTCATAAATAAATAATTTAAGTGTGTGAACAAAATGGACGACCTCCTGGGCGTAATGCAAACTGTGTCCAAACTCCACATAGAAATGGAAGCAATACGCAAGGTATACAAAACCCTTTTTACAGTTACATCGAGCTGCGACATTCAATTTCTCGCTTTCCTCGCCAGACCCATTTCGAGGAGTTGGACCAGTTGTTCTTCGGCATAACAGCTGCCATGGCTGAGGTGAAAGTCACTGAAGCTGTACCTGCTGCAGTGCCCAGCAATAACATCAGCAATAGCTCGATTACGCCGCAGCAGACAAAGAAGCGACCCAAGCGCTTGACATCTTTGGCCGAGGACGATGGCGACGGTAAGTTGTGAAATGAATATGAGAGACTCCCTATTAATTTATATCGTAAAAAGCACACTCAGATTTGGCATCAATTGCCGAGAGCGAAGTCTCACAGCGGCAGAGCGCGCGCATCGGCAATGCCCAGTTACTGGCGGCAGCCGACGAAGAGGACACCGAGGAGGTGGTGAATACGACGGGCACGCTGATGCCGCCGCCGCCAGCGCCTGTGGCAGTGGCAGCTGAAACAAGCCTGAGCAGCGGACGGCCGCAGCGCGCGGCCAAGCTGCGCTCGGAGAAAAATCTCAAGGAGCAGCCGTTAAATTCAAAGCTTCGTCGTCCCAGCACTGAGGATACGGTCAAGATTAAGCTGGAGAGTGAACAGCGTGCATCACAAATGCATACAGCAAAACCGTTAAGTATTGCCCCAGAGGAAGCTGTGGTTGCCAAACCGTCTGTACCCGAGGCAGTCGCGTCGAAGGCCAAGGAGAGCGAGTTGTCCACCACGAATCTGCGGGTGAAGGTCAAGCGTGAGAAAATAAGCAACGACAGCACAGCAACCACAACAGCTACACTGGAATCCACGAAAACGGTTACAAACGAATCCACCATACTCTCAACAACAACCACGAAGAAAGGACGCAAAAAGAAGGAAACGCACAAGCCCATTAAGGTGGAACGCCTTAGCGATCTGGACAAGAATATGCCAATTGCATCGCGCACACGACGTGGTAGCAATACCACACGCAACTCCCAGGAGTCGGAAACAGCTGCTCGACCACAAGCCTCCATCTACGAGGATGCCGTGGAAGATGTGCCCCCTCCAGTAGTAGCCCCTGCTGCGGTTGTAATGAATGAAACCGTAACCTTGCCCAATGCCACATTCGATATCCATTTGCCCGCATCGAATGCCACC
Organism: Drosophila pegasa; assembly: GCA_035046225.1. Lineage (NCBI taxonomy): Eukaryota > Metazoa > Arthropoda > Insecta > Diptera > Drosophilidae > Drosophila > Drosophila pegasa. The sequence continues at coordinate 5,013,030 of JAWNOD010000076.1, read as the reverse complement.
ATGTGCATGGGTGACAATTTGGCAGGCAATGCCACCTTCCAAGTGGAGTCCGAAAAGGAAAGCTCGATGAAGACGGCGCGCGAGGAGACCAGCTTGCCCGATGAGGCGCAGGATAACAGCTTGTTGACCGAGGACGAGTCGCTGCATGAGGCAGTCAAACCACAGATCCCCGAGCAACCAATACCCAAATCCCTGAAGGGCATCAAGCTACCAGCGCGCACGCACGAGCTGTTCAAGTAAGTTTTAGTGAGTGATTACTGTACAAGTCTCAGATTGATACATAATTCTCTTCCTTTCAGTCCTCTGATGCAGAGCCCCGTGAAAATGCGCGTGGAGGCCTTTGAGAATGCCGCTCAAGCTCAAAGTAATCTGCGCTCCAGGCGCATTAAGGATGCTGTACGTTTGCTCGATAGATTAACTCTCAGACACATTTATAATACTCATTGCTTCTGCTTCCCCAGGGCACGACCGGTTCGAGCACAACGCCAGTCATTGGCAAGTTGCCGGCTCCAACGCTGGGACGTTTCCTGACGCCCACACAAAGCTCGACCGCAGCGCTTGTTAACTCTGCGCAGCCCAAGAAGGCGCCCATGAGCGCCTGCAAGGCCACCACCTTAATGAAGACAGCGACAGGCACGAATCTTAAATCCACCAATTCTAGCTCCAGCAAGACCTTGACACGTGAGAACAGCGGGGAGGATTTCCGCAAGGGACTGCATCTGCTGGCCGAGGAGCGTAAGAAGCAGCGGGAGCAGAAGCACCTGCAGGCAGCGCAGCTGCGCGAGGCCAAGGAACGTGAGCGCGCCGAGCGCATGGCTAAACTGGCCAAGGAGCGCGAGGAGAAACGCCTGAAGAAGCAGCAGGAGAAGGAGAAGCTGGAGGAACGCAAACGCTTGGAAATGGAGGAACTGCAACGCAAGTTGTGCCAGCAGGAGGAAGCCGAACGCTTGAAGAAAGCCAAGGCCAAGGAACAGGAACGCGAGCTGCTGCTGCAAATGAAGCTGCAGCAGCAGCTGCAGTCGGCCAAGTCGAAGAAAATGATGCCGCCGCCACCGAAATCGAAATACACTTTCGAAATGCTGCATGAGGACGATTCCACCGATGATGAGGGCAAAGTGTCCTACAAGAGGCCGCCAGTGCCGAGCTGGAGTCGCTGTAAGCCACTATATATATGAAGCTTTGATATCTTTATACTAATGCTAATCTCTTGCAGCTCATGTGCGCGGCGCAGGGATGATATTGCAAACCTTCTGCCCCACCGACATCATTGATAGCTTCTTCTCGGTGGCGCCGCAAACGCCAGACCTGAAGAAGATCTTCCCCAACATTGATCCCAGTCACCTGAAGCGCAACTCCAGCGTGCTCTGGTCAACGCCGCCGCGCTACTCCGAGCTGCCCAAGTACTAGGCAACCAGCTCGAATAATGTTTTCTGTTCACCCTAAGTTAATGTTCTACTCTGCAATCAACCTATTGTGTTTAACCTTTGCTTCAGTTTTATCTTTGTACCCACAAATATATTAAATAAATTATGAGAATAAACACCTTAACGAAAGGCCCACTGACCGCAAAATGAAATCAAACGCTCGATGGATCCCTCAAGTACCGTTTTATCACCTTTCAATTTGACATTAATACCCAAGAGGCTAAGAACTATTAAAGCCGCCGACGTGCTCAATTATGGCCAGTTGCGAGGGCCGCCCTGTTAGCAGGTGCCAAACAACAATAAAAATAAATAAAGTGAAATAAAACAGGTAAATACTGTGGAGCCAAGTGCACAGAAATTTCACTGGTCATGGCCAATGGGTTTTCTGTCTTCGATTTCGATTGTCTTCTGCTTATCACTTGTTGTTTTTTCTCTTTTGATTTTTTTTATTATTTTTCTCTTTGCTTGGCTGCCAAATGAGGTGACATGAAAAACGAAATACCGCCGGCAAGATTCGTGATCGGCTCCTCTTGTATTTCATGCTCAGGTAGGAGATGCTGCTGCTGCTGCCGCTCCTCCCGCTCCCACTCCTTTTGTGGTGGGTGCAAATGCAATCGTATACTCGTGGTAAGCCGCAAACGCAATTGCAGCTCGTGTAATAGAGGCGGTTTGCTCAGTCTGTGACGACGGCGGCGGCGGCAGCAGCGAAGACTTCATAGAAATGGAAAACGAGCAATTTCCAGGGTTCAACCATACAAGCAAGAGTAGGGTATATTTAGGGACTAACAATTCGCTAGCCTAGCATGCAAGGCAAAATAAACGACAGAGAAAATAACAAATGTACTTACATTCCTAAAAGAAGTATACATACATATATACAAAAAAGTATTATTTTAAAGCATATCAATATTTCTGCAAGCCATAATAATCTTTATTAATTTTCTTTCATAATATTTAGAGTAGGCTATCAAAATTTCGTGTTTGCCTATTTATTCATTTGTTCTACTGAATTGCATGCATCATATGCACACACACATAACTGTAATTATATTTACAGTAGCCTTTCCAGCTGAAAACTTGCGTATTTGTCTGCTTTGTTGTTTTGGCACTGCATGCACATCATTTTATATGTGTGTGTGTGTTTGGTTTTGTAGCGACAAATTTTTACGTCTTTCATTCCACACAAGAATTGAAAGGGAAGGGGTAGAATAAGTAAGAACAAAAGCAAAAGGACTGACAAAATTCACGCAGCCCAACCACACACACTCACACATGCATATTGTGCATACATAAGCTGTACCTTTGCATGTGTTTGTATATATCAATGCACAAATCGGTTAGCTGCGCTTATATGAATTAACTATGCCAATATAACTGTATATGATGATGAATTTAAAATTATGCAATATTTCAAATCATTTATATTTCATAATCGCTTTAAAATGCATATATTTAAACGATTTTAAAAACAAATAATGTAAATGAAAAGAAGCGGCAAAAAAACAAATTTCGGTTGCCTGGAGCAAGCCTGGAAGCCACAGGCAAAAGACATGCGATTAACAGCGCGTTGAACGAATGAAAGCAAAATGGGCATAAAACATACAAATAATATTTGCGAGCAAATAAAACAATAAATAAATAAAACAAAAGCGAGAAAATAATACACATTTGAATACAGTTTCATTAACTGATTATTTTACAACAAAAATTAAATTATTTATTATTATTAATTAATTATATTAGATTAAAAATCCATGAAAATTCACATTTTGGACTTTAATAAAGTCTTCGTACAGAAAAATGCATTAATATTAGTCTTAAGAACTAAAAACAACTTAATTTTCAATATTTTGCAAGCAAGAAAACAAATTTTTGCTATTCTGAAGCAAGGCTGGAAGCCAGCAGCAAAAGACATGCATTTGACAGCGTGTTGAACGAACGAAAGCAAAATGTGCATAAATTGTACAAATAGTATTTGCGAGCAAATAAAACATTAAAAGATTAATAAAAAGCGAGAAAATAATATACATTTGAATACAGTTTTATTAACTGATTATTTTACAACAAAAATTAGATTAATTATGATTATTAACTAATTATATTTGATAAAAAATCAATGAAAATTCACATCTTGGCTTAAATAAAGTCTTAGTATAACAAAATGCATTAATATTACTCTTAACAACTAAACAAACTATGTAATTTTCAATATTTTTTAGCGAAAACAAGAAAAATTTTCGCTATTCTGAAGCAAGCCTGGAAGCCAGCCGCAAAAGACATGCAATTGACAGCGTGTTGAACGAACGAAAGCAAAATGTGCAAAAAGTATGCAAATAATAATTTCGAACGAATGAAACGTATATAAAGCGAGAAAATAATACAAATTTGAATACAGTCTTAATTAACTGATTAATTAACTTTATTTTACAACTAAAACTACAGTAATATGTTAATTATTTGTACAATTAAAACCTAGAATCAAAGAAAAAGCCTCATTTTGGCTTCTTTAAAACCTTCGTACAATTAAACAACAATTCTTAGATGTACTTTAATAATAATTATTAATATTTTATAGGACAGACTTTTTTAGTGTATCAAACACTTAAACGCATGAAATTGCATAACTTTCATTACTACTTGTATAGGGCATCGAAGATTTCGCATATGCTTAATAACTTCCAGTTCCTTGTTTCCAGTTTTCATTTTCAATTGCTTAGCGGCCTTTGTCTTTGTGCACGCTTAATCTTGATCTCGTGCGTTTGCAATTTGCGCGGTAATTGTTGAATACGCTGCTGATTGGAATTCAACTATTTCCCCCACACCCGCTCGCCCACACTCAACTCAGCAAGGCAGATGGGCCGTAGAGAACATAGAGCAATTGAAGCCGGCGGCTTGTTAGCGGCGTTTGGGCAAATGGAAATTGGCAAATGGCAATCTGCAACTGCTGCGATTTGTGGCTAATGTGCTGTTTAGGCCAATCTATTGGCAGTTACCTACAATTGAAATGCATTGACTTTTGCCTCTTGAAGCTATTTGGCTAATAGCACTCGCAAGTGCAGCCGCTCAATTGGATATATTCGATAAGTTGGTACTTTCAATTGTTGTTGTCGCTGCGGCGAGAGTCAATGGCAGCGGGCGCTCAACTCACCACAGCAGCTTAAGAAACTCACTCAAAGAAACTGAAGAAACTCACCACCGGCCATGCTCAGTGCTCGCTGCACAGTCGGCATTCAGTATTCGTTGAGTCGCTGTGCGTAGAGCACCTGTTGACGGTAAACAGAAAAAGCAACCGAACAGATCGTGTAAGTGTGTGTGTACATGTGCCTATGTGTGCGTTAATCTTAGAAAAGTGAATAACTAAGATGAGCTGCTTTTGCCGTTGCCGTTGTCGTTGACGTTGCCATATAAATTAAAAATTGAAAGAAGAAGCAGCCGCAAAGGCAAAATGTAAACGGAATTCGAATGAATGATATTTGAGCGCCGCGTTGTCTATGTGTTCGTGTGTGTGCCTGCGCCTGTGTGTGTGTGTGTAGAAAAGCAAAAAAGACGACAATAACAACAATAAGCAGACAAAAAACAAAACTTTCTTTTTTGCGCTACCTTTTGCCACCATCTTAAACTGCGTCTTTGTTGTTATTATTGTTGTTGTTGTTGCAAATTACGTGGTATTCGCGCTGTGAAATTTGTTGCAAGCATATTTTTAATTTGTTTTCGTGCACATCTTTTCACTGTTAATTAAAATAAATGCCGCTGCAGCCGAAAGCATAACAAAAATAAGAGAAAAAAAAAAACAAAACGTTGATTGAATATAATAACCTAACTGCAAGGGCAGACGCCAAAGCCACTAATTAGCCGCAACTTTGTTGTTCCGTTGGCCCAGCCGGATGCCAGACGCGCGTTATCTTTTGAATTAAACTTCCAGTTCGCTTCCAGGCTGAACAGAGATGTGTCTGTAACCTGTCTTTTACTCAATTGACCAGCTCATGCCGGTTGGCACGGCCTACACATGTTGGCTACTTCCAATGGGATCGAGCGCTAAATTGCCTCAGCACCAATTCCAATTCCAGCTGCTCTTCCAGCTACAGCTATGTACAGTTAGTTGTTCCATTTTGGCGACGCTGCGCTTTTGTGCCAATTTTTTCCCCTCTGCTCAGCACAGCAGCAGCAGCTGCTTTACCCATTAACATTTGCATCTCCGCCTCTCTTTCTCTCTCTCTTTCTCACCCGCTCTCTATGGCTATCGTAGATTTTGCTTTTCGATAATTTTTTTGTAAAGCTTTTGCTGCATTCCTTGCAGCCGCAAAACCACATTTATCGCATCCGTCTCTGCCGCTGGCTGTCAAACGTGCTTCATCTGGCCTTCCAGTGTCCGTGTGTCTCCCCTTCCTCTCGCACGCGCTGTCGCTATATCGGCTATTATGTTTATAGAAATTTCAATTTGGTTGCCTTTTTGCCTGTTTATTTGCAGTTTTTTGTTGTTGTTTTTTGGTGAAATTTTGTTGTGCGCGAAATGTAATTGAAAATAACGTCCAATAGACAAGTCATCAAAAAAAAAAAGAAAAAAAAATTATTAGAAACGTAAATTCATCGAACAAAAACTGCTAATGCATCTGGACTAATGATTGATATTTGAGGTAAGCTTCAACAATAGAATAATGTGGAAAGTTGAAAGTATAATTTACATATTTATGCATATATGTATATATATATGTAGTTTTGTAAGCCAAGCCCACACTGGAAAAACAAAATCTGACTGGAATTCTTCCAGCTGATTCCATGGAATATGCTCGCTCTTATGCAATTCCAGTTTTTGTTGTCTTTTTACTTATCGCCTTTGCCTTTTGACTGCGTGTTTCGTCCATATATCAAAGCCGTCCTCTGCTTCTTCTTCTTCTTCTTCGTCGCATGCAATATCCGTGGCTCAGCTTGAGGTTACGCAACGACGTCCAAAAAATCGCATGAGTCATTTAACTTGGGTTACAGCCAACTAATTATGAGTCCAATGCAACACTTCCGTTTGAGAGCTAAGCCGCATATCGAGACGCCAGCACGGCTCACAGAGAATGTTAACATGCGCAGCTCATGTTGACAGGCGCCTGCGTGGGCAGCTACAGTTGGGCAATCGCTCACTGGAAACAAAATGGAGTCATTTAATGACAGCAACAGCTATAGCAACAGCGACGCCTTTGGCTGCTGTCGTCATTGTTTGTTTTGATTGTTGTTGTCTGTTTGTGTCTGCTCTCGTTGTTATTAAAGTAAAACTTTCTATTTCACTTGGAGCAGCCGAAAATTTCAAGGTTCGTCGTATGGAAAAAAGCTGCCCAACTTCCTGCACTCAAAAGCTGTTAACAACAACAGCAACAACAATGACAAAGGGACCATGTGCAGTCGATGAATTTCCATGACTCAACTAGGCGGCTGCCACAACTTTGTCTCTTAATGGCTTAAAACCTTTACATGTGTGTAAAATGGGCATATTGTTTGTGAGCTAATAAATGTAACTCGTGAAGGTGCTGAAATAAATTAGTTAGGGAAAATATATTAATATATTACCTGTCTGAGTGTTGATCTTCTAAGACATATTCTTATTGCTCAATGTTGTAAGTCAATAACTCTCTTAATTCTCGAAGTTGCATAAGAACAGACTCAGAAAAAGCTAAGTGAATATTGAATAGGCAGCGAATGTATTTATTTTATTGGAAATAATAATAAATATACAAATAATTAATTTAACAATTATTTGTATTTTAATATATATTTATAAAAATTTAATAATATATAAAAATAATAGATTATACTAATATAATAATAAAAATATTTATTTTAATAATATATTTATAATTTTCAAAATATTTATAATGATAATGACACTGAAAATTATATTGATTATCAATCTAAAATGCTCATTATGAAGTTGATAATTATGAAGTTAGTGCCGATGATAATGATGACAATAATAAACATAAATGATGAGCAGACTGATGATATTTGTAAAATTAAAAGTTATAATGAAGTTCACTACACACAGGGTACACCTTAGTCAGGCATTTCCACACACAAACTTTTGCTTTTTTTGATTTTGGGTCTGAGTTCAGCGAAAAGTCGAAGTCAAACTCTTATTTTTTTGTTTTTTGTTTCTGTTGCTTTTGCTGCTTGTAAGCGTAATCGAGTTTTAAGTCTCCGTCGCGACTCACAGAGCAACCTTTACTCTACAATGCGCAGTGTCTCCACCTCTCTCCCTCTCTCTTTCTTTTTCTTTCTCTCTGCGTGCTTTCACTTTCAGCTAAGGCTGTCTCGCAATTGTTTTTGGTTGTTGTGGTCGCTTTAACGATCGTTTGCCTCGCTACTGATTAGACGCTAATCGACAATTGTAGGGCGTCACGTATTCGTTTTTCACTGCTTTTGCTGCTGTTACACTTATTGGGTAATACCAGCTTAAGCTTTGTTACCATTCTGATTTGCTAATATGGCTTGTGTTTGATTTATCGACTTTTGGTGCGAGCTTGAGTTTCACTTTTCCTTTTGACACCTCTTTAAAAATTGTGCTTAAACTTTCGCTCTTTGATTTTGTTTCAGTTTGTTTCTTTTACATCAATCAAAATTAGCATTTCAATCAGTGCGTTGTAATAAACGGTTTACGGGCAACGAGTATCACCGGCCGGCCTCACCTGCTATCGCTGACACGAGGTTATGTAAATGTGGCTTAGAAAGCCGCGGGGCAGGCAGTGCATTGCCTTTAATCTGCTTATTTCTTGGGCAATTATGTGACTTACCCTGATTTATTAGCGTAATTGTGCGGCCTTTTGGCCCCTGTCTGACGTAATGTCTTTTTCTGGCGAGCCACTTAAATGGGCAGTGCTCCCCATTAGACGCACAGATGTCTCACTCGTGGCCTGTTCTCACGACTCAAAGCGAGTGTCAAACAAAAGACTTAAGCCACAAACTTGCGCAGTAACGCTTTTAAGAAATTTATCAACTACTGTCCCAAGCTAACAATCTTCTTTCTTTCTTTCTTTCGTTTTGCAGCGCTTAATATGTAAATGAACAACCAAAAAGAAGCAGAAGAAAGGAAAGAAAAGGAAGATGCCACGCCAAAGCTCCAACCAGCCTCACAATAAAAACTGACAAAAATACAAAAAAAAGAAGAAAATATCGAAATTAACAATTCTAGACAACAGCTTAGAATAAAGTGAGGCTTTCTTTTATTGCCGCAAAACCAAAAAAAAAAAAACAATTTATGCAAAAATGCGACGAAAGCCACAGAACTTAACACAAACTGAGCAGGCCAACAGATATGACAACAACAACAACAACAACAAGAGAAACGAAACGAAGAGGAAGGAGCACAGAATAGCAAGACAGCGACACATGTGGCACTTGTCAGCTAAGCTGCTGTCAATTTCTCTGCTGCTGCTGTCGCTGCTGCTGCTGCTCCACGTTCACACAACGGGTAAGTCAAGAAGTCTTTAAAGTCACCACAAGGGTGTCTCCAGAGGAATTTCACATGCGAATTTTCTTAATGTCTGCCGTAGACAATGTTGGGGCTTCTTTGAGTCAATAAGCTGAAAGGTGAGAAAATTTGAGAATAGGCTATGAACGACAGGCAGATAAGCTGCAAAAAAAAGAGAAAGAGAAGAGTGTTGGCGGTTTGCTTGAGATATTGAAAGAAATTTATTGTTTTCATATTTAAGGCAAAAAAATGTAATTTTGGCAATCAGATTCCTCTTTGTCATAAAGAGTCTACTCTTTAAGTTTATAAGAAAATATATAGATTTGTTATTATATGTCCTGAAAGTTTCAGTATATATCTGCTTAAATATCAGTTTGATGGACCATAGAAGCTAGATCTAAACAATGTATTACAGATAGATAGAGAGCTTTTTTTTGCTAGAAATCTAGCAAATCAGATCCCTATATGGCATATAGCAATTTCAATGGCACATTTTGTTATGCAAAACTTTTAAGATCTATTGCTTTTATGGTCTAATGCAACTTTCATATATCATATATGGCAACCCTTTTCTCTTCATTTCCTTTTATGGATAGTCTCAAATTTTTAGTATTTCTTTTTCGCTGCTTATTCTTATCAATTTTAAGGCCTTTTACATTTTTTTATGCACTTTCTAGCGGAATTTCAATTTTCGAAATATTTTATTTTATCATAATTAAAGTCAGATTTTATTTTTGTAACTTTCTTCAATGCTTCACAAACTGCATTAAATTCCATGCCATTAGCCTAGCGAAGTGCTTGCCGCTAGCGAATGCCGCGTGCTGCGAACCTAGCATACACGCACACACACACATACAAACACAGACACTCATGTGTGTGTATCTTTTCTTTTTAGAAAGCTCATGTTTGGTGCATAATTTATTGGGCGTTACTAAGAATGAATAGCTACATAAAGTAGATAACAAGATGCTCACATACCTATTCAGGTGCGAGCGCCGAGAGTACTTGAGCAGCACGCAGGTGTAGATGTCTGACTGACTGACTGACTGCCTTCCCGGGCAGGGCGCCCGCAGTAGACGTGTTTGTTGTTTTTGCCAAAGCTGAAAGCTATGCTAATTTGGGTCTAAAAATAAAATACGGGCCTGACCCAAAAACTATGATCTGACATTTTTGAAGTTGATTTGGCACCTGCCTAGGCGTGACACACTAAAATAAAGATTTTAAACGTATGCATATGTACATATATAATTTTCATGTGTGTCATTCGATGCGTCACTATATATATATCTTTTACAATTGTGTAATATGTCTTGTATTCATGCCGGATTCATTGGGCTGGGCTTTACCTCTGACAAAGTGCGTGACGTGCGTGAATTGCAGACATAATTAAAGACTTTATTCATATTAATAAATATGCAAGTCTTTCTTTCTATACAGTTTGATAATGCAATGTGACAGGCGTCAATAGCTGAATAAGCAAGTAATTAAATAATCGTTGATTAGTATGCAAGGCAAGCCAAATCAAATGAAGACAATGGGATAGTTATGCAATCGAGTAGCTGTGCACTCGCTGTGCATACAAGAAGTCGTCGAGTAAGGCAATAGAGTTCTGCTGCACCTTTCACATCTTCCCAATTAGTTGGCCACGTTCCCAGCCATGCTTAAAGAAAGGGCATTAAAATAACACTATCCAGTCGCTTTTTCTCTTTCAATTATAAGCGAACGCTCGCTGCGCCGTTAAGGCGCTGCTGCACCACATGCTCAACCACACGAGCAACTCCACCACAACGTGCGCCTCAGTGGCTGCCTGCCCGTTGAATCAATTAAAGCCGACTGCTTTACTGTTTACTGGGCCATTTATATCAAATATGTTGGCATTTTCAAAGCAAATCTTTCATGCAGTTAATAAGCTTCATTAACATAAGAGTTGAAGTCCATTCATTGAGTGTGCGGCGCAGCACAAAAGATTTACATAAACATGGAATGAACCGCTACATTCTGACGAAGATTTAATGCTCTTAGCTTCATAATTATCTAGTTATAATTAGCCACATAAACACATAGTCGGCTATATATAATAATGAGTTATGAAACTAATGTAGAGCACGCTTTTCAAAGCTAAAAGCCTTCTCAGAAAATTCTATTCAATTTAATGGCAATATATGCATTATACATATATATAAGTTAGTAACAAAATCATTTCAATTAATAACAATATAAGCTATTTTTTATTTATCACTAAAATGTCTTGTCAAACATTCAGTGCTTAGTCGCATTATTATTTTTATGAACACTTCTATTTTCATGAACACAATTATTTTCATGAACACTACTATTTTAATGAACACTATTATTTTTATAGTATAGTTATAGTACATACTTTTCCTTTTAAAGACTCTTTCATGAATTTACTTTTATTTAAATAATTAATATATATATAATCAAATTCAACAACTTCTAATGCTCACTTTTTAAAGTGTATTTAATAAAGTCATAAAACCAATTCCACTTTCAAGCTCAAACTGAAGCTGCATTCTTCAACAAAAATTAGGTGAAGTGAAAAAATTTTACAGCAGCTTAATTAAAAAACAAAACAAGAAATAATAATATTCTTTAAGCGTCGGCAGCCAATTGAGATTCTTGAGTGGCGACCATGGCTTGGGCTATGGTGATGCTAGGCAACGGTAATAACGGCACTTGGGGCTTTCGAATGGTAAGCGCCAAAGAATTGAAATTCGTTTTGTGTGTGTGCATTGGAAAAGTGTCGTTCGTCGAAGCGAGGCAATCGACAGCTAAAACAACAACAACAACAACAAGAGCAACATCATCAAGGTAACGACATTAGAAAGCGTGATGAGCTCGAACTGGTGTGTGTGTGTGTGTGGAGGTGCAGGTGTATGTGTATATACCAAAAATCCACAAAGAAAATCAAACAGTTAGCCGGCTGGATGAGTGCAATTCATCATGGGCTACAATTTGATTCGCTTGATGAGAGTCACATTGACAACAATAACCTGTTGCATTTACCACATATTTTATTCGAGTGCTTGCTCACTCTCTCCCTCTCTCTCACTCACACACACACACTCTCTTTCTCTCTGCTTCACTCTCTGCTTAAATTTTCAGATTAGCTGCGCTTATTCCACACATTTTTCTCCTCACTTTGCGTTTTTTGGCACATTTTTCGGTTACATGGCCTACTTGCCGCAAGTGAAAGACAGCTGAGAGAGAGAGAGAGAGAGGGGGACAGAGAGCGAATCAGAGAGCGAGAGAGGTACACAAAAGTCGTTACTTAGCCAGGGCCTGTATATATATGCAGTGTAAAAATGCCGCGATTTTCAAATCTGCCGCAACGCTTCACAAATTTATGGCGCTGCTTTTTATTGGGTCAATCGGCAGGTTTCATTTGTTGCTGCTGCCGCTGCTGCGGCTGGTGGAGGTGCCGGTGGCGCTGCTGCATTCTTGGTGGGCCATCGCGATGCACGGCATGTTGACGCAATTAATTAAAAAAGTTTTTTCTTACGTATATAGCCGAACAGGTGCGCTATCTGCGCAACTGAAATATAAAGATTAATGACAGCTGGCCATAGGCGATAGCAGCTGGACATCTTTGAGTCAAGTCAGAGAGAAAAGACACGCGATGCCATGCAATGGTAAATGAAATTATTAATAACTTTGAATTTCGACGGATTGAGTAAAACAGAAATGACTTGACTTTGAGGAATTTCATTGAAGATTATGATGAAAATGTTGTAGATAATGAAAATCAGTTAAGTTTTGAGAAAACGTTGTTTAAACTATTAGATGTTGGGGCTAAAGGATGGATCATAGTCGAGCAGTCTTCAATGGGCTTTGATAGATTTGATAGATTATGATCTCGTTCGATTTCTCTATCTTTCTTTTTGTCCATCTCCCTTTCTCTCTATGATACTCTCTCTCTATCCTTATCACTTGTTCCCTCTCTCCCGTCCACAGTCTTATATACAAAATCAATTATACTTTTCAAATAAAGCAGCTCTCTTAACTGCCCGTATTTCATTTTATTGAATGTAATGGTAATTTCAATTTCATGCCGAATGATGATATCAGCCGAGAAGCGAGAGAGTTTCTGTTTATGCGTGCACACACAGCTCCAATTAAGTTAAACGTTTCTCCACCCTTTTCATTCAATTAGAGTCGAGGCTGTGCACACGGAATCGGAATCGGAATTGGAATCCGAATCGTATCAATAACTGCATGCATACAACTACAACTTTCCCTTTCCCATGCACGCTGGAGACAGCAGAGACAGCAGCAGCCCCTCCACTCCTCGGTCTGTCCGAAATTGTACAATGAAATTCGGCACAACGAAAGTTGTTGCCGCGCATAACCATAAACACACACACACACACACACACACCCATATAGCAGCGAGCCCGAACCCACAATTTATCTTGATTTCGTTTGGTCAAGTTCCTTCTTGGCCCTGGCCATGCCAAACATTTGTCCCGCGGCGCTCAGCGACATTTGAGGCGCACGCAAAATTCCACAAAGGCGGCGAAAATCGAAGACGTTCCCGAGCGGGACAGGCGGGGTAGCGGGCGTGCAACGTTCACCTTTGCGCTTGATGAAGCTGCAACACAGGTAGACGGCATACGTATGTAAATTATGTGTCTGTGTGTGTGTGTGTCTAGTGTCTGTGTGACGATTGAATGTTAATCAATGAATACATTTTGCTGTCTGGAAATTATTTTTGAACCGGTTCTGGTCGGGATTTTTTTCTCTTTCTGATTATTTTGTAAGATCTGTGGGTAAATTTGGATTTGAATTGAAGTGACGCTGAAAGGGCTTTCTTTTGCCAAAAACAAGAAATATTGAAGTTTGTGCTTATTAAATAAAAGACTTAGGCAACGAACTGACCCCTGCTACTCTACTTAAGCAAATGAACAAAAAAAAACTTGTTCTCTGCACACATTCTTTAAGAAATAAACAAAAGACTTAGGCAACCAGCTTGCTCTCAGTCAACATTCTTTGATAAGTAAACAAAAGACTTAGACAACGAACTTGCAGCGGGCCATATTCTTAAAAGAAAAACATGTCAATAGAAGCTGGTACCAAAGACTTAAGCAACGAACTTGCTTTTACACAGCAGCTGCGATAAATCAAAAAAAAACCTTCAGCAACGAGTTTGCCATTGCCTGGCGCTGGGCATCCATGTCTTTACACTTTCTTATCTGCACGTTGCGTAGGCGTGGCACCTGCTGCGCCCATTGCCTGCAATGCCAAAGGCCCGTAGACCACAATTAGCCCAATTGGTTGCTGACGATTCTCGGCTGACACATAAAAATGCGTTTGTAAAACTTGAAATAGAATGCCGTTAAATGCGTTAGGCCAGACGTACGCACACACACACACACACACACTCACACACACTCACACACACACACATTTGGCGCGCAGTTAGAAATAGCCTAATAAAAAGCTGTTTGACTGACTGCTCGGTCGCTGGCCGGTTCTGTGGGCCATTTGTAAAACGTAAACGTTTTATTTTTTCAACTTTTCGTATGATAGCACAACCAAGTCACACACACACGCACACACATGCATACACACATTGCTTTTGAACTTGTCACACGCCTTTGAGAGTCGCCCGTTTGTCCATATTGGACGCAACTTGTTCCGTTTTTCTTGGGGCACGTTGACACAGTTTCGCTGCGAGTAAGCGCAGAGCAGGAGAGCAAAAAGCTAGACGACGAGAGAGAGAGAGAGAGATAGAGCGCTCGGCAAAAGCCGCTTTTCAATCAATAAATTTTGCGTTCTTTTAGCATTGAACTTGGTTGCGACACAAGACTTGATTTAACGCAACTTAAATCAACTTCAGTTGGCTTTTTATGTTGGCCAACACAATTGCGGCAAGTTGCGGATTTGCTTGTGGCCAAAGGGGCGTCTGTGACGTTGTGTGTGCCCATTCTATGCCCCATTTTCGTAAACAACATTTAATCAGCTTTAATTGTTCAATTAGTGAAGCGTATATGGAGCGCAGTCAACTGTTTATCGTTGCTGCTGAAAGCGCGCAAGAAAGACCTCACAATTTTCTTGCAGTGTATTTGAGCATCTGTGCAATCTGCTGAAGTTTAGTGAACTCCAGCTGCCGCCCTTAACTGCTATGGCAGCTATGCGGCTATGCGGCTTGCGTGTTCCTACGAAAAGCAAATATTGCAACTATTTGCCGAGTCGAGGCCTGAGAGATAGCGATCTACAACTAAATTGCAGCTAGTTCAATTTACAAGCACAAAACCCTGTTGCTGTTGGCCGGGCCACTTAGCTGCCTTCTGGGCTGGCATTTGCTGCTTATTAGTGGATGCTTTGTTTTATGCTGGAATCTGTTATAGTTACTCGCAGGCAGCAGGCAGCAGCTCGCTCTTTGCTGGGCTTTAATTATAAATAGCAGACAATTAGGCTGTTAAGAGTATCTATTATTTAGGCAGCGGTCAATGCTACGGCTCGACTCGTGGATATCCGCCACTTTCCACACACAGGCAGGGGGAGAGAGGGAGACGGAGAGAGGAGGCAGATAGCCGGAGTGGCCAACGAAGCGCGCAAAGCCAGGGCTAATAAATTTATTTTGGCTTAGACAGGCCCCAGTTGCTGGCAGCAGCTAAGCAATCCCGATTGCAACCGGCTCAAAGCAAAGCAAAGCAAAGCTGCACCGCTGAATGCTGCACTCTTAGTTGGAGTCGTAGTCAGAGTTGGCGTCTCAGACCTTGATTAAGGTCATTCGCTTGTGCGCTAACACAATGGCCGCCGCGCTGCCTTTGGCTCGAACTCCATGCGCTGCCAGCCTGCAAAATTAACATATCTAATTGCATGACACGCGCGGCAAATGCAGAAACAAAACAAAAAAAAGCCAAGAGCAGAAAAAACAATTTTGTTTGACATACGTCACGGCCAGGCCCTCTGCTCAAGCACTTCCAATTTATAGCCAGCGTCAAATGACTGCAGCGAAATTCCTCAATTTCACTAGAGATGAAAAAAGAGTCCCTCTCTCGCTTTTTCTCTTGCTCTTCATCTCGCTCTCGCTGTGTGTGTTTACTGAGCCGCGTCATTGTCGTCACTTGTTAATTGCAGCGCATTTGTTTAAAATTTTTATAGACAGCGCGACAACAGGCGTCACTTAAAGGTTCTGAAAAAAAGGTGAAGCTTTAAATATGAGACGACAAAATGCCCTGTAGTAGAGTATAAAAAGCTCTGTGGCTTAAATATAACAGATATTTGATAGACCTTTGTTTATCTAGAGCTAACCACATACCAAATTTCAGATCTCGAATCTTTGTATTTGCTGAGTTACAATAGATTAGAAGAATATATCTAAATATGGATATTCAAAAGAGCTAGTTAGATCTAATCACATTAATATATTGCAACTCATTAATTACTATAAATTAAAGCTAATATAATTTCTTCACATTTTCAACAAAACTCTCTCAAACCAATATACCCTCCACACTTCACAATGTTTACAGGGTATTCAAGAAATACCACGCTTGATTGCACAAGTGCTGCCAAACAGAATTTGTTTGGGCTGCTAATGAATACCTTGCCGCTGCACGTCCAAGGCCTTCTTCAAACATGACTTTGCTGCAAAAAAAGATTAGAAGGGGCACAAGATAGAGGAGAAGGAAATACCAACTATTTATTACACAAACTTTCTTTGTGGCCGTCATAAACGGCAACATTTGTTGTGCTGTTGTTTTTATACCAACGCCCACTGGAGTCTGTGCGGCAGGCATTTGTCTGAATCAATTAGCATTAAATCAAACAATTTTTATTGCCAGGGCTGCTGGGAGAAACAACACGCCCTGTCCGTCCGTCCCTCTGTCCATAAAAACTATGGCGATATTTCAAATGTAAGCGACGTGCCACGATAGCCCGGCTAATATCTTTGGCCGACGAGCCGAGGCGTTGCCCACAAGTTCTTTGACGCTGGGGCTGGGGCTGGGCGTGTGTGCGACGAGGCGAGTTGAACGAACGTGAGCTCCAACTGCAGCCACAGGGCAAGGCGGCCATTCAGATGGTCTTTGCATCTTAAATAGAAATCTTACAGAAAGCCAAACATAAGCTCGACTTGGTTTTTATTTCGATTTAGAAAAGACTTTTATGAGACGTTTCAGAGATTAAATTGTGGCAGCTGAGAAAATGTGAAATGTAAAGGCAAAGCCAAAGCCTTTAAGCCAATTGAAGCGTGAGTTAAGAGCAGCATTCAGATATGAATGCTGTAATAGTTAGATAACGAAATACTATCAATACTTTCTAATTAAAATAGTTTGTTAGATATTGTCAGGGGCATGCCGTTACGCCAAAGAATGCGCACACAATGATTTGAAAGTAAGACAAAAGCCATATTTAATAATAGAAGTTGAGCATAATAAATAACATATGCGAGGCTTTACATCAGGTAGAAAGTTGACTGAAATAGATTTTAAATATGAAACAAACACTATATAGCTTGTTTTTACTATTATAAGATAAGAAATTTGCATATATGTTAGATTTGATATATTGTAATAGAAATAGTAATATATATACCAGTTGATATATGATACTAATACCCCTTCTTCCAAAATTGCAAATTGGATGAAAGTAAAAAATGCAAGGTTATGCAGAATGCTTGAAATAGAAGCTCTAGGCACAGTGCAGGGTATCTCTTAGTGGGGTACTCCCGTTTAGTTTAGTTTAGTTTGTTGCGTATAAAACGTTTATATAAACAGAAGCCTTGCTAACTTTGTTTTTTATTCAAAATTTCTTTCTCTAAAATATGGCAAAAGCTAATTAAGAGCGTGACTTTTATCTTCTTTATACCAGTGCCAATCGCCATTTATTTAATTTGTTTTTCAATTTTATTTGCATTTCCAACCAAGCTGCTATTTAATAATTCATAAAATCCGCCAACATTTAATATTAATTTAATGTTGATAAAATATTCAACAGCCAATCAACATACATTAAATGCGCCAAATTGTCGTGCTTATTATGCCACCTTCTCCATTATTTGATGCTTACATAATGGCTGAAAATATAAGTTGAAATATGACATGCATATGTTATTTGGCCAGGCTAACAACAGCCGGAGCGCCAAGTTTGTCTGACTGACTTGGTTTGGTTCAGCTTGTCGCACATGTCGTATGCGTAATGCTCGCGTACGTGCGTTAAATATCGAAATATGAAATTGCTGCATTTCATAAGCGCAGCAAATGTAATTATTGTCGCTAGCTTTAATTTGTATATATGTATGTGCCTGGTACGGTGCGGCTTCTATGCTCTTTTGGCCAAGTTGTGAAATAGTTTTGGCTGTCTGAAATAGAAAGTGATTGCTGCCTGTTGTCAGCAATTTAGAGGCGCTGAAATTGGCAATTGCTCTGTCGTGTGTTGTGCATCGTGAGTGTGTGTGTGGGTTGCAAGTCACGTAGCCAGTCCTGCCGCCTTCTAGCCTTGCAGCAACCGAGTCGTGGGCTGAAGTAGCGCTTGAATTAATGTAGGCAAGCGCTGGAACTAATGACTCTCTTGTCTTGTCGAACGTTGTCAACGTTGTTGTAGTTGGCTTAGGCTTGTCGCTTGTCTCTTGGTTCATTGAACTCCGACAATGTGTGCAGCGCCAGCCAGCCAGTTGGGAGTTGGCTGCCTAAAAAGATAGTTAATTAGAGCTTTTACTTTCGTTATCCGTGAAAGTGTGTTGCATGCCACAGATTCAATTTTGTAAATTGTGTTACAGTTGTTGTTGTTGCTCCCCTTATTCGTTGTCTCTGCTCGAATAACTTAATAGCCCGCGGCAAGATTTTCATTTTGGCCAGACACTTTTACCCCGCCACAAATTCAATTTTCGTATCAATAATAGCGCAAAAATCAAATAAAAAATCAAAGTGAAGTGAAGTGAAGTAAAGTTGAAAAACAGGTGGGAAAATCATCGTTTTTCTTTTATTATTATTTCGCAAAAGGAAAGTGAAAATGCGCTCGAAGCATTATTGCGGCTTTGTTTGTTTGGCATTTCGTTTTTGGTATTTGGCATTGGGTATTTAAAAAGGAAGCGCTAATTATATCAAAGCCGCATTTCATGGAAAGTAAACAAATAAGATTTTTAGCTATCAATCAACGGGCTACGCATTGTTGCGCCTGCGCTTCGGTGAAAGTAAAAACTGTGCCAAAAGCTTTATCGAAAAGCAGGAGAAATATGTACATAAAAACCAAAAAAAAACCGCTTAGCAATTGGGTTAAGCTCAATAACTAAACGTGTTTTATTTTTGGCTCGTCTCCCTCTTCTTCTTCAGCCGTTGCTCGTGTGAATTATGCGCGCTGCGCCATAAACTCAAAAATATTATTAAACTGGTTGCTAGTGGCACACGGCACCCACTTGGGCAGACCTTAGAGCGGTGTTTGCATCGCGCTAATATGTCAGCAGCAAAAGCAAAAAAAAAGCTCTGCCACTTGTGTCTATCTGTCTGTCTGCCTGCCTGCCACACATGCACTTGACACCTCTGCGCTGTGCTTGGGGCAAGTCAACGATCGCAGCAGCACATAAATCACAGCAGCCGCTGGGATAAGGCAAAGAAAGCAACGAGATTTGTAAGACGCCGCGGCCTGAGACTCTTCTGTAAGACTTGAAAATTGTTGTAACATTATATTGAATGCTTGGCGGGTGGTGCTAAAAGCCACACACGGAGAACCTCTCGCCGCCTCCCTCTCACTCTCTGTCTTACTCCAAATATTGAGTTCAAGTGAGTTCATCTCTATCACAGATCAGCAGGTGTCAATTTCTAAAAACTTTTGTTTAGGCCTAGAATCGTATCAAAAAGAAAGCGCTTTAAAATAAAGAAAATAATATATAAAGAAGCTATTAACACCTGAGTCTAAATTAAATAGAAATTTTGATCATCATTTTCTTATAATTATAAATTAATTAAATTATATTTATTTTGTTTATGGCTCAAAAACCAGTTATAGACAGCTATTAAATTTTATAACTAGTTTTGGAGTAATAAACAAAGAAATATTAATAATATTTATATTTATATATTTTTATACCCTGAGCCCATTGAAAATGGGAAATCAGGGTATAATGTTTTTGTTGGATGTATGTAACAGGCAGAAGGAGGCGTGGCAGACCCCATAAAGTATATATATTCTTGATCAATACGACAAGAGAAATCGATTTGGCCCTGTCCGTCTGTCCGTCTGTCCGTCTGTCCGTCCGTCCGTCCGTCCGTCTGTCCGTCCGTCCGTCTGTCCGTATGTATGAACGCGTCGATCTCAGCTCTCAGAAGAGCTAGAGACTTGAAATTTTTTTTGTAGATCCCTATATACAGCGCGCATATCAAGTTTATTTTCGATAATCGATAAATATATTCGTTTTTTTGTTATCGAATAAAAACATTATCGAAATTCAGTTATAAAATTTTATCTCGCCCATCTTTTAAGCTAGAGACACCAAATTTTGTATTTAGCTTTATATGTATTTTATGCAATTTCGAATTTTGTTATATTTTGGATACCGGCCCCAAATTTTCCCCAATTGAAGTTCAGTCTCAAATATAGCCAAAATGCGAATGAGTTGACACTTTTACTAAACTGACAAATATGCCCATAGAATATGTTGATCATATGCTGAAAATTTTATTGAAATCCGTTAAATAGCAAAAAAGTTATTAAGCAAAACGTTTGGCTACTTTGCAAAAACACGCGGCAGCAGCGCCAAGCGAACGCACTTGCACACATACATACTAACGCTCGCATTCTAGTCGATTCGAAGAATCGCAAATTACGTTTGAATTTTGTTGAATTATCAGCTGCTGCTTTAGTTTCTTTAGTATTGAAAAACACAGGTTCGACGAGGCTCAGGGTATCCCCTAGTCGGTTACGCCCGACTAGAGTTTTCTTACTTGTTTTATTTTATTTTTTTTTTTGACAATTTTAATGCAAATAATTGCTCTCATTTCTCTTTCAATTTCATAGTTATATAAAAAAGAAATTTTAGTTGCACTCTTTAGCAATTAACTAAATATTAATAATGGCAGCTCTAACTAATTTAAGCAGCAATAGCTAGAGAAATGGAAAGTTCTTGCTTTGCTTTGTTGTGCATTTCTTCAATTTCTTGTTTTTCTCTATTCTGCTTTGGCTGTAGTCTAGTTTCTTCAATCATGATATCTATATCAATCTACAGCCAAAGTCCTAATTAGTGAAACTTAACTTCAGCAGCAATTTCGCAACATTTCTTCATTGATTTATAACGCAGACAAGCGCATCCCCCCAGAGATATATCTGTATATATATATTTGCCTGCTCATCTGCTAAGTAGCGCAGCTATCATATATGCAGACCGAGTGAATATGCTGGCATCTTTTCAACGCTTCACGTAGCAATTTGTGAAATTCTCGTCTTGCCAGTGCGATTGGGCCTGGCAGCGGGGGGCGTGGCCAAAGAGGGCGGGCGCCTTGGTAATAAGTAATCTGACTGCCACAAACTGTGACAGATGATCGTCTGACTGGTTGGGGCCCAAGCCAAGGCCTTGCCAAAAGGCAAACCCGTAATTTCAGATGTTGGCAGGCATATGTGATTTAGATATACCTAAAGACACATGTATATATATATGGCTGGTGCAAACAATTACACTGCGAGAGTGAAAAGAAGAACAAAAGACTGAAGACACAAACTTGACATCGAAAATAAATGATGCCTGCCAGCCGAGGCTGACTCTAAGTCGGAGACTAAGACGAAGACCGACTGCAACTGCAACTGAAACTGAAATCTCTCTCTCAAAGTCGGTTTCGAATTTCTAAGAAATGCAAATGTGCATCGCCGCGGCATCCACAATGACAATGACAAAGACAAAGCACAGGGCAGGTGCCACAATTGTTGTTGCTGTTGCCGTTGCTGTTGCTGCTGTTGGGGCGTACCTGAAAAGTGAAACGCGCTGTCGCTTTTGTTTTGGCATTTGCCGTTGCCGTTGCAGCTGCAACAGATTCTTTTCACTGAGATAAATAATTTGTGAAATTGAAGCTTTGGCACTTTAAGAATTTCACCTGCTTTAATACCATCCTCTCCTCTTCTTCTCCTTGCAGCTGCCCAGCACGATGACATCTCGCAAATCTCACCCAAGTCGAGCAGCCAGAACCCTGAGGCGCGCCCGAGCATTGAGAGCACCATGGCCGATACGAACAGCATCTCGGACAGCCTGCACTCCGAGCCCTTGAATGAGAGTGAGACGCAGCGCGCGCGTGTGGAGCGCTCGGCGTCGCCCATATTGAACGAGCCGCAGCAGCAGCAACAGCATCCCAACGACATCAACTACGGCAAGGAGAGCGAGAAGGACGTCTCTGCAGGCCGTTACTTTCATTACAATATCAAGCCGACGGGCACGTACGATCAGCAGGAAGACCAGGAGCAGCAGCAACCAGAGCGCACGCAGCGCATGCGAGCGGGCAAGACTCTGAGCAGCAGCAGCACCAGCATCAGCAGAAGCATCAGTTCCATTGGCAGCAGCTCGACCGAGCAGCCTTTTTTAGCGCAAAGGGGGCTGCGACAGCCTACGTCGGGGTCCCCTATCAGCCCGAGTCCGAGCAGTACTGCCAGCTCGATAGCCAGTGCGACTCAGACGCCGCATAGTGCCCGCCAGAACGGCAATCCGGACATCCAGGACATCATCACGGGCATTGTGAAGCTGCTCAACGGCAACGTCAATGTGCACGCCAACACGCAAGGTGTGCGTCGGCCCTCGGCGAGCCGCATCAACAATCGTGGGCCGCCGCGCATATCCGAGGTGCAGCCCCTGCCGATGGACTATGAGGCCCAGAAGCCGGGCACCTCGATGCGACCTCCGCCCTATCCGTTCGATCGACCCGAGCGTCCGTTCATCACGGGCGTGCCCATACCGGAACAGATTGTGCCCGTGCGTCCGGGCTTCGTGAGCAATCGGCCGCCCTGGTATCGCAACAAGCCACGCCCACCGATCACAACGAGCGTCAATGGCAGTCGCCGTCCGCTGCCGCAGTATCAGCCGATGCCGCAGCAGTTGCCCGCACGTCCCGCTGAGCCGGAGCCAGTGCATCAGCAGGAGGATGTGAAGCAGCAGCAGCAGCAGCCAGAACCAAATGATCAAGATCATCTCGATGCGGTGCCTCCCACAGACACCACCTACGACTCGGAGTTCTCCAACGAGGATGCCAATGCGCAGTACATTGAAGTCTCTGATCAGGATAGCGAAGCAGGCGGAGAGATCGAGGACGAGCTGGTGCCACCAGCCGAGCCTTCGCCCACAGTGCCAACCAAAGAGCAGGCGAACAAAAAGAAGCACAAGCCAAAGCCCGCCAAGAAGCCGCATGAGGAGCACGATGGCTACACCACCATCATCGAGACCAGCTCCGTGGTGAACACTGTGATGGGCATGTCATCCACCTATGTGCCCATGTCCATGGACAGTGCTGAGGGCCTCAGCCACGATCTGGATCCCTCCAGTGAGGAGGTCATCTTTATGACAGCCAATCGCACGCCGGGACTGGAGTCGAGCGCCTCATCCTCAGCTACGAGCAGCATTCAGACTATGCCACTGAGCGAGCTGGCTGCATCGGATGCCATCGCTCCGACATCCAAAGTGCCAATGACCACCTCTACATCCACTACCACCACCACCACCAGTACTAGCTCCACCACATCCACCTCATCAACTACTACCACAACCACCTCGTCTACCTCAACCACCTCTACCACCACTGAGAAGGCGCCCACTGCCAATGCCCAGACGCCCGCTCCAACCGCTCCTGCCGCTTCCTATCATCCCCGCCCGGGCATTGTGTTGGACGATCCCGAATTTAAGCCCGGCGGTCGGCCACGCCCACCCGCTCAACGGCCCACAGCCCCGCAGCAGCCCATACAGCCGACGCGCCAGCATCTGCCGCCTGGCTATGGCGAGATCTTTGACGTAACGCTATCAGCCATCCAAGGGCCGGGCCCCAAGGGCAGCGGCTCCCAGCAGACGATCAACATCAAGCCGTACGGCAGCTATGGATCGGGGCCAGCAGCGGCAGCAGGTGGCGGGGCAGCTCAGGCGGACATCATTGTGTCAGCATCAGGTGACGAAGGCTTCGTCTCAATCGATGGCAAACGCACTTACATCAATCTATTTGGTGATCCCACAGATCCGCCCGCAAGCGCCACAACGCCGGCAACGCGTCTGCCCCAACTGCCGGGCGCAGCGACGAGCAGTGGTGGCACAGGAGGTAGTGGTGGTGGTGCGACAGGTGGTGCAACTGTGCCCAATCATGGTGTGACGCAGAGCAGCAACGGCTACGTGGTGCCCGAGACGGAAGTGGTCGAACTGCAGCCACAGTCGGGCACCAGTCCCGGCTATGGACACGGACAGGGCGCGAGTAAGGTGCCAGCCTCAACAACACATGCGGGACCCACGCGACCTCACTACCGCCAGCGACCGACGCCGCCGCCCGTGCGCATCGACACCTGCATCGTGGGCGACGACACCACCTGCGACCAGGCGCAGCATGAGCGCTGCAAGACGGACAACGGCGTGTCCAGCTGTCATTGCCGACCAGGTGAGCTGAGGGAGATTATATATAAACAAGTAAAGATCTTCTATTAAATTATATTTCCATTTACCTCCAGGTTATTCGCGTCGCAAGCATCGTGAGCCCTGTCGCCGCGTCATTTCCTTCCATCTGGGCATGCGCGTGGATCGCATCTACGAGCATCGCATTGTGTGGGACAATAAGCTGCTGGATCTCAACAGCGAGCCATATGGCCAGCTGAGCTACGAAGCTGTGCGCGCTGTGAGTAGAACAAAATACAAATTGAAGATCTGCAATAAACCTTGATCTCCCTCCTTAGCTGGACTCTGCCATGTCAATGACGCCCTATTCGGATGAGTTTATGGAGGCCAAGGTGAATAATATTTATAGAGGCGATCCCAATTTGGGCGGCAGTGGCGTCTATGTGAATCTGACCCTGAAAGTGAGTAAAATCAAGGACGAATCATACATTTAACTAACCATCTGCCCTTTCCCACTCCACCAGCTGGACGATAGCGTGGAGACGCTGCGTCCCAATCTGCGCAGCGATGTGCAGAAGCATCTACTGGGTGTGCTGCATCGTCGCAACAATAACATTGGCAACTCGGTGCTGTATGTGAGCTCGCCTGAGGGCGCAGTCTCGGCGCTGCACGACGTGGACGAATGCCAGTCGGCGGAGCTGAACGATTGCCACGAGAGCGCCATGTGCAGCAACAGCTGGGGCAGCTTCCAGTGTGTCTGTGCGGCGGGTCTGCGTGATCCCTGGGCCGACCAGCCGCTGCGTGCGGGTCGCGAGTGCCAGGCCTGTCCGGATGCCTACTGCAACAATCATGGCGTCTGCAGCTACAACGACGAAGGCGCCCAGGCGTGCGCCTGCGACTCAACCCATTACGGCGCACAGTGCGAGATTGACGGCGAGGTGCTGGGCGTGGCCATAGGCGCCTCGGTGGCAGCTGTGATCATCATAGTGCTGACGCTGGTGTGCCTCATCATGTGGTCACGTCGCTGGCAGCGCGAGCAAAAGAACGCCATGGGCTCGCCCGTGTTTGGCTACATGAATACGGCGCCATTGAAGTCGGCGGGCTTGCCGCAGGCGGGCTACCAGGTGACGCTCGAGGATCGCATGCGCTGGGCCCAGATAGCCGATGTGATGGCACAGACGAATCATTACGGAGTGAGTGTCAGTTGGCGATCCCCAAATAAAATATGGATACGAATCTAATCGATATTTGCTTCGCAGGCGGAACCCATTGGACCCACACGGCCGTCGTCGGCCATGTTCGCGTATCCGAATCTGGGTGCCATGGGCATGGGCACCATCGGTGGAATGTCGCTGCAGAGCACCATGCAAATGCATCCGAGCGCCAGCCTGGCGCCGCCAGTGCCATTGCCCAGGTGAATATAGCCAAATAGATATTAACTTGTTTTTATTGCTAACTCCTTTTCGCAAATTGTAACTAGAAGACTCGGGCTAGGTGCGCGTGCAAATGGCATGCGCGCACTGGAGAACTCCAGCTCCAGTGAGGAGGAGGATCGCGCCGATCTGCTGGGTCGCAATTTCCAAGTGCCACGCCCAAAGAGTCGCAGCAATGGCAGCATAGCGGTAAGTCTAAACCGCCCCAGCCGTCTCAGCTCACTCAATTAAAACTATTTTTATTTGCTGTAGAACCAGTCGGGCATCTACTACGATGTGGACTACGAGCCTTCGGGCAATGGCATTGGCAACACCAGCGTCGACCATCTGTACGGCTCACAGAATCAGTCGGTGACGCACTCGTCGGGCAACAATCACATACCCGGCCCCCAGGGCATACCCATGAGCACCTACACCTCGGGCCGTGCGCCCAGCAGTTACTACATGAAGTGAAGCCCCTCGTCCTGCCCAGCACTGCCCCCTCACCAGCCCTAGCTTAACAAAAGAAAAACCTGTAAATATGCAATTTAGCTGTAGCTTAGCTTAGGTCCAACTGTCTAAAACACTTTTCCACTGCAGTCCGCGGAGAGAGAGAGGAGAGCAAAGTCGGCGACTGCAGCTGAGACGCGTTTTTGTGCAATTAGCAAGAAGACTTAGTTTACTATAAATATATATATATGTATATGTATGCATCACATATGTATGGAACACTTAGTTGCGTAAAGTTAAATGCAATGTTAACGATCACTAATCATTAATTTTAAACGTAAATTAAAACATTAAATTATTCTCTATCCCTAGACCTAAACTCAGTTCTATGAAAGCCTAGCCGAAAGTCAATTTTATTACAAACGAGCACTAGTATTTACCAATTTTACTTACTTAAGTTTTGATGTGTGAATGTAAATATGAATCAATAAAGAGATAATATAAGTTAGCTGAAGAGTTTTGGATTTTTGATAGCATTATTGGTTTTTTTATTGGCAAACGAATCACAAAAATCAACGCAAAATTAATTGTTTTTAAAGAGTAATAACAAAACTATGGCTTAAAGATATTGTCAATACTTAAACACTTAAAATTAATCACAAATTCCATACAAACTAATTCAAGTCCGTATTAATTCAAATAAACCGCCAAGCTACCAATGCTCTCAAAACTGTGCAGCTTACTCATAGCGGCATCTCGCTTTAGCACTTACATTTTTACGCAGCAGCTTAGCCACCGCAATGGCTGACGTGTAAGCGCGACAGCTATATAGTGCAGATCAAGCCAGTGTTGAACAAGCGTCAAAGTGTAACACACGCTTCAACTTTCGCGCGCTTTTCGAGCTTGTTTGTTTTTTTAATTACAGTGAAAAATGATTTGCGAATTTGAGTTGTTGACATTTAAATTATCTAACCAATTGCCATTTTCCCTATGCTGACTAAACAATAAAAGCAAAAATAGTTGGCATGCCCAGCGCTGACTACGCTTTATTTATGGTCACTTCACTTTTCACTTTTCTTCGCGGCAATAAAAAGAAAACGAGACTTGATGATTTATGAGCTGGTTGCTTTGGTTCACACGCATAAATAAATTACAATTATTAGAAAAAAAAGGTAAGAAAAGAAAACTGAAAATATGAAAATTTCGTATGTACGTTCCGTTCGCGTGCGACAGACCGAAAGTGAGGCAGGGCGGCTTATGCAACAATTATGTGCGTGTAACGGTTAACGGGCCAGGTGCACGCCTCTCGCTTGACCCCTACGTGCACCACTTTTAACGACTTGGTACCCTCTCACTCACACTCACACTCGCTCTCACTCTCTCTCTTTCTGTCTATCAGAGCCACAGCGGGCGGTCGATCTGTCGACAGTTCAGTGGAAACATCAAGTCAACACTATATCGGCAGATCTATCAAATCGCCATGTATTAGCCCGCTAATGGGTATATATTTAGGTGTTCAATGCCGACTTAATTAATCGACACCTTTTGTGGCCGATGAGTTTTTTGGGCTTAGAGGCAAAACCGCTTAGCGCCAGCAATTGAAAAGGCGAAGAGGTCGAACAAACGTTAATAGCGCCTATTTCATAATTCATCAGCGCCGATCGAAGAGCAGCAAAATAAAGACAGGTGAAGATGCATACATACACATCTGTATATGTATATATGTTTATATACATCTGTATGTGTGTGTAGTGCGCAGCATCTGCAGATGATTTGATTAGATTGCTTGGACCCAAAGCCCAAATAGCAGATGTTGACCCAATTGTCTAACAATTATTTCAGTTTCATTTTATTTATACGTATATCTTTTTTTCTTTTGGAATTTTTGCCATGACGCTGCAATCTTTTAGCGTGCCATTAAATTGCGACAGCTGCGGGGGCGTGTCCCCTTAAATGTAAGGCAACTCACGTAAACGTGCGACTCGTGCCGTATAAACCAAAGAGACATCAAATTAAAGCGTAACCAGCAAAAATTGCTCTAGTTGCAAGTGAACAACGACCGAATACCCTAAGATCTGGGCAAATGCTTGAAGTATTCTAGCTTACACATACATGTGCGTATATACTCATGCACACACACACATACAAGCAGAAGCACACGCACGTCGCTTGCCGCGAGCTGAGCTTGATTTGCATGTGATAAGTACGGCATCAAATAAACAGACATTCCTGCTGTGTATGTGACTTAACAACTTTCTGCTAGAATGGCGTGAGATTTACAAAAGGTTATATATGCATATATATGTTACATAATTATGCAAATTTTCGCATAAACCAAGTGAATTTAGTTCTTAAAAGATGCGAAAATAACAAAAGCCCAATATCGATTGGTGATGGGAGCGGGTATCGATGATTTTAAGCAGGCTTAATTGAAAGTCCAATTACGTGTGCAGAATTGCAAGTCTCTAACTCATACGATATATCAATACATCGATTGGCGATCCATCGCCAATTCCAAGTGGTTATCGATTATTACAAACACGCTAAATGTTCGTATTGTATTGAAGGACCTACGCAAGTCTCTAATTCTTGCACGATATATCGATAAATCGAAAGAGGTCAGCGCTAATCAATCGAGCTGCCGATCTGCTTGACTGCTACCACTAACCCGGCAACACATGGTCAGTGCCGTTACAAAGTCTTTAACGCAAGTCGTTATACCCCATTTACGCACTTTCAGTGAGTTGAGGGTGTAAAATTGCGAATAGGCGATGGCGAATTATATCAGGCGCTTAAATCGATGCTCGGCATTAGTGTCAATTTGTGTGATGTGTGCCAAATCGGCAAGTTATGTCATCCGCAGAGCGGCCTTCAGCTGCATGGGACAGCAGGAGCCAATGTGCAGTGGGTCAACGGCGCAGAGCGCGGCGCCATAACATTAACTGAGAATTGCAGCAAGGCATTGTTGACTGCCATAAACACATTTCGCACAACTACAAGCCTTTCAATTGGCAAGCGACAATGACAATGGAAGTAGTTACTGCTGCTGCTGCTGCACGGCAGGTGTTGCAAGCTATAATTCAAAGCGAAGCTGCTCAGTTCCTCTTCGCGCGCCGTGACATGCAACATGAGTAACAGCCAGGCCGGCGGGTGATCGCTGTAGCCGTTTGTCATAATTGGACGCGCGTGGAAGATGCGCTCGCAACTTCCTTGTTCGACTGACAACAACAACAACAAAATTTCCTTTCTGTCAATGTGTGGCAAATGGCTCAGAGCTGACAAAAACTTGGCCAAACAAAGCGCAAACACAAAATGCACATTTTTTCGCGTGTCAACAGCAACAAGATGACACGCAGCTACAGTGGTCGATTGAAAAGGTATTTAATGGTTTTTAATATATATTATATTTAATGTTTGATAAATTTGCACTGAGGTTGAGTTTCTTTTGCTTAGGCAATAATAAGAGTGGCCAGACTGTTAAAAATTCAAAAAGTCCTTTGGCCATAAATATCCCTTTTTGGCATTTTTTAGCCACTGCACAGAAGACGTTTTCTATATGAAAATGAAATATTTTTTATATTATTTATTATATTTAAATTTAATTTTAGTATTTCTCTTAGATTAAGCAAGCTTTTATTCTATACAAATATATATTTTCCTTTTTTTCAAAGCATAAGTTAGATTAGCCAACTTGCTAAAAATGTCCCTAAACTTGCAAAATTCCAAATTTCCCTAACTTAGTCATTTTAAATCATTTGCTAAGCAGCTTGCGACGTTTAAAATCTCATTAAACGCAGAGCGCACACTTAACGCATTAAACAAACGATCTTGTGGGAATGTAAGCTAATTGGCGTGGAAAACCTAAATAAAATCAAACCAACGAGAGACCTTCAGCCGATAAGCATCTGCGATGCGAACCACTGTGCAACGCGTATATTTTTTTTTTGTTGCTGCTGCCACGGCGGAACACCAGTTGGAAGGCATAAAAAATATTGTACAGAAAAACAGAAGAAAAAA
Organism: Drosophila pegasa; assembly: GCA_035046225.1. Lineage (NCBI taxonomy): Eukaryota > Metazoa > Arthropoda > Insecta > Diptera > Drosophilidae > Drosophila > Drosophila pegasa. The sequence goes on along the minus strand of JAWNOD010000076.1, from coordinate 4,982,751 downwards.
AAACAAAAATCACAAAAAGGCGGCGCACGACAAAATGCACTCAAATGTTGCAGTTGCAACAGACAACAACAAATAGATGGCACGAAAAAAAAAGAAGAAACGCTGCATGAATTAACATACGTGTTAATGAGCCAAGCCACACACACGAGCTGCAAGATTCGCACGCACATAAAATAGCTTCATTTACATTGAGCGAGCTTCCTCGCAGGCAGTTAGGACAGTTGGACGGCATTCAATTGGATGGCATTCAGGCAGGCATTCGGGGTGAGTCTATGTGAAAGTCTTGGCCTGACGTAACGCGGTTGCATCTTCAAGCGACGACACCTGTTGCTCGTTGCTGGAGTCGTCCGATTGCGCAATTGGCCAATCGTCTCCCCCCCCCTCCCCCTCCTCCTTTTGTTTTATGCAGGAAGATGGCGCCCACACTTCCGCTTAATGTGCGCCCAGAGCCTGGGCATCAAATTGTCCATTGATCAAACGCTGCTTAATTGCCGATATTTGTCAAATGGGAGTCGTAAAAAATATATCTTGTTTGAGGTGTCTTCAGTTCAGCTTGCGCCAAGCGGCTTATAGATGAGGAAATTCGCGCATGCGCAGCTGCAAGCCGGCTCTGCTACGCAAATTGGAATGTGAGACCTCTGACTGAGGCTTGGCTTCGTTTGCTTCGTCCATTGCGTAATGTCCATTTGGAGCCTGGTGGGCAGCTACTGAGCCGGTTTTTCGTCTGCATCTCTTGCAGGACAACGCCAAGCCCAAAGCTCGTTCAGTATGTTTTCTTTTTGGCGAATCTTCACGTCTTCGTCTGCTTTATGGCCGCTTGAGATTGCAAAAGCAACTGCCATAAATAAACTGATAATACTGAGGATAACACGAAACGGTGTGATGAGCCGCTGTTAACCTGTTCCAGTGATCAACCTTGACGTGAACGAACGAACCTTTTGCCTGAGATTCGCTAATCTTATGGATTACGATTTCATTTATCAAGTGGTAAATGGCCAAAAGTCATGTCTCTTGGCCACCTGCAGCTCTCGACTGAATCTGCAGCGTAGCTAAGCAATTAATGGTGCATTTAATTGAAATTGCGCTGACAAAGCGACGCACCTAATTGGCTTCGGCCCGAAACGGGATGATGCAACTGGTCAATCGGGGCAACAGCTTCAAGAAATCTGCGTCGCGGAGGCTGTAATTTCATTTGCGCTCGATATGTGGGTCAACTGCACGCGAGTGGTAACAATAACATTACCGGCAACACTCAAGACATGCGCACCTGCCTCATCGACAGCTTCGACGACGGTCGATTTCGGCTTCGGCGTTGGCTTTGGCTTTTGGCTCTTGGTGATGCGCGGTCATGTAACAAATTGGAGCAACCGACTGTGCCTCGAGCCACGCCGAGTCAAGTCAGGCTATAAAAGCAATTACAAGCGCAATATGTCAAAGACGCTTACAATTGACGCCGACGATGGCGATGGCGATGGCGATGACGTTGCAGGAAGAGGCTTTAACGAGGCTCAAAGTGGAATTTCACATTACTATCCAATTGGAATTAGTGGCTATTAAAGCGGACTGATTGAAGGCCGAAGCGTGTTTGAACCGCTTTTATTTGTTTATGTTGCAACATTCCGGGTGAATGTCGGCCAGGCCTAAATGAAATCACGCTCTATGCACGCTTAGAAATGGCTAAGCAGCTGCATTACTTGTCCTTGAAAGTAATTCCAATTGGAGTAATAGCTTGAAAAGATTGGTAAATTGGGAATTATATGCATTATATCATTCTGAAAGCCTATAAATTGAATGAAATTGAATTGAATGGGAGTTTAGCTAACTTTGATTTGAAAATCATTTAAATAAATTAATCTCAGAGATTTATTTAACTCAACTATAAAATATTTGGTTGATTTCGTTCAGTCTTACAATTAATCAATATCAAACATATGTCCATATTATTTTATATTTCGATATATCAAAAAATTTCAACTAACTTTTTTAATTTCAATTCCTACGCTAATATAGACATTCAAATAATTTCCCAGGCTTAACGGCTGTAATGCCAAGTAATCGATTTATTTATGGGCAATCGCTGGCGATAAAAGTCCTTCGGCTGATGCAGGCGCTCATTAAGTTAAGAGTAAACAAAACTAGTTCCACTTCATGCGCCGAGACGTTTGGCCATGCATACATAACCTAAATAAACGTCGAGATCAATAATAAGATGTCATTAATTATGCAATCACCAGGGACTTTGGGGACGGCGAAAGGTGTTTTTCGGCGCCTGCAGCGTGCACGACATCTTCGCTGTGTAACCAAAATCAAAAACAAAACTCGCTCCACAAGTCGTCGCATTGTTGTTGTTGTTGTCGTTGTTGTTGCTTTTGTTGTGCACGTTACAGGAATTTCAATTTCAATTTCGTTTCATTTCTTTTGTGGCAGTGCAATTCGCAGCTGAAGCCGCTGAAACAAAACTAAGTCAAGTGGCAACGGGACTGTGGGACTGGGTCTCCTCTGATTGGGCCTGGCTTGAGCCGTGTCGTGCGGTGCCTGCGACTGAGCCGAGTTACGCTTTGGCTCTTATTGTTGCTGACGTTGCACATTCTTCATTATTTTCTGTTTCATTTTCCTTGATTTGCGTCGTGTATTTTTACCTAATTTCAAGTTTCGCTTTTTTTTCATCGTTTCTTTTCTCGTTGTCGCCAACAACAACAACAACGACAGCGCTGCTGGCGTTGCCAGTGTTGTTGGCTTTGTCTGTTGTGCGCTTCTTTTCTTTATTTTTTGCATTGAAGGCCGCAACTGCAATTTCATGCGAGTTACCCCATCTCCTGCCGCTGCTCCTTCTCTGAATTTCGCATGTGATGTAACTGCCGCTGCTGCTGCCGCCGCCGATTGTTGTGCATATAATGCCAACTCTGCAGCCATTGTCGACTCTGTCAATTACCAATTTTGAATATAATTTATGCGAGTTCCAAGGAGAGACACACCCGATCTGGCAACGCTCGGCAGTTGACTAAAAGCTTCTAGCGATATATGGGCACACTTAGAATTCAATGTTTACAAGCTGTAACTTACATGCTAATTTCCGCGTATTAAAAGGGAGAGTTCAAACGATCGAAAGTGTTAATTGTGTATTTATTAAACTATATTGCGGCCATTTGTGCCGAGGGTCTGTCATAAAACGCGCACCTTATTACCATGCTAAAAAATGTTAAATGCCACAAAGATGGCCCCCAGAGCCACTGAAGCGGCGCACCAACAAAAGTTGCTGTTGTTGCTGTTACTGTTATTGCCCTCGTCATTGCTGTACGTCTTCTATTCGCGCTGTGTCCCGTTGCGAAGGTCACTTTGTTGTTATTGCTTACACAAACGCCCGTTGGCAAAATGTTGTTTCTTTTTGCGAATTTGCAAGCCAAAGTCGAACTGTGCTAATTGTGTGTTGGCCGAGTTAAACGTGTCGTCCGAAGTGCACGCACGTCGCTATTTAGCCATTAAGTGTAGCAGTCAACAAACAACGCCCACAGGCCCAGTTGACCTTATTGAGGATCGGTCAGCAGGTAATTAAAAGCTTGTACATCATTATTAATAACATAATTAGTGGTCTGTGAACGCGTCGTCGACACATTCTACCTTCGGCCCGAGACCATCACATTTACGCTTGAGATCAGCCAACGCGCACTCGAGACCCCAAGACCCCAGCAGCGGTCAAAAGTTGGAATATATGGCTGCTGCGATTGCTTTACCTTGGGAAAATCCGAGCAGTCATCGCCAGGCCGAGACCAATTCATCAGGCAGCGGCTTGGCTCGTCACACAACGAAAGACAAAACAAACAAACATAAATCGCTCTCTTTGAGCTTCAAGCCTCCACCTCCACTCTCACTCTCTCACTCTCACTCTCTTTTCGGCTCGGCTCGACTCGGCTGGGCTCGGCTCTTTCGCTTTCGTTGACGCTGGCAGCGACGTCGGCGCCGGCGTCGTCGTAGGCTGTTGCGTGCATTTTGCACATTGGGCGACAACCGAACGCTTTCAGCCGAGACTAAAGCTCGAGCTGAGGCTGTAACTGTGACAGCGACTGCGACTGCGAGCTTTGCAGCAGCGACGGCGGCTCGACCGTGTCCCCTCACACACGCACACACATGTGTATAGATAGGCGCAGCAAAAGACCTAAGAGTCGCTGCTGGCGTCGCTGCCGCTGTCCGTTACTTGCTGTTGTTGTTGGTATTTTGGGCAAATTGTTGCTGTTTTGCGCCGCAGCGACGCCGGCGTCGCTGCGTTTCTTTGGCGCTTCGCATTCAAAATATAAATAGATGTGCATGTAGGGAAATGCGAATAGTGTTCATAGAAGACCTCATCGGAGGCACATTTCAGCTCTTTTGTTTTGACGCGCTGTTGGTGGTACAGGGATTACAAGCATGAGATCCCTAAATTTATTGGTTAGTGTCGCACAACGAGAAAGAAAATATAAAAACTCCAAGATGCCAAGTGCTCAAATATCCTAAAAATAGCCAATGAATTGATGTGTGGAAAATGTTATAAAAATTTGAAAATAAAAGTGAAATATTAAAATAAAAATTAAAATAATGTGCAAAAAGTGATCTGAAGTTGAATCTAATCGATTATCTGCGCTTCTCTGCCGCCCACAGCTACTCAGCGCCAGCTGCGCGCTTGTCCTTAGCATAGCCTACGCACATCCGCCCGAGGGTGTGTGGAAGAAGAAGCTAACGTGGAAGGAGGATTGGGTGCAGGTGTGGAAGACGATAAAGAAGGAGGCGTGGGAGACGAAATGGAAGAAGGTCTCCGTGCCAATATGGAAGGAGGTGCAGGTAAGCTAAGCGATTGCCAACAGCACCAAAGGATCAGAGCTAAAGCCAAGGCCATATGCCACATAGGTGCCCGTATGGAAGGAGGAGAAGGTTCCCGACTGGAAGATCATAAAGAAGCCCAAGATTGAGGAACGCGAGGTGCCCGCCTGGAAGGACGTTAAGGTGGCCGAGTGGAAGAAGGTGACGAAGCCCATCTGGGTGCCCACCAAGGTGGCGGTGTGGAAGGAAATCCAGGTGCCCGTCTGGAAGGAAATCCAAGTGCCGTTCTGGAAGGAGATCCAGGTGCCCGTGTGGAAGGAAGTACAGGTTGCAGACTGGAAGCAAATGTTCGAGCCGCAATGGGTAAGCCAAAAGCTGAATGCCAACCAAACGTCAAAGTCAACCCTCGATTATCCCAGGTGAAAATGGGTATTCCTGGCGAGAAGTTCCTGGGCAAGGATCACGAGGGCTGGGAGTACACCAGCCACGATCTGTGGCGCAAGAAGCTCATCTGGAAGCCAGTGTGGAAGAAGGTGTGGCGCACGGAGAAGAAGCAGGAGTGGCGCACCGAGAAGAAGCAGGAGTGGCGCACCGAAAAGGTGAAGGAGTGGAAGACGGAGAAGGTGCAGGAGTGGAAGGAGGACAAGAAACTCGAGTGGAAGGACGAGTGGGTGCAGGTGTGGAAGAACTCCAAGAAGCAAATCTGGATCAAGGAGAAACGCGAGACGTGGGTGGAGGAGAAGGTGCAGATCTGGCGCACCGAGAAGAAACAAGTCTGGGCCAACGAGAAGAAGCAGGCGTGGAAGGACGAGTGGCAGTCGGTGCAGGTGCCCGTCTGGAAGGAGGTCAAGGTGCAGGAGTGGAAGAAGGTCTGGAAGCCAGTGTGGGAGAAGGTCTGGGTGCCAATCAGCCACGGCCACAGCCACGGCTGGGACTAAGCAGTCGGCGCTCTGCTCCCATATCGCAAATCTCTTGCGACAGCACTGATACACACAACGGATAACTGCCCCATCCCCGGTGTCCACTGCAGCAAATTGCTTAAGCTTAAGTCTACCATTGGCATTACCTCATCCTGAATCGTTTGCATCGCTGTCTCTCACTGCCCACTGCCCACTTCCCACTTTCCCATCTCATTTCCTGCCTCCACCTCACTCTCTCACTCTCTCTCTAACCTTAACTTAAGTGTACGAGTTAGTCATGCGCGCGTTTTTGTCTCTAAGTTATGAAAATTGATTAATTGGCCTCTGGAATTGCCATTGAAATTCAACTTCAATGAAGAATGAAGCTCAAAAACTGTAAAAAGAAACACACTCAAAAAAAAATCGTTGAAGGTTTGTAAATATATACCTTACCGAAACCCATAAACATATATTGTTATGATCGTCGTAAACTATTGTACAAAATTTCATGTAAAGCGAAAAAAGAAGTAAAAATAAAACTAAAAAAAAATGAAACATAAAAAAGCAGTTGAGATTCATCTTTAATTGTCTCAAGTACCCGGCAACCACCCAGGTGGTGCGCTGTGTCGCGGCGTCGTCCTCCTTTTACTTTCATTGGCCTCTGCGCAATCCATCGATTGCGCAAGAGTCGCGCCAGCGCCATTAGCTGGTCATTACCTGGCGAAGATGCAACTCATAAAGTTTCGGGGCTCATGACACGCGGAAGTTGCGCTCAGATAAGCCGCGCCTCCCCCGCCCCCCTCCATAACTGAGATGGGCAAGTTTTTTATTTGGCATTTCGTTGTTTTTTTTGTGACTTTTGCACGATTGTTGCAATCGAGAGGCCAAGAGCCAAAGCCAATGCATATGAACTTGCCACAAAAGCGTTAGGAATTGCAAATGCCACTGCAACGGCAGCGGCGGCATCGGCAAACGGCGTCTGTGTGCATCCGATGCTGATGCCAAATAAATCTCAAGGAAGCATCTCATCATCGGCCAGATAAGCAGCAACAATAACGCCTCACTTCCTGTTCAAGTTGAATGTTGTATGCGGCTGCTGCTGCGGCTGCGCCCCGCGGGCTGCTGGCTGCTGGCTTAGGGTTACGGCTGCAGCCTCAGCTGCATTTGCAACTAAAGTCCAAGTCACTCGGTCGACTGTGTTGCAACATGTTGCTTTAATTGACTCGCTCGTTCGCCTCGCGCTCTGTGTGCCACAGATCTGCTGCTGCTGCTGCTGCCGACATCAGTTAAAACACGTGACCCCCGTCTGACACCTGCCCCCCCTGCCACCCACCTGCCCACCTGCCCAGGCGCCTAAGTTACCTAGTTGCATGCAGGTCTATTTAGCAGGCAGCCAGACAGCAGCAGCAGCAGCCGCCGCCGAGGAAGCAACTGGCGGCAGTTGCTTTAGCCAAAACTGGATACCAGACGCTGCCACAATTGCAACGATTAGGTAACTTTGCTACAGCAACAACAACAACAATTTGCAGCCAAACCAAAAGTTCGAGTTCAAGCAAACATTTTAGAGGAACTAGAGTCGTTTTCTGTTACGAATTCGATTTCTAGCAAATTTACAGATTGCCATAAGCGGCACGCCCATGTTTAGCTACAAAATTGAACGATAAAGGGGCGGGCCACTTGTGGTTTCAATTTACCGATAAATACATTAACATGTGGCATTTATTTAGAGATTTAAAAAAAATATATCGGGCAGCGGAAGGGAGGTAGAGAAAAGCTTTCTCGAATTGATTACTGTTTGGAAACATTATAGATGTTTTAAGAGTTCTTTTAGCCAGATTTTGTTTAATATCTAAATTGTCACATTTGTTTTTCAAGCTTAAATATATTTAGTTTATATTGTCTAAAGCTGATGAAAATTCAAGGTATTATGTTTTGATATGAAACTTAATGTATAAATAAATAATAATTAATAAATTTAAATTATAAGAAATATCTCATGGATACCTCGTCCCTATATGTACGTATATGTGCCTACTTAAAAGCTGTACTATTTGAAATTGTGCTTAGTTTATCTGCTAATCAAACACTTCTGATTAGAGGACATTTAGTATTATTATTTTGAACGTTTTATGAGCTAGAGCTAAGAATTGTTAAAATATTCAGACATTTTTTAACTACGCTCAGATAGCGAATAATCATAATTAATACGGCTGTTGGTCGAGGAAATCATAATATTTGAAAATGAGCTTAGATAGTTGTTAAAAAAAACAATACATTTTTTTTTAGAGTAGTCTTAATTGTTGGTAAAAAAATAAGTGTTATACTGAATATATTTAAAGGTCAAGAAAATTATTCAAATTTTTTAAATTATACAAATGTTAAGAAGAACGCAAAATAAAATAAATAAAATAGCTATAATAAATTTTATTTTAATTATAAATAACATCTTTTCTTTTAATTTACTCTTATTATAAGAAGAAGAAGTTAATAATAATTTTACTTGTGCATATTCATAACAAAATCAATTAGCAATAAATCTATTTTATATTTTTTTCTGCTTAGATATCGTGTTATCTTCGCTTTATTTATAGCTCGGTTCTCCATTGTAAAATAGTTTTAATTCAAGTGTTTGCTATTCGAGCTTTTCATTACTTGAAACAACTCATCATCAATTATTGGGGAACAATTGGCAGTTGACATCTCAATTAAGTCAATGTCATTGCTACTGAAAAGTGTTGCCCAAGGCCTGCCCTGAGACGCCATCAAGATCAAGACAATGTCAACGACAACTGTAATATGTTTCCCTCTCTTTTACGCCCCGTCTCTCTCTCTCTTTCTGTCTATTTCCAACTGAAAAGCGACCGAGTTGCATTGTGAAAAGTTGCATTATGCAAAATGATAAAAAAAGTTCATTTTGTTTTTTAATTTTCTTGGTCTTTGTCTCGTTTACAAATTGGTAAATGTTTTTGTTTTAATTGATGTGGTTGTTGCTGTTGTTTTCGTTGTTGTTTATACCTTGAGCGCAATCAAGTTGTTTGTTGCTGCAAGTGTTTGGCTTAGGCCTTAATGCGAGTGCCCGCTGTGACCGACGGCTCGGTGATCACGGCGACTCTAATCACGGCTAATCTCTCAATTGTATCGCCTACGCGCAGCGGGCGGCGCCGGCGTATGCGTAATATTTTTGATATTCCCTCTTTTTTTTGGGTATGATGCGAAAACATTTCCAATCAGCAGCGAATTGCTCGCAGCGGTGCTTTTTATGTAATGTGCGCAAGTGTCATGCGAAATTCAAATTTTCATTTTAATAAACAAAACGAAAAGCCACAGCGACGACAGCAACAGCAGAGCAGCAGCAACAAGCAAACACTTTACGCATAAGTGAAGCAAGACGCAGGCGGGTAACTGTTGTTGCTATTGTTGCCTTTGTTTTAACTGTTGCAGCAGCAGCAGCGGCAGCAGCAGCAGCGACAGCGGTCGCTGCATTGCACAAGCGGCAGCGGCAGCAGCAGCAAAAACAACGAAAACAAAACAAATAAACGGGCTCCAAGCGTAGATTGAAAAGAAGTAATAAAAATAAATTTGATAAACAAAAAAAGTTAAATATATATATATATATGTATAATATGTTATAATGCCAGAAATGCTTTTTGTAATAAATCTTTTGTTTGCACACGGCACAAAAACAAAAAGGAAAGGCTTGAAATATTTATTTATTTATTTATGTTTTTATGTTTGGCTGCAGCTCAGGTTCAAGACAAAACACAAAAAAAAAGAAACAAAACAGCAACAACAACAACAGCAATGATGACAGCAGCAGTTGTTGTTGCTGGCACGTGAGCTGCAGCCGAAGCGTGAAGAAGAGGTTGTTGCACGCATCAGCTAGAGTTAATGCCACCGTTGATCTCTGCGCTCGCGATGTGGGTCAGCCGGGTTGCAGATGTGGAGCAGGCGCAATCAGCGGCAAGGTCGTTGCCCAAAACTTGTCAACGCTTGCGCAGAAATGTGGCAACAGCAGCAGCAGCACCACCACCAGCACCAAGTGCGAGCAATGAGAGTGTGGCAAGCGAAATATTAATTAAAAGGCGGCCAAAAATTGTGTTGTCAACCGCAGACGCCTTGCTTACAACCCATAAATCACGGCAGCTATTAATAGACGTGCACCTGAAAAAAAAAAACAAAAGACTCAGGCAACAAACTTGTTTCTGGTCACGCGATATACAAAGGCGTCGAAAGGGGCAGCAAGCGCACGCACAAAGGCGAGCAAAATATAAAGAAAAATGAGGTAATTAATAAGAGTTAACAGCCAATATGGTTAACATTAGTGTTAGCCATGTGCCTTGAAATTCCTGCACAGCAAATGCTAGCTGGCATTTTCCAGCTCTGAAGCTCAGAGCAAATATTGAAAGATTCTAGATTCGCTTGTGTAATCCGTAACAGAATGTTAGCCGGGCCTAAGTAAACGCCTCCGCTTGGCCAAGTTAACAATTACGCATTGCGAAATGCGAATTTGTCAACGCTTTGCATTTGTCCATCATTAATATAAGTTTAATTGCAGGCGCAGCACAGATTCAATGATGCTGCGACAACACCTCGTTGCAGGCCACTTAAGATTATGGCTGGCTAAAAGCAAAAAATGCGAAAAAGCCAACTAAATAATTGCGCTGGCCGGCTAACAATTGCACATTGTCTCGCCCACAGCCGACGGCCCACAGCTGAGAGCTGAGGAGTTGAGGAGCTGAGGAGCTGGGCTGCATAACACAAATTACAACATGCAAATATTGAAAATATAAGAGAAGCAGAAACAATAACAAAATGCAGTCAAACGTTTAAGCGACAAACCGGCCAGTCGCCAGCGGAGTTCGAGTCAGTGGGGAGACTGTGTGTGTGGTGGAGTGTTCAGCTGGAGCAGTGCATGACAAAGCTAGCGTCACATATTGGCCATTTAGCGTATCAGCCGAGAGCCGGCCAACTGCTAACTGGTTAATAATAATGCAGCTCGAGGAAGTCGTAAACAAACTGCAATTGCGTTGAAGCGCTGTAATAAATACGCTCTCACCCCACTCCCCACCAGCCCCCCAGACCCCAGCTTATACTAAGGGAGATATAAAGAGAGAGAGAGAGATGGAGACGTAAAAATAAAGAGGCCACACAATGATACAACAATGATTGACAGCGAATCTCAATTTGCATTTCATGAATGAAACTGGGTAGGCGCAGGGGCGTGGCAAACAGCAGCTGCACCAATTTTGCATAGAAATTCGATGGACTAGTTTTTTTTTTGTTTTGCTTTATGTAACGTGTAAGTAAATGGGTGTATAAATACATATGTATTAAGTAAATAAGCTAATTAATATATTTTAATTTATGTAGAGAGGCGGCAGGTGCAAGCTGCAAATGAATGGGTCTAACGGGTATTATATGGCATATAAAGCAGTGTGTATTTGATAACAAATAAACATAAACTTTCCAGCCCCATCTCAAGCAAACTCCAAACACAAGATAGATGCTTTTTCGCCCTGTCATGGGAGTCATCAGGATCTGCAAGGATTTAGTCGATTTGTGTAAATTCTTCTTAATAAAAATTTCATTTAAAAATAAATAACCGCATAATCTTTTACTATATAGTTGTAAATGTGGTTATTGCGATCCTAGCGCATAATGTCCTTTAAAAATCCAATAGGATTTCGCCAAGTTAGCGTAATTTTTTTAAAAAATTGTAATTTATTTGGCGAAAAAAAGGATCTTCCAGGACTTGTACCCTGCAAGGACATATTTTTTTCAACTCAAGAAAAGCAGGACTATCGATTGGCATTCAAGGATTTCAAGGATTCCACAAAAAATTTTGACATACATTTTTACAAGGGGTATGGTCGAAAACTGGCCAATGTGCACCTTAACTTGGCCATTTGAAGGACTATCAGGACGCCGTTTATACCAAGTATAAAACTAGACCTTCTATTGAAGAATTAGCAATCAGAAGGATAAAAGTCCTTCAACAAGCTGAGCTATAGGTTCTTTTTGGTACAGAGAAAAGTGTGTATAGCTCGGTCGTATCCTTACATATCCTGGCATAAAAGGTCTCATAAAACTTGGGGACACCAGGACTACCAACTGGGTAAAAGCCATTCAAATCGTCCTAATGGCTTTCAAGATATTGGGGATTTTGTGTGTTTTAGGCGATTTCCTTAGCTCCCGGCGGCCCGGCCTGAAACCGAAAAATACAAGTCCAAGATTCTTAGACGACCCTATAATTTTTTGATGAGGATCCATGCGTAAGGTCCTCACGAGCCCAACGCACCATGTCCGCTCGTCCTGCGTGAGGATTTGGCCGAGCTATGGCAAAAAACTAGATTGCTTAAAATATGCAAAAACAGCATTTTGTTGCATACTCTGCGGGGCAACGGTTACCGCATGAAACTAACTAAGATTGGATATAAATAGCAGGAAAACAAGAAATAGTAGCTAGTCGAGAAAAAATGTGTGCATTACAAATTTTATTGTATATCCTTCATTTGCCAAATAAAAGACCAGTTATTCTTGTGAAATTATTACATTTATTGTTCATATGATGAACATATTTTAGAAAATCCATAAATTCCGTTGGGTAGTCGCTTTTCCTACCAGTTGCGAAATGTATGTCCTTTCTATATCCTGGAAGGAGCTGCAATTATATTGAAGTGAGATTATTGATAAGCCTAAAAGTATGCTGTTGTTAAAATCAAGTATTTATCCAATCCAATATTTATCTAAGACACAAACCATTGTATTTTGCTGTAGCGCCACCTATGGCACTAAAATCGAATTTTGCGTGCAGTTTTAAGTGCCGCCCAAAAGTATGCAACTTGTTTCTTAACATTTTAACAAGAAATGCGTATTTATTCTGAATGCAAAGTGGCGCAACCTTTGGTTAAATTCTCGAAGCAGTGCTTGACAGTGTTAGCCACCTATGCAAATTTAACTTATACAATTGCAGCTCGAATGTGCTACACAACTCAAAGCTGGCTGCTACGAAGAGAGACAGCCATTTATCGCGCTTAGTTCGTTTAAATGTAGAGCACGCATCGAAAGACTTAAACAGCAAACTTGAATGCAACACGTTAGAGCAAAAAGTTGACATTGATTAGTAGCTCAATCAAGTAATTGGCCCGAGAGTTCATACCATCACAAATAGGAGTATAATTAGCTTTTTTTTTGCGATTCGCATGACTCTATGAGTTGCCCCTTGCAATCGAGCGGAAGCACATATATTTTCTTCGACTGCTTTCAACGGGCGCTTTGCAATTATGCAATTGATATTGGTCGTTTTGCATGTATCCGTCAATTGGCGAGCGTGACTGCAGACTGCAGACTGACTGACTGACCAACTGAATACGACGGGAGCCAAACAGTTGAAGATGTGTGTTATGTGTGTGTGTGTTTCTATTTTTAATTGCCAACGCCCCGATGAGTGTGCAAATGCCTCAAAATCAAAGCCAAATTAAATTTGCATGAATTATCGCTCGCTTGACCAAATGCCAAGTGAATGCTTTGAAGAACCCGCATGACTGCCAAGCAGCAGCAGCAGAAGAAGACAATGTCTGGAGCGTTCGGTTTCCTCATTGGCCACAACGTCATGGCCACACAGATTGCGCAATTGATTGCCAAACGGTCAACGAACGCAGCAAAGAACCAGTTTGATCAGCTGCAACTGAAAGGTTCCACAAAGCCATGTCATAGGTGCATTTCCGTTAACCGCTGGGCGCCCGGGCGTCTCGTTGTCTTTTCAGCTGAGGTGCGAGACGCGCTGTATGCAAATGGCCCAAGGGGACTGGCCCCATAATGTGGCCATAAGCACATAATTCATGCAGTTTGGCTTTGTTATTGAATGAGACGTGATTTGAAATTCGTATGACAGCTGAATTGTATACGCCGGCAGGGGCTTTGTGGCCAAAGTCTTTTATTGCCCCCACGATTGGGGTCGAGCTGGAATTGCATTCGCCCGACCTTGAGCCAGCTGCAGCAGCATCCGATGCAATCTCATTGGCCTTTCAGGGAAGTTCAAGCTCGCTGCCGTTGCGGAAGGTGGGCGAGCAATTAAGTAACTGTAAACTGGTCAGCCATAAAAGTGCAGCAGCGGCAGCAACAGCAACAGCAAACCACAACTAGATCGCGCCTGCCTTTGGTGCGTCTTGTCAGCGTGTAACTGGCGACAAAGTGGTTCGGCTGTCCAAAAAATCAGCATTTGCTTATTTAGCTGGCCAAGCAGGAAGCCGCGTGTCAATCGGAAGTAAAAGGCGCAGGCGCAGTGGCAGTGGCAGTCGAAGGTGCAGGCACAAGGTGGCAAAGCCAACCACATTTAAGTGGTTCATTGGCATGCATGCACATATGTTAATCAAATGCGCCACGCCCCACTCTTTACCTCCCTCTCTCTATCTCTCTGCCACTCCCTTCACTCAGCTGTCGCCCTGAGTTACTTAATTGGCAAACGCCCACGCAGCAATTGGATAATCTCTGCAATCTCCAAGCTGTTGGTCATTCAAATCGAGTGGAGTGCAGGAAGTGCATACCAAGTCTTGCTCCAATTTCCCTGCCGGAACACAGAGAGAGAGAGGGAGAGAGACACACCTGCTCTAACGCTTAAGCACTTAACACATTGACTGATTACTGCTATGATAAGGCCAGCCTCTGGCCAATTGAAGTGCCTTGAATAAATATGAATTCACAATAATAACAGCGGCAATAACAATAAATAACAACAACACCAACAACAACAACAACAACAGCAGCAGCAGCAAAAGTAAATTAAATTTAAAGTCGAAAGTAAAAGTGGCTCAGCGGCTGCCCGCATCGAGTTTTATCATCGTCATCGTCATCGTCGTCATACGCGCTGCCTGCCATAACACCTCACATGGCGCGCAGCTCGGGTTGACTTTGACGCCGCAAAAGGAAGCCATGAATATGGCCAAGACTCGAGTCGAGTCGACTTCAGTTGGCTCGCAAGGAAGCCACGATGCGAACTTCACTCTCGCATTGCCATGGGCAGCCCAGAGTTGTTGTTGTCTATCTCTCTCGTCGCTATCTGCACGTCGCATTACGCATTTCATTTGCACCGGGGTCCAGTTCCAGTTCCAGTTTCGATTTCGCAGTCTGCGGCTTTCGGCTACTTCCTGAAACGCATGCTGCAGGGAGCCCAGACGTGGCGACGTTGCATTTATCTAACTCCAATGAATATTAATACGAGCTTAGTCTGCGCCTCTGGCACTTCCTTATGGAGCAGCTGGCCAATGAAGATATGAAGTTCCCTGACGATTAAGACCTAATCAGCATTAGCTTTGTGCTATTTATAGACCATTTATGAATTGCAAATCTCGTTTGTCTGCTGGAAATTTCTCGCGTTTAATTATTATTTCGTGCACATTTTGATTGATTGTGCTGCTGTCCATTATTGTGCACTTCGCACATTTACTGCGCTCGTTATGCAACGCATTGATTTAAGTTGTGGACCAAGCGCGGCTGCCCACTGGGCCCACGGAAACACGCATGCGCAACGTCTCTGCCCATGCATCAGAAACAAGGCGAATTGTTTTTTGCTTTACTTTTTGCTTGTTGTTTTCTTTTTTTTCTATTATTATTGTTTAAACCAAATCAACATGCAATTAACTTGGCTTTTGGAAATGTAGCGAACCATTTAAAGAGCGTCGAGCTTTTCAAATGGAATTCCGCATGTTTTTGAGCTTGCAGCAAAAGATGCAGGAAGCAAAAGCGCCATCTAGCGGAATTTTCGCTCTCTCTCTCTTGCTCTTTGGGTGCCACATTGTTGCACATGCAAAAATGCACAAACTGTGGACATTGCACAAATCTTTGCAACTATTATTATCATTGTTGTTGTTGTTGTTGCTGTTTAGCTACCTATTTGGCCATTTGGCACGCAGCGCCAACGCCTGCCCTTAACCGAGTTAGCGCTCCAAGTATGGCTTATAAATTACATTAAAATCTACTAATTGATGCCCTGCGTGAGTGGACTGGGGCGGGGTTGGCAGTCCGTTCCCAGCGCCTTGGTGCGCCTCACGAACGTGACGGCCTTCGTGTCGTCATTACTGCAGAAGAATTTCCAATATCCAGCAAAGGCAACAACAACAACAACTATTAAACGCATTACAAAAACCCCAAGCTAGCCTAACCAGAGATACACGCAACGTTGCCTTACACTTTGTTTTCGTTGATTTCCCATTTCGTGCTATTAATTTGCATTGCCCCAATGTTGTTGTTGTTGCTGCTGCTGCTGTTGTTATTATTTTTGGCTTTTGTTTTTTATTAAGATTTATAACATTTATTGCAATAAGCCTGGCCTGGCGATTACAACATTTGGAGCAGCCTCTCTCTCTCGCCCTCGCCCTCTCCCTCTTTCGGTCTGGCTCGTCTTGTCACGTCGCAGCGCAAACAAATGCGAATGCGCAGCACAAAAGGCAAGAGCAAAATGCCGGCCTACGCGCAAGCACTCTCTCTTCCTCTCCCTCTCTCTCTCACTTACTCTCACTCTCTTGCGAGCTGCGCTGAGCTAAGCTTTCGGCTGAAAAGCTCTCGCTGTGTCATTGTTTACACACTAAACCGTTATCAGAATTCAAGGTCTTCGGCTTCTGCTGGCGCTTCGCGCTCTCGTTTCTCATTTCTGCTTTCGCTCTCATTTTGCTTGCCTTTTCGGTCGCGGCTGCGTTCGCGTTTGGCGCCGGCTGCACCTGTGCGTCGTCTATTTAACCTGGCTCCCCAATCCTCAATGCGTCAGTCAGATCCACGAAAGTGGCCCAAAGAGTTGCGCGCGTTGCCCACCAGAGCGAGTGGCGCCCCCACACAAACTTTACCACATACTTTTTTGTGCCCAAGTGAATTAGTGTTGCATTTTCGGCCGAGGGCCCCCAAAACCCCAAGCCAACGTTAAGCGGGAGCCATGAGGATCCAGCGGCATTTTGTGGTAATTACCAAATGTGTCAACAAAGTGCAAAAGAGAAAAAAATGGAAATACAGAGACAGATAGTGTGAACTGTTGTTGTAATTGTTATCTTGGCCTAGGCACCCAAGTGGAACTAATGGAATATAATTTTGCCAGTTTAATGCAGTTTCTCAAAAAGATTGCGAACAATTTGTTTACGAAACGGCGAGAAGATTGAGCAAACAAGAGCAGACAGGGAGACACCTGTATGGAAACAATAATTTAGATATGCTTCACATAACAGCGAAGTCAAGTAGTCGTGTTTGGAGCGTGTCTGCAGCATAGGAAATTGCCTGGGCGCATAGGCCCATACCTGAATATATAATTCATAATAGATCAATTTTAAAGAAATTAAGAATTGGATGAGAAGAAAATTACTTGGGCTTGTTAATAAGCCATATTTTAAATAGATATTTAATTTGGGTTTGATTTAGCTTAAAACTGAAAGTTGAAAGTTTTTAGGCTTTTTCTGACAAACATATATATAATTATATTGATTGATTACTGTTGTCATAGATGTCATATTGAATGTTATAACTTTTCCAGTAAAAGTTAATAAAATAAAAAAAAGAAGCTGATCAAATAATTACATCAAAAACAAATTTGAAGTGAGAGAAAAAAGGAAAACCAAAGAGATCCTTTAGCTCATCTTTAGCTTATCTGAAATGTGCCCAGTAATTCGCTGCAAAGCGTGTTTTACTTATTTTCATTAACGATTTTCCAGCTCTTTCTTTCAGCTATTGTCACCTGCCAATAGCACGATATTCGCCTCTATTCCTCCACTACTCCCTCTTCTTCTCTCCTCTTTTTATCTTCAACTGTTTTTGGGGCCTTTCAATCGCATTGTCAACAATTAAAAGCGCACAAATATGCTGGCTGCGAGATAGTCTCATTAGCGCTTGCCCATGCAATGCATTTGGAGTCAGACTCTTTTCCCTCACGATCGATGATCCAATGGCGGCCGCACCAGTCGCCCCCCCTCAAGAGATGCCAGTCGACTTTCACTGGCTCACTGCGGAAACTGCGACGCACTGCCAGCAGACAGCAACCACTAGCCATCAGCTAACAGCAGCAGCAACCACAATTAGCACCCCCAGCACCAGCAATGAGATAATTTTTTGCTGGCGCTAATTCACATTTCATAATCGGATCGAAGTTGACATTCGTGCGGCAATTGATTGGGATTATGTGAATTGAAATTTGAGTGATTTGGTCGATTATGAGAAAAACCCAGAAATACCCGGCCAAAGACGACGGCAAATTGACGCCAAATGCTTTGACCTCGCCAGCAGCTGCAGCACAGCACCTAATTTAGAGCTTTAGACTTGCAACAGAGGCCAGACGCCAACGCCAACGGAGATAGCTCCAAAAGCGGGCACTATTTGCATAATGCCAAAAAACCTAAATAGCTTTTGGGCCATATAGGGAAAGAGCCCTAAATTACGCTCCAGCGACAGGCATTGCCTCTGCAGTGGCTTTGACCTGAAACCGGGTTAGACTTAACATCTCTAACTGGCTTGTTTATTTAGTCAACGAATATATATATATAAAAGAAACTGACGTAACATTTCACTCTTACTTGTTGTCTCGCCGTCGCAGTCAATGGACTCTCAGTGCAAACAATGCGAATAATATTAAAGAAACGAAAATAAAACAGTCTGGGATAAGCTGAGGCAGCAGCGCGCTGACCCAGTTAAAACTGGTTGTTGCGGCGCCTCAACGCCTCATATGAAGAATATTTAATTAATTACCATAATCGTTGCGAATTCGCTGTGATCCCTAGACGGTCGCGTTCGTTGCCTAAGTCTTTTGTTGTTGCTGTCTGTTGACTAATATTATTAGTCATTATCTTATACGGTTTTAATGATTTCATGTTTTCATGTCTTACTTACAGTTGGGTTTGCTCGGCGTGCTCTCTGTTGCCAGCAGAGGCAGCTATGCCAAAGCAGTCGGCGATCAGCAGGCAGCCGAGTCCCAGGCGAGCAGCAAGAGCGTCGCACAGCAGCGCATCGGGCACGGCTTCGGCCTGGGGCTCGACCTCGGCATTGGCGAGCATGAAGTGCATGAAGAGCATATACACGAGCACCATGAGCACCATGAGCATCACGATCCCGGCTATTGGAAGAAGAAGGTCACGTGGAAGGAGGGCTGGAAGAAGATATGGAATCCAGCCAAGAAGCAAATCTGGAATCCATCGTGGAAGAAGGTCAGTGAGAATAATCATTAAAGATATTCCTTAAGCTAATTATAATCTTATTCCATTACAGATCTATAAGCCGCACTGGGTGAAAGTTCCAGGCTGGAAAGAGATTCAAGTGCCTGCATGGAAACAAATATGGGTAAGTTACCTATAGATTAATTCTCAATTTATCTTCAATTTGTTTTACTTTATTTTAAGGTGCCGCATTGGAAAGAAATTTTAGTGCCCGCATGGAAGGATATTCAGGTTCCCGACTGGAAGCAGTACTGGACTCCCGAACTAGTCAAGGTAAAGCTTAATCTAATAATAATTTTAATATTATTATAAAATTATTCCATAATTTCTTTAGGTTGGCATTCCCGGCGAGAAATACTTGGGTAAGGATCACGAGGGCTGGGAGTACACCAGCCACGATCTGTGGAAGAAGCGAGTGGTATGGAAGTCACACTGGAAGAAGATCTGGAAGCCAGCCAAAAAGCAAATTTGGGTGCCCGAAAAGAAGCTGGAGTGGAAGGAGGCCTGGAAGCAGTACTGGAAGCCAGCCAAGAAACAAATCTGGAACGACAAACTGGAGTGGAAGGAGGCATGGAAGCAGATCTGGGTGCCCGGCTGGAAAGAGATTTGGGTGCCTGGCTGGAAGAAGATCTGGAAGCCCGTCGTCATCTCCGAATGGTTCCCCTCACCCGACCATCACGACCATCATGAGCATCACGAGCACCATCACGACGTTGGCTGGGATTGGGATCGCAAAGATAAAGCCGCCACCAGCGGAAAAGACAAAGTCGTGTGGAAGCGCGATGACAGCAGCGCGTCAGGCGCAAAGCCAACACATCTGAAGCCAGTGGCCAGTGCTGACTTCCAGGCCAAGACGCTCGAGGCAGCCAAATCGCCAATTGCCGCAGTCGCCGGCGGCTCAGCCGCCGCAACAACGCAGTCATTCAAGTTTCCAGGCGCGTAGAGCGCCCCATGAATATATGATTACATATATATATACATACATATATAACATATATACACATGTACAACTCCCGCCCAGTTCCAAGCTCCTTGTAAATAGTTGCAAACCAGTCGCTAGCATGTAAGGCCCCTTTTGCTTTGGCGGACACTTAAATTATGTCTTAGGCTTAAAGAGCGTTTAATTAACAGATAAATAAATAAATAAACCTTATACCTAATAAATAAATAAACCTTATACCTAACGGTCGGTCAGTCTTGTCAGTCTAGTCGTAGGAGTCCAGCTCGTTGTGCTTGTCCTTCTGCTCCTGCCAGGCATCGGGCGCTGGGGCGTTGGGCAGCGGTATCCACTCCTTGAGTATGGTCGGCGTCCACACCTTCTTCCACACGGGCTCATAGATGCGCTTGGCCCGCCAATACTTGACCCAGCGCGCATTCCACGTGGTCCTATTCGTCCAGAAGCCATCCAACTGCGGCTCCACTGTGTCCGTATGACGCACGCTACAACGCGAACAAGCAGGAAGTGTGTTGCAGTATAGTGAAAGTCGTTTGGGACAAGCTGTTGCACAACATCCTCTCCATACACACACACACACAGAGACACACTTACATGGTCGTCGTCTTGCCGCCCACCGTCGAATCAATAGACACGAGGACGACGAGCAGCAGCGGCATGGCAAACAGACAAATCCGCCCACACCTCCATCCGCGCTGCTCTGTCGCCGTCATCCTGTCAGCTGTATGACACCTGCGGCTGCTCACTCGGCTGTCTGCCATTGTGGTCCCATTCATGTTTCGCAATCGACTGACACTTTCGTAGACTTTTCTCCTAGAGTTAAATAGCTCGCAAGGCCCATTGAAATTCATGGAGCGCGCGCGCCCTCGCTTTTAAATGAATTGCAAATTCGCGCAGTTTACACGGGCTGCGCGTGAAAATTGTTATAAAAAACGTACGGCATTATATAATACACACATTAAAGAGCATTAGTTTTGGATAGTTTGTTTTTGTTTTTTGATTTCTTTAATCGACTTTTTTTGCTGCATTTCTTTTTATGCTTAAGGTAAAACTTGCAAATCAAATGTGTGTGTGAGTGAGTGTGACAAAGCTAAACTAAGTAAATATGCTTTACTATATGTATATATCTAACAGATGTATCGTAAAGTAACTGTTACCCATAGTGAACATAATTTCGATTGAAGCTCTATCGTCTAAAGAGAACGTGCAACATATAAAACTAGATAGCTAAGCTTAGGCGTAACTTAAGATCTAAGACATGCAACACACATATAGATATATATAAATACATATATGGATAGATAAATCTTGATAGCAATTCTTTCATACAATTCATTTAAAGCCTATGTTTACCGTTTCGAGTATGCGCTGAATAGTTTCATTTTTGATTCTTTGTTACAGAGTAGCTAAGCACTATTTAGCAATTAATTAATTAATAAATACATTAATAATTATAAATGTAGAAGGCGGTACAAATGTTCTTGCATAAAGTGCAGCGGTTGGTTTTGATTGATCTATATATATATCTATGTATATGTATATTGTGTTTTGTAAACTATTCTTGAGTTAAAAATTAATATGGCACAATTACGCGCATAGAAAAACTTAAATGTCGTACGGGCTGATAATGAAGTTTGTTGCTTTTGCTTCAGTTTGTTTCATTTACAGCTAATTACAAGATACAAAGAAATAACATCTAAGAGTCACACAGATCGTACAGCACAAAGAAGCATTCGAGACAGTGGGCCAGAGCCACAGCCGCAGAAATCGGCTAATGAGTCGAGATATAACCAATAGTCAAACTTAGCTGTGACTTAGCAAAAATATATATATATTTTATATCTTCTAATATTTGTCGTCTGTCTGTGTTTGAGTGTATTTCATCGGCTTCCGTTGAAGCTTCATCCTCATCCCCGTCTTGGTTATCTTGTTCTCTGCTGGTCTGTCAGTCTTTTGAAATACCATTGAAATCGTTTACAATTTGTTCGTTAGTTTTGTTGTGGTTGTCGTTGTTGTTTGATTGTTGGCTTTTAATTTGGTTTTAGTTTTGTTTCGGTTAACAAGCAGAGAGCTGCAGGAATGTTCTACGTTGTGTTGTGTTGTGTTGAGTTGGGTGAGACATCGCGAGTGAAACGAACAGCTAATTAGAACTAATTGTTGTTGAGTACATCGTTTACATGATTAAATAAATAGCTCGTTGGTCCTCTCACTCGAAGGACATCAGATTGGCGGGCAGTGGCTTTGGCACACGCGTCGTTGCCAGCTTGCAAATGGCGTTCGTCCACAGGTGCGTCATCTGCGGACTGTCCGCACGAAACTTGTAGACGGTGCCCAGGGTGCGGTGGTATAGCTCGAACGAGTTCTTGTGCTTCGTGTTGTCGATAACGTGCGCATTCCAGCCCTCCAGCGGGCAGACCTTGCACGGCTCGCGCTTGAAGTCACTGCGCTCGCTGCCTTTGAAGGACTTGGGCGGAAAGTAGACAAGCGAATTGGCCCATATCTGCACCCAGTACCGCTGCCAGGATGCCACGGCGGGCTTGCGGCCCTCCTTCTGCACCGTCTTGCGGCGCAGGCAGCCCTGCATGGCGGCCGCTGCCTCCGGCGACATCAGATCGCAGTTGCTGCCCGTGAAGTCGCACAGGATGCCCTCGGCACTCTCCAGGGAGGTCAGGTCGGCGTTGGACAGGGCATCGCTGTGCTCCAGCACGGAGTCGTCGAGCAGATGGTGACGCGGCAGCACGCTGCCAATCAGCTCGTGTTCCAGGTGCAAGTGATGCGGATGCCCGTCGTAGTTGTTTGGCGCTATCTTGCCAAAGATGCTGCGAAAGCACAGACGAAAATCAGTTTGATTGTTGTTGTGTTGTGGGTGATGGAACGGCACGGCACGCCTTAGTATTATATGTGTTTATTCACAAGGGGGCGTCATGCAGACAAGCGTTCAAATGGGCTCAAACTAAACACAATGTAAAGCAACTAACAGCGCGTTTGTCTGAGTGTGTGTGCGAGTGGGTGTGTGTGAGAGAGTGGGTGTGCGTGTGCTTGTATGTGTCTGATCGATGTTCACATGTGGCAAAGATGAGCTGATGAAACACAATTCATTTAGCTAAATTAATACGGCTAATTTACACCCAAAGCAAAGCGTGTGTGAGTGAGCGTGTCTTCTGTGTATTGATTTACCCCTGCAGAGATCATTTTCAGAAGATTCTATACAGCTGATGTATATACTCTATAACAAAATATGCCGTAGTTGAACATTTGTTGTTGACAGTGGATAATTTTTACAATATAATATCAGATATATTAGACATTGGTTCGATTACATGAGTCAGTCATACAGTAGTAGCTGTAGCTAGAACTATTAATTCTATGAACAGGTTTTCTGATTTTCAAGTCCTACGCTTCGATTACATGAATTAAATGTTAGCAATAATATTATATAAACATATTATTGAAATAGCTCAGATACATGAGATAGTTTCGATTACAAGAGTCGTATAGTTGCTGTAATTTCTATGAACAAGTTTTCTGATTGTCAAGTTAAGCATAGCTATGACTCTATCGTATGAATGTTACTAATGATATTCACAAGAATTACTAAATATCTTATAGGTTTTATGAGAACAAATATTATATGTAAACTATGAAATCAATAACTTTATGCTTATTTCGATTTATTTATAAAGAGAACACGAAATAACTATTCACTATATATTAATCAAATTGTCTGCAAGTGTATATGATCTTCGGCAAGCCGAAGTTTCGTTTGAGTATCATGTGTTTAGGTGTTTGTTTTATGTTGGGTCTCATTATCATACCCTGAACCCATTCAAAATGGTTAATCAGGGCATAATGGTTGTATGTAAGCATTTTAAGTTGGGTCCGTGCACACAAACTGATGAAAATGAGGGTTAGAAAATGAACAGAACGGTTTAAAGGCATATCCTAGCTATAGGCTACGGGCTACGTAGGCACTCACCGGCGGCATCTGCAGCGCTTGTTGGAGATTGTGCCAATGCCCGGCGCAATCATTACAATGCAGCACTGACACCTTTGTGCAAAGTTGCGCGGCAGGCTGCTGCTGCGAAATCTAATTGCAGTTGCAGTTGCAGTTGCGGTTACAAACAGATACAAGGTACAGAGACAAAGATACAGAACGAAAGCGAAAAGCAAAAAGCATAAGTGGACATGTACAAGAGACAATAAATCGATAATAACAATATTAATAGTAAAGAAGAAGAAATGTTTAGAGAGTAAAATGTTAACGTTTGTTTGGCACCCCCAACGTTCAGTCCAATTGCACAGTGAAGAGTTGTGTGTGGAGTGAATGTTTAAAATAAACAAAAGAGAAAGTTCATGTTTTTGGGACGAAACACGAGAGTGTTGATTGACAGTTAGAATATGCGCGCGGAGATGTTAAATTTCGAGTATCGAATACAATGGCTAACTTACTTGGTGCCCAGGCTGCGGCATTTGCGATGGCCCGGCACAAACTTTGTTCCACTGGCCATGCGCATGGATCCTATGGTCTTGGCAGGCGACAGATTCAAGCAGCCGAGAGCTGGTGTCACGGTCTCCACATTGAAGGATTCCTTCGAGCTGCACGACGACGAACTGGGACCAGACGGCGAGGCGGGCTCCAGGCTCAACGAGCGTCTGTTTGAATAGATTAACAAAGTTAGTTTTTCATTCACATTCTCTCATTCTATGAGATAATTCCAATTACTTGTATTGATCCTCCTCGAATATGTTTTGCAGCTCTTCAATATAGCGTATGGAGGTGAGATATTTCTGCGTGGACTCATGCGGTTGTATGTGCTGATAGTTAGACTGCTGATAGTTGGAGATGACGCGCAATATATTATTCATCTTATTGCGCCGCTGCTCTGGCTCCAGGCCGCCCTTATGTGGATGCGCCAGATCGATGTAAATCAAGTCTGTCAGAAAGAGACCCAAATAGGGTATGCAGGGCAGACGCAGACTCTCCAGATACGAGCGCAAATTAGCCCAGTTATTCTGGTCGCTAAATATATCGCTCAAGCGCTCGAAGGACTGCCGATCCTTCTTGGACAGACAGGCCCAGGTCTTTTTCAGACGATAAATGCTGGCGCTTTGCATCGCCGAGATGATGGCGAACAGCGAATGCAGATTGTTCAGCTCGTGCAGTTTCTTAGC
Organism: Drosophila pegasa; assembly: GCA_035046225.1. Taxonomy (NCBI): domain Eukaryota; kingdom Metazoa; phylum Arthropoda; class Insecta; order Diptera; family Drosophilidae; genus Drosophila; species Drosophila pegasa. Next base: position 4,957,753 of record JAWNOD010000076.1, on the reverse strand, counting down.
CACCTGCAAGATAACCACATTAATATATAATTCACTCAAGTTATAATATATACTCTACCTTGATGAAGTGTGTCATGATCTCTGCACGCTGCTTGGGCTGTTCGGCATTGAGTATCTCCTGCACTGTCCAGAAGCTGGTGTGATTAAAGCGCTTGGTAAACGCCACAATATTGGGCGTAGCCACATGCTTATCCTTTTTGGTCCAGGCACAGCTGCTCAGCTCGTCGGGCTGTATGAGCGCAAAGACGGGAAAGTCGAGCAGCGTTATCTGATTGGCCAGCACATCGGCGGGCACACGCAGTGCACTGAGTATGACCGCATCCAGCTGCTTAATGGAGCCATGCGCTGGCAAACTCTGTGATTTGTTCGCCGGCGCTGCGGTTGTACTGCAAACGAGAGAAATTCCATTAACTTAGCTATTTTTTTATTGAATTTAATTCAATTTGCTTTGTGCTCTTACGCTATGCTGTAGTAACAACCGGGCGAGTCTGGCGAGGAGCTGAAGCTGGTCAAGCAGCCGATGGAGTTCTTGCGACGTGTGCTCTTGATGTTCAGTGTTTTGCTGACTGGCTGCTGTGCCTGCGCCTGCTCTGCCTGCAGTTCCTTTGGCCCCTTATCCTGACGCAGGCAGGCCATGGTGTGTGCGTTGCCATTGGAGCTGCGCTGCTTCGACTGCAGCAACAGCTGTGGCGACGCAGACATCGCCTGACAACGTGTCTGTGTGGGTGAGGCCGTAACAAAAGTTTGCCCGGCATAGCCGACATAGTCCGCTGCGGGTTTCCTGCCGATCTGTGTATGTGTGTGCATTAAAGAGATATATGAATACGTGGGAATACTTTAAGGCATTTTAGTAACAAACCTCTGTGTAGCGCAGATTATCCGTGGAGAGGTCGCGCGAGATTTCCGAATAGCGCATCATGGCAAATGTGTCTAATAACCCAACTGTCCACCAATCTGCAAGTAAATAAGGATTTATTTAAATATTTATATTTGACATTGCTTTAACTATATATAGTACTTATGTTTAAAGTTTGGTCTATGCTCTGGCTTAAGCACCGTACGGCGGGCAGCCTTTATGTTTACTGAATACAGTTTTCTGCTGCGGCTGCAACAAAAGCCACAATGCAGAACAACAATAACAAGATACCATAATGAAACAATAATAACAACAACAACAGGAACAGCAACAACTGGTGGTGCGGCGTGTGGCACGCTTCGCTGCTCGATTTCCACAGCAGCGAACAAACTGAGTCACGCGGCAAGCGGCACGAAGAGAGACCTGGATCTGGTCTTTTATGGCGGCAGCAGTGGCTACTGTTGTAGCTGTCGATTGGCCGTTTTTTTTGGGGGGTGCCAATGCAACAGCAACAGCAACAACGACAAGCGAAGTTAATGATATGCACAGCGTCAGCGGAAAGGTTTTTCGTGGATAAATAAAAACAAGTCACCAAAACGGTCAATGAACCCCTCCATAGAATGCACCGAAGAGAAACCCCCACTGCGGATGCCCCAAATTATATATAATATATATACATATATAGACAATGTAACAATCAGGTGTGCTGTAGGGTGCTCGACAAGCGGATACTCAGCAGCTGATATGAGCCGTGATTGTAGTTCAGTAGAAGCAGTCTGTATAGGGCATTAAAGAGACTTCAATATATCACGCTATTTAACCTAACAATCAGATACCCTGCATTATTTTTATATATACAAGAAATCAAGAATATTTATTAACGATTTGTTTAATGCTCAGAGGGTATATCTATACCCTATCCTTTACGCACTCGCGCATTAAATAACCTTCAATTTTGATATAAAACACTCTCCCTCATGGCGTACACATTGCTGTGAGAGCTCTAATAACAAGACACATGCAATTATGTATGTACGCTTATCTATATCTATTTATATATATAGAAAGCTTATATATCATGCCATATATATATATTTTGTGCTGATGCCACACATTTCTCAAAGACTGTCTGACGGCGACCCCGTCTAATTAATTTCAATTAAGTCATAATCATTCCACACAGCGAATGCAATGACGTTTCGATTCGATTGGTCTGCGTGGCCCAGGCCACAAAATATATATATATATGAATCAAATTTGCAAATGGCGAGCCGATAGTTAGGCACACATCTAGCCCATGTGACTCTTATCGATTAAAAGCCCACAGAAAACAATGAGAAACAATTTGTTTATTTGCTCAAACTTCCAAGAAGAAATTTCGGGTAAACAAGTTAGTTGGCTTGAGTGCTTCAAATAGATATATTTATATTTGTGTTAAATGGTCAGCATTTTGATAGAAAGTTTTCATAAGCTACTCAGATATGAGCAAAGTCAATTAATATCAATTTTTCGCATAAACAAGAGAGAGATTCATAGGCTGAATGATTGTGGTCCCTTTCAAGACAATATATAACACTTTATTATATTTTTCTCTGAAGCAATCAAACTTTGTATGCACTTGTGAAAATATATGCTAAAACAATAAATTTGCACCGATATCTTTGTACTGACAAGAAGGGAAAAGACAAAGTTCTCATGACATGCTAAACGAATTAAAAACATGATAATATTTCAACAAATAAACATAAACTTTACTGCAAGCAATAATTTTTTCGCTGACCTTTTGAGCCTTACAAAAAAATTAAAAAACATTTCAATATGCCTTTTCCATTACAGATATATATCGAAAAGAAGAAAACACTCGCTCAGATAAAGGGAAAATACATTTTCTGGCAAGACAAAAGCGCAAAATGAATTATTTTCCAGACTGCCTCAAGTTTTCAGCAAATGGATTTTTATTGACTATTTGAACTATTGCCGAAACAAATATACAGCCATACGGCAAGATATATATATGTAGCTATATATACACAGACATATATTGAGCGAATGAGTAAATATTTTAGCATTGTTTTTGGCATGGAGAACAATTTGTAAAGATATCAAATGCAATTAACGCAAATTAACTGCCATCACGTGTGTGCGTGTGTTAGTATGTGGAGGTGTGTCTGTGTGTGTGTGTCTGTGTAGGTGTATGTGTGTGCAGCTTATTTTGTCTAAGTTGTGAGACTTTAAATTGTTGTTAGATTTACAAAGTTCCCACGTTTTGCTCCTATAAACAGGTCTAGATATGTAAATATATTTTGCGTTTGTTTCGCTACGCCTTTGATGTGCCAGCCTATAGATACAATATGTACCTAGGCATAAGTGCCCCTATACACATACATACACACACACACATATATATATGTGTGCATTATAATTTGTATAATAACAAATGATATTGTGGTCAGGGACATGAATGTGTGGAGGCGTCGCTACTGTTGGGCGCTTTTTGTTTATGACCACCGCCCACCACCACCAGGCGCACCAACTACACCACCCCACACCACTGACCCGCCACACACACCCTACACTCACACACACACACATACACATATGTGTAGCCCAATAAATATGTTTATTGTATTTACATAAATTTCGCGTAGGAAAACAAACAAAACAGCTGCAAAGTTCGCGGAAATCAAAGTTGACTATGGCTTGTTTATCAGCCTGCAGCTGTATTTAAATAAAATACAAGAAAAAAGAAGCGAAAAGAAAAGGAAGGGAAAAGCTTCAAACGGAATTCCAACGATTAAATACACTATACTGCGCAGCTGCCCAGCTCCAGTCAGCTGCATCTGTTATTGAAGCGTGCATTATACTTAATAAATTAAATGCTTTCTGATATATATTATAGCCAATATACACACCCAGCAAGTAGCAAGTGTAGGGTATATATATAGATGTCCCCCTATCAGTGGAATGTGTGTTGGCGTCTTTAATTGCCTTTGATAAATGCCTCGGAATGCGCCTTTCAACTCTCGCTGACTGTGGACCCCGACTGACCCTCGGCTAGATCATTCAACAGTTCTATATCATTATGCTGCTTCTTCCTCGGCTGGTTTACAACATCAAGTTCTGTCGCTTTTCTTATTTGGGTTGTTGGGGCACGGCAGAGCGGGCAAGGTCAGCCGATGTCGCCAGAGATGACAGCGATGCCAGCGTCAAGTTCAATAACCGCGACACAGATTTGTTTTTAAAATGAAATGCCCCGTTATAAAGGTATATATATACTTATAATATATACACATAAATATGTATAGGTGTCAGTGCATGAATTAACCTTCGAACGCTGGCAATGCGATTGTGATTGTGAAAAGCGCATGCACATGCATACAGACAGTCAACTTCGGCTATAGGCAACATGCGAGGAAGACCCCTCCCAAGGCAACTTTGGCAACAATTCATATTTACTTGATCTTAGAATATCATTATTATGGTTTCGCGGCTTAAGTTTATTACTTGTTGGGATAATGAAAAGAAAATTTCGGCGGCTAGAATCGTGTCGTCGCCTTGAAATTCGGCTTATTAACCTCATTTCTTTTATTGGCCTTTTATAAATTTTCCAAATTTTAATGTCAGAATAACAATTGTACAATAAAATAAATAGAAATAAAATTAAAATGTATATTTACTGTACAAGACAGCCAAATCCCTGTGTTTTACAACTAACTTTCTTATCTAAAATATATTATATACAACAATCTAAAATATAATATATACAATAATCTATTCGAACTCTATAACAACTTAAATTCAAGTCAAAAATTTCATTATTACATTCATTATTCATCATTACTTATAGCCAATACACACTGTACTCTAAAACTAGTGCATTCATTGAGGTGCCAAAACGTAAAGTTTCTGTTATTCATTCAGCATTTCATTTAAAACAGCTAAAGGGCCCGCTTTGGTCTCTTATCAGCACTTAAACGCTTGCGCTTGCAGTTGCAAGTCGAGTATTTATATATAAAGACTAAGCGTCACTATCAGCATATACGTATTTAATAACATACACATGTGCATGTGTGCGAGCGTGGGTAATAAGCACTTGTAATCATAGACGAGAGAAACTACAATAAAAACTGCAACTGGAAACAAAGCCGAGACGAAGGAAGGCCAAGCGATATAGAATAATGAGCTTGGCTCTGGGGTTTTGCTTTCTGCTGACGACGCGCTGCGTTTTGTAGATATACGCTCTAGACATAGTGGAAATGAGGGGTATATTAGGTAGGTTGACCTACATAAAAATGAGTCAGTTGAAAAAATAGAAGCTTATCGGGCAGATTGGCGATAACCTTCAACCAAGATCGAGCCACATTCAAATCTCGAACTCTATTAATCAGTGAGCGATAGCTTCAAAGTCAGATTGAGGCTTATCTCTCTGTTCAGGAAGAGTTTCTTATCTTTCTCTGCTGCCTTTTTATTAATTATTATACAGAGTATCAAGCCGTCGTATACAGCCGATTGCATTGTTCTCACTTGTTCTCTGCTCTTTCTGCGATCCGCGCGCTGTAAAGTGGGTCAAGACTAGAAAACTAGAAACGAAACCAATATTTAAGTGCGCGTACCTCTTAAGGAGGGAAACAAAGCGAGCGAGCGAGAAAGAGAGAGAAAGCGAGGAGCAGAACAAGTGCTGAAAGAGCTGTGCAGTAACAATGCTACGCATGGAGCCTTGAAATGGCAGGCAAAAACATCTGGCCACGCAACCTGGCTTGCCTGCCTGCCTGCTCTGACGCTCTTCACATCCTGTTTAACAAGTAAGCAAAAACAACAGCTGGAAAATATATCCACAAAGTGAAACTCAAATTTCATGCCCTGGGCGTTGCTAAGCGCCTGAGTGTGTGTGTGCGTGTGTGTATACTGTGGTGTCTACACTTCGTGGGTGTCTGATAACATTTGCTTATCATATGATCTAATGCTCAGGTTTATCGCCAAGGAAGCGACGCTAAATGTTCGTTTTTCTTTAAATTTTATTGATTTGCCTATGCGATGAATCACGCTACACTCATTTACCGGCAATATAAAGCAAATTAGCCACGGACCCCCAACAACAACAACAACAACAGCAGCACACCCCTAACTAAATCGATAGCAATGAATAAGAATACCCCTACCGCTCCCCCGGCCCGGCCCGGGTCGCACGCAAGTCGTCGTTAATGCTTAGCACATCGTATGCAGAGTGCCTCCCTCTCCCTCTCACTCTCACACCAGTTGCCCGCCCAGTTTCGTAATCGGTAAGTACGCCCAAAACACGAAAAAAAAGAACACCAAAAAAAATATTTGCACTTGGTAGCGAATGCGACAAAGTTGTGGGCCGCGGACCAGCCCAGAGCAGAATGCACACTGCATCTTAAGGCATTTATTTATAGTTTGCGTCTGTAGACGCCCCAAAAAGAATCAAATAAACTTACCTAAACAACAACAGCGACGACGACGACGGGAGCAGCAGCAGCAGCGACATCAGCAGCAGCATCTGTATTAGGGAAGCCAAGCATAATTGACAGGCGCTGCAGCTGTAGCTATGTTTAAACTATATTTCACTCTCGTTTTACACGCACAGCAAATATGAAGTGACGGCAGCACCGATTACGCGCACGTTTTCGTTGTCCGCAAGAGTTGAAATGGTATTTAATTAATTAATGTGAAATAAAAACGCGCGCGGCGTACGCACATTGAATTATTATTGTCGCAATTACTGATTGGCTTCTATTCTAGCAGTGTGACCAGCACAGCGCAAGCACTAAAATAACTAGCCTCGTAGTGTTGCAATACGTTTGACGTAAGTTGGCAGCGCCGTTCGAGTAAACTCTAATACTGTGGCAGCTCTACACAGTGCGTGCGCGCCAAGCAATATTTGAAATAAAATGCGGAGTGAAGGCACTTTATGTTTGGTTTTTATTTATTTCTAATTTAATTTAATAAAAACTCGATTTAGTTTGGTTAGTTTAGTTTATTTTGTATGCATATTGTATAATTTGTGTTATTATGGTTATCATATAATACATAAATAAATTAAATTATATTCTTTATGCATATAAATATATGTTATGTATTTTTTGGATTTCATTCAAGATATCATTCATATATATATATGTGTATATATATGTGGTTTACCGCCTTGACCATAAAATATATATATTTCAAACTCAACATTTCGTTTGCAGTTGGTTTTTGTGTTTGTTTTGCTTTGTTTTGTTTTTTATTGTAGCAAAGTACAATTCCAATTGTTAGTATTGTTGAAAACAATATAAAATAGTTTTTCCATGCTTTAATTCAAGCTGCTTAGCAGTTGAAGACTTCTTATTTTCGTTTCTTTCCATAGGGTTTTTATTTTACCTTTTATTATTCGTATTATTGTATTTCTTTGTAAGTTGCAATTTTTAAACTTTTGAGTTTTTCTTCTAGCGTCTTTAATATATTGTTTCGGCCGCAATTGTTTACGTTTTTGTTGTTGTTGTGGTTGTTCATCGTGTCTTATGTTTAAATATATATTTGTTTCATGTTTATTTACAGCATTTGAGAAAAATGTCGCGCTAATATTTGTTATTTTTCGCTTTTTTCATTTTTTTTTGGTTTTGTTTTTGTTTTTTGGAACGTGGAGCAGCTACTTTTAATTTCGTTTCGTTAAATTTGTCGCTAATTAATAAATAAATTTCGTTAGTTTTCTTTTCCTTTCATTACTTTCTTGTTTGTACAATAGACGCGTGTTTTTTTGTGTGTGTTATCAGTCGTTTTTCATTTACTTTACATGAATGTGCTGGAAATTATTGTTAAGTTATACTTGTAAATAATTCAACGCCTTTCAAATAGTTCCAATATACATATATATGATAAGTACATACATACATGCATATATATAGGTGTACACATATATATGTTTGCATGTGTGTGTTTCTTTGTTTGTTTTTGGTTACCAGAATTGTATTTCTAAATTGACACAGATAATTGAAGATCACAAAGCGTAGTACGATAAAAAGTATTAGTAAATCAATTTTGTTTTTTCTCTTTGGGGGGAAAGGGGGAAGTGGGAGTTGGGGAATACCATAAGTAATTAATTTCGTTAGGCTTTTGTATATAAGTATGTTACAATAATTACACAAATAGGTATATATATATATATTACATACATACATATGCATGTACATAATAATCATAATATTTAATTTATGTTTTACTTTTATTTGTTTTGTTTTTCTTTTTCTTGTTCCAATGCCAATATGCAGACTTTAAAATAGTTTTTGTTTCTTCTCATAAATTGATTCTTGTTAGTGTTGATATAAAGTACAATAAAATGTTAAAATACAATTCAATATAAATAAGTACACATTGTTTGGATTGTATTTAAATTGAATCAGTAGCATACGATGCAGATGGAGGGCAGAGAGTGGGGAGTGCGGAAGGAGGAGGGGGAGGGGGCTCTTCGATTATTATATTATAAATGTGTGTTTTTTGTGCAATATTTGCTGCCTGTGATTGACAGCCACACAGCACGCAATGCTGCGCAATAGCTCGAGTCGACTTGAATCGAGTCAAGACGATGCACACAGCAGGTAACAAAAGGGGCAGATCAGGGATGGGGGAGAGTGGGGTATCGAGGGGGAGCTCACATTATATGCATGTCTTACATCATAGCAATACGGGATTATGATACGATACGATAACGATACATAATAAGTTAAGGACTCACACTCAAGAGTGGGGGCCGCAGGAAGGAAGTTGAGAGAGATTTGTTTGTTTGTGCTGTTCAAGCTAGTTGTTGACTCGAGGAATTTAATTCCAGCGACTTTCTTTAGGAATACATAATCTATACAAACGCGCGCGTATCCGTGTGTGTGTGTGAGTGTGTGTTATGTACATACGCGTACCTGTTAGTGTGTGTGTGTGTGTGTGAGAGTGTTTCGTGTGCAACTGTTGGCTGACAAAATGGATCAGTTCTACTTAACCAGCCAGGCCAAGAGGGGGAGCCAGAGAAAGAGATAGGGAGAGATAGAGACTTTGTTAGCTGTCCCTTTCGCACACAATTTACTTCTTGCTCTTGCGCTTCTCCTTCTTCTCCTCGCTGGCGGCGGCTTTGGCAGCAGCAGCGGCGGCTGCATTGGCCGCAGCATTCAACAGATTCATGTTCGGCTTGACCGTGCCCTTCTTCTGCGTGGCCGGCTGCTGGGGCGTGGCTTGCGTAATGTTGTTGTTAGTGGGATTGGCGGCATTGTTTGCATTGTTGGTGGCTGCTGCGGCATTGGAAGCGACACTGGCGGCCGGTGTGGCCGGCGTCTCGTCCAGGAAGAGCGGATTCTTTACCTCCATTTCGCCAGTGGGCGCCAGGCCGGGACACTCGTAGACGGTATAGTCGCCCTCCTCGTTGTCGTCGTCGCTTTCCACGTCAGACAGGCCGCAGCTGCCGTCGGTCGCCTGGCAATTCTCCATGGCGATGATCTGTTGCTTCTGGTGCTGATAGTGATACATTTGGGCGCTCTGCGCCAGCTTGCGGTCGCACGACGGCGAGACATCCTTGTTCGGCCCGGTCACACCATAGGCTGGGTAATCGACATCGGCAGCGGCTTTGCTGCGATTGTGGAACCTGTAAGAGGCAAAAAGTGATAGCATAATGTTATAGAAACATTTTAGTATTATTTTTAAGCTCATTTTATATTTGTTTTGCAAGCGAAATATTTTTGTGAAAATATTTGTTATGCACAAGAAATGGTTTAGGTAATGAAAATGCTTGAGTTCCTTTTATAAGCGACGTATACGTAATTTTTTTTCTTTCTTAACTCTCTGTACACACGCCCACTTTTGCTTGCTACACTGATTATACGCAATATCTAAGTAGAATATTTTTAGACCAGGCAAGCCTGCAGGTTTATTTTTTAGCGTCGTGGGCTCAATATTTTTAGTATTTTAAAGTAAATTTTTGCTTGCTTATTATATATGTATATTAGCTAATTTGGCTGTGGTTATATAATATATAATATATAATATATAATATATAATATATAATATATAATATATAATATATAATATATAATATATAATATATAATATATAATATATAATATATAATATATAATATATAATATATAATATATAATATATAATATATAATATATAATCTATAATATATAATATATAATCTATAATATATAATATATAATATTTATACACAGCTTGTTTAAGCTCCTCATATTTCTTTCTTGTATACAAAATACTCAAGCTTGGTGTACCTACATCTCGTATACGTAATATTGAAAAACTATCTTAAGACAAGCCATGCTTCTTTCACATATAAGAGATAGCTTGAAAAATAGTTGAGCTAATTATTTATATTATGTTATTATATATTTTAATAAAGCTAACTTATTTTTTCTCCCCCTCTGTCACTCTCTCTCTCTCTCTCTCTCTCTCTCTCTCTTTCTATCTTTAATAAAAACTAGAAATGATTTCACACAACCCCATAACTTTCCATTTCCTCAATCCCCAAATTCACTTTGCAAATCTTTAATTTAACATTCCCGATTATTTCTAAAACTCACCAAGTAACGCCCAGCGCCAGGAGTCCCACAGTGACCGCCGCACTGACACCCGCGATGAGTGCCACCAGGTAGACGCCCATCTCGCTGTTCATGCCCAGATGCTGCCGCAGCACGAGCTGCTCGTTGCCATCGGCTGTGTTGACAGCGTAGGCCGAGTGCGAGGATTTGCTTTGCTTCTGCAGCTTGTCAATCAGCGCGTTTATCTCGTTGGGCGACTCCTTGGCTTGGGGCAGATTGACGCCGGCCACAGCGGCAGCAGCTGCCGACTGCGGCTTAATGCGATGGAAGTTGGCGATGGCCGTGTCCAGCAGCTTGGGCGGCTCCACCGGCTTGGGTGCGGACTGCACGGCTGACAACGGCTTGCTCTTGGCAGTGACCACCTCGGAGCCGGCGTCCGGTGCCGGTGCGTACTCCTCGTAGTCGTCCAGAGCACGCGAGTCCAGTTCACCCGACAAATCGTTGGCCGTGTCGAAGAAGCGCGCATCATTCGGGCCGACGGCAAAGGCGATGCGTCCACGCGACTGACCCGGAACCGGCATGATGCGGTTGTAGTTGCTGTCCAGTCCGTCGAAGTTGGGCAGCGGCGGGCGCATCACATCGGGCACCGTGTCCAGCGGACTGCCATATGCTGCGTCGCCCTCTACGTTGTCGTATTGATCATATTGATTGTTCAGGTTGTTGTTGTTGCTGTCGTAATCGTTCTTCATCTCGGCCAGCACCTTGGCCTCCTCCTGCTGGCGGCGATACTGTTCGTTCTTCAGCAATTGCCGCTGACGCAGCAGCTGCTGATTGATGAGCTCCAGCTGCTGCTCAAATTGCTGCTGCAGGCGACGCCTGGCATGATCCTCCATCAGCTGCTCATAGCGCTGCGGCTCCATAGCCGACGGCTGTATGGGACGCCGTCGAAGACCTGGTCGAGATGGAGAGAGAGCGAGAAATGCAATTGATTAATTGAACGCAGCTGGGCATGGACGTGGACACTCATTATGCTAAAATGTCAAGGAGTGCGAGAGAGCTAATGCTAATGAGACGGACGTTGCGTGCCAGTTGCTGTTCAAAAATAAAAGCGAAACCAAAAATAGAAATCAACAGCGCAAGGAATGGTAAGAAGGAGGCGAGGCTAACACGCCCAAATAAAATGCTACCGGAATAGACAAACAAAAAGTCAATTTAATTGCCAATGCCTTAAAATAGACCAATTACTGCACACACTAACACGCACACGCACACCCGCACGCACACATACGTAGAGACGCGCTGTGACGTGCTTGGAAGAAACTTTTATTACACTTTCAGCGCTGCCCTGAAAAGTAGGCTATGAAAAAGCGTGTTAAGCAGAGACTGCAACTAACTCGAACTCAAGCAGCCAGCAGGCGATAGACTCTATATATAGTGTGGGCGGCATACGGGTGGACTACGGGTAGACTACGGGCCTTAACAGCTATACACCTATACACACACACACACATACACTTATACGGCAACTGCTGGCGCTGCAGCTTTTCAAGCGCGCGTGTGTGTGTGTGTGTGTTAGGGTGTTTTGGTTTGATTCGTGCATATTTGATGCTCGATATGTATATATATAGACACTCACACACACACACTTATACTATACTCATGCATATCTAGTATAGAGCATACACAAAACGAAGTGGCAAGCGGCTGCTGGCGCCCTTCAGCCCCATTCACGACGCAAAAGTTTAAATGACATGCACACACACAGTCGCACATCTAACTGGCGGTAAGTGTTGTGTGTGTGTGTGTGTTTGTGAGTGTTGGTTTGTGCTATTTTTAGGCATATGTACCTGGGTAAACGGACATCTCGCAGTGACCCAATATGCTGCACATGAGTATTGCAATCAGTGCGCAGCTTATTTCCATCCGCTTGGCCATATTGTTGTATCTTCCTCTCTCTCTTTTCACTTAACTGTTTAATGCTGTTTAGTTGTTTTTATTCACAATTTAGTTGTTCGTCTATTTAGCTGTTTCTTTCGCTTGGCTTAATCAACACCTCGGTGTAGACACTTGGCACTAGTTACCATATGGCCGGTGTTAATGTGAGCCGTGCATAGCTGCTGTTGCCCTTTCAGCCTTTCAGAGTTTATTGATTTTCACACCAATACACAGACGCACACAGAGACACAGCCACACACACGCGCATACAATTAGCAGGCAGCTGCTGGTCACAGAATTCGCGTGGGCGTGCAATATTTTCTGCCCTTTTTTGCAATTTCCTCGAATCGAATTGGACTGGCGACACTTGGCGCTCGGATATTTGAATGCCTGCTCCACCTGCACCTGCACCGGCTGCCACAAATGTCAAATGTTGCACTTTTCTCTCAGCTTGCAGTGGAATTCAGTTAGGGAAACTTGTGTGGCTGCTGCCAGTTGGGAGTCGTTCAGCAGTGTTCAGTGTTCAGTTCGCTCGAGCCTCTGTTCTTTTGCGTTCTTCAATCGCCGACGTATACCGTTATACTGAATGAGCCCGAAAGCAAGCGACGGCAAGGCAGCAATTGCTAGCTGTGACGCAAATGTTATGTCCGCCCCCGCGCTGTTAAATGTTGCGGGCAGCTTTTGTGACCAGTCCAACAACAAAGCGCACCGAAGGCAGCTCAGCGCAGGCGCCCGAAAAAAGCTCGACACGTCCGAGCGGGTGTGTGTGTGTGAGTGTGTGTGTGTGTGAGTGTGCGTGTGCAGGGATTCTTTGAATAAACATTCATGCATTCATGAAAAAGCCGAAGCCAGATTCGACTGCCTGAACAGCTAGCAGGTGGCCGCTACGTAGTCAGGCGCACACACACACACGTACACACACACACACACACACCCTTATACACACTTGATGTTTGACATGTACTTTTGCAACCCCACAATTGTCGTTTGGGATAGGGCAATTTATTTTTATCAATGAATTTTCAACCCGAAAGCTTTCTATTCACAGGAACATATAAATGCTGCGCATCTTTGACTCTGCTCCTAATATAGATGCTCCAGGTAAAGAGTTGAAGGAAATCATAATTTGAGTATAGAAAATTCCTAACTAAATAAAATTCTGAATATCTCAGCTGAAAATGCAATAGCTAACCTCTGTAAATATAAAATGTTTTATGAAATATAATAATAATAAATATAAAAATATTTTTAGCAGCTTAATTATTAAGTATCTAATATCTAAAAAAAAAAAAAAAAAATAGAAGCTAAAATTGTTTCTCAGTCGCCTCTTAAATATTTTTCAATTTCGATATACCATAATATTATAGATTTTTATTAAAGTAACCTTGTTCTTTCCTTTCGATAAATATAATTGTTAATTTTTTATTTTCAAAAATATCTTTGTATAATTTCCTTTCGATCTCGATAAATATAATTTTTTAAACTGTTCGTTTTTTTCAAAAATATTTTTTTAGCCTTACCAAATTTAATTGCTTCAACTGTCAATTAGACATTTACAATACTAAAAATTTTCGTTTAAGTGCTTAACATTTTCTTTAATTTAAATTAGAAGAATACCCCGCTTACAAACGCGCTTGGCTATGAAAACGCACTAAAAAATAACATATCTGAAAAATACTGCTTTTGCTATGCACTCGTTATCGATACCTAATCATTGTTATTCGTGAATCATTTTTTAGCTTAGCCACAAAGAAAAACTATAAACAAATAAAATGGGATCTGAAAAAGGTAAATATTGTGCTATAAAGCTGACTATTATATGAAGTAATTATTTGTTATTTATTTACATGATTCACATTGCTTGGTTTGCCGCCGCTCGCCTGCCATCGAAAAAAAAAAACAACAAAAATACCAACGCCTACAGTGTAAGTCGCAATCTAATATATACATATATATATATAATACATCATATCTATATATATATATAATATTTGTCATTTCTCTTACAGTTTGGTCATATGCGCATTTCTGACGGTCCTGGGCATGACATTCCTAATCCTGGCCTGCGCGCTGCCCACTCCAAAGATCTTCTATCCATTCTTTGTGCTGCTCTTCTACGTTCTGTCCGTGCTGCCCGTCTTCATATCGAAGCGGACGACACCAAACAACGAAACCAATCCGAAATCGGAGTTCGCCCTTTTCCTCACGGCTGGCATGGTGCTGAGCGCCTTTGCTCTGCCCATCGTCTTGGCGCATTCGGCTGTCGTAAGTATATATATAACTATATATTTATAGTAGCTGTATCTTCGCTTAATCCTACAGATAAGCTGGACTGCGTGCTCGCTGACGCTGATAGCAAACGTTATAAACTATTCAACAATGTTTGGCTACGCCATGCGCGACGGCGAAGGCTTCGATGCGCCCTACGGAGGCATGTTTTAAACGGGAGTCGAGTTTAACTTTAAGCACACGTCTACGATTATTGGATGTAGCAATTTGGATGCAGCTAGTTTCATCCCAGACGACAGTCAATCTCACATTAATAAATATATTCACAACACAATTATTTAATTGAAATAATATATACATTATAGTTATAAAACGTGAGGAAATGATGTTTTTATAAGATAATTGCAGGTGTTATGCTGCAGAATTTATGGCATACATTGGAAGTTATTTATGTTCCAGAGAATATATTTCAATTGCATATTCTTAATGCAGCATTTTCTGCTAGTAATACCCAAATTTAATAGTTCATAACAAAATGCAATTCATTTAAAATGCAAATTGAACTTGTTCCACATGCCTTATGAACTATTTAAAGCGATATCAATGTATCGATAATCGATAGCTCTTGGCTTAGCTGAGCCAGTTCGCTCGTGAAGCAAAAGCAATGTCTATTGTTTTTTGAAAGTCGGGTAGCTATGGAAATTCCTACAACAAATGTTTCGGGCCATGGGGACCAAGACTCTTCGAAAGATATAATTACCGAGAATGAGGTGGAAGCAGATGATCTTGATGCGTCGCTCGTTACAGAATGGGAAACGGACATCGACCAAGACACTTCCTTGGAGAGCGAATATGCAGGTTCGGAAAGGGACTTCATCATCGAGCCATATCCAAGCCAAGCGCAAATAAATGATATTCCCATGCATAAATACCCATTTAAGCTGAAACAAAACGAGGAGGGGTAAATGCTAAATAGCTTCCATGATTAGAAGTACTTCTATATTTGATGTTTCTTTCATTTAGCAACATTCTCACTGTGCACCATACGATTAAGTGTGTGTCGAGGGATCTCAGGATTCGCATCGCTGCGTGCTGCTTCAATGAGTTGAGCAACAAGCTGGTAGTCATCGATAGGCGGTAAGATTGACTGTTGATTTCTGTAGCCGAATCTCACTGTGCTCCTTTCCCATCCATCCAGCGGCAACATCTACATCTTCGACTTTGTCTGCAAACGCTATTGGCGCTTGGATTTCAATGTGCCAGGGGCGACGTTGCTGGTTGCCTCGCCACTGCTGCAGAGCGAGTACATTGTGGGCACCGAGTCGGGCCATGTCTACACAGTGAATGTGGAGAACCGCACTCTGCAGGAAGTTAGTGTGGGCGATGCGGCCATCGATGAAATTTCCTTTGGAAATCGATTGGAAAGCAGCAGTGCACCCAATACCCTCATACACTTGGGTCCAGCGGCTGTCCTACTGAACTTCAGCGCGTTGGCATTGTCGCATAAGCTGGAGTTTGATCGATCGAAGTTTACATTGAAGTTTGCCAGCTTTTTACCCAAAGCGGACAAGTTCTTCACATGCTTCACCAATGACTCGATTCATATCTGGTCCAGCGGCAATCTTGAGACCCTGTACATTGCGCAGCCCATCAAAGCACGCGATCGCAAGAAGCGCGTGGACAAATCAAAAATACCGGAGATCACGTTGCGATCAGAAACTGATGAAGAGAACCAGATGGGGGACGACCTGGCATTTCTGCAGGAGGACCCGCATTTTTCCGATGGCAAGCTACTTGCCTATAGCTTCACGCCCAATGGCAACAAGCTTCTGCTGAGCACTGTCGATGGATATCTGCTGATACTCAGCACAGCGTCGCTTGAACTGGAAACTCTGTTCAGGCTGCGGGACTTCATTTTGAAGCAATTCACGCTGCTGGCGCAACCCAAGAACCGCATTCTGTTCGGCATCACAGGCACCGGCATGGCCATCATGTTGGATCTGCTGCAGACGGAGTTCAAGCTAATCGTGCAGCGCTCGAATGCTGCCAGCATAAATGTAAGTCGCGACGGTAGGCTGCTTAGCGTCTTGTCCACAAGTGGCGAGGTGAATGTGTGGTCTACCTGCCGGCTGTACAATGCACTGCATGTACAGACGAAGTGCATCTCGCAGGTCCGCGCAGCGCTGAGAGAGCCCGCGGCAAAGCTGCCTAGCCTCGTCAGCGACCCAATGAATCGAGAGCTGCGAAAGCTGTTGAAGCGTGAACGCTTGGAGGCTATGCTCGCTGAGTACGGTTGTTATCCAGAGAAATATCGTTTCGTCATATGGAGCACACTGCTGCAGCTGCCCTCTAACGCCGCGCAGTTCCAGGCGCTGCTCAAACGTGGCCAGCCGCTAGTGATCCGGCAACGTGCGCGTAAAATAAAGGTGAAGAGCGATGTGGAGAGACGAGCCGTTGTCAAAGTGTGGAGCTGCCTGGCGCATTGGTGCAAGGTGTTTGGCCATGCGGAATTCATGCCGGACCTCATCTATCCGTTTGTCAAGCACATGACCAAGAACAGCTTGGTGGTCTTTGAGCTGCTGGTAACGCTGTTGCTCAACCATTTGGAATTATGTTTCGAGTTCCATCCCATGCCGCCAGGCAACTATCTGGCTCTGTGCGAGAATCTGCTGCAGGCGTACGATAAGCAGCTGTCCATGTTCTATTGTAGTATGGATGTGCAGCCAAAGGATTATGCCTGGTCGTTGATTACCAACGCTTTTGCTGAGGTGCTGGAGGAGCAGCAGTGGCTGGTGCTGTGGGACAACATCTTGACCAATCCTCCCCACTTCGTTGTATTCGTCATTGTGGCTTATAATATAATGCAACGGGAGATCATTCTTCGCCTGCCAGAAAAGTCGGAGGTGCTCTTATTCTTTCACGAGCAGATGCCAATTGATGTCACGAAATGGCTTTCCCGCGCCCGCAAGCTAATGAACAAGTGTGTATCCAATGTGCATCCAGCACGCTTCATACCGCTGTTGGCCCCCATACCCAAGGGCGTCTATCCCAAGTTTCTGAAATATCCCAGGGAATGGATTGAGCAACAGGAGCAGCAAAGTGTCGAGCTGATTAAGCAACAGCAGGAAATTGATGCACGCTTGCGTAAATTGGAGTTGGAAGATATCAAAATCAAGGATCGTCTGCAGCAGGGTCTCAAGCAGGAGGAGCACATTCGTCGCATCAAGGAAATGGAACAGCTCTACCTGGACACCATACAGCGCGAGGAGGAGCGCATTGTCTCGCATCGCAAAATGTTGCTAACCTACCAAATGGAGGCGCGCCAGCGCAAATGTCAGGTGCTGTCCAAGCTGCAGGAGTCTGAGCAACGTCGCCAGATCTTGGAAATGGAAAAGGACATTGATGGCCTAATGCGCAGTGTGGAGCGTGAGCGACGTCGTCAAAATCAAGAGATGCTGTTCGCAGAGGATGAGATACGTAACCAGGAGGTGGAGCTGATGGCACAGCACTATACCAGCTACCCAATGGATTCGCCTCTATCCATCAAATACTACGAAGGCGTGCAGAAAATGCGAAACGAAAGTGATAAGCTTCAGCAACATCTGAGACAGGTAAGGGACATTACTAATGGTAATTATTATATATTTATAAATCTATATCGAACTTCAACAGATGACAATGGAGCAAGTGCGTTTAAGCTCTGGCGGAGATGCGTCTCGACCAAATCTCATAGCTATAGAATGTTCCATTCAGGAAATACAACAAGAACTAACGGATCTCTTAAATAGCGAAAGCAGCAGTCAATAACACTAGAGAATTCAGCAATAATAACTAATATAAGTTTAGTTCGCGGGACTTAACAATGCTTTTAATGCTAATTACGAAATAATTCGTAGTTAAGGCATGAACTGATTAGTTGACATAATTAATTATACATCAAAATTGTGCATTATTAACAAATAAACTAATACCATTTTTTTACACATATTTATATGTGCTTAAAAATATATAACATATTTATAATAATATATATAGTGCTAACATTTATGCTTAATAAATTTATATCAATTTTGTATATGTATTTATATACAATTTTTAGTAAATTTATATAATAAATATACAATTTGTATTAAATATATGATCAATAGGTAACTATTTTAGTGATGTGAAGCTCAGGCATAAAGACGCTTTAAAATTCATATAAGCAATAGAATTGTATTACAATAGATATATACATGAATACACAGATTATCAAAATTTGTATGTGCTATTAGAGTAAAGATCTCCTGTGGAGTTTAGCTATTTACACTTTTATATAACAAACAATTTTAAATAAATATATTCACACTTTATATATTATAAAACGTTAAATAAATATATTCTATATGTATATATTTTTAAATATTAGTATAACAATCGTATAATTCCTTAATCTTTTAGATTACTGTCATGGCACACTATAAGGTATGGCCGTGATGCTGGTGAATATTTAAAAAAAAAGTTAAAGCTAAGTTTATAAACTCTCCTATTCTAATGTCACTGGTCCGCTATATACATACATATATATATACGTACATATATTTTGTTATTTACAAGATTCAATTGCCACCGATCCACTAGTGAGTGGTCTAGCTATATATATAAGAATCTATCTATATATATTATATTATATTATATTATTTACACCGACTATATCTAGGCTTACTTCTCATCCAGGCGCTGCCCAGGCACCAACATTTTGGGCACATTGATGATGAGGTGTATGCTGGAAGGCGGTATTTGCAGATGATTGCCAATGACTAGTGGAGAAGAGAGAAATTCGAGTTATATATCAAGTTGCAATTTGCTCCATTTCAGTATTTGCCTACCACTCGCATTACTGTTGTTGTTGTTGTTGCAATGTTGTTGCAGTTCGCGCTCTAGTGCTGCAACGCGTTCGTTCAGCTTGCGGATCTGCTGCTGCAGCTGGGCATTGTGCTCCTTCAAGTCCTTGTGCGCATTGCGCATCTTGTCGCGATATCGTGAGGCAGCTGCTCGACGTCGTTCCATGCAATCCTCATTGCGCCTGTTCGTTGCCTTCGTCTTGGGAGGCGATGCAAAGCTGCGCTGCTTTCGATTACTGTTGTTGCTGCTGTTGAGTATGGCCTTGAGGCGCTCCTTGATGGGCAGCTGTGATGTGGGCGTTAGACTAGCACTGCTCGGCTCATTGACGGGCATTGCAGTGTGTGTACTCCCCGTGGTGCCCGTTGGAGCTTTGTTATGGCCAGCTGTGCTGGGCTTGGGCAAGATGAAGGGACGCACCGTTTGCTTTGAAGGCACTGGCTTGCTTATGGTGGCAGGTATCGTAGTAATAGGTAACGTTTGTGCGGGCAGCACCCACGTGATCACAGGTGGTTGTATGAGCTGCAATGGAGGCGGACCTTGAGCTGCTGCGGGGTCGGGTACTATGACAGGCGTGGCCAGCAGCTCTTCCACATGGGCAACCGGCACATCCAGTGGACTGCTATTCTGTCTGACTGTTTGATTCGCTGCGGTCATTGTTGTCGCCTCTAGAGGATAAACCTGCGGCGTGTGCAGCGAGTCGCCGTCCGTGGCGGCCGCCTCTGCACGTTTTGGTGTCTCCGGCGCTTTGCCTGCTACCGCATTTTGCTCGGCTGCCCGTTGAAATCCTATGTCAAACGGATTCACATGCTGCAGATCATCAAACAGACCGACTTCTTCGCAGTTCTTGATCAGACGCGTTGGTGTTGGCGTCTGATCTGTTGCAAAGAGCTGCTCTGACTTTTGGCCCAGCGACAAATCGAGTGTCATGGCCATATCGTGCTTGGACTGGCATTGGCCATAGCTGTCAAAACGTGCATTGCCATCGTTGGTTTTCGTTTCAAAGTCCGCAAACGAAACATCTGTCATATCCGCAATATTTGCATCGGTTTCCATTGTAGGAATTCATTTAATTATAACTAAACCAAAACAATAACAAAAGTTCTTGCAGTGCTGCAAGACTATCGAGAACTGTGGCGGCTAACCGATAACTCATTAAGTTGGCAGTGTGTAAAGCACTGCAGCTTGCAGTGTTGTACAATACTCGCCAATCAAATTTGGCGTCATAATTCAAAAAGAGAGCGGCAGAAATAAAGATTTATATAATGAGTTTTGCACATTTGTAAATTCTTTTTAACTTAAATGTATTTTTTATTTATCAATTCCCACATTGTATTAATCTTTTTGTAACGCTGCCCTTTACGTTCCATTATTATATTCCAATTGCTTGGGTTACTTTTGACCCAAAAAACTTTGACATTCAGCACTTCCGACATATGCGTATCGCCCGCCTGGCATCTGCATTGCTGGCGCGTAATTCGAACCTTTTCACAGCACGTAGACGCAATCATAAAAAAGACGAAAAAAAAAACAACAAAATAACGAAAACATTTTTGGCAATAAAGAAAACCCCATAATTTAAAACTTTGTATCTTTTAAATTAGATTTGAAGGAAGTGGAAAAAGAGAAGAAATCAACAAACAACAAAAAGACACGCAAAATGTTTTTGGAAACGCAACACGCAACGAGTAATTTTCTAAAACTCTGGGACGTATTTTTTATTTCTCACAAAAACAAAAAGCCCGCCACAGCATCCAAGCCCAGCTAACAACATACTTGTCTTGTCTTGTGGGTCAAGTTCAGTGTCCAAATCCTCGGCAGCTTCCCAAGCCAAAATGGTGGGCCCCACCACCGCCACCATCACCACCAGCAACAGACGAGGAAGATGCACAGCATGAAAATTAAGAAAAAGTGATGCGTAATTACAGTCATTCTCTTTCACTGCAGCAAACGGGCAGCGATTCCCGATCTTCAAGCCAGGCTGGGGCTGAGTCTGCCGCTGAGGTGGACCACTCGACTATGTTGCATGCAGCACACAGACGCGGTTTTTGGACAGCCATGGCCATGGCCGACGCCGTCGCCGCCGTCGTTGCCGTCGCTGTTGCTGCTTGCCGGTAGAAACAATCAGTTTGAAGTTCGTTCGCATAATTATGGGCAATTTTCAAAGAACATGCGTTCCGTTGAACATCCTTCTCTCGCTCTCGCTCTCTCTTTCTATATTTATTTATATATACCCATCTCGTTTTCACCAATTGCTATTGCTGCTCGCATTCAAAGTATCTTTAGTTGGCGCGCCATTTCTGCGGCTCCATATGGAATCCACTCGGATACATTTCCAAAAGTTTTGCATTTGTTGCGCGAGATTTGAAAATTACAGGCTGTCCTCGCTGCAGCGACCAAACTAGTGACAGAGCACAGATCTGTGGCTGTATATGGGTATTTCATTTGGCAACTGCCAGGACTTGCACCAGGTGATTGACTTCTTGGTAGGCTCGCATAATAACTCATAACGGCACTAAGCATGTGCAACGTGCAACGTTGCAGCGTTCAAGGACCTGCAACCCTCCGTTTTGCATTTTGCATAAATATAAATATTCAAAAGCAGCCCCGAAAAAGGCATAACAAGCCGCATCCGGTACATCTTGACACTGCCTGCAAGAAATTCCTAGAACGCCTCCTTTAGCTTTTCGACAGTTTGTTTGTTTTTTTGCGTTTATTTGCCTAGCGGGCTTGTTGCATAAATTCATTTGTTTGCAGGGGCAAACAACCTGCCTGCAACTTGAGTGAACTTAGCTGTCTGTGTATATAAAGTTGGCTTTATATAGATATATTCCTTTTTTATATAAAGACTCCAAATTCTTTTATATATTTCACCTTATGCAAATGTATATATTTATTCAGCAATATATATATATTCACTTTTATATGCAAATATTAAAGATTCATCTTCTTTTATATACTTTTTATGCAACTTCCTGCGCCGCCAGCGCTTCCTGTTGCAGACAGAAAACGAAATCAAAATCGAAATCAAAATGAATTGAAATCGAGAAAAAAACTAATTTTTGCTTTTCCGACGGCAAGGCAAGGCATCGCATATATATAGACATATCTCGCAACTATAATACTTTTTAGCTGTATATTTCACATACATTTTTATGGCTCGGCTTTTGAAGTCAAGCTTGGCGCTCAATAATAATTTCATAATTATAGGTTATCTGGCAGTCGCATTCGTAAATAAAAAGCCAAACAGCAGAAAAGGCGGTAAGAATACAAAAAAAAACGAAGAAAACTAAAACTTTATCACTGAACTGTTCTTGTTGTTGCTGTTGTGGTTCTTGCAGCGTGGCCGAGATTGATTGTCGCTAATGGGCGTGATGTGGCTGCGATTCAAGCGATTCCAGTGAAAAGCTTTGCAATCGGCAACCAGTGGATATACAGATACAGATCGTGGCACTAGCTGAGATGGAGTTACACATACAGATACATAATGCTAGCTTAGCTACAAGCTGTACATTGATATAGCCACAGCTTCTAGCTAAGATGCAGAGATGTAAATGCAAATGGATACAGCTTCTTCTATAGTTAAAGCTAAATATATATATGCGAGCAGATTTTTATAGACAAAGATAGATACACATTCAGCTACATCTAAAGATATGTGTACCTTATTCGGTGCAGATTAAGCTTCTAGCTGATTTTGAAATGCTAGATATGTCTTCAGTTAAAGACAAATAAGATTAAGATACAAAAGTAAAAGTACGTACTGTACTTGTGTTTTTTTATATATGTTTTTTATACATCTTTTTACAAATATTTTTTTTATATATTTCTTATATATTTTTATATACTTGTTATATACTTTTTATATATTTTGTATTTATTTTTTAATAGATGTACAGAGACAGTTTCTGCTACTTCTGATAATACACAGATACAGATACAACTTCAACTACTTCTAGAGATACTCAAATATATACACCGCAACACCTAATCATACTCAGATACAGAGACAGTTTCAACTACTTCTAAAGATAGATACACAGCTAACAGATACAACTACAACCACAATCACTAGCTAAGATACAGCCAGAGTTAATAGTTAACACAGAAATACAATAGCAACAACCACTGGCGTTGCAGTGGGGTAGAAGGTAATTGTTTTAATTGCCCTGCTCGGGCCGAAAGTAGATCAGGCGGCATTAGTTTTAAGTCAAGCTGGTTACATAGGAAGTCGCCATCGTCAGGCCCGCAATTAATTGAATTGTGACCTTGACCATATAAGAAAAAAAAAAGGCGCGCAGCTCTAGCTTTCGTATCTTGAAGTTTATATTTCTCTAAACCGCGTTCATCTAACGGTATTTGAGAGGAGCTAACAGAAAATACACAGAAAATGTTTATGATGTTTAGCTCGTGCGGCGAACGCGTCAGTCACACAGCGATCATCAGCATAAAATCCCAAAAACAAAAAAAAAATGATGTCGAAAGGATGCCGACGTGCACAAGAAAGAGCTGAGGCTGGACATAGAGCGGGAGCTGGAGCTGGAGCTGAGGCTGTTGTTTCTGCTGCGACTGCGTCTGCGGCTTTGGTTGAACTGTTGGCGGCACTCATCACGCCGTGATTCGCAAGATGATGGATTGCGTTCACTTTTGATGTATCTGCCACTTTCAGCTCACAATTTAATGCCACGTCCAATGGGGCGCTGCCTAATTGCTTCACTGTGTGTGCCCCTGCCCCATGCCACTGTCGCTGCCTCTGCCGCGCGCATCATTTCCATTTCCGTTAAGGCCGCCGGGCAGTTGTCGCCCAGCCCGTCTTGGCCAACGCCTGGTATTTGATATTAATTCGATATCAACAACGAAGTCAAATGTTAAGCAAACTTTCGTTTTTTTGTAGTATTTTTTTTTTAGTTTCAGCTAATTTTTTCAACTAAGGTTTTTTTTTTGTTTTGTTGCCTGCCGCGCCGCCGTTTTGAGCATATCCTGTGCTCGCGGCGCATCCTTCGCTTGCCCCGCCAAAAACATAATTGGCGTCTGGGGGCGTGGCAGTGCCCAAGACTTGTGTCTAACATGCGCCAAGGCCTGCATTTCGAAATATTGCGAAGTTCCCTAAAAAAGAGCCCCGCAGCCTTTTGCTCCAAACAAGGGGCATGCGCTCTAAGCACAGTGGGCCTCACCTAGGCGCGTAACGGTATTAAATACGAGTGTATGTGTGTGTGCATGTTTAATTGGCAGTTGTTAGATATGGGCTCGTTTTCCAAGGAATTCAAAGGAATGCGAAATGCGTCATGCGATATCCAAAGACTTTTTGTTTATGTATAAAGTAACATATATATAAATAGCCATATCACAGATATGTTATCATTAGAGAACATGCACACAAAACTATTTTGATAAATCTAAAAAATATTCAAGCTGAAAACATCAACGAAAACCATTTCCTGTTCACAAAGGGTGTAAAGAAAAAAAAAACCAAGAACTTGCTTAATTGCATTTTCGCTAATGAATTTGCGGGAACCAAAGCGCTTTAAGATCAATGTATTCTGTATATACATACATATATATAGCTATATGTATGTAGATATAAGTTTGTTCTTCTTCTGCCTCTCAGCTGCTTCAATCATTAACCCAAAATTGAAGAAACTGTCAAAATTCATCAATGAAACGTGCTGAGAGACAGATAGCTGGACAGACTGCGAGGCTGATAGACAGTCTGTGAGACAGAGAGAGAAAGGGGAAGAGAGAGATAGAGAGAGAGAGACGTTGTCTGTCGTTAGAGTTTGACCCCCAGCGCCGCCGAGTCCAGTTAGAAACACTCAATTAATTATACAAAGGTCGTCTTTTGGGCCCAACAGACTCAAAAACATCTGCCAAGCGAAGCGGTGAATGCCAGTCAGCTAAAGGTTTGCATTTCCCAACTGCTGAGCTTTTACATCTGTCACTATGTATATATATAAATATAGCTATAGGATATACCTATAATATATGTATTCATATCACAGAAAATGGAAGGTGTTTTGGTTAATGATTCGAACTACAATGTTTCAATGGCTGGCAGCGGAATTGAGTCTTAAGTTTGGCTTTTCATATTAGTTTGTAAACTGAGTATGTCTTATAAATCTTTTAAATTTTCATTTTATTAACCTATACTTCAAAAGTATTGAAAGAAATTAAATTGTTGTTGATTCTGATAGCAATTTTAAGCCTTTAGCTTGTACTATTTTTGTAAGAAATACAGTCGTTGCATTATAGATCAAATGATATAGAAAGAATTCAACATTAACATAGAACGTAAAAGACCCTGATGAGCAGTAAATATATACAGATTTCGACATTCTATTCAAATCTATTTCCTGTGAAAATAATCATAAATTCAGAATCAATAAATAAATACATATATTTTTATATTAAGCACACTCTAAAGACTTAATTTTGATAATACATAAGCCAAAGATAACTATTAATAATATAATTTTATTTATTGCTCGCTATAAATATCAATATTTTTCAATTTCTCTCCATCTTCATCCTTAATTTGATATTCAACTAAATAAACCATTTGCCTCCACCTAAACATTCACTATTAAATGATTGAGCTGTTTGCAGAAATGGATTATTTTACAATACTCTTTCATTTGGCTGTCCACTCACTGATTATTCTTGAAAACTCAGACTGTCTATCAAGATATTCATGATACCGAATACACCCGCGGCCATCTACAACGGTTGGCTCCGTCGGTCTCTTCACTGGTGTGTTCTGTGTTCTTCTTCTTGGGCTTTTTTCATTTTCATATATATGTATATATTTCTTCTTTATGCTTTGCCATTGACAAATGGATTGGCAACTCGGCTGCAGTGTCGGGCAGAGTCCGAAAAAAATAATACGCGGAGACGGCAGCAAAAACTCATCAATTAAAAGTGCTAATGGCTATAATAATGATATGTTAATATCACTCGTAGCTATAACTATGCTGTTGCTTTTGTTTTTGCGCTCCAGCTAACTGCGTTTTCGTTTCAGGTAACCCGGCCAAGCAAAAACCGAAAAAAAAAATGTTAACACTGCTAGGAAAAAAGCGGAACTCTAATCACACGATGCTCCACGACTCCGGCCATAGCCCTAAGAATGTTCCATGATTAATTAATGTATTGGCGACTCTTATGAAAAGCCATAGCCAGAGCAAAAAAAAAAAAAATAAAACATTTCTCAGCTCACTTCATTAGCGCATTTCTTTATTTGAAAAATATCAGAAAAATTTGTGAATATATATGTATATATATATATATATATATATATATATATATTTAAGCAATCGCGCGATCGCTGGCCCAAACAGCTCTCGATATGTGTCATATTAATTAAGTTTTTTCTTTTTGGCACAACCGTTGCGGATGTGATGCAAGGCGAACTTCAGTTCCAACTCCAGCTCGCAGCCGCAACGTGGTCATAGAAAGTGGTTTCTTGAGTTCGGCAGGTGTTTTAACAGGTGTTTATACAGCTAGCTAAAGCATGTGCCTATAAGCTTTACGGTTGCAAAACTAACATAACAGACTTAGAGTGAGGGGCTATGGACTAAGTGTTTGTTTTTGAGAGATTTTGTTTAAGGATTGATTATGTATAGATGAATGCAAGCAGGATGATTGAAAATAAAGTTTAGACTAGAGTTGGTGTAATGAAGATGTTGATAGAGAACTTAAAATACATGTTATACTTTTTTTTATATTATGTTATGCTATCTTCTTTCATTTTAATCTCTTATCACGAAATCGCCTGCTGCTGGCAGAAATCTATCAAAAATGTATTTCAATTGAAATAGTTAAAAGAACTTTGCCAATCAATAAGATTCATTTATTTTATTTTCAGCCTCTTCCAAATACTTATGTGACCACGTATTGTGGTCCATTTAAAATGCTTATATATAAATATCTTTCCTCTTTTTTTGGCATAACTGATTTATAACTTCAATCAAACTCATGAATATGCACACATGCGTGTGTTGGCAGCCGCAGGCGCTACACTAACTGATTTATGACTGAAAATAAGCCTAAAGTTCAGCAGAGCTACAACAGATACAGATGCACACACAGCCAAAGAGATTCTGTGGATGATCCCTAACTATTATGGCCAGATACAGCACAATAAATATGAAATGCGAGCGGGGCATATGCAAAAGGACAAGGCGCAGGTCAAGCTGGGTGGGGATAACTGAGCCGGGAGCGAGGGGAGCCCTCATCGACAGGGCCAATTGCCAATAAATAAGCCAACGCGAAGCTCCAGCTCCGGCTAAGTCCGAGCTGCATTTTTCAACATTTTTCCAGATTGATACGTGCTGGAACGCGAAGCCCAAACAAAGAGCCAACCCGGACATGGACATGTGATATATGCGTCTGCGTCAGCTCTGAGGTCTCTCGCCGGGTCGCGTTCAGGGTCTCTCAAGGCCCGTCATGCGTATGGCCTAATGATTGGTTAGCTGGGCGCGCGAGGTTAAGAATTATTGTTGAACTCCTGGCGGATGTAGTGCATCATTTGCAGGCGTTAATGATAGGTCAGCTGATGTGAAATGCTTAGCTTAGATACAACATTTGCTTGCAGTTTAATTGATGCCAGGCGAAATAAAATTTATGCATCCGCCGGCAATATCGTCTAAATCTCTCTCGCTCTCCCTATATATATAAATATTTCTTCTTCTTTTCTTTTTTGGCACATCCAAAACTTGCGACGGCAGCCATTGGGTGCCATAGCCCGAAAAGTTCGGCCATTGCGTGTTAGCAGGCCATCACAGAGTCCGCAGAAATTGCAGCCAATTGTAATGCAAAAGTTCTATTCCGGCAGGCGAAGCCAGCACCAGAGCCGAAGCCAGCGCCAACGCCAACGCAATTCCAGCCCTGCGGCCAATTTGCAGTTTAACTTTTTGTGGCTAGATATTTGGCCAAAAGTTTGTTATTGTTGTTGCTGCCGCTGCTGCTGCTGGTGCTGGTGGGTAACAAGTTTGGTAAAATTTGCGTTTCCGGCATTTGCAAATTTACAATTCGCGCCTTGCATTTTGACAGAGCTGCAGCCTGGCTTGGGTGGTTGGGTGGGTGGGTCGGTGAGTGGGTGTGTGGCTGTGAATGTGTGTGTTATTGTGGTTTGTGTGTGGCGTGTAGGTGGTTAGCGCTGTCTGGCCGCACTAACTGGCAAACCGTTATGTAAACGTCTTTGCGCGCACGTGTGCCTCCCCCTTTCGAATACCCTGTGGCCCCTTTAAGGTGGGTAAAAGAGGGTATTATGAGTCTAGTGCAGGGTAGAGAGTCTCAAATGCAAGGATAAAGTTGAGTAGATTAAGCCATATCCCCCATTCGCCTGTCTTCCGTCTGTCTAGCTATATAGCTTTATATATGGACCTAATCAACTTTAAGTTAATATAATATATATGATAATTCTGCTGATTCCTTTTCAGAATTTCAGAATTGCATGCTTAGTCAAGTCAAGTCAAAGATAGTTTCTTGTACAGTTCTAAGGCAGATTATTTGGTTAGGCTATCTCATAGTTTAGCGCATGAATTCGTGGCTCTAAGGAACTATAAAACTTTGGCAATATTTTAATAATTGGGATAGATCTGCTGATTTCTGTTCACAATCCCATATATGCGTGCCAGCTCTTGTATAGCTCCAACCTGAAACATTTTAACTGCATTTCCCATATTTTGGTTAGGATATCTTCTAGTTGATCACATCCTTCTACAGCACTGGCATTTTCTATGTTTTTTGTGCGCCGCTTGTTTTGGCAAATGTTTATGGCTTTGCAGGCCCTAACTTGGCTTTAGCATGCAATTGCAACTGCTGTTGCTGCTGCTGTTGGTGCTGCCACATGGTCTGGCTCACAGGGTGGCTGGTGGTGGTGCTGGTGGTGGCGCCATTCAATGCAGCCGTAACGCCAAACGGAAACGTTGACAGGCTTATGGCTTATGGCACATGGCTTATGGCATTGGGGCGGCTGCTCTATTGACTCAATAAGCACAAGTAAAACGAGATCTGTACAGTGTACGCTGGCTAAGCCCAACAAGATCAACCGCTTTTTTATTATTTTTATTTTTCCTTTATGGCGCTCCGCTCCCATATAAATCACTAGCGCAAAGTGCGCCAAACAAAACGAAACGTCAAATTAAAATGCAAATTTAATTGATGTATCGGTCAGCAGCAACTAGTTGCCAGACTTCGTATACACACACGCAAATCGCACACACGCACACACACACACACTGGGGTAAAGACTAATCATTAGACGCAAGTCAGCGCAGCGCTTTGCTCTATAAAAAAGAAATATAAAAAAATGTGCAGCGGAAATTACACGAAACACAGACATAGCCATGGCCTAATGCAATCTTAGCTGCAACTTGGCTGCACTCAGGCTGGCAGTTTGCAATTTGAAACGCTGCGGCTAATTACACGCATTTCGCATTCGGCCACAAGGAGTGCCCCCAATGCCACAATCCGTGTCGATTTGCCTGGCAGACAGGCGGCGGCGCACAGGATACGTGCTCTTCGACTATTAAGTAATAGTTGTTGTCCACCTAATATGAGTGCTGGCAGCAACTTTAGAGGGCGTGCTGCCGTTGCAGCAACTGGCAGCGGGCAGCAGGCAGCAGGCAGCGGGCAGAGGGGCAGCGCATCAAAGCCAAAAAGACATTATCAAAGCAGCTGCAACTGTAAACGCCGCGAGGACATTATCATTAAGTAAGCGCCCCCCATTTACCTTCATATTTCGTTGCCTTCCCATATCACTTAGGCCAAAGCCATTCACGAGTTTTCTTTATATGAATGGGAATCGGACTCTGCATTTATGAATATGCATGAAATTCTCGTGAAAGTTTCGAGAAAGGTTAAAATTTAGATTTTGTGATTGTACTATATGAGAGATATGAGATATGATGTGATGTATGATGAAAGATCATAGATGATGGATGATAGTTAAGCTGATAGTAATCAAGGCATGCGATTGGTAAAACTTGAATTTATATTAACATTTATAGAACATGAATATATATTTAAAAAAAAATTGTTTCTTTGTTATACATATTTAGAGGAAAATAAAGCAGAGTTCTTAATTTTTTCTAATAAATTCTTGGAAAGGAAAAGTTATCTTAAAATGTGTAATACCGTCGGGCTTTAGCTTATAAAAAAATTATATGATGTAAAGCTAAGTCAACTTAATCAACTTGCGGCGGGTTTAAGAGCTGAAATCGGGTGAGAAGACATTATGCCAAACAAAACGGAGATCTTTCAATTATGTTTCTTAATAAAACATAATCATTCTAACGTTAAGTATATCGAAACGTCTTAGAAAGAGCTAGCTCAATTCTGCAAGAGATAAAATTATTGTAGAAAACAATTTCAGTTTGGTATTGAGAGTAATAGTGAAAATGGGATGCATTAGGTTGATTCCATGCTTATAGAATATGAAAGTACTTTACTGTTAACTAATTCAAGGAAATAACGAATTTCACATTATCGAAATGGTAAACCTACACAAAATTAAATAAACTAATATGCTGGTAGCATCTAGCGCTCTTCTATTATCAATTTGAGTTCTGGCTTTAGGCCAACTTTGCAACCACAGCACAACCACGGCACATATATTTATAATAGTCATTTGCCTTTGCAGTTATGCTGTAACCCCAAAAGGTAACAGCGGTTGAGCAGCCGCACATAAAGTTCAGCGCATCGAGTCGGAAAGGTGTCTTTCAATGTCAGCCATGGAGGAGCAAAAGTCAAAAGACAACCAACAAAATTTGCAACTAGCGACGATGCGAGTTGGGCAACAGCAACAACAATGACTTGAAGACAACATTGATCGATGCCAGGCAGTCAATGGCAAAGAAGTCTAAAGTATCGAATTCGTACATGCAGATGCAGCGAATGTATCTGACAGATACTTTATGCCGACACACACACACACACATGTATGTTCTTGAAAATTTGAAATTGGCTTCGGCTGCTGTCGCTTTGCATGCAAGCCATTTGTTGTTGCCAAGACATCGTCTCTTTTTTCTTTTTTTTTTTTTTTTGTATGCTGCAGCTGCAGCCAGTTGTGGCCAAAATGGCTGCCGGAGTCATGGACCAGGCCCAGAGCCCCATGCAGAGGCCTGCTTATTTTTCATCTCGTTGTTGCTGTTGTTGTTGTTGTTGGTCGGCGCTGCTCTTGTGCTTTATCGTCTGCTGGAAATCTGCGCACGTTTTGCGAACTCCGACGCCGACGCTGACGCCGACGCCGCTTTGGTTGGCTGGGGGCCCTTGAAGTATTTTTTTTTTATTTTTTGGCGTCTTGCTCTTCGCCATCTCGACATTTGGCTTATCTTTGGTCTTGCCAGCATGGCTGCAATATATATATATATATAGTATTTTTTATATTTTTTTCACAAGAAATCTTGAGCGTCAGTTGCAGTTGCTCGAGCTTGCTGTACCCGCCGTTGCCCGCTGGCCAAGCTGTCAGCCAGTTGGCAGCGTGTTTGTTAACATATTGTATTTTGAAGGCGTGGGAGCCGCATTGCAGCCCAGGCACACAAAGACAGACAGACGGCGAGGCAGTGAAGCAAGCGAAGCCACGTTTTAATGCAGGCTTTTTCTGTGTTTTTTTTCCGCTTGTTTTTTTTCTCTTTGCCTTTTTGGCTGCTTTAAACGCCATTTTTCCCTTGACTTGGTTTGGCTTGGCTTGGCTCGGTTCCAACACTTGAAGCTCGGGCATTCTTTTTGGCTCTGCTGTCTATTTTCTAAGCCCGGGCCATGTTATTTGTCAATGCATGACAATTTTATTGGCTTTCGGCTGCCCTTCGCCAGGCTTGATGGACATCGTTTCTTCTTTCCTCGTGCTTCTTTTGCGGTTTGTGCCACAGACACTTTAATTTCGTGCAGGCACATGGAAATGGTTTGTGCTGCGTGCGCAGTGCCAGAACGCGACGGCGTCTGCAGGCTCCATTTAAAGCCTGGCACGAAGTAAATCACATCACGACCAGGCTAAGCCAGACCAAGCCAAGCCAAGCCAAGACAAGCCACGCCAGGCCAATGCAGAGCAGACCAGACCAAGACCAGACCAGACCAAGGCAGGCCAAGCTTTGCAGCTATTTTACTGCAGCTGGACATCGATACGATACGAGATCGGGCTAATTATATAGTTTGATTTGTGTTGCCGATATTTGGTGATTTGCGCTAAAGCGGCAAATCATGATCCACGGGTGTCGGAAAATTCAAGGAAAAACGTTAATTTGCCAGCCCAAAAAAAAAGCGAATAAAAACATGGAAACAGCGCGATTTGAATGCGGCGTTGGCGTCGCTGCTGGCAGTTAAGGAAATCACACGGAATCGTGGCCAGTTTCTACCATTTTTCTCTCTCTCAATTTGGTTTCTACTATTTTTTTTTTCACTTTCAACTGCAGCTAAGAATTCATTGTCTTGCTTGGCTTGGCTTGGCTCGACTTGACTCGGAGAGCCCCGCGGCCACATTCCAATTGCGGCAGCTCCGTCGCCATTTCTGTGGTTGCAGCGGTGGCTCTGGTGGTGCAGTTGTTGTTGCCGTTGCAGCCAGTGGTGGTGGCATGTATTTTGCATATTGACGCGCGGCATTTTGTAAGCACATTTCACAGCGCAATTGGCATCGACAACAACAACAACAACAACAACAACTTGAGCGGTGTTTCGTGCCAAGATAACCCAACGATAACCAACTGCGGCTTTTTTATTTTTTGCCACATGCATGTGGGGCCCAGAGCACCTTTGGCAAATGTAAAATAACTCACGACATCTCGACAAGCCAGAGCCAAAGCCAGCCCCAGCTACATGAGTCATGGAAAAAAAACACAACTGGAACAACAACTAGCACGACCCCAAGTCAATCGGCAAATCAACGCTAAAACTCAGGCGGGAAATATAGCTATATACGAGTATATATCTATATACATTTATAGGTATATATATCTGCTATACTTGTGTGCAATAGAAAAACAACTACTGACATTTTTATTGAGTGTCTGTTTGATGGACTTGAAACATCACGCCACGTTTGTTTTTCCACTGTATTATGCTTTGCAGTTAATTCTAGCTATCTGTCAAGCGCCTCAAGCACCGGCGAGAGATCCATCAAAATAACTAAAGGCGGAGTATGCCATTTTGTATAAATGTTTCTGTATGCTCAGTCAACTTGTGCCTTAAGTTGTAGTTGGCTTATGTGAGTAGTTCTGTAAGTTAGTTTTAAAAGCCCATTTTATAAGGAATTCTAGATCTGTAAGTGAACTCTATGATATATTGATATTATTTATAATAATAGAATAGTACATTTGTTTTGGGATAATTCTTTTTAATGAAGTCCTTGAAAGGTATGCAAATTGTTTGTTATTTAATTACTAAAAGTATATTTTTTTTCAATATGATAGATTTATATTTGTTCAATAAACGATATCAATAGTAATTAAGGTACTTTATTTTAGCAGAGTCTAGTAGTTCAGCCTGCTAGTCTTCTGTAAAACTTTGGGAATTACAGCCATTCAAGATTTTCTTGCAGTAGGCGTGTTTACATAATTTGTGGTCAGTCTTAACGTAACTTTTAATTTTGGTGCTAGGGGCAGATGGAGAAACAAAAGCAGAGCTTGGCAAACATTGCACAAAACCAATAAATACTAGATTGTGTTGTACTAAATTGTGTTATTAAAATAAACTGAAATTTCACAATAAAACCAGCTTAGCTAAAACCCATTTTCTACTTTGACAGCATAGATTTTTAAAGAACATATTTCTAGAGTTTAGGAAACATAGTGATTTGTATCGAATTTGACATTCCAAAGATCAATTGACTCCAGTAAAAGTACTTACTACAAAGATAGAGTTTTACACATTAAAGTATTTGAAAATCTTTCTATTTAGGATATCGGTAAAAACATTTACAAAACTCAAGAGAAAATCCACTCGAACTGCAGCCAACTCGAGTCTGGCCACTGGCCACGAGCTGTGTGGTGTTGGGTACTTGCAGTTGACCCTTAACTACGCTGTCCCAGACACCCGTCCAACCGCAATTCGCTCGAATCAATAACCATATATCATAAGTATATATAGTTAGGCAACAGCCAGCGACTATGCGAGGCGAGAGCCCTGCTCGAGCTGGAAGATTGCAAATTTCTTCATTGGATCGCGTTGTAGTCGGATGCTTTAGGTTTGTGCCTACCGCCCGCCCATACGACGAGCGCATTTTGATAGGACTTTTGATTTATTACAAATTGAAGTTGATTTTAATCGAGTGTTTGCCAAAGTCCGCACGCTTCAAACTGGGATGGGATGGGATGGGATGGAATGGGAGGGGCTGGATCGCTGGATGCTGGCCGGCTGGTCGGCTCTGGGATACAATGCTGACGGGCTGATTGATGAGCAGAGCAGCTGTCGAGCGCGTTTGAAATTTATGACAAAATATATGAGACGCTGTTTATCAAGTTGAGGCGATCGCGGCACGCTGCGAATATTAATTGCAGTTGCTTTTCGGAAAGTGTTTTCCATTTAAATTGAATCTACTGCGGAGCCACCAGCCACATAGTCGTGGGCCTGGAATATTATTATTTTTGATTATAATGTGATTATTTATGCTGGAAGCTGGCGGATCTGGTTGCTGCTTGCTCTGGCTGTGGCTGTGGCCCATCTTTTTGACACTGATGGGCAGATGGATTCGCAACGGCGACGGCAACGGCAAGAGCCAGAGCAACGCATGCAACGAATTGATTTCGAAAATTACAGTAATTTTCACAATTTTGTAATTATTTAATCGATTATTGATTTTAGATGTGCGCTAAGTGGCTCACTTAGTGCGTGAGAAATTGATGTGAGAAATCAATGGATGATGGGACGAGGTGTTGATTTGCTTGACGATCATTATGCTAGTGTGTGCGAGTGTGCGAGGTGTGTGTGTGTCATACGGGAGCAACACTTGCTCAGGTGCGCTGTTGTTGTAGGCGTAGCAAAAGCTAACCACCGGCTAATGACTCAATTAGGCAACAATTTGTTATGGAAATTACCAACTGCTCGCTTGCTGGCCGCAGCAAAAGCAAAAGTCAAGCCCACACACACACACAACGCAGCACAACACAAAAAAAGTTGAGCCAAAACACAAAATTGTTGCCAATTGAGACGAAAGTGAAAACCAATTTAAGTGTCGCTTCCACGGCTCGAGCTGTTCTGCTGTAATTTTCTATGGCCCAAACAAACTGACCATTGGCGGGTGTTGCCAACTAAAATTGATGATGGCTTAAAACAGTTCTCAGCCCAAATGCAATGATAATGATAATGCTGATGACGAACGTAATGAGCCAGCAATTGCAGCGCTTTTGGAGTGTGCCACAAATTCTTGAAACAAGAGAAAGATAGAGCGAGAGAGAGAGAGACAGTGTGAAAGAGAGAGAGAGAGGGAGAGAGTCAGCGAACTGATTACACTTAAGTGGGCAATGCGATTTGTATTTGTGCCGTGGCCTAAGAGCAAAGTGGTCTTGTGGTTTCTGGCTCTGATCTTCAGTGGTGTATCGTTCAATCGCTGCAATCATTTCATGGTTTCAAGTATTAAGCATACGCAAGTCCATGAAATTGCTGCAATTATTGCGGTACAACTGTCACAGACAGAAGTCTTCACATTGAGGGATCTGTTTGGCTCCTATTGACTCTGTTTTTATTTTTTATTTTTTCGGTTGCAACTCATTAGAATGTCAACAAATTTCGCTGACAGCGATTTAGTAAATTGGCTTCGACTCGCTTGCATATGCATATGCCATACGTACGCCCATATACCATATTCATAGTCAACTGACTGCCAATTATTATATGGACAGACGGACACATCCACTTTTGTGTTGTCCTTGTCAATTATTTAGCTTTGCTTCGACAGAAGTCAGAGAGTCGTAACAGTAACTGACAGCGATTTCTTTGAAATGCGTGAGGTCCTTTCGCATTCGAATTCAATTTACATTGAATTATTCAAACATTTGTGCCTACTATTTGTTTCCTGTGCCGCCCCACCCACAGCTATGGCCATGCGTCCAGCTAGGGGCCGGCGCGAACTGCTTTCATAATTCGAAATTTTTGCTCAAATATTGACTTTCAATTATGGCAATTTGCATAGCCAAGTCCAACGAGCCTATAAATAATTAGCATTACATTAGTTATACTGTTTGATTTGTCCTTTGACTTGTGCAGCGACCCCACTACATTCCTGGAACGAAAGTCGGTGCAAGTTCTTTTTTCTATTCTTGGAAGTTACAGTTAGAAATAATTATTTATAATTGATTATGGAAATGTATATATAGATATAGTGTTTGTAGCTATAATGTTCACATTTGCTTTAAAGAATTTAAAATTGCAATAACTATATTAATATAGTATATATGTTTAATATGGGCAGATTTTGTATGCATGCCTGATTTTATTTAAGCACGTATACAGTAAATTTATATATTAAAATATAATATTTACATTAAACGTAACAAAACGCTGATCAAGTTAACGGATCTTAATCAGCTTGACTTTAATGAGCTTCAAATTAAAGATAAAACGCATATTACAGCACGTCTGCATTAACTTTTCATGCTTTAATTATAAAAAAGTATGAGCATTAACAGCTTTTAGACTCTATTTAACATTATCTCCGCTCATACTCTTACTCTAAATAACATGCGAACATTCAATTTTCACTCTTCAGTTCTTTCTCTTCCTCTCCCACGCTCATTTCTTCATCTTTCTCTTTCTTTCACTTTTACTCAAAGCACTTATTACAATCTTGATATATAATATAATTATATACATTTATTAGAGTTTGCTTCTTTGAATGGAAGTTAAGTATATTTCTGCTCATGATAAATTGTTTTTAGGTTGGTTTATATATATTTAGATATTCAATATTTCTTTCTACATATTTGTATATTTTTTTAATAATATATTACTTATTGTATTCTATTTATTTATAAACTACAAGACTTGCTGCTGCCAACTCATATATGGTCACCTTTAAACAAGACCGCACACTGCTTGTCGCATATCCTGTCAAGCAGAAGAAACAGATGCACGCCAAGCAGTGCCAAGCAGTTCGAAGCAGTTCAAAACGCAGCAAAAGAAATAAGAAGCCAAAGCATAGCAACAATTTTAACGGCCATTTTGTGTTTCACTTCTGCCTTCGCCTTTCTGTTGCTTTTCGCATTTGTTTACGAATGCGAACGAGCCGAACTGTTTTGCATTTTTAATAAGCATTATCGGCGTTATTTAATTGACTGGCAATTTGAGAACAAAAGCGCGACAATTGCGAGCGGCTAATAAATTAATTATGCGATTTAATTGGGTGGAGACAGAGAGAGAGAGAGAGGCAGGCAAGCAAGCCAAGCAGCCAGGCAGCCAGCCAGTTAGCCAAGCTGCCAGCCGGCAAAACACTTGCAGCACTTGCAACACTTGCCGCACTTAACCATGATTTTTTGGCGTGCTAACAATTTGTTAGCCGCGTCGCCCTGCCAAGAAGTTACTTGAACTTAGTCGAGTCGGGACAAAAACAAAGTCATTATTGACGCTGGCATGCGATGCAGTTGCAGCAGTGGCTGCTGCAGCCGCTCGCTCAGTCAGTTCTTTTGCCGAACTATGTGACATTTTTCAAATGCTGCAATAGCAGCGACAAGTACAAAGTCAGCGAGCCGCCTGCATTTCCGCGCACTGGGAACGTGCAAACATGCCCCAAGGCAAGCTTTTGCAGCTTGCCCCAGCAGTCTCAGCTGCTCTCTCCCTCTGTGTGTGTATGTGTGTGTGTGAGGCTCACGCACATGAATTGGGTTTTGGGCAATGCAGTCGCAGTCGCCGTCGCAGTCGCAGTCAATGACAAACCGTCAGACAGTGTCACAATTCCTGTTGCAGCTCACTGGCTGCTGCTGCTGTTGCTGCGCATGTACTCACGCCTGTCTAAAGCTATTTAGCCAGCATTCATTCAAAGCGGCAGATGAAGCCAAGGCAACGAGTCACAGTCACAGTCACAGTCAGAGTCAGAGAGACCTGGCCAAGTCATGTCATTGTCATTCACTCAGTCAGCTAGCCGAGTCAGCTGCAGCTTCAAATCCCAATCAAATGTTGCTGTTGCTGCTGTTGCTGCTGCTGCGGAGAATTGTGAGAATTTCCTTTGTGGTCGTTCTCGGCGTTTTGTTAACAACAAGTGGAATGCAAACTTTCAGTTGCAGCAACAACAACAACGGCAAAAAAATAAATAAAATAAAATAATTTCGGGCAGCAACAGTTGCTGCTGCTGCTGTTGTTGTTGTTGTACTGCGTTGACATCCTCAACATCCGCGCTTCGCCTCGCTGGCTCTCTTTCTCTCTGTCTTTCTCTCTCGCCTCGCTCGCTCTCTGTTTTGGCGGCAACACATCAAAGGCTACAAAAGACAGCAACGCAGCGGCGGCTGCGGCTGCGGCTGCTGCCGGCGTTTCTTTACCGCGCGGTATGATAAGAATTTCTCGTTGTTGCCAGCCTGTGCGCTTTGTTAGCGGTTCTGGCTCCGGCACAACAGTGAAACCGTCAGCTATTCGGCCTGACGAACTGGCGGCCTTCCACCTGGGGTCACAAGCTTCAGGCCAGAGGTTTATTAACCTTTGGTGGCCAGCCAAAAGTAGTTTTTGTTTTTGGTTTTTTTTTTTGCAAACGATTTAGTTTGGGCTAAACTAATTCGGGTTCATCGCTGATAAGACATATCAGGCTAACAGTGTGTGCGTGTGCGGGTGTGTGTGTGTTTGCGTGTGTGCGGTTGAATGCCTATCGTACAATTGCATCTGGGTCTAGGCGCTGACCGAGTTCCGTTTTGGCTATATTTAGAGGCTATTTGAATATTATTAAAGGCGGATAATTATATACACGCACACCCACACACACACACACCAAACCACACCACACAGACACACACATTTTATAGGTCTGGCGATGCGAAACGCAAAGTGCACGCAGACGGCGACGACGGCGGCTGGGATGAGCAGTAGACAATGACATAGAAATGGGTCTCTGCTTTTTTCTTTCTCTCTGTCTATCTCCCTCTCTCTCTCTGTCTTTCTCTGTGTTTTTTTGTCGGTCTATGGAAACCTGCACTCACGCAGGTAATTATTATAATTATCTCGTAGGGGATGCATGAATGAGCAGGGTAGCAGGGTGTCGAGTCCTTTTTCGGCATCTCTCTAAAGCGTCCATCTTGTAGGCGTTGCCCAATAGCAACAGCAACAGCAGCAGCGGCAGTGGCAACCAAATGTGACTTCGCAACTGACACTAATTACACGCCGCCCCACTGTGCTCATCCGGTAGGTGGGCCGAGCTGTGCAACCTGTGCCGCCAACGCCAACTAATTGCGCGCGCCAACAGTCAAACATATAAATACCCATATATATATACAGTGAAGTCTGCGCTAACAGAGAGCTGGACCATTTGGTCATTTCATAACAAAATTCATAAATATGTGCGGATGCTCTTAGCTATTTTATTATAATAGATATTTCATACATAGACAAAACTTTTTGTGGTTAAAATTATGGTTTTAGCATATAAAGATAATTTGTATCTAACAGGTCAAGAGAGTTTAGTAACTAGTCAAAATTTAAAAAAAAATTGATTCATAGAAATATATTACAGGAGCACAAAGCCTTATTCAATGACATGTTACACTACGTCACGAATTTCGAATTTTGAGCAATATACACATATTTAAGACATTGCGTACAAACTAAAACAATTCTTTCGTTCACAACCAATTAATCACCTCAATTATAAACAGGCGATCCAAACTTTCTGTTACAATCACACATATTATAGAACACTTTCATATGCTAATGTCAATGTTACTTTTTCTAAAGTTTAAAAGTTCTTTATTAGAATGAAAGTATTGTCAATCTAAAAAGGGGTTTTAAAAAAATAACTCAATTGAAATGCAAGTTAAATTGAAAACAATCTTCAAGCTAACATCCATTTCAGATTATTTTAAATCAATCATATTAGCAAATCATATGTATGAAATAAATATGTTTAATATATATGTACATATTTTTAATACTTTGTCGAAAAGGTTTTAGTCAAAAAAGTGGACAAGATTTATTAGGGGTAAACCCTACTGCAGTCCGACAGCCCGATCGAAGTAGCCACCTGACTGAAAGGACATAAACCATTTTTAGCTCCTCAGATACCCCAAATATAATTAATAATAATGACGTGACATTTATTGTTTATTCAAGTTTCATTGTAAAAAGAAACTTTAAAGCCTCCACTTGGCAAAGAATTATTTATGTAATTGGTTTATAAAGAGTGCGTGGTTTAGGCAAAGAAAGTATGAGGTCTGACGGGTCTAGTAAGAAATAAATATTATTTACAGCTAAATTGTCACTTTATTACATTTATACTACGTTTTAACAGAACCTTCTTATACTTTTCATTAATGTTCTATATTTTCTAAGTCATTTAATCTCATAGTGCTACAATTTGTATCTTTCACACTCGCATTAATTATGCCTTGGCTAAATATTATCTTTTATCTATTTGAACTTTAGCAAAATTTGATCTATAATACTTTCTTATCAACTGCTGTAAGGCACATCTACACCTACCATCTATTAGCTTTACTGTTCACTCATGGCAGCTTCCACTGTACATACATATATATGTGTCTCGACTGTCTAGCTATTCCAGCATTTGTGCTTTAAAATTGTGTTCCAAGTTTTTGGCCTTTGACGGCGTCTCGCACGTGCTGCAGATTATACGTTTCAATGACTTTGGCGACAGCAAAAATTACAACAGTCCCCGTCTATGCGGCTCGCCCCCCTCTGTCGACGCTACTCCTCTCACCATTCTATACAACATCTTGAAGTTCAAATGTGCGCGCGGCGCTGTTTCAATTTGTTGCCCATTGTTGTTAGTTGGTCGCTTAATTAAGTTGACGCCGCAATCAAATCAAATCCAAATCGCACGCATATGGAAAGTCACCACCAGGCAGGACAGCAGTCAGCCAAACGAAAGTAAGAGAGAGCGAGAGAGATGTGTATCTCTCTCTGTCCTTAGCATGGCCAACTGTCAAGGACTCGAGCATATGCTCCCGCTGCTTTGCTCGCCTAGCTCGCAATCAAATGCTCGCTGATTTGGCTCTCTCTGCGTCGAGAGGCGGGAGTCAGCGCGTGTGGTCTGCTAATTCGCTTTAAAGGCCTTTCAGGATCGTTGGCTTTCATCTCCCCTGCAGCAGTGGCAGCATCAACAGCATCGTTAAGTCATTTATTTACTTCATTCATTTATTCATTCACTGATTCAAATGCAGCCAGGAATTGCGCTCATTGTCCAAATATTGTGCACAGCGATTTGGCTAGTGCCCATAGCCTCGAGTGCTTAGGGGGATGTTCAGGACTCTGATGTGCACATTATACAATAAATATCAATTGCTGATAATGGTATATTATTATTATTATTATGTATTTGCAGTTGTTTGCCATGGCAATATGTCTTTTGCTTGTTCACTTTGACTTCACTTTGTAAGAATTTGAACTTATTTTGGATTGAATTTCTAGTGAAAGTCTTAGCTCTTGTCATTCTTATTCCGATTTTCAGTAATTTCTGAGTGGTCTGCTGATTTTCATTTTAGGAGCTTTGATTAGCCTTTCATCTGAGTCTTTTACTCCTTCACTTTTTCAGTCTTTCTATTTCTCTTCCATCTCTCATCTTTCCCTTAAGCTTTTTTTCTCCTTGTATGCATTTGCTTATCTTTTTCTCTTTCATATTCTCTCTCACCTGGTTCATTTAATTTTTCTTCTGTCTGTCTCTCTCATATTGTCTCTTTCTCTCATTTTTTCTATTTTTTATGGCGTTACTGTTCCCTTTGTCTTTCTCTATCTCTCGTCATTTTCTTGTTCCTTGTCTTTTTCTAACTATCTCTTTCTTAATTTCTTTCTTTCTCTTTTGCTTTTTTTCTGGCTCTACACGTCCATATATCTATCTCTTCTAATACAATTAATTCACAAAATTACGCCCTTCTCTGCGATTTTCAAGAGTAGACTAGTTAATTAGATAGCAAAGTCCCACTTTTCTTGCACCAACTAAGTAATTTTGATTTCAAACACTTTCCAGCCACCTGATATTGCCACACAGGCAGTACTCATTTGTCTGCCCTATTTATACAGTCACCCAATAAGCTCATCTTTCAGCAAATCTTAAATTAAATAGGCTTCCAATACGATATCGTACATACGCATCTATATGTGTGTGCAGAGCGAAGGCATTTGCAAATTAGAGAGCCTATGGCGTGTGTGCCTAATGGATAGAGCTGGCCATAAATGCAGTGAAGCATCAAAGGATCGGACAACCATTGGCACTAATTTCACCAAAAAGGACAACAACAGCAACAAAATGACAATTTGAGCCGTCCAAATGGTGTTCAATGTGGAGCACAAAACTAAATCCTGGGCCAGGCCTGAAGCTTGATGATTTGATTGAGCAACGGAGCTGCGAGGGGGTTGGGGTTGGGGGTTGGCATAGGGTTGCGAATTGGTCTATAAGTAGGCTAGCATTGGCATTCATTTTAAAGGCTTGGTCCAGCAGAGCACAGGCAAATTGATATGGAATGTGGGCAGTTGGGTTGGGGTTGGGCGGAGGCTTGGCGGGCGGCGGGAGGCTTGTTCGCGTGCACAAACGGATGCGTAATGTCGTCAACTGAAACTGTATTCTCTCCACTGCATCTCTGTCTCTCTCTCTCTCCCTCCCTCTCTCAGTGTATATGTGTGGGCAGTGAATGCGGCTTGTTTAACACTCGAACGCATTTGAATACGTTGCTAATGGGATTTTGATGATGACAATGTTGTTGCTGCTGCTGCTGTCGTTGTCGCCTTAGCTCCGACTGCCGCTGCTGCTGCTGCTGCTGCACATACGCATTCATTTGCCCTTTATTTTCCTTTATTTTTGGTTCATGCAATTCA
This sequence comes from Drosophila pegasa, assembly GCA_035046225.1. NCBI lineage: Eukaryota > Metazoa > Arthropoda > Insecta > Diptera > Drosophilidae > Drosophila > Drosophila pegasa. Next base: position 4,914,373 of record JAWNOD010000076.1, on the reverse strand, counting down.
ATTGAATTGAAATGAATATCAATTGAAAGGAATGCGCAACGCACAGACTTTGAGAACATTTATTTCCAGCTTGCCTTGTGGCTAGGAAAACTTTTGCAATGACGTTGATATTATGTTGCTCCAATGCGTACAAGTATATATAATGGACAGGAGTGTGCGTGTATGTGTGTGTGTGTGTGCGTGTGTGGCTCTAGTCGACCCACCCAATTAGATTGCCCAGCAGGCACTTCACATTGAGCCTTTGCGCTGCCCGTCCGGGCCGGATGCCCAGCAACAGCAACAACGACAGCGACAACAGCAACAACAACAATGAGCAGCAGCGGCAACAGCAACATAATGTTCCATTCACTTCCGTTCGGGCCAAAGAAAAAGCAAAAGATTCAATGTACGCCCCTAGCTGTAAGGGTGTGTAGGTGTGTATGTCTCTGTGTATGTGTGTGTGTGTCTGTGAGTTATAAAAATGTCCTTTTCATTACGCGCTGCTTTTTCATAGTGGCTGTCACGTTATGTATTATGCATAGACACCCACGCACACACACACACACACACAGCGAGGCTGACTACATAAGCTGACGCCTGTTTCGCTGCCGTATCCTGGCTGCCATTTGCGCCCTGCCGCTCAGCCACATTGCGGTTACAGTTTTTCACGCCAACCACCCACCCAGCCGCTGGATGTTTACTTTCCTCTTTGTTGTTGCTGTTGTTGTTTTGTTACAGGTTGCGGGCCGTTGGCTGCGAGTTTTGTGGTCTGCGCGGTGGTTGGTTTTTTCACTCCAAGGGTTAGCCGTGGCAAACCTCCAACCACCCATAGGCGGCCCCCCGTCCTCCGCCCCCCTCCCCCTCTCGGCTTTTTACCTACTTATTTGAACAGTTTGCTTTGCAGCCATGCAACTTGTACAATTTGGGCGTGTCATTCAAATACCACAGGCCGTGGGTGGCACACGGGCCTCACGCTATGCCCGAATCGGCGGGCAGGAGCCAATGGCCAAAGCAAAAGGCGCCGGGCCAAGTCTTCAGCGAAGCGCAACATTTGCATACAAATATATACACAGATAACTAGACATATATATACGTATGTATATATATTAGTTTTGTGGTTGTCGCACCATAAAGCTGTTGAGTTTTACGTGTTGTCCTTTGCCCTCGACAACTTTATTGGCCCGCCCAGTCGCGTCCCAACGACAGCGGCAGCGCGCAGCGGGCAGCTGTATAACAATATGGCTTATTATATTGGCCTCTGTTGTGTGTTGTTAGCACGTTCGATTATTTGTTGTGTCTTAATTAGCGTTTGTTAAGATTTGTTGTTGATGTAATAAACTAATAAGGCACACACACACACAGCCATAGAGAGAGCGAGAGCGAGAGGGAGACAGTGAAGCAATTCATGCTGCTGACTAATTGCATTTCAATTGGCATTTGGTTGCGTATTAGCCGGGTCCAAGTAGCATTCTCGGCCAACAAATCTAATTGGCCGTGCCTCAACGAACGTAGTTTAATAATAATAATTTTGTTGCCTGATTAGCAGCAGGTAGCGTAGCCGTAGCTTTTTTCCTTCTTTTCCAATACTCATTTGGTTTTCAACTGCTGTCAGTTGGCCCCAGCAACAACAACAATGGCAAAGTTTTTTTTTTTTTTGTGTTTGTAATTGGTCAAAGTTTTCCTTACACCTCAATTAGCACTCAATTTTCATCTACAACGTGCGCACGTTGATGTGTGAATTTGTGCTCAATATATATAGGCGCATTCAAATATTCAATATCAATTAGCCACGCTGAATGCAAATCCAAATTATTCTGTAGTACAAAAATGTCGTTATCAATGGGAACAGACAGATTATAATTCATTTCTTCAACAATTATTGTTAATAGAAAAAAATATATTTTGTTATTGGGAATGGAATGTGGATTAATTCTAGAAATTACAGGCAAAATTCATTATTATGAGTTGGTAGACTTTTTTATATAATTTTTGGAATATATGTATTGTATAAAATTTTAATTTAATTATTAGCCTAGCAAACATAGTCCAGGTTTTGGCAAAATCAATAACTTTTCTATTAATCATAACAAACATTTATACATGTGATCTTTGAGATATTGACTATGATTTCAATATCAATCAAATCTTTTTCTTCTAGAATTTAAAACAGCAAAAGAATCTCTCAGCCTATCAGCCCACAAATTGGTTCTTGTCCAACTCTTTCCTTTCTGAACCTAGCTTAGGTTGCAAGCTAAGCTCAAAAAGACTGTAAAAACTCTATCTAACTCATCTACAATATATCCAAGCATAGACTAAGTGCCGTCAACGGAACTGGCAGCAGCAACTGCAATCAGGCTTAGGGCTTAAGCAATTAACGCTTGTATATCTTATGTTAGACTGCATTGAGTGGGCAGCCGGATATTAAAAAACAACAGATATTGTGCTTGAAATTTGAATTAGTTAGTTAAAGCAACTAGCTTGTCTATGACTCTATGATAGCCTGTAAAAAGGTTGAAGAATGAAATTTGTATAATGATAAAAGAAAAACTATAAATCTCAAAGTTTAGGATAAGCTTTTAAATAATATGAGGTATATGTATGTCTTATGTGTTATATATTCTCGATTTGGATGTCGAATATTTAGTTCTCAGTCGCACTATAATTTAAATCAAAAATTCTGTGAATTATATATATAGTATCTATATACCATCTTTTACATCCCCACTAACAACAAGCTCATCATACCCCATTATATGCCACAAATCTAGGGTATTCCGCCTTGCTCGACTGTGTCCTCAGGCAGCCCTTTGACGTGCACAACCGGATATGGCTGCTATGCAATGAAGCTATCAGCGATTGTCCACTATAAAAATGTAGCCAAAATGGGCGTGGCTCAAGGTAGCGCTGAGTGCCCACTTCCGTTTGTTGACTTTGTTGCTTGGCGCGCGCGCTTGCGTTAATTTTGCATCTAATTTGGAGTTTGATTTGCATTGATTAGGCCCTGTTCCTGTGTCGTGCTGCGTTTTGATCGATTGTGTGATCATTGGCCAGTGATTGGCGGAAGGAAGGAAGCAAGGCCACCAGCTTGGCACGGGTCAGACAACAGAAGGTTGTTAGCTGTTAGCTGCAGCATATCCCGTCGCATTTCTCTGTTGATTGCAGCCAATTTGCATTGAATTAAGTGCAGTTAAGATGTCAATTAACACGTGCTCATTGCTGGCCAACGATCGCCTTTTGCCGCTTTCCAAACGGATCTGAGGCGCCAGCGCCTGCCTCCCCCTGCCCACAAGCCTCTTTTAATCATTTCTATAATGCGTTTTAATCAACGCATTAAAGTTCAATTGCAATTAATTTGCATAGCGATAGACCTCAGTGAAATGCATCCAGCGGTATCCATAGCGGATCGCATAACCCGGCGAGCGGATGATGAACCGCAAAACTGCAATCAAATGCCACAATCAATATTAAATGCATATTTGCATCGGAATTATACTTAATTTATCTACTGATTCAGCTGACACTTGTTCAATGCATACAATAACTGCACAAATCAGTTAGACTAATTGTTCAAAGAGGGACTGACAGCTTTTCATTGAACTATTGAAACGGGAATGTAAGAGATATAGCGATATCAAGAGATATATAGAGTGACTTTCGATTTCCTCAAGTTGGGTAAATTCGATTATCGATTATTTTCTGGCATTATGTTGGTAGTTATGTGCCTTACTTGTGCCGATATGCTTGGATATTTTGAATATTCAGTTGCTCAGACTTGATTTGGCTCATCTTCGAGTCTTCTCTATTCCATAAAATGTAGCAAAAAAATCTTTATAATATTTTTAGCACAAAACAAACAAATTTATGCTGCCTCAGCCACCTTATTATCTAGATCTAGTTCACGACACAGAAGTAGACCATGAAAGGACGATGCTGCGCTACTTTAGAGATTAAATAACAATTTAATTTATAATTTATGAACAGTAATAAAGAGATACTCAGCAATTTTTGAGAATATTTTGTATATGTATTTTTGTATATTTTAATCCACATAATCTTCTATAAAGGAAACGAATAAACTTCGATTACTTTGTAAAAATCGAATGGAGTTTCCATCATTTTAATATTGTTTTATTTCTCATAAGAATCGTTTCACTTTGGACAACCTTCTCTTCTTCTATAGAAAGTGCATTCGTTATGGCTTCATCCGAGTTAGAGTTCAAGCTTATCTCGAGCCAGACATTGGAATCTGCACAACAAATTAAGTTTATACCTGGCTACGTTTTTTTTTTTTTGTGTTTTACCTTTTCATATTCTGATTCATATAGTGCTGCAGCTCTGGCCAAATGGGCGGCATTGGCTGAAGATTCGCTGATGCAGATAAGAAAGCCGCATTGCGAGGTGCTGCGCCCTTTGGCTTTTTGCCCGAACAGCATTCCAGGAGAAGCAACAACAACAACAACAGCAACCACGGGTGCCTGCCATGATGTGTTTTTTTTTTTTTCATTTCAATATCGTTAGCGTAGAGGCTACCATATTGAAGTTGGAGCGACTGGGTCTGGCCTGGACTTGGAGTCCGGGCTACACCTACCAGTCGGCCAGGCCAGGCAGTCGAGAGAGCGACCTTATCGCGCCCATTAATCTGCCAAGCAGCGCGCCCCCCCAAAAAATAACGAAATGAAGCGCAGCGAAGAACCAGCGAAAAAGATGGTGGATGTATCCGTGTAGAAACGGACTTCAACTTGGTCGTGGCTGTCGATGTGGATGTGGATGTGTCCAGGCTGCGGGCCAATATGGCGCGCATGCATAGCCTGTATATAAAGGCAATAAAACCCAAGGCGAGCTAATGAAAAGCAGCCCAAAAGCAACGCAAACGCGGCTATGCGGGGTTGTGGCGAGGTTATGTAAAGCGTCCCAGTCCGCATGTTAAATATTATGACCAGACCGCAAAAAACGAAGGTAAAAAAAAAGAAGAAAATACAGCAAAAAGGTAAAACTTGGTTGCTACACTTTTGCTTTAGACTCAAGCAACAGCGAAAAAAAAAACAAGAGAAACAAAAACGAATTCATATTTTTTTTATGATCTTAAGTCATGCAAAAAGCGAAACGAATCAGAACGCGGCGCGGCGCGCATTGGACGTGGTCGCGAATGACGGCGGCCATGACGCTAACGCTGACAGCTTGGCTAGCGACACGCCCCGCACCGCACAGCTCCGCAGCGCACAGTGGGGCTAGAGACAAGCAAGGTGTGGCAAAATCTTAAATGTTGAATAATTCTAATCTGATATTAAGGTAAAAATAAGAGACGATGATTTGGCAACGTAATGACGACATGAAACGCCCTGTGTAGACGGACTTCGTTAGTCTTTTCATAATATTCTTAGTGCTCTTTGATCTAATCTTCTAAGACTTCTTAAGAGTTTTCTTTACCTTCTATTATGTGTCCTGTATATATAGGGTCTTCTACTATTCTTTGTAAACACCCTGTAACGGAAACACCCTGTGCATATAATAGTAGTAGATCCTATGCAGTCAACTCATCTTAAAGCTTCATATATAGAGACTTAAATATGTCTTTCTGTTCCTACCTTTCCCTCCCAATCTTTCTCTTTTTTGCCCCCTCTCTCTATTCCTCTTTCTCTTTCTTTCTCTCTCTCTCTCTCTCTCTCTCTCTCTCTCTCTCTTTCTCTCTCTCTATACCTCTCTCTCAATCTCCCGCTTTTTTTTTCTCTCTAATAATTTTATAGATATATCCACAAATTCATATTCAATTTATTCAGATTTTATAATATTTGACGAAACTGCAAATTGCACCACTGTGCGCCCACTCGATTGTCCCCACAGCCCCACCCCTCCTCCTCTTCTCCCACTGCCTTTCTTGATTTTGTGCTCCTTTTGCTTGTGCGAGATAAGAACACTTTTTGTATATTATTTTTATTTCGGTATTCATATTCGCATTCGTGATGGCGTATGTCATAAAACGTGCACATATATATATACATACGATATATGCAGGGCAAACTGAATATACGTATATGCATCATTTTATATACGCTTACACTTGCACACAAAAGTATTCGCACAGTTGGTAAAAATAGTTTTGGGGCGCGTTTCACATTTTATAGATTTTTTGCATGCGCCATGCGGAAATGTCTGACAGACACGTAATGCCCGGCGACTGCCATTGCCCAGTAAATTTCTATTCGCTATTCGTTATTCGTTATTCGTTTTAGCCATTTTGCATATTCGAATTGAATATATTTTCCACACTACAGTTGCAATTGCTGCAGGAATTTTATAATGAACATCCAGCGAGCCTGGCATTTGCTGCCGCTGCCGCTGCCTCTGCCTCTGCCTCTGCCTCTGCCTCTACCGCTAAAGTGCAGTCAAGAAATAATTGTTATTGTAAAAAAGAAAATGAAAATAGGAACTACTGAGCCCGCAACTAATGCCTAGCACCAGCTACCCTAGAATAGAATTGAAGGTGAATCCACAAAAAATTAAATGGAAAACAGAAGAGAAGCGCAGAGAATGGCAACGGCAGAAAAGTATATCTTATATCTTCGTCAAGCAGCAGATTAAATGCCCTCGCCGACACTTGACAGCTGTTTACTTAGCTCATCCTATTATTCTCTCTCTATGCGTTACAAATTTCGTGACAAGATTATAAGAGCTGATGTATAAAAATAAGCACTTACATTTCTAGCAGCAGTTCCTTATGTCTCTCTTCTTCACTTGCGCTCTCTATCACTCGCTCTCTTTGCGCAATTTTAGTGCAGTGAAAAAGCTCTGCAACAACAATTACACGACGCGCACTTTGACTATTTTCAAATATGATTTGCGGTCGAAAAACAATTGAAAACATGATTATTGACTATTTAATAACACACACAACACATAATCTTTGCATGTAACACAATATATTTAATTGCACTTTGTTATTTAACCATTTTAGACACTTGCAAAAAAAATCAAACACATATTACAAACGATCAGCAGGACAAACGCGCACAGACTGAATTTCATAATTAGGTTTGCAACGTTGCTAAATTTGCTGACACTGTGCGCTGAGTAAGCTGAGTACTAAGATAACGGGATCGCAAGCCCTACGACCAATGGTGAAAGAGAATGACAAAAATTTGAATGCCTCTCTCGCCTCTGCTCTCTGCTTTTGCTGCAGCTGAAATAGATAACGGAAACAAAAGCATTACTGTGTGCAAATATTCTCTTATACAGTCAGTGCAATGCTTGCCATATTTTTGTTTTATTTTATAAGAGTTGCATTGAATACAATTAAATTCACATATTAATAACATTTTTGGATACCTTGACAATTTGATAATGCCCTTAGCAGAGTGTATACAAAACGTTTGAAAAACAAAGTGACGAGAAAGGTCGTAACATCCACATGAGGAACAATCAGCGTACAATGCCATGGAAGGGGCAATGATAGGGAGAGAGTGAGGGCGAGAGGGAGAGAGAGTGTGTGTAGCTGGGGTCGCGGGCAAGTAATCGTTTGAGACTTTTTCTTTGCAACAATGGCCGCCCTTTGAGCGCAGTGTGGGGCCAGAGCGGAACCGTTCTGCAGGTATGCAAAGTACATTTCAGCACGTCCCACTTGGTCATGCAAACAAACACACACACACACACCCACACCCAAGCATACACACACACACTGTGGCATACCTAATGTTATATGAGAATTTCGCACAGTGTCTGCAATTAGGAAATATTGTCATCAAATATTAAAAGAGTTAAATAAGTGGCACGTCCTACGTTAACAATAGATGCCTGTCATGTTATCAGAATGTTGTACATAAGTGCCACATATATAATATATGTATGTATAATGCATAACAAAGTGGCTGTAATAGATGGTTCTATGCGTAGATATTCATTAGTTGTAGGAGGTCTATTTTAGCTTAGAATTTTCAAAGGAATTTGTACTAATAATTGCAGTAACATATTTATTAATTGTTCAAGAGAAAAGTTGAAGAATCGTATAATTAAGGTCTGTAAGTTATTTACTTAGTAAATAAAAATAAATAATATGCACTCAAATATATAAAGTAAGCAAAAACATATGAATACTGGAAATTGAAAAAATTCTTAAATAATTTATTAGTTTCTAAAATGGGAAATTAGTAAAAAAGTATATATAAAAAAAACAAATATATATGAAAAGGGTAAATAATATCATTTTTATATTTATGTGTTATATTATAAGTTTACCAAATAGAGACTATCAAGAAAATAATCTTTTGTTATTACAATTCAAAATATATTAATTATATATTATAATTTTATTAAGTATATGATGTCTCTGTAATATATATATTTTTACATTTATATCTTTCATTGGAAAAATTGTAAAATATAATTTTTAAATAAATCCAAGCAAGTGATCTACTTATTATAAGCAAACTAAGTTATTCATTTGCCTATCAATTTTTATATTTCATAATCTACAGTTTTGCATCGCTTGAACCACTGTTTGGCAAAGCTCAAGATGAAGATGACAAAAAACAAAAAGAATAGGGAGCTCGCTAAAGAAGCAAAAGAAATGCAAATCCACAGAAGCTTTCACAACCTGACTGTGTGAGACTTTCGAAGTGCAAAAGCAATGAACGAGAAGAGGAAGAAAAGGAATGAGGGGGAAAAAAAAGACGCAGTAGAAAAAAAAAACACGCCCAATAGCAGCCCTGCAGATGCGAACCCTTTTTTTCTATGGCTGCAGAGGAAAGGGTATGGAAAGGGAGGCAAGCGCAATGCTCATACGCCCCGTTTTAGTTGGCTGCAGCGACAGCTAAACGACACTCAGTCAGGTAGACTCAGGTGTGTGTGTGTGTGTGAGTGTGCAAGGTAAATATGTATGCATACGACTGTATGTGTGTGTGTATGTATGTAAATGATGTGTGCATGCAGCCTCAAACCCGCTTCAACTGTGCCAAACCAAAAAAAAAAACAAAAAAAAAGCAAAAAAAAAAAAACATTGTAAACTTCAATAGCAGGGGAGGTGTGTTGTAAGTGTGTGTGTGTGTGGCTGTGTGTTTGTTGTGGGGGCTTTTCGTCGCTTGGCATATTCGTGCGCAATTTCGCGTTTGACGAAACATATAATCTTCGCACATTTCTATGGAAATGAATGGATTGGTGAATGCTTTGCTTGATGCATTGATAGATGGTCGTACGTAAGACTGGATTGATGGAGATGTATATATATATATCTATATATATATCTGTATATATATATGGTATGGTATGTGATTCGCATTGCTATTGCGATTGCTTTTACTATTTGCTGTGATTGCCGTTGCATTCGTTGCAGCAGCCTTTGCTCCTGTTGCTGCAGCCAGCCACATGCAAATTGGTTTGGCGGACGTATTCGACATGGCCTCCATGTCAGCCACACCCCGAAAAATTCCCAATCGCCTGCCGCTGCTTCTTGGCTTGTTGTTTTTGCCTCAGTTGTCGTTTGTGTTTGTTTTTTGTTTTTTGTTGCATCGTGTTCTACTTACAAACGCACCCGACTCTCTCGAGCGACTCTCTCGGCTGGCTATGCAAATATGCAATTAGCTGGTCAGCTTTTTGCCATGGAGCGTCATGTTTGCTGCCATCTAACATGACATTCCAGCTGAGTGGCTCGGCGCCATCAATACGCTACATTTTCCACTGCAACAACATCGCAGACTTCAATCAAGCTGCTGAGAGGTGGTTGGCTTTTTTGTTTGTCATCCGAGCGCCGCAACTTGCCAGGGCCAGCAATTAGGATTAGATCAGATATGGACAAATAAGAAAGTAATACTCTCTTTGCGAGTGTCTATAATAATTGGGGCAAGATCTATCTATGACTTGACTGTGCTTATGGAGCCATCAATTATCCTAGCGGATCAGCACAGCTGCTCCATTCAGCGAACGTTTAGCCAAAAGCCCCTTTTCTGTACAAACGTTCAATTAGCAATTGTTCTGCATAATTTGCGTAAGTTCAGCCTATGCTGCGTATACGCAATTTGCGCTTGACTCTTGAAGAGCTGCCATTTGCATTAGCTATGCAAACAGCGAGGCATTTAAAAAAAATAATACAACTTCGACTGCTTGCAAAACGTTCAACCACAATGCGTACGAATGGAGTTGGAGAAGATGTGGAAAATGAAGAGGTAGTTGCAGCGGTAGTGCTGGTGGTGGTGGTGGTGGCGGTGGTGCTGGCGGTGGCGGTGGTAGTAGAAGACTAAGAAGCAGCAGCAGAGAAATACAAATTTACAGCGGCATTCCAGTGAAGGCTCTGCCGAGCTACTCCTCGCTTTTTAGCACCCTGTAAACAGGTGCGTGAGTGGAAGGTGTGCAAGACTGGGAGATGTTGTATATGTTATATATGTTGCATATGTCATATGTGTTAAATATGTCATATGTGTTGTATATGTTATATAAGCCATATATGTTATATGTCATATATATGTTATATATGTTATAATTGTAATATGTCATATATCTGTGCTATAACTTCTGCAAGTCAATCGAAGTTATCAGACATCTACTTAGTTTTAAAACGTATATAATCTCCATAAACATTAGATCTTAGAGCGAAAGACAGCCTCAAGTGTAGGTCTACATATAGCAATAATTATATATCTAGCTTGCATTTGTCTAAAATCTATATGAATATCGATTAATTGTGCTAGGATTGCAAAGTGTGCTAACAAAACCTAAAGATTCCTAATGAACTTAAGAGATATTTAAATATATATGTCAACAAAATATTGTAAAATAGTTGATCATATAAAGATCAATATATAATATAACATAATATATGTTATATGTTATCTTAAATGTATAATATTAAAAAAAATATATATATATAATGTATACTTCGATATCACACAATCTCTGGAATATATAAATGTAATACTCAATAGACATATTCATTTATTTCCCACCTATTTATCGTTCTCCTTCAACCCGGACTGGACAGGTCATCTGACTAGTCGTGCAAGCTCTTCTCTTACACTCTAACTTGCCTCTTTTTTTTGTTGCTGTACTTCATATCCGTATACTTATAGCTACACCTATACTTACCCACACAGGCGTACATGTACTTATGGTAGGCAGGGTTTCTATAGCAGGCGACGCCATGTTGCTGTTGCTGTTGCATGTTGCGTGTACGTGCGGTACGCGTGCATAAAGCCAGACATACAGAGACATATATACATATATATATATATATATATATAAATATATGTATGTATGTGTATATATATAGAGAGAGAGACAGGTATATGCAGCAACAGAAAACGCATTATGGCCGACGCTTGTGGCTTATATGGCATGACGTTGTCGTCGTCGTCGTCGTCTCCGTCTCCGTCATCATTGTTGTTGTTGTGGTGGTTTGTGGCAGCTGTTGTTGGTGTTGTTTTGCGTGCTAGCAAAAGGCGAGCCACCCAAGCCAAAAGCCCAAAATGCGCACAACGCATCGGAGGAGCGAGAGCTGGCCAAACCGCATACAACTTATTTTTACTACTCGACGAGGCAGCACAAAGAGCCGCAGCTGAAGAAGCGGCAGCGGCAAGAGTGGGGCGAATGCAACGGAAAAAAAGAAAAAGAAATAGCATTCATTGCAAGCGGCCCAAGGAACTTGGCCAACAGCCACTCGACAGTGAGGCAAAAAGTCTTGGCAAAAGTCTTTTTGCGGTAATACAAACTATGCAGAAGCGGGTGTGTGTGCGTGCGTGCATGTGTGTACATGTGTGTGTGTGTCATGCAAAATAGGCATGCTGCAAAAGCCTACGCAGTTATATATATAAGTTTATATATATATATATATATATATATATATGCTTGTAGCTGCTTTGAGCATCATTAAAAATGGCGGCCAAGTCGAGTGCTCAAGTTCTCATAGCTTTTCCAAAATGCGATTTGCCATGAAATTTTCAATTAATTCTCAAATTCAATTTTCATGCAACGCGCAAATGATTTATGAAGTGAATGAAAATGTTAACAACAACAACAACAGCAACAGCAGCAGCAACAACAATAAAAAAATCAAACTGCTGCGCGCGTTGAAAGTGTGATGAGAAATTTCATAATGACTTCTTAGCGCTCTAAACGGGCCGCCGCTCGAGCCGGCTACGCTACTCTATATATATATATATATATATACCTCTATCTATATATATATATATAATAATAAGTGCAATTAGGCCATTGATGGTCGCAGCCGAGGCGGATGTGAAGGTGAGCAGCGGCGACAGCGACGACAGCAACTGCAGCTCTTGTCTCGTTAGCTCTGCAGCTGGAGTTTGGAGCGTCTAACATGGCAGTCGCCATGTTTAATCAAATACGTGACTTGATTTCAATTTGGGGGCCAGCCCCACCGCCAGTGGCTACACCCAGCTCAGCTTACAGCCAAGTCTCAGTGCGCTAGCTATATTTTAGGTAGCCCAAAGGACGAAGGAAGCTAATGTGCGCGCAAGTGCGTAACAGAGAGTCTGCAATGTCTTCAAAGACTTTATTTTGGGTGACGAAGCAGAGAAGATATCTTTATATAGAAGATATATATACATTTACTGGAAGTATCTTTAATATTTTCATATGTAGCAAGAGCGTTATATATAATAAGTATTACAAGTGCAACTTTGACTCTTGCATCCATAAGCATAAGTGAAGAGAACTCTGAATTATTTGTCTAATTAATATGCAGCTGATATTTATAATATATTTAAGTAACGAAAAAGGGAGACTTCGCGATTAAAAAGATTACTTTAAGGATATATACATATATACAAAAAAATCCTTTGGCTCTGCAAATACTTTATTCGATCCCTCAATTAAATTGAACGGCAGCTGTTATCTGCATTAGGGCGCTTCACACACGAGAAAAGATTCTCCGTTTAAGCTAAAAAACGCGAAGGTTTATTATTATATTATACATTTTATAAATTACAAAATGAATTTTGAATCTGATAACAGCTCATCAATTTATTTGGATCAGCTGTAGAGAAAATCATTAATACATTTTATATATTTTTTAAAAATTAATCTTAAAATCATTTTTGGCAAAGAAAGAACGCCCTTTGCTTGTGCTAAAGTGATTTGCATTAAAAAATTGTAAGTCGAGATTTATCTACTTATAGCTCTCTCTCAAGAAATTAAATAGCTAATGTGTAAATATAATATCTGAGGCAAAACTTGGGTGGAAATAGAATAGATTTGAGCTACAATTACAAACAAGAAAGGCAATCTTTTCATGAATCAAATCTATATCTGTATGCAAGTGAGACTAATATCTTTACTAAAACTGTTCTAAATATTTGTAATTTTTATATGATAATACGTTTATTATAATATATAATATTAATAATATATAAATTCTCAAATTCTATGAAAAATGCTATCAAACTGTCGCACCGAATTTCGCAATTATTATTAATCTATATAAACCTAATATTCAATCTTTTAAATTCTAGCAAAAAAAAGTTGTTATAAATAAAAAACATTTATCAAATACTACCCAATTCTTCCATGTAACAATTAAATTAACTGGTATGCCAAAAATTCTTCATTCAACCACAGAGGCAGACCCATTCACAGGATTCGTGTTCAAAGATCTTCGCTTAACTTGTTCCGCACATTTCAGCAAGTCAATCAGAAGTCAATCACTTTGTTTCGGGCAACATAATATGTATAAAATTGTTGCTGTTGTTGTTGTTGTGGTGTCTGTTGAAAGTAATAATAATAAGAATAATAATAATATACTACACACTACAACAACAACAACAACAGCAAGCACAAGCGCAACATAATTGCAAATTGGCCCAAAATGAATGTCGAAACCCGAAGCAGCCGAACATGATAATTTAATGGGCGAACGGGACAAACACACACACAGGCACACACAGCTGTATATGTGTGTATGTGTGTATGTGTGTGTATATATATAGTAGAAACATAACAACAATCAAAAAAGATTATAGACCAGGAGAAAAAGTTAGTCTGGTGACCTTGAAAGTGAAATTGGCCAGTGCGAAAAAAAAAAGAATAAATGAGAAGGAAGGATGAAAGCTAATTTGTGCTTGACACACCGAACTCTAGATGCGCTAACAGAGAGTGTTTGAAGGGGGAGGTGTAAATGAGTAAAGAGTTGTTATAGCAAACTATATGGTAATATAGGAAATAATGGCAATAGATTAGCTCTGATTCTTTGGCTTTAGATCTTATAGATGGGATAATATGGATTCAAAAATTGGATTAACTAAAAAATTAATAAATAATGAGCAATTAATTAAGTAAATAAGTGTAATAATAAAAAAAATAGATAAATAATTACGTAACTAAATAAATAATAATATAACAAATAAGTAAAACGAAATCTGACAAATCTATATTATCTAAAGACTTAGACCTTAAAACTAAAAAATGCAGAAAAAAAATGTTAACGATCGTTTTGGTGATCGAAAATATGCTGTATTTTAAACAGATAAATCCTTATAGTCAAGAAAAAAAATGTTCTTATAAAATATATAATATTATATAGAGAGAGACTAAAAAAAAATAAGATATAACTCTGAGTTTAGTTTACTTTCTCCACTTAAGGGGAGCTTTTGAAGATGTATTGATATTAAATACATAATATATTTAATAAATTTAAATTAATACCATAAATACATATATTTCATTTCTACATAATTTATACGCGCAACTTAACAACAAAAGCTCCCCTGCAAAGAGCATTCAATGCGTGAAGTTCCATTTGAGCTGGTGTCAAAAGTTGATATTGTGCAAATTAACTTAACTGATCTATTGCGGCTAATATTATGACTCGGACACTGTAATTGTGCAGTGCGTAATTGACTGCTCGAAACTAATTGAAATATATATATGTACATATATTTATGTGTATGTATGCAGACATACAACTACTTATATATATATATGTGCGCTGTAGAGCAGAGAACAATGCCAAAAGGGAAGAGTCTTTTGGGGCGCAGGGGTTGCAAAGGTGAACGTCTAGAATTTCAAATACAATTTATATATATATTATATGTGTGTATGTATGTATGTGTGTATGTCTGTGCTCGGCTACACCTTCTGCATACGTATCTGAATCGCAGATTTCGCCAGTTGCCGTCGCAATCGTCGCATTTTTTATGCAATTGTATTTTGGAGAGCGCTCGCATGGGCGTTAACCAAATACATTTTGCTGTGCGCTGCTTTCTTCTTTATTTTATTTCAGTTTGTTTTTTATTTTTCGTTTTTCGTTTTATATTTTTTTGTTGCCCTGATTTCCGGCGCGTTTTGGATTACACAATGAGCTGCTAGCGAGCCAGTGCGAAAGGTGTGTGTGTGCGGGGCATTCACAAAAATTCGAGCCCGTTGCTGAGCGAGTGGCAAGTTCCGCCCTACGCCGTGGTGCACAATTCCTGTCCTTCTGCTGCTTGACGTCTTAAGAATCCAATTCAATTTGAATTGCAGCCGCAGCAGCAGAAGCAGCAGCAGCAGCCGCCGAATGAGCTGGCCCCGGAAGCGCTTTAAACAATGGCATGAAAGCAACTGCAACTGGCCTAACTGTAAGCAGCAACTTGCCCCTTGTTGCCACATTTGTTGCAACGTGCCAACGGGTCCGTTCGAGTGCCAGTCGCTCAAAGGGGTAGCCCGCAGCCCTGGCTCCTTTCAATATACCCTACAGGCCTGTTACAACAGGCATGGGAGTCATATAATGTCGATTTGATTTACTCTTTTGTTGATTAAGCTGATAACAATTGTAGTCGGTATGATGATAATGTAGATGATGAACATATACTATATTTATGTATTTGTATCTATAAATTTATTGAAATATATATATAGCATTAACTATTCCATATATTCATATATATCATCCGCTATATATCCTCACAATTGCTGAGTCAAAGCTGCTTTTTATCAATCAATTTTTTGACTCAACCATTTTAAGACTTGATCTAATAAAAATGACCTTATTAATCTAAGTCTTTAAGATATATTCTCTAGGTTTATTTCTCTAGCATTTATATACTTTATATTATAATTTTATTGGAGTCCTTAAAGGCTAAAGAGTAAAGAAGTAGAGAGTAAAAGAATAGAAAATACAGAATAGAGAATAGGAAAAAAGAGAATAGAGCATTGATCTCGTAGAGTAAGTGAATTAAGAGTATTAAAGACACGACCATCGTTCTATCAAGATCAACTGGAAGCTATTCTATCTCCTTTCACTTCATTCAGCCGTCAATTAGGAAACATAAAATATGAAATTATGTAGTTGGCCCTAGGTAGAGGTAAGCTTAGGCAGCATAGACTATCCTTTCACTTGGAGAACAGAAACTATTCTATTGAGACTGCCAAGTTTAGGCGTTATCTTTGTCTATATCCAACACTCAATAAGAGAAGGGAGATTTATTTGAATGTTGGATTAGATGAGCCATAAAGGCTCTTCTCCAACACTCAGTAGAAGTAAATACTGACCTAACTAGAGATGGCTCTACTCCAGAAGTCAGTTAAACTACTCAACTAAATTGAGTCAGCTCAGCTTCAGCTTTCAGTTGGAGTACTTGAGCAATACCAAAATGCTTGCCAATCAAGGGCAAAAAAAATTTTTATAATATTTTTACTTTCAGTCAAATTAAATATGCATTACGTTAAAATCTTCCATTAATAACATTCCTCACTATAAAATCTATTTCTATTTTAAGACTCCAGTCTCGAGGAGCGTACCAAATTCATTCGCAACTGGCAAAAAACAAAAACAAATTTAAGTTTCAATCAGTCCAAGCTAAAGGCGTGAAGAAACTTGAGAGAGGCAGAGAATTTCAACAAAGCCAAAAGTCTCTCTCTGTGCGTGTGTGTTTGTGTGTGTGTTGTCATTGTGAGACATGCGTATCGAATTGATTGAGATGCCTTAAAGCTGCTGAAATGAAAAATAGTTAAAGGCCACAAGCTGATTCCACGGCAAAGTTCAAACCGAAATTAATCAAAACTAAACCAAATCGAAAACAAAAGCACAACAAATCGCACACACACACACACACATACACGCACAGTCAGAGTCCGAGTCCGAGTCGGGGAGGTAGGCCCGTGTCTTGGTCTCAGTGAATGTATCTATCATCAGTGCAAACGAATCAATGAATATACGAATAGGGCAACGGGGTCCATTGAACAATGAAAGTGGCAATTAACCAGAAGCCGAGCATTAAATTACAAAATGCGATCAACGGCGCAGCAGAGCCGCAGAGCCACAGAGCAACAGGTTGCTCGGCCCGGTCACCGATCAACATCAATAGATTGTGTTAATAATAAACAAGAGTAGAGCGAGCTCTGGCTGCCTGACTAGCTGATGCTCTGTAGTCAAAGAGATCTAAGGAATATTTTTTATTGAGATTGTTCAATTTTAAGAGCGATTGCTGTGATTGATTGATTGCTGAGATTGACTCGATTGACTTTTATTTAGTGAACATAATTTCTTATATCAAATGAGTTTATGTAGACTATAAATAAGCTGTTGTATAAGAGTTTGATGTGCGAAAAAAATATCTACCGAGTTTTTATATATTTTTTATATGATAAGATAGATAAAGATAAAGTTGTAGTTTGAATAACAATACAAGATAGTTTCAGAGCAATTAGAGCTATAGAGCACGTAAATGTAACTGATATTTATATGATATCTGTTAAAGGCAATTGACAGACCTATATATAAAGATTGCTATAGCTATATATAAAGGCTGATAGACCCATATAAAACGAATGATAGACCTATATAGGGTACAAAACAGATCTATGTTGATATGGTTCTAGAAACTGATTAAGAATTCATTTAAATATTTATCTATTTATAGATTAAGCATCAAATATCAGGAATTCACATAAAAATATATCAAAGCACAGATTATGAATAGAATATCAGGAATTCATATAAATGTAATACCTATATAGAGATTATGAATAGATTATGAGTTATGCCTTGGGCAAGAGTTGATAGAAATATATTTAGTTCTATATAGATTATAGCACCATGGTTAAAGACACACACCCTTTAGTCTTACAATAACATCTATTTGATATTCTTAAAATTATAAGCCTTATTTCTCTTCAAATACCAACTCAATATATATATATTGCCCATCTTTATTCCCCTACATACACTAACACCCAGCTGCATCTGCAAATGCACCTTGTGCAGCCTAATATAATTCAATGAATGGTGGACTTCATCACAAACATTGTCATTCATCGAACAGGGTATTCAAAGCAACAAATCTGAAACAAATGTGCGCAGATGGGATCAGCAGCAGCAGCAGCCACAGTAGAGACGACAACATCATCACAGATCAATTGGCCGTTAGGCTAGCGACCAGGGCCAGACGGAGCTGCGCAGCGCCCAGTGGGTTTTGCCATTAATCGATTTCTTGAGGTACTCTGTTCCAGCTATGTGGCTGCAATTAGAGCGTAAACAACGCTGGTTACTTTGCCTCACTCTTTCTCCCTCACTCTCTCTCTCTCTGTCTCTCCTTCTCTCTGCCTGTCTCTATCTCGCCATGGGAGACTGCAGCTTGATCGCAGCCGAGAAGTGCATTAGGCTGTTGCACGCCTCTGTAAAACAGGCTGCCCGCTGCGCTGTCTCACAGCCCCTGCCCCTGTCCCTGCCCTTACCCCTGCCCCTTTCCTGTTGCACTATCGAAACTATATTGATTGAAAATTGATCTACTTACAACAAAAAGCGGGAGAAAAAGGAAAACATAATGGAAAGAAGTGCGACAATGATAATCCGCAAATAAATGCACATGGCTCGAACAATGCCAAGGATAAATAGAGCTGTGGGCGTGGCCGGCTGCATTCTAATCCAAATGCATTACACGCACACACACACGCACACCACATGATGCATTTGTATTATCGCAGAGTATTTAGTGTTATGCGCAGCGGGCGGCCACACGCTGCTCACTTCAATTTCGATTGCTGCGATTATGATGAATAAACATACATAAATACATATAAATATTTATGTATATACACACATACATACATATATGTATGTATGTCTGTACGCGCACCTTTTTGTTAGCTATTTTTAATCATATCACGTAGCTGCGTGCTTTGTGCCTGCTTCTTTGATAACTGTTTTATTTTGCAATTCTCTTTTTTTTCTGGCCAATAAAGTTTTTGGCCACAAACATGGCAAACGTTGTATCCGGTTCCGCCATTAATATTAACTCACAGGCAGTGTGTGTGTATGTGTATGTGTGTGTCTCATTACCATTTGCACACAAACTTTTGCGGTATTCGTGTATGTGCGTGTGTGTGTGTTGATTGTGATATCAAATTGGTTTTGCGGATATTGACATTGATAGGCAATGCGGTTAAATGCAAACAGTTTGACCAAAAGAATGACCGCTTAAAATGTCAAAGGACAAATTTCACATATAATATCCTAGCTCACTTCCTGTTCGAATTGCTTTAATCACGTATGTAAATAAATGAGTGTGTAATAATATAAGAGCACACTTACATTTCGAATATCAACTTTTCTGCTCTCTTATATGCGCTCTCTCTTTGCATATGTTACGCTCTCTCTCTCACTCTCTGTCCGTCTTTCACATTCTCTATGCCTTCACATGCCGCTAATTTTCGCCAAGTGAAAAAGCTCTGCAACGCGAAATATTCAATGCGCACTTCACTAATTCTTTAACATATATTTAAGGGCACAGGCAAAAAAAAAAAAGAACAAAGAAAATGCACTTATTAACACTTCACATGCACATACAGGAGTTATTAATTGCATTTAACAAATTATAATTAGTTTAACTCTGTTTAACCGCTTGAGAAACACGCACATGATTAGCAGAACGGACGCGCACAGACTAAATTGTCTAATTGTATTTGTAGCTACATTTCTTAAAAGTTTCTGCTCTAACATCATTCAGCAATATGCAATAAAAAATAGCTACCATATTGCCTGCAGTGCTTTTGATCCCGTTAGCTGAATTCTGCATTCAGCTGTGCAGCTTTCTAGGATTAGCATAGTTGCAAACCTAAGATGGCAATTTAGTCAGTGCGCGTCTGTCCTGCTGATCCGTTCGTTAGCTCTGTGTGCGTCGCGAAGAGCGTTTTTTTTTTTGGGTGAAATAATTAAGTGAGGTGCTATAAAATGTGTTTAATGCAATTAAGAAGGTGTGTGTGTGCTTGAAAAGTGTCACTCCACACTTTTTAAGTGGTTTATCGCCTGTAAATACGTGTTTGAAAATCAGTGAAGTGTGCGTCGGCAAATTGTTGTTGCGGAGCTTTTTCACCAAACGCAAATTGGCGGCAAACAAATTCAGCAAGAAGGAGAGTGTAAAGAGGAAAGAAAGGAAAGAGAGCGAAAGTGTGAGAGCGTTTGGAAGTTGCTCTTAGAAAAGTAAGTCTGCTTCTTATACGCATTAGATAATTATTTACTTGTATGAACTCTTATACAATTTGCATTTTTGCTATTTAAACTCTTATAATGGCTGATTTTTTCTTCGAATAAAATATGATTAATGATTAAAAATATATATATTAATTACATTATTTTTTTATTAAATCTTAATTTAGTTTAGTACAAAATTAGGTTATTTATGATAATGGAATTCCTCTGATATTATAATATCCCTACTAATTAGCTACGTTCTATAGATACCAGCTGTAAACAGAGTGCTTATCGACCCTAACTAAAAATATGATTAATGCACATTTCCTTATAGAGTACATTTAAGGCCGGTAATTGAGAAACATTCCATGACGAGTGGCCGAGCAACATTCTAATAATTGACTCACTGTCTGTCTGGCTGGCTGGGTGGGTTGGCTGAGTGGTTGCCTGGTTGGGTGGTGAATTGCTTGGTGGAGCATGGGCCGTGTTGCACCCTTAACTCGCACGCTGATTTGTCAAACCATTGTGCGCGACCTGAAGTTCAACTTGTTTGCATGAGCCACATCTTGATTAGCCCAAACACTTTCAGGGAATAAAGACAACTTGTTGTTGTTGTTGTTGTTGCCGTTGACGTAGTAGTAGCTGTTGTTGTTGTTGTTGTTGTTGTTGTGGCCCCTCTAATCGAATTGTTTCAGCGCCGTCCGCAAATCGAGTCAATTTAATTGACCTCCAGAGGTCAAGTCATTAATGTTTGCTGTTCTTGTTGTTGTCGCTGCAGCAATTCAATCGAGCGTCAGACAAAGACAGTTGGGGATACAGCCGCATAAAGGGGCACACACACACACACACACACACGGGCAGAGCTCAGTTGTCGCATCTTTTGAGCAGTTGCTGTGGGAGCACTCGTTCAGCGCCTTAGTTTTTAATGGATTTAATTGAATTTGGCTTGTTTGTTGTTGCGTTTATTTGTCTTAATTGTCTGCGAAATAATCATAAATCAGTTTTGTGTCGCGACGACAATTTGCAGCAGTGTGCGTGGCGGGTGTAGCAGCAGCACTTGGCTCTATCAATTTATGACATATCTCTCAAATTTGCTCGGGCATTGTTTTAAACTGGCATCTATCCAAGCATCCATTCATCCATCCAATCCAAACGAACAAACCAAAAACATTCGGCCGCATGATGCGGCATTTTTTGTTCTGCTTGATACACGTGCGAGCGAGGAAAAGGGGTGTATTAGCTCGTTGGCAGGGTATATATTAGTTGAATATATTGGTGGAGTATAATATATGAATATTTAAATCAGATATATATTGATATAGTTACATAAATTATCTAAGCAAAAGATCTTCTAGAGAGCTCAAACTACTTTAAATAAATAAAAATTTCAGTTAGTAACGGGTATTCCACAGTCAGTCACATTTCGTTCACCCTCTCTTTTGCTTACTTGCTTTATTGTTTTCTCTGATCTCCGTTTGCCTGGGAACCGCGCTTCACTTGCTTCACTTGACCGCTTCGCATTGTGCTGCATCGCATTGTTTTGCCTGTCAAGCAGCGCGCTGCGACGCGACGCGACGCGGCCTTTGTCTAAGGCACCCACACCACACCACAGCAGCAGCGGGCTTTGCGCGCTTTGCTTTAGATTTAGTTAATTTAACATTTAGCATATATATAAATATATACATATATACGGATATATTTATGGGCAGGCATGTGCAGCGGCTTCTCTTTCCACCTCTCTCTCTCGCTCTCTCTCTCTGTGATCGGCTGCCGGTTCATATCAAAGGCTTGACCATTCGGTTGGCTGTTCGTGTTGACAACTAAATAACACGTTAATGTGTTTATTGCGTATGCTACAGTGTCCCCAGAGTGTTGTGTGTGTGTTGTGAGCAACTTGACCATTGCATAAGTAACAACAGCGCGAAGAAGCAGAAGAAGAAGCAGGAGCAGAAGCGCTTGTATTAGGTGTCGCATATAGCCGATGTCTCCTGTTGCCTTGCTCGCCTCACAACTTTCGCATTAAACATGAGGCACACATTCACATAAAACGCGTTTCACGCCAACATCTGGGAAAGCAGCCGCAGCAGCAGCAGCACCAGCAACGGCAGCGCCCCGCCTCCCCCATCCAATCGAACTCCTTAACAATTTATTTATGTATTTATGAAAACGTTACAATAATCATATGCTGCTCGAAATGTCTAATGCCAGTGTTGGTTAACAATAAATAAAACATTAGCCAATCCGTTCCATATAGATCTTGAATGTCGCTCAAATATATGCAATATATATACATATCCATGTATGCATATATGTATGTATATATTTGCAATAAAAATGTGTGCACTTGAGAAACGTTTTTTTTGCGTCTGATTATCGGCAAGTTTATATAATAAATGTCATGTTTTAAATACATTAGACGCTGCTTAGTCGCTTGTTCTAATAATTTTGCTACATTATGGAAATTTTATAGGAATTTATTAGCTAACCTCTAATCAGGTCTAATAAAGAAAAGTTATATAAAAGTACGTAATTGAAATATTGAGCTGTTGAGCAAAAGTTAAGCCAGAAGCTATTGTATATATAATATAATAGTTGAGATTGCCTGATTAGGATATTCCCTGAAATCTACGAGGAGCTGATAGATAGACATATAAATTTGAAATTTCAAGAATCTAGCTCACAAAGCGACAAACAGACTTCACTATATGAACTCAGCTCATTCTACTCATCAAGTATATATTATTATTATATCTCGAATACCCATTTTCAATGGGTACAATGGCTTTTATGCTGTAATATAATAATTATCTATAGCTTTATGCATTATAATAAAATAATATATATAATAATAATGTATAAATACATTTTATTAGCCAGAATTTAATTTAAATTTAATTCAAGCTTTTTTTATTCTCAAAGAATCTATTCTTCGCTAGACTTTTGGCATTGAACCTTATGCAGATATTATCTTGATATATAATATATTATTTATATATATATACCTTACCTTAACCTTCTTACTCCTATTACTCTCAGCTATTTGTCGGCCACGCAGCCAGCTGCATTGCTGCTCTAGTGCGAACGGGCGTTTGTCACGTGTTTGCCACGCCCACCCAATGCGCTGCTGTTGATTAAATTAAGCAGATTTCATAGATGGGGTGCGGGCACTAGAAACGAATGGATGTGTGCGCTTTGTGAAATGCAAGCGAGCTGATTGCGTAGGAAGTCGCACAGTAATTGGCAGGTTTCATATTTCGGCGCAGGCGCAGCTGAAGCAGCGACCCCCGAACCCCGAATCGCGAACCTCGATTCGTTGCAAATGTCACGCTTACGAGTCTGATGTTTGCCGCCGCAAACAAACAGTCAGTCAAGCAGTCATTCAGTCAGTCAGTCAGCGAGTCGAGAGCAAATTAATTCATTTTCAACACCTATTTTGACAGTTCATAAAATACATTTGTCATAAAATCGGTCAGCGACTTGCTGACCGGGCCAAAATCAAGCAACAACAGCAGCAACGAATGTCGTTGTCTGTTAGCTGTTGAGCTGGCTGGACTGTCTTGAGGCTGCCCCCGAAGCGCTGGTCTGTGGCAAGTCAAAGATTTATCGCGTCTCATTGAAATGCAGCAAACAAAGGCTGTGGATCCTGCTGCTGCTGCTGCGACTGCTGCTGTTGCTGTTGCTGCTACTCCTGCCATGTCAAATTTGTCCCTTTCGCAGCGAATTGTGACTGAGTTTTGTCTGCCCCCAAAGCGAGTTGCAAACTTGCAAAAATCTTAACAAAGTTATTTTAGCAAACGGTACGACAAAAAATGTCATGTCCTTAAACATGCAGCAAGCCCCACTCCCCTCTCTCACTCTCCCTCTCTCTCTCACTCTCTCGCGCTGCCTCTGAGTGGCCTCCTAGTCCGAGTGCAATCGATATGCGTGCAGATGCTCCACTTTGATCAGGTCATCAGCGACACATCGTTCATCATTCCAAGCGAACGGTGCCCAGGAATGCCGCAGCGGGGCAGGAGGAGCAGAGGTGGATGCGGCATGCGGCATGCGGCATGGGGAGGAGGCAGCTACCACATAGCACACAGCGCGGCATGACCAGTAGCCGGCCAAAAGACAATGGCAAAGCCATGAAAGGAACGCTTTTTAAGCTTTACGCCAAGCCCCAAACCTAAAACTCAAAGCCAAAGACCCAAAGTCTGAGTCGAGCGGCCGACCGGCCGACCGATCGACCGACCGACTTGGCCAGCGAACAGTAGCCAATGGCTACAGCGGACGGCGGGGACAGCTCGCGGACGGACAGCCAGGGCCGTTCGGCTGCAGCAGCAGCTTCGACTTTGACGGATGAATTTCACAAATAACTTCAACTGCAGCGCTCTTTGCGCTGTTTGCTTTGTATTTTTTATATCATTTGTGCGCTGGCCAGAGGGGTATATAGACTTTGATAAGATTTATGTAACGGCTGAACAGGGATTAAGGTTCAAAGTTGTAAAGATGTGAGGATTAAGTCTTTATGTATTCAAAGAGTAAGCTCGGCTTTTATTCAGTAGTTTTTTCTGAAGTTTCTCTTCTTCTCCAACTTCTATATTTAAAGCTAAATCAAATTTATTAGTACATTTTTAAATATTTTACTTTTCAATTAATTTTTTTGTCAATTTTAATTAGACTTCAAAATCAAATTCTAATCAAAAATCTAGTTAACCTTATAAAATTATCCAATATACATAATTCAGTCTTATTGCATACATAACTTAGCTCGGTCCCTACAGCTACCTAAGCATTAAAGTAGAGTATTCTAGAACCATTTTCTATATAATTCCCACAGCTAACTAAACACACCCATTTCCCCTACAGCTTCCACTCGGGTAGTGTATTTCCAAATTCGTTTCATAGTCAATCTTTCCATTTTGTTTTTGTAGTTTCTTATTTTAGTTTTTCTTTCCTTTGCTGCGTTATTTATTGTACGAGTATTTCGCCTGCTCGACACACCAATACCAATTTGGTATTGGGCTTGGTACAGGGCCCAGGCCACAAGAGCAACAACAACAACCACAAGAAGTGGAGCCTTGTTGAGTTTTGGAACGGATCGGTCGTCAGGCGACAGCGACAACATCGACGACGACGATGCGTTGTCCCCGTTGTGTCTAAGTTTGGTATGCGTCATTTTTACGAGGAAATTCTTTAGCACAAACTTTTGTCTGACGTCCTGCGAAATGCAGCAGCAGCGGCAGCAACAACTGCAGCGGCAGCAACTGCAGCGGCAACTGCAACTGCAGCTAATTTATGTAAACACGCTAAGTACAGCAAGTAATTTCAGAAGTCAACTGCAGTTCGTAGTCAAGTTACATCTGTATCTGTATCTGTATCTCTAAGTGCACAACTAAAGTGAGAAATGACATTAATTAAAAGAGAAGTCAAAAGGCCAACTACTTGCCACTTAAACAGAGAGAGAGGGGAAGCGGCCACTGCGCACCTTTTGTGGCATGCCATGGCATTCCGTTTCTTTCATTTTAAATTGAAATCGCAAAAACATTCAAATGCAAAAATCCCTTTGCGACAACCAAAATTCTTTTGCTTTAAACCAAAACAAATCTGTACGGGCCCCGATGCCCATTGTACTCGGTGCCACAATGGTCACAAGGTGTTGATTTAATGAGCAAAAAACAAGAGTCAAGTAGGCGACAGTTGAGGCCTCCGTTCGCAGTTTCTTTGCTTCAGACAACTTCGAGTGAGTTGTGTGTGTGTGAGTGATGTGTGTGTAGTGCTCTGTGTGTTGTGTGTGAAGTGCTTGTGGCAGGACTCAAAACTCAAAACTTCTGGCTGCTTGATTGACGTATTTCGTTTTGGTCTTTAAGCTTTATATGTGTATATAAAAATATATAAGCGGAGTGTGGACTGCCTAATCTTTTTAATGCATTTAATTAATACCTTTATAATATATATTTATTTATATAAAAAATGCATTAAATTTAATTAGCAAAAATTCTATTTTCTGTTTTCATAAAAAATGCAATTTAATTAGTAAATACGTAAAAGGGAGGCTCTGCAGTAATTGGTCATATACCCAGCCTAATTAAAACCAAGTAAATGTTCCCTAAGGAATGCCCGACTAGAAAATACCCTGAAGCTCATAACAATTAGCAATCTTGAACGAAATTTTGTAGAGAATGAAAAATATATCCTAAAAAGATACACATTATATATCAAATACAAAAACTTAGCAACAAATAGGTATGCCTTGCTCACTTGCACTGCGTATATATAAAGGGTTCGGCTTTAAATTAAATTAGTTTAATACAGCAAATCTGTCTAGGCAATGGACTCAATTGGCAGTCACTTGAAGGCTGTTAAAGCGTCAGCCTCTTCAGCTTCATTGTCTCTGCAGTCATCTCGAGCATCCCTTATCTCTCTCTCTCTCTTTCTCTCTCGCTCTCCCTGTGCAATTTGCGACTTTGAGCACATAATGGAACCATTCAGCGTGCGGACTGTGAAAGCCTGTAAGCCTCAAGCATATCCTGTTGCATTCTTTATGATTAATGGAACAGATTTTATGCTTCCTTCCGACGGCGTGCTCGCCTGCCACTTAACTTTCTTTTTTTCGAGTGTAAAATCGTTTAATGTAAATGCATTAATGTGCGCCGCGTGCCAGATCCTTTGCAAAATATGGACAAAAAGGACATCCCAGCTAAAGTGGCTGCGATTGAAAAATATTGAACTTAATAATTGTTTTTCTTTTTTTTTTTTGTATATATATATAATTATTTTTGTTTTTATTTTTCGTTCATTTGTTTTGTGTTTTTTATTGTTTCGTTTGATTTGATTTGTTTAGATTTTAAAAATTACGACAAATACTACAACTTAAATGGGTTTTTCGCTTGGTTTATCTGCCTGATATATATATGTATATATATATATATATATATATATATATATATATATATATATATATATATATATATATATATATATATCGTTTTGTTGTTCTTGTTTTGATTTATTTAGAAAGTAGTTGCCATTTTCTAGATTAAAACTATTTAATTAAATGCTAGCACATAATATATTTTGTTTTGTTTTCATATACATTTCTATGTTTGTTTTGTCTTTTAATTTAACTTTATTTTTATTTTATTTTAATTTTCTTTTTTTACTTTTAATTTAATAGTTTACAATGCAAATGAAATTATAAGAAACTAAATACGATTTCATTGAAATAAATTTATTTTTTTATATTTTGTTTTGTGCATTTGTTTGTTTTTTGTTTTGTTTTTGCTTGTTTAAATAAAACTACAGTTAACCACAAGCACTAATTACCGCTTAATTAATTAAATTACAAATTACAGCTACAGCAAGCACTACAACTATACATATATATATATATATATATATATATATATATATATATATATATATAGATATAAATACTATATATTCGTATATAAATTTTCATTATAATTATTGTTTGTTTGCCTTTAATTTTAATTAAATTTACTTTACATTTTATGCAGTGTTTTTTATTATTATTAAATTTTTTCTTTTGCTTTCTTTAATTTTTTGTTCTTTTCAAAATTAATTTACCTTAAATTAGTTTTTTTTTGTATTTTACACAAATTTACAATAAAAACTTTTATTAAACGCCTTTTTTACACAATTGAATTTATTTAAAAATTTTTTATGAACTTTTGACAGCGGTTTTTGTAATTTTTTTTTTCATTTATTAATTATATTGCACATAACATGAAAAAATTAATTGTTTATTTTTTTTTTTTAATTTAATATTCTTTATTGTTGTTCCGAGTGCATCATCAAAAATTATATGCAAAATGTTCCGTTGAGATCTGATTTTTACTGATTCTTTTTTTGTTTTCATTTTGTATTTTGTCGCTCGTTTCTTTTATCTATACAAAAAGAAGTGTGAAACAAAAACAAATTAGACCTTTGCTTGGCTCTAAAAAAAGGCTTAAGATCAACAGCTGATTTCATTTTTAGTTTTTTTTTTTTTTGCTTTTTATTGTTCATATACAATTTATGCAATTTGCTATAGTTTACAAAGAGAAAAAATACATAGTAATATATATATTTATATATATATAAACAATATGAAGGACACGCATAAAATTAAATTGAGGAATTTCTGTCTGTGTGTTTTGTTTATTGTATTTTATTTATTATATTTTTCGTTTGTTTTTTTTTTTTGTTCTTATTTAGACTAACTGTAAAACGACTCATTCACATATACAAAATGTAGCTGCTTTCTATTATTTAATATTTTACAATGTTCAATTCATATGCTCAATCAATATTCAATTATTGGCTAAGATTTCTATATATATCTATATTCATACATATATATATATAACTTTTTGGGTCAACCTCACTGCACCGTTGCGACGCCGTCGCCAACGCCCACGAATACCTCATCATGATGTTGCTGATGTTGATGATGATGATGAAGATGATGATGTTGATGTTGAAGCTGATGCTGATGATGGTGGTGATGATGATTGTGATGGAGATTCAGTTCGGCGCAGGGCCGCGTCTCATAGCATTGCGTTTGCGCAGACTGCGGCCAGGCAGCCGAAGGCGTCGGCGGATGCAGTTGATTTGGGTGATGTTAAACCGCCGGCCACACGCTGCACAGGTTGAATAAAGTAGAAGAAGGAACAAAGAGAAGAAGCGTATAACAATTGATCAGTTAGCTATTGGCCATGAAATGTTTTGTTATCTGTTGGCTTAGAGAATTTTTGGTTATTTTTCTCAACTTACGTTAGTAATGAGGGATTCGTCTCGGGCTGATACCAATACTGGGGCACATAGCCGCCCATTTGTGGTGGCGGATTGTGGTGGTGCGATTGCGGATGCGGCGCCGATGGATGAGGTGGCTGTGGCGTCATTTGCGGCGGTGGCTTATGATCGATCCAATGCGGTTTCTGATCCCATGGCGCTTGCGTTGGCGGACTAAGACCCGTGGGTGGGAATTCTAAAGGGAGGGAGAAAGGGAGAGAAAAAGAGAGAGAGAAATTGAGTGTGAGTTGGAAGAGTTGGCTTAAGATTGGTCATGGTTTCTTAAATATTCTAGAGTTCACCAATTGAAGGACTTTAAACTGAAGAGGATTTTAACTGTGCTAAAGGGATATACGATTTGGGATATTTTGAAGTCTAGAAAACTTAAATTAAATTTAATTTTTGTCAAATTTATTTATATATTTTATTTACTTTTCCCATAGTTTGTCTGTGATTTAAAGAATGTTCTATGTTCCTCTAAAAAACTAAACCAAATCTATAAATTCTTAGATTCCAATGAGCACCGATTGACGTTCTTTACCTATACACATATCTATATCTAAGTAAATATTCATTTCCACTGCAAACTTACCGGGTGATAGCTCAGACACAGGCGTACTTGATGGCGTTGGACTATGTCCGGGAGGTAGATAATGTGAGGGTGAGCCGCTATTCGAGCCACCGCCGTTATTACCGCCTGCAAGTGAGATAGGAAAAGAAACATATGTGACATTAGTTGATGATATATTATTATGATCTGCTGTTCCAAGTCGAGCACTTACCGCTATGCATTTGATTAGGACTATGCTGACCAGGATTGGGTCCACCGCCGCCAAGTGGCATGCCACTGTTGGTGCCCGGACCCTGAGCGGCCTTCATCATTTTTTTGTACTTCGAGCGACGATTCTGGAACCAGATTTTCACCTGCAATACAGAATAAAGGATAATGAATCAGTGAATGCTTATGATATATCTCTATATATATATGTGACGCAATGCCTAAGTCTGCGACTCAGCATGAGTTTCAGTTTTACTAGCTGTGCATGAATGCATATAGAAATTAAATTAAATTGTCTGTGCGGCCATAAAATAAAGAGTAAAGCCGGCTTTAATTAAGTAATAGCCCAGCATCTTTCAACAAGGAGAATCGATTGAGCTATTGACTAAGTTAGTTGTAGTTAGTGTTAGTGTACGAACGGCTTTTCAAACCACTTTTCAGATGAAATTAAAAGTGAATGCTTGTGAAAAGCAGCTGGCAGCTAAAATGAATTCAACACTTGGCTTGGCATCCGAAAAGGAACAGAAAACAGCAAAACACATTTTGGCAGCGTGTGACACTTGCAAAAAAGTCTCAATTGAGTACAAGTGTGTGTGAGTGAGTGTCTGAGTGAGTGTGAGTGTATTTGCCTACAGTGCAGTATAATTTCTGCGGCTGAACGATTTCGTCATCATCAGCTGCGAAGCGACAGCAAAAGAGCCAAAAATCTGTATCTCACAGTTACTTTCAATTTTCATTTTTTCGAATCGCAGCGAGTCGAGACGTGTGTTGCTGTTGCTGTTGCTCTTGCTGTTGTTATGTAGAACTAATTGTGCGCTGAGCTGTGCGCACTTCACTTTTGAAAGCCAACGGCATCAGGCACCGCAGCAGCCGCAGCAGCTACCCCGTTGCTCAATCTCTCGACTTCGTCTCGGGCTCAAGTGTGTTTATATATATATATATATATATATATATATATAAAGATACAACAGCAGCGCGTATCTAATGCTATTTATGCGCGCTTTTAACTGTATCTACAATTTGCAATCTTACAAATAGTTATTTATATATACATGTGTATATAGTGGTCTTCCAATACATATATAACTATCTATAACCGACTTGTTCAAGGTCGTTCTTCGCGGTTGGCTGAATTTTTGTAGCGTAGCAAACGCTCTTTTCTTTTTTGTGTGTATTTTTAGTGCTCAAACTCTTGATGCACCCTGTAAGCATAAGTGGGGTATGCTGGAGACAGAGTGTAGTGGATGAAAGTAATGGATATATAAGTGTATACATGTATATCTTGATGATCAGTTGTGTTTGACTGAGGACTGAGGCCATAACTCTAAAGTATTTATATGAAAAAATATTTTAGATAAAGGTATGGAAGTAGATAAATGTATAGATATAGTACTGATTGCTTGTACTATCGCTGATTTTTTATATATTAAATATAGATAGCTATGAGACAGTATATATATATTCTGATCAGGCTTGCCTAATTGCAAAAGCTGTTCAAATTAGATATGGCAGAAAAGCTTAACTGATTTAAATGATAATAGACCATATGGAATATGGAATTCAAATATATTTTATATATACAAATTATATACAGATACTCCAGACAGGTATATGTATATAGATAAACTCAGTTCATAAATATATAGACTGATCAATATCGCTCTAAGCTGCCTTCTGAGCAATCTCTTTCAATTCTTCTACCAAATTCCTCGTTTTCAATGAATTTCTCACCTTTTTACAGGGTAACTTCTAGTCTGTCGCCTTGGCGCACTTCTTTACTACTATTTGCTGCTCGCTTTTTTATGTGGCTTTTTGCCAGCTAAATTTCACTGGCTGCTGCTTTTTTAATGTCGCCCCATAAAGAGTTTGGCAACGTTTCTGGCGTTTGACTGTGGGGCGCTGTTGCTGGGGCCTGGGCCTGGATTTAGTTTTATGTGCATGTGCCGGCGGCAGTTGATTCAATTAAGCGATAACTACCGGTATTGACTATAGTCAGACATGTTCGCTAATCGCACTGATCCGGCCGCGATTGCCGAATGGTCGCATTGCTCGATTGTCCGATCACACCGCGCGCGCTCTCTCACACAGATCATTGACATTGACGCAGAGCTGAGTTTACTTTTTGTTGCTATTTTTTTATTTTTCAATTTTCATTTCGATTTTCATTTTCATTTTCAATTTCGATCGAATGCGCAATCGAGCGGCACACAGTTCGATTCGAAATTGGGAGCAGGGGCGAAGCGCTTCAATTGAGCACTCGAGCATCGAGCAGCGAGCATCGATTTTTTGCATAGCCTAGCTAATTCTTGACCCGACCTAAGTCGGATTTGAGATGCTGAAGCCAGCAGTTTTTACTATTATTTCCTTTTCTATATATAGCTTTTATTTTTGGCTTAGTTTGAAGTTCGTGTTTATGCTTTTGGCATTTGTCAGCTGTTACGCAAGAGAAACCAAGCGCAAAAAATGCGCTCAATAATAAAATATTGTCGAGGCAAACGCCATGCAGCCAAATATAAAATATTAAAAGATTTCAAGCTGCCAATTTACAGTTTACATAATAATATATACATATATATAACTCTATTTATAACATAATAAAAATTAGTTTCGAGCATTTTACACTTTTACAGCAACACATTTAACAGCTTTCAAAAATCTATTAGCCAGCCGCATCTCAATTGTCAGCTTTGCATTTAAAATATGTTTTGACAGCTTTTCATAAATTATATAATATCAGCTAAAAGTGCAAGCGGCTAGAAAACTAACAGCAACTGCTATAAATTTATATATGTAAATATATAAAAATATATACATATATTTCTATAAGAGAACGAGCTCAACTCTCGCCCCACTCGCATGGCCACAAATATTTATGCAAAAGCTAAAAGAAGTAAGAAAAAACACGCCACGCACGAGAGTAAAAGTGTAGTCAACTGTCTGACAGGACAGACAGTTAGAGACGGACTGCTGGACAGTCTGTCAAATGTCAATCAGCCTTATGTCATGGCAATCGCAATCGCCAGCTCGGCTACTCCTACTCCTCCTTCACCTCGTCGCTCCATTTGGTTTCTGTGGCTCTCGCATCAATTTGTACCACTTTCATATGGACAAATATGGCAAACAACAGCAGAAAACGAGAAATTAGCATGTCACTGTGTCACTTGAAGCAGCAGCCGCAGTCACAGCCGCAGCCGCAGCAGCAGCCGCAGCCGTTACCAAGAGATCTGTCTTCTTAGCCAGACTTTTTTACTACAATATACACTATAGTCGGAAAAGGGTATTATAAATTGATGAGGCAATGTGTTTGACTTTTATAATAGCTCAAAAATATATTTTTATGCTGTTTAGTTGTCTATGTGACCTATTGGAACTCGGGTAATATTGAAGTTTTATGGCAAAAAATTGGTACAGTTGCTGGTTTTGACTACGAGATTTATATAAATGGAAATCATTAGTATATAGCATATAATTTACATGGCATGCGTTTTTTGGCGATATATTCTATGGGAAGTTTTTTTCTTTTTTAAATTATTTTGAATGCTAGCACATAGAATATAGTGTAGTAATATAAGTAGCATTAGTAGTATATCTTCACCTTATATCATTCTATCTCAACGTCTCTCTTTCTCTCTCGCTCTATCTCAACATCTCTCTTTCTTCCCCAACATCCCATCTGCCAGAGCAACAGCACTTCTTCTATGCTGCATCTCTCTGTCTCCGTCTAAAGCGTTATCCTTTTAACCTACTTTGTAGCAAGCTTCTAGTCAGATGGCACAACACTTGTGCTGCTGCTGCTGCTGCTTATTCTTCTGCTTATGCTGCTGGCTTGATCACTTCCGCAATATGTCACTTGGAAATATAATTTATGCGTGGCAAAGACAGACCGAGAGAGAGAGAGAACCACAATTGATGGCCAGTCGACAGCCAACAGATGCGCCCCAGCGGCCAAATGTTCAGGCTTTCTAATACACACGAGCAGCAACTGTTGTTGTTGCTTTAGCTTTAGCTGTAACTGTTGCTGTTGTTGCAAATCACAGCCTTTGCTCTGTCCACCTGTGTTTGTTGCGCGCAATTGAAACTGGTTTCGTCTGCGCGCGCCGTTGCCAAAGTGCGTTTTCGCTGATCTTAATTCAAATTGCGCGGCTGCTGGCTGCTCATTTAATTCATTTGACAGTTGAGCATTTAAAACGTGGGAAAAGATAACGCAGTTGATAAACGACACATAACCGGAGCGAGCCCAAGCATTGATCTCTGCCCGATTTGTGTGGGGGCGACAAAAAGTGATGGCAAATATGAAAATAGTTTTCGGTTTAGGTTTCTGGGGAAAAAAGTAAGTTTTGCTATGATAAATTATGGCACTGCCACGCCCACGGCGGGTGGCTAAGGCTAAGGGCCCGCCCGCGGCTGGACGCTGGCCATAAATATTGGCCGGCTCAAGGAAGTGAGCACTTTATTAGCCGCTGCGACAGCAACAACTGTTGGCTGCCGCGTCTAAGCAAATAGACAAGACAGCCAAGCTGCGCCCGGTTAATGACAACAACGACGCCCCCAAAAAAACAAAACAAAAGCAATTGCTGCTGCTGCTGTTGCTGTTGTTGCATTTGCCATTTCGGCTGAGCTGCAAACGCTGTTGTCCGCCAATTCACGCTCGAGCGTTGCACTTGGCTCTTTCGCTGTTCACAAATTTATGGCTAGCAGCAAACGGCAACAATCTGCGGCGGCCTGCAGTGTTTTCCCCGCATTGTTCTCAGCTTGCCGCTTGTTAATGTGGCCAACAATAAGTTGCGAGGAGCCAACTGTGCTGCTCTTTTCATTCATAAATTCCATGCAACAAGATTTTAACATATTTGCAGCACATTTTTGGTGCGCGAATTTGCAAAAAGGCGGCCAACATTAAAAACCATTTTTCGCCGGCTGCAGTGGCTGCATTTGCTGCTGCTGCTGTTGTCGGCTCTTTGAATTAGCTGCTGCCCGCCTGCTATTACATTTTGTAAACATTTTGTTTAGCCTGATTAATGGCACATTCATATGTGGCCTATTGCAGAGGCCAATTGCCACAGCAGCAGCAGCAGCAGCGGCAGCTCCAACAAATGCTCTTCCTTTTGGCTTGCACATTGCGCATACGCACCGTGGTTCACTTTCATTTTGTATTATAATTTGAATCTGCATAGCTTTTGTTGCTTGCCTCTCTCAGTTGCTTAGTTTTTTTTTTTTTGCTATATCTTTTTTTATGACAGCTATAAACTTTCCATAAGCACGCGCCAGCTGGCAAGACGGGTAGTCAGGTAGTCAGGTAGTCACTAAGACAGTTAGTCAGTGGGGTATTTGGCAGAGAGACGTGTTTAGGCAGCGACGTCATCCTCGCCAGGCCGTCGCCGGGCCGCCGCAGCGGGCAATCTATTTTAATCGCGCTGCAATCGCCAGCGCAGCGGCAATTTTTAATTTATGCGCAAAAGAGGCAAAAACAAAACAAAAACTATAAAACGGCCCGAGAGAGATAGAGAGAGGGGGAGGAAGAGAGAGGCAGAGCGAGCTGGAGCGAATGCTGCGCGAAACAAAATAAAATTTTGATTTATGATCTTGTCGCTAAAGTTGTTCGTCAACAGCAGCGGCAGCAGCAGCAACAATAACAAGTTGTTGCTGGCGCAACAAGTGCTTTTTGGCCACTCTGGCTGGCGATCATTCATAAAATGCTGCGGCACAGATTTGTATCTGACCACAAAAAAAAAGAAAACAACAACAACAAGAGTAAATAAATAAATAAAAGTAAAAGCCGAAAAAAAAACGCATTTATTATTATTTAATGTTTTCAGAAACAGATTGCAAATGCGCGATTGCTGCCTGCTGGCAACTATTTAATGTTGCTCTTGTGTCAGCTGCTGTCGCTTTGCATGCAGCGAGTCGTTGTTGTTGGTTGTTGTTGTTGTTGCTGCTTAAGCTACACAATTGTTGCGTGCGCTGCTGCTAAGCAAGAGAAACCACAGCCCCACCCACTTGCAAAGACAGCGCTGAGATTGTTGCTGATGTTGCCGTTGTTGTTGTTGCTGCTGTTGCTGCTGTTGCCTTAGGTATTTTTCTTGCTGCGTTGCTCTTTTGACTGCCATGGTTGACGGATTACGCAACTTGCCGGCCGTAGCATTTTCATTTTATTATTGTTATTATATAGCTAGCTGTTGTTGTTGTTGCTGCTGCCTTTTCATTGTTGGAAAATTTGTACATTGCATGCAATTGTCTGCTGACGTTGCTGCTGCTGCTGTTGTTTTACGTGCAAAATTTGTTTATAATTTTGAATGCAGTCAACAACAACAGCAGCAGCAGCAGCAACTGTTGCTGCAGGGCAGGCAATGACTTTACTACAAAAATTTAAAAAAAAAAAAAAAAAACGAAAAACTGAGAAAAATAATATAAAT
Organism: Drosophila pegasa; assembly: GCA_035046225.1. Lineage (NCBI taxonomy): Eukaryota > Metazoa > Arthropoda > Insecta > Diptera > Drosophilidae > Drosophila > Drosophila pegasa. Next base: position 4,878,045 of record JAWNOD010000076.1, on the reverse strand, counting down.
AATAATGAACACAATGCCATGTCGTGGCAGCAACTAAATAAAAAAAAAAACTGTTTTCTTTTGAAAAGCGCGTCTGCTGCTCTCTACCTATTCTTCCCCCTCTCCTACTCCTCTCTCTCTGTCGCCCTCTCTCTCACTATCTTTATGGCATGCCCTAAAGTCAAGTGTCACGCACATGTTGTACAGTCCGTTCATTGTTTCTTTTTTTGTTCGTAGCTCTACAGCTTCAGCTACAGCTCATTAAAGTCCACATGCAAACGTTCTACCGTCAAGGCGAAAGGTTTTTATTTTTCTGTATTTTTCTTCAAGTTTCAAGTTCGTTGCCTAAGTCTTTCGTTAGCCAGCGTCGCTTGTTAACCAAAAGCCGACACTAATACAGCGCTGAGCAAACAGGCAACAGGCCAACCAACTGGCCCTGACGACTCGAACATTATTTTATTTTACTCGTTGTTGTTGTTGTTGTTGTTGCTGTTTGTTGTGTGTTGTTGGGTCTGGGGTAGGTGCAACAAAAGTGATTTCCAAATAAAATCGTTGCGGGCTGTTTTGGGCAACGCCTACCCCATGTGCATGCCAAAAGCGCCGAAAAAAAAAACCAGCCAGAAAAGCTAAAGTAGAAAGCAACGGCAACAGTTTCAACAAAAAACGCTCGAAGGCTTCAAGGCCAGCAACAACGGCAGCAGCAACGGCAGCGGCAGCCGGCGCAGCAGCAACAGCACCGCCTGGGCAGCATCTCAGTCTTTATGAACGCAAGTTAACACCGCTTGGCCGCTGCCCAAACAAATTGAAAGCAAATCGATGCCAGAGCGTGCCCCATAAGCAGCGGCCGCCACGTTCAAAGTTGAAACACGTGGTTGGCGGGCAACTTGGTCCGATTGCAGCCATTTGACCCGGGCCGCGGCACGCACGTGGCTGCAATTGAAGCCTGCGCTGCAGCCATGCAAAATATGCGACATGTTTGACCATTTTGGCCTAGACTAAAGACAACAGCAACGACAGCAATAGCAACAGCAACAGCAACAGCGACTAACTACGGCGTTGCTCCCCTGGGGTGTTGTGTGTGTTGTTTGTCTCGGCTATGCCATTGATCTTTATCAATGAGCAGCTAGACGCAACGCAATGAATGGCGCGCGCTTCATTAATTTATGCATATATAGGCAATGCGTAAAAGTGAATGAGACGAGAGCAGCAGCAGCAGCAGCAGCAGAGGCAGCAGCCAGTGGCAAGTTATGAGCATGCCCCGCGGGAAACGCTGCTTAATAAACAATAAATATGCAATTAGGCAAGGCCGGAGCTGAAGCTGTGTGGACTGGAGGAGACTGGAGACTGGAGACTGTTGCTGTTGCTTTGGTCAGTTTATATAACGTCTCTAATGCAGCAACAACAATTAACAAGTGGCTGTTGCTGCTGCTGGTTGTGTTGTTGGCGTTGCGCTTAATGAGAAATGAGCGCGCTCCTTGGAGGCAGCCACGTAAAACAATTTATAAATAAATAAAGATATTGATCTAATTTCTATATAGGCACATGTTGTTGCTGCTGTTGTTGCTGTTGCTGTTGCTGCTGCTGCGGCTACGGTGATTGCTTAATCGCTGCCACGCATGAGCATTTCACCAGCTGCCGCTGCCGTTGTGGCTTTCAGTCACGTCGCTGAAGCGAGCCATAAAATGTGACAGGAGAAAGATACACGCATCGAGATACTTTCAACAAGTTTCGATTGGACGCCAATCGCAGCTCATTTATATTAAATACAAACTTAATATGCTCTTATGCTTAAGCGCTGATAAAGTTGTTAACTATCATGCAGCTGATGCTGTCAGCTTTTTGGGTTCTCAGCGCTTTTCGTGCGAAAAAAGGGGCCAACAAGTTGGCCGCATGCCAATTGACCAAGTTGAGACTAGTTCGTGCGACAAATCGAGCATTTTACTAACTCAATTAGTGCTTTATAGGCGCAGAGAAATGCGCCTTTTAGCCATTTGTGGAGGCATACGCAGAAACAATTAAACAGCAGCAGCAGCAGCAACTGTTGCTGTGATTCTCGTGACTGCTCAACGGATGATGCGCATCCGGCGATCTACGCGCTCTGCCATTCTTAAAGCCCTGTTGGCTGTATTGTGCAATGATGTTTGTCAAATCCGGAAACTGTTCCCATGTTGCTGTGAACTATTGAAAATTGTACAACGGCAGCGACAGCGACAGAGGCAGCTGCCAGCGAGCGAATGGCATGCGATGCGAATTGCGAATACGTAAACGTAAGCGAATGCGAATGCGAGTGCGCGTTCTCATTCGAATTCTCAGTCGCTTTTGATTCACCTGCAAGGCCTTGAAATTTTGTAATTCTAATTTGTAGCCAGCTAAACTAAAACTGAGTCAGTGTGGCAGTTGTGCTTTTGTAATCCATCAGCAGCAACAGCAACAACTGCTCAAAAATTATGATGAAAAACAGCAGCGGCACCAGCAGCAGCAGCGGCAGCAGCTGACGCAAAAATGTTTTCAACAATAAATCGGCGGCAGCATTTGATCAACAATTGCCAAGGTGAGATTCTAAGCAGATACAGCAGCAGCAGCAACAACAACAGCAACAGCAGCAATAACAACAATTGCTGCAGTTCCAAGTTCCAAGTTGACGTCGCTGCTGGCTTGTGAGGAGGGCGTGACGGGGCGGAACGAGCACAATAACAACAACTACAGCAAAAACAACAATAATAATAATAATAAAAAATTTTTGTCGAACAAAACTCGAGAGCGCGACGCGCATTTAAGTTTTACTTAGTCAACGTTGTTGTTATTATTCTTGTTGTTGTTGTTGCTGTTGCTGGTGTGTGTGTGTGCTACAGTCAGTGCAAAATATTAGTCATATTTAATTTAGTTGCGGCTTCGCTTGCCTGCAGCAGGTGACAGTCGAACTAGCTGAAAGTACGTGCTGCTTATGTCATGTCCAAACCTTAGAGTAGGGCGGTGGCGCGCGGGGGGCGTGGCCCAGCTAGCTGACAAGCTAACATATAGTATTATTATTGTTTTGTTTTTGTATTATTTTTTTTTTTGGAAGCCAAGTCTTACGTGCGCAGCTGTTGCTTATTTGGGAAATACTTAAAGCCGCAGTCTGTCTATTTAATATTAATGCGATTCGGTGGAAAGAAATACTTGTTTGCAGTCGACAAATGTAGCTCTATGCTTAATCACGTGTCGATACTGACGTACCTCTATCGATCCATACAATTTGATATGCGAAATAAAAAGCAAATTGTGAGATTTATTACTGGGAATCCCCAGAGCAAGCGGCTAATGCAACAATGAGTGGTAGAGAGAGAGGGAGAATGAGTGGGGTAGAATGGAAAATTTAAGGCAATTCCGAATCTTAATCAAAGTTTAATATTCAGGTATATATAGTCATGGAATTGTATGGAAAAAGAAGGCATCTAAAATGTCTCCCTTAGGCATTAATTTCTCTTAACAATCCTAATGCATTTTTACCCCAAGTACTTAGAGCGTCCTCTGCTTCTTTCATACTACTGGCCCCTTATTAAATAGCTTCTGCTCTGCAGTTAGTCAATTATTTAACCACAACTTTAATTACCGCTATTTAAATTGTGCTCGGCTCGCACAAAATTCTTTTGCGGCACTGCATAGCCACACACAAAATTAAAGAGCGCTCATAAAAATGCACTTGAAACATTTTCCAGGCCGCCGCACACGGCTCCAACAAATTGGAACGGGTTTCAAGCGACTTTGCGGCTATATATATATTTATATATATTATATATATATAAAACAGTCCATACTATGTCAAACAGGCAAACAAATTAAGTGAAAAAGGGCAAAAAGCAGAAAATGCTGCGGCTAAGCATTTACTTCTAAAGCGGGCATTCAACTAACGAGTGTACTTGACCAGTAACTACCCTGTAAAATGGCCAAGAGAGTTACTTGGAAGAGACTTACTGCTAGTGACTACCCTGTAAATGGAGCTGCTAGGAAAAGTTTATGTCTTGAAACTACTTTTTGAGATCTAAATCTAAATCTGATTTTACATATTTTATATTATGATTATAATTCAACATAAGGTATTATTAAAATGTCATTCAACATAATTTGAAAACACAATAGAAAATAGAAAATATAATAAAATTATTTGAAATATATTTAATACAAATTCTTCAATAGATAAGTCATGAAAAATTATACTCTTATACATCTATATATAACATATCTAAAACAGTCTCTATGCAACTTTATTTCATTACTCCCTATTTAATGGGTATTCTATAGCACTAAACAAATCATATTTGTGGTCAGTATTTCATAATGATGCCCTGGTGACGATCTCATTTCACTTTATGAGATGCCAACTAAGAGATAAATAACAAAAAAAAAAGAGAGATAAAAAAGTGTGGCGGGTAATTGCACAATTTATATAAGCGCATTCTTTGGGTTTTTTTCCAACTTTTTTTAAACTTTTTTTTCCTTTTTTTTGTTTCAGTCGTATTTTGTTTTGTTTAGACGTAATTTAAATATTATTTGTTTTTTTTTTTGGTTTTTTTTTCATTTACCAAGCCAAATGAAATCATGGCCAGCTAACTATTATTTGTCGTTTTATTTAAGGTTCTGTTGTTGTTGTTGTTGGCTCCGTTTTTTCCTATGCATTTTCACACACAGCCCCAGCGGATATCACAAAACAGCGATCATGATAATGGAAAAACAGCATGAAAAACCTAAAAAAAATACCCAACTGAAAACAAACAAAAGAGTGGAAAAATGTACAAAATTAACCAAGCGTTAAAAGTTGTCTGCTATTGTTGTTGTTGTCATTTGTAGTTGTTGTTGTTGTCTCGCAAAGATTTGCCGCTCGCATCGAATGCCAAATATAAAATAGTATAAAACAACATTAATTGGAGTGTCAAAGTACACGAGGCTGGCCTCCTTTCCCCGCCGCCGACAACAGCTAGAAGACACAACAGATATTTGAGGCCTCTAATTGGCATCGCATTTACAAGGCCAAACAACCAAAGGGTGGCAGGACTATCAGCTAAGGGTTGTCGAGCGGCGTCGTATAGCCAACTAAATATCACAAAAACATATTCGCAAATTTGAGAACCAATTATAACATGAGCTCGCGCTGACTCATGCCGTCTTTAGCCGCTCCTCCTCCTCCTCCCTGGCCCTTGCCTTGCACCCACCCACAGCCAGCGGCCACAGCGCGCAAATCTCAACGCATCGATTAAAAATACATCATAAAGTAAGCAGAACGTGGCTACAGCCGCCAGCCTCCAGTCTCCAGACCCCAGTCGAGAGTCAACTCTTTGGGCGGGGTGTTGCCAAGTTGGTTTTGTGCCTGGAACGAGTGCCGTCAATGCCTCGTCGTCGACATAAAGTTGATTTTAATTTCGTTTTTTTTTTTCGCATTTTTTTTTTCATAATAAAATAATAATTATTGTGATTATCGCGTAACTGAAATCTTGAGCTGTAAACATTGCTGCGCAGACACAAAGCCAAGGGCACGCATCCTTGAAGCGGCTGTTGATAGTGGTGTGCGTGTGTGAGTGTGTGTGTTTCTGTCAACGTATGTGGCAAGCCACGTTTTATTTGTCAATACTTTAAGCCAAGTCAAAATAGTTTTGGCCACAGCCAGACGAGCTGTCGTCTAGCTACCTCTGCCTGCCTCTCTCTTTCTTGCCCTCTCGCTCTTTGGCATTTTTGTTATGCGCAATAAACATAAAATGTTATTTATTTGCATACTCTCACTTAGGCTTGTGATGTAGCTGTTGGCCAGGCTTAAATGCTTTAGTGTCGCCTGGTTATTTCACATATTTTTTCAGCTTCTTCTTCTTGCATTTTGTAATTTCCTGCAACTCAGCTGTCCGCATTTGACGTTGCTGAGCCGCTGACCAGTTTTGCGAAAGCCCAACATATATTGTGAATTTTGTTATTGTAAATATTGTGAATGAAATGGGAAACAAGCTTTCAGCGGCGACGACGTCAAATCTCTTGGGCTGCCAAAAGGAAGTGACTGTGCTGCGACAGGATGTTCGAACACAAACTTCACGATAAGCAACAACAACAAAAAAGAAGTATATAGAAGAGTATATAGATAGATATAGGTAAAAATAGCTCGAGGAAAAGGCGCCCAACATGCTTTCTATTGCTATTAAGATAGATAGCTACTGATATCGATAGCAACTACCTGATGAGTTGCAGTAGCTGAACCAGCAGAAGAGGAAGCAGCAGCCAGAAGAGGAAGCAGCGAAAAAAAAAGTTGGTCTAATGGCATACATAAACCTGTTGTAAGCCAACCATGCAAATAGCTGGCAAAAGGAGTTTAGTTTTTTCTCTTAATAGAAAATAAAAGTAAGAGGAAAATATTGAAGCGAGACAAATCGAAATTGTCAGCAAAGTTGAGGACTATAAAACGAGGTTTAAGTTGTGAAAAAGGAGACTTAAGTTTTAGTTAACTAGAGTTAAAGCTGAAGATCTATAGATGTCTTAGGTCAGTAATGAATATGAGATATAAGTTGAAGGTCTATAAAGATGTTACTTTAGTAATAAATATAAATATTAAAATATAGATCAATTTTTAGTTATGTAGAAACAAGTTGAAGATCTATAGAGATCTTGCTTTAATAATAATATATAATATATAATACATATTTGAGCTAAGCAACAACTTCCTCGAAACACTGTTGAGCCCTAATGCTGATCGAAAAATTCGTTATGGAACCTGAACCTGAACTAGTTCAAAGCGCTTCCGCTTGAGTATCTCAGTGTAGCGAATCATTTCTACAGAACTACGCCTTAAAAAAGTCTAAACCAAAAATCCATTGGCACAGATTTTGTAGTTTGTATTGTTTTCGTTTTTTTCTTGATTGCTTCGAATTATGTCAACCACAATCAAGATTGCGCAAACAGCACGTAAGCACAAGCGCAAGCACAAAAACAATACAAACCTTTCGACATAATAAAATTAAAGGCACGCTCTTCAAAGATACATTTGTATCTGTACGCGCCGCAGATACATTGTGCTATGCATTAGATGCGCTCGCCAATGCAAATGCGGTCACTCGATCTGTGTGTGGGGAGAGCTGCTGCTGCTGCTGCTGCTGCTGCCGCTGATTGAGAGGCTGATTGAGGCTGACTGAAGAGTGAGAAATTGAGTGCCCACACCCCGTCGATGCGATGAGCTGGAGATGGCTGGAGCCACGGTTTGGGCTCGGGCAATGCATCATTGTTAATGGCAACTTGATTTGTTGTCGCTGCTGGCTGCTGGCTGTTGTTGTTGTTGCTGTTGTTGATGTTGCTGTTGTATTAGTTACTAGTACCAGCATCAGCAGCAGCAACAGCAAAGCGCTGATCAAACTTAATTCAAAGTTCCTGTTACGCGAGCGCACGGTGCAAAATTTCGACATAGGGAGGCGACGACGATCAGCAACTGTTGCTGGTGGGTAACATAGAGTTGTTGTTGTTGTTATTGCAATGTGCGTGTGATTAAGACATGTTGTTGCTGTTGTTGCTCTTGCTGTTGCTGTTGCTGATGTGGCTGCTGAGTTACATTGTATTATGTGCCATAATTTAATTGACATTGCGCGCGTAAATCAGGCAATCACTGATATACGATGTGCTGTTGTCATTGTTGTTGTTGTCGTCGTCGTCGTTGTTGTTGTTATTGTTGTTGCTGCTGCTCTGTCTGCTTCTGCTGTTGCTGTCACGTTCGTTGCCAGAGCATTTAAATGCGGTCAGCCAGTTTTTCATTTTCATTTTATTTTATTTCGTTTTTTTTTTTTTTGCTCGCTGTGGCTCCAAGTTAGCCGCTGATACTAACGCGACACTTGTATTATTTAAATCAAGTTGTGCTAGTTTTTTTTTTTTAATTTTATTTAAGCTCTTTTTTGTTGTTGCCTAATACAATAAAAAGTATTTTGTGCGCTCGGCTCTTTAAATTAATTTATAATTTAATGTATTTTTTTGGCAAGTATTTTGAGATGTTTATAAAAGTTTCTTTGGAATTCCGTTGAAATTTGTTTGTGTTTGTTGTTTTTGTGAAGTCCATGACCTTTGCTCAGCGCTCTTTTGGGGCTAGGGGTGGAGCAGACTTATCGCTGGCAGCACCAGCAGCAGCAGCAAGAACAACCTCAACAAAGGCTGCTGCGAAGGTGTGCACCGTGGGCGATGCGTCTGCGTCTGCGTGCAGCAGCCAAGACGCACACACACAGACAAAGACGCACACACACACACACACACATATATACATAAAGCAGGCGTTGTTGATTTTTGCAGACAGGCGCGAGCAGCTAGCTAGGTCAGTCGCAAAATGTTAGTACACACTGCATAGAGTGCGGGAGAGCAGTCAATAAAAGGTTTTAATAAGCAAATTGATTTAATTTGAGAAGGAGAAAACATCTGTACTAAGATTGAGGTCTTTACTATAAATTAATATATAATTTTAATGTTTAACTAAAATTTTGCTTATTATTTTTAGAGGTAGTAGAATTAGTATGATTACAATTAATATTGTAATTATTTTATCACAAATGTAATTTTTCTTGTCATTTTCAATATAATTTTATTATTATCATTAGCATTAAAATTTTTATTGACACTATTATTATCATGATCATTTTATTTTAATCTCATTATCAAGACCATTACCATCATTTTCCTTGCATTACCATCATTCTATTATTCAATATAATTATTTAATACATTTTATGGCAAACTTTCGCATTAAATATTTTTTTTAAAGATGTATTTTCATTCATCATCATTATCATTATCATCAATCTCTTACATTATTATTTTTATTTCATTTTAATAAAGAGTTTATTTGTACGTCTCTTCTTTCGAATATTTCTCCATTCGCCCAGTGCGAACATTTTGCGTGGAGTCTTGAAAGCTGAAGAGCTTTCACAAGCGCCGTTTTGGCAGTTCATCTGCTAAACATAAACTTGATGTTGCTGCCAAAATCCTCAAAAATCCTTTGTTTTGCGAGACTTTTCGAGCGTGGCCTCCTACAATTCAGCCACAGCCGTTGCGCCCTTTTCTGGCCGCAACCAGATCAAAATGTGCCGATATGAGCTCATAAACACGCAGTTTAAAAGGTTCGCTCTTTTCGCTTTTCAGATCAGCTCGTTGAGCGGTTCGCACGGACAGCAGCGCTGTTTAATTTCGGCTTTTTCTGATTTATATTATAAATACACAGACACATACATTCATATATCCGTATGTGTATATATATATATATCTATATAGGTGTGTGTTTTTTAGAGTGTTTGCGTTTGTCTCGCGCTGTCAGCTTCGAGTTTGAGTTTTTGGTGCTTGAGTTTTTATGTGCGTTTTTTTTTTTGGGTGTTGTTTTTTTGTGTTTTGATATTGAAGCATTGGCGATCAGCTGCCAACGTTCTATGTAATTATTCAATTAGGCGGCAGGCGGTGTAAGCCAAGAAAGAAAACAACAACAAGGAAAACAGTAGCCAGCATTTAGCTCTAATTGAAACTGAATCAAAGCGAAAGCGCCAGACAGCGAGACAGACAGACATACGTAGTATATATGGCTATATAGTGTATATTGATCTGGCGATACAGTCACCGGATGCACTTTCAAAATCAAACTACAAGTGCGCGTACTTAAAGCCAAGTGAGAGATTCAACTCGCGGGAGGTCGAGGGGCCAGCCGGCTGACGGCCAACAGCAGAAACCCGTTTTATACACTCTCTGCAGCAACAGCAGCAGCAGCAGTGGCAGAAGACGCAAAAAATAATAATAATGAAATTACCATAATTATATTTTGCAGCCAGCACTAAAATATATGTATAATAAAAAAAAAACCAGCGGCTATAAAACAGAAGGAAAAAAGTACCAAAGGCGGCAAAAACAAAAAGCGAAGCAGAATGTGCCACAGTTTTGAGCAAAGTATATTATCGTATAGTTTTTATAGCCATATCTATAGAGCCATAGACCATTGCTGTTGCATTTTTCATTAGCAGGTGTTAGAACGAACGTGTCGCCAGATTGAGGCCGGACAACAACGACAACGACAACGACAGCGACAACGACGAGCTGTCAGTGTCAGCCGTGAGTCGAGAGCTCTCAGCTACAAAAAAAAAGCAGCAACAGCATTGCCTGCCAGCATTTTGTAAAATGCAAAAATGCATTCAACATGCAAAACTTTAAGAACAACAACAGCAACAACAACATTGTAAAATACGCCCCAAAAAACGATAGAAAAAAAAGCAACAACAAGGGAAATGTGCAATTGAAAACTAATGAAGTTTTAATACTCTAGTATAGCTGAGCAAGGTATACATATATACAATATATATAAATATCAGATATTGCTCAAGTTTAGTTGAGCACCTTGATCTACAGCTGTGTTCAGAAAAATAGTAGTGCTGGAGAAGAAATTTGAGTGATAAAAAGAATATTTTGAAAACAATTTGAAATGAATATGAAGATAAATATATATTGTTGTAAAATAGGGACAGAAATATATATTTAGTCGTTCAAAAAAATAGTAGTAATTATTCTCTTACTTGCCTAATTAGGATAGTTCTATCTATCTAAACGAGACCTATGCTAGTTATTATATTATTTACATATATTTATACTCTAAATGCATAACCACAAAAATCGTACCCAATTCACGACAATTGTAGGTAAACCGTAGCTAAGAAATTTGGTCACCTCTTAAAGCTTTAACTTCGCCAGGTTGCCCGGCGTTGTCCGCTGAAGGCCATTAAGCCATGTTTGCCAGCGCTGGGGTTGGGGCTGCTACTGGCGCTGGCGCTGGCCGTCGAGTGGCCAATGCAGTTGTTGTTTGTGTAACGCATAAATCTTAAGGCAAAGCACAATGGTTTGTTTGCACGGCTCAAACATTGGCGTGGCCAGCAACAATAACAACAACAACGATTACAAGCTATAGCTACTATATTGTAGCTGTAGATGTTAGCTAGCGAATCAATAAAAAACTTCCGTTGCGGCTGCCGAAGTTAACTTCGAGGGCGGTTTTAATTAACACGCGCCGTGCCGCGAAAGCGAAAGTCCGAGCGGACAGACAGGACGCGGGCCAGGAGTAACTGCATAACTGACCAGCTACTGGCAGTCCGAGGAGAAACAGTTAGCCCAAAACAGCAGGAAAAAAACACCCTTTGTTGCAGTCATAAATTAAATTTTGTGCTTAACCCCACCTTGGGTATTTGTTGCAGGGTCAGCGCAGATAAAGCAAATTGATTGTGTCGCCCGCGGGCAGCACACAGTCGCCTGTGGTACAGTGGGCGTGGCTGTTTATTTAGTTAGCCAAAAAAAATGAAGCGAGTAGAAAACTGCATGCGGACATCGATTGACAGCTGCCAGTTGGCTCCGGCGCTGGCTCTGGCTCTGACTCTAGCTCTGACTGTTGTTGGCATATTTTATGGAGCCTGGCTCTGTCTAGGACGATGGGTGCTTTGCCCTCTTGTAAATCAGCGTTTATGGGGTGACTAAGTAAACGGCTTTTGGCCTGCCACAAATTTATTACACAGCCGCCGTGTGGCACGCCCCGCCTCAGAGGCAAGAGACGCCGCGACTCGACTGTCCGTCCGTTCCCGTCTCCGTTTCTGTGGCATGGCAGCCCCGTATTCAAATAACTATCTTGATAAACAACTTGCGGCCAAGCAACACCCACGCAGCACACAGCCGTCAGAGCAGGGTCTTCAACTTGTTTTACAAGTTTCATTTGCGCTGCCTTGCACTGTGCCCCAGCTGTGCCCCCACTGTCTACGTGTGTGTGTGTGTATGTGTGTGTGTGCGTGAACTTTTGTGGCACACTAATTCAATTAGGAAGCCCACGCCCACTATCAATAAATTTCTCAAAAACGAGACTCATTCACATCAACTTTTGCTTTTCCTTTACTTTACTTTACTGTTTTTTCCTTCTCTCTCTCTTTTTTTTGCAACAATTTTATTGGCTTTTGCTTTCCATGTGGAAAACTATTGTAGCGAAAACAAAAACAAAGCACAACAATGAGACGTTCGGGCACTGCGAGTCTGGAACTTGAACTGAAAAAACTGGGTGGGTGTCGCCAAAGCAGCCACAATGGCAGGCAGGCCTCGTTTTATTTTATATATATATTTTTTCCATAACAATTATAATTTTTTTTTTTTTTGTATTTTGTATCTTTCTCTCTATGTCGTGGGCAGCAGCGCGTGCATTCGAAAGATACTCATGGTTGTTGTTGCTGTTGTTTTTAGCTGAGTCGTCATACAAAAGTTGACATTGACACACGTGCAAAATGCAACAACAACAACAACAACAACAGGAACAACTCGCATACATTATGATATTAAACACAGTCGTTAGAGCTTGTCTGCCGGCTTGTAGCTATGCATCCATGTATCTATCTAGCTATATAGCTATATACTACATATGTATGTATATATAAATATATGTCACAGGCGTGGGCGTTAGCATATGTCTACCCAGTTGTTGTTGCAACTTGGCTGCTTGGCTTGGCTCGTTTGTCAGTCAACATTAGCGGCATGTCAACAATTCAATTTGAAATGCATTTAGCTGCTGCTGCTGCTGCAGTTTTGTTTTCTGGCTTTTGCGCCCTGGGGCAGAACTTTATATACCTGGGGAATTGACTTGGCGTGGTGAGAGTACAGGCTATGTCCTCTATACCCTTGCATATCGAATGAAAGTTGCGTTTTTAGCAGTGTGTAGAGTAGAGCTTTTAATTTATTAAATAGTTGGCTTTAGTAGTGAAAGATTGAGGATAGTAGAGGGTGTAGAATGAAGGGAAGAGAAGATAGGGTATAGAATGTAGAGAGAGGAAAAAGGATAGAGGAAAAATGACAGAGGAAAGAGGAGAAAGAAGGGAGAGACGAGAAGAGAGAGGAAAGGAAAGGAAGGAGAAAGGAGAGACGAACGAGTAGTTCGAGTACTTAGAGAACATAGAATACTTAGAGTAATTAGAGTATATCAAATATATCGGATATATCGGATATATAGAGTATATAGAGCATATAGAGTATATAGAGTATATAGAGTATATAGAGTATATAGAGTATATAGAGTATTTAAAATATGACAAGTATATGGAGTATGTAGAGTATGCTTTATAGGGTCTTTATTATATATAGCTCTGATATAAATGGCAATCAAATGTTCTTCCATCTCTCGCCCCATTATCTTTTCACCTCAACTGTCAAGTTAAGCTCACACTCTATTTATATACACCACAAATAAATCTATATTTATACAAAAAAATTCTTATATAGATATATACATATATATGTAACTCACCTGCGTTTGCGTGAGGCCCAAACTCGCGGCCAGCTCAGCACGTTCGGGCAGAGCCAGATATTGGGTGCGTTGGAAACGTCGATTCAGTTGCTGGAGCTGCAGTGAACTGTAAATGGTGCGTGGCTTGCGCATTTTCTTGCCCTTGCCATTGACGCGTAGGCCGGAGTCCTCGCATTTGTCTGAGATTGAAAAGTCTGCAAAAAGAATGTTTATATATGTATATTTTCGAGCGCCAGAAAAAGAGGGAGCTGCAGACATAAATGGGCCCCGATGATGAATTTATAATGCAGCATAAGAATTATGGCAAAGCGCTGCGATTGTGAACTGCCGGCATAACTCAGGCTGTATAAATATTCATGAGCTGCGCTTCGGAATGCATGACAGAGCAACTCCAAATAGAGAGAAAGAGCAAAAGCGAGCGGCAGAGTCGCTTTTGCGCTATTTGGGCTGCCAAATCGAACGCTAAGTAACTTGTAAACGGCTTTGCAATTAACTTTAATTAACAATTACGGCATAAACAAAAAGCAAAAGTTCAAAGCACTCGGCTTGCAGCTCATGACGTAGCTAATTGTGGAAAATACATGCGACTCTGTATGTGTGTGTGTGTGTGTGTGTGTGAGTGTGTGTGCGAATCCAGCCAACTATTATTAAGCGCCCATATATGGCAAGCGTTACCCTTACCTGAGCGTACGTCTCTGTCTCTGTGTGTGTGTGTGTGTGTGTGTGTCGAAAATATTGGCGCCGCAGCACGTGCTGTCGCTTTAATGACAAAATGGCTGCGTGCGAGCGAGATGGCAATTGCCTTAACTTATATTTGACCACCCAGCACATAAGCCATTAGTCAGACTGACACCAGGTCCCAAGCGTGCGTGTGTGTGTGTGTGTATGTGAGCTGCTGCTGCTGCTGCACATGTCGCTGGCCGGCCTGGGCAGCTACGCCAAAGAATGGTGTAATTAATTACGCCAAACGAAAGCGTAATTACCGCAATTATAATTACATACAAACGTGTACGTGTGTGTGAGAGCGTGTGTGCGTGTGTGTGTGCCAGTGGGCCATTTAATTTTAGGCATTTGTATTTAAAGACTTTTTGGCGCGCAAAATTTTTTGGCCAACAGCTGTTTTTGTTAGCTCAATAAACGAAATTTCGGTAGACAGCAGAGTCAAGGTTAATTGCAAAGCCGCCCACGCCCAGCCGACGCAGCCGATGCGGCGTATGTGTGATAAATGTGTGACAAAATGTCAAACTGCGTTACTTAACATATAAATATATATATATATCTAACTATCTATACACACAGACACACACTTCTGTAGCTCTGGCTCTGTGTTGGCGGCAACAATAGCTGGCAAAATGAATTGCTTTTCACTTACGTACAAAACTGCTCAACCAAAACGCATAAAAAGCCAGCGAAAATACAACAAAAAATAGCAACAACAACAACAACATCAGAACGGCAACAGCAACAAAATTGTTTAACAAAATGCGATAGTTAACAAAATGTCACAGTCAAGCGCGCAATTATGCCAGCCACAATGAATATCGAAATTAAAATTTATATATGAAATAAAAAGCCAAAAAAAAGAAGAAGATAAATACTTCACTGCTGCGTGTGAGGGGCTTTAAAATGTTGTGTTCAAAATAGTAGAATATCTAGAATTTTATATCTTTTGTAATGAAAAGGGTTTTAGAAAAATTAGAGGCGAATGCAGAACATTGTTTGGATTTTTGCTTCAATTTGACTGATCCAACTTCAATTTTGATTTGTAATAATAGTTTTTAAACCGATCAAACTGTACTTTATACATATTTTTTTCAATACATTTCATAAATATTTTTTAATATTTTGAATTTTTTATATATATATATATCTTAATATTTTTCATTTATTTCTCTTTTGCTGCCCAAATATATTTTTCTGTACAAACGCTGAACGCTATCCTAAATTGTAATCCATCTATTCTACATGTCAAGAAATTGTTGATGCAATTTAGCAAGAAAGAATCTAACTTTACTTTTATATAGCTTTATATAACACTGGACTTTTGCAAATTCCTTTCCATATATTATTTCATAATATCTCGCAAGATAGAGTTCTGGTTGCTTGGCTGGTTCTAGCTAGTCTTCACTGCTAAAAAATTATTTTCTAATAAATTTACAATCTATGTTTGTCTCATAAGTCTTTGCTCGAAATTCTTGGCATTTTCAGCCAAGTAAATTTTATTTGAATCGTGTTTCGACTGCAGCAAAATAATATAAATTGAAATTCCGTCTCCGAACCGGTTCATTGAATAATTAATGATCTATATAAAAACCATATTATGGCGCTATAAAAAAGAGCATTGCAAGTGAGAACTGTAAAAGTAGTTTAAGCTAATGGGCAATGAAATTAAGTGTCGCCAATTTAGTCATAATAAACTTTTTGTTATGGAAATTCATAACAAAAAATACATAATTTTGGTAATGGTGTGAGAAAAATCAAGAAATCTTTAAGACTTTTTAATATTTCTACATTATTTTAATTATATTGCAAACTATATTTCTGATGCATTGAAAAATTCATTTGTTTAGCTTCTATAATTTGCCAAAATAAGTTTTTTTTTTTCTTTATGGAAATGTCAAAGTCAAGTCTGTTTAGATGACGCTTGAGAGAGCGTTGTCCACTCGTGTTCAAGTGTCGCGAAAAAGTGCGAATTTAAAGAGCTTGAATTGAGTTGGATCTTGAGCAGAGGCCAAAGGCACTGCCTGACCAGCTGAACAACTCTTCAGACAACAATAGCGGACGAGGCCTTAAGTGATGTGCGCTGCGAATAACAGCTGTATATATTGAATGATCTGAATGAGATGTGTGATGTGATGTGTTATGTGAGGAGAAGTGGCGGTACTTACCATCCTTGGGAGGACTGGCGCAGGGCGGTGCATAGCTGCCTAAATGATAGCCAGAGTAGGAATTCTGATGCATGGGCGGGAATGGATAGCCTAAGGCGCTGCGCGGACTCGGAAAGCCCGAATCCTGGCCGCCCTGTGGACCGAAATGCTGATACGTGCTGCGTATGCCGCCGTAACTGTAAAGATATACACAAAGTTAGAAATACAGTAAAAATATATATAAATCAAATGGAATCAAATTGGAGCTGAACTAGGCAGAACTTCTGTCTCATATCGTATGCATTGTTGGCCTTTTGGCACGCCAGTTCAGGTCAAAGAACAACAAATGAATGTAAAAAGAACAACAATAACAACAACAACTAAAGTTTGCGTGTTTTGTGTACACTTTTCAGTGCTGCACAACGACGATTAAATTCCAGCGCCCCACAAATATATATGAGCCTCGGCGGCCAAACTATCATGTTTAATGCACAAAGCGTCGAAACGAAACTTTATTTCTCACAACAAAAAACCAAATAGGAAAAAAAAGGCAAAAATTGTATTTAATATCAGGAACTTTTGCCCCAAGTTAAAGCGAGAGAAAATCAATAGTAGTTGTAGTAAATATTTTGTTAACACTTTTTGAAGCTTAAAGTTTCGCTGTCGAACAGTTGAGCCGTTTCCCAGGCGGAGTTTGGCTTTCGACTTCTTCTGGGGCACAATTTCTAAGCGATTGCCCAATAATAAGCCATGAAATATTCAATACAAAGCGGGCCAAAAGGCAACACGGAAACGGAAACAACAACACGAAATGCAACGGACTGACAACTGCCAACTGCCAACTGACAAAGTGAAACCGCAGCTCGGCAACTCCGGCAATATGGCAGCCAGCACCAGCGCACCACTTTGGAGTTGCACACGCACCACAAGAAATGGAAAACAAAATAAAAACGGACAGAAAAAAAATATGACAAACCACAAAACGCAAAACCGCAAAAACGCAAAAATGCAATGAAATATGTATAATGAAAAATCGAATCGTGCGTTGCAAAAACAATTTGAGCAGCTCAAAAGGAGGCAGGGGGCAGGGCAGGAGCCCTCACAACTAGCATAAATAATAATTTACCCTCGATAAAGTTTTTACCCATATAGAGTACAGTGGGTACACACGTTGAAGTCCGCCGTTTGCTAAACTGCACTTAATTGAATTTATTTTTGGCTTCCGCTCGGCGCCGCAGGGCTTTTGTGAAAGGGAGTCGAAAAGCTATGCCGCGCAGCACCAGCATAAAAACAGAAAACTAAGGGTATACAATATATATATAGTGTATATATATACATAGTAACTACAACAAGTGACTTCTTCAATCAAGAAACAAAAAGCTGAAAAAGCTGGAAAACAACTTCAATTGATAGAAAGGGCGCATATATGTATATATGGATATCTACATACATCCCATATATATCTAAATATTTCCACAAACGACATCTGACATGTTTAAGTATATAGTAGCCATACGATATCAGCAATCTGATAGGCAGCTACAACTTTGGCACTTGGTAGCCCGCGGCGACAGAAAAAGTTTTCAAAAGATTGTAATTCCGATAAAAGGCAAATGCATTGACAGCTGTCCATGTTTAGCTTGATATCTGCCCATATCATTAGGCATATATTAATACAGATAACTTATTTAAGTAGAATCCATAAATTTTATCGCTTTATATATACCCATATTTATATATACTTAATATGATAATTCAAATTGTGTTTACAGATTGAAAGCTATCGGAAACCTTTTGAACTAATATTTTATGAATATTGCAATTTTTCCAGTGGGTAAGTGAATCATTTTTATATTATACTTAATTTTCATTTAAATGAGCTCAATATCTATTAGATTTTATAAAAATGTATGGCACAAACATATAGCTTTTAGCTTGTCTAGACTCTAGAGTGGAACTCAATATATTCTCTGTCGACTTGGGCAAATATTTATTTTATGCACCTTATTTTGCGCCTATTTTTAGGAAGGTTTATATTCAAATTATATATTTTGTTAGCTGATGCAATATGAAATATATCTATGAAATGTTTTTCTATATATTTAATATATTTATGTTATATGAATTTATATTCATTTAAAAGGAATTTTAAGCAAGCATTTTCCTTAGCTATTTGAAACGGATTTAAAATTTATATTTTGCCGAGTATTTAAATACAAAATACTATATTTTTTAAAGAATTAATAGGCAATTTAAATAATTTAATTTATTATATTTCTTTAAATATATTTTAATAATGATATAAGTAATACAACAAATATAAATTCATTTAAGCAAAACTGTATTTTGATATGAATATTAATAATAATAATGTATTCAGAGGTATCCTTTTTTTAACAAATAAAAACAATTGTAATATAAACTTAAAAATTTCTAGAGAAATGTATTTAAAATTGTTGTAGACTTATATATAATAATACTAATTATTTATATTGACTGAACAAATCAAGCATTTTTCAAAAATTCTTTTGCTATTTCTTTAAATATATAGAGTCAAACCTATTCACTCTATATACTTCCATAAATTTGTTCCCAAAAATTCTTTACCATATTTCAGCTACAGTTGCTTTAGCAACTTTATCTATGATCAGCTCTAGCTAAGCTTTTTATTTTGCATATTATGTAGAAACTAGAGCTAAGCACAGCAATCAATACAATTGAACCAAATTAGAGTCTTATAAAGATCTGCGGTAACGCCCTAGTTAATGTCTTAGACCCTGTGTTTTGGGTGTGTTATATAAAGAGCTGATGACGTGAGGCTGATAACGGAAAGGCAAATCAAAAAACTGTGGAGCTAAGTGCAGTGGGGGCAAACAGTTGTCAGTCAGTCAGTCAATCAGTCAGTCAGTCAGACAGTTGTCAGTCAGTCCATCAGTCAGTCAGTCAGACAGTTGCATTTGTCCTTCAGCCGAGCACTTTTGACATTTCTGCCGTTTGATGGGCAAAACAATGCAATGCTGCTTAGACGAGCGACTGTTGTGGCATGATGTTGCTGTACTCACCCGGCGGCGGCATGCTGTTGCAGCTCCACAAATGCTGATTTGCCAGGTATATTGACGCCAGGTGTGATGCTGGCGCTAACGGCTGCTGTGCTACCGCCGTCCATGTACTTGGGCGTGTGCGGTGCATCCGGTGCATCCATGCCCGATTGCGGGGTGCTGGGAGGCCCCTCGTAGGGGCTCCCTAAATCCGTAAAATTGAGCGTGTTGGCGCCTATTGAGGCCACTTTATCAAGAATTTTGGCGGCTTTACTTTCCGACACGCGCGCCCGCAAAAAAAAACCAAAATGCTAAAGACAACCAAAACTGCAGTCGTCTCGATGTGTGAGCGAGTGTGTGTGTGTGAAGGTGAGAGGTGTGTGTGTGTGTGGGTGTACTTTTGTTTTAATTGCACATTAAACGAGTTTATATTAGTTAGTTAGTTAGTTGAGTTAAGCGCGTAAATCCTTAACAGCGAAAACACTTTTGCTTTGATTTATCTCCCTTTCTCTCTCTCCTTCTCTCTCTCTCTCTCTTTTTCTAATTTTATATAGCTTTTTGCACTCGAGAATTGTTGCACTCGCAAATTTGGGTCACCCTTTTAGTAATAATAATGATGTAGTAGTTGTTGTTGTTGCAGTTGATGATGTTGCTGTTGCTGTTGCTGGTGCAGTTGCTGTTGTTGCTGTTGACACCACTTGTAACAATTTGTATTTGAATGCCTTTTATTTATATTATTTATTTAGCTTTTTATTCTCTTTTTGTTGTTGTTGCTGCTGCTGCTGCTGATGCTGCGCGCATTTAATTGGCATTCAGGAATAAGATGCACACACTCCAAGCCAAAAGAGCGACACACTGAACAACAATCTATGTAATTTTTATTTTCTCAATTTGCAATTGGCAATTTGCGCGACGGCAACGCGAACGATAACGCGATAGATGTGCACGTATATATGGATATATATAGATATAGATATATGCATATGTATATGTATATTTATTATTAAGAATCCCAGTGGAGAGAATCTCTAGCGTAGCAGCGTTTTGGAATCTAGCGTAAAACGTAAAATCGTGTGAATCGAGAGCTCGAAACGAACCGGGCGAACGGCGCTGCGACGAGCGACAGCAACAACGAACCAACCACGAACAAAGTGCGTATACGACTAGGTACGAGCTCAGCGCTGCGATTGCGCGCTGCCCGACTGCGCTGTCGTTGGCGGCGCCAAAACCGGCAGATGTCGCTTTGCGGCGCTGTCGCTGTAGCGTGCGAGCGCAACGGCTGCGCATGACGCGCCACGAGTGCGAGCGAGATGGCAGGCGTTGTTTGCCAGCGCTCGCTAACCACACCAATGGCAGGGCAGACAACCGGTTTGACGTCGCGTCGCTGCCGCCGCTCGGCCTGTGTGTGTGCATCGGTGTGAGCTGTCGCGGCAGCGGTTGGTGTTGAAACCGCACCAATACCATAAATTTTATCAATGGAGACGGCGCAGACGAGGGGCGCCCCCAGCGGCTTGTGCGGTTGTGTTTCTCTGTTCTCTTTTCACTCAGTTGTTTTTTTTTTTCAATATTTCGTATCAACTTTGTAGTTGGCTTTCGTCTAGTTTTATGGCGCCCCCCTTCCAGCCACCCACTTGAGGCGTGGCTAGCAGCAGCAACAGCGGCAGCAGCAGCAGCGGCCCTCTTTGGGGGATTTACAACATTATCAACATTTATATTTGCATGCAAATTTTGTATTTTTTTCGAGCTGGCATTCTTTGGGTTTTACGGTTTTTGGACGACGGCGACGGCGACGGCGGCGCTCGCTGCCATTGAAAGTGCAAATATTTTGACATTTTAAATAATGTTGATTAAATGCAAAGGTTTCAATTATTAAATTGATTGCTGAACCTGTAATTTTTGTTTCAATTCTGTTATTTGGCTGCGGCACGCAATCAACAGTTGCATTAAGATGAATAAAATGAAGAAAAAGCCGTTGTTTATATAATTAAAACATGAAAATGTACAAATTGTATTTTGATGAAATAGTTTTAAAATTATATAAATACATTTCTTACAATTTTTTATAACTTCATTAAGACAGCCGAATATTTCGAATAACTCAAGTTTTTTTGGGCTTTACTTTAATATTAAAGCCACTTGAAGACAACTAGCGCCATCTACTTGCCCAAACTGAGCAACTTGACAGGCGACAGCAACAACAAAAGGCAACAAACCAGTCAAACTGGCCCACAACTTGACGTCGCTCAAACGGCACAGGTACTAAAATACAAAACACACAAGCACACACACACAGGCACACTCACCAATACTCATACACTATGCTATGCACGCCCCCAGCACGACACAGCGTAGCACAACACACACACACACACTCACATGCATGCATGCTTAGATGTATGCAGAGAGCGCATGCGCTCTCTCGCTCTCTGACGCCGCCCACTGGTGAGCAACAAATTCAAAATGGCGACACGTCGCTGTCGCTTTGCAGCGCGCACCGAGCAGGCAGCGCGACAAGCGAAACCGTTTTCATTCACAAGACGGCGCCCGATGCCGGGTCACCTTTTGAAGACAAGCAGAACCTTTAACAGAGCCGCGCAAGCTGTGAGCAGGGCCCCCTCCAGTCGCCCGCACAGAAGTTGTCACCTGTGCGCCCCGAGGAGGATTTCCGCTTTGACGGGGTTTTTTGCCGCTGCTGTCGCTGTGGCCGTTGCATATTCATAAGGCATAAGGCAATTAGCGGGCCCAAGTAAAGCGCAGTCTTATTGTTAGAGACAAGAGACGTGCATCGGATCAATACGATTGGCTGATCCGATTAAAACTGTAATCCCTAACACAAACGGCTGCGGACTGCACTAATTTGAGGGCAGTAAAGTAAAATGCACGTAATTGTGGCAATTAGTTAATGAAATATTTATTAAATGCAAATTATGATTGGCTCTGGCCACTGCTCACTTTCCCACTACCAACGAGTATGTGTGTGAGTGTGTGTGTGTGTGTGTGAGTGTGCACCTGTGTATCTGTGTGTGTGTGTGGTTTGTCTGTGTGCTGTCTCTTCCAAATAATTGCACATAAATCGTATAGCAAACACGTGCAGTGCAAATATGTCAAATCAACGCGTTTGCAAGTCAATTTCGCAACAAATGGCCATTAAATTAACTTGTCTAAAAGTTTACATCGAATCTTTAATGCTGGATTAGCGGCCGTTATAAGCTAATTAATAACTTGATCGGCTTAATAGTATAGAGAGAAGTCAATACGATTTATTGAGTGCAGACACATTAATAGAGTTGCTTTGACTCTGTGTGTGCAAGTGGATCGAAATTTAAGAAAGTTGTTAATTTGGTTTATGAAGTCGCAAGTTAACTTAGAATATGGATGCAAGCCTAAATAAATTATATAATTAAATGTAATAATTATTACACTCGTTCATGAAGTGAATGGAGTATATTGGCTTTGGATTTGTCCGGATAAACCTAAAAGCTAGAGACTTTTGGAAAATATATACGATATCTTCAAGAGTTTTAAAGCCAGAACTATAATATCCATATATTCATAGCTTTGATAGAGTTTTATACTTATATATATATATATTTTTTCTTTTTATATATTTTGGACTAAGTATCAGAAAATTAGAATTGGATCTTAAAGCTAAAGAAAATGAATATTTGACCCAAGTATTTAACTTTGTTAATAGCTCTCTGTATAGTTAATAATAGTAGCTAGACATGAAGTGTGGGGTATATAAATACAGAGATACAGATCCCATTTGTGCATTTCGTACAAGAACTTTTTCATTATTATAATATATTTCACAATATTTATGAAAAAACGAAATACAATTTGGGATCTTATTAAATAAATAATAATTATAAATCATAAATTAAACTATATTTTAATAATAAACGAAACTTGAAAATATATTTCAATATTATATAAAAATTTATTTTTGACAAAATATTTTATAAATATATTTATAATAAAATATGGAAGTACATTTTGATAATAAAAGAAATATGAAAAATATTTTGTAAAAATAAATCTTTAAAAAAATATAAAAACTGTGTTCGAAAATATATTTGAAAAATATATAATAATAACCATGAAATATGCATATTTTCAAGCACAAAATTTTTTTTGATATAATTATAATAAAGGTAAAATTTCACTGTCATACACAAGACGAAAGTATTTCCCAATTACAAGCTCCAACTTGGTCGCTACTTAATCAATTAAGTAAGTAAATAGCTAAACAAGCTCTGCACTTTTCACATTGATGGCTCACTTTATGCGTGGCCGCCCCAGTAACTAAATCAGGAGAAAATAACAGCTACAACAACATGAGAGAGAAAATAACAAATCACCCACTAAATAAACGTAGCATTCGAATACGGAAGCCTAATCGATTTTATTACCAAATAACATTAGTGGCCAGAAATGAAAGCCAGGCGCCGTCAGTGCAATGCAATGTTGGACAAATGAGACGATTAATTTTGTTGGGCCTAGACCAAGACGAAGGTAAGCTAAACAACGAGAAGAAGCACAAACGACCCCAAAAATCAACGGAAAATTTGAAATGCACAGCAAAACGCCCACAAGACGAGGCAAAAGGGGCAGAGGGGCAGCGGGAAAGCGCAAAATGTCAAGGGTTCTTCACAATATGGAGAGGAGAGGTCACGGCGAAGGCGTACCAAAAGAACGAACGAACAAAAAAAACTGTATAAGAGGAAGAGACGCACGGAAACACCTACGAAAGGCGGGCAATAAAAGCAAATGAAAAGCAATGAGCGACCCCACTTGCCCTCTCGCTCCGTCCCGCGCTGCCTTGCGCTCGCTAGCTCGCTTCAAGCCAAAGTTGACGGGCAATACAATTTATCATTTAAATAATAATGTGCCACAAATGACGAGAGGGACACACACACGCACGCACATGCACACAAAGGAGCAGGCGGCAGGAGTGCTCGCGAGCGAGATGGCTAGCGTCTATAAATCAATCAAATCCACAGCAGCTAGAGCGAGCAGCAGCATGTCTCAGTTTATTACATTTTTGGGGGTTGATGCAAGCTCAATGAAGTGAAATGGAAACTGACGACGACGGCGACGACGACGTTGCTGTTGTTGTTGTTGTTGCTGCCTTGCTCACTTGACCAAATGAAATGCGAAACAACGCGCTCAAATTACATTTTAATGAGTGCGCTCTAGTAGCAAAAAACCACAGGCTGACCTCACAGCAACAACTACAACTACTACAATAGCAACAACAACAACAAGCTAACAACCAGCTGAAGTAGCCAAAGAGAACTAACAGAAGAAAACTAAAAATCCATTCGATGCGCCTTTCAACGCCATAAATTTTATGCATGCATCTGCACATGGCTGGGAAGCTGTAGGGCGAACGTTTTTTATGAATTTGTTTATGATGTACGAGGAGTCGCTGATGAAAGCGCCGCAGCAGGCGCCAAATTGGGTCAGGCTACAGCGGGCTGTGGGACCGCCTGTGGTGCAGCAGCATTAGCGCTGAGCCAAAGGAAGCGACAATGGAGCTGCCAATCTCTCGCTCTCTTTCTTTCACTCGCTCCAACTCTCTCCCTCTCTCTCTCTCTCACACACACTCTTTGTATTGACATACAATTCGAAATAAATCAGAGTTTACGACTTCATTGCACTCGGAGCACAGCTTGAAGCTCTGGGCTCTGGGCGGCATCTTTCAAGCTAAGCTGAAACGTCGCTGGTGGCTGCTTGGCCGCCTGGCTGCCTGGCTGCCTGGCGGGTTGGCGCTTCGAGCATCCTGTGTTAATTGGACGCCATTGGACGTCGTCAGTGCCAGTAAATTGTGCAGCGCCACTTGCTCATTTGCTGATGTGTTCATTGAAAAGTATCGATGCTGTCGCTGTCGCTGCATCTGTTGCAAGTGCTACGTCGTACGCGTGCGCCTTTTTGTGCATTCCTGCGGCGACAATTAATCAATGTCCGTTGGCATTCCGCAGGTCGGGCGAAACGAAAGACTTAGGCAACAAACTTGCCGGCTACCCTTTGGCTTTCTAGCCCCAAATCCAACGAGCTCAACCTCCGGTGTTAAACAATTTCACACCTGGGAAACCTTTAAAGCAGCGTCACCCCAAAAAAATACAAATAAAAAAAAAATACCCAAAATGAAATGTTTTCAAATTTGAAAATAATTGTTGACACTTTTTGTTGTGTTGGCACTTGTAGTCGAGTTGCCGTTGCCGTTGTCATTGTTGTTACCTGCCCATCCACGTAACAAGTGCTCGTGTATGTGCGCCTCTTGACTGCACATGCGCATAGGAAAATAGGAAAAACTTCCGGCAGCGCGAACGAAAATTTAGTTGTGTCACATTAAAAAGCAATTATCACCTTAAATTAACCAACGTCCCATCAAATATTCAAATTGCGCGGCTCACATTTTATCTAATGACTTTTCAAAAACTCCACACTCACAAAAAAACAGAACTTTAGAAAAAAACTAAAAATGACTCGTAATCATAAAGTAGAAAAGTTTTTTGTTTTTTTTCAGTCTACGCGGGGGCGTTTGGCTCAAATTAACTTGTTGCTATTTTTGATTGGGAGCGTTTCCCCCGAGAATTTAAAACTGTGAAGGGTGGGGTTGGGGTTACATTTGACTGCGCTTTTAATTCGTTTTAAATTATATTGTACTTGGCGTTGTCTGTGTGCCCAGTGCCAATGGGTAAAGAGAGTGTAATGTTCTTGCTGGGAAGTATGCAACAGGCAGAGGGGGAGATGAGTGAGGTGTAGGGAGTGGATGTTGAGAGTAAACAATACAAGATGGGGCAAGATTTGAGAGTGTAATCAAAGGCTGACTAGATCTAGTCGGCACAAGATCTGTTCATTCTGAGAGTGCAATCAACAGCTTGCTGATCGCATTCTCAGGATCAAGAGCTGACTGCATCTATTCTTGTCTATTCGTCCTTTAAGGTAGATCAGGCTGCTAGGTAGATCAGGCTGCTGCCCTAGTTCACAAAGAATAACCCAAATAACAAGATAAAAACGTGTCCTCTATCTCAAATACCCAATATCATTCCATATATACCTCCAGTTGTAAGCTAACAGACTTGCAACCACAATTCATCATCACCTGCAGGGTATCTTTAAGTCAATCACTTACAACTGGAGCACTCCACACACTTTTTTTGTGTAATTTCTTTACATTTTTTCAATGGCTGGCTTTTCCTTTAGTTTAATTTAGCATTGAATCCCATTTTGACAGGCCGAACTTAACGTTGAATAATAACAAATAGGTATGGCACACTGTGCACTGTGCGCACAGTGTCACGCAGGCTGTGGTAAAGGCTGAGCCACACCAATTACTCCACACGGATTTAATTTTATGCTAATAGTCGCAGCTGTCAAAACAACATTTCAAGTCAACTCAACTTAACAAGTGCCTGTCAAATATTTATTAAATAATTTTTACACAAATAAAAATGGAATCAATTTTAAATTGATTTACTATAAAGGTGGTGAGAGAATTGAATTGCGTTTTAGAATATTTCTATGGATATGTTTTGTTTATTATAAGAAATATTTTTATATATTTTACTGTAAATATTTTTTAGTGCATTTTTGTCTTTCTTATTTCCATTTGTCTTCAGATTTCCCTCGTTTGCATTTATATCCAAAATCGTTTCTCTCGGCCACTCAATACGCATTTCCCCATGCTTTCGAAGCACTGTGCAGTGTGCTTTATGCTCGATTATCAAACAGCTTGGGCAACTACAACAACAACAGCAATAGCAACAATGACAACCAACTAGGCTGAAATTTGTGTTTTGACGGAAACATTTGTCAGCGTTTTTTTTTTTGTCACCAATTGTGGCGCCCAAAATGCTTGACACGGGGCGACGCCATGGGCGCTGCACAAAGCAACAAAACATGTATGGAAAATGGAGAAAAATTGTAAACAAAATGGAGAAAACAAAATTGAAACGCATTTGAACAATTTAATTAGATTTGGAAATATAATTGAGAGCAGCCTAGCATGTGTCGGTTGGCAACGAAAGCGAGATTACAAGTGTGTGTAGGTGTGTGTGTATGTGTGTGGGTGTGAGTGTGTGTGTGCATGTGTGAGTGTATATCTATACACTCTATTCTATTCTAGATACGATAGCATTCCCAAATCTTGCTCCAGTTTCGACAACTCTCATACCCATTGCGAGAGTAGAGCCTTGACGTTAGGCAGACAACAGACGAGCACCCAGCCAGACGAGTACACTCTCCAACAGAATAGAGCAACAGCTCAGATGCAAACGTTCCGCCGTAAGACTTTGCATCAAGTCGCTCGGGCCGACAATCGAACTTAACAAATAGTCGGGATCAAATGCCAACTCGGCCGGGCATTGGGCAGGACAAGAGCCGCTTGTGTTCACATTATGACAGCTTAAATCGATCAACAGCTGCAGCCGATTGTTCATGGAAACAACTAAAAATTTAGTACAAGCCACTGAAGAAATGTGGAATTAGTGATAAAGCAAAGCTGATTCGATGCTTTTTAGATTTCAATTTGAATTAATATAGAATGTAAATAAAGCAAATATATAGATACATATACTATATATGTGTATGTGTGCGTATAAAATTAATTGCCAGGATGCGGCTTATGGAGTTGGGGAGAGCAGCCTTTGAGTGATATGATTTATATTGTCTTGAGTCGGCGGCGCCACACTCAAACCTTCGGCGGCATCTTTAAAGTCTGCTTAAATGAGTGTGAGTGTGTGTGTGTGTGTGTGGGTTGATGATGATGAGAGGCGGCTGCGCTTTTAATTTCTGTTTTTGGCCCGTTTTCCAGAATTTCATTTGCTGCAGACACCCTTTGAAATGAGGCAAGGTAAAAGGATTCAGCGCCGCGCTGCGCCGCGCCGCATGCAACCTGTACAGTCTTCACACTTTAGCGCTCCAGTTTCCGTTTTTGCACTAATCCGAATGTCGAGCAATTCGCATTTCGCATTTCGCTGTCGCCTATGTGCGCTCGCTGCTGTTAATTATAATCAATTTTACCTGTACAGGTGCCACACGCTGTGCGGGCGTTTGTTGTTAATGAGTTGTCGTTGCCTGTTGCCCGTTGCCTGCTCTAATTTGTTGAGCCGGATCAGTTGACTGATCCTCTCTGCGCTGGGCAAGGTCATTGCTAGCGCCAGGTCGCATTTGCCAACTGGGTTAATGCTAATGCGCAGCAGAGGCAGCAGCAACAGCAACAGCAACGGAGGCAAAGTTCTGGCCCACTTTGTGGCATGCAAATGAGGCTTAAGCTCACAAGTCAGCTAACGGTTGCTGTTGCTTTGGCTGCCGCTGCCGCTGCCACTGCTGCTGCTGCCACGCCCCTGCGCTGCTCAACGCCCGCAGCCGTTAGGCAGCATCTATCAAGGCTGACTCCAAAACAGAAGACGCTCGACTCCCGACTCCCGACTCTCCATCGTCGACATGTTGGCCATGTTGTGCATTATAAAGTGCAGCACGGCTACCAGTTAAGTGCATGTTGCTGCTGGCATCGGTAGGTGTGGAAACTATGTTGCTGCCGCATGTTGCTGTGTTGCTGTGAAAATGTTGCTGCCACGTACGTGGCTCTGGCCGGCTGGCCAGAGAAACAGAAAATATCGCATAACGCCACGGGGCCCAAAACCTTTTTTCCATACCCACTGCAACTCAGTTTTGGCTGAGCTAAGCAGGGTATGTTGCCGTTGTGCAAGCAGTTGGCAACGGGAAGGAAAGAAACTGTAGAGAAGGGAAGTTGTAGGTAGTATATTATGTCATAGAAAATTCATGAGTAAGGGGGAATATTTGAATCAAAAACATTTTTTTTAACACCAATTTTTTTAATTACAAATCAATTTAAAAAAAAAAAAACTTATACATTTTTTAAAAAATGCAAAAAGTGTTTTAAAATCTAATAACACTTAAACAGCTTTTGAATAATATTAAACAATATATAAACGTTTTAAGAAAATTTAAAAAAAAAATATAAATATATAAAATTAAAAAACATATTTATAAATATTTAAAATCGTTAAGAACATTTAATTTTTTTTTTTTAAATATTAATGTATAAATATAGTATACAAAATATAATACAGAGATAACCCATCATTAAAATAAGAGTGACCATAAAAATATATATTTTTAACCATGCTTAAAGAAAACAAAGAGAAATGTTTCAGCATTTTATAGGGCATCTCTGGAGTCTCTCAGGCTCACCTAGAGCACCTTTTACTTGTTTTCATTTCGGGCGCTGTGCTAACCAAGTGGGCGCGTTCACCTGATGTTGCTGCGGCAACAGCAGCATCCGCAGCAGCACATGGCCATGGCCAGCCGTAGAACAGCTTCTGTGCAGCATGGCCAGCTGGAAGGCCAAGGAAAGGAGCCAACTGCAATTGCAACTGAAACTGGAATCGGCTTTTGCTCTAACTGCGACCAGGGCTCTGGTCGACTCGGCTGTGGCATGGGCTTTCTTTTCATTCATGCACTCTGGCGTGTTCGGGTTTGGCAACCAGTTGCCAGGCCATATAATTACCGCATCCATGTCGCTGCGAGTTGCTACTTCATAAATTAGCATGCCGCCCCAGACGTCCCAGCCGCCCCAGACTCGGCCGACTTCCATACGCTCCATTTGCAGCGCTTTGTCATTGCCATGGCCCAGCGCATAGCGCTTGGCATAGAATGCGCTGCACTTTTCTCGCCAAATGTTTTCCATGGAAACGGACCAAGACGAGAACTGCTAAAAAATGCAGAAAGCACAAATCACAAATCGCATTGGCAGCGGCCATTAGGCTTCCGTGCTGCCTAGTTGTGCCTCGCCATGTGGCATGCGGCCCAGACGCAGCCGAATGCCAGCCGCCTGGGGCCAAGCTGCTGCTCCTGATGCTCCTGCTGCTCGTTTTCCTTGAATTTCGCAGCAACATTGCAACGCCCTCGTCCGCGTCCTGCTGCGTGCTCTGCCGCGCCTTGTTAGGGCTGCACGAAAAGCTCGTTTTGATTTCTGCTCCGTTTTTTTTTTCTGATTTTTTTTTGCTCTTTTGGCCAGCCCCTGCCTGCTGGCTCGCCGCTTGTTGGCTGACCCACAAACAATTTGTTTTTGCATTTCGCT
The DNA here is from genome assembly GCA_035046225.1 of Drosophila pegasa. NCBI lineage: Eukaryota > Metazoa > Arthropoda > Insecta > Diptera > Drosophilidae > Drosophila > Drosophila pegasa. The sequence continues at coordinate 4,847,766 of JAWNOD010000076.1, read as the reverse complement.
GGCGGGTCTCGCAGAGCGACTGGCGACTGGCTATGATAGCCGCCACCCAAAAAAAAAAAAATAAAACAAAACTATATATATGCAAAACTGGACTCTTGCTGGAAGCACTTCATACTCTAAATACCCTTGCTAATTATAAGTATTTGCATAAAGAGTATGAAGTGGCATTGGTTCGAATGTGAAGCGAGAGGGTATACGAGTAGTATACGTAAAAGCGTGGGTAGTTAGAGTGTATAAGATGAGAATGAGGATGGGCAGGAATAGTCTGAATGACTGTATATATTGTGAAAGTATAAGATGAGCATGAGTAATATAAGCGTGAGCTGTATAAGTATAAGTTTAAGAGTATGAAGTGATGCTATGAGTATAATATAATAATAATAATACTATATTATAAGTAGAGACATGTAAGCTATAAAGATAGGAGAGGGAGAGTATAAGAGCAGGGAGTATTAGTCTTAGAGTAAGTAGTAGAAGTAAATGCATGCATACTATGAGTATATGCTTTTAATTGTAGTTAGTATAAGTGCACTAAGTATTGTATTAGTATACTTATCATAGTATAAGTAATGAAATAGGCTGAAGCGAACATTTCATGACTATAATTCCATTAGTATAAGTAAAAGCAAAAGTGGAATGAGTAAAGAAATGATAGGCAATAGCCAAGAGCAGTATGAGTATAAGAATGCTGCCTATGACTGTAAGCTTTCATAATATAAGTAAGAGCTTGCACACTCTGTGCATCAGTGGTTTAAGTAGAATGATGAGTAGTATAAGTAGAAACATGCACACTATGAATATAAGCATGACTCAATATAAGTGAAATGAGTAACTTAAGTAGAAGCATTAGTAACATGAGCAGAAGATGAATGTGAGTGTAAGCAAATACAGTATAAGTATAGGCAAATAAAATGCAAACCAAGATGCAATTTTAGATACCTACTTTACATTTTTATTATGATTTAATTCGAACTGAACTGAACAAGTCAAGTTTTACTTGCATTACTTCCGCCTATGCTCTCTCCCAGTGTAACTTAGATATATGCATAAGAATCAATTTCTCTGGACCCATTACAAAGTTGTTAACAAAGTTGTTAGGCCCACAGTCGAGTGTGTATGAATGGAGCTGGCCTTATAAGGAAGCCTCAAGAGAAAGAGAGGGAAAAAACGTGGGGCAGAATACCACGCACTCGACATCATTATCACGATCGGGCCACGATCTGGCGTCAGGTTCAGAGCGACGAACTGGTTCCTTGGAACGTTCACGTTCATTGCGTGACTGCGATTCAAGGTTTTTCGCTTTCGGAAATATATTATAGTAGTCGTAGTCGCCGTCGCCGTATATCTCGTAGTGTGCGAAATTGTGGATTTCAGGAAATCAATCTTGTTGCCATTAAATCGCATGGCAATCGGTATTTGGCTTTTCGTGTTTATTGTTTTACAACTTTTGAGCAGCGACAGAAGCGTGTTGCAGCCCTTAGCTGAGCAACTGAGTCGCGCTCATCATTAGCCGGGGCCAGCAGACAGGTCAAGAGCGAGGGGCCGAGGGAGCAGCGCATTGGCGTATTTGTTCGTTCACGATGACCGCAGGCAAGGCTCCGGCATGAGCTCTACTCTGGTCTCTGGCCTGTTCTCTGCTCTTCCATGGCCGGTTAACACCCAGTGCCACAGCCCCCCGAAAAAAAGAGGAAAAAAATGAATGAGAGCTGGCCACGATGCGGCAGACAGGCGGCTGCCACTGCCACTGATGATGTGGATGTGGACGCTCAACCTGGCCGCTGGGCATCAACTCGTAAGCGTTTTTGAAGACCTCCAGTGCAGCACGCGATTTATATACGACACCACATCGAAAGGAAATGGCGCAGAGACAACAGACCAACAGCAGCAACAACAGCAGCACGAGTCGCTCGGGGTGTTTCCTTACGGTTCTATAAATCTCCAACTCCAACTCGAAAAAAACTTTATTTTTATTAATGATTTCACTTGAATTTGTCTGAAGTCTTAAAGTTATCTTTTTTATTCTCTCCGTTTGGGCCAAATGGCGACTGAGTTTTGGCCAAGGTTCTATGAATCAAAAGTCGAAAGAAAAATGTACTTTTAATTGGATTAATTGGATTAGTCAAAGTCAACCGAAGAGCCGCAAACTGTAAACAACTTCAAAACAACTCATTTAGCGCAACACGTGCAACACACACACACACACTCGCACAACATAATTTTTTTGAAATGCTAATAAAAGATAGATTTATCATCTACAATGCAACTGGCAGCAGTCAGCAGGCGCTACCATAATGATTTAAGCAAATACTTTCAGCCTCAAGAGGAACCTAGAACAACAAAACCCTACAAAAAAGACAAGAGAACAAAATGGGGGAAGACGCTGTAAAACGCTGCATCATTGCGCTCAGGGCTCAGCATCTGATGAGGGTACGCGGGACAGACGAGCGCTGGCAGTCGGAGTTGGAGCTAACATATCCAAAGACAAGCCAAACACTTGCGTGTGTCACTGCGCTGACGCTCAAGTGCTCAGCCAGGCACCAGGCACCAGCTCCAACTCCAACGCCAACTCCAACTCCGACTCCAATCACCAACTCCAACTCCAATAGCAGCACCTGTAGCAGCTGCTGCTGCTGCTGCTGTTATGGAAGCTCCGGGTGTAGAGCCTGCAGACTGAAATGAAAATTAAGTCATCAAGCCCAGGCAGGCAGCCAGCCAGCCAGCTAGTGTCTCTCCACGTTGAAGTAGGTGCTGTAAGTCCCAAAATCTATACAGATAAAACACAAATGTAAGCATAATCAGACAACAACAAATACACTAAAAGAAGTATAAGGCTGGGAATATGAGTTCAATGAATTAAATACATATATAATCTTATGAATAAAACTTAATAAATATTTACAATATTAAAATATAATTAAGAATATTATTAAAATTTGAAATATTTTTAAAATATTTATTTATGCATCTCTTAAATGTATTTAATATTATATAAGCATCTTTATTTATTTTTAAAATAGTAGTTAAAATATATTAATATATATCACTTAAGTCCAGGAAGCCTCAGATAGAATACACTGCAGGAAAAATAATATAAGTATATGCTCGATTGATTGATTAATTTAGTAATTTTCTTAATTTCTTAAATTTAAACAGTTTTTTCGCTCTCAAACATTTTTTATAAAGTATTAAATATGTTTTAAAATTTAGATAGATAAATTTTAGATGATAGTAAATTTCTTTTCATAACCTTATATTTCTCAACATCTAAAATATTCTCATTTAAATTTTATATTTGCTTTTGAGTTTCAAGAAATTGAACTTCTACAACTAGCACACATTTTTTATCAGTGCATGGTTAAGCGTGTAGCTTGTAGCTGCTCAGACACTTCTTGATGAGATTTCAGCTCATCAGCATTTCGTGTCTGGTTGGGCGAACGCGTTACAAGTGCCTGGCGACGGTGTCTCCAAGCGCAGACCCACTCCCAGACCCATTTCCAGATCCCATTCTCAGTCTCAGCCTCAGTCTCAGCCTCAGTCTGAGTCTCAGTTCCAGTTTCAGTCGCAGTTGCTGCAGATGATGAATGGGCCTGGTTGACATATGAGGGTTTTAATCGTTATAGAAAGCCTACGCATGCGATTCGAGCATTAAACTGAAACAAAAAATGAATTTTACGTTCTCGACTTTTTTTCTCTTCGAATTCTAAGCAAACGAAATGTAAATGTGTATATCATATATAGCGGCTCTTCTGCTTGTTCGACTTCGTCTGTATTGTGGCAACTCCCACGCCTTATTATCCTTTGCGGTTTGCGCTTTCTCCTGGGTCAGCGCGGCATCCTTTTCAACTGGCCGCCACACACTTGAGTTTGCAACGCTTCATGGAGCGCCTCGCCTCAGACAGGATCAAACGGCTTTCAACAACTTTTCGCTGGCCTTTTGTTAGAGGCCTCGAAATCGAACAATGCCAGACACAAATCAAAGCGGCGTAAGAAGAGAAAAAAAAGGAAAAGCTGAACAGCGGCAAATGTCAGTCAGCCTATTGATTATGATCATCAAATTATTGAGCGCCTATCGACATCGGCCTCAGCCTGAGATTGGGCACAATACGCCCCCTTCCGCAACAAATGCGGCCAGCCTAAGGAGGAGGCTGTGGCAGCAACTGTTGCTGCTGCTGCCGCTGCCGTTGCCGTTGGTGTTGCCGCTGCTGATGAAGACAAGTAACAACAAAACTGCTGACACAATCGCAGCAATTAAATCGTATGACGCGGCGGCAATGCCAATGCAATCGAAGTCAATCGACAACGAGGCTGAGAGTGAGGCAGAGTGTGAGGGAGTCGTCGGCTGGCTGGCTCTCGAGGAGCGCATCTCGACAGCGATAAACGATTTTTGGTTGCGTCTTTAACAGGTGAGAAAATGGGTTCAACAGCGAGGCACAACATGAGTGTGCCGTGCTCTCCCTCTCTCTCTCTCTGCCTCTCTCTCTCTCTGTGTTTCATTCATGAGTCCTGACATCGTCTAATTCAATTGTCCAGCTCTTTGGCGCTATGACTGGCCAAAAACGAGCGAACGCAAAGGGTACGAGGCACACGGTTGGACCAATGATTGTTTTCGGCCACTAGATCGCATCAGCGGATTGCTCGCATTTCATTCGCTCCAATGGACCATTTACTTTGAGCGACACAGCAGATCTGCATGGCCGATGGTCGCTGCTGCTGCTTTCAAGTTGCTCGTAGATAATTTCACCAATCAATTGAACTGAACTTCCGTTTCGATTGCGTGTCAGCGATAAAAATACATAAATATAATATACACGTTTTTGATTTTACCTCTTTTTTTGACGGGGGATTTTTCCACAGCAATTCTCATCTCTTTTTTTTTTGGTATAATTTTTGGCGAGGTCGCGTTTTTTTTCTATAAATAAACATGATTGCTTTATCTTTGAGTGCTTGGCTTTGAGTGTTTAATCCAGAAAGCTTTGTGGTTCATAGGAGGCTATAATGACCAATTTTTCAATCTGTCATTGGACTATCTATAGAAACTGCAAAACTGTTTGGACTTTTATATCTATAAATAGATTTGATTGGAGGTTTACTTTATAATAATATTCTGGCCTTGTGTATGTGGATAATTTGTAAATTATTCTATAGAGTGCAATCTTTGGTAGAGCCACTGAGGGATCGGCGATCTGGGTTTGAGGTCCAAGCTTCTTTATGCAGGCTTGATGTAATTGTTTTAGTCGTTGACTAAAGTCAACCAGGATACAGCGCGCTTCAAGTTCTTCGCTCAAGTTAAATATTTTGTATATCATTCAAGCTATTTTCCTATAAAATGTTTACTATTAAACTCTGGTTTGTTCATCTTCAAATCAAATAAAATTGGGTTCTGTATCATTCCAGTTTAAAAAAAAAATTTTTTGAACATAAAAGCAAACATCATGATAGCGCCATATTTATATGCATCTTCTATAATATAAAATATATTGCATGGCATAGTAGAGTGTATCATTATTTATATACTTATAAGTTCAACTAAGATTAGATTCTCAATAAATAAAAAAAAATATATAAACACTAAGTACTAATTTAATTATTATAATATATATTTTGTCCCTCTTAAGGCATTAACATAAATTCTCTCTCTCTCTATCATATTTACATCATACTAAATACTTCAAAAGTTCTTAGACTATATGCAGTTAGAGCCGCAAAAAAAAAAATTCTGCTAGGCATCCAGTAATATTCAATAAAAGTAAAATTTGTTCTAGATTTGAGTCCGGTCTAATCCATGGCGCAGATTTGGTTCGTTCGCTGGATGCTCGAGGTTCAGTTTTTTTTTAGACTTTTTTCGCTGCTGCCTGCAAAGTTTCCACGCTTGGCAAGGCTGGCGGCAAATTGCGACCAATTTATTAATTCACAAAACAAAAATGGCCAACAGCAACAAAAAAAAAGCAAAAAAATATATAAATAGAAAGAAAAAACGTTGTCAAATGGAAAACGCAAATCCTATTTGTCAATTTATTTGCGCAAGTATGCGTGCAACCAGCTACAGCGGCAACAACAACAGCAGCAGCAGCAGCAACAACAAAATGTCAATTGCTTAAGCAAATTGCGCATAATTGACTTTTTTCCAATTGCTCAACGGGCATTGTTCAGCGGCCACACGGAGGCCACAGTCGGAGAGTCACAGCTGCCCGCTTAGATCCAGCAGCCCCTGCCAATGCCCCCGACCCGACTCCAGCGATCCTCCACGCCCCCCGCCGCCGCTGCTGCCGCCGCCGTCACGCCCTGTCTATAAAACTGTCCGCGCCAATGATTTAATTTCCCAAATATATATTTTTTGTTGGCTGGAGTGGGGCATAAATCTTGACCAAGTGTCAACAACAACAGCAACGAGCGCGGAGCGTTGTAGGTGGCCACAAAGGAAAGTTGCCGCGGCGGCACGTTGCATGCATTCAACAATGTGGCAACATTTTCGATAATTTTTATGGTTTGTTTTTGCTGCAGCTCATTAAAAACTAGAATAGAATTGGAAATGGAAAGAAAGGAAAAGAAAGGCAAAAGGACATAAGTTGGCTGGCAGCCACACCTACGGCCAACGGCCTGGCAGGATTTGTGGTTCGCCCCCTGTTGCCTGTCCGCCTTTGGCCTGTTGCACGAATGTGTCGCATTGTCTCTCGCTCTAACAATTATTGCTCTTTTGTTGCTCAATCTGCCGCAACACTTGTGTCCTCCGGCATTGTGTCCTGCTGTCGGCCGTTTCATAATTTCCGCTTAAAAGGATTTCACAGTTTCTAGCATTATTGAGTGTCTAGCCCAACATGGATGGGTCCGAGTGTGTGAATGTGTGTGCGTGTGCGTGTGTGTGCTGTCCATAGTTAATCCCATTGACATTATAATGAGCCGCCTTTGTGCTGTGTGGCTCTAAGCACTTATGTCATAGCCAAAGCCACCAACTGCGGCCCAAGTTCTCTGACCAAAACACGCAAAAGCGTAGCTACACTTGAAGAAAAAACGAAAATATATTATATGGTAGTATATATCGTATAGTATTAATATAAATATTTATGAAAAGATTTATGGAATAAGCCGATTTAATCTTCTATATATATATTCTCAATATAACTATATGCTTGGCCTTTAAATTCATTTAAAGTAGCTTAAAAATACTATATGATACTCTTGAAAATATTAAAAAAAAAGAATCAAAAGTCTCTTGAACAATATTTTTTTCAGGCTTAAAAATGATTGCAATATATTTTTTCTTACCTCAAATTTTATACAAAATTCCTTAGTAAACGATTTTACCAAAAAGTCTCACCGAAGGCTTTAAATATTCAAGTGTAAAAAAGTTAGTAAAATTCTAAAAAAGATTTCCTGATTTTTCGTAAGTCAAACGAAAGTCTGACACTATATTCCCACTTTAAACTTTTGATTTCAGCTGGCTCAAATCGTTTCGCTGAGTGTAGTCATGCGAGGGGAAATGTCGCCATGTTGGCGTCTTTTGAAACGGAAGCGTTATCCAAAAATACGAATAGAAATATACGGATAGTCGCGCAGTCGTGTAGTCTAAACATACAAATAGCGTGTTGCGTGGCGGCAAAAGTGGCCCCTATCATTATAGCTGTCGTCTTGGCTCGAAGATTTTTTGACTGGTTTTTTTCTCTTCTCATTTTTAACTCATTTTTTGAATTGGTCAGCAGCAGCAGCAGTGGCAGCAACGGCGGCAGCAGCGGCGGCGGATGCGCTTCCAGGGGCTAGGCAGCCGCTCGATAGCTCAGCGGCCAGCAGCCCAAGCCTCTTAGTGATTTCTAGGCCCGAAAAAAAAATTGTTGCATGTAACATTTTTTATTCTTTGTTTCTTTGTCTTTTTTCGGGGCAGAGGGCAGCCCCACCAGCACCACAAAAAATAAAATTGATTTACGACTTCCGTTGGTAATGAAAATTCACTTCAAGCACAAATATTTTTTTTTTTTGTTTAATTTTTTTGAGCTACTTCATTTTGTTGGCAGCGCCGATTGGCAGCCCATTTGGCAGGCAGCGTTTGGTTTTATAGACTCATTTAAGGCGATTATTTAGCAATTTTTTAACGTTTGCCATACATACAAATTGTGAGAGGCTGCGAGAGCGCGAGGGCGTGTTGCTTGCAGTTTTCTGAACAGCTCCAAGCTTCCAATTTCCAGCAGCAGCAGCTCCATCTCGAGCATCCAGCTCCAGTTAGTGGCGAAATTTATGAGGCAGCAAGTGAATCATTTAAGTTAATGACTTTCAAACGTGTTTCACAGCATACGGCTTACTTTATATATATATTTATATATATATATACATATTGTTGATGCCTGATTGACTTGGCCAGATTCTGTAGAGTCGATGTCTGCAGCTGGCTGGCTGACGCATTGGCCAAGACTAGTAGCGCGCCTTGATTGATAATCCGTTGATTGAATTATGAGCGCAACTCTAATTTGGCTAGACTATAGAAGCTGTGCAGGTGTGAGTGTGAGTCTGTGTCTCGATCTAGACGCTTACTAGTTGCCTAGTTGCCGCCTAAATGCAGGCCTCAACTTTAGTGCCCCCTTGGCGCTTTTGGCGGCAAATCAAACTGAGACTCGACTCTAACCAAGTCCAAGAAATTGGCAAATTGGCTTTTGGCAGGCGGCACAACTCGAAGAAAAAAACTAAAGAATCAAAACGTTAAAACGTTGCCGGCCAAAGAGTAGTGACGTGGGGCATAACGACATTGTTATGGAACATGTTTTGAGGACTTAAGTATATATGTATGCATAAAAAATATAATTTTAAGAATATTTATGCTAGAAAGTTAATATAAATATTTATTAAAATCTCTTAGAAGCATATATAAATATTTATAGGTTTCTATGAGCTTTTAAATATCTATATATGTATATATTCATATAAGTTTCCTTTATATGTTGATATTAATAGATATTATTTATTATATAACTATCTATGCACATATCAATCAATGCTGAATACTATTTCATTCAAAATATATTGAATATTGTAATAAATATTTTTGAATTATGTTATTGAATGAATTATTTTTTCTAAGATAATGTCTTACTATTTTTACTTCATTGAGAATGCTAAAAAAATTTATTTGGTACAAAGCCTTGAGCGAAATTGATTGTAAAATAAATAAACTTTGGAATATCAAGCAAGAAAAGCGCTAGATAATATCCATATCAAACTAAGCCAATATATTATATGCACAAAATCAAGGTGTATACTATTATATATATTAATTCATTTATAAATTAAATCTCTAAATTGATCTATAAGTTCTTATCTATATTTATATCATATCTTGGGTACAAGAGTATTCAATGATCTTGAAGCTACATCGTAGCTGCTTCTGCGTAGAGTTCCTGTTGTTGTTGTTGTTGCTTGTGACTGATGAGCGGCTTCACGTCTGCGCGGCATCTACGTCTGCCTCTCTATATAGCCCTGCGTCTGGCTCCTCCACTCCCTGCTCTCCCTCATCCGCTGCCAGTCGCCGTCCGTCTATGCGTGCCAAAATGCCAATGGCGTTTTAATTTGAAGTCACATTTGGCAACGGCATCGAGCGCCTGTTCCAAGTCCGATCTTAATTCTCGTTTTTTTTTTTATACAACTTTTATGAGCTGCCGCATTTTATTTATTTATATATTTATAGTGTTCGAGTCGAGCCTTGCACTTTTAGTTTTTATGCGTTTATTTGGCTTTTCCGGCAGCCGGCGACTGAGGCGCAGTTTGAGCCGAGCATTTTCGACACTTGTTGCCAATACTTGTACCTGCTGCGAGTTAAGCAAAACTGGATTAGGTTCTATTTTCCTTCGCTTTGCTTTTCTTTCAGCTAAGTCCTAATCCGCCCTCATGTAATTGCGCACAGACATGGCGCCAGTCAGTGCGAGGTTCGAGCCACGGCCATTGTCATTGTCATTGTGCTCGGCTAATAGGATCAGCCATGGACGTCTGTCTGAGCCTGGCGTGAAATCCGCAAATGTTGTTTACCTTTTGGCGAAAAAGGGGTTTGCGCTGTCAGCCCATGGAAGACGTCAAGTGCATCTCGGGCCTCTACGCTCTACTTGAACGGTTTTTGTTTTGGCCAACTGCTGATTGTGGCCTTTTGTTTTTAGAGCGACACCCACGACAGCAGCAACGGCTCGAACTCAAACTTCTTTTTGGGCTCGAATGCTGCTGCTGCCGCTGCCGCTGCTGCTGCCTGGTGGTGTTGCCTCTTCTTGTTCTTGGCCGTGAGTCAACAAAAAAAGTTCGCATCGATGGGAAAATTGTGCAAACAATAAACCGCAGAAACAGGCACATCGAAAGCTCTCAAGCCAAATCAAGATATAGCCGACAAAGCACACACGCACACACACACACACACTGGTATCTACATCTTTTTTTAAAATATATATATATATCTTTTTTTGTGTATACCCTATAGCCATTATTATATTTCACTCGATAGCAATTATTGCTACCGTTTAATTGTGCGATTTTGTGGAGCTTCGACTTTGATTTTTCACACGGCTTTCGAGTGCTGCCCCCGGCCCGCTTTCGCCATGCCCCACTGGCTGCCCCCACCGCCGACTATCAGCGGCTCTTGGCTGTGAATGCAGCCACGTGGCTAATGATTCGCATTTGCCTACCTTTTTCACGCAATCAGACGAAGAGGCTTCCGACAAGCTCTTGGCCTTTCTGAAAATCTATATATGAAAATTTTATGATCCCCGGGCAAAACTTGGTCTTAGGAGCTGGCGGCATTTAAACTATTTCGCGTAATTTCTACACTTGTCCTCGCATTTTTCGACTCGGCCAAAGTTTTTCGCAATAATTTGCATAGATAACTTTTTTTCGCTCTCATACACCTTTCATTGACCTGAGCCACTTACATTCGACGCGAGCAATACTCAGGTAATACTCGCACTTGCCCAGCTCTATAATCATTTAGCCAACAGCTGCGACGGTCTACACATGCATAAAGCGAAAATCACTTAACGAAAGGCACTACATACATGTGTATATGTATGCATGTATGCACATGAAAGAAATTGAGTTTACGTAGAAAATGGTTAGCTAAAGGTAAAATTTATGTGCCAGTTGGACAACTTGACTTCCACTGCTTAAGATAATGCTAAGACAAAAAAGAAGAATGTGTGTATGCATGTAAACCGTGTATTGCTACACTGCCCTTCTATGCAATTCTCAAAAATTGATATAAATCCTACAGGCTTCCACAAACTGAAGATGTTGGACTTAAAATGATGATGTTAACTGATGAATATCATATTACATATGTGTAATATGTATGTATATGTATACACACATGCCGAGGTAGATACATACACAAGCATACACATTTTCTGCTATTTTATACTACAGTAAAAAATCTGATCTAAAACCCTAATGCTCCGCTACTTAGTGATAAATATGAATATATCAATCTCACACATATATTAACTATATTTAACGTTAAGAACATATGGTTAAGGGCATAGTGATCTAGCTCTATAAAAAAAACTGTTTTCATTAACAAACGTCGAGTCATCTTGAGTGATGCATGGTGGAGGCAAAAAGAAAAACGTGCAACCGAGTCGCGGTCGCAGTTAATTACCTGTGCGAACTTTTCAACTAGACGTGCACCGCGGCCCGCAGCGTTACAGTGAGCACTCGTTGTAAGTTGACTTTTAACCGGTTACTAACTGACATTTTCACCTTGTTAATTATGCGCACGGTCATGCAAAATCGCGCGCCATTTCAAGTGGCCAAATGAAGTGTCCACTCAAACTTGCATTGTCAGCGATGTCGAGCACGATGGACGATGGACGATGGATGAGGCATGGTCATGATGATCTCTTAATTGCATAGCTCAAGTGAAAACAACTGGCAACTATAAGCTGGCAACTGCAGCCTCCCAAAAGCAGCAGATGCTTAGCTATAGAACAGCTGTGCCTTGTCTAGAAACTGATAATATCTTTGGTTAGATATGCAAGAGAGATCATAAAAAACCATATATATATATACAAAGCATTTATGTCGTAGATGTCATATTTACCTAAGCTTTAAACTCAATTTCCCACTTGTATCAGAAAAAAATCTGTTCCACTTTCGATTATATTACTTAATTATTCAAGCTCTATACGCAAAAAACCTTTGATTCCGATTTAGTCATTTATAAATACATATATATTATATAATTCATATGCATATATATATAAATATCTATATGCATGCATGACAACATCTTAATAACCGCAGCTCGGCCATAATGATGGAACAGCTGAATTTAGTCAGGCGTTGCCAATAGATAAACCACTTGAATGAACGCCATTGCAAAAAAAAACACACACAATTGCTGACCTGTCTGACCCGAGCACAGGTGACAGGTGTAGGCCAGCAGAAGTGTGGATACAGGTGTTGCAGGTGTCGGAGTATTAGTAGGCGTGAACACAGCAAAAGGACTTGAACAAAATTAACGTACAAGCGCTTGAGCAGACGAGTGGCGCCATCTATGGTATATTGCTTAAGACAGTAAACTGATTTAGCCGCTAGAGGCGAAGCGACACAGTAGAAACTAAGCCAGTGCGAACGGCACACTTTTTCACATGAAAAAGGCAGCACGTAGTTAAAATCGATGGTATTTACGTTACCTCTCTAAGATTACACTTTAAATTTGAAACAGTAAAGTATTCCAATTTGCTGTCAGCAATAATGCATTCTCGATGGCTTAAATCGTCCGTACTCGCCATTCGTTGTGGGCGGTACTTTGGCGTTGCTGTTCACATCGTGACTCTGCTCGTCTACCTTTTCCAGTTCTTTCAGCGAGTCGAGATGGCTGTAGGCATGCTGCTTATTCATTCGCCTCTCCCGTGCATACTGTAGGAATAAATCCTGTCCGTATCTATGCTGACTCTCGCAATAGATCTGGGCGACGCGACTGAACTCGATATTCTGCCTGCCGGGATACCAGCTGAACAGCTTCTGCCAGCGATCCGATGTTTTCGTATCCTTGCTGGCCACCAGACGATGGTATTTCAAATTATCAGTCGTTATCACATCGATCGGCATTACGGGACAACTTTTTTATTGGTTTTATTAACACTTAATTTTTTTATTTTTTTTTTAAATGTCAAATTAGTTCACTACACTATGAATTTTATCAACCTTCAAAAAGGTTTCACATTTTGAGTTTGGAATTTAGTTGAATAACTGCTCTGAATAGAAATTTGATTTGAAGTAAATTAGGCTTTCGTAAAGTAGACAAGGACATCACAGCGTGGAAAGTTGTCAACATAGAATGTCAGATTCAAGAAATATCGTCCCTCAGGGATGAAGTTCTTAATCACATTGTTCACATGCTGCACAGGCAACTTCTCCAATATTAAATCGTGCTATCGAATAAAAGCAAGATTAGTCAGATCTTAATGAAAATAATGATACTTACATTATAGGGACAGGTGTGATTTGCATTTGAATACTGAGAAAATGTACTGTAAATAAACCTGGCAATGGGATTTTGACCATCTTTCAAGAATTTGCAGGCATCGACGGTGCCCTTAAATTGCTCCAATATGATTCGCGTATCGCGCCTTATAATCTTAAATGTCACCTGTATATAAAGCGAATTTATAATAGATAAAATATTCATTTCTAATACTAATGCTTACCACACCATTTCGCACTGGCAACTGATGGACGACCGCCTTTAGCGAAAAGTATTTGTAGGTGCGATTTACGGCCTTCAAAAAACAATACTCAAATTCCAAAAAACTTTTGTTATAAGTCAAGCACTTGACATTATTAAACTCGACATCCGCAGTGATCTGAAAATAAAATTAGCTATTTCAGCCTGCGCCATATAACTACTTCAACTTACACCTATTATGCCCATTAAGGCTAAAAAAAGAACGGAACGCGAAAAAAACATTCGTCTGCCTTTAGGAGTCAACTGTTCGAAAATAATTATGGCCCATCAATAGACTGCCCAATATGATTGATATATGGGCTTCGTCGCGGTTGCTAATTACAAATGTCATTTCCTGTGAAGATGTTAATCTGTAAAATGTGTAACTTGACAAATACTATATAAAACAACAAATTCAAATATTTTCAACATTTTATTCATTATCAAAAAAGTCAGCTCCAAAAAATTGCGAAATATTGGAAATTAATACGCCGCAGTATGCTAGAGAGACAACAGGTCATTGGGGTGATATAATAGAATGGCTTTTGCCAATATGGGGATATTACAATATAATTCTAATTGCCTTAATACCCTGCAGCCCCATTCCTTCTCTTACATACTAGACTTGTTAAGCTACTAATTTACATGATACGAAATTCGCAGATATTAAAAAATAAAATTTAAATCAATAATACGAATTATATGAAGCTAATAAATAGATTTTCATGGATAGCCATAGATACAATAGAAAATTTATTTGAAATATATAAATTTATGGAAACCAATTAAGACTTCGTAAGGTAGACAAGGATATCAGCACGTGCTATATTATCAGTATACCAGGTTAGATTCAATAAATATCGGCCAGCGGGAAGAAACCCCTTTACCATTTTGTTCACATATTGAACTGGCAATTTTTCCAATATTATATCGTGCTATGAAAAACACAAGATTAGTTCAATTTAGATAAAAAATCTATACGTACATTATAGGGACAGCTATGATTTATATTTGTATATGCTGTAAATGCGTTGAATATAAGACCGGCAATCTGATTTTTACCATCTTTCAAGAATTTGCATACATTTACGGTGCCATCAAAATGTTCAAATACGTTTTGGGTGTCGCGCTTTATAAGCTTGAAATCAACCTATATATAAATTGTGAGTTTACGATTTACAAAATTGTCTTTAGAAGGATTTTTTACCTTAGCATGTCGAATAGGGAACTGATGGATTACAGCCTTCAACGAAAAGTATTTGTAGGTGCGATTTATGGACTTCAAATAGCAATAATCGAATCCCAGAAATTCCTTGCCACGATTCACACACTCGACATTATTAAACTCAAGATTGGCAGCAATCTTAAAAAAAAAAAATAAAAGATTATTTCTGTCTAGTTATGATAAGATTATACATTTTTTGACTTACACCTGTGCCGATAAAGGCTAAAAATAAAGGTAAGCTCCACAATGTCATTCGTCAGCCGTTAGAAACCAAATGTTCAATAATAAGTATAAGTTCATACTGTTCAATATGAATGACACACATTTTATATTCAATCGCTTCTGCTAATTATAAATGTCATTATTTAGAATTATATTTATCTGTAAAATGTATATTGAAAAAAAATACTATATAGAACAGTGAATTTATTTATTTCAAATAAAATATATTATCATTATCAAAAAAAAAAATCTCATAATAATTGTGAGTCAAAGAAAACTCAGAAGTATTGCCATTATGCTCACTGAGTTTGGGTTATGTTTTCTCTCGAACAAACTTAAATTATTTCACCATCACCATTGCACAACAGCTATTATATATTATAGTTTAAATATGCCATCTGGTAGAACAATTAAAATATCATCAACAATTTACTTGAATAAGTGAATAATGGGAAATGTATTTCATATTTCAAAACCTTTTGTAAGGAAGGAAATAGCTTAAATCATTTTTTTGTAAAGTAAACAAGGACATCAGCGCGTGCAATATTATCAGTATACCAGGAAATATTTAATAAATATCGACCATCGGCAATAAAATTCTGTAACACATTGTTCACATGCTGCACTGGCAACTTCTCCAATATAATATCGTGCTATCAAGTAAAATCAAGATTAGACCAGTTTTGATGGAAATATAATAGTTATACGTACATTGTAGGGACAGGTGTGATTAAGATTTGAATAAGCTGAAAAGGCACTGAATAAAATTTTGGCAATTGGATTCTTACCCTCTTTCAAAAATTTACAGCCATTTATAGAGCCCTTAATTTGCTCAAAAATGTTTCGGGTTTCACGCTTTAGCATCTTGAATTCAACCTGTATATATTAGAAAATGTTGACTAGTAAAAGTAAAAATTCAATGAATCCACATTTACCTTTACATTTCGAATTGGCAACTGATGGATTACAGCCTTCAACGAAAAGTATTTGTAGGTGCGATTTATGGACTTAAGAAAACAATAATCGTATTCCAAATATTCTTTGCCATGAGTCACGCACTCTACATTATTAAACTCAAGATTTGCAGTAACCTTAAACAAAAAATGTTTTTGTGTAGTTATGATAGTTAGTGTATACGTTTCTTAACTTACAACTATTATGGCCACAAGGACTAGAAATAAAGGTAAGCGGAAAAAACACATTCGTCTGCCGTTAGATACCAATTGTTCTATAATAATTATAGCTTTGCACTGTCCAATATGAATTATAGAGCTTATATGCTTAGTCTCAGTTGCTAATTGTAAATATCATTATTTAGAATGATATTTATCTATGAAATATATAATTGAAAAAAATACTATATAGAACAGTGAATTGAATTATTTTAGCATTATCAAAAAATAACTTCAAAATAATTGTGAATCATAGAAAACTCGGAAGCAAAGACATTATGCACACTGAGCTCGATTTATGTTTTTTTTTTCATACACTTGACGAATCGACTTAAATTAACATAGAAATAACATAGTTTTAATATGCCTATCGTCGGCCTGGCATCAGTAATAGTTTATCGTATTCCATCTGGTAAAACAAATGAAAGCTGATGCTCAACTTATAAAAGTAAAATCAGCAATAATTTACTTGAATAATTGAATAATGGGAAATGTATTTAATATATATAAAACTTTTTGTACGGAAGAAAAAAACTAAAATATTTTTTTGGTAAAGTAAACAAGGACATCAGCACGTGCAATATTATCAGTATACCAGGAAATATTTAATAAATATCGACCATCGGGAATAAAGTTCTGTATCACATTGTTCACATGCTGCACTGGCAACTTCTCCAATATTATATCGTGCTATCAAGTAAAATCAAGATTAGATCAGTTTTGATGGAAATATAATAGTTATACGTACATTATAGGGACAGGTGTGATTAATATTTGAATATGCTGAAAAGGTACTGAATATAATTTTGGCAATTGGATTCTTACCCTCTTTCAAAAATTGACAGCCATTAATAGAGCCCTTAATTTGCTCAAATATGTTTCGGGTGTCACGCTTTAGAATCTTGAATTCAACCTGAATATAGTAGAAACTTGTGACTGATAAAAGTCAAGATTCATTAAATCCACGTTTACCTTTACATTTCGAATTGGCAACTTATGGATTATAACCTTTGCCGAAAAGTATTTGTAGGTGCGATTGATGGACTTCAAATAGCAATATTCGTATTCCAGAAACTCTTTGTCATAAGTCTTACAGTTTACATTATTAAACTCGAGATCGGCAGTAATCTGAAAAAATAGAGTACTTTGTGGTACAATTATGAAGAGTGGAGAGTGAATTGTCAACTTACCTCTATTATGCCTATAAAGACTAAAAATAAAGGTAAACGGAAAAGGAACATTCGGCTGCCGTTAGATCCAATTGTTCAATAATAATTATAGTTTTGCACTGTCTAATATTATTATATAGCTTATATACTTTGTAGCAATTGCTAATTGTAAATGTCATCATTTACAAAGATATTCATCAGTAAAAGGTATAATTAAAAAAATACTCTACAAATCAGCAAATTCAAATATTTTATATATTTCATCGTTATCGAACAGTTCAACCCAATAATATGAATACAGATTTTCCTAAATGTTTGCTTTCGAGCAGGTGCCGACAGTTGGGCTAACTGAACGCATAGCACAGGCACCACTAGCTGCTCTCGGAATGTTTCATACTTGATGACTGTTGCTAATTTAACTATTTTCCCACCAGCTCTGGGTTTTTATACATAGCAAAGACGGGAGCTATAACATAAAATCTGAAATGATTTCCCTTTAAGCAATAGTTGCAAGCAATAAATGTTTAGCCATTTAGCCGCATGATTTTTTCCTTACTCACAAAGATATTGCTTCACAGATCCTTAAATTTAACTTTTTCAAGAACTGTCGAGCTGTGAAAGTGCTCAACTTAAAAGGCCAGCATATTTGTATGTTACCACGGGTTCGTCGATCAGCCCAATAGTACATCTTGAGACACTCGATTCAGATATAGATGCATAAAACCTCACACGCTTTGTCGATTGACTATTCATTCAGTTATGCTTGCTATAACACCTGATTCGAGTATTCAAGACAGCGATCCTTTCAATTATTAGATCATTTTCGCGAGCTCTCGAAGACAACGCAATCTGAAAAATTGTAGAAGCCTTTAACCTAACGATCTGTGATCTAAAAGACGAAAAAGTAGAGTGCAATATTTTATTTTTTGCATGTCAAAGGAACATTAAGATGCTTCTAACTTAATTTACTTTACTTGCTTTGAACAATAAATTGATTTGTAATATATAGAAAATAAATACATTAATATTTAGTAAAGTAAACAACGACATCACACCGTCGAATTTTGTCCTTTAAAAGTGTTAAGTTTAAGAAATATCGACCATCGGGCAAATAATTCTTTATCATATTGTTCACATATTGAACTGGTACTTTATCCAATATTACATCGTGCTTTAAAAACCGGAAGATTAGTAAATCTTTAAATGAAATAGGAAATAGTTATACGTACATTATAGGGACAGCTGTGATTCATATTTGAATATGGTGCAAATGTATTGAATATAATTCTGGCAATCGGATATTGGGCACCTCTCAAAAAATTGCAGGCGTCTACGGTGCCATTTAATTGTTGAAATATGTTTCGCGTGTCACGTTTCATAATCTTGAATGCAATCTGTATTTTATAATGAAACTTTGAATAATATATTTTTAAGTTTATATAATTCATTTTTACCTTAGCAGATCCAATAGGCAGCCGATGGAATATAGTCTTAAGCGAAAAGTATTTGTAGGTGCGATTTACGGACTTCAAATAACAATATTCGAATTCCATAAAATTTTTATCATTAACGAAACAGTTGACATTATTGAACTCAAGAAGGGCCATAATCTGAAACGAATAAAATATAAGTTTACCTTAATTAATGTAGTATATTATTAAAAAGTTCAACTTACGCCTATGATGCCTATAAAGGCCAAAAATAGGATTATCCGCGGGAATAACATTCGTCTGCTGTTTCGAAGCTTTTTCTCGATAATAACTTTAGATTTCTGCTGTTCAATCTAAATAATTTATTTTATATGCTTCATCGCAGCTGCAAATTATAAATGACAGCATTTATAAAGATATTAATTTCTAGTAATTATAATTCAAAACGAATAGTATACAGATAAAATATTTTAAGCATTAAATGACTGCCAAACAGCACAAATCATGCGTTGTATCTTTCGTTAAGTTTGGTTCATTCAGTTATGCTTGCTATAACACCTGATTCGAGTATTCAAGACAACGATCCTTTCAATTATTAGATCATTTTCGCGAGCTCTCGAAGACAACGCAATCTGAAAAATTGTAGAAGCCTTTAACCTAACGATCTGTGATCTAAAAGACGAAAAAGTAGAGTGCAATATTTTATTTTTTGCATGTCAAAGGAACATTAAGATGCTTCTAACTTAATTTACTTTACTTGCTTTGAACAATAAATTGATTTGTAATATATAGAAAATAAATACATTAATATTTAGTAAAGTAAACAACGACATCACACCGTCGAATTTTGTCCTTTAAAAGTGTTAAGTTAAAGAAATATCGACCATCGGGCAAAAAATTCTTTATCATATTGTTCACATATTGAACTGGTACTTTATCCAATATTACATCGTGCTTTAAAAACCGGAAGATTAGTAAATCTTTAAATGAAATAGGAAATAGTTATACGTACATTATAGGGACAGCTGTGATTCAAATTTGAATATGGTGCAAATGTATTGAATATAATTCTGGCAATCGGATATTGGCCACCTCTCAAAAATTTGCAGGCGTCTACGGTGCCATTTAATTGTTGAAATATGTTTTGCGTGTCACGTTTCATAATCTTGAATGTAACCTGTATTTTATAATGAAACTTTGAATAATATATTTTTAAGTTTATATAATTCATTTTTACCTTAGCAGATCCAATAGGCAGCCGGTGGAATATAGTCTTAAGCGAAAAGTATTTGTAGGTGCGATTTACGGACTTCAAATAACAATATTCGAATTCCATAAAATTTTTATCATTAACGAAACAGTTGACATTATTGAACTCAAGAAGGGCCATAATCTGAAACGAATAAAATATAAGTTTACCTTAATTAATGTAGTATATTATTAAAATGTTCAACTTACGCCTATGATGCCTATAAAGGCCAAAAATAGGATTATCCGCGGGAATAACATTCGTCTGCCGTTTCGAAGCTTTTTCTCGATAATAACTATAGATTTCTGCTGTTCAATCTAAACAATTTATTTTATATGCTTCATCGCAGCTGCAAATTATAAATGACAGCATTTATAAAGATATTAATTTCTAGTAATTATAATTCAAAACGAATAGTGTACAGATAAAATATTTTAAGCATTAAATGACTGCCAAACAGCACAAATCATGCGTTGTATCTTTCGTTAAGTTTGGTTGCAGCACTTGGCGAACGAATTTGAATTATTTCAGCACAACCGTTGCACAACAGTTGGCATAACCGAACGCATAGCACAGTCGTACTGGCAAAACTACAGTATAAACCATTCAGTCTGATGGCACAATCTAAAGATGATGCTTAATATATAGCACTGAAGCAGCTCGTAGTGCTTGGCGCTCAATACGAGTGCTATGACAAGGTGGAACTGCTTTGCGGTCTATCTGTAATGCTTGCACATTTTGAGATCACTTTCTCGCGCTTCTCCTAGTTCGCCAGGGTCTTGACAACTTTGTAAATTGTGGAACATGAAATAGTATTTAAAGTACTTGTTTTTTCGTTCACATCTAAAAGTCGAATAAGGAAATTGCAAATTTATTTATGAACCCTATGAACTTTAAGAAGCTACTAACTGGATTTACTCGAAGATCTGAGCAATAGAAAATTTATTTAAGATATATTAACACTTTGTAAAGCAGACAATAAATGAATTAATATTTAGTAAAGTAAACAATGACGTCACCATATGCAATATTGTCAACATAAGAGGATAAAGTCAATATATAACGACCTTCGGGAATTAACTGCTGTACCACATTATTCACATATTGCACTGGTAACTTTTCCAATATTATATCGTGCTATCGAGTAAAAGGAAGATTAGTGAAGTTTGAATAAAATAGCAATATAAATGGGAAAACCTACATTGATCGGACACGTGTGATTAATATTTAAATATGGTGCAAACGTACTGTAAATAAGCCTGGCCATTGCATTTCTGCCTTCTTTCAGAAATTTACAGGCATTTATAGTCCCATTGATGCGTTGAAATATCTTTCGGGTGTCACGCTTCACAACCTTGTATGCCATCTGTATTCATAGTGAATTTACGATTAAAAAAGTTGTCATTAAAGGAATATTTTGTACCTTAGCATTTCGAATTGGCAACTTATGCAGTACAGCCTTTAACGAAAAGTATTTGTAGGTGCGATTGATGGATCTCAAATAACAGTATTCGAACTCCACGAAGTCCTTATCATGAGACACACACTGGGCATTATTGAACTCTAGATGGGCCGTAACCTGAAACGCATAAAATATTATAATTATTTTTTTTTATTTATTTAAATATCTGAATAGCAATTTGAACTTACTCCTAAAATGCCTATAAAGGCTAAAAGTAAAATTGAACGCGAAAATAACATTCGTCTGCCGTTTGGAAACATTTGCACGATAATAACACTGTATTAAAATGTTCAATATGAATCTTTTTTATATGCTCCATCGCCGTTGATAATTATAAATGAAAGCATTTAAATCAGATATTTATCTATAATAACACTCTATATAATGACAATATATAATATTAAAACCTAGATAAAATAAATAAAAGCAGGACAATTTACTTAGTAAGCGGAAATACACATACATATAGCTGAAATTTCAAATCTCTAGCTTTTGTGGCTTACAAGATTGTTGCGTCCATTGTTGTTATGACAGGGTATCGCCAGGTCAATTCAGGTTCACGTTTTTCTGATCAAGAATTTACATACCATTTACATATCCCCTGAATGATTATAATTTGTGTGGACAATGGAGGCATTAGGACGATGCAATGTGAAGTCTGTCCTAGTATTAAAAGCCTTTGAGCACAACCCTCATTATGATGCTCATAATAATGAAAAAGACGAATAATTAAGGTGCCAAATTTAATATTTTGAATCAAGACGGTTACTAATTGAATTAAATGGAACACAAGGTAGAGCAACTAAATTAAGATTTTGTAAAGTAGACAATGACATCACCATGTGCAGCATTATCCCAATACCAGGATAGATTTAATAAATATCGACCATCGGGAATAAAGTTCTGTATCACATTGTTCACATGCTGCACTGGCAACTTCTCCAATATTAAATCGTGCTATCAAGTAAAATCAAGATTAGATCAGTTTTGATGGAAATATAATAGTTATACGTACATTATAGGGACAGGTGTGATTAATATTTGAATATGCTGAAAAGGTACTGAATATAATTTTGGCAATAGGATTTTTACCCTCTTTCAAAAATTTGCAGGCATTTATAAAGCCCTTAATTTGGTCAAATATGTTTCGGGAGTCACGTTTCACAATCTTGAATTCAACCTGTGTACATTTTGAAATTTTGATTAGTAAACTGAAGAATACATATACTTTATTTATTTACATTAGCGCTCCTAACCGGCAAGTGATGGATTAAAGTCTTTAACGAAAAGTATTTGTAGGTGCGATTGATGGACTTCAAATAGCAATATTCGTATTCCAAAAATTCTTTGTTATGCGTCACACAGTCGACGTTATTAAACTCAATTTTCGCAGTTATCTAAAAATATAAATAAAACATTATATTTTTATGTGTTTTAAAGCCTGTAAATTAATATTTCAACTTACTCCTGCTATGCCTATAAAGGCTAAAAATAAAATTGAGCGGGGGAATAACATTCGTCTGCTGTTTGAAAACACTTGCTCTTTAATAACTAGAGATTTTGCTCTTCAATCTGAATAGTGTACTTTATATGGTTCATCGCAGCTGATAATTATAAACAGCAGCATTTAAAGAGATAGTATCTATAACAACTTAAATCTAAAAATATCACTGAATAGAAACATATTAAATATTTAATTATATTCAAACGGTACAATTCAAAATGGTTGTGCAATTTTGTAAGCTCATGCACATCCTCCGTCAATTATGGAACATTTGACGAAAGATTTTGGATTATTTTAGCACCACTGTTGCGCAACAGCTACAGTACCTGAACGCACAGCACAAGATATCGTTTTAATTTGACTATCGTTCGAGTGCCACCACTAGCACAGCTGATATTTTGGCGGCAAATCCTATTCAAAACAAGCGCAAGCAAAGCCCAGTGTAAAATTTCATTTACTAAAATTATGCATGATTCGGTGCAGGAGATAATTAAAACGCGACGTTTTCTCAAAGAGCGATTGCAACGCGACTACACCACAGTGCGTGGCTATGAATCGGAGCGAACTAATGTGCGGCAACTGCTGCAGCGCACAGCCGAAATGGGTGAATCCAACTCTTTGCTTCTGATAGGGCCGCGCGGAGCCGGCAAAACTACAGTGAGTACTGGCTATAACTACCAGCCTCCTCCGCTTAACACTTGAAGGCTTGCTCTTCAGCTCGTCAATGCTGTGCTCACGGATTTGCTGGAGAACAAATCGTTTGTGGACAACACGCTCATCGTGCACCTGGATGGCAATTTGCATACAGATGATCGCATCGCGCTCAAATCGATCACCGTACAGATGCGCCTGGAGAATGCAGCCGATGGCAAAGTGTTTGGCTCATTTGCTGAGAACTTGGCCTTTCTGCTGCAGTGCCTCAAGGCTGGCGACAAGAAGTCCAAGAGCGTTGTCTTCGTCCTCGAGGAATTCGATCTCTTCTGCACACATCACAATCAAACATTGCTGTACAACTTATTTGACGTCTCGCAGTCAGCCCAGGCGCCAATCTGTGTGCTGGGCGTCACCTGTCGACTGGATGTCATTGAGCTGCTCGAGAAGCGCGTGAAGTCACGATTCTCGCACAGGTGTGCTAGAGAATTCATATCTTGATTTGTATATCCGTAATCACACTCATCCATTCTCAGGCAGGTCTTCCTCTTCCCCAGCGCCAACAAATTCGAGGAGTATGTCGCGCTCTTTCAGCATCTAGTGAGCATACCCAGCAGCAAGGAGCTGCAAGCAGCTGCCGACCGCATTGACAGCCTGCAGCTCTTCAAATCGGAAGCCTTCACCTTTCAGCGTAATCATTTCGATGGAGTTGAGTATGTTTTTGATAAGAAGCACGTTGAGAGCTGGAACAGACAGATCGGGAAACTCATCAAGACGTCCGCAGCACAGAAGACCCTGCAAATGCTCTACGATTTTGATATAAGCGAGGCATTTCTGAAGACTTTCGTATTCCGCCTGGTGGCACAACTGAAAGCTGATGCACCACATATAACAGTGGAGCAGCTCGTAGCACTTGGCGCTCAGTACGAGTGCGATGACAAGGTGGAGCTGCTGTGCGGTCTGTCGGTGCTCGAGCTGTGCCTGCTCATCGCCATAAAGCATCATTCGAGCATTTACGATCGCGATCCCTTTAACTTCGAGATAATTTTCTCGCGCTTCTCCAAGTTCGCCAAGGTCTCGACGACGATGCAAGGCGTGGAGCGTGCCATAGTATTAAAAGCCTTTGAGCACTTGCGCATTGTGGAGCTCATTATGCCCCTATCTAGCAGTGGAATGGGCAAAGTGCAGAAGGAATTCGAAATGCACAAAATGGCGCTGACATATGGCCAGATACAGCAGGCCGTGCAGCGCTATCAGGCGCTGCCCACAGAGGTTGCCCAATGGGCGCAGAGTTCGTTGATCTAAGAATACTAAATAA
This sequence comes from Drosophila pegasa, assembly GCA_035046225.1. Classification (NCBI taxonomy): domain Eukaryota; kingdom Metazoa; phylum Arthropoda; class Insecta; order Diptera; family Drosophilidae; genus Drosophila; species Drosophila pegasa. The sequence continues at coordinate 4,822,683 of JAWNOD010000076.1, read as the reverse complement.
TCCTTAATTCCCTAATTTAACAATTTATTTATTTAATATATTTAAATATACCTTTATACTTCATACAATTGTTAACTGAATGTTTAATAATTTCTTGACTAAATGCTGCTCCTTCTCCTTCTGTATATTCCACAAAATATTCCCATTCCCTATTGTCATTGCTCATTATGTAATTAGGTCAATTAGCTAGTTGATCGATAATGCAAATTCTTGCAGCTGTTGCCCGCATTTGGAGTATTATATAAATATGCTCTATAAGCTCCAAAGGTAAACAGTCGTGGGCCAGCAGCAATGGATAGACTTACAATTCTGTTTGCAGTGCTGTTGTTGGTGGAGCTCTGGATCGCTGGGCAGGCGGATGAGAGTCCTGGCTTCTTCCTGAAGATCACCAAGAACGTGCCACGACTGGGCAAACGCGGCGAAGCGTTTCTCATGAAGAACATGAAGACCATACCGCGCATAGGACGCAGTGATCCAGATGTGAGTGAGGCGGCTGAAAAAGGAATTAAATTGAAAGGAAATTCTATTTAATCTAGGCCTCCTTCACGCCTTTGTTGGCCTGGCTATGGAACTTGGATGTGGAGCCACAGCTGAGCAAACGCCGTCTGCCCAGCCCGGGAGCCGCTGGCAGTGTGGAGCATGAGTTGAGCGTCGTCCAGCCCGTCAATTCGAATACCCTGTTCGAGCTACTGGATCGGAATGCCATACCCAGCGAGCATGTCAAGTTCGTGCACTGGAAGGACTTTGATCGTGCTCTGCAGGCAGATATGGAGCTGTATACGAAGGTCATACACCTGGGCCGCGATCCGGATCAACGCCTGAAGCAGGATCTCAGCTTTAGCAGCTATGTGCCCATCTTTGGCGCTGATGATGGGAAGAGCAACGATTTCATGATGTACAACAAGAACGATAGGGACCTCTATGGCGGCTATGATCGCAACTTTATGCAGTACAATCGCTTATAGACGGGCGGTAAGTGGGCAGGAGGTTATATATGGAAGTACGACCTATATATACCCTGTATTCTGGCTAATGTCGGTTCTCTTATATATATATATACGCAATGGTTCAAATAAAACCAGAATTGAATGAAGAAAAAGTTGTTAAAGAGCTAAGCGATCGTTGCTCCCACTCTCTCTCTCTCTCTCTCTCTCTCTCTCTCTCTCTCTCTCTCTCTCTCTCTCTCTCACTATCTCTCTCTCTCTTGCTCTCTTGGTCTCTGCTTCACAGTTTGAAGTGCATTATCGATTAACGGTCTTGCGGTAGCTCTCATCGTAATCCTCTAATGTGATGACTGTACTGAGAACCAGCCTCCTCCATTAGGCATGTGTCAATGTTATTTGCTTGACTTTAATATATGTAGTCTATATACATATATAAAATACAAATAATTTACATTGATTGCTTTTAAATGCCTTAATCTTAGCATTCAATGCAGAATTTATAATTAGGAAATTCCATCCTTCAACAATTAGCGAAAATGCGTGTTTTAAAAATGCTTTTGAAACTGGTTTCTGTTATCGGCTTTTGGCGACACAAATTCCAAGTGATTTGTTTTTTTTTTCTGCTTTGCGATTCTTTATTTGTCAATCAAATAAATTTCACGAAAATTAACGCTCAAACAAAATCGGCGCCGCCGTCATAATACAAATACATAAATGTATAAATTTTTTTCTATGACAGTCTATGTTTTCATTTGGTTTAATTAACAGTTGATCGTTAAATATTTCGCATTTTATTATGACAACAAACAACGCACAGCAAAAGCTGCTGCAAAATGCAATTGACTTCGATTGAAGAGAAAAATTGCATATTCATAAATTTAGCTTTGAAGCTCAACAGCTTTTAGAACCGTAAACTTGACTTTGAAATTTTGCAATGTTTTGCTGCTGTTGTTGTTGTTGTTTTTGCTGTTTTTCTCAATTTCTATTTAAGCTGCAAGCGCGCGTAGAACAAGTTTGCCATAAATGCGTATGCGTATGCATGTATGTGTGTGCTTGCCTCCCGCTTCAAATGAGAGAGCGCTAGATTACTCTCGCAAGCGACGCTCTCTGTTAAACTACTCTCTCAGCAACTCAGCTAGAGCTGCGCTCGTGTCGTTGCTGCAGAGCGCGATCAAACACAATTGCTTAGAGCTGATTGTATGCAAGCAGCCCGACCTCTTCGTGTACGTGACACGCACACATCACCCGCTCCGAGCATAAATACGTATGCAGCGCTGGCTGTTGATTCATTTGAAGACGAGTCGTTGTCGCGAACGCATCGTTCAAGCGTCTTATTTAGCTGTGTTTGTGTGTGTGTGTCGGTGAGGAATTTTAACTGTGGGTGTGAAATGTGAGACGAGCTTTTCGCCTTTTGCGCTAAGAGACAGACACACGAATTGAATGCAAACCAAAAATCGACACAAACAAATAAAACGATATTAGTAAAGCTCGTTGTACAATTTAGTTTAATTAAGTGCGAAAAGAAAGACATTGGGAGCAAAGAAAGTTTTCTTTCAAAACTGAGTCAAAATAGAAAGTCTGGCAACGCGGCGGATTACACAAACAGCGCGCAGCAAAGCTAACGGTGTGCAATTGCCACAGCTGACCGCTCGAGGGATCAAAGGCAATCAGGCAACCTTTGCCATACCGAACATCAAAAACAACAGCAACAATGATGAGTGGTGCCAGACTAATTTTGGCCAGCTGCCTGCTTAGCGCAATAGCCGTCCAAATGAGCGCCGCCTCAGCTATTCCCATTTGGGAGTTTTTGTCGCGTAACGAAAAGGTAATGTCAACATATATATATATATAAAATATATATTAGAGATATAAATCGAACGTTAGCGGCTACTCATTTGCATACACTCACACACACTTACACATACATACAGACATACATAGATCGATTGTAATCATGGGCATTACGCATACGCCACGTTCGCTCCAGTTACAATGACAATGGTAAGCTGTCGAGGCGTCCTTGGCATTGGACTGATCTGCCAAAATAAAAAACTAGCACAATTTTTGCGCACATTATCCATATTTTTATGAGATCTCAATTTTCGATGATTTTTGTTAACATTTTTTTTTGTCAATGAGCATCATAAATAGCGTTGCCTTAATTACTATGCATATTTCTGCACATAATTAGCTGTAGTGTGTGTAAGTCTTTAACGGCTCTTTTTGTTATGTCTTTCGTTTCCACACCGACATTTGCCTTCTTTTATTTTTTTATTGAATATTGAATAAGTTTTGAATGCCGAATATGCATATGGATGGCAGCGGCTCATTTGCATAACTGTACCGTGACAGCAACAACAACAAATAGTTTAGCTGAATCACAAGTTAAACAATAAATACTCGAGATAATAATAGAAATATAAAAATATGATCAGGCAACAGCAACAACAACAACCACACTTTACTACAGTTTAGTGTTCACATATATGAATATATATCAGAATATCGGCATTAGCCATCCTTGACATAAATAGTGAGACTCCGTTTGCCTGCTCTTGACATTGTCAACCTTATCAATTGCAGCGCATCTGTGAAAACTTTGCTTTACTTTTGACTTGAAATTCTCTCAAACATATTGAGCTCTGGCTCGGGCTCTGACTCTGACTCGTACTGGGGCTAGTCTGCCTTGTTTCGTATTGATTGGTTTGCTGTTTGTTCAACTGTTTGCAAATATATAGACATACTGATGCGTGCATATATACAAACTTATAGACATATACTTAATATGGAAGTGACCAAACGGACATTTAGAAAGGCAGGTTTTTTTTTTTTGTTTTGCTTTTGTTTTTGTTGTCTTAAAACATAAAGCGAGTTAGTCGGATTCACTTAACGATGGAACATATATGCGTATACACACTGGCACATATATAAATATTTGCTTGACCGACCAGAAATGTATTTAGCCGCGTTAGAAACAAGATCAAGCATAAAAGCTGTTCGAAGTCTGAGGTAAAAGATAACACAAGCTTTTGATATGGCACAGTCAGTATATCTTTGGGAAAGTACAATATAAGCTATATAGAATTTAAAATTCTCACAGTAGCTAAACGAAACTGTTAATTCCAGTTTGCAAATGTATATACAATTTTTTTAATAATAATGTTTTTATTCACTTTTTATGCATATAACTTTTATTTTCGAAGAAATATAAAACAAAGCTTAAATTATGTTAATACTTTCTTTTATAGTTTTATTCATTTGAATTTTTTGTTTTATTTTCTTTTTTTATTATTTTGAATTTTATAATATAATTGCTTAAAACATAGCTTATTTTAAAATTTAACCAAAATAGCTATTTCAAATTAACATTTAAATTAAATCAGCTAAATACAATATTAATACATTGCTTAATGGTTTAATTATTTTTTATATAAAGAAATCAGGCAACTATTTTTATAAATATTTTGTATATTTATTCAAAATACAATTTCATATTATTTAAAGTTACAAAATTCCCATTAACAGTTTCGGTTTTTAGAGTTCACACAACTCGGTATCCAAGTCTAGTTTTTATACAAAGACAAATTGAAATTGATAAAAAGAAATTGTTATGGGAGTTTACCTATAGCGCCAAGCTGTACACTCGCATGTCTTAAACTATCTCTTTAGAGTTTAAGTGAAATATTCAACAATAAAGCATGAACCATTTGGCATAAATGACAGCGGGCATTTGTTAACATAATGAAAAGTAATTACCAAAATGAACAATAAAACCAAATGAGCTGCATTCAAGCCGAGCCGAGTCGAGCCAAGCCAATCCAAGCGTAACGATGAAAACAAGACAAACATTAAATTTCGTTTATGATAAAAAAGAGTGAAAAAAGACCGAAACTATTTTCATTTACATGTACATTTGGAGTGGGGGTAGTGTGGAGTGGGGGGTTGGGGTGTATGAAAGATAAAACAAATAATCAAAAAATAAAAAAGCTTTTCACTTTTTTGCGCAACAAAGCGTGACAACGCAGGCGTCTGTCTCCCCCCGTCTAAAAGGGGCTGACTTTGGTGGACTTTGGTGGCATCTAATGGAAGTGTTGGCAGTTCGGTGCTCGTTACACGCTCGTAAACAGTTAATGAACTCCAAAGTGTGGTAAAATGTTGAAGAAAAACAAAATTTATTTGTTTAAGTCTGTGCGTATTATTCATCCAGAGCCAGGCCTCTCTCGTTTCGCGCAGTCACCTCGCAGATCCCATTAAAAGTTCGTATTTTTTTTTTTTGGCAGCGCATCGCACGCGAACTGCGCCTTAAAAAAATATACTCAGCTTTATATTGTTATTGTTTTCTCTGCCTTTTCTATTCTAAGCCACTTTATATAATAGTTGGCGTAGAACAATGGAGCCAACGTTGGCTTTTGTAAGACGATACGAGACGATAGGAGCTGTGTGCATAGATTTTATATGTGTTTGTGTATGTCCGCACATCCGGCACCCGCACGTCCACTGACAAATGAGAAAATAATTTCCAAAAGCTAATTAATTGCAAAACAAAATAAAAAATCTAAATTCTAAAACGCAATTTGCGCAACTCACAACACAAAAATCGGAGAATAACAAAATATTCACATTAGAAATTGCTAATTGGAATTTCAACTTTTACACGCACGTGGATGGATGTTGATATGGATGTATGTATATATATAAATAGATATAAATACTCTGTACTACATTTATTCATTCACTTTGTTTTGCTGTTAAGTGTTTCATAGCAAAGTAATATATATCTTCTTTGCGATTCCCATAGTTTTGCTTCATAATGTAGCTGTTTTTATGCATGTTGTTTAACAAACACCTAAAGCCCTTCTTTGTGATTCTCACCTCATCTGCTTAGCTTATATATTTATTCGAATATTTTACAAACTTCTACATGTTAGCTAACATTTTCTAAGCCATTTACAGGGTATCTTCATGCTTAGTCTCGCCTGCTTGCACAGCTCTACCTCTTAATTAAATATTGTTTACCGTTGCGCGCATGCTTGATCGCATCTCTAGCGCTTTCGATTTTCGATTGCAAAAAAAAAAACAAAACAACAAAAACACAGTTAGTAATTAAACAATGCTGTTGTTGTTGCTGTTGCTTTGCTTTTATTCATATTTTTCTCCGCGTTTCTTTTTTTCTTCTTGCCCTTAATGTTAAGGTGGCAACGCGTTTAGCCGGTTTGACCCGAACTTAAATAAATAAATTATGTTCGCATTACTTTTTTACGTAAAATGTATACATAATATCGATGTGTGTGTGTGTGCGTGCTATATATGTGCGAAAAAATGTAGCATCGTCATGATTATATATATATAAAATATATACATACATAATATTATGAACGGTATCAACTTATCCCATGGTAATGGCAATCGTGTTGTGCGGCTCTTTTATCTTTTATAATATTTTTATTTTTCATTTCGGGTTCGAACGTTTCTCTTTTTGTTGTTTGGGTTTTGTAAACCCTTTTTACTTGGCTTTGCTATCATTTTGTTTCTCATTTCTTGTCTCATTTTTTGTCGGCTGCTCGTTTCATAATAGCATAAACTGCGCAGATCAGCAGGTTATTGAACCAGACGCCAGACAGATTAAGCTAAGAGATCATAAAAATTATGAAGAAAACGAAAACAAAATAAATTAGTAAATATTTCTCGGGCCGGGAGTTCCGCAGAGTCTGACAAATATTTATGGTTTTCCATATTAGAAAAGTTGTTTAATTCAAGTTTATTTATGCATTTATTTATTTACAACAGGTGCGAAGTTCCTTGTCTTCTCATGCGCAGTCAACATATTTCTAGACTATTTTTAGAATATGTTTTTTTCGCTGATAATTATTCATATTCATTTTAAGGCCAAGTGCGCTTCTAACTAAATCAAAAACTTGTTCAATTAATGTGTGATGCCCGCCTATAAAGTGAGAGGGGTGTATTGGTTGTGTTGACTAGAGACTCTTGACTTGGAATTTAGTATATATACTGGAGTATAATGTAATTAGGTAGACATATTATGGGTTTACAGGCATTTAGGGCGTGACTAATTGAAAAATAATATATTATGGGCGGGAGACATAAAGTTTAGCAAGTATATTTTTTCATCTCCTTCTAGTTGTTAGCCCCCAAAGCAGCAACGTTGCAACGTTCTCACCTGCTTTGTTCCATGGCATATTTCTGACCTGAGCTTTCCCACACATGCATCCTCCTCGAGATATGCATAAATATGCATATTGTTTTAAAATTGCAATTAAATATATTTGTTTGTTTGTTACTTAATTAATTGCTATTGCCGTCGAGTTGTAAATCATTGGGCTGCGCTGCACATAAATAAGCAAAAAGTGACAGCATTAACTCTGCGGACTTTAATAAAGTTAAGATCATTTATATATAGTATATATGAAATATATTTAAATATGCGACTTTGACAACACCCGCCTTCATTTTTTTCGAAATTCTGACTAATTATTTGTGTCAGGGACTGGACCATAAAAATGCGGCACATAAATCAGATAATCTTTAATGTGGAATTTTTTGTATATATGTAAATGCTTATTTATATATGCTGATATATATATATAAGCAGAGCCTACAGGTATACCTTGTGTATATTTATAAATTTTGTTTGGGTAAATTGAGCAATTTGTGTTGCGAATTGGCTGGCAAAACAAACAACATTTGGCATAAAAAGTTATATTTATATAAATATATATACAGACATATATATATATATATATATATATATATATATATATATATATATATATGTGAGTCGAGTCTGTATACTTGTCTGTATGGCTGGGCTCAAGTTGCATTTTACAGTTTGCACACGTTTTGTGGTCAATAAACATATGCGCTACAGGTTGTTGCCTTTGTTGTTGCTATTATTTGTGGGCTTAACGGTAATTTGTTATTTGAGACAGCGTTTTGTGCATATCGAGCATATCATTATGCAAACAGCGTTAAATTGTACAACTCGAAATATATAGCCAGGCCAGAGTCGACCCAAGCCAAGTCAAGCCAAGCCAAGACTTAAGAAGTTAAGTCGCAGCACAATTGAAAGCCAATGCAAATGCATAATTCGTTTGGATGTGTAACCAGATCAAGGTGCACTATACAAGAATCATATATATATACATATATGTATATATATATATATATATATATATATATATATATATATATATATATATATATTATATATTATATATATTTATATGCATGCAAGCAGACCTACATTACGTTTGGACAAAGCACAGTCTATCACAAATTAGGTTTTGAATTTCAGCTGGCAAAAAGTTTCTAATTGCTGGAATGATGAATAAAGGAGAACAAATATTGCATAATATTATTAATAAAATATTTAAATATATACAGGAAAAATACGTTAACAATGCTTTGAATTGAAATACTAGAACATTGTCCCTACAAATTACCTGAATTAAAAAAATATGTAAGATAATATATATAAATTAGTTAGACAATTCTTTTGATTTCCAGGGAACTCAAATAGACAACTTTTTAATATTATTTATGAAAAACTAATATATATTTTTAAAAATCTACAATATATCACAAAATCTAAGACAGGTCAACCAAACTGTAGGTAATTAAAAGTTAATGAAAATAGGTTAAACATTTTAAAAAATAATAGATAGTTTATGTAAAAATTAACATTTGTTTCAATTTAAAATTTTTCACAAAAGCCTTATCAAATAATACTATATCTATCAACGAGTGACTCATATAAAACGTTACTAAAGACTTTCTAAGAACTTGAGCTTAACAAAGCCAAATAATACTAGATCTAATCATAATAAAATTTCTATAACCGAATAATTTCGTAAGTCTCTGCTGCTAAACCATAAATAAATCATAAAAGTGTATAATAAAAAAATATTTAATTATTTCTAGTTAATGCTAATAGCGCATCTAATTCAAGATGTACATATATTATATACAATAAACATGTATATAATATACACATATGCTGTCAAATTTCAACACACCTCTTGGGACTTTCTTTGTTTGCGTTTAAATTCGCAATAAACTAAGCGTAGCTGCTAATAAATTAGAACTGCCGGATTTGGGAGTTTCTACATTTAATTATCGTCAGGCGTTCCATTTGATTAGCATGGCTGTCGCGTACGCCGTACCTCGCTTTACGTCATTTTGATCTTGGCGTAGTATGTGTCATCCGGCGTAGAACATTCGGCTCAGACAACGCTTCGCTGAGCGCACAGAATAGCCAAAGCCACAAACACACACAGACACACACACACATACACACACACACATACACATGGTGGATGTACATAGAGCTAGACTGCTTTGGCCGCTGAACCGTAAAGAGAAAAACAACAAAGAAGTGGGGCAGCGAGCAACCCTTGCGCCCTCAGCCTCTCCCGCTCGCTCCGCCACGGCATTGCACAACCCACGACACACATTTTGAAATGCATTTCGTTTGTGCGCATCACTCACACGCACTGTTGCCTCAGGCCCACTCGTTGCTTAATGCTGTCTCTAATCTCTCTCTCTCTCTCTCTTCTTCTCTTCTCTCCGCACGGGCAGATGTCTTACTTGTACTCGACGTTTGCACAGCTGGTTAGCGTGCACTGCAAGACGACGGTGGGCGGCGGCCTGCCTGTAAACCAGTGCAAGCACAATTTGCTCGGCTATGGCTATGAGAAATTGCAGACATTCTCTGATGGGCAACTGGAGGCGCTCGATCCGTACCAGCGCGACGCGAATGAGCTAAGTGAGTATTGCATATTTATGACTGCATCCAGATCGCAGCATGGGAATCCGTCTGGTATGCGCTTCCGCATGCGATAACAGCTGTTGCTGGCGCGGCTGCTGCTGCTGTTGTTATTATTTTTTATGATTTTGGGCAGCGAAACGTGTTTTCCACATCAATATATACAATATGCGATAGTGATAAATGTACGTGGTTATTTCATTGTTTACTCCATTTATCTTTTTCCGTAGTCTGGGCATCGATTATGCGGGATCATCCCAGTGCCCAGCTGATAACGACACGCAAGCCACAGCCGATACCGACGCCGCCCGCCTCTTCGCTCATCATACTGACGCATCGGCAGCCGGCGCAGAACCCGCTCTTCGAGAGCGGCGCCAGCAGCAGCGGGAACAAGCACAAGTATGCCATGGACATGGATATGGCCTATGGCTATGGTGGGGAGCAGCCGTCGGGAGCGGCAAGTGAGGTGCCCGTCGCTGCCGCCCTGACAGCTGAGCCGCCGCAGACGTATCTGAGTGGGCCCCTGGTCATGCGTCTGCGAACCGATGGCTCGCCCGTCGAGGAGGACAAGCATCGTCCGCTGCCACGCGACGATGATCTGGAAACCTATCGCCTGGCCAACAACAGCAATCTGCCGCGGCCAAACAGACACCGCAAAATCGCCACCATAAGCGCACTCAAGCAGCAACACTTTGCGGCCGCTGCTCTGCAGCGCGAGCTGCAGCCACCGCATCCCCAGCAGGTGCGCCGGCAGTTCCGCCAGGCACAGGTGAGCCCCGGCTACTACTACGGCAAGGGGCAGGCGTAAGTGTGGCCAGGCGTTTTCACTTTAACTTGTACTAGATCGTAGCTAAGCCTAAGACATAATATGATTGAGTGTATCCGGGTGTCTGAGAGAGTTGTGAATGTGATATATAACTTATACGAGGGTGGACCGAAAAGTCTTTCACCTTAACGCCACGCCAAGATAAATGAAGATAGAAATATAGAAAAATACAAAATTAATTTATTTAAATTAATACATATATATTTTTGGGTAAATGCCATCCTCGTATTTTTTGATCGTGAATGCGTAATATATGTCAATGTATGTATATATATACATATCTATATATAGATGTTTAGGTGTCTATATGATTTTCATGCACTTGAGCCTTAATTGAATTTCGTATTTGTACAATTTAGATGACAACGTTTAAGTTTTTCTATAAATTTATTTATTTTTGTGCATTAGCTGTAAGCTGAAATAGAGATTCTTATAAAATAAAATAAAATTTATTAAAATACATATTTTATACATTTGTCTGTGCAGATGAATTTGAAACCAGTTTAATGAGATTATACATGCATTATTTGCATATATACGAATATACTTAAGTTTATGCAATGAAAGTTGCGATAACAAAGCATCTCCAGCTTCGTATATTTGTATATACCGGAATCCAGTTCCCTGTATATAGCTTATATACACCCATCGCACACGCGAGCGCCTCATTAACCCATATTATACGAATATATGTGTTTGCACTTCAAGCCGAACAATGAAAACAATGAAAATGTGCTATAAAAAGGCGAATCCGGTTCTGAGTCTCATTTAGCACTTGGAATGATGTCAATTCTGAAATACCAGCAATTAGAAACGAATTTGCCAATTACAAAGTCTTCTGTAATGCCAAAAAATAAACTGGATTATCCGGTTGCCCTCTCAGTCTCAATCTCAGTATCATTTATTATTATAAATATCATTTTAATTAACTGATAAGAAAACAAATTGTGAGATTTCAAATTATATTATATTCAAAAGGGGACGCTTTCAAAAGCCAACGTTCATTAGTGTGCAGTGTTGGACAATGTTGCAAGTTTGCTGCCTGTATACAAAGTTGCCATTCACGTTGCGCTACACAAACAGCTGTTATTCCAAATGACTCTGGTTACACTTTACTAAAATTGGACAGTTTCCACAAATATAAAAATAACTTATTCGCCTCCAAGTCAAAGAAATAACACATCGAAGGATAGAAAGTAGTATATCATCGTCGAGCGGTTCCCTTAAAGTTACCGATAAGGTTTGTACACAATCGGCATGAGTAATATCAATGATATTTGATGTGACGCAGCAAGCGGGGAAGCCTAGAAATTACATTTTTCTATGAATCACAATAGAATAGATAACTTAGAAGCGAATACAATTGTATTTGTATGTGCTTATACACAAAAAGATCATATGCCAAAAACGAAATCATCTGGTCGCTCAGGTGTGTGAGTTCATAGTTCAGAATTTATCGATTAACCCCTGTACTGCTGCTGATTTCATCAATTGAGCCAAATTCATTTAAATACTGGGGACTCCCCGTGCGTCTGTGTCACATTTTAACTCACTGCGCTAATCGTGTTTCGTTTTGTTATTTTAGTGACTGAGCGAACGTAGAGGCGAAATGGCTGAAGAAGATTCATTCGTTATTTTGGGCACTTCGCCTTTTTCTTCGATCTGCTCGAACGGCGGTTCCTTATTAACCGATGCATTGGACAAAGGAGAAGCAGAAGCAACTGTAGAGGCAGAAACAACTGTAGAAGCTGAACCAAGTGGAACCGTTAAGGTAGAAGCGCCAACCAGCATAAGTCAGCTAAGTGCAATACCGGAGCAAACGAATTCCACAGAGAGCAGTCTACCCACAACCTTGCCTTCTGATCAAAGTTCTTTGGCAGCCAGCTTTCTGATGGGCGAGGTTCAGGCCGATGTGCTCAAGGTACATATAGAAAACCGATTGCAATAAATGTAAATGTAAATCTTTAATTATTTCCCTCTTTTTAAACAGAACAGCGTTTACTCCCAGTTTCCCAGCTTGTGCTCCCTGCAAGCCCGCGCCGAGGATGTAGTTAAACTGCAGACCATGATGACCGAATACATGGCATTAAAACGTATGTCCTGTGGTTATTCCTTTTACAATATATAGGGATGTAAATAGGTTTTAATTTAGTACAAAGATCTTCCCTATTTATAAACTTGATTACTGCGTATTTACATCTCTATATATTGTAAGCTGTGTAATCCTTTTCATACATTAAGGGGCTAATTCGTAAGGCTACGTCGATCTCTTAATTAATTTACCAAATTTTAATCGTCTATCTGTATAGAAACCTTGGATAAAGTGAATCATACGATGCAGGAATATTATAAAATCACGCAGCAATGGCGAAACGAGGCAGCTACACGAGAACAACAGTATCAGGAGCAATTGAAGCAATGCCAGGCGCAGATTGAGAAGTTAACTGAGGAAAATCAAGAGTTGAAAAAGGATCTGGAGAGTAACTTGGAGCAGATGCGCTTGGCCGAAGAGATACATCAGAAGGAGCACGATGAGCTCAGGCAAATTGTGTCTGAGAAATCATCGCTGATCAGCAATATGGCTGTTGAAATTGAAAAGTTACAACAGCAGCAGCTGGTAAGTCCACTTAGTATAAAAACAAACATTTACATACGCAAATAACTATAACTCTTATCGCGACAGAGCTACTCAAGCTCAGATAAGATATACCTGAACAATAATCATTCTTTATAATATAGTAAATTGTTTTCGCGCTTTGTTTTTGTCTAATCATATAATCAATTTCAAAATGAACAGCATTCTTACGAATATGTCCCCGACGATAAGAGTGTGGAGCCTGTAAAAAGTATAAATAACGATGATAAGGATGGCCAAATCAAGGATCTGCAGCGACAAATGTCAGCGCTATTGGCAGAGAACTTACAATTCAAGGACATGGTGAGTCCGGCTTGTAAAAAGAAATAACATACAGATTTAATAGCCTTTATACCTTTATATATAGAAAAAGACGTATATCGAGGAAATAGATTGCCTCAAGGTGACATTAACCAGCGCTCAGGAGCTAATGAGAGTCATGAGTGCGGACGTGAGTGCATTGAAAGCAAAAGATGCACAGAAGGATGAGGAGATTACACATTTGAAGACACAGATTGACATCTATCGACGAGATTTTGAAATGGAGCGCGCCGATCGTGAAAAGAATGCTGGCGAAAAGGAGCAATATCTGATTGACCTACGCGCACTACAAAGACGTAACCAAGAACTAATCGAAGCATTATCTGAAGCACAAAAGCCCAACAAGCTCAGCTGCGGTCCATCGAAATTGGCAGCCAGCAGCACGCCCTTGCGACAAGAACAGAGACCAGTAAGAGTATGCAACGATAATCCCTATAGATATACATGTATTAAATTCTATTAATTCACTCTCTTTGTCCAGGTCTTGGACCCAACAGGAGCAGCCGCCAGGACAGCAGATCCTGCACTGCGATGTCCGATTTGCTCAAAAGGCTTTGCCGCTTTATCTGTTTTGCAAAGTCATGTTAATGATTGCTTGGATAAGAATTAAAATTATATATTAATTACACATTTAAATATTATTTATTTTAAGTACAATATTTGTAAAATCAAAGTTATATATATACATATATTACAAGTATGGAATAGTGTGAGGAATACGTCAAAGTTTACTTTGTATAGGCGGCATATCCAGCGACCAGACGCGACACACTTCTTGGCTCGCAACTAGATTGTTTAGCACACTCACATCTAAAAGAAAGGGAATGTAGGGACTGTATTTTTACATAAACAAATTGTATACGCACCACTCGTCGTTGCAAATTCGTGTAGGGTTCGTCGAATGTCGTACGTCGGTATAGCAGTATTTATATTTGGATAAACAATGTCATCATGTTTCATGTTCGACACACACACGCCGAGTATGCAGCCGTTCTGGTCGAACATGGGGCCGCCACTCTGGCCGGACTGCACGCTGCCGTCAGACATTAGGGCGCCGTTGTCACACTTGATGATTCGCCCTTGGAATATGGAGGGATTGAAGTCGTACTTAAAGTTGAAGTTCACATAGTAAGGAAAGCCAGCATTGTAGACTGTCTGCCCCAATGTGGCACGATTGCGTGCGATGCGTACACAGTAGTGCTTAGGAACATCTGCGGGTGCGGTGAGCAGAGCCAAGTCGTAGGGACGATCCTCAACCGGATTGCACCAAATGACATCAGAGTTGAATTCGCGATCGAAAGCACGACACAGCACCAGCGAATTAAGCTGAAAATCATTCGAAACATTATAATTTAGTAAGAACTATTTAATTATATAATTACCTTGCCAATAACATGCGCGCAGGTTAGAATAAAACATTTGTTGTGGACTCTGATGTAGGTGCCGGTACCTTGGTGAGCAGCCGACTCAATCACCACAATCGAGCGCTCCCCTTCGATTGGAAAGAAAAACAGCTGTTAGACAGACACATTATAATGGCATTCGATGGCTACATACACGCAAAATTGGATTCCTCCCGTGGCAAATGGAATATGGTAATGCGCGTGCCCAGCTGCGCCATAAAATCCCGCACAAGATAAGCGAAATTGGCGGCCAAAATCAGATTAACATTTTCCTGTTCGCGCTGGAATGAAGTGCATACAATGATGCCTATAAGTCGGCTGCAATGGAGAAACATCAATATAGATTCTATATAAAGTGAGTTGGTATCTGGAACACTTACAGCTTGTTGTTGAACACCGCTGCTCCCTCGCAGCCCAGGGGCAGAGCATTCGACAGGCCAAACAGGGAATTGCCCAATACATTGGACACCTTGCCAATGCTAATGGTTTTGTAGAAGTTCTCCAAGCCGAAGGGCGAGCACATGACCAGCACGTCGTCCAGTGTGCGTATTGGCTGCAGGTAGCGCAAATAGCTGGCAATGTGCTGGATGAAACGCTTGAAGGATTCGCGCTCCATCAACTTCCTCATGGTGAGCACCAGAAAACTGGAGCGCAGCACATTTTGCTCATCGGAGTCGGCGTTCCTCAATATCTTGTGCAGACTGCGCGACACTTCTGAAGCGCAAAATACGTAAAGGGGCTGCGCCGTGTAGCGGGTGAGAATGTGCGACGGATGGGCAGAGTTTTGCTGCACACTGCGATCGGACACCGGGCGACGATGTCGATCAAAGGTCACCAGGTAGTTTAAAGAACGCAGCAGCTTTCCCTCCCTGCAGTTGAGGTCCTGTGCATCGACCAGCTGGCACTGCTGCAAGCCCTGAATGAGTCTCTCCCCTTTGTCCGACGCCCGGGCAAAGGGCTGCAGAATGTTTGCGCAGCTAATTATAATCTCGTTGTTGATTATAACTGCCGATTGCTTGACCGACTCCTGGGCCGACTGGTTGTTCACCTCCAGCAGTGCATGCCGTATCTTTAGCAGCATTTCTAGCAACAAACACGCATTACAGCGCACAAAACAGACTTTAATTAGCCAATTTCTTTGTTGTCGAAAACAAACAAACGCAATTCACACTCACTGAAGAAGAAATTTCTCGCTCGCAGGGTCGTATAAGAGACCACGGCAGTATTTGAGCAAAAATACTGACTGCTGTGACGTCAAGTGAGTTAAAAATACCAACTCTTCGCTCGAAGCAACAAGGCAACAGCTGTTGCCAGTCAGCTGTTGTCGCGAATAGCAAAACATTTCACATAACCTTAAATTAATTTAATTTGTTCTTGTTGCTGGTACAACATAATTTTTAATTTATGATAACTTTTGCATAATGTTTGCATTACAATTTCGTGCGCTACGGCCGCTACGCAGTAGCTGCTGCAATTTTAAGCGCAACTTCACACACAAAAACCTGCTGGAGCTGTCGGATCGCGGCTTCTTCCAGAGCATTTTTCCGGACACAGCAGCGTGAGCTAATAGATTATCATACGCTGAATTATTGTATGAGAAATTGAATATTTGTAGCCCCAAGATAAAGGAGCTGCTCACAAAGTCATCGCAAAGCATTTATGCTGGCTTTGATCCCACTGCGGACAGCCTGCATGTTGGCAACTTGCTTGTAATAATGGGCCTCTTGCACTGCCAGCGTGCCGGCCATAAGCCGATTGCGCTTGTTGGCGGCGCCACTGGGCTTATTGGTGATCCCAGTGGGCGCAAGACGGAGCGCAATCAGCTGGGCGAGTCTGTGATTGAGACGAATCTGCAAGCCATTGAGCGACAGCTGCGCAAAGTGTTCAAGAACCACGAGGATTGCCTGTGGGATACACGAAAACACAAATCCCAACTAGCGCCACTAACGTGAGTATAAACATATGTATAAACTTTATTTATTTATAATATAAAATTCTTAATAGCATTGTCAACAATGCCGAATGGTATGCTAATCTAAATCTAATTGATTTTGTTGCCAACATGGGCCGACATTTTCGCATGGGATCGATGCTGTCACGATCCTCCGTCCAATCACGCTTGGAATCGGAGGATGGCATGAGCTTCACGGAGTTTACGTATCAAGTCTTTCAGGCCTACGATTGGCTGCATCTGCTACGTAAGCACAACTGCTGCTTCCAGATGGGTGGCTCCGATCAAATGGGCAATCTGATGACAGGCCACGAATTGATAAGCCGCGTGGAGCGCAGCCGTGAAGTGTTTGGCTTGACCCTGCCCATAGTGACGAATGAGGAGGGCGATAAGTTCGGCAAATCGGCCGGCAATGCAGTGTGGCTAGACGAAAATAAGACTTCGCCTTTTGCACTGTATCAATTCTTTATGCGTATGCCCGACTCCGAGGTGGAGAAGCTCCTGAAGCTGTTCACCTTTATACCGCTGGCCGAGGTGGACCAGTTGATGCGCGAACATGCCAAAGAGCCAGAGAAGCGGAAGGCCCAAACACTGCTGGCTGAAGATGTCACCTTGCTGGTTCATGGCGGTAAATGCGGATTTCTTATTTTAATATTTATTTTTCTAATATTTTTTTTCTCTCCCAGAGCATGGCTTAAAGCAGGCGGAGCGCGTCACCAATGCGCTCTACAAGGGCAACGTTGATGGACTGGCCGAACTGAACTATGCTGAAATCAAACAAACCTTTCAAGGAGCTGCCGTCGTTGACCTACTGACCGAGCCGGGCATGTCCATACTACAGCTGGCCATGAAAGCCAAGTGCTTTCCCACAGAAAGTAAGTTGTTCGTAGATGTGAAATGCCTGTCTAAATTATCTTCTTCTAGCTGATGCCGTGCGCATCATCAATGCTGGTGGCTTCTACATCAACCAGAAGCGTGTGCAGAACATTGCGGAAGTTATAACCACTGGCATCCACATACTCCGCAACGGCGTGTCCTTACTGCGCGTTGGTAAGCGCAACTTTTACATTGTTCGTTGGCAATAGTTAGGAATGTACACAGTTGTTAATTAAGTTATGTTATTTTAATTAAGAGTCTTCTACTAAGTATTTACATTATTTTGCTTTGGGCTTGCGCCAGCGCTTGCGCGCCAGCAAATCCTTGGCCTTCTCTTTCTTCAGATCCTTGTCGTAGAACTTCCCACTCTTCGTAAATGTCTTCTGCTCGTTGCGCATCTCGGCCAGCTTGCGATTCTTCTGTTTGATGATGTTCTTCTTGTTGGCCGACTTCTTCTTGCCCGCCTCCGATATTTGCACCTTAATTTTTCGCCCCTGCAGCTCCGTGTTGTGCAAGCGAAAGCCTTGCTGAAACCCAAGTAGGTCCACCATTTCCACAAAGGCAAAGCCGCCACGGCGCTTCTTGGGGATGCGTATGGATTTGACTGCACCAGCCACAGAAAAGTGCGACTCCAGATCGTCCTTTGTTGTCTCGAAGTTCAGATTTGTTACATAGAGTACGTGTCTGTTCACTTTGGATGCGCCACGAAGCAAGCTATTCAGCTGATCCTTGCTTATATGTCCATCCTCATGGGGTTCTTCCTCGGAGCCGGAGCCCTCACTTTCTGCACCTGCACCATCAGCTACTTGATCCACCTCTCCGTCGTTCTCTTCATCTAGCTCCTCAGCTGCGTCGTCATCGCTTTCGCTTTCCGAATCGCTTGGATTTCTTGTAACTTCTTTGTCCACATAAGTACCTTCGAAAATCTCCTTACGTTTCTCGTCATCGAAATTGCCCAAAAGGTCAGCAGAGTCATCATTGACTGTGCGTCGCACTCTCTTCGGCTTTACATGCACCTCCACCTCATAGTCGCTGCCGGACTCGGAGTCGTCGTCATTCCCGGCCATTGCGCTGTGGCTTTATAAATACAAGAACAACGTTGCAGAAAACTAAAACAACGTCGCACGTGCGAAGTGTTTGCTTTCGTTGTGAATGGCAACTTTGCATGCTTCCTCTTCTTTTTTCAGTATTGAAAATGGAACTAATGGCGCGAACTTTAAATTTTTGAATATTTATAAAAAGAAACTTGTTTTATCATGTGCTATCAGAATGGGCGGTGATGTGGCTTTAATCTGATTGTGGGAAGTCTTGTGCCCCGTTCTTCTTTCTTTTTTTTGAAACCGGATACTTAGTCTGCTAATATGTCTGGTGCATTTAAAAAAGGAAAGAAATATTAAACAAACTGGTTAAGTTATATAAATAATATGCAAATGTTTAATCGGATGTTTAATAATTAAGAACTCATTGTTCAGATAGTACAGATTATATTAATATTTAATTAAAATAATTGGACTATAAATATAAATAATTATTAATAAATATGAATTATTACTACTCTGGCCTAGCTAAAAATTCGAATATTTGTTATATATCTAGAAAGATTATAAAAACAAAAAAATTGACAAAAAGATAAATTAAACAACTGCATGGAAACCATTATTTAAATGATTGCATCGAAAAGTTTGGCTAATTAAAACAGATCAAGTTTTATTAAATTTAAGCAAGTTGTGGGGCAAGTCGTGAAATGTCATCTGACTTTCGGATATAAAAGCGTAGCGGAATTGTGGCTTTCATTAGTTCTGTTTCGCAGTCTGCTAACTGACAACTAAATATCCCTTCAACATGAAATTCGTGGTTAGTAATTCATTTTGTATAGTTATTCGATTTTTTTTTAATAATTATAATTACAATTTGTGTAGATTGTCTTCGCTTGCTTTTTGGCTCTTGCCTTCGCCGATGTTCCGGCTACTGTCAAGGAGTACAACGAAGTGAACCCCGATAGCTTCAAGTACGAATGGCAAACGTCCGATGGCACCCTTGTCCAGCAGGATGGTGCCCTGAAGGACCCCCACACCATTCTTGTTAAGGGATCATACGAATACGTGTCGAAGGAGGGCAAACAAATCAAGGTCACCTACACCGCCGATGAGAACGGCTACAAGCCCGTCATTGTTCAACAGTAGACTTAGCCGAAACGAATGTGAATCAAAAATAAATGTTATGAACATCTGAGCTGATCTGGCTTATTTCAATTTTCGCGCGCAACCTACGTGAATCGTTGTGAATGGCTTTTTTTTCTTGAGCAGTGCTGGTAAACGCTAAGAAAAAGTAGGGGTAAAAATTGTGCAGCACTGTTGCAATTGCTGCTCTTGTTCTTGTTTTTTTGCAGAATTGTTTAAACAATTTTGTTTTGAATCAATAGAAGCTGTTTAATTGCAAAATAAGATATGGCTTCGGAGTCTGTGGAAATGGATTGTTCGGAAAACGATGAAACTGATGCAGCATCTTCAGTTAACCCCTCAATTGACGCATTGGTTTCGCCGGCTGCAAAGGTGAGCACAGAGGCAGAAGTAGAAACGGAACAGAAGGACAAGGCAGAGGCAGAGGGTGAGGAAAAGATGTCTTTGGATGACGACGATGCTGATCACGATGAACTGTCGAAGGCTACTTCAGAATCTAAGGAATCGGAGAAATCAGATGCCACTGAGCAAGACAAGAGCATCACTGAGAATACATCTGAGGAAAAAACAGAAGAATCATCAATTATCAAATTGGATTCGGCCAAACCAATTGAAACGGATTTGGATAGCAGCATTGAGCTGATTAGCAGCCCAATTTCCGAACCACTAGAAGCCGATGATAAGGAAAACAAGGCTTCAATTGAAGAAAGTGATGCAGTAAAGGACGCTGCTGGCGCTTTAGTGGATTCTACGGATGCAGTCAAGTCCAACGAAGATGATTTGGATAGCAGCATTGAACTAATTGAAAGTCCCGCATTGAAAGAACTGGCCGCAACGGATGACACAAAAGTCAGTAAGGCGGATAGCGATAGCAGCATTGAACTAATTAGCAGTCCGGGACCTACGGAAGACAACAAAAGGGAGGAAACCGAATCCATGACGGACGATAAAGAAATTGCTAATAGTATTCCTGACAAAGAAATCAAAGCAATTGAGGAAAAGCAAACTATCAACGATAGCATCACAGAATTAGAAGCAAATAAAGAAGATACCACAGCAATGGGCGCTGAGTCCGATTCAGCTACGCCAAGCAAAAGCGCAAATATAGAGGATGAACCAAGTTCACCCCAATCCATGACAGTGGATGAGGAGTCGCAGCAACCTGAAGAATCAAGTTACGTACAGAAAGAATCGCTCAAAGACGAACCCATGGAAACTGAGTCCTCTCAGGAAGAAGCCGAAGGCAGCAGCTTAGTCAAGATACAAAAAGTAGAGGATGATGATAGAGAATCGAAGCCCGACGCTGACTCAAAGGAATCCGTTGACTATGAGGAGGATAACGAAATCTACTACAAGAAGGATTGCCTCAACTGCAACTGCGAAAAGCTGCACAAGCAATACGTGCGCGCCAGCTTAGCAGCTCTCAACTACTACAAGGTGCCGAGGAAGGCCCACAAGCGGCAGTACATATGCATGAGTTGCTATGACACAGCCATGGACATGTATGAGGTGAGTGGGTACACACAAATGAGCAACTAGATATCTAATATACCTTCCACTATATAGGACTACGCAGGTCATTTAGTCGCCAAGCAGCCGCTGCTGCTGCGCAACTTCAACCAGAATCATGCGGACTTTGTAGCACTAGACAGTAGTGATGAGGAGGAAGACGACGATGAGCAGAGTGAGTGTGAAGTAATATCTTTATAAGGCATCTTACATCATATACTCTTCGCGCAGGCAAACCCGAGTTCTCGGCCAATGATTTAGAGCTAATTGAAAACGAGTTGGAGGATGCGATAAAAACTGTAATCAACAAAGTGGATTTGGATGACCAAATGGCTTGGTCCAAGAGCATACTGCAGGCAAAATCGAAGCGTATCTGCCAAGAAATTGAGATGGCCAATGAGGAGCTTGGCAAGCTGCAAAATATGGCAGACAAAATGCACTTTGCTCTGTACAGTTCCTGTCAAGTGGTGCACAAGCATTTGACTC
Organism: Drosophila pegasa; assembly: GCA_035046225.1. NCBI lineage: Eukaryota > Metazoa > Arthropoda > Insecta > Diptera > Drosophilidae > Drosophila > Drosophila pegasa. Next base: position 4,800,770 of record JAWNOD010000076.1, on the reverse strand, counting down.
CACTTGATCTGTACCACAACATGAACGATTATGTGGTGAGTGCAACTAAGGAATAAATAAATATAGTTTTGTATATATATTTGTTATATTTTGCAGCAAGTGCCGCCAGCTGGTGAGATCGAACGTCCGCCCATTCAGCTAAACGAAACCTACTATGCGGTAAAGAACAAAGCAATTGCCAGTTGGGTCTCCGTCAAGGTAATTGAATTCACGGAGAGCACTACGGTGGGCGGCAACCTGATTAAGAGCTACAAGATTAAATATCTGAATACGCCATATCAAATGGTCAAGACCCTAACTGCCAAGCACTTGGCCTACTTTAAGCCGCCGCCGGTGCGCCTAACAATAGGTGAGTCACCTGAATATGATATCCAGGAGTTTGCAATATTCACTTCAATTCATCAACAGGCACTCGCGTTATAGCCTACTTCAATGGCAGCACTTTGTCGCGCGGCAAAGAAAAAGGCGTCGTGCCGAGCGCATTCTATCCAGGCATCATAGCGGAACCCCTGAAGCAAACTAATCGCTTTAGATATCTCATATTTTACGATGACGGCTACACACAGTATGTTCAGCATAATGATGTGCGTTTGGTATGTCAGGCATCAGAAAAGGTGTGGGAAGATGTGCATCCCGCCTCTCGAGACTTTATACAGAAGTATGTGGAGAAATATTCTGTGGATAGACCCATGGTGCAGTGCACCCGCGGCCAGAATATGAACACGGAATCCAACGGCACCTGGTTGTATGCGCGCGTGATTGACATTGATTGCAGTCTGGTACAGATGCAGTTCGACGACGACAAGAATCATACCGAGTGGATCTATCGGGGTTCCCTGCGTCTAGGACCTGTCTTCAAGGAGACACAGAATGCGCTAAACAGCGCAAATGCCATGCAGCAACATCGTGTGCCACGAGTGAGTTATGCTAAATATTAGAAATGATTTATTTGAATATATTGTCAATTCTTTATTCAGCGCACTGAGCCATTCATACGATACACCAAGGAAATGGAGACGAGCAGCAGGCAGGTTAACCAGCAAATGCGCGCCATTGCCCGGAAGAGCAGCTCTGCACCGCAGAACCTAAATATGTCATCGTCCTCATCTGCTGCAGCGGCCGCAGCCAATGCTGCTGCTGCTGCAGCTGCAGCCCGCAACACTGTTCGCCATTTGAACAACTCCACCATATACGTGGACGATGAGAATCGGCCCAAGGGCCATGTCGTGTACTTCACCGCCAAGCGCAATCTGCCACCTAAGATGTACACGCCACATACGTGTTCTCCGGCGTGTTTGTTCAAGATCATCCATCGTCTGGATAGCTACAGTCCGTTGGCCAAGCCATTGCTCTCTGGCTGGGAACGTTTGGTCTTTAAGCAGAAGGCGAAACGAAATGTTGTCTATCGTGGCCCTTGTGGCAAGAGTTTCCGCAATCTCGCCGAGGTGCACACTTATCTACGGGCCACCGAGAATGTGTTAAACGTGGAAAACTTTGATTTTACACCCGATTTACGTTGCCTGGCGGAGTACTCCATTGATCCCACTATTGTTAAAGAGGCGGACATATCAAAGGGTCAAGAAAAAATGGCCATACCACTTGTTAACTATTATGACAACACATTGCCACCGCCATGTACTTATGCCAAGCAGCGCATACCAACGGAGGGAGTCCATCTGAATCTCGACGAGGAGTTCCTGGTGGGCTGCGATTGCGAGGATGATTGCTCGGTAAGTGGAACTAAACTCCCTTCCTGCCAACCAGCTAATTGCTTAACCTCCAGGACAAATCAAAATGTGCCTGCTGGCAACTGACGGTCGCGGGTGTCCGCTACTGTAATCCCAACAAGCCCATCGAGGAGATCGGCTATCAATACAAACGCCTGCACGAGCATGTGCCCACTGGAATCTATGAATGTAACTCGCGCTGTAAGTGTAAAAAGAACTGTTTGAACCGTGTGGTGCAACATTCTCTGGAGATGAAGCTGCAGGTGTTCAAGACGTCGAATCGAGGTTGGGGCTTGCGCTGCGTCAACGATATACCGAAAGGCGCATTCATTTGCATATATGCCGGCCACTTGCTAACAGAAACCATGGCCAACGAAGGTGGCCTGGATGCCGGCGATGAGTACTTTGCCGATTTGGACTACATTGAGGTGGCCGAGCAGCTGAAAGAGGGCTACGAATCGGATGTTGAGCAATCGCCGACGGAGGAGGAAGAAGACACTTATGTCCCAGATCCGGAGGACGATGCTGATTTCATGCCCGCTAAGCATTATCAGCCGCGCAAGAAAGATAAACTACGAGTCTCTCGCAGCCATTCCACGCAATCCACCGAGCAGGACTCACAGGAGAGGGCTGTTATCAACTTCAATCCGAATGCTGATCTGGATGAGACAGTGCGCGAGAACTCAGTGCGTCGACTCTTTGGCACCGATGAGGCACCCTACATAATGGATGCCAAGACAACTGGCAATTTGGGTCGCTACTTTAATGTGAGTGCATGCGTAACGCTAGGCTGCCAGCATCGCTAATTATTCGCATCTTTCATTCTCTTGCAGCATTCGTGTGCTCCCAATTTGTTTGTGCAGAACGTGTTTGTGGACACGCACGATCTGCGTTTTCCCTGGGTGGCTTTCTTCTCGGCCAACCACATACGCTCCGGCACCGAACTTACATGGAACTATAACTATGAGGTGGGCGTGGTGCCTGGCAAAGTTCTTTATTGCCAATGCGGAGCAGCCAACTGTCGAATACGTTTGCTTTAAATGATATATGTATTTGTAGAATGCTTCTACTTTTAGTTAACAAATTAAAAACGTAAACTATAATAAAGAGTTAATTAAAAATTATTTGTACTATTTATTATAATTACAACTTAACAAAAATATATTTTTTAAATTATTTTTACAGAAGCATATTTAAATTTATTTTCAACGTTATTGTTCTTAATTGTAAGCAGTGGCCCTCAAACTGTATGCATTGCAGCCCTGGCAGCAGTGCTGTTAAGCGAGGTGCTCAATGCTATCGAGACGTTGCTCAACACTAGTTAGAGGCCGATGCTGAAAAAGGCAAAAGCAAAAAATTAAATTTCATGTGTGTAATTAAATTGTAGCCGTAATGTGCTCAATTGCAACACTATAACTGTCCAAGTTGTACGTGCAACTCGCGGCGCTTCAGAATTAGGGTGCGTGGCCCCCGCACAAACGCTCACACACTGTAAAAGCGAGTTCCGCCCTCGCTTACCCTTGCGCCAATAAGAGAGAAAAAAATCGATTTTGTGATAGTGATAACAGCGCTTACGCTTACGCTTACGCTTAAAGCAGCGCAGAGGCAGAGAGGCAAATACCGAGATTGAAGTGTGCACGTAATATATATACATACATACATATAGACAAATCGGTGGCAATATGAATTTGGACTTCACCAAGGTGTGCGGCAAGCACAACCTCGTCTACGAGGCGTACTACAAACAGGTAACGACGGGTCGTCCGCTGGAATTTGTGTGTGGCGGACGGGCGATTTGCAACCCCCTTATTGATTTTTTTGCGCGCTTGTGCCCAATTTTTATAGATTGACCCAAAGGGCACGGGTGCCATTGAGGCCATGACGGCCGCTAAGTTCTTGAAGAAGTCGGGCCTGAGCGATGTGGTGCTCAGCCGCATTTGGGACCTCTCCGATCCGAACGGCAAGGGTTTCCTGGACAAGCCAGGATTCTTTGTTGCCCTCAAATTGGTCTCACTGTCGCAGGCGGGCCAGGTGGCCAACATGAACAACATCTACATGGACACGGTGAATCCACCGAAAGTGGTAAGGCTATATTACACAACTGCCAACAAGGAAAAAAGAATCAATAGCTAACCTGCTCTCCTCTGCATGCTCTCCAGGGTGAAATACCAAAGGCCATACCTAATCGCATACAGACGGTGCCAGTTGCCAGCGCAGGTGCAGCAAGCGGTGACTGGACTATCAGCGTCATCGACCGACTCAAGTATGAGCAACTGTTCGAATCGCTTAGTCCGCAGAACGGCATGCTGCCGGGCAACAAAGTGAAGGGCGTACTGATGGACTCCAAGCTGCCCATGAACATACTGGGCACCATCTGGGATCTAGCTGACCAGGACAAGGATGGCAATCTGGATAAGCACGAGTTTATTGTGGCCATGCATCTCGTTTACCAGACACTCCAGAAACGTACGGTGCCCAGTGTGCTGCCCCCGGAACTGCGCAAGGCACCTAAGCCCGCGATGCCACCGCCGCCAGCTGTTGCTGCTGGAGTCAATGCTCCTATGCCGCGGGCGCCGAGTGGAGAGGGCTTTGGCGATGGGGGCTTTGTGGCCAATTTTCCCAAAGATATTGCACCGCCAGCAGCTATACCACCATTGCCCGTTGCTGTGCCGCCCATGACGCGCATTCCTCCGGTCGGTGCAGTTAGCGCACAGCCACTGATACAAACTGATCCACTGATACCCATTGGAGCACCACCGTCGGTGACGGCCAACGCTGACTGGGTGGTCAGTCCAGTCGAATTACTAAGGTTCGAGGAAATATTCCGACAATCCGACTTGGACAAGGATGGCCTGGTTTCCGGTCTCGAAGTGAAAGATATATTCATTAAATCGGGTATACCACAACGCACTCTCGCAGATATTTGGTAAGGAGTGCAAGCTCTAATGTCCGAAATACTCTGAACTCATATATTAATCTATAATTTCTTTGACAGGGCCCTTTGCGACACCAATCAATCGGGCAAGCTGACTGTGGAGCAATTCGCTTTGGCCATGTGGCTAGTGGAGCGAAAGCAGCGTGGCGTAGATCCGCCTCAAGTGCTAACAGCTAATATGGTGCCGCCGTCTATGCGTTCAATAGTGTCTGGTGTGGAGGTGCAGGCGCAGGAGACGAAGCCGACATACTCAAACCCCGAATTGGAGATGATATCCAAAGAGATCGAAGAGCTGGCACGTGAGCGCCGTGCCCTAGAAACGGAAATTGCACAAAAGGAAGCGGATGTGCGTATTAAGAATGGTGAAGTGCGAAGCCTACAGGTCGGTAGCCCATAGAACATATAGAACTATAGATTATTTATAATAATAAATATGTTTTGTTGCAGAGCGAATTGGATACCTTGACGGCAACGCTCAAGCAGCTGGAGAATCAGCGTGGCGAGGCGCAGAAGCGTCTCGATGATCTGCAGGCTCAAGTAGTTATCGTTGCATGATCTCAAATCGATCTTAAATTTGCTTGAACATTGGGTTTATCTGCTAGCTTTACTTTTGATTCTTAATGGGTTTAATTATTCAAATATGATTTCCATTTCCCTTTTCTTTATTATTTATGTTCCTCCACTGTTAACCCACATTGGTACGCAATTATTTTACCCAATTTATTCATACTAAACTGGTGTATGCACTTAAAACACTATATAACCATACCTTACGTTAAGGTTACCCAAAATCTGGCCGTGTTGGCCAACGTAAGTCTTGACATTACCCGCACCAGCAATCAGGTTTGTTTATTTATTATCGTTTGTGGTTTATGTTTGTATGTTATGTTTCTGTGTTTATGTTCAATCGTTTTTTATCTCACCAAGCAACGAGGAGCAACGACCCTTTATTTAACTTGTGATTGTTCTGTTTGTAGGTGACTAAGATACGGGATCAGTGCCACAAGCAGGAGGAGACCATCAACGAACAGGAGGGTGAGCTGAATGCCAAGCGCTCGGAGCTGCAGAAGCTCAAGGATGAGGAGGCATCGCTGCAAAAGGAATACGATAACAACAATCGAGAGCTGTCCAAGCTAACAAAACATCTGCAGAATACACAGCTGCAGATTAGTTCTGTAAATATGAATATGGAATATATATATGGAATGTAACAATATATATTTGACTGTTTTAACCAATATGTCGTTGATTGCAGGTACGCTCTATGGTCACCCAGCTGATGGAAACGCAGCGACAGATGACGGATGCTCTGCTCATTTGTCGCGCCGCCATGGAGAATCAAAATGCTGAACTCGTCTCGGAATATCAGCTGAAAATCGAGCCAGACTTCGATGATGCGCGCAAGTTGCTGCAAAAGGAAATCGAAATGCCCAAAGACGATCCATTCCAGGAGAACAACAGCGGAGCTGCCAACAATGCTACGAATGGCTTTGACAACGATCCCTTCAGCGGGCAGGCTAGCAAACCCACGCCCGCTATCACCGGCGGCTTCGATGATAGCTTCAACATGAGCTCCGGCTTTGACAGCGGCTTCGATGCATTTGGCCAGAGCGCCGCTAGCGGATTTGGGCAAACGCAACGCGATCCATTTGGAGGCGATGCGTTCGGCGCAAACAAATCAAATGCCATAACGCCAGAGGTGGGTGCTCTTTACGATAATGGGATTGAATATTTTTCATTTTAATTTATGATTTGTTTGTGTAGCCTGGCAAGGATGATTTTGGCAGTGATCCGTTTGCGGCGCTGCACGCGCCCACGGGTCAGGGTCAGGTGCTTAGTCCCAATGCGCAGCGTTCTGGCCCACCACCCAGACCAGAGTCACCTAGTCCAGCTTTGCCACCAAAGAAATCCAAGGTGCCGCCACCTAGACCAGCGCCACCACGCGCATCACAGGTAAATATAAGAGATAGGCTAAATGATTTGATTTACTAATGAATGTTGCCTAATTTGTAGCCCACAGGCGGCTTCGGCGCAGGCGGCGGCGGTGGGGGCGGAGGATTTGCTGATTTTGACGACTTTGACAATAAGGTTGGTAGCAAGTTTAGTGTACGTTGGGATCGGTGGTAATGCATGCACATCGCACCGCCGCAACAATTATTTTGTTAACAAGTTGAAAGTGTTTTCACAAATGTTAAGTTTTTGTTTGCATTAACATGGCATTCTATATGCATTTATATGTATATTTATAACTACGATTCAATTATTTCGTTATTAATTACTATCACTAACCCACCTTTAAATTGTTTGTAGTTGTGTTAATTTTTGATTCACCCAAAGACACTTAACCAAATAAACAACATTTTTGCACTCGAATATATACATTTTTTTTGTTTAAGTAGAACTTTTAAGTTTGTAATTTGGTATTAATAATTTGTTGCTTATTGATTTGGGCAACAATGCAAATGCAAGAGGTATATAGCTGATCCTCAAACACATTGCCTTAACTCTGCTGCCCGTACGAAACTAACTATTTGCTTTCATCTCTTGCGATTCTCTATTTTCAGTGAACATCTTAATAATAATCATATTTCAATAAATTCATATAAATATATATATATATAGAGTTATATATATATATAATATAATATTAACAGAGACACGACACACACACTCAGTCAACAGTTGAGCCTAGCAACAAATTTGAGCGTACAAAACCCAATTGCGTATACTATATAAACATTGCATATAAATCCCATATATCAGAGTTCGATCCGGCTGAATACTCGTATTCGTATTCGTATTGCACACACGGCCGTTAAGCATACTCGCAATTTCCATGCCTAATTAGATAAATGTACTAAATCCAATTCGAGGGAGATTTAATCAATCAATTGTCAGCAAAAACTAAAACAAAAAGTTATGTCGTGTTTAATGTAGTCAAAGTGTTTAAAGTTTAAATTTAACTAACGTCGTCACACTACGCAATGTTGTGCATTAATGTATTTAACTTATATTTACGTGAGATTTCGTTTCGTTTGAAGACCAAATAATCATACATTGCATACTATTACGAAGCATATTTCTTAAATTCTTAAGTGCACGCCGAAGCGTTTAGTTTGGATGAAAGGCTAGTCCCAAGGCGGATCGATAGATTCATATATAACTCAATTAAGGAATTTAAATGCAAATTGTTGTTGTTTCTGCATATAATACTAAAGTTTATAGCAATTATACAAAACACATACATACACTCACACATATATACATATATATATATGTGTATTGAATTGCTGATCGACATCACACATACAGCCTATGATCCACCAAATATATATATATAGCTCGAATTTCATTAGCCTGTAACTTCCAACATGATTGCTTTACTGTTTATTAAATTATTTTCCAGAATTGGAAGTTACATTGAACTACTCGTGTACTCGAATTGCATTCCAAGTGAACAAGCTATAGCCTCAGCCGATTATAGATCAAATTGTTAATACCTTTAAAAGACACGTTGCCATCGACTAGGTGTAGTGTAGGAGCTATAGGATCGTTGGCAGACGATAAACGATATCTAGTCCCACATCAAACTCTTGTTACGATATTTGTTTTGATTGATTGACATGCATACAAGGAAATATATATATCTATATACATTTAGTACTCTATATACAACCACGAAACTGTTCACATACCGAAACCTAAAGCTTCCCGTACATTGATTTTAATGTTTAATACATACATACTTATACATATAATGGGTACCCAAACTAACGTGTAACTCCATCAAGTTTTGCATTAATTAAACAACACAAATATCTAAATATGTTCGACATCATTAATAATAATAATAATAATACATATAACAATTGCGTTATGATAAACAACAAATATAACCATAACGAGAGAATAAAGAAACATTTTTGTCGCATCCGGTTATATCAGCTTTGTTTCATGCAGGTCTCCTCCCCTACTTATCTCTTCCACAGCAGCTACACCCGACTATATATATAATATACTATTATATATAGAGCTTAACGATTTTCTTTTTTTTATTATTATTTTTGTGGTATTTGGTATATCTGTATAATACATTGACTTAATAGTTTATTTTCTCTCTTTTTTTTTTTTAATTAATTTCATTTATGTTTATTTTTTCCCTTCCACTCACAACACACCGATTCTTTTGCTCATTGCCCATGCCCACTGACACAGCTACAGAACATTCCAATCGGTAACCCAAACACAACCACGCCGACTCCGGCGCTCAATGCCACGCTGCTCGATAGCTTCTCGCTGTTCGATGATCCTCAAAGCCAGAGTAAGGCAGCCAGCACCAGTACACCGACACTGCCAACACTGCACCCACTAGCCTCCTCACACGCAATGCTAGCGACATCATCGACATCGGCATCGACATCGACATTGGTATCCGCATCGACATCAACATTGACATCAGTATCTGCATTAGCATCCGCATCAGCCTCCACAGCAGTCAGCACGAATAACCAACATTTGTCGCGTTCCAATACACCGCTGCAGGCGCAGGCCATAGCAGGAACGGGCACGGGATCGGCATCTTTAGCGGGTCTCTTTGATGCCTTTGGCGGCAGCAGCATCAGCAAACCGGCTGTCACGCCAGTGCCCGCTATCATACAAGGACCGACAGACTTTAAGGATGATCCCTTCAAGGACTATCGCTACGAGGATCCATTCAATATCAAAGATCCCTTTGCAGACGACGATGAGAGCACGTCTGCAGGCGGAGCTAGCAAGAAGAACTTTGCCGAGGACTTCAGCTCTGAGGGTATGTCTAGCTTATAAAATTAGTTGATATATATACTAAAGCATTCCATTTGCCTTCTTTTAGACGAGCTGCCCCCGAAGGCTGTTATCAACAATAACAAATCAAAGACGGCCACACCGCTCAGCAACGAATTGTTGCATCAATTCGATGCATTCAACATGAATACCAGTCCAGCACCGTCGCATCAGTCGGCCACATCGAATCCGAAGGCACTGGATGCCTTTGCTGACTTCGATGACTTTGCGCTGGAGAAGACGGCGGAGGCTGGCGAGGCGACAAAAGGCGCCACCAAGGCAAATGTGAACAAACTCAACGATTCCTTTTTCAATGCATTTAATGACAATTTCAATGACAACAACTTGAACGTCATCAACTCGAAAAACAACGAACAAACTAAGCTCAAGTCGAATGTGGCTGCTTTCGACGCATTCGCCGTTCAGAGCTCAACGGCTAAGCCAACGGACGCGAAGCTCTTTGATGCATTCAATGACAACTTCGAGGACAGCTTTGGACCCACTAAGGCCGCGAATTCGACCACATTGGATAGTAATTTTGCTAAATTCGATGCTTTCGATGCACACAACTTCTCCAACGACTTTGGCAAATCCCTCGACGTGAGCAATGCGAACAAGAGCAAACACAATGGCAGTGTCAGCGTCAGTGGGGCGAGCAAGAAGAACAAGGAATCCCTGACCAAGAAAGATAACGAAAAGTTTGCAGCGGACTACTCAAAGCCCGAGAGCTACGACGCCGATCTGGAGGAGGCACTCAAGCGCAGCATGCTCGATAACTGAATCAGCGCGCCACCCAAAGCAGATATTAATGTGATGTTGCATACGAACAATCTCTATATCAGCGACTAGCATGTCCGCTTTAAACAGCTATATATTAGTTAGTATAGCTGAAGCAACTTTCCAAACTGTACAATACGAATGCCTTCGACTCTTATAGTTCATTTGGTGACTACAAAACTGCAACAGTCCTCATGTATCTATACATATATATTCCACAGTGTGTACAATGCAGATACATTGATTGTCTAATGCGAAAGCAAAACAAACCGAAAATGCTGGTATTATATTCATTATATCATATTTAATAGTTTAAATGTAATCGACATACTCGTTAACGTGCTTCTAATAACGCGTTTGTATGTACACCAAAACTCTATGAATAAACCAAGAGCAATATATTAAACGCCTCTCGCTCACCAGTGCAACGGACAGTCGAGATCAAAGCTCTGAGCTCTACTTCGTTCTATTCGCGCGCTCTCTCTCTCGCTCGCTCGTTCTCGCTCTCTGGTTTCGTTCAGTGAGCGCTGCTCGCGCACATTTGCTAAATTTTTTCGGCTTTTCGCTTTTCAGTCACGTTTGCGAGTTCAGAGCGAGCGGTCGTGGGAAAAGAACTTGTTGCGCCTAATAAACAAATATATATACGTGTTATGTAAGTATATTAGTCTTATATGGATTTGGATGCGCAAAATCCAAAAAACAACAAACAGAGAGGGAGCTGCTATAGTGGACTATATACTGCGTGTTTATTTGCTTTGTTCTCACGACAATCGCACGCACACACGAACGCTTAAGCGCTATAAAAACAATTTGCCGGCACTGTTGAAACAACAAACCAGGCGCGATCTGGCTGTATTTTTCCCATTAGTTTGTGAATGTGTCATATCTCTATGTGCATAGGCATGTGCATAAATACATATGTGTGTGTGTAAGTGTAGTTGCAAGTGTGCGTGTGTGTGAGTCTGGCCCCTTACTAATTAAATTTATATAGTTTGTGCTGCGCTGTAAATTTACATATATGTATATGTGTGTATAGCAGTGTTTGTATGTATGTATGAGTGCCGGTCAGCTCCCACACACACACACAGGTACATACAGTAAAAGCTCACTTAACGAACAGCTAACTGTGCATACATAGGCAGCCCGCAGAGGTCGAATGTAAGCTGCAGCTGTTCTTTAGGCAGAGCCTTCACTGCATGGCTTATCATGCCGCAGCGCTGTTATCAGCTTTTTATGGGGCCCCCACAGAGACAAGGTGGAAGGTAGACATGGGGCAGGTAAGCAGGGCAAACAGACGATGAGCTAATCGCATAATCACATAGTATAGGTGTTTAATGAGTGCACTGCTTTAATCTAATATTGTGTGCCTTGAATGCCTTGCAGCCGGAGCCATGTCGAAGCCGGCCCTCTACTATGCCACGCTGAGTCCGCCGTCGCGCGCCGTCATGCTGACGGCCAAGGCAATTGGACTTGAACTTGAACTGCGGTAGGTGCAGCCCACGCGCAGTGCATTTGGCCAATTAACAAATTGTCTTGCTTTGCAGCCCAATTAACCTACTGAAAGGTGAACATCTGACGCCCGAGTTTCTCAAATTGAATCCTCAGCACACGATTCCCACACTGATCGACGGCGATGCCACCATCATAGACTCGCACGCCATTTGCGCCTATCTGATCGAGAAATACGGCCAGGCGCACCAGTCGCTGTATCCCAAGGATCTGGTGAAGCGCGCCAATGTGGATGCACGCCTGCACCTGGACTCTGGCCACCTGTTCGCCCGCTTGCGTTTCCTCTACGAGCCCGTGCTCTACTACGGCTCCACGGACTGCTCCGTCGACAAGATAGCCTATGTGCAGAAGTGCTATGAGATACTGGAGGGCTTCCTCAAGGAGCACACATACTTGTGCGGCGACGAGCTGACCATTGCGGACTTCTGCTGTGTGGCCACCGTGACGTCCGTCAACGATGTCGCGCCCATCGATGAGTTCAAGTTCCCCAAGATTCACGGCTGGCTGAAGGCGCTGTCGGAGCTGCCCTACTACAAGGCCACCAACGAGGAAGGTGCCGAGGAGCTGAAGGCGCTCTTCAAGACCAAACTAGCCGAGAATCGTTCCAAGTAGTTACAGTTACAAATATTCTACATATATATACATATAGATATATACACAAATAGTGGTCGGCATTAGCTGGCTTTTTCTTGGTCAAGTTCGTAAGTTTTTAACAAATATTTTAATTAGAGTATCTTCTAAAGGTTAATAAATAAAAAATTTTAAATAATTTCGTTTACTAATTTTCATCTGCAGGGAAAACTGCAAAATATATTGTACAGCATACTTTACGGCATGTCTTAAAAGAACAATATGACTATTGAAAAGTAGTGCATACTTTTGGGCTTAACATTTATTGGCTGTTCGGCAACAGCAAAAGTGAAAAATAAAGTGCATACTTTTGGGCTTGGCATTTATTGGCTGTTCGGCAAAAGCAAACGTGAAAAACGCAGTGCATACTTTTGGGCTTAAAATTTATTGGCTGCAAAGTCCATAAATAAAAATTGTAATTTTTAAATGCGAATATTTCGAATAAATACAGTCCAATTTTGGAAGGATATACCTTTTCGGACTCGCAAGGATCGCGACTTTCGATTGGCATTCAAAAATATTGCTTTCGAGACATTGCCATTTTTGACCAAAAACGTGATGGTTAGCCCATCCTTTTTGGCAAAAATCGACTTGTCCTGGAATCAATATTTTTTGATCAAGATCGATTCTATATAGCTCCACGACATCAAAAACATAAACCTTTTCAAAATCGGACTTCAATTGCCGGAGATATAGCTGCTTGAATTAATTCCCATTCTATTTATAGAATATCTGCCAAAACACTTCAATCAAGTAAAGTTAGCCCATCCTTTTTGGCAAAAATCGACTTGTCCTGGAATCAATATTTTTTGATCAAGATCGATTCTATATAGCTCCACGACATCAAAAACATAAACCTTTTCAAAATCGGACTTCAATTGCCGGAGATATAGCTGTTTGAATTAATTCCCATTCTATTTATAGAATATCTGCCAAAACACTTCAATCAAGTAAAGTTAGCCCATCCTTTTTGGCAAAAATCGACTTGTCCTGGAATCAATATTTTTTGATTGGGATCGATTCTATATAGCTCCACGATATCAAAAACATAATCCTTTTCAAAATCGGACTTCAATTGCCGGAGATATAGCTGTTTGAATTAATTCCCATTCTATTTATAGAATATCTGCCAAAACACTTCAATCAAGTAAAGTCGTATATTTCATTGTTTACTTTTATTTTATTAATACACATACAACTATATCCTATTATATTATGTCTTTATTACATACAATGCACATACACTTTTATCCCTTATCATATTACGTCGTTTTATACTTAGAATTTACATACTACAATATTGTAATTATATCTTACATTAGCAACAATATTCTTAACGGTACAATAACGGAAATGGAAATCGCCCTGGGATGGACCGAAACGGCATTAAAGGCAGATCGGTTAATGGATTAGCTTTACTTGATTCGCTCTTTAGGGTTCGTCTTTTACGTTTCGTCTTTTTACGTTTAAGCAAAGCGCGCTTTGTACATATTTATATGTATGTACGTATGGGGCAGGGTCTGGGTCGGGGGCAGGTCCTTTAACAGTGAGTAAAATTCATGTGATGCTTTTAAACATAAGCTACGTATATAAAATATAAATAAAAAGAACTGGTATCACGAAACCAAAATATTATAAGCTATATCTACAGAATGAAGAATACAAAATTGCTTGAGATATCCGCCAACGGCACCGTCCACCAGATGCAGCTGGAGATGGAGATGATGACGGAGAGTAACGGCAACTAGTTCGTCTCCCCAATCAGGAGGAGCCGCCTTTTTGTGGTGGGACAGGCGGGCAAGCAACGACGAGGGCGCCACCGGCGCTGGTGAGGAATGAAATGTCAATGAACGACAGCACTTCGACTGCCTAGATGCGTATAAAATATATATAAATGGGTAAACAGGCTATCACGACGCACGCTGATGCACAACAGTCACACACACACACTCTATTACATAAAGTGTGTGTGTGTACGTGTACGTGTCTTGTTTTTCGTGTGAGTGTGTGCGCTTTGTCTCAGTTCCTAATCTCGACGCAATAAGAAACGCTTAATGCTCTCGGGCAGTGGCAGCCGCACAATGGCGTCGGTTGCAAAGTGCTCCAGTATAACATTGCGACAAGCACTCTGCAAGGACAGTACTAAGAAAAAGAGAGGAAAGTAACCAACTCAGTCGAGCGAATCTAATTATAGATGCAATCTGATTACTCACTGCCTTCCAGTTGTATGATGCGTATTTGCTTTGTGGTGCCGTAAACATCAATAACTACGTATAGAGGTGACATATTTAGGGGTATCTCCTTTGACACGGGGCCCTTGTCCACGCCATTGATGATGAAGTGCAGCTCGCCCTTGCATGCGTCGGTCTCTGTGGGCACATACATGATGCCAATGCGTGAGCCTCTGTCGGTGAGCAGTATGTCCGAGTTCCCGTTGTCCATCGACGGGCGAAGCAGTCTCTTGGGCAGCAAGCCACGCGGCGTGCGCACATGTGTGGCATCGCCAAGCAGATTACCTGTGGGTGAAAGCAATTGATGGATGATCCAGGTCAATGGACGAGCTAACTTCTACTCACGCTGAGGCGGCTCATTGGCGATGAGCTCGACATTTTCGCCAGCCTGCTCTTGACGTTGATTCATCTCGAATTTGGAGATCGGGTATATCCAGCTGTTGCCCAAGTTGGCCAGATCGGGCAGCGCAAAGTGCGGCAGTCCCTCGCTCCGCTTGCCAATTATGTTGGGTGTCAGTTCCGTCAGGCCCAAGCGCATGTGACCCGACCAGCCACGTTCGATTTTTTCAATCTCCACCAGAAATATTTCACCGGGTGCCTGCAAGCAAGGAGCATGAAATTAATCAATTAACATTCACGGTTTGATACTTTCGCACACACACAAACACACACACATACACGGACACTCACACACACACACGCACACACATATCCCATGTAGATACATGAGATTGACGAGGCTTACCAGCGGCCGCTCGGAAAAGGTGAGCGCATCGGCGAAGCTCGTGCGACGAAAGGCGACTGTTGCATCGTCGTCCAGACGTATGTTGGAGCCGTGGTACGGATGAAACCGAAAGAGCTGACGTTCCCACACACCAGCCGCAGTTGTTGCCATTTTCGCATCGTTCACAATTGCTGCGGCATCGGCGGCATCGATCTGTTCGCGGTCCGCCTCGTTGTTGCCGGCAAAGTCGGCCAGATGCGGCGCCTGGTGGCTGTCATCAACGGCATCCATGATTTAAACTATTGTTTATTTCTACCATATGTATTTTTTTATGTGTGTAAATTTTAAGTTGATCGGAAAGTGACATGCGGCAAGTGTTGAGTAATGTGAGACCAGCTACTAGTTATTTTCAGTGTTGGTAAGCGCACACTTTTGGCGTTTGACGTAACAGCGAACAGCTGATTGCAGCGGCAGCTAAACAGCGAAAAGCGAGGTAAATTAAAATAAAATCGTAAATATTGAAAGAAAATGCCATTAAATATATGCAATTATAGATGCGTATACCGGGAGCACTCTATGCGGCACGCGGACGTGCGCCACAGAGCGAAAAGGATGTGCCATTCCAGGAGATACTGCCGCTGCGACTGAAGAACACGGTCAGCGGCAAGGCGGACTCCGGCTCCGATGTGGCGTGCCTGCAGGAGATGGGCGTGCTGTTCGCCTGCCTCAAGGACAACGAGTTCGTGGAGAAGTACTGCCACAAGGAGATCAGCCAGTTTCAGAACTGCTACAAGTTCTACATGGACCGCAAGTTCGAGGCGAAGAAGACGGTCAACCAGGGCATCGTGCAGCCGGGCAGCAACCTGAACTACAAACAGCTGAACAAATACATGCGACGCTTTCCCAATCCCCAATAGCTCATCACTAGTTCCCCATGATTTGTTAAGCATTTTATTATATATATGCAAATTATGTACAAAGTCTTTTCGTTGCTTTCGCTGCTCGCAATCCGTTTCAGTAGACAACGTCCGCATCGCCCAGACCCGCAGAGGACTGACTCACTGGTGACGGCTGGCTCAGCACGAAGTTCGACATGTTGCGCAAATTGTGGAATTGCGCGTGCGGCTGCTGCTGCTCGTACAGCTCCGCATCATTGGAGGCGTACGACTTGCAACTGAAGTGCTGCAGGGACTTGCGCGGCAAGGCGAGATTGATGTGCAGCGGAAAGCCGCCGTGCTCCCAGGTGTCCGTCAACAGGGACAAGCTGCGATTGGCCTCCAGCACGCGGGCGCGCTGATAGTTGAGTCGCTCCTGCTGCAGCTCAGACCATTGCTCCTAGAAATCAACCAGATCCCATATATATATAGGCATATAAGTTTACAGTTATTCTACTCACAAATCGTGTTCCTAGTCGCCCAAAGTACTTGATCTGCTCCTGCACATTGAGCACCTGCTGCATGTAGAAGTCGCGCGCCTTCTCCACGCCATCCAGGCCGAAGAGCAGCAGCTCCCGCTGCTCCTCCAGATGCTTCAGTCGCTTCAGCATATTGTAGTCGATGCCGTGCTGCAAGGTGTGCCTGCGCGACTCTCGTCGCTTGTTGTTGGACTTCTTGGGTGGCTGCGCCAGCGTCAAGGCGCCCATCGTGTAGTCCGTCGCCGAGGTGGAGGAGGAGCCGCCATCGGCGGAGCCGCGATGCTCGAATTGCTCGCGTGCAGTCTTCAAGCTCTTCTGCTCGCTGTGCATGAGGCTCAGCTGCCAGTTCTGTAGCGCATTGCGTATGTCCGCCTTGGCCAGTGGAGCAGCAGCTGTGGACTGGCGCGGTGGCTTCGGCGGCGGCGCTGGTGTACCGTAATCCACTTCATGCTCCAGCCCGGGACTGAGCTGCGAGCGTGGACGCACCTTGGCCGTGGGCGCACTGCTGTCCAGGCCCATGCCGAGCAGCTGTGGCGCTGACGGCGGACGCGGTGGCTTGCTCACCTTGTCGTGGATTTGCAGCTGCTGTAGATGCTGCGTCTGTTGCTGTTGGTTGCGCAGCAGGCACAGCTTTAGGCCGGCACAGAAGCGCTCGAAGGACAACAGGCCGCTGGGCGGTGTTACGCGACGCAGCGAGTCCAACACACCTTGGGGCAGACCCTTTGAGCCGTCGTCCTGCCAACCCTTCTCAATGTCCGCGAAGCGCACGTAGCCGCTCTGCTTGTCATCCAGAATGTCGAAGAGCTTCTTCATGGACAGCACAAACTGTTTGGGCAGCGCGTCCAGCGAGCTGAGGCTGCCGCTCTTGCCGGACAGCATCTTCTAAATTAGAAATTAGTAGAAGAAAAAAAAACTATAAATGGAAAGCGTGCATAAATAGTAAACATATTTCAGAGATTTCGCCCACGCCATTTGCGCCCAATGCATATTTTTGAATAATCATAACGAAAGACTTAGGCAACGAACTGAGACAAAGATGCGAACGCGCGGCACAGCCGCAGCTTTGTTTATAGACAAACATTTAAACAATTTGTGGCTAGGTAACTCACTCACTCACTGACTGCGGAAACTGGAAATGCGATTCTGTGGCACAGCCTCCTGAGGCCGTTCGTCAAGGCTTTGTGTTTGGCGCTTGGCTTGCACAATTGGAGTTTACTTGAAATGTTTTCTTCTCTTATTACTTTTTGCAGCTATGTAATGCAGCTGGAGGAGCGGGCGAACACATCCAAAGCCAACCAACTGGTTGGGCCGACTGCAGAGCAGCGCCAAGCGAAGCGCACGCATGCGCAACTGGTTGAGTGGCTGGCGGGACAGGTTTTCAATTTAAGTTTAGGGAGAGACACACACACACATACACTCACGCCCGCAGATACACTCTCGAGCAACTTCAATACCAACGCGTGCCACGGCCTAGCTGTATCCCCCTCGGAGCAGAAAAATCACAGTGGTACAATTATAGCAGAAATATTTATTAGTAGAAATTCAATGCGTATTCAGTCAAGGATAGCTAATTGCTTACTTAAGCACACACACACGTACACAAGTAAATGCTTGCATGTATGTGTGTGTGTGTATTGTCTTGTATATTCATGTATTTGCTGGCAAGAAATGCAGACTCTGCGCAGTCCACCTGCTCGGATCGCTAGAATGCGCATTTCATGCCACACGCTCTAAATACTAAAGTTGTTTCCGTTTATTCTAGTTGCTCACAAGTCGGCGACGGACTTTCGGCGCACGTACTTGGCGAAGTAGTCGGGACGCCAGCACTTGCAGGAGCCGGGTATCAAGAACCAGTCGTAGTAGAGCCGCACCTGGAAGCAGCCCAGCTCGTCGTGTCCATCGCAGTGCGCATCGGCCGGGGCGGTCTGGGCGGCGGCGCCCTGGACGCCGGTGCTGCCATCGGAGGCGTTGGCCACGCCGGCGCGCTTCTGCAGATACTGCTGGTAGGCCTGGAAGTCCTGCACGGATGGAGCCTGTGTCGTTGTGCTGCTGCTTGGCACCGTGTCCTCGGCATTGGGATAGAAGATCTCGGCGACCAGCAGACTGACCCAGCGCGGCGAGGACAAGCAGCCGCCATCCAGGTAATGGCAACGCGCCTGGATGCAGCGCGTCACCTCGACGGTCTGTGTGAAGTAGCCCTCGTAGGGTATCTGCACCACGTAGCGCCAGGCGCCCTGATAGTTCTTGGCAAACACGGGCGTGGCATACTCCACCTTGGCCGGGCAGGGTGTGGGCGGTCCCTCGTAGCGGATGGGCCCCACCTCCTCGCGACGCTCCGCCGTCTGCGCCGCGGACACAGCGGGGCTGGTGTCGCCCTGGATGGCGCGGTACAGCGTGCAGAAGCTGGAAAGGACATGGAGATTCGGATGTGATGAACAACTATATAGCAAGGCTACTCCAGCTAGTGGACTTACACTCCGCCTCCATCGCAGAATTTGCGTGGCTTGCGCTCCTCGGCGGCGCGACGCTGCTCGTGCAGCTGCCTCTGATGCTGATCCTCCTCGTCGAGAGCGGGATCAAAGTAGCTATACTCATTGGACTCCACGCCGTCCGGCAAGCTGCGCGTGACCCGCGTATAGTGCCGATCAATATTGTTGTTGTCCAGCTGATCCACCGGCTCGTCGCGTATGATCTGCGTCACCTTGGGCAGCGTGTCGTCCGCCTTGAGCACAGGCAGTGTCTTGGACAGAAACTTCAGGGTCTGATTGCGTATCAGTTCGCTGCGAGATGGCGACAATTGAGGCTACATGGCAATGGCAATGGGGATGGGCATGCACTTACAAGGGATACGGCTCGCCGAGGACATTCTGACCCAGCGGATTCTTGGGTATTTGGCCCTTGTTGAGGTCGCCGCAAATGTTGTGCACGGAAACCGCCGACTTCTTGCCGCTGGCCACATCCTTGCAGTCCGCGTTGATGAACGTGTAGGGCGGCGGACGGACACGCGGCGGCACTGCATTCGGCGACTCCACAAACGCATAGTAGCCCTCGGGCGGCTCCTCGCCGTAGTCTGTTTGCGATGATTGCGGCGCCGACTGCGACGTCGACAGCTGCGCGAGCAGCAAAAAGCTGAGTATTTTCTAAAGATCAAACGAGTTTAGGCAGCAAATGTGTTATTTATATATCTCTTTTATGTGCATAAAGAACGCGACGGCATAAATCAAATTAATTACTATTTGAATGGCTGGCTTTGTGGCATTGGTCATGGCCCCTGGCCCCATGCGCCGTCGCCATGCCCCAATGGACACAAAGACGCGCACTCAGTCGACGTTTGGCGAAAGCGCGAAAGTTGTTCGCCAGCATCAAAATAAACAAACTCCAGCAGCAGCAGCAGCAGCAACAACAACAACGAATGGCACTGACCAACCAACTGACAGTGTGACTTTTGCATCTTAATCTCATTGTGGGGGTACTTGAGGAAAAAACTTTCCCTGAAATTCTGTCAGCTTCTTTATTTTCCTCCTCCTCCTCCTCCTCTTCGTCTCTGCTTGAATGAAATCAAAAGTTTCAGAATGTCTCAAGCCTTTTGGGGTCAAGTAGGCGACTTTGTTTTTTCCTCAAATTTCGGGCCACAATCGGGCCAACACTTGGGGCTTCTCAAGAAAGCCAACTGTGCGCAACAATTTCGTATGGGATGCGGGTGTGCTTTTTTTTGTGCTTTGCATCTCGTTCGTGACATGATTCACAGCCACACAATTCGGCATTCCGAAAGAGCCAAAATTGGGTCAGCCTCAGACGGCTGTTGATTTAGTATTCTTTTTTTTGTTGTTATTTTTATTTATTCTAATGAGCATTGCGTCGCTGTTGTCGTTGTCGTTGCTGTTGTCGTCTGTGCTTGTCTTTTCGATATCCATCTCGTTATGCGTGAAACTAGTTTGATTTGGTTTTTGTTTCTTTATTTTTGGGAACTGGGATTGGGACCCTTTGCTAGCAGCATTTTCTTTTTCTGCTACCTAATTGCAGCGCGAGTGTTGACCGCATTTGGATGCCAAAGGTAACTGCAACTGCTGCTCCAGCAACTGTAACTGACAGAGACTTGGCGGGCAAGCTAATGACTATATTTAAAGCTGACTAAATACAAAGCACCGCTGTTCAACGGGGCCAGAATTTGTCGTTAGTCTGTGTGTGCGTGCTATTAAATTGTTCTGAATACGTTTTAGGTAACGGGAAAGTTGCTCTACTCCAGGCTTAAATAACAGACAGTCGATGCGTGCGACTGTGTGTGTGGTGCTCAAGTCGATTGGCCCGTCACTTTAATTCATTAGCATGTCTATATAAAAGCAGCCAACTGCTCCAGAATTTATGCTAACAGTAAATGCCAGAACGTAGTGCAAAACAAAAGACTTAGGCAACAAACTTGAATTCGAGCATACGTTTTAATAACACTCACCACCAGTAGACGATAATCCATGTTGGCCAACTTTAATAGCCTTTTATTCAGTTGCCCAGCAAAACGAGACACACAAGAATTTTCCTTTATCTTTTTTATTTTTTTTGTTCACCTTTCCAACTCTTTTCTTTGGCGTGTTGCGCTTCACAGAACTCGACGCGGCAAGTGCAGCGAATGAACTGAGCCTCCAAATGCGCAGCCAGCAGACATTGAACCTCTGCTTTTGAACTTGGCCAGCAGCTAGCCAAGAAGAGAGAGTTTAGAGAGTCGGCGCGGCGAGTCACAGAAAGTGGCAAAGAAAGCTTTGGCTCAGTGTTCTGCGGCGGCCTCAACTCAAAGACAACTTTCGAGAGAGTCGACAAGTGGCGTGTGGCAAGAGCTGGTGCATGCTTTTAGGAGGAAGTGGCATGTGAGTGTGGCATATGTAAAGGCGAGCGATGTAGTCCACAGATAGTCCAGGTATTTATAAAATATATGTAATACATCATGTTATATATCCTATCCACAAAGTTTCATAAATTCCATCGATTCTCATATTTTATATCCAACAATTTCACGTTTATTCATGAATACAATGTACAATACACAATTCATCAATTAATAAACTTGCTCTTAACACACAATAGTTGAATCATTCTCATTTATATATATGTATATATATATAGGCCTATATATAATTGATGTATATAATAATAAAGTGTTTTACATTATGCAATAAACAATGTTTCAAAGTCTTTCAACATTTGTTATCAATATAATGTTTTGGTTTAATGCTTTCCTACACATACTGTATACATTACAAAATGTATAACTCTTACCAACTAAAATATATATATAAAGAAAAAGAAATATGCAGCTGTGCCTGGTTTGTTTTCAAATCTTTGTATATATATAAAGTATGCTTGCAAATATTAAAATACAAATACTAGACGTAGTAATTGAATTGAATATATACACATATATGCACACAATCTGGGGCGATCGTATGCATATAGCTTGAAACTTGGTTTCGTTACAAAAACTAATGTTTTTTCTTCTCTTCCTCTTCTTCTATATATGCCTTGCACGGACTGCTCTAAATCGAGTTGCTATATATTAAAAAAATAATAATATTGCAGTTGTTTGCATGAAATCAAAATCAAAGCATATTGTACTTTCATATAAAACTAAATAAATAATAATATATATATACAGATATATATATATAATGCAATGTCAATTTTTTTTAAAATGATCTCGATTTAGTCTACAATCGTCTCTGGTTCGTAATAAATTAACTTAAAATCAAATCAAAAACAAAACTTGATTAACTTTTGCACCTAAACTACCTTAACTCTAGATATATGTTTATATAATGCTATATACGAGTATGTGTATATATGTTTGTAAATCGCAAATTGTTAAAGTAAACGTTGTGTATAACATCTTTTAGCTTACAACTATATGTGTATATGTATATATATACGGATGCAACTGCATCGATCGAAATATTCAATATAAAGTAAACTTTAGGCTTAGGTCTATAGTGCGTTTTGTGTGTGAGTGAGTCCGATTCCAAATCCAATAACAATATCGTCATTAATTCTTGGGGGAGACGGTAATTAACTTGTGTGGCGTCACAGGCGATATCTGAGCGAGTTAATAAATATATTATTAATCAGATTCATTGAAATGTATTGGATGACCTACCCATAGGGAGCGACCCATGTACGTATCATCATCGTCCTCTATCAAGCCGCTCGTATGATGATGGCTCTGCTGGTCTATAAAAAGCAGCGTATCCTTGCTGCAGGTGTTGGCTGAGTTGCGCAGGAGCGAAGACAGAGTTTCGCTGCACTCGCGCAACTTGTAGTTGGAGCTGGTGGAGAAAGAGTGCCGCAGACTGAGACTGGCCGCTGCAGCCTGTTGCTGCTGCTGCTGTTGTTGCTGCTGCTGCTGTTGCTGGTGCTGTGTGGCGCTCTCAATGGCCGAGACGCTGCTGCGTGACCCGTACCAATTGTGATTGCAGTTGTTCTGCATCGCGTGCCGCGATAGCTGCAAGCTGGAAGACAACTGCGGCGTTGCGTTGCCATTGAGCAGGGCCGCTGCAGCGGATGCGGCATTCATGTGCCCATTGAACTTGTTCTGCAGCGTCGAGGCGGCCGTCACGGAGGTGCTCAGCGAGCGTGGCGAAGAGCGTGACGAGAGCGAACTGACCGATGAGGCTGAACTGGATATTGAGGATGTGCCAGAGCTGGCCACATGACCATTTGTGATTGCTTCCACTGGAGTGGGCGCTTCGCTGGTTGCTTCCGTTGGCGTCAATGTGGGCGCTGCGGCGTCGCCCGCGGCAGTTACCTTCAGCTGTTTCTCTGCGCAGTCCTCATCCATGGCAAATATGTGCGTGGCCTCAGCATCTTCCACAAGAGAAGCGGAAGCAGCAGCAGCAGCATTGGCAGGCTCTGCAGCGGCCGGCGTTGGCGTTGTGGGTAAAGGCGTGGCGGGCTCAGCATTCGATTCAGCCGACAAAGCTGGCGCTGCCTCAGCATCGACATCGGCGTCGGCGTCGGCAAAAGCTATTGCTTCAATGTTGAGCACATCGTTAGTGGGTGATTCCTTGGTGGTTTCTGCTGCAGCAGTAACTAAATTAAAGTAAATATTATAATAGTTATTTCTACGGTAGCTCAAGCCGCACTCACCCTCAACCTGTTCTTCAATTTCACAGGCGGCAATGGGTATGGGAATGGGTACAGCCAGTGGCTTGGCAGGCGTCTTCTCAGCTACGGCCGGCGCAGGCTCGGGCGCTTCCGATGTCGATGTTGGCACAATATCTTTCTCTTTGCTGGCAGTTGCTGCGGGCGGCGCAATGCGCGAGACCCAATGATCACCCGACGTGGAGCTGGAGCCGGAGCACTCGGCGGCAGCATCGACGCTGCGTCGCTGATAGAAGAGCATATAGGCTTCGTTGTTAATGATGTCCTGTTCGATGTCATTCTCGGGCACTTTGCTGACACGCTGATCGTCGAACTTGTACCACTGTCGATCATACGGATTCTTGCAGGCAGCCGTATAGTGACCCGTCTCCAAGGTGTCGCCCTGATGATAGCAGACGGCGTACAGATCGTAGCGCGTATCCTTTGGTTCTGTGCGTGAGTTCAGTGTGGAAGACCGCGAGTCGCCAGAGCGCGATTTGCTCTTGTTTGACGACTGCTCCAAGGCAGATCCCAGGCTGTTGCATTCGCGCACTCCGCGCGCCAAGTGAGGCGACATGTCGAAGGCAGTCAGCGGGAACTTGACCATTGTGGTCAGTTTGGCTGCCTGCGGTCCTTTGGCCTGGTGCTGACGGAAGCGTTTGAAGTGCACAACCAAAATATCGGGCAGCGACCACAGACCCAACGTCTTGACCACGGGCAAATACTGCTGGCAGTGCGGACAGCGCCAGGCATCCTCGGCACTCAGCGTCTCCGCCTTGGTGTAATGTTCCAGACATTGCTCAAGCGTTAAAGCGGCTGTGTCGTTCAGTTTGCTGGCACTGAGGCGCGCCACACTCTCGTGCTCCACAACGGCATCGGCATCCGACTGGAGCTGAACAAAATGCGTTTCAGGCGCGCTCCACTCGAGCAGAAGCTTGATGTGCGTCGGTCCCGCCTCCGCGGAGAGCACCGAGAGCGCCATATCAATCATTTCGGTGAGCAGCGGATGCTCCACCTGCTCCAGATACGTGTCCGGATCGGCGGAGGGATCTTGGAGACGTATCTTAAACATATCCGTCAGCGGCGTTGCATAGGAAAACACTTCCGGCTTGAGGAGCGAGGACATTTCACGCAGCATGCGCTTCTGCAGATCCTGGTAGCTGCAATCCCTGGGCGCCTTCATGCTAAAAGGCGCCCCGAAGCGAGTGCACACCTCCTTGGCAGCATCCTTGTCATCGCCTTCGCTCGCCTTCGTTCGGTGCACGTTCGCCACGAGCAGCAGCAGATCCGTGGAATGTGTGGCAGCTGTCTTTGGTGCCGAGGTCTTCTCAGCGCCGTCCGCAGGCGCGGAGTCTAGGGCGGCTTTTGGCGCTGGACTCACCTCGGGCACCTCAATGCAGTAGATATTCTCCACGCTGCTCAGCGTCTCCACGGGCTGCGTGTCGTAGAAGACGCGTGTGAAACCCTCTGAGCTAAGATCCACCAGCACCATGCGATCAGCGGCGATGCCCGTCTCCTGGAGCTGCTCGCGCAGTGCCACGATGGGCGAGCCAGCGGGCACGCGCAGACCCATCTTGAGCTGGCGCGGCTGCTTCTTCATAAACACCACGGTCACAAAGACGGTCAGCTGGGTGAGCTGCGGCAGCTGCACCGAAATGCAGTGGAACGGATCGAAGGTATTGGACTGCTTCTGGCAGCGCGGGCAGGTCAACGAGGAACGGAACTGCGCCTGGAACACGGCCTGCACGAAGCTATTGTTGCAGCGTATATGGTTCGCCAGCGTCTCGGCGGCAATTATCTCATCCGAGCGGCCGTAGGAATTCTGTGAGTGGAGAAAAGACTAGAATGAGTGGGTATAAAGATGCGTTGACGAGTTCAGCTGCCAGCCTACCTTGATGCTCTTATAGCGCCGCTTGCTAGCCGTGTTCAAATCCTCGTGCACCTTGTCTAGCAGCCAGAACAGAAACTCCTGTGCATCGTGCTGCGTCGAGCTGCGGAACTGCGTGCCATATCGATCGACGACGGCCTTGAAGCTGGTGCTGTGATCGCTCTCGTTGCGGCAAGTCCATAGCGCCTTCAAGACATTGGCCAGCTGCTCGGTCAGCTCTCCCTTGGTGCCGAATTTGCGTGAATTGATTTTATTGCGACGCTTCAGATCAGCCTGGCAAAGAAGAGAAAGGAGCTTATCAGATCTTAATTCATATCATTTTTGTTTTTTCGACTTACCTTATACTGGTCCAGCACAAAGTATTCGGCCAAGATGTCCGTGTGGCTGAGGCACTGGAGCACCGCGTTCATGAAGCAGGTGTTGCCATGATTCTTGAGGCCCATTACGCCGGGCGTCTGATCGGCGGGCCACTGATAGCCCCCAATGGGCGGCACACGTTCCGTGCCATTCGCATTTCCCATGCTCGCCTGCCCATGCTTGTTCGCCTGCAGGAGAGGAGAGAGAACGGGGCGATTACTCACTGGAGACGGCAAATTGATGAGTGCAAGGAAACTCGTTTGCAGCGGACGATGCCAATGTAAACTGGCAAGCGACGGTGTGGAGGGGAGCGGAAGGGAGGGAAGCTGCATTGGTATTTACTGGGGGGATTTGTGGCAATTGGGTTTCAATTTCGTTGCCAATTAAAAATTGTTTAGAGCAGCGCCAATTTGCGATAAATGAAGAAATATTTCGAAATGCAACGGCAGCAGCAACAGCAACAATTCTATTGGAGAGAGCTGCTCCTTATCAAGTCGGACAATCACGTAATAAAGCAGAGATTGCACACAGTGCTAATATTTAATATGCGAATCATTGACGATAATGCACACACTCACACACGCACGTCTATATAATAGGTATAGATATCTACTTTGTAACTGTGCTAATCTACAAAGCAAACAAATAAACAGAGCAGAAAAGCAAATTGATTCGAGATACGGCAATGAATAGGGTATTTGAGTGTGCTTTTCATGCATTTATAATAAAGCAAAGTATTATATAAACAAATTAAACTTAAGTTAGGGTAAATAAATTAACTAAAGAATGAGATTAGAGACAAGTAAAGCTCGCTGATAATACCCCGTAATGCAGAATCAAACGAAACTGAAAGAGCATCTCACTATTAATACCCTGTAAAGCAGCGCAAAGGTTAGTTTACGGCTACGTCTAATACTAAATCAACTGAAGTTCAATATTAGCCAATGCTATTTATAAGCTGCTGCCGTTTGACGCAATAAGAATTGAATCAAATTAGAAGCAACAACCATTACACCACAAAATGAAAAGTGTAAACAATACCCTATAAATATATATATCGTACAAATACATTTATATATATTTATCGAGTAAATATTTTCAGTTGCTGCATGTAAATTGTGTTCGCACGTGTCATTAAAAGTGACGCGCGGGTCGAATGGATTTACGACATTATAAACATGCTTTACAACGAGGCGCCTGCCCCACTGCCAGACGCCGGGTGGTGTGGTGCGAGTTGATTTAACGCAATTTCAAATTGCAAATGAAAAAGAAGAAGAAAAACAAAACATAGTCGAATTATTATTATTACGAAACGAGAGGCAAGGAGAGACACAAATTAAGATATATATAAACACAAGCAAATGGTCAAAGGTTATGGGGTTGACTTTGAGGTCAATGCTAAGTGCCAAGTGTGTGTGTATGCGTGTGTGTGAGTTGGCATATGCAGGCGCACATTCAGCTAAGTAAGCCAAATAGTGTGTGATCCATAATGTATTGGGGGGCAAGTCTTGGGGAGCTTATAACGTCATGGAACACAGCACAACATAAAAAGCGAAAGATACAGAAAAAAAACCCAAAAGAAGCGCTAGCTAAAGCCGGTTTTCCCTCTTTTTCGAAACGCAAAAACCCACGCAAAACTCTAGGCCAAAAGAAATCAAAGTCGATAAACAAACTAAAAAGTGGGAAACGAAAACGACTGCCAATAAAACTAGATACAATTGGCCGGGCCAATAGCAAATGTGTGGGTGCCGCGCTTGGAATCAGCTGGAGTTGCTGTACGCCGTTGATCTTGGCATAAACAGGCGAACAGGAATCAATATAAGCTATAAAAAGGGTGCACGCCTACTTTGATTTTGCTTTTCTTTTTTTTTACCTCTTTTCGTCGCCAGCATCCGGTGTAGAATGGCACGATTTCAATAAAAGTTGTGCGATGCGCAGTGTTGTTCTCTGGCGACTGCGTTGATTGCAAGCACAATTAAATAGATATACAAATAAAGCCAAAGAGAAAGAGATTAGAGAAAAAAGAGAAAGGACCATAAGTTAAAGGCGTAAATTGTTAGAGCTTAAAAATTATTGTAAGGTTTAATTGAAACCATTTTCAAACTACTTGGATAGCAAATAGATGAGAATATATTGATATGATCATGAAAATGATCTATATAATATTTAACGTAATCTGATCATCATCAGCATAGTGATCATTGCATTTTTGATTATTATCTTTATCATTATCATTAACCCTACATATAATATATGTTATGATACAACAAAAAATGCCTATTAAAATTAATTATTTATTTTTAACTATTTATTAAAAAATCTAGTAAAAATATATTTTTATCAGGAAATTCCATATAATTATCTACATTTCTAGAATATTCCCCAACTCTTAACTTCAGGGTATTTTCTAGTCAGGCACACCCAGCCAGTTCTTTCCAGCTTTGCCTTTATTCAATTTTAACATCATAAAGACTCTCTTAGTCATCATTAGCTTTTAACTCGCTCTTTCTCTTGCCCCTTTCGGATTTCTTCAACAATTTTATACACTGTGCAGCCGGGTTGAGCAACGTCATTAGCGATTTATTGTCAAGTTTTGCGCCGAGTGCATGTGACACCAATTCCAATCTCAATACCGATACCGAGCGAATCCTAAGCACACTCTGAACTATGCACATTGTGCTGTGAATGTGGATTGTGAATGTTGTGAATGCTGTCATTCATTCATTCATGAGTGTGTCAGCAACAAGTTATTGCAGGCTTTGTTATTGTTTTTTTTTTTGTATATTTTATTTGTTTCAGAGTGAACCCGGCATCCGTTGTTGTTTTTTTTATCTCAATTGACATTGCGTTGGCATTGGAACGGAGTGCATTCGACAAATGGACAAATGACATTGACTATGCATACCCTACCCTCCCTCCCACTCTTATACCCCTCGACTACTGATAGAAAAGAGGTCATAGAATATATCCTGGCTGACAACCAAGTGCAACTCGCAGTTGTAAATTGTTATATTGTTTCCAGCCGAATGAAGGTCAGTTTCTAGATAAAGTCTTTGTACAACCTTTGCTTATGCATACATGGGGTAGATAGATACAAAATATTGTAATAGAAAGATAGATACTAGATGCGGTATGCAGGCTTTTATACCTGAATTCAGTTACAGCTGAAACCTAGATTTTTCCATAGAAACCCTAGTCATAGACCCTCTTTATTACATCATTCTAATTCATGTCATACCTTTGTTCGTCGCTCCAGTTTCGATTCAAGTCGAGTCAATCTTTATTTTTGTGATTGAATTTGGAGCTTGGGGTTTGAAACTAAGCCGAAAAGCGGCTTAGTCAATTAAACAAAGCCCAATTAAAACCGAATGCTATAAGCCGAGCTAAGACACAGCTTAAAGACAGACGAGAAACAACAGCAACAAATAAATTTGCCCACTTTGTGGTTGGCTGTGGCTCGGCTCTTTGAATCAAAGGCATTTCAAACGCACGACGAGCCTCAATAAGTAAATTGAGTGGAATTTGCTTTAAACGCATGTTATATATATACACATGTATATATGTATATATATATTTATAAATATGTATATGTATATGTATTTGCTGATGTGCGCTGGCTAGTGACCTAATCGCTGTGGCCAGCGTCAGACAAAATGTAAAGCATTTCTCACACAGCTGGAGACGGCGACGTCGTTTGTTTCCATTGCTCGCATTCTGACAAACGTGGCGTATGCGCAATGCCAGCCGGTCATCAAAACCGGTGCGGCAATGTATTTTAATACATATATCTAGAGATACATGTACTTCATCATAGTAGTTTGTGTTTTTAGTTAAACGACAACAATTAGAACTAAATATTTACTGTCCTCTTGTAAAAACAGTAACAAAATTCATTTTCGCAGAGTCAATGAACCCAGCTTTAGCTTTAATTAATAACAAGTGTTTAAAAAATTCATTAATAACAATTTATAAAACCACTTTATCAGACTATATTTTGGGAACAATGAGGCATTTCTGAATATGCATTGTTTATCGTTAATCGTTTGGCGCCTTATATAGAGGTATTATTCTCTAGCTCTCTTACGTAAGCCAGACTCCCATTATTCATAAATCTTGCAGTGTCACATGAAAAATAAAGTACAAAATAACTTTTTTTGTGTGACTATTGTATTTTTAAAAGATATCTGTAATTGCGCGATGTACTGAAAATATTTGAAGTTTTCAATATTTGTATATACAAAATAAGCGCTAGATGGTATAGATAGATGTAGATTGTAAAATATATATCACTGCCCATTCGTCCGTCTATCGATATATATGAATGCGTCAATCTCGCAAAGTCTAGAAGCTAGTGACTTCAAGTGAACACATAGGAGCTTCAATAGCAGGCGCCGATCGTCATTAACTTTTTCAACTTCGACGGAATTCATTAAATGCGATATCAAGCTTCTGTTATACGAGTATATCTTGCATGTGTAAATTATATATATTCCTTGAAAGAAGTAACAACAATATCGGAATGACTTACATTTCGAATACCTGTCTCCTCTCCCACTCTAATTTCAGCTAACTAATGTCTCTTATGTCAGTTAGGGTGTAGAATCAACGGCACCCGCCAGTCAATAGCCCCATCTAATTTCGCTTTTTATTGCCTTTCGTTAATTGATCTGACCAGTCTTAGAAGGCGTCATCGTCGTGTGCGTCGTCTACGTCGCCACTTGTCTCAATTTACGTTAGCAATTTTATCATCATCATACTATTATTTATACATTTAGCTCATTTATCTTTTGTTTTGCATGCGCTTTTTGTTTTGTTTATTTATATAAAGTAAAGAAAGAAGAAAAACACATGAGTCGAGTTTCAAGTAACAACGGATTTCTATATATATATATATACGATATGTATTATATATACATTTACTTATCTTGCTGCGTGTTTGTGAATATCATTTATTTGGTTGGTATCGAATCATGCGATTTGTTTGCTCACTCTGTTTTTTTAAGGGGCCGAACACGAATGTTGTGCTTCTCTGTCTATCTAGAAAAAATTCCATTGGCCAAATTGTTTATGCGCTGCTGCAGCAAAAAAGTGTGTCTCGATAAGGCCCAGAGGCTTCGATTACTTATCTGTCCAAATATAAGCGTACCTACGAGTCGTATGAGTAACTTTGTTGTTGCTGCCTTTACGTAACTGCAAGTGACAGTGGCAGTTGCTGCAATAGTCGTTGTTCTTGTCGTTGGTGCAGTTTGCCGTTACGATTACGTTTTATTAAATAATTGTAAATAATTGAAGATAATTGACATCGTTGTTGCTGTTTTTGTTGTTATTATTTTTGATGCCAGGCATGAATGAAATAACAGAGCTTAAGCTAAAATGAAAAAAAAAAACTAGGCTTGGCCCACAGAGCGCTCTATTGAGCCCCAGAGCTGTCGTCGTCTGTTCTACCGGTTCGTCAACTTTGTTTCGGAATTTATAAAATAAATAACACATATATGAGATATTCGCATACGTAATCGTGTGTATAGCTAGTAGATTCACTTGTTTTAAGAACAGTTTAGACGGCTTGTTGAAGTCGTTATAGTTTAACGTCATTGCAAATCAGAAGTTTATTATTAGAAATAAGTAGACATTAAGTAGCAGAGCTATAGATATATTTATATAAACTAGACAAACACTTTTAATTATTTCAATGACTTCTTATAACAGTATTGTATACCTAAGGTATTGGTATATAGATGAAACAACATATATATAAGCATTTTATCCTCTTTCATTAACTTTTTCACTTCTCTTACAACAAAAGCCTACCCGATTGCCCCGTTAAGTCTTTTCAAGAATTTTAAACAAAGACATGCCGCACGCCGCTTTCTATATGCACAGTCATACGAGGCGATTTCCCATTTATAATATGCAAATACCTCTTGCATATAGAGTATAAATGTTAATCTGCCTTAACCTGCTGCTCTCTCAGCCATTGTACTTACTAATTATGCCAATGCTTGAGGTGTTAAATAAAATGTTCACACGTGACAGGCGAATTCGTCATTAATTTTGATTGCTAATTAATTTTAGTGTTTTCCTTTGGTTAATGGCTTCCGTTTAAATGTTTGATTACGCTAAAGATTCAGTGATTAGTATATGGCATATAAAGTCATAAAGACGTCAGCGATAGAGATAGGACAAATGAGACCTTTAAAGTGTCTCAAGAGGCTTAGAGTCTGTCCGATTGTTGCCTCGATGCAATCAATTCGATTAGAGTCAAAAATATTGCTTCTTTCGAGTTGCTGCAATGAGTTGTAGAACCTGATGTATGACGATCGTGTTTCCAATTCCAATTAAATGCAATCGAACGAGCAATCGAACAAATACACTTGACACCTTAAGACATTTGATGAATGCCTTTTGCTGTAGCCAACGTTTCTAACACTTGACAAATGTTTTGATCAGGCGATCGTTGCTATAAATATATGTATATATATATATTCGCGCCTATGTATAGAATATACTGTTTTTGCGACTGCTGCTGATTATATAAGTGCTGCTTGCACCACACGTGGCCAACACGCCCACATTTTGTGTGCTACAGAATACAGATATTTTAGCCAAGGTTTCCCTAATCAGCACCTTGACTGTGTGAATTGCCGCTAGCTTATCAGCGGCGAGATACGCAAAACGAATGTTTGAATATGAATATGAATGTGCGTATTCGTTAGCCAAGCTATTCTCTGCTATTCTATTCGGTTATGCGATATCACACAAGGACAAGCGGTCCAGTTAGCTGGGCAAATTTGCACTTTTTATTCGGTTATCAAGCACGCTCGACTGCATAACAAACACAACTTATAATTGCGTTACGTGGACAATTTTGATGACGGCTAGAAGCACTAATACATATATATAGATATGTCTGTGGTAGTATATAATAACAGTATCTAGGAATTATAATAGGTGTTGCGAGCTCAAATTTATGTCTGCAATTAACTTCAAGTGAAGCAAAATGTTTGCTTTAAAGCAAACTCATTTTAATTATGTGTCTGAGATGTATGTATATATATAAATATTATATATAATTATTAAATATATGTATACTCGTGCATTAACCAGCAACACATTCAAGTGCTTTGTTATTGTATTATTATTTTTTGGGCGCTATTTCAGACATGTGACCTCTGCTTGAATTTTTGGGCAAACATACTTATAAATACATTAACTGAGAGAGTTCAGGGTCATTGCACACTGAAATATTATTGAGACATGTAAGCAATTAAGAGCACACTTCATAATGCGCTATAAATAAATATGACAAGTAAGTTGAAACGATTAAAAAACTTTAATTTGCTAAAAGTGCAAGAGATTCATATCGGCAGTCGAAAGCTGCGCAAGCAAATATAAATGCGCTATATAAATGCCATTGATAAGATGCTCACTATAATGCATCTGCAGTCAAAATCCGAATGATATACGATATATTGTATATCCTTATCTTATAATCTTAGTTCTTTACGCATGTATACTATATTCAATAGAATAAAAAAAGAAACTAAATTAAGCTGTTAGTTGAGTTGATTTAAATCTCTCAAGAGCAGTCTGCGTCTAGCCTGCTAAGCAGATAGCAGGCTTATAAATAGATTAGTTGTATGCTTAAGTTAATTCAACTTTTGCTAACTGAGCTTAGCAACACTGGACGCGACACAGGCATCACTGATTGCCGCTTAAGTGAATGAACTGCGTCTGCTGATCTGATCTGATTCGCATGATATTTTATATAGTATTTGTTTGTAATTTTTTTTTTTATTTAGCTAATCAACTAGTTTAGCGCATAGTTTAGGAATTTTTATTATTCTTGTTTTTGTTGCTGCTGCAAGGCAACTATTTTTACACGCGCACCGCACATTTGTTTATGAAAATATGTTGCTACAAAAATACACACACGAAAAACACAAATATACTATGGAAATAATCAAAAAGAAAAAATAACAACACCCGTTCTGAAAACCATTTTCAATTAGTTTGATCTCAATTGATTTTACCTTGAAAGCGAATTCAAAAGAGCAACAGTGAGCGAGTGGGAGAGCGTCGGAGAGGAAGAGAGAGCGAGAGAGTCAGCTGCAAAACGTGCGCAAAAAAACCAACAACAGACAAATAATTCGCACAGCAACAACAACAATCGAAAAAGTTACGTGTTAGCTTTGCCAGGCGGAAATACGCGAAAAAAACGACACACACATAGAGATGGTCGAGCGTACTACGGCAAATATCATAGAAAATCAGCAGCGAAATAAACTCACACACACACACACACACACACACACAGAGGCAATGAGTAGGCACACGCTGTTACGTACTAATCTCGGCCATCAACAAGTGCAACAAAAACAACAACAACAACAACAACAGCAACATGCTACATAGTATTCCAGCGTCTAACGGTGGGCGGCCAAAAGCTTACGGAAATGGCTTGCAAATGAAACCCGCTGCCTTCCTTCCCCTTTCTCGATTGGTCGCACCCTAATACAGCCATACAAAGAGAATCACGTGTTGTTATTAGAGCGGAGCGCGTATCGTGTCGTGAAACGATACAGCACGAATAAACAAACTTGGGTAAGTTCCATAGCAAAATAAATAAATAAAATAATAATAACAAAATGAATAATATAAATATAGGAATTAAATATTTAAAAAAAGAATCAGAGTCCAAAATCAGCCTATTACTATTTTAGTTAGTGCTGCCTGACTATAGTCTTAGCCTAGTCTAAGTGGCATTTGCAACACGCTGTCATCTTCAGCTGTTGTGGCAAAGCGTGTGAAATTCATGTTGCACGTTTCGCCATTGAGTGTCAGGTTTTTCTGTTTGACTCTAATGTCGTCTGGCTAACCAAGCTCCCAGCTCAGCCCCGCCCCCTTTTGCGCCTGCCGGCCTTAGGCATTTTGCGGCCGTTTGTCATTTGTGCAATATTTTTTCCGTCATTTTTTTTTTTTGGCATGCAATTTTTGCACAATGCGACGTCGGCCCACGCGCAATGCACCAATTGGCATTTTAATAAGCCAAATTGAATTGTTGTTGTCGTTGCTGTTGTTGTTTCAGCTTATTCGCATTGCACTTGCTGCTGTGGCTAGGCAATTTGAATAAAATCAATGCGAGATGCTTGAAGCGTGAATCATAAATCAACTGTCGAGGCTCACAGCTGGAATGTGAGGTAATCATAACAATAACAATGGCTATAGCAGCGCAGCAGCAGCAGCCACAGTAGCAATAGCAGCCGCAACAATGGACAATTGCCTCACCGCAGCTGGTGAAAGGTGGCAAAGCCAAAAACTTGGTTAATGACAGAAGGCCTTCACTTAAGAAAAAACAAAATACAAACTAGAGCTGAGAGTACAGTGAAAGCTCTGCTAACGAACGGCTGCCCAGAGCAGAGAGTTTAGTGCAAGTAAACCCTTTTTACTGTTCGCTCTAACGAGCTTTCACTGTAACTATTTATATGCATGTTTATAATATAGTTATATATATAACATCATCATCATCATCAGCATTGAAGTTGCCTCCGATTCAATTCGTTTCGTGCATTTGAAATTGTGTATTTCGTGCTAACGCTTAGGAATTCGAGTCGCGTAAAAGGTCAGCGGCAAACGGTCTAAGGTCTTGCCCTCTACAATTAATCAACATGCTTATTACAGCCAATACAAACACATACATGTATGTGCCTCACTTGTTAGCGCAAATTGAATTTCTGTGCCGCGCATGCCGCACTGTAGGAGAGCGTATACAACTGTCGGCTGTCATTTGCGTGTTGACTGCCTTTCAGGCTTTTCATTCTTCTTTCTTCCAGATGATGAAGCGTGGCACACATTTGTCAATCTGCCGCGAGGAGTTGTCTTCAGGACTGCGGTGTGTGTCGCCATTGTCTGCGCCCCAGCTGCAGCTGTGGCTGCCTCGGCTACGCTCCAACAGCGCACGAATTAAAAAAAACTTTTGTCTCGAGCTGCTTTGTTGTTGTTGTTGTTGGCGCTGCTCTAGCCGAGCTTGTCGCTGCCTGTTTTTGCTTATTTGTTTATTGTTATGTTATTATATATAGCCACAAATGTTGCCAACATTTACACAAATTGTTTGAACAATTGTTGGGCACAAAATATTTATAAAATAATACAAAAACAAAAACAAAAATGATGAAATACAATGGGAGACCCTGCCGAAACGCCCACCAACAACACACCTGCAACAAATTTAGGGTCTCTCTCAGCTAAATAAATTATAAAAATAATAATGAGACAGCAATTGTTTAAAAATAACATTAATTTCCATGCGCTGTCAGCATGGTAATTATATTTTAAAGCCCATAAAAGTGAAGAATAAACAGAGACAAGTCGCACTTGGATTACTCTCCCTCTCCCTCCGTCTCTCTTTTAGCTTATAAAACTGCTAGAAAGTTTTAACAGTTTAGCTAACAGTTTTGCATATGCTATAAATACATATGCGAGTCTTTTTTGTAAACCTGACCTACATACATACATACATACACAACTTTAGCATAGCATTAATATGTGAATTACATACACGCTCACATTAATACTCTTCCTCTCTCCCTCTCTTCCTTCCTTTCTTTCTGCTTGTCCGGCTGTACACGAGTTTTTTGAGACTTCAAGGCGTATGGCGAGGGAAAGCAACACGCCGATTGACTCGACATTTGTATACGGCGATACGTTGTCTCTGTTATCAACACGCATTTCAGTGTGACTCAGCAGACGGCGGCACAACAAATAACAACAGCCGAACGAAACATGGAAACGTGGCAAATGGCGATTTGGCCCAGCGTATGGCGCGCCCAGTGGGTGGCAAGCACACACAGCAAGAGCAATTGGCACGCAACGCAGGACACACTCGTATGTATGGATGTATGTATGTGTGTACATAAATGTAGAGCTATTAATTTTATATAAGCATGTGTGTCAAATACTGTGAAGCTTTGAATGTATTGCACAAAAGTAAAGAAGGCAGCAAAGTGCAAGCGCAAAAGACAAAGACGGCGACGACAGCGGCGGCGGCGGCAGTGCAGAGCAAAACAAAGGCGACGATAACGCCGACACCAAACGATGTTTTTATAAATACACACACACATATATATATTTAAATACGCTCGCACACAGATGCACAGCAGCACTTAGCTCAGAGACCGCACTGCTTATCAGAGGGGAGTTCGCGGCTGCCGTTGAACAAAGAAAGCGAAAATATGTACACACATTGGTACAAAGAAATAGTTGACAGTAGTGCAGCCTAGAGATGGGCGTTTGTCTAATACGATAGGAAATTTCGTGAACGTTCGTGTCACGCTCGGAAATCAGCTCAGCTCTAGCAGTAGTCCATGCATATGCATATAATTACAAATGCACGTGTGTGCATGTGTATGCGTAAATTTACAGTTATATTTCTAGTGCTTACCCCAACATTCACCGTTGCACTCAAATGCTGAGCGATACGATTTAGAAATTTCCTGAAGGACGAGCGACGCATCGCACGTGCACGCTTGTTGTTGTTGTTGCCGCTGTTATTGTTGTTGTTGTTGTTGTTGGTGCTGCTGCTGCTGCCGCTAACTGCAATGGTCGCCGCCCTATTTGAGTCAATTGTTTGCTTGTCCTTGCCAATGGGCGCATCAGAGGCGGTCGCCTCGTAGCTGCTCAGCGACACAATGCTGCCGCTGCGTCCCCGGCCGCCGCTCACACAGGACGAAATTGCCGTGCTGCTGGCAGCGCTGCCAACGTTGCCGTCGCTGTCGGCGACTCCGGCGCCGCAGGCTGTCGCGCCGATCGTCTTGAATTTGCGCGACCAGCGAAACGGATTGCGTGGCATGGAGAAGGCGCGCCGTATCTTTTTGGCGGCATTTGTGGCCATCGTGGAAGCCTGGGCGGCAGGAATGATTAGCACTGGCGTCGGCGCTGCGGCATGCGTGGGCAGCGTTTGTGACTTTACCTCCGCTAGAAGCGTTGGTGGTGTTGCGCCTGCTGTGGCTGTTGTTGTTGCTGTTGCTGCTTCTGCCGCTGGCTCTGCTTCTTTTATCGTCGTTGTTGTTGTTGTTGTGGCGTTGGCGTTGCTGTGGGTGGCGGCCGCTTCTGCCGCTGCTACGTCGGCGGCGGCTGCGGCAGCGTTGTCGTTTTGTTGCACTTTCGTTCCCATTTTTGATTTCAAACAATTCGTCACATAAAATTAATTGCCCTGTTGGTTATTGTGTGAATCACGTTTTCGACTATAAGAAATTGACTTTTAGCATTAGATTTCACTTTTTTTAGCGCACTTATTTCCGTTTTTTTTTCTTCACTTCGTTGGCGTTGCAACAAAAGCAAACAATTGCCGCGTGATGCCAAGAAATCTCTTCCACAAATCGCAAAACGATTTTCCCTGTAAATACCGCTTATTTCTCCGCTTTGATTGAATTTTTTTCGCAGAAAAATGCAGAAGTGTGCTATCCGCGTCCAACCCGTCCCAATGTTTTTTCCCGAATATAAATGTTAGCGTGAATGCTGAAGTTAGCCGAGTGTTGCTGCTCAGAGTGCACTGTTAACAGTGGTCTATCGATATGTTAGCCATGTACAACGCTGTTAAGTTGTTACGGTCACATTTTGACCGAGTGGCAATGTGCAGTGTTGCCGTACTGCTGCTGCTGTTATTGGAGGTAGTGGCAAGGCAAGATACATGACTTGGCAAAGTTCACTGCTATGAAACGCTACGTGTACTAAAAATTTGAACTGCCTTACGCTATGACTGAAACGACGTAACACGCGGTACGTTGTAAGTAAGTACGTTGTGACGTTAGACTAGGGAAGAAAACTTTATACGAATATGTAAAAATGATTGTAAGATTATTATTATTTTATGATTGCTCTGTAGATATATGAAAGTCTTTTGCTAGTGCTAAATGTTTTCTTTTGGTTTCACTACATCATCTTTTGGCCATTTATCCCACCCCATTGAAGTCATGCAATTTACTGTTATTACAGCCGCAGCTCAGCTGCAGTAAATGAAAAGTTTTTAGTATTCATGGTTTTAGCATTAACGACTTCAATTATGGCAGCGTTTTATTTCATTTTACTTTATTAGCTCTTAGCAGCAGCAGCGGCAGCGACCGGGACGGCGTCGACGTCGACGCCAGCGCCAGCGCAGGGCGTGTCTGCTAACAAAATGGAGCAATGGCTCCATGGCCAATCAGCGCTCAGCTCGTCTGAGTCGGCGCAGTAGAGAGAGCGGGAGCGAGAGCGAGCGAGCGAGAGCACGTTACGTTACGCGCTCTCTCTGGCGCGCGTATATAAACAGCTTTTTTTACCGTTGCATATTAAAATGGCCGTCGCCGCTGCAAATAAGCTCTAAAACGTCCCAATTATAGGCACTTATTCATTGCGGTACATGATGCGTACAGCGATGATGCCGTTACTACCGTTAGCCATGGCCGTTGTACAGGTGCCGCGTTTAATCAAAACGGAAGAGCCGCCAGCTGACGAGACGCGCTCAATGGCAATTAAACGCCTCGGCTTGACTTTATTGCCGGGTTTATCGTGTGGAATGTATACACCACCTACCACTCCCCCTCCTCCCCCACCCCCTCATGACCCCGTTTGCCCTTTGTTGTTCGCCCTGTGTTAATTGTTTTGCCCAGGGGTTGCCGTTGCTGCTCTGACATTAATTGGCTGTGTACGAGGCCAATTTGGCGTTGGCAATCGGTTAAAAGGCGCAAATTGATTGCCTTGCGGTTTTAATCGATGCGCATTCATTCCAAATCACGCACATTTATCACCCACGCAGCGGCACCACCCGCCGCTGCCGCTGCTGCTGCAGCCACATCTGCGCCGTTTATAATTGCCAGCAATTGCAATTGCAATTAACGTCAGTTTTTAGCCGAGTGAAAAACTCGCAAAATGGCTTCAAGTTTTCCAGTGTCCTTAAACATCCTTTACACACATATATATATATATATATATATATATATATATATATATTATCATAAAAACCCCGTTATATAAGCATTGCGTGTTTATTGCGAAACATTTTTTTTTTACCTAGCAATTTAGGCGGAAATCGCTGGCTGTTTTTTAGCCAACGGATTGGCAAGAGGTAAAAAGGATGCGCTGGCTTTCCACGAAGCATCCTTGGCGGGTTGTGCGCGTTGTGTAGGGTTATGAAATTTTACGCAAGGATTGCTCAAAGGATTTAGCGCGAATCGTAAAGGCTGTTTTTTTGCGCGGCACTGCAGGAGCGGCTCGTGATAATTGCGCGCAATCAACGCATAATCCTCGCATAATCGGAAGGATTAGCAGAGACACAGCGCGACTTCTGCTTAAAAAACTGACGCGAAGCGACCTTGGGCGGAAAGTCAGTTGCAGTTGCTGCTGCTGCCGTTGCTGCTGCTGTTGTCTAACAGGTATCTTGCACACGCCCCCGACTTGCGCCACGCCCTAAGCTGGCAGAAATAGGCGCAGCAAATCGCCAACTTAATTGCCGGCAATTCTCAAAACAAACGAAAACAAACAAATAAACAGAGAGCGCGACTTGAGACTTGGATTTGCAGCGGGGATTTCACGATGTCTTAGCCGCTGCAATTAGCCGACGACGGCTGCTCCTGCCGCTGCCGCTGCTGCTGCTGCAGACGATTGACTTCTGCGGATCATCTGGAGTAATCGGAGTTAATCCGGTTAGTCGCAGGCGCAACCCGTTCACCCGTTTACCCGTTCGCCCGGGCTAAGCTAAGGCTTAAGCGCAGATTTAGTGCAGAAGTCAGCGCAAATGCGAAAGGATTAAAACTCCCGCAGGAGCGGCGACGGCGGCGGCGGCAGTAGGAGGCGTGGCTGCTGCTGCCGGTGCAGGTCAGCCGGTCAGTCGGTGTCCTCGGCGGTTGCGCTGGCTGCGGGCAACGCCCAGCGACGACGCCCTAATCCGTTTACGCCTCGAAATTAATGCAAACATTTAGAAGGATTATCAGGGGCGGCAGGCCATGCAAATGCAGCGAATTCGCTGAACTGCGGAAGAGTTGGGCGCGGGTTGTAAAAGCATGATAGGATTCATGATTCGCCGCTACTTGTCGTTCATTCTGTTGGCATTGTCGCGGCCAGGATTTGGCACTTGGCTGCGGCCAGCACACAGGACGCAGGACACAGGACGCAGGACGCACACAAGGCCGCCACAGGTCGAGCGTATCAAAAGCAATGGCACAATTATGCGTTTCCTCGAAGTGATTAGAGGCAGCGATTTAGTGCCAAAGAGTTGAAAATATTTGTGGATTAGAGTTTGACTTTCTGCAGGCAGACACACACACACACACTCACACACACATAGAGACAGAGAGACACTCACACTGCCCAGTCAAGGGCAAGCGGAGGCAGGAAATGCCGCAGGACCTCAAAACTTCCGCTGCGCTCAAGTGGATGCAGCAAAAACTACTTAAAACTCAATTAGCAGCAGCAGCAGCAGCAGCAGCAGCCAAAGGAGCTTGTGGCGCCACCCGGGCCAGCGGGGCCACCAGAGCAGTCGCAACAAGCCGCAATAACATAAAAGATACAATTTATAACAATGCCAGATACAAATGCGGCGGGCTACACTTAGCGAAAATGTGCTTCACTTAACTCTAAAATACATATAAAAAGTATACAGATCTTGCACACATCTCTCTTTCACGTCACATGGAATTTCTCACAGTGTAGCTGGCGTATATCTGGAGCATTTAAGTGTTTGCTCTGGCCATGTCGAAGTCGTCAGAAAACTGTGAAGTGAACGAGCAATTATGTTGTCGTCGTCGCTTTGATCTGCGGCCACTTACAGCGCATCTGTGCAGATAGAGAGATGCAGATACAGATACAAATGCAGCCACATCTCTTTAGCTACTTATATCGGCATCTGCATCTGCTGCGAGTTGATTTCCTTGTTTAAGCATTTTTTAATTGTATGCTAATTGATTGCATTGTCACTGGGAGCCGCCGCCCATGGGCCACGAGAGCTGCTCAGCGACTTGTGCTATATTTGGAGGACAGTTCCGGACGCACAATCTTCGATGACATTTCAGGCGACGAGGCAGCTGGCGTGGAGTGGGGCGAGGGAAGAGGGAGTGATATGTCGTCGCATTCGTTGATCAATAAAAAATGGAGGCGATGGGAAATGGAGGAAGTGCTGGGAGAAGATGGAGAGGCAGATGCAGCGTGAGATTTATATGGATACAGAATGAGCTGATGATATAGCTAGAGAAATAGATAAGTGACTAGATGTATATGAATTTCCAGATGTAGATATAGATGCTGATGCATATATAGTTAAAGATACAGAAAGAGATTTAGATACAGTTGCAAATACAGATAGAGATACAGATTCATATACAGATGCAGATACATATGCATATATAGTTGGAGATACAGTCACAGATGTAGATTCTGAAACTAATACATAGACTGATATAGTTGGAATTACATATATAGATCGATTCACAGATACTTTTTCATAGAGATACAGATACTTGTACAGATACAACTTCAATTCCAATAAGAAGATACAGGAGAAGATGCAGATTCAGCTACAGATACAGTTATATATAGTTAGATAGATCAGTGCATAAACAGATACAGATACAAATACAGATACAGATACAGATACAGATACAGATACAGATACAGATACAGATACAGATACAGATACAGATACAGATACAGATACAGATACAGATACAGATACAGATACAGATACAGATACAGATACAGATACAGATACAGATACAGATACAGATACAGATACAGATACAGATACAGATACAGATACAGATACAGATACAGATACAGATACAGATACAGATACAGATACAGATACAGATACAGATACAGATACAGATACAGATACAGATACAGATACAGATACAGATACAGATACAGATACAGATACAGATACAGATACAGATACAGATACAGATACAGATACAGATACAGATACAGATACAGATACAGATACAGATACAGATACAGATACAGATACAGATACAGATACAGATACAGATACAGATACAGATACAGATACAGATACAGATACAGATACAGATACAGATACAGATACAGATACAGATACAGATACAGATACAGATACAGATACAGATACAGATACAGATACAGATACAGATACAGATACAGATACAGATACAGATACAGATACAGATACAGATACAGATACAGATACAGATACAGATACAGATACAGATACAGATACAGATACAGATACAGATACAGATACAGATACAGATACAGATACAGATACAGATACAGATACAGATACAGATACAGATACAGATACAGATACAGATACAGATACAGATACAGATACAGATACAGATACAGATACAGATACAGATACAGATACAGATACAGATACAGATACAGATACAGATACAGATACAGATACAGATACAGATACAGATACAGATACAGATACAGATACAGATACAGATACAGATACAGATATAGATACAGATATAGATACAGATACAGATACAGATACAGATACAGATACAGATACAGATACAGATACAGATACAGATACAGATACAGATACAGATACAGATACAGATACAGATACAGATACAGATACAGATACAGATACAGATACAGATACAGATACAGATACAGATACAGATACAGATACAGATACAGATACAGATACAGATACAGATACAGATACAGATACAGATACAGATACAGATACAGATACAGATACAGATACAGATACAGATACAGATACAGATACAGATACAGATACAGATACAGATACAGATACAGATACAGATACAGATACAGATACAGATACAGATACAGATACAGATACAGATACAGATACAGATACAGATACAGATACAGATACAGATACAGATACAGATACAGATACAGATACAGATATATATAGATATAGATACAGTTACAGTTACAGAGTTCGATACACTAAGCAAACCCGAGCTAAAGCTGCAGCTACATTTAGTTGCATGCAAACAGCTTCGGGGACAGATAGATTTTACAGTTTTTGGGGGGATTAGCGGAAAGCGCTTAGCGTTTTATTGACAGCATTCGCCGTCATAAAATGCCTAATCCGGCCAGAAATTCTGGATAAGATGTCGCGATTTTTAG
Organism: Drosophila pegasa; assembly: GCA_035046225.1. Taxonomy (NCBI): domain Eukaryota; kingdom Metazoa; phylum Arthropoda; class Insecta; order Diptera; family Drosophilidae; genus Drosophila; species Drosophila pegasa. The sequence continues at coordinate 4,756,506 of JAWNOD010000076.1, read as the reverse complement.
CATGCTCAAAAAAGGACGACAGGACAGGGCAGGCAGCAGCAACAACAGCAGCAGCAGCGGCATCAAATGGCCTGTGAAAAAATATCTAAAGAAGAGAAGCAGAAACAACAACGACAAAAGGTCGAAGGTCACGGCTGCTGTTGCAGCTACACGTAACACACACACGCATACTCGCACTCACTGCAAGGGCGGTTGGCTAATGGGCGTGACCGCTGCCACAATTAATCTGCGTAATTTGCATGTGGATGCAACATCGGCAGAAATCTAGCTGCATCTGTTGCCAGTGACTTGTCGGCTCAGTTCAAAAAATCTGCATCTAATCGAAGGATTTTGCTACGTTCGATAGAATTCGCGGCGGCTTACGGCATTTGATGTTTGAGGCTGACCAATTTGCATCCTGCGGCTTTCCACGTAATTAATTAATTAGTTTTTCTAGTTTTCCTAGCTGCACATGATTTTTAAGCCTTTGCAAGCAAATAATGTTGTCGGCATGCAGATCGAATGTATATTGTCATTCAGGGCATGTTTCGGAAAACTATTGTAAATTAAAAGGAAAAATTTACTAAGCTTTATGTAGCTCAATATCTATTTACGTCAACTTCAAGATAGTAGGATTGTTTTAGAAAACGTTAGTAAATTATAATTACTTTGCAAAATTGATTGTTGAATAACTTTCCTTTTTTTCTAGATGAACGTTTTTTGTTAAGCATTCAGAGTATATTACCTTATGGGGTCTGCCACACCTCCTTCTGCCTGCTTTCCCCCTTTCCCATTTTCAATATGCTCAGGGTATGCAAAAATTATTGTAAAAATAATGTATAAAAACAAATTGTATTAGTCATAATTTGAAGTATGTGAAGTATATAAATCGAAGCATAAGTAGTAAGTAAGTTATTTAAGAAGTAAAATGAGAAATAAGCAAAAAGCATAGTATTAGTTCTGTCAGATAAAAAGTAACAGTTGGAAGTCATTGACAATATCAATAAAGAGAATATATATAACAAAAATAATTAAATAATAAATTTTTCATGTTTAAGAACTTACTTTATTTTGGTACATGCTACAAAATTCAAGTCTGATAACTGAAACAGTAAATATTCTTCATTTCAGTTCAAATCGCAAGGCAACCTGATGACGAAAGACGAGTCTTGATTATTTATATTGCATTTATATTTTATATTCTATATACGAAAACACACTGCATGCACATAGACAAGCTCAGCTGTTGCAAACTCTTTCGTCAACTGCCCATTTTACACTCGCCGCGCCATTCAGCGCTGACCCGTCCAGAAGTTAATTCCCATTGCGCGGCATTGATTCGCCTAGCCTTGTGAATAATGGCCAAAAAACGCGCTCTACTCTGGCTGGGCAGTTCACCTTCCGGGGCTGGGTGACTTTTCGGGCTCTCGAGCATTGTTCGACTTCTTAGTTTTTTAGGTCAATAATAAAAAAATCATTTCTAGCGACGTTCGGTTTGATCTTTTTTTACGATGAGCCGCGATCACAATTGACGTTTACGAAAAGTCAGTTCCTAAAAAATATTTCGCGCAGCGCAGCGCGGCGGCAAGGTCGGGCCGCTTCCGAAATTCCGCGAAAAGTACAAAAAAATAGAGAAATAAGAAAAGGAAATGTGCAAAAACCTGAAAATCTGAAACTAGAACTAGAATTCCAATGCAGTTTTTTTATGCCGCCTAATTTTTATGGCCTAAAAAACAGAGCCAGAAACCGAAACCGAATATAATCGCTGCCATTTGTTTGGCCATAAAAGCGGCCTAGGTAAAAATCCGGCGAAGCGGCAAAAGGACAGGACAGGACAGCGCGCAGGATCAGGCGCAGGGCCTCCGCTGCTGCAAATTCATAAAAACTGTTTTCATTTTTTAGAATCAGTGCGCGAACTGCAACTGCAATTGGCAGTTGGACTCGGCTCGGCTTGCCCACTGCGGCTTTACGACGGCCATTAACGCCCTAAAAAAATAACGCGAAAAAAACGAGCGCTATAAATCACAAAGTCAAGAAGAAGAAGAAGAAGCATCAGAGAGGAGGGAAGGGAAGTCAGCCTCAGGGCTTTTCCTTTTTGACTTGGCTGACTTTCTTTACGGCTTCTTTTCGGCCTACAATTTCTTGCTTTTGGGCAAAGTCAAACCGCAATAAAATTGACACGTTTCGAATGCGCAGGATCCGTTCGGGTGAACCTGCCCAGACGAATCCTGTACATAATGTATGCCAAATGGCACTCGACATGCGCATTGACGGCGCGCCGCAGCCGCCGCTCTCACTCCAGCTTCCAGCTTTCAGCTTCCAGCTACAGCTACTCGCCACACCAGTGATTGCTGCAATCATTCTAGTTTCATTATCTCAGCTGCAGATTTATTGCCGGCGACCCCAAGCGCTCGACTGGCCGCAGCATCTATCAACAGCAATTGATTTTAGTTTCGCTTTATTCTGGACGCGCTCTCGCTCGTCCTCGTTCGCTCCCTCTCCCAGCCGACTGGTCAGATTTTATGGCAAATTTCGTGGCAATTACTTTTGCAGCTTATCGGGCAGCTCTAATGCCCGGAACCCTCAGCTCCGCGACGCCAACCCCAGCCAATTGCAGCGCAGCGAATTGCATATGGAAATGTGATAAAAATAATCAAAAATATTTTGCTGACATCACAGACAACCCCGCCGAACACACCCGCTCCCTCCCCCTGCCCCTCCTTGGCCTCATTTGATTGTTGCGATTATCAGTTGTTAATATCCATGAAAATGATGAGACCAACAGAACAAGGCGCGCAGATAAGCGTGGACGACGCATGGCTCGTTAATGGACAGCATGAAAATTGGCCAACTGCCAGAGACATGCCACTCCCCTCGCCTCCCCCACACTCCCAGTAGGCCAAGTTAAAGCAGCCCTCGCCTCGCCTCTTCGCGCACATTCAAATTATCAGTTAGACGCATATTTATGTTTCATGTCTGTTGTCGGACATGTTTTATGCGTGTTATGACAAACGACTGACTAATTGACTAGCTGTTGTCCGATTGACTGACTGACTGACTGACTGATTGACTGCTTGATTGCGCCGCTGTGTATGCCTTAAATGTGTGAAATTATTTGTGCGCAGCGGCATTATCATTTTACAAAGATGTTTATTCATGCGACAACAGCAACTAGACAGGCTCTGTGTGTGTGTGCGAGTGTGTGTGTGTGTAGGTGTGTGTGGCAACCGCAAGTGGTTGCAAAAGTTGCCCAAAAAGTCAAAAAACAATACAAAGCAACAGCAAACAATACATAAGCTCAATTGGCATCTGCATGAAATCTTGCGTCTACTTAAAATACACTGTGCTACAAAATGAGGAGAAGTTCATGCTCAATTGGGATTATGGTGTTATAGTTGCATGATTTTGGAGTTAGAATTTCATTGAAATATATTTAAATATATTATATATATTTGATAACTATAGTTTATAAGTTTTTAGACTGGATAACAGCTCTTCTTAGTCTTTACTTTATCTTAATAGGCATTTAAATATTAGAAATCGGAATTCAATTGCAAACTATATCTATCTATTCATGGAATATCTAGCTTCTCAGATAAATATTTGAATATATAATATTGTAGTTCATTATTTAATAATAAATAATTGCGCGCTGTCTTAAGATACAACAAGCTTTTTGTATTTTCATAGACAAAACACGCGCTAGAGTCATATCATGTATGTGTTTAAACATTTATATACCTATAATCACATGTAACACATATTTCTCTCTCTATCATATCAAATAGCTCTTTATATAAACTTCTATGTACATATATATCCATAATCAACTAGCAATAGCAACTTCAGATGTAGCTCTCTTTCACCTCTTACTATTCCACATCAAACTATGTATTCCATTTCAAAACTTACAATTGTTTAAGGTATGAGCCACAACTATGCTGTCTAGTGCTAGCCCCTTTTCAGCTTAGTTCCTGCAACGCAATGAATGGATCCACTGAGGCGACTAAACGCTGGGAATGAAACCAGGTTGTATAACACTCAAAGGGCTCAGCTCTGATCTTGCCGAACTCTAAGCTGCAGTTGTGACTCTCACTGTGACTGTGAATTGTGACTTATGACTGTGACTGTGCCATGATCACTTTATATTCATTGACACTCAGTGTGAAATTCGTACATCATAAAGAGCGGGGCCAAGAGGAGGATGTCTAAATTGCGGTTGCCCCGAACTAACACAAACACACACACACACACACACACATTGATAGACTTCTGGTTACAAAAGCTGGCTTTTGTGCAAATGCCGACGGTTTTGGGAAAGTGGGCCCGACAGCCAAGCCAAGCCAAGCCAGATGATGGCCATAAAGCCAAAGTCAAACAGAGTGAGCCGACTGAGGCGAGGTGCTAATTCACTATTAAAAGAAATCAGAAGAAGAAGCAGCAGAAGCAGAAGACGAACGAAGGCTTAGCACTCGGCTGTATTCTCGCCCGTCGAAGGGTTTCACCATCTCAATTTCCCACTCATCATCTCTCATCTCACATTGCGCGCACCAATAAAACTTAATTTTGTTTGAACATGGCTGGAGGAGCGAGAGAAGTCGGCGGAGGAGGGGCAGATTGCCTCCATAAATGCGTTTGGGCTCGGGCCTTGAGCTATTGAATTATGCATTGTTTCTTTTTCCCATTTATTTGCTCTATGTGGTGCGCGTTGTGGGAGAAGTTCTCATGAAGTGGCGGCCATTCATCCGAGTGCCAAATGCCATTGATTGTGCGCCATAAAAACTGCCGGCCGAATCGCGTCTGGAATTAGATATAGCCGCCTAATTGATAATAATACCGCGCTTATACTTTGTTTGGCAATCTGGAAATCTGTTAACTTGTTTTGTCTGCTTCGGGTGCGAATCACGCAGCTGCTCCAGCTGCTAGCTGCCTCAGCTGCCTTGACAAATGTCGCTCGCTAATCCACAGCAATTCGCTTGTAATTCGCGCTGTCTCTCCCGCCTCTCTTCCGCCTCTCTCCCGCCTCTCTACTGCTCTGCTCTGCCTTTTTTTATGGCGCATAATTTTTCAATAAACCTGCCTGCTAATATTTCCAGCACTTGGCGAAAACAACTTAATCCCCACATGATTAATTATCAACAACCTGCAGGCCGGGCAGTCACACCCCTAAACAGAAATTAATCGACTTGTTTACCCCGCCCACCATAACACACACACACACACAGACAGGCACGCACACCCCTCGCACTAGCTCAGCCCACAGTTGAGGCCAAAGCCGTTCCGTTTGCGCTTTTTAATTTAGTTGCCTGTGGACCCAAGTCCCCTGACCCAGGTCCCCAGGGTAGACTCGCTGTTTTTTCTTCCTAGGTGATACCCTGTAGTGGGGCACTAAAGAGGTATCATGATGGGGTCGCTTCAAATACATCCATCTATCTATATATTCAAGTGGATATCGATATATCGATCTATAACGAACGATTTGTGTTTCAATCGGTCTTTGAATATATTTATCTATTCAACTATCTATTTATCAATCTATCTATCTATCAATCTATCTATCTATCAATCTATCTATCTATCTATCTATCTATCTATCTATCTATCTATCTATACAACTTATATATCTATCTATCTATCTATCTATTTATCTATCTATCTATCTATCTATCTATGTATCTGTCTATCTATCTATCTATCTATCTATCTATCTATCTATCTATCTATCTATCTATCTATCTATCTATCTATCTATCTATCTATCTATCTATCTATCTATATCGACAGTTCTGACTAATTATACCGAAAAGTATTCTTCATATAATTCTTTTATTATTAATAATTTTCATTTTAGGAAACTCGTCTAGCAGCCATGTCTAAGGCATTTATTTTCCAGTATATGAAGTATAGCAACTGTCTATTGACAGGGTATCCTCGAGTCTAGCTCATGCCCATTTGCTTCCTTTTTTATGCCCGCTATCTGGCATTATCAAATCATAAAATGTTGCCACTTGGCTGCCGCGCAGAGATTCCCAACTGCATCCCCCTAAGCAGGCGGCGAAAGGGGTGCGCAGAACATTTTTTATGCGCTGTCAAAACATGTTTTGATAGAACGCGCACGCAGAGAGATAGAGGAGAGATACATGAATATATATTGCAGCAACTGTAGATATTTAAGGGTTCGGTGAGGTGGGCTTAGCTGGCGTTGATAAGGCGCGGCAATTGACACCCTTTGAGCCAGGCAATTGAACAATTTGAAACACATGTTTCTGGTCCTGGCAATTAAATACAAATTTGATTAGAGACGAGGAACCTTTTTACGTGAGTGTGTGTGTGTGAGAGAGAGTGTATGTGTGTGTGTGTGAGTGTGTTTGTGTTTGTCCTTGTGCCAATGATTTCTCAATTATGACAATCGGCAGTGACAAAACAAACAAAACACGGCAATTAATTAGCAGGACGAGGACGAGGACGAGGACACTGATACGCATTGACAGGATAAGCGAGCGGCGAGCTGGTGAGCTGGCAACCTGGCGCGTGGCAGGGTGGCCAACGGCCTGCTGCTTGCGGCAAGGACATTGCTGCAAATCTATACAAATAAAAGGATATTTGGCACACAGTTGGATAGGCGCTGCGTGCGACGCTCCTCGTCCCGCTGCAATTGCATTAATATGCCATTAAGGACTTGTGCCACATGCGTTCGCCCCGCCTGTGGGTGGGCCCCTAGTCGCACAGCCGAAGGTCGAGCGTGCCACACGACACGCTCTCTCTCTCTCTCTCCCTCGCTCAAAGTCAGCTGCCGCTGCGAAAGGCTAACTCCACATGCAGCAGCAGCCGTCGCTCAGGTAAGCCTCAGGTAAAAAGAAGTTGATGAAATTTTCGTAAATTTTGTTTTTGCATTTCATAATTTTATTTTGATTTTGATTTTGGATTTCGTTCAACTAAAGTTAACTAAAATTACAATTTATTTACAACTGATAAATAGTTCTGCCCACTGAGCAGAGGCGGCGAGGCGGGGGGATCCACAACAACAACTAAACTCTAATTTGTACAATTGACAAGGGCGAGGGGGGGGGTCGAAAGCAGGGAGGGGGTGTGGCCTACGCCTCAGTCTTGTAGGGCTTGAAGAGCTTGGGCTTGGGCTCCGCAATGACCGTGCTGCCCGCTGGCGGCGGGGACATGTCAGACGCGGGCCGCTTGGCGCTGGGCATGAGCAGGCCGGGCGCTGGCAGGGGGCTGCTGGTGGTGGCGACGACGGCGGCGGCGGAGCTGCGCAGCGGACTGAGGCTGCGATCGAAGACCTTGGTGTGGTCGGAGCCGACGGGCGAGAGCGAGAGCGTGGATGAGTGCGGCGACGAGGACGACTGCAGATCCAGCGGCGGCGTCTGGGTCTTCGGCAGCTGCAGCTGGCCGCCGGCGTAGCTGGGCGGCATGCTGGCGACGGCGGCGGCACCCAACATGGCGGCCGGATAGCCCATGGGCATGGCGGCCTGCATGGCGTGCGAGTGGCTGTGGCTGTGGCTGTGCGGATGCATGTGCGGGGCTGGAGGAGCGGGCCGGGCGGGAATGTGGTAGGGCGCGTAGCGGTACTGGCCGTAGGGCGAGTGGCCCGGCACTGGCATCGTCGGCATGCCGGTGGCCAACATGGGGTTGGCCGCGGCAGCAGCGGCGGCAGCGGCGGCGGGCGCGTACGGCGGATAGGGCATGCCCACGCTATTGGCAGCCGCTTGCAGGATGGAAGCGGCGAAAGCGGGGTCGGAGTAGACGGCGGCGTACGGCCAGGCGACGGCGATGCGCTGGCGCTTGTCCTTCATGCGGCGGTTCTGGAACCACACCTTGATGGTCGACTCGGGCAGGTTGAGCTGGGCGGCCAGCTCGCAGCGGCGCGGGCGCGACACGTAGTTCTCCTTGTAGAACTCCTTTTCGAGACGCGCCAGCTGATCGCGTGTGAAGGCAGTTCGATAGCGACGAACTGACGGATCAGCGGGTATCTCGGAGTTGCGGCTGCCATTCAGTGAGTTGTCCGGACTAGACAGGCACTCTACATGGAGAGAAGAGAGAGAGAGGGAAAGATGTGGTTAGCCAATTGTCGCTTGGAGCTGCGCTGGGCGTGCGGCGGGACACTTACCATTTGGTGAAGGCGGCGGCGTCTGTGGCTTGCCGTATTGTGTTGAGATCAGATCGACGACCAGCGGCTTCTGGTCAACGGCGCTGCTGCTGTCGTGATGATGGCTCTCCATGTTGTACGTGCGGTATCCGTGCATTTTGGCTAACTATATATATATATATGTGTGTGTGTGTATGGGTGTAAGCGTCGGGGCGTTGTCACTATCTCTCCGAATTATCAAGGCGCAAGGCGAAACGACTGAGCGACTTAACGGTTAAAGCGACGATGTTGACTCTGCGATGGTTACAGCTCAAGTGTGTCGCTCTCAGCTACCCCGGCTCTCTTTTATACCGCGGCGCATAGCAATGGCTGCCGCAGGCAGGCAACCAGCCAATCAGCGTGCCGTGTGGTGTGCGCGAGCGAGACGGCAGCAGGGTGTGCATGCAATGCTGCTAGTGCCGTTGCCTCGCACTGCCTGCTGGGGTGCAATGAACGATGGTGCTAATGTTGTGGTGCTGCCGCTGCCGCTGTCGCTGCCTGCGCTGCCTCTGCTGCTGCTGCTGGCTGACAATTATGCGACGATGAAGGCAATTACGATGCCGGAACAATGGTACATAAAAAAGGAGCCGGCGGTGGTCCAAGCCAGCGGCAGTCGCTGCTTCCCATAATCAAGTTATCATGGAGCAGCAGCAGAGAGCACTCTCTCTCGCTCTCTCTTGCTCTCACTCACACGCTGTGAGTGGCGAATGCGATTTCATATATTCATAGCGTATGAGCGAATCTTTTGTTTCGCTTGTCCGCAAGCGGGCCGCGCCACGGGTGCGAACGAGACGTGAGTGGCCCCCTTAATAATGGGATTTTATCGGCTTCATCAGGCACAAGCATGATATGGCATAATGCACAGAACGAGAGAAGGAAGAGCAGCCAGCGGCAGCCACCCCTTGGCAGCTCCCGCTCACTCGCTTGGAGTTGCTGCCATATCGATCGCAGCCAGCCAAATAATTTGCTCTTTTATGAAGTCTTAATATTATGCCGCACGTTTAACGGGCTCACACTTGGCAAGGCGCACGAGTGGGAGTGGGAGAGGGAGAGAGGCAGAGGGAGAGAGCGTAAGTGTGAGGGAGAATGGTGGCTTTAACAGTAAATGAAGTTTATCTGAGCAAATAAAGCAAAACTTTGGGACAACGCCCACAGAGCCCAACCCACACACACACACCCGAACACACACACAGAGAAGCCGCACATGCATAAACAATGAAATACTTTTGGGGGCGCAGTTGTTGAAACTTAATTTGAAAAGTTTCAGTTTAGTTGCGGCAAACATTTATTATGATGATATAATCATGTTGCCTAAAGGCGCAACTGTACCCAGAGCGCAGTTACAAGGGGAGCTATTGGGGGGAGTGAGAGCGAGCCAAAGTGCTGCCAGTTTACAAAGTTTTTTGTTTTCATTTTATTTTTTTTTGGCTTGCGTAAGCGAGTTCGATACCTGCGCGGATTTTTGAGCTACGGGTCTTTTGGCTTAGGCTTAAGCCTTAAGGAAAAAAGGCAAAAATAAACCAAATTTCAGCAAACGCTAATTATGTCATATACAGATGTGTGTGGGTGTGTGCAGCTAATCCTTGCCATCATTATGCATGTTTATGACTCGTGGATCAGGCGCGGCTAAAGCCGTTCGCCAAAAGTTTAAGCAAGTCAAGCCCCGCTTTGCCTCTCCCTCTCCCTCTCTCTCTCTCTGCCTCTAATCCACTAAATAAACAAACAAACAAAGATGCTGCGGCCTGGAAAGGCCCGTCAAAGTCGAAAATGGAGTTAAAGTCGCCGCTTAAACTGAAAGTTAAAGTCGCCTGCCTGAGGGTAACCCGGTCAAGCGGAGTCAAGCACAATGAGATGACATGAATTCCGGCTAAATCAGCGTAACTAGAGCAATGACAGTGCGAGAGGGAGAGGGAGTGAGAGCGAGGCACAGCGTGTGTCCAAAGTGCACATCCAAGTTCCTAGTTTGTCTCTGACGCAGCGATTGTTCAAGATGCTGCAATAAAATCTAACTCGAAAGTGAAACTGAACTGAACTGTTCGCTCGCCTAATAATGTCGCTGATGGCAAACGGATTAACGCGCCGGACAACTCTCAACTCAATGCCAAACCCAATGGCCGGAAACCTTCGGCCGACAAATCTCGCCCGATTTCAATTTCAATTTCGCTTTCATTGTTATGCATTACTAAGTAACTCGACCAGTCGTTGTTGTTGTTGCTCTTGTCTCTGTGAGTTAGTTAAAATTATTGGGTTATATTGCGCGGCAATTTGCATTAACTCGCCGAGGATCGCCGCTCTACCTGGGCTCCTGCATCGCGACCTGATCGAGTCGCTGTCCGGGCCCAAGCCTTGCCCACTGCCGAACCCTAGCCACAACCTTGCCTATTGTGCATTCATCTGCGCTTTTGTTTCGCCGTCCGTCCGTCCGTCCGCCCGCTGTCCGGCGTCCACTGTCCGCCGTTCCGTGGTTTTGTTCTACGGCAGAATGAGCAAACCTTTTCCACAAGCAAATAAACGCGACACTGCGGCAGCGACAGTAAATACCCTTTATGGCGGCCCAGGCAGCGACGGCGACTGTGACACTCTCTAACCTTTCACTTCGCGCCAGGCCGAGCTGAGTTGAGTGTACCTGACCTCTACCCGCTCTGACCCCTAACCGATCACCAGCGAACACTTTCGGCTCGGCTTGGCTTGGCTTGGTTTGGCTTGTCCTGGCCTAGCCTGGCCTGGCCTGGCCCACAACCTCAGTTCATGGAAGCCGCCTTTTGTTGCTCTCTTGCCATTTTATTGGCATTCTGCTAGCACAAAGCGCCGATCTCGCTGATTATGCTGATTATGGGAAGTACACACACACATACGCACACACACAGAGATAGACAGCGAGAGTATAGGTATATTATGGCATATATAAATTAAGCCCAGTTTATCTAATTATTATTTAGGCATAATTGAAACAAATTGTGCATTTTCTTTAATCTATATATTTTAATATATTCAAAAATGTAGCTTACTTTTTTATTTATTGAAATTCATTAGCTGCAGCTACAGCTGAGGTAGAATCTAAAGACTATTTCTATTTTGCACAGTCTTTAGATTCTACCCCCTTTTGGTATGATATATATTATTATATATTGTTATAGTCTTTATCATTATAGACTCTATCAATATGAGGACCAGGAAATTGTGGAGCATATGGACAATGTTCATTATATCTGTTGATTGCAGATTGTGATATTCTATTTCTATTTATTTTCTTCTGCATTTACTTTTCCTTTTCTTATGCAACTGCTGTCAGAGCTTCTTTAGTTCATTTATGAATATGAAGTCCTTTACAAGCATGTGTATCAAAAGTCCAGTTTAGTTGTCCTAAGAATTGGACTTTCTGCAGCTTGTTACATTTTCATATAACATTTGCCTATGGAAGCTAGCTTGTTAGTCTGATTTAATTATTCTTAAGTGTCTGAAACAGAATTAGAGTCAATTTAATGTCAAATATGAGACGCTGCTCTGTTAACCTAACTGCATATCTATAGCTGTATCAACCCAAATTCTCTGATGATGTATTATTATCTTAATCTTTCTATACCCTTTTTATTCTATTTTAAGTTCATACTATATATAATTTTATATACATTTATAATAATATAATTTATCTGTTATATACACAAAATTCTCTTTTTGAGATTTAGAAGAAAACGCTTGATCTAGATATATATATAAATATTTTTTAAAAAATTGGTAATGTAAGAGACCTTGACAGGCAAGAAATTGCCCACTATCAGAGCTCTAAACCTATCCAATTTCAATTATATAATCTAGAACTTCACCTAATATATTATTAAATTTATTTACTAACATTTTTAAATGCATAAAAAAAATCAAATAATTTTTTCTTCTACAATTTTTAGTCCCAGCAATAGCGGCAAACAGTGCCGCAGCAGATTTACGATCGTAATATGCGCTCAGGGCACGCCCTAATAAAAATATGCCCTGGCTGTGGCTGTTGGTAAAAACGTGGCTTGGCACTGAATTATGGCCACAATTAACAGGTAAGTGGGCACAGCCGAGCGACTACTCCAGATACGCAGATAAATGGTGCTAAGTAACCTTGTGAGAGGACGTTTTCGTCTTGTTTTCATGTTTTCCAGGACGTTTTTCCGGCCCGGCCATAAAAACCCGTGAAGAATTAAAAAATTAGAGCAGTCGGCACTGGGCAGGCGGCTTCGCGGAAAAAAACTAGCGCAGCGAAAAAATGAAACAATGAAAACAAAAAACTTTTTGATCTACATTCCTAATATACGGTCCTCGGAATGCGCGACAGGACATGGCCGGCAAAAGCGAATTCCGCGAACGAGCCACGGCAACGGCGAGCCCATAAAAATCTGCATAAACATTTATATTCATAGCGAGAGGAGAGCGGAAAGCGAAGTTCTTGAACCATTTCTTTGCCGCAAACACAACAAAAAGGCCAAAACGGGACCAACAACTCAAAAATCTCGACCAAAAATTTATGACAAACGAATTTTCTTTTTGCCACGCATAAAAACAAAGCAAAAATCGGGAACTGAAATCTTTTTTCTTTTTTTTTTTTTATTATTTTCGTTAATTTTTATATTGAGGCACAGCGAAAATGAGAGCAGCGCTTTGTAGGATATTTAGAGCAAGGATATATGTATATGGCTCAATATGCAGGCTGAGGTGTGCTAGACGGAATGGAAATTGCAGAAGTGGAAGTGAACAGGGATTTGAGACTTGAGTATCTATATATTTTCGAAAATTTTAATGAATTTTATTCCTTTATAGATAAATAAAATTTTAAGTTTTATTAATAATAAATTACCTGATATTAATTTTTAAATATTATCTATATCATTTTAAAGCGAATTAAAACTTAAAGCAACATTTTTTTTAGCATACGTTGTTAATATTTTTTTGTACAGTTTTTTTGTCAAATTTTGAAAATATTTTTGTTACTATTAAAAAAAATGTTAGTTCAAAAATTTGATTTATGTTTTTTTTATATATTTTTTAAATATTTTTTTATGATTATTTTTTATATAGTAATAAAAATAATTGTTTTATATTTTTCTACTATTAAATTTTCGTTTTAAATATTTTCTGTAGATAGTTTTTATGTGTATCAATATTGTTTATGATATCTGCCATCTATATATATATTCTATATATAGATGCCATGGTAAACGGCCTGGGCCTAAGTTTCGTTTGCCACTTGGCAGGTCCTTGGCGAAGGACTCGCTGCTGGGCTGCGGTTGTCGCACAATTTTCGCCTGAAGTTGCACCAATAAAAAGGCGCGTCGTCTACCTAAAAGACGTCGATTTATGGCTAAACAATGGGCGGAGAAAAAAATGGCACAATTTTTAGTGGAAATGCGTTCGCGCAATAAAAAGGGACGCGCACGACGCGTCCTGCCGCTGGGCCGCGCTACACAAGGAGTCGGAACTGCCGCAATTAGGAGGTTTGTAGAGCACCTAAAGAGCCAAACAGCTCGGCAACAATGGAAAAAACTCATAAAAAGAGAAACAAATCGTTTAAAAATTGGCTCGCTTTTTGTGGACGCGCACAAAAACGAACAAAAAAACTCGAACATGAACGAGACGAAGAAGAGAACACGAGCCAAATAATTAGGTGAGCCATTGTCGGATATTGTGCGGGCGCATAATCGTGCGGTTTCTTTTTTAGGGCGCGGAGTGCCCAGCCAGCGAGGTGGGATTTCCTCAATGGGCAGCCGCGCAGCAGAGATGTACCTGTAAAGAGGCCGAAATACAGGGCAGAAAGAACGATATTAGACATCTCTGAGATACTTTTTGTATCTATGGGTTGCAATTTGCATATGATAAAAAATATAATATAATTTGATCAAAAAATATAATAATATACATTGTATAAATAAAATACTACTACTGTTATGGAGAAAATAAGTTGAACATATAACAGTTTGACATTCTATGGAGCTACATGCATCATGCATCTTTAAGATACTTTTATATCTATAGGTTGCAGTTTGCATATGATAAAAAATATAATATATGATAAAAAATATAATAAAATATATTGTATAAATAAAATGCTACTACTCTTATACAGAAAATAAGTTGGACATATAAGATTTCCTATGGAGCTACACGCATCATGTATCTTTAAGATACTTTTGTATCTATGGGCTGGAATTTGCATTAAGTTTATGCAGCATATATAATACTACTATAATTACAGTAAACATAAGACTTTATATACATAAGAGTTTAGAACAATATATATGTATCTTGAAGATACTTTTGTATCTATGAGTTGATATAAGAATATCCATAAGTCTTCTTATAATAATATCTAGTTATATATTTTTTTAAATATTTATTTTAAGTACTTATATATTTTTGCATAGATAACTGCGCATTGTACTGAAAATATTTCCAGTTTTAAATATTTTCTCATACAAATTGCGCTAGATTTGATTTCGAGCCACAACAATTTGTATCTAACAAATGTGACTAGATACATATGTGTATGTTATGCTTTGCAATCTAGTTATTAAGAATTTATAGGCATACGCTCATAAATAATGTTTTTTATATATTTATATGAACGTCATTATTAATATATTTGATGATGGAAATATATATATTGTTTTTTATGTATATATTAAATATATTTTTTCTGTATTTCCTTTACCTTCTGCTCGAGGTTAGTTATATATATTCATATTAGTATATTAAATAAAAAATGGTTTCCTTTATATACAAATAACTCCCTTATAGCTTCATTAGCCACCAAAGAGCTTGTTAATAAGCCACATAAAGCCATATTATATATACCTGAAGCAGAGACATATTATAGCCATATTCATTACTCTCGTTACACTCCCTCCCTTCCTCTATCTCTCTCACTCTTCTCTTCCTCTCTCTTTCTCTCTATTCTTTCCATTTCCAGCTTCTTTTAGTCTTCCATTCCGGTTATGGCTAAGCAGAACCGCAATCGATCGGCCACGTTTACTATAAATACGGCGCATTGCGGTATGCGAGCCGACGGGGGGCAGGGAGTGGTTCAGAGCCCACCGACTCGGCGGCCATGCGGAGCTGAACGAATGCCGGGGCAGACGCATACAGAGGACGGCGGCACAAACAAACGGACGGGCAGCCAAACAAACAGCGCCGAGATACGCCAACAAACGCTGTTGGGCAGCCGGCAGGGGACGGCGACTCCTGCCGGGCCAGGACTCGGAGCGGGAATCCTTGAGGTCTGCAGAGTCTGCTGTGCCGGTAGCCGGTAGTCCACCGCATTGACGAATCACATCAAAGTGGAACACCAGCTCAGGGTCAGGCCAAACAGACATGTCAAATGCGACGACAAGGAGCACACTCGACGAGACGAAATGCCAGATGAAGATGAGGCAGATGAAGATGAAGAGGCAGCAGAAGATGAGGAACAAGCAGCAACATCTCTTACCGCAGCAAATTCGCATTGACTGTGCGCTAACAGCAGGGAACACCATAATATTTTGGTTGCTCCGCAGGACTCGCAGTGTCCGAGAGAGAGAGACAGAGAGAGGGAGATAGAGCTAGTGTGAGCGAGAGCGAGCGAGGTAGTCTATGCCTTTTCGATGGAATTCGAACAGCGAACAATTTATTCATGCGCAATTAGCCACGGTGAGTGGAGAGGAGACCCGATCGAGTCCTGTGGCGGTCGTCCTGCGTCCTGCGTCTTGGCGTAAATTTGTGAAAATTAAGTCGTTCCGCTCAGAGCGTTCTAGGTGGGACTTCTGTAGCAATTTTATTTGTATCGTAGGTGTTGGTGTGTTGTGTTGTCAACATTTAGGCACCAGCAGCCTCGGCATCTCGCCTGCATCCCTCTCGCCGCTCCGCGCGGCCCAGTGGCACCGGATTAGACGATTTGTGGGCACGCATTTGCAATGCCTACTGCAGCACTAATTGGGCCCTGGATGCAACTCGGACCGGAGAAAGGTAATTGAGAAATTAGAGAGAGAGGGAGAGAGAGTTGGGATTGACAGAGATGTAAACAGCTTGTGTTAAGGATGTGCTAATTTTTTACTAAGCAGAGCTTCATGGGACTGAGGAGAGGTATGGGCAGAGCATGAGAGAACAGACATGGCAGGAGAGCAGGGAAAAGACGATGTGCTCTATACAAAAGCAATAAGAAGGATGCTTAAATGACTTTTATATATCAAAGCAATATGAAAAAATTATATTTAATTTTTCATTTATTTATTACATTATTATTTGCATTAAAATATAAAGTATATGTATTAGGAAATACATAAATATTTATTGTTATTGCTTCAATTCTTTTAATAAACAATTTTTGTATACATTTATATATATGTAATTATATTTATTATATAAAAAAAATATATATATATTTATATTTAATTTATATAATATGGAAATATCAAATGAAACATTTTTAACATAAAATTGTAGTTATATTTATTATATAAAAAAAATATATTTATATTTAATTCATATAATATGGAAATATCAAATGAAACAATTCTTTTTATAAATTAAATTGAATATAGAAAAAAATTATTATTTTTATTAATATTATTATACTTTTTCTTCACCTTTTTTTTAATGTTTAAATACACTTAAATAAAAATAGAGTTATATTTTTTCTACATTATTAATAGATTTAAATTTAAAAAAAAATGGAAAAAATAACTATTTGCATTCATTATTAGAATATAAAGAGAATATAAATTTTCTTTATCATTTTCTTCAACATAGAAATTTAATACTATAATTTTCTATATATCCATTACTAAAGAAAACTAAATCTATATATCATATTTTCAGTCTCCACTACGCCACTGTCTGTCCATCGATTTTTAAAGTGTCTCAAAGGACTTGCGGAACCACCCCAAAAGCAAAAACTCTAAGAAAACGCTACTGCCTACGTTTGCTGCTTACGTTTTTATACCAGCGCTACGCTTGAACATTAACGTCTGAGGACAGACGCAGTGTACTAAAAGCAACCAGACTCTGCACGTAAGCAATCCATTTCTAGCGAAGTGGCAACGCTAACTACCATAAATATTCAAGAAAATCAACAAATTCTGGCAGCGCTACACTACATGGCGCGCAAATTCGATTTAAATTCTTAAATTCATTAAAATAAAACACAAATGTTTATATGAAAGAAGACATTTAATCTTGAAATATATAATACATATAAGTATAACATTTATTATAAAAGTATGTGCCTAATATGGTGTATTCTTGTGTCTTTTGGCAACCACAGATTTGCTCTTCCATTGATTGCTGCTAAGTGCGTCGCTCGCATCCTTTGTCCAGACGGAAATGATGCCACTTTCGCCGCCAGTGACGAGCAAATCTCGCTTAGCATCGTACAGACTCTCGCGGACAATCTGCTTGTTGCCCACATAGTTTGTCAAGGGCTTGAGCGAGTCCTTGCCCGCAACAGTCACTGAACGCAAAATCTCACTAAAATGGTAGAAATTTAGAATTCTGTAATAATTAAATTAAAAATAGAATATTTACCCGCGATTGATATTCGTGCCTGCCAGCAGGAATAGACCATTGTCCTGCGTGGAGTGAGCATTGATGAGATTGAAATTCGCTGGATTCTTTCGCCTTATGCCTGCAACGATATGTGGACGCTCAAAGGACAAGGTCTCATCGCACTCCAGGCACTCGAAGCTCTTGAAATCCTGTGTGTGCGTTATGCACGTGATAATATCCTGATTATCGGAGTCCTGATGCCAATTGAGGCGGGCCACGCTGCTCTCCGTGTTGATTGTGTTGCGCAGCGCCTCATCCTCATCACTCTGCTTGATGTCAAAGACATTTATCAAGCCATCTGTGCTGCCCGAGCACAGCAAATCTGGATATCGGCCATGGAAGCGCACCGAAGTCACGTCATCTGCGTGGCTTTCTCTGTAGACGCCCAGTTGCTTACGCGCTCGTATATCAAAGAAGAGCAAATAGGAATTGTCCTTGTAGAACTGTGTGCCGCAGCAAAGGATTCGACTGTTCGCATTGCAATCGAAGCAGCTGATGGTCTTGGGCGGCTGATGCGGATGGACAGTCTTAGGCACATACCGAAATTCCGACACAACATCACTCGTGCGCAAATCGAAGAGTCGAACCAGCCCCCTCGTGTCACCCACCAGCAGCGCATTTGGATTCCCCCCCATGAAGCAAACGCCGCAAATTGTGGTTTTGGTGTGGCTGTCGTCCACGCCTGTCACAAGGTCGCCCTTAAACGGGATTAGTGCGCCGGCTTCATTCATATCATAGATCCGGACACTTGCATCGGATAGGCCCGCCGCGACTCGTGTGAAACCCGCGTCTGCACACAGCGCCAACACATAGTGGCGCTGCAGGCAGAGCGAGGCTTCGTCTTTAATGTGATGGGCGCGAAATTCGTTTGCCAATTGCTGCGGGCTGCAGGCGTCCTCGTCCTCAATGTCCGCTTCGTCCTCTGAGCTGGGCAGTTCCGTAGCTGCAGCCTCTGTAATGAGTGGTTATATATAACATTCCAACCAACAATTAAGCGTTAAATACCGTCTAAATATCCAGTAAAACTCATGTTTACGTTTTATATGCAGACCAAGAAGAATCACACGTGAAGGCACCAGGGCTGCAACACAACACGCAGAGTTGCATTGAACGACTGTAAAGGGAGATTCTTGTGACGTCAGCTGTTAATGTTAATAACAGAGTTGGCATCGATCAAAGCCCAGCGAATATCAATTTTTTAAAATAAATTCAGCCAATCCCCATTTTCAAAGATCAAATAGACCACATTTGAGCTTGTTTTACAATTTAATATCGCTTTATAATATTATACAAAAGTGAATTTACAAGAAGCCATTCATGTACCTAATTAATCCTGTGTGTATGTGTGTGTGTTCGTTGAGGTTTCTTGATTGCTTGCTTGACTCGACTTTAGTTATTCTATTACAGATATATATATATATATATATAGGTATTTATATATATAATTTTTTACATGCTTTTATGTATATTGGTTTGTCTATGTGTCCTTTTGACTGTGCTGTCATACAAATATATATATATGCAAACACTTTATAATGTACATATATTTATATTAATATGGCGCTTCCTAAACAGCTTTCTCATAATCAACAAAAAAGGATTTTTAATTCCTGCGCAATTTTCTTTAACAAGAAGAACTTTTCCATCTCTCTCCCGCTCCCTCTTTCTTTCTTTGACATCAACAAGCAACTATGTATATTCAATAATTAGTTATATGGGTGTAACTACCGATCCTATTGTTCACATAAAATCGTCGTAGTCATCGGTAAAATCATTGCCGTACTTTTGATAGCCATCGATGTCCTGAATAATAAATATTGGTAGTTAATAAATGTTATCTTAATCGATATTCCATTTGACCTACATCATTCTCTGTGCGCAACGAAACTTTTCCCTTGCCCTTGATGGCAGATTTCTTGGCATTTGCTTTTTCCATCTTGAGCTTTTCCGAGTGTAAACTCTCCACACTCATTTTGACCTTCTTAATGTCAGCGGCGCTCACTTGAACATGGGGAAATCACAATTATTATCAGCTCATATAGTATATATATGATTGAGATCGCTTACAGTTGACGCATAAGCTGCGCACTAGATCTTCGATGAATTGTGGAAAGTGTATGGATTCGCGGTATTGAGCAACCTTCCAGCTGAGCGTGGCACCAAACTCCTTGAAGTCCTCTTTACTCTCCGGATTGAAGGCGTCGAGGCCGCCGCCTATACTCGTCACGCCGAATGTGTCGAGGGCACTCTTCAGGTCCGATTCCTCCTGAATCTTTTGCAAGCGCAGCTTTTCCGCCAATTTCTCTTCAGGCGTCAGCTCGGCCAGACGCTTCCGTTCCTCCTCCTCTTTTAGGCGCTGTGCATTTATGATAAATATTTATATTATATTTGATATATGCTTGCTTAGAGACCCACCTCTTGCTCCTCCAATTTCGCTTTCAGCGCTTTGTTTGGTTTGGTTTTGACTGGCGCTTCTGTTTTCGTTGGCTTCTCCTCATCTTTCTTTTCCTCCTCATCCTCCCAGCTTTCCTGTATGTTATAAATCGGATTACTTTATTTATTCAAGTAAAGAGTGCATTTGTAAACTGCACACGTGTACAACACATTGAAAGTGAAAACAGTTAAACAAAAGAGCTAAAAAAAAACTAGTTTAGATTAAAGATGAGCGCGTGCTACGATGCGACACGAATGCGAAATTGTATCAAATCAATGCCGATATAAAATACATAAAATTAAATATTACAAAGTATTTTGTTAATTTTTAAGCAAATAAAATATAAAAATTAGTAATAAATTTGTATGTTAGATCTTTTTATACGATATATACCCTACATAATTTCACATCGACATCGTGCACATTCGTGTCACGCACTTGACTGCTCATCACTGTCAGCAACAAAAGTTGCTCAGCAACACAACAACAGCAACAATTGGGTTGGCTCCAACAATATGGCAAATGCTCTCTTTCCCAGTAATTTCCGATTTCGGGGAAACAAGTGTATATTTACCTTAACATCCTCGTCGTCATCCTCGCCCTCCCACTTGTTTATGTTGTTAACTGCATTCGGACGTATGACAATTTCACTCTCGGCGGCGGATTCTGCCAATTAATGAAATATTTCGTTGTTTGGTTATTATATATGCATGTATATAGACATATGTATGTATATGGCTAAAAATATATATAAATATCAAGGTTGGCTGCACGTCTCCTTTCTTGTCGCAAATGCGCTCGAGGAGTGAGAGACGGAGTGGGAGGGGGAAGAGGGTGAGGGGGGAGGGAGGTGTTGGGTTAAGGGGGCGCCACATGCGCAGCGCCCACGTTTTATGCTTGATGACGCATCCACGTGCACTTACCCCAGTCGTCGGCCATTTCAATGGAACTATTTGTATTTGTTGTTTGCCTTAATATTGTTGTGCTAAGACGCAGCAATTTGTGTTAAATTTTAAGCAAAATTTAAGCAACAATTCCGTGAGGTTGTCTATGTAAAAAATGTATCGAAACTAGTGATGTATGTAGCATCCGTGTATCGATTTTAGTCCCAGTGATATTTCGATATTTCGTTTTGTGTATGCGATACATGCGATACGATGGTTCAAGAGCCAAGTCATGAATGTTATATAATTAAAATTTATTTAGTTTCTTAATTATATTATAATACATAATTTTGAATTTGAAATTTTTTGATCTTTAGGCTTGTTTTTTATATGTTCCCACTGCGTTGCATCTACACATTTGATTGATGAAATGTTATCGATATATTTGTTTGACTTGAAATTCAGTTTTGTTTTTAATATTTTTTATTGTTAAAAATACTTATCTATATAATAAACTTTTTGCATTTAATTTTAATTCCTTATGTATAAAATTGTTGTTTACATATATGTACATATAAATTTGTATATTCTCGAATATCTAGTCGGATTTATATAGATCGATCGAACTTTATTTCGATGGCAGAGCGACCCAATAGGTCGGCAGCACCTCCGGATCGTCCTCCAGCTTAATGGTCTTTATCTTGTCCATTTGCGCATTCGAATTCAGCTCCACAATAAGTTCTTCATCTGACGTAGGCTCCACAAGTGGATGGGGTTTATGTTTTTCCATGTGCCTGCCCATGTTCCGCCTATATTTAGTGATGAAGGAGCACTCTCTGCACTGATAGGCAATGTCTTCAATGGGCTTGATCCTCTCGTGCACCTGCGAATGCCTGCGCAAGTCGTAGGCGCGCTTCGTTTCATATTCGCACTGATCGCACTTGAAGCGCTTCTCGGGCAGCTCCTCCTGCGATGGAGTTTCAGAGCATTCAGAATGCGCTGCATTGGCTGTGGCCAGATCCAAATCGGAGTTCAAGAGCTCAGCGTTTATGAGCTCCACTATGTACTCTTCGGACGAGGGCTCTTCCGGCACGTATATCTCCTCGTCGCAGATCTGAACAGTTTCCTCGCAGACTTCCTCTACGGCGTCCTCTATTTCGACATTTTCGTCGGGCTCCTCGTGCTTACGCATATGCCGCTTCATGTTGCGCCTCCACTTGGTCACGAAACAGCATTCGGAGCACTTGTAGGCCATGCCATCCACGACCTTGACTCGGAAATGCGTTTGCTTGTGCCGCCGCAGATCAAAGGCTCTGTTCGATGTGTAGCGGCAGTAATCGCACTGGAAACGCTTCCGGGATTTGCTCTGCGACGCATTATTACTCGCCTCTACGGGCAGCTCCAAGATTACATTGGTGCTTATCTCCTCTATCGCTTCCTTCAGCTGATCCTCGTAGCCCTCCTCCTCTTCATCATCTTCAATTACTTCCACTATATACTCCTCCATGGTCTGATCCTCCAGCTGCTTATCGCCCTCCTCCTCCATAGTTGTTGCCCCTCTTTTTTTATGCTTCTCCATGTGGCGTCCCATGTTGCGTTTCCACTTGGTCACAAATTCGCATTCGCTGCATTTAAATGCATTTCCTTCCACGGGCTTCACACGCTCGTGGCGCTGTTGATGGCGTCGCAGGTCGAAGGAGCGGTTGGTCGTATAGTTGCATTTCTCACATTTGAACGCCTTACTACGCGGATTATCCAACATTTTGCTTAATTTGCTATTTTCAAGATTTTCTTATTTACATTCGGTTCTAAAAAAGGAACATTTTCAATATTAGTATTTACTGCATTTTCTTTAAAATACGGCATTTATACTTATACCCCGTCGTACATCACATGGCATTCATGTGTTTTCTTTCCTTAAATATTCCTTAAATATTTGTTTTTGTTAAATTTTTAACATTTTAAGCTTAACTATTCTTAATACGTCAATAAAGATATAAAAAATGCAGCATCGATATCCTGCTCGATAAATATGCCTGCGCGTTGCCAACCATTCTTAATATTGTGGATTTTTCCGATGCTTTGTATGCCTATCGTTTTGAGCTGCCATCGCTAGGGTCTATGCCAGGTCTTTTTGGAATTTGTTGCGAACACCGCGTGGTGTTTATGCTAGCAATTCCCCATTTATTTTCCTTTTCTTTGCCGTGGAAAATAAATAAATAGCTACAAAAATGAGTTTGTACAACTTTAAAAAGATCATGGTGGTGCCGCCAGCAAAGGTAAGCAATTTTAAGCTGTTTGCGTCTGACGGAGCACCCAGTGCAGGGGGCCAACATAACCTCAACTCTAATGTTTACAAAATGCGCAATATATAATTTATTTATATGTATTTATTATTTATTCATTCGTTCTGCAGGACTTCATCGACATTATGTTGTCGAAGACACAGCGCAAGACGCCCACAGTCGTGCACAAGGGCTACAAAATCTCGCGCATTCGTGCCTTTTACACGCGCAAGGTGAAATACACGCAACAGAATTTCCACGATCGTCTCTCGCAGATCATCCAGGATTTCCCCAAGCTAGATGACGTTCATCCATTCTATGCTGATTTAATGAACGTGCTGTACGACAAGGATCATTACAAACTAGCGCTGGGTCAGCTCAACACAGCCAGGCATCTGATCGATAAGTGAGTGAACTAGAATAATCTATAAAAAACCTTACTAATAAATATAATTTATATTTGCAGTGTCGCCAAGGACTACGTGCGTCTGCTCAAGTACGGCGACTCCTTGTATCGCTGCAAGCAGCTGAAAAAGGCCGCCCTGGGTCGCATGGCCACCATTATGAAGCGTCAGGCTTCCAATCTGACATACCTCGAGCAAGTGCGTCAGCATTTGTCACGTTTGCCCACTATTGATCCCTATTCACGCACCATCATCATTTGCGGCTTTCCCAACGTGGGCAAATCGTCGTTCATCAACAAAATCACACGCGCTGACGTTGAGGTGCAGCCGTATGCCTTCACCACGAAATCCTTGTATGTGGGTCACACAGACTACAAATATCTGCGCTGGCAGGTGATCGACACCCCTGGCATTCTGGATCATCCGCTTGAGGAGCGCAACGTTATCGAAATGCAGGCAATTACAGCATTGGCCCATTTGCGTGCCTGTGTCTTGTACTTCATGGATATTTCGGAGCAGTGCGGCCACTCCTTGGAGGACCAAGTGGCACTCTTCGAGAGCATCAAGCCTTTGTTCACAAACAAGCCACTCATCTTGGCCATCAACAAAATCGACATACTGCAGCTCGAGGATCTGCCCGCAGAGCGACAGGCGATAATTACAAAGCTGCAAGAGGATAAGGAGGTGCCTGTTATGTTTATGTCGACGGTGCAGGAGACGGGTGTGATGGAGGTGAAGACCGAGGCATGCGAGCGGCTGCTCTCGTACCGTGTGGACCAAAAGATGCGCACCAAGAAGGTGGACAATATACTGAACCGTTTGCATGTGGCTATGCCCGCACCCCGAGATGACAAGGTTAGGGCTCCTTGTATACCGGAGAAGGCGTTGGAACGTCTCGAGAAGAACGCCGCGAAGGCTGAGCGTAAACGCAAACTGGAGAAGGAGATTGAGGAAGAGATGGGCGATGATTACACTCTGGATCTGAAGAAGAACTACGAGGAAATTGCGGAGGAGGAGCGCTACGATGTGATACCCGAGTTCTGGGAGGGTCGCAACATTGCGGACTACATCGATGCGGATATCTTCGAGAAGCTGGAGGAGCTGGAGCGCGAGGAGGGTCTCCGACTGGCTGATGGCACGTACGCAGTTCCCGACATGTCCATGGACGAGACACTCAAAGAGATTCGCGAAATGGCCAAACAGATCCGCGGCAAGCGGTTCGAGCTGCGCGACGAGAAGCGTTTGTCCTCCAGAAAGAACAAGCCCGTCATTCCGCGTCACAAGCAGCCCAAGGTGCGTGATCGTTCCGTCAAGAAGCTCGTGGAGACCATGGAAGGACTTGGTGTGGATATGTCTGGCAATGAGCAGGCCAATTACACGAAATCCGTCATGGATCTGCGACGTGGCGTTGTCCCTGTTGGCAGCAAGAAGACGCCCAAGCAGCCGCTGCTCGATAAGGAATCCTCAGCGGTGGTCAAGAAGACCGGCCAGCCGCTGAAGCGTAAGCCGACACGTGATACGCTCGGCATCAAGGATGTGGCGATCAGGAAAAAGGCACAGATCATGGCGAAGCGAGACATTGCGAAGAAGGTGACTCGGATGGGTCTCAAGGGTGAGGCGGATCGTTTCATTGGCACCAAAATGCCGAAGCATTTGTATTCCGGCAAACGCGGTACGGGCAAAACCGACCGTCGTTAAGTGCCTTAGCTTTACCCATAGTTTTTATCCCTACGAATCGCTGTACAAACGGAACTGCATCCTAGCTAACATCAAAACAAAAGAAATGCAAATGTCTTTAATAAATATTCAAATGACAGAATGCTTACAAATAATTATTTTGTCAATATAGGGTATTTGCCAGTCGGTGCATTTGCCTTTTGCACGCTGGCTGTTAATGAAAATTAATTTTTAACATTGGATTTTCTGCGCTGCGGCAAAGCAGCTGCAGCTGCAGTGTAACTGACCTATTGGCCAACTTTGGCTCGCTGTTAGCTAACAGTCAAGGCTCTCTTCTCTGTTAACTAAGGTGATGCTGCCGCTGCCGCCGTCGCTGCTTCTGTTAAGTTTGTCGCAGTGAGCGTGGGAACCAAACAGTTGATGCCGTACTTTGAACACGCGCGCAGGCTTTCGGCTTTCGGTTGCGCTCAGCTGTTGCTCGGCCCATAAATAGTTAATTCACAGTTCGTGTTTAAGACAAAATCTGTTTGGCTACAAACGATACGCTCGCACTAAACGTGGAATATACAATTGATTTGTTCGGCTGTCTGCTCAAATGTAAATTGAAATGCTAAACAAAACGCATCAAGTGTAAGGCTAATCAAAGTGGCGCGTGTTTGGCAGCAACAGCTCATCGCGTGAGTGTGTGTGTGTGTCTGTGCACGTAGCTGTATGAACATGTGTATTCCCTTTGTGGCTGCGGCAACAACATCAACGTAAGCACACAGCTCCATTAGCAAAGTGTGTGGGTAACAGTTATTCTTGATGCTGCTACTGTTATTGTTGTTGTTGTAGCTGTGTTTGTGTGTGTTTTACGCACGCCGCGGCGCGTTACAATTACGACAACAGCAACAACAACAACAACTAGCAAGTCAGCAAGAATAACAGTAACTGCTGCTGTGCTGCTCACGTCTGTGTCGTCCTGTACCAAGTTTTTTTTTGAGCAGCTGCGTTGTTGCTGTTACTTTTTCAAGCTTTGCTTTTGGTTAGCTTAATTGACTTTGCTAGCGCGACAGCTTGCCTGGCAGCCTCTCGCTCCCACTCACACAGGCAATCTATGTACAGCTATGCACATGCTGCAGCTGCTAAGCACATCCGTATGTATATGCACAGTAAAGCCTGTGCTTAATGCAGCTTTAGTATCTTCTTTTTAGCATTTTTAAAATGTAATCATGGTACAAATTTTTAACTTTAGCAGCAAAAACCAAAAATATAATATATAAAAAATATTCTCATTATTTGGCTAATCCTGGCCGCCCATTTAATATGCAGTTCGCTCAAGCGAGCTTTTACTGTCTTGCGCTGACAATTTCCATACAGTTAGTTTAAATAATACGCACACAAAAAAAAAGCAAGAAAAGAAATAGCCGCATTACCGTTAGACCATGCACGAGTGCCGACTATCATCGCACATGGCCCAAGCAACAACAAGTAACAGAAGAATGGAAGCAGAACAAACACACAAACACACGCACACGCACGCACTTACACATACAAGGGCCATTTTGCATATTGCTCTGCTTGTGTGTTGCTTCGTAGTAAACATTTTTCCGCTTGGCTAACGGAAGCAGTGCCATAAAACGCTTCCAATCCGACGTACTCACATGGCTATACACCTACAGGGACACCCAACACACACACACACATACAGACACACACACGCACAGGCTAGTTCTTGGTAAATGTTCACAACAAAGTTTTTGATAGAAAACAGATGCTTGGACTAAAACATGCAACAGTATCGCATAAATAACAGACTAAGGCTAGCCAGATTGAGCAAAACAACAAAAACAAAAAGAAAATCAGAAGCAAGCAGCAGCAGCAGCAGCAAGAAAGTTAACAGGTTGCGAGCGTGGCCCCTTAACAGTAGCAAACAGTAACAGTGGGAGGACAGCGGCGGCGGCAGCAGCGCTCGCTCTCATACTCACTGTTAACACTGACCTATTGCCCGCGATTGAGGGCGGTGAGTGGCCCTATCATGTAACTTAACATTAACAGTGCTCTGTTAGAGGGCAGGCATGCTGCTCTATTCTAGCTGGCAGCAGCGCCCTCGCTGTCAGTAGTGGCCGAGACTTCGATCTGTTCACATCGTTGGAGGGACACGTGTCCCTTACTGAATTTTTATGATACAAGAAACAAACAAGCGTACATACACACGTATAAGCATACCTACGCAAGCAGAGAACGGTCGAAAACTGCGCGGGTCGCCCCTCCTGCGGCACCTCCTCCTCTCCTCATCCTAGTAAGTGAGCGGAGCGAAATTCACTGTGTGTGTGTCGACTTGTACGTGTGTGTACGTAGCAACTTCATAAAAAATTCAACAGCCTACAAAAGAAAAACAACAAGATTGCCCGTGGTATAATAAAAAATATACAAAAAAAAAGTATAAATAAATGTGTATAAACAATAGAGTGCAAGTGAAACACAATAATAAACAAATTGTTTGAATTCAATTTAAAATTGAAATAATAAAACAAGGCAGCGAGTCGCATAAACAAACTAGAAACAAATAATTTAACTTGAAATAAAATAAAATAATTGTAATATGGAGTCGCAATTACACACACACACACACACATACTGGCAACTAAAGTTCGGTGCTATTGTTGCTGCGGCTGCTGCGCTGCCTAACTGTTAACTGTCTGCGTGTTCGCTTTTGCTTTACCTTTTTCGTTTTCGGTTTCGTTTTTGTTGTTGTTATTTCTTCTGTTTGTTTCGAGCCATTTATTTGCTCTTTAACGCTGGATTCGGAGCTACATTTTGGAGTCTGTCGTTCCGGCTACTGTTACATTGGCTCTCTCTTTCTTACACACACACGCACACAGAGAGGCTGGCAGGCTGGCAGGCAGGCAGGCACACATACATGCAAAAAACTTGCCGCAAACCGTTTGCCCAGCACTTGACGCGCTCATCTGTCTGTGTGTGTGTGTGTTTGTGAGTATTTCGTTTCGTTTTTACATAAAGCGAAAAAAGTCCAACACATACTTTTACTGCTTTTTTTTTGTGTGTTTTCTTGTAATACACATACAGGGATGCTTGTGGGTGTGTGTGTGTGTGGCGAGTATATGTACATTCAACAAATTGTTGAATCCAGCAGCGCCTTGTGATTTTTTTCTTCTTTTACTGGTGCGCCTCTGTTGCTGCCTCTGCTACGGCTTCTGCTGCCGCCGCCGCCTCTGCTGCTCGCGCGGCTGCTGCCTCTGCTGCTGCTGTATTCGCGTCCTTCCCAGCATTTGACGCCCACTACTTGCGGCTGCTTCCGACGTCGTCGTCAACAAGTTGAAGCTGTTGCCGCTGCCAGAATTTCAATTTGTGTGGCAACACGCCTCGCTCGCTCTGCGTGCTTGTGCGTGTGTGTGTGTGCGTGCGGGTGTGTGTGCGTGTGCGACGCCTTGAAGTATGTCAAAATTTTTGTGTAGCCTCTCACAGCTCGGCACAGATAAATTATGAGTGTAAATTGCCGTTGTTGCTCAGTGTCTGAGTATTGGCAGCTTTTACATACACATAAATCTATAGATATATATTAATTTATATATATTTATATATATGTATATGTGTATGTATGTATATATGTGTATATGTATGTCCACTCAAATCTTCTTTTGACCAAGCTCAGTTTTTTATCTTTTTTTTTCTTTGCTGGCTTTATCGAACCGAGTTAAGTAAACGTTTTTTTTCGGTTAGCATAAAATTTGCTTTAGAAAAGTTTTTTATTTGCACAAAAGCTAAACCAACATTGATTTTACAGTGAAGCTTCTATAAGAAAGAGAGAGCGAGAGTAGAGAGATTATACAGTCAATATTTTGTGGCAGAAATTCTAAAGAGATAGTATAGCTAAGACTGTAGACTTTTACAGTCAAGATGCTGAGGTAAAAATGCTACAGTAAATATTATTATAGCGAATATGTTATGCTCAGAAATGTACAGTAAAGCTTGTCAACTAAAGATTCTAATGTAAGGATTCTTATTCTAAGTATTCCTTTGTGAGTACTATAAGGTAAATATTCTACAGTAAGCATTTTATTGAACATGTTCTATAGTAAAGCTGCTTCATTACGCATTATACAGTAAAGCTTGACTATTATTATTTCTACAGTAAAGCTTGTGCTTAAAGATGATACAATCCTACTTGACAATGAATAACTTTACCAAGCAATATCTTAAGCATTTTATTCAATTATCGAAATCTTTCACTTTACTGTGACTTCACTGTACACACATACACTCCTATATATATATATATCAATTCATGCATAAAAATCTATAAAGTTTCGCTTCGACTAACTGGCAATTTTCTTCTGCACTCCTCTAACTGAATTTCTGTTGTATTTGTCGCCCAAATGTTCAATACCCACGATAACCGTCGCCCCCCTCGCAACCACATGCTCAGCCTGGCCTTAAGCCTAAGGCGTTAAGACTTGTCTATGATTTATATACTTCCACTGTGCGTACATACATATGTCTGTAGTTAAAGCAAAAGAAATTGCCTGGCTGCTAATTGAAATGTCTGCTGGGTGCTTAGTGCTTGGTGCTCGGTACTCGTTGCTTTTTGGTTGTTTTTGCTTGTTTTTGCTGCTGTGCACAGCACAAAATTGCCAGAGAGCCCATTTTCTATGCCTTCGTCTATGAGTCTGGCTGAAATATTTACCTAATTAAAATTAATGCACAATTAATTGTCAGCAAAATGCTGGCAACATTTGCCCAGTTAGCCAAGAGAAAAAAAATATAATGAAACATTGCCGTGCAAATAAACAAATGACTCGTATCGCATATGCACAAGCTTTATGTGCCACATATTTAGGCAGATATATATATACGTATATATACTATGTGCTTGGTACATATTGTATATATTGTACACACATGAGTGCGCAAAGGAAATAAAAACAATTTGTTGTGCTTTGAAGTGAATACGCATTGAGGAGGTGTTTATGGAAACGTTATAAGCAATATATATACAAATAAATATACTTATATACATGCTGATATACATACACACACACACACACACACACACATATATAAATGAAGTTTGTTAGAGAATTCCCAAGGGACCCAAAAAGATTCCACAGCATTGCCTTTATTTTCTTATTTTGTATATTTTTGATTGTCAGTCTAAATTAGCCTCACAAAATAAATCGTTGTCTACAAAATGAAGCTGTTGAACAAGTGTTGAGCAGCGTTGAGTTATGTGTTGTGGAAGTGCGTGAAATATAGCAGCTGAAAAATAAAAAATATATGGAAAAAAAATATATGGAAAATCAATTAATAAAATTCACTCAAATTGTTGAAATAATACTGATAATATTATAATACATTTTAACATGTGAATAATAAAATTAAAAATCACTCTTAGCATAAAAATAAAGGAAATAAAATATATATATATAAATAAATATAAAATCTACTAAAAAATAATAAATAATATGAAATTTTTAAGTAATACTTCCAAAAAATGTGAACAACATCTTTAATTTAATACAAATATTTTCTTTATATTTATAATTACATATAGAGTTGATAATATAAAATATAAATAAACAAAGTATTACCTTTTAATAATTGCAATAATTATCGCTTATTATAAAAAAGTTTGACTACAATTAAAACGTCAATTAACAACGATTACAAGTGAAAGCAAATATAAAATTACAAATATATATATACAAATATGTATATACATGAATAAGGAAACACCTTACCAGGATTTAGCAGCCTTAAAACCAGCGATTTTTCATCAGGCCAACAACGAGCGATATAATCAACATAAAAAAACAAATGTAAGTATTTGAATATAATTTTATTCGAGTAAAATATTTATTTACTCTATATGCTTAAGCTGCTTACAATGTCAAAGAGAGCAGACTCGCTCTCCATATTAAGTTGAAATATGTAAAACGTATCTGAAACGCAACAATTGTCTAATAAATCCATCACAGATTTAAGCCCCCCAAGCAGCTATAACAAACTATCACAGCCAACTTTTTATCTACAGTCTAAACTGATTTTTGCATTGAATAGATATCAGATGCTGTGCGTCTGTGTGTGTGTGTGTGTGTGTGTGTGTGTGTGTGTGTGTGCTTGCCCTTTAATCTGTGCCACAGGCTGCAAGTTGGTATTTGCCACAGCTTAGGACATGCTTTCGCATCAGCGACGTCTGGCCGGCCATGCAGGCCGAAACAGGTCGTATGTGTAATATTAAATATCAGAGGCCAAAATAACGAAGAGAAAAACTTGAAATCAAAGTTGAAAAACTTGGGACGCGCTGAGCTCAGCTCAGCCTAGAAGCTGTTTAAAAAGTTTAGCTGAAACATATTGTAAGTGTATATATGTTTAGCTATATGTTACGTATATATACATATATTTATATATATGTAAATATATTTCTACTCTGTTGAAATAATTGTATGCGACTTGGCCTGACGTCTCATTTTCTGCCTTCTAAACATTCGTTTGAATTTTTTCGGCCATCCCTTTTCGACTGGCTTTCTTCCTGCCCTCCGTTGCCCTTTCGCCTGCCCTGTCAATGGAAATGTATTTTAAAGTTTCGCATAAATCTGTGCACAGGACCTCAATATCCTTAGCGCAACACCGAAAATGTTTATTGTGTGCGGGTCGAATGTGTATTTTTGGTTTTTTGCTGGGAACGCGCCAGCTGCACACTGGCTGGCCACATATCGTTCATACACAACATATATCCATATACCTATATACACACACATTTATATATATATTTGTATATGTATATACATGGTAGCATATTGTGTTGGCAGCATAAATAATACAAATCTGCGTGGCATTGGCATGCGAATTTTGTTAGCTGCCTTGGCTGGCAGCACGACTGGGCCGAAGAACTCTCAGCTCCGCTGGAATCACAGGTATTTTGGCACGACTACACCTGAACGCAACTGTCTAAATTGTTAATCAAGCGGCAAATGCCAAGTAAATTAAACGTTTTTAATGCCCATCGCCTTGCGGGCACATACATAGCTGAGCTATCATGTGTCAGAGTCAGTTTGCTTCCGAAGGGAATACAGAAAGTTGTTTAGGGTTGACTTGGTGGGATGATTATATGATTTTAAATAAGGATTTGCTTGCCTTTGATATATGAAATATAAATGATACATACAATTTAATAAATGATTTGAAAAGTAATTCAAATGATGAGAAATTAAATTTCTTATTGATTTTGTGTCTTCAAGGAGAAGAAGGAATGAATAATGAAGCCATTTTTAAATCAGTCTCTTAATGTTTATTTCTATTTATAAATGGGTATTTAAAGCATAGATATCAAAATAAATGTATCATTTAATATGAAATCAAATAAATTCTTATGTATGGAAAAAAAATTCAAGCTGATGAAAAAATACTGAAGTCCAAGCTTGGCCTTTGTGAATCTCTCTCTATGTCTTCTCTATTTTTGTGTGCTTTTTGCTTTATAGATTATTCTCTACATATTTAGAGAGATAGATAATCTCTTAGAGGGACAGATAAACATTTTAAATCTATCTATAATAGCTGGATAGCAAGATACGCTTATCTATCTTTATCCATTATTATTATTATACGACTCTATCTCTCCACATCTAAAATCACAATTGCGCTCTGCGAGTCGCCCACGTGATAATGAACAATTTTTATACGCTGCGGCAGCAATGACAGCTGCTGCTGCATGCTGCGCTTCTACCATTTGCAATGTCTTCAATTCCAGTCGCGTCCTGTCTATATATTTAGATTTCTAACATATATTATAATAGTTTCCCCAAACTTTATCTAAGCTTTTAGCGAGTAAGCTATATTTGTCTATCTGCGTATCCCTCTATCTCTCTCTCTCTCTCTCTCTCTATCTATCTATCTGTCTATCTATTTCTCTCTCTTTATCCATCAATCTATTACTCTATCAATATGTCCATCTCTATCTATATATCTACTTAAATATTGCTTATTCGTCCATCTATCCATTTATCCAACTTTCTCCTTCTACATTGTCTAGTCATCCATCTTTTATCTATAATCTATCTATTTCACAATGCATCGCTGCCGTATACAAACTTCTTAAGATTCAGTTCGTGATTCTTTTTGCTCAGTGCATCGACTGCCACTGTGGCACAGCTTCTCGCAGCAATGCGCAGCACAAGGACATGTCACATGGATACAAATACAGCTACAAATACAAAAGGCTTCTATTGTTGTGCTCGGTCGCTTTGTTGCCATTGTTGTGGTTAGCATATGACAACTCCTTAATCATCGATATATACATATATATGTATGTATATATGTATGCATATATTCTTTATACATCGCGTCATATTTATGACATAGAGCACAGCCCGTCAGGACATACATCATCAGCATTTGTTGCTTGACTTTGACTTTGCCTTTTCAAATTATCAGACAAACACCCACGCAGACACACACACACACATACAGACACACACACACACACATACAGACACACACACACACACATACAGACACACACACACACACATACAGACACACACACACACACATACAGACACACACACACACACATACAGACACACACACACACTGAGATCTGACTTGGGGTCTGAGTATTTAAGAGCAATTTCCCCTTTTTCGGTCATGTGGCGGATGTTGCATGGCCAACGCTTAACCAGCAGCCAGAACCAGTCTGACTTGCTATTTTTTTAGCAACAACTAGCGCCATTTATTTGGCATTGAATTCAGTTTTTGTTGTTGTTGTTGTGGCTAATTGATGAGCTTTTTAATAAATTATTGCAATTGCAAATGCAAGTCACAGCCAACAATCATAAATCGTAAATTGCGAGCGATTGTCGAGCTGTGTTTAATGGCGTAAATCGATGTACAACAACAATTACGTTATGTAAATGGAGATTTGAAATGTGCTTGACTAGTCGATACCCTGTAAGTAGAGTATGCATTGAGTGTAGTCTTTGTGAAGTGAAATTATGGAGAGATTATGTATATCTTGATTCCAATTATAATTGGCTTGCTTTAAGTTTTCTTTGTCATATCGAGAGTTAGGTGCAGTAATTGTTGAATATGCACAACTAGAAGTTACAAGGTAAGTTGAGTTACTATAGCGTCAAGGCAGAGAGTTAATTTTGGATATACAGTGCCGCCAAGCTGAATAAGTTAGTTAGGTTAATTGAGCTTATATAGAATTTAAAAGAACAAATTAATTGCATTCTGATTGGAGCTGTCGTAGAAGAGTTATGTGTTTTAAGACTGTTGAAAAGACTGAAACCTATTCAGTTGAGCAGCACCGTATGAGCTATTATTCTTTATATAAAGCAAAAGCTCTCCTCCCTCTCTCTTTATATATTTATATATCTCGATTTTTAAACTGTGAGCTACATAGAGCAGGTCAAGCGATTCAAGAGCTTTACGAGCGTCTATCAAACGCTTTGCTCTGAAAGTATAAGAAGCAAAGAGATGCTCAAGCTGAAGTTGCTTGTTCAACTGGCTAATAAAACTCAAGATAATGTCTAAAGTATATATGTACATGCAATATACGGTGCATATATAAAGTAGTTAAGTCTCTAGCTCCTCCAGGCTGCACTTCACTTTTATTGATTCGAGCGAGCGAGCAGAGATAGAAACTTTAGTTCAGTTAGATTAAACGTGTTTGCGTCTTTTATGCTTGGCTCTTCACAGGAATCTGCTGTTAATTGAATAAGACGAACAGCTGAGCAGCTGCTGCTGGGCTAATCAGCAGCCAGGCAAATGTCTAAAGGACATCCGCAACCGTTGCCGCAGCCGCAGCCAAAGCCGCAACCGCATCCTCGATTGTGCGTCCTTCGCTCGATGGAAAGTTTTCTTGGCATTTTGCGGAATTTAATATGAAATGCCTTTGGGGCGCTGGCCAAACAAAATGCAATTAGCATTGACAATCTGTGGGCGTGGCAGGCGTTTTTATTTGACTAACTGCATATAAATCAACAAATTAAGAGTGCGACCGCATTGGCAAATAATATTTGCATAAACTAAATAGCTATTTGCCATTGCGGTCAGCACAAGCGCCACAATATATACATGAGCATAATCGTATATGTAGATGTATTTAAATGGCAAATTATACAGGGGAAATCATATTATAGTATAGTATATATATATATGTGTGTGTGTGTGTAGTGCAATTAGAGTGAGGCCACATTGTGCGGCATTGATGGACTGATAAAGCGCCCAACTGACAAACTGAGTTGAGCCAAAAGTCAAGCTGAAAAGACATTAAATAAGCCAAGTGGCGAGAGGCGAGGCAAAGGATGGCGCGCAACGAATAGCAAATGCTCTAAGTGGGTAGAGTTGAAGGGGTATGTGAGCACATATGAGGCGATAATGTGTGAGAATGATAGCAAGCTAAGCTGAGGGCTTAGTCTGGCATTTGTTTGCTGTTTTGTTCTTGGAAATGATTTTCTAGTTAGATTAAAATTTTAAAAAAATTTTTTTTTTAGGGTTAATCAAGCTTATCTTATAATCTCAATAAAACTGAAGGGTGTCGTTTGCAGTATGAAGAATGTTGTAAATATCATATGTTAGTCTATCTCATCTTTTATAAGGGTTGAGCTATTATTTAGTAATCATTTTGGAAGGATGCAGAGCTTAAAGTTGGAGTTGTAACAGAAGGAATGTTGCTTTCTCTGTGCTCGTTCTTTTTGCCTTTATTATCATGTTACATTTAAATTTCTTCAACTTTTTCTTCTTTCTTTCTCTTTTTCTTTCATTTTATAAGCCCTTTGGAAAGTGTTCAACTCATAAGTAAATTAAAAGCAGTCAATTCTTGTTATTTTATAATTTTAAAGCTCTCTAGATAAGTTATCTTCAGCCTTGCAGAAGTTGCCATAAAAATGCTCTCCAATATTTTGTCTAAGCCCCAAAAGCGCGTAATTAGAACTGCGCATAAATTGTTGTCTTTGCACGTCAAACTTCCTCACAAAGTTAAAAGTATCCCATTTGCGCGAAGAAGGCGAAGTGGAAAAGAAAAGTAGACTAGCAGATATCCTGTAAATTATAAAGAATGACCTTGGGAGTTGAGTTTGGTTGTAAAATATATTAAATGATTTATGTATTTATATGTAAATGTATGTATTATATGAAAATGAATGTAGTGCAAGGTAGATACATTCAAAAATGATGGACCAGCAGATATGCTGTAAATAGGCTTTTTGGTGTGGCTTTGGGCTTAAGTACTTCAATAATTTTTCAAAATATTATAAACTTATATATGGTGTTTTAAATGCTTCCCCATTCGGCATACCCACTTTTTATCCACTCATGCCTACAGGGTATTTCGCAAAAATGTGACAAAAAAAAGCAAATGCCAGCAGCGCAACGGACAAATACTTCATATCTGCCACATGCATGCCGCATACACACACACACACATGCAGAAAATGCCACAAAATGTTTAAGCCTGTGTGTGTGTGTGTGTGTATGTGTGTGTGCTGCGTCTGTGTTGGTGTTGGCAGGCAACATGACATTGACTAACGTGCGACGTGGACGTGCCAGAGGATATAAAACGAGACGCACAAACGCAAACGCAGGGGCAAATAAACACATGCAACACACACACACATACAAACACTTACACACACAGTAACAGCAGCATAAACAGCAGCCAGCCAGGCATTATGCAGCAGTGTAATTTAACACGAACAATTTAATTTCAATAAAAAAAAAAGTGCCCATAAAATTTTAGCCTCGTTTTTTTTCTTTTTTGTTCTGTTTGCTTTCTGTTTTTGCTGTTTACACAAACTGCAATTGAATTTAATTGCTGAACTTGTAATTCGTGGCCCGCTAATCTGTGTGGCAGGTGCAAAGTGAAATGCAAATAGTTGTGCCCCCGCCGTGTGGGGCGTGGCAGCAGGCTGAAAAGGAAGCAGCGCCGCGCAGTATGCAACACTTTTTTGTGCAAGTCAATTGCATTGAATGCGAGTGAAGGGCAACGAGAGCAGCAGTGGGCAGTAGGAGGGGGACGGGGGGCGTGGCACAAGGCACAAGGGCAAAGCCAGCTGCCAGCTGTGTTTACTTTTGTCTGCGTGTGTGTGAGAGAGTGTGTGCAATGCATACGCCTGCCTGAGTTGCTTAAATGTCAGTTTATATCTCAAGGATAAGCCGTTTTCCCATTGCTGCTGCTGCTGCGGCGTCTTTGGCTTTTCTTTGGCCACACACACACACGGCTGCTTTGTATACTATATATATTCATAATCATTGCTGTTGGCTTCACACATCATGATAAATGCATGAGTCACACGCACACACACATACATAGCCATATGCAATCAACAATCTGTGCTTCTGCCTCTTTTAGCTGCTGTTGTTGCCATTGCAATTTTGGTTGTGTGTGCTTTGCACTCGCTTGTAATTAAGATTAACGCGTCTAAAAATTTACAACACATCGATTTGTCGCCACGCCCACAACACAGGCCGCAATTAGCGTGTTTGTGTGTGTGTGTGTTGGTGTGTGTTTATGAGCACATTAACTTTTAATGCCATGTCTTAAATATATGCGCGACGCGGCGCAAACGTTTGGCTATGGCTAAAGCTATTTTGATTGCTCATACGCCATGTGGTACGCACCAAAATCGCGCAGTCAGCAGGCAGCTGCCTCTAACTTGGCCAAAGTGATTACAACAACAAGGAGAACAAGCAGCAGCAACAGCAGCAACGGCAGCAACAACAAACAGCAGCGTAATGAGCGCCAGTTAGCAGCAACACGAGATAAACTTGTTGCAGCGATAAACAGCTATAAATTTGCCATTCACTTTGTGTGTGCGCGAGTGTGTGTGTGCGCGTGTGTTGGTGTGTTGTGTGTGCTTGTGTGTGTGCCTTTGCCTCGTCTGAGCTGCTCTAATTAATAGCTTGAACGCATGTTTCTACCGACGCACGCCCTCGTTCCACGCCCCTTTGGGCCAAAAACATTTTACTAAATGCTTTGCAATTAAATTGCACTAAAATTACATCAGTCTCAGTGTGTGTTGGTGTGTGTGTGCGTGTCTTGGTGTGTGTGTCAGCATCAGTAATGGCTGTTAAGTGCTCGTAATTCGAGATGCATCTAAACAATTTTCGACTGCATTTCAGTCTCAGTTTCAGTTTTGGTTTCAGTTTCCGTTTCAGAATTTGCAACTTTTCATTTAGCTGGCAGAAATAACTTTCGGCTTTGGCTGGCGACTCTTTTTAATTGCCTGTTAAAAGTTGCAGCTCTCAGCTGGATGCCAAACAAATATTAAATAATTACTATTTAGAAAGTTTTTTTGGATAGCAGTGATAGATAAAGTTTATTTCAATTATCTGCTATTAAATATTATATTATTTTCATTTATATTTAATTGAATGTATTTGCTCTAACTAATGCATTTAGTTTGAAAAGTTTTTATATGATACGTTTTAATATAATTATTAATACTAACTACAATATAATCATCTGATTGCGCGTTGCTCTGAATCTATTGCAGTTCGCCAATATTTTCATATGCATAATGTGCGCTAGATTTTATGCTTCATAGTTTGTATCTATGAAAAGTAGATGATAATTAGATATAGAAAAGAAAAATATTGATTGAGCTTGATATTTTTGTATAGCAGTGATCGTTTCTTTGATGCCTTTTTTTTCCGAATTCCTACATAATTAGATCTAATCTGTGTAGATCAGAAGTGTGCTGTGCGTTTGGGGATGGTTGTAAATTCGTGAATGCTCTACCGCAGTTCACTTAAAGTCCATTCTTTCCTGATGTAAAGCTGTTCACCTGTTCAAACTCTTTAATTCATCTATTGCATGCAAATTCGTGGACTTATGTATGTTACAGACGGAAGAAGCAGCTGTTTGCTGATCTGCACGAAATGCTGAATCGTTTAAGCTTGCTTTGCAGCCTCTTTGCTCATCCATCAGTGCTGGCTGCCTGACTGTGCATCCGACTGTATATCTGTCTGTTCATTGGGCATCAGCTAGCTGTGTCGGTCTTGGTTGTCTGTCTAGTTGTCTGTCCGTTCGTCTGTCTGTCTAAATGTCCCTGCTCTCATCAGCCTGTTGTGTTTGTCTGTCCATCAGTTTGTCTGTCCATTGGCTTGTCTGCCCATCAGTCAGTCTGTTTGTCTGTCTGTCCATCATTCCGTCAATGCATATGTTAATCTTGTCCCCCATGCCAGCTTGAGCATTGAAATTTGAGCTTATTCTATAACACGCACAGATCAAGCTATGCATTAACCTAATGAAAATCGATATCAAAGCTAATTAATTAGTTTTGAGCTTCAAAATATAAATAAATATTGACATGTTGTTCCTTCAAAAGCATACACAACTAATAAATACTGTAAAGTTGAGACTCCAGATACAATTCGTTGTTGGTTCGAGTAACTTCTAGTCGGACACTCCCGATTAATGCTTGTAGTTATATGTATGACTCGATTGTTGTTTTTAATACAGCTTAAGTTTAGGCCTTTAATTTATATTTGAAATAAATTATAGACCAATACGTTGTTGAAGTTTTGATTAAAAACAATTCACTCTTAAACGAAATAAATCATAATTCATATAGACACATTTGTGTAGAGCAAATTTTCAATAGCGCAGCATCCTTTACATTTCATTTGTTTTTTATATATACAAATTGCTGTATATAATTTTAATTTAATTCAATTCACTGCGCTAAACGTTGTAATTTATAAAAATATTCATGCATTTATTATAATCGAGTGGAATTTTAATTTAAAAGTTTCGCATTTGTCATTTGGCAACATTTTTTGTGCGCGCACAAATTATTTTGTTTGCTCGGCCATAATAAACATGTGAGGTGTGTGTAGGGAATGAGAGACTATGTAATTACCCTGAGAAAAGAAGGGTGTAGAGGGGAAGAGGTGAAGTGCTTGAAGAAATTGTATGAGAAATATTTAATATAATTTAATTATTGGCTGGAGTTTATGGTAGACTGCCTACGAAACTCCTTTTCTATAATTTTTACAGGATATTTTTGGTCAGGTATGCCAGTTTATTTTGCAACTTCCTGTGGCGCGTGTGGCCACGAAATGTGAGACTTTGCAAATATCCGGTAAAAAATGGGTATAGGGAGGTAAAGGTGAAGTGCTAGAAAAAATTGTATGAAATTGATTTTATATTTGGTTGGAGCTTTTGATATTTGCCTTAAAAACGTATTTGCCTTTATTGTTACAGGGTATTTTTGGTCAGTTATGCCAGTTGCTTCCTACTGCTAACTGAGTAGGCGTTGCAAAATTACACAGCTTGGCATCTTTTGCACCATTTGCTACAAGTTTTCAGATACAGCTGTGTAATGACTGTGTATATATGAGTGAGTGTGTGATTGTGTTTGTGTGAGAGTGTGTGCATGTTTGAGTTAGCTAACTTTAACGAGGCAACAGCTGCGCCCTTTGCCCTGCCAGTGATCTGGAAGCGAACGCGTCATTAAATTACAAGTGCGGCCTGCAAATGCACAGCAAAAAAAGAAAGAGAAAGCGAGAGTGAGAGTGAGAGAGTGAGAAGTGAACAACAACAGAAGTTTTCGAGCAATAAGTGGAGAGCCTTGATGGGGTGTGGAGGGGGGGCGGGGGCCAATTCAGTGGCCAGCGGGGCGGTCAAGGCCTGCAGCGTTTGGCCAACAGGCCAATTGTAATGCATATTTGATTTGTATTTACGTACTGGCCAGCACAAATCGATTGTCATGCGGGGACAGGGGGCGTGGCGAGGCGTGTTTGGGAGCCAGAACAAATGTTTTACCATTAACAGCAGCAACAGCAACGGCAACGGCAGCAACAGCAACAACAATGGCGATTGCAACACGCATAACTTTAAAGAAGCAAATAAATAAACGCCGCATTCATAATTTGTTTCGCATGCAAATAAAATTAATGAAACGAAATGGATAAGAGGCAAGGACAATGTGGCGTATACGCAATATTTGCTGGCTGACTGGCTCGTTGGCTAGCTGGCTGTCTGCTCGTCTGCTCGCCTGGCAATTGTAGGTAAAAACGTGAAATTAAGCGGAAAAAATTAAATTTCATTTTATTGTTTGGCTGTTGCCGACAATGGCAAGCGGAAAGGCAGCCCATTCATAAAAATGCCAAACGCAACAGCAACAACAATAACAATTGGCAGTCAAATACCAAAAATATCGAAAATCAAAACAAATTAACTGTAAACATTTTCGACTTCATCTCACACATGTTTATAAAGAAAGAGAGAGGGAGGTAAAATATCATAGAATAGTTGATTTTCGACGAGCGACTGCGACTTCTGATTGGCTGTTTCGCTTGTTTGATTTGCGATTGTTGTGACTGCAGCAAAAAACAGAAAAGAAAAGAAAGGCAAAGCAAGGCAAGGCGAGGCAAGTCTATAAATAAAACATCGACTATTCCAAATAAACAGAAAGCGTCGCCGCCAACTCGCTCGGCGGGAACTTCAGCAGCTTTCAGCGTGTTGTTTAAATGGAACTGCAAATGGAACTGCTAAAAGGAATCAATTTCTATAAATAAAAGAAACTCAACAGCTGAATACCCTTGAAAGTAAATGGGTGTATGAGGTTTATTGTAAGCAAAAGCAACAAAAATGCTTAGCATTTCCTATAAATATATATATCTTATAAAACCCAGGAATCTTGGCCTATAAATATATCTTATAAAACTCAGGAATATTGGAAGCTGGAGCTATCAAATTTGGTATTAGCATTCTTGTACTAAAATGTCTTAAATTGCTTTAAGAAATTTATGACTGGTTTTATTATGAGCCAAACAAAATTACAAGTCCCAAGTAACTCAGGAACTATAGAAGCTGAAGGCAGCTAATTTGGTATGCGGCCAATTCAATACTAAATGCATTAAAATATAAAATATTTCTAAGAAAAACATGCATTAATATACCAGACGAAAAAGTTCTTAATTGAGCGTACTTTCTCATGCATAAAAAGAGCAGGGTAAGAGTTTCTAGATTGAGTTGTCTTTAGCCTCTTTTGGTATTCATGACATATTTATATCTCTAGTGATTTCTGCCACATATATGCCTTGACATTTTTGCTGAGATATATACTATATACCTAATAGTAGTAATTGCTCCAATGATTTCCTACATGTCTCATCGATATGGTTTGAGGTTTAGCATTTGCATAAAGCAAAAGATGTTCCTAAATGAATTGTAAGAAAGCAGACAAACATTTGAACTTGAGCAGCAGAGGCTGAGGCAGCAGCAACAACTGGTGTCTACGAATGTCAGCTGAAATATAACAGTTACAACACACACACACACACACAGACCCAGACACACACATACATAAACGAATATTTACACACTGACACACATTGAGGTTCATCCACATTCGCTTTACATGTTTGTGTGTCAGCAAAGTGTCAGGCTGCATTTCATATGGCTCATCTGGACGAAGGCTGTCAGAGCAAAGCGAGCGGAGAGCAGGGGAGAGGAGCAGAGCAGGTGCATAGGGGCACATTGGTTGGCAACGTTGGCATGACATTGCCGTCGACGTGAAACTGCGGAGCCTCCGACTCGGACCACGGCGACAGACGCTTCTTCACAGACAGTTTTCACTAATTATCTGACACGCTGCTAGAGGCCGAGACCGAAACTGAAAACTGAAACAGAAACAGAAACTGGGGACTGGCGATGCTGCTGCTGCTGCTGCTTCTGCTGCAGCTCGTTGCGGCCAAGGACTCATTTTGAATGTACACACATACTTACACACACTCACACACACACACAGTTATATATATACACACACAAACTTTACGTGCGCATCTCAGAACTCTAATTTCAAAGGTCGTGCCAGTGCAAAAAGCGTTTTCTATTTGTTCCGTTCTTTTTTACATACCCTGTATTGCAGGGGCTCGACAAGGCAGGGTATTTTGAGTGGATAGAATGTGTGATAAAGCTGAGAAAAATATGTTGTATAGGAGAGAGACAATTAACGCGTGTGAAGTGTATTTAGAAGGAGTTTATGTTAACTCTTTTGTTACTGTTAAAGATCAGGTTATGGAT
The DNA here is from genome assembly GCA_035046225.1 of Drosophila pegasa. Classification (NCBI taxonomy): domain Eukaryota; kingdom Metazoa; phylum Arthropoda; class Insecta; order Diptera; family Drosophilidae; genus Drosophila; species Drosophila pegasa. The sequence continues at coordinate 4,713,111 of JAWNOD010000076.1, read as the reverse complement.
ACTGTTAATATCACTGTTACTTGCTGCTGTTAATGTTACTTGGCCTGTTACTTAAAGGAGCAATTTGAAGCGAACATAAAGATGAAAATCCTGAATTTAAAACAAAAATATAATTTTTATTGATAACAATGTATATCAATAAAAATTATATTTTTGTTTTAAATTCAGGATTTGTACTTGAACGCTTCAAAAAGAAAAATTATAAATACTTACTACAGCACTATTATTTTTATGAACACCACTGTATACTGTTCAAGTTAGTCTGTTAATGTTTTTTAAACTGATATATCTCTGCCCTGCAGAGCATCTAATGACCTTAGCTGCATACCACAAACCACTTACAGAGTATTCCTTATCTATATAATTGCCTGAAGCAAGTCTTGCTGTTACTTTCGCTGTTAAAGTTAGTCTGTTAAACTTAATGCTAATAGCTGTTGTTCGTGGCACTTCTGGTGCCCCAAAACTTCCAAAGTGCTTAACAATAAACTCTGAACTATTTACAGAGTATCTCTTAAACAAATAGTTAAATGGAATCCATTTTTTTGCGTTAATTTTTCCTTTTTTGGCCGCTGAGCTGGTCTTGTTTCGGTGTCATGTGTTTTAAGCCATGTGCATGTTTTATTTGGCATTCGCCTTTTGTGTATGCACTGCGCCACGCCTACCAAACCGTGTGAAGGCCGCCGCGGCGGAAAAGAGGCGTCAATAATTGAGTACCCAGCAGTGAATGAGCATCGACTGTGTGTATATATAGTTGATTAAATTTAAACGGGCGCCGTGGGCGAATTTGCTCCGAGCTGGAGCTAATGGCATTTACCATTCCGTACCAGATTTCAACGGCTAATTGCACCTCATTAATATTAACAATTACATATATATTGTAGTATAAGCTATGGTTGAGTGCATTAATGCCAATTGCGAAATTTGGTATGCGAGACAGGACACAGTTGGGCATATTACGCATACGACATGTCGTACAATATGTACATAAATATCTATGTTTGCGTCCCACTGTGCTCGCTCTGGGCGAAACACTAATTAAGCATTATTAATGCTTGTCATTGACATCTGAAAGTGAAAGTAACTCGCTCGCAAATACAATCAAATAAAATTTAATGGAAAAAAATGGCCAAGTGTTGGGGTCCGAAAAGTTCTGTTGACAAAAACACACACACACAGACACACATATACAGCTGTACGCTCAGCATTTCACCGTTTAAGCTCGCCCACACACAAACACACACACACACACAGACTCACACATTTACATACACCCTCTTTCACATGGACAGCAACAAGCAGGTTGTTAACAGCGCTTTAACAGCTGGTGAGAGCGCGCTAACTGAGCAACAGGACGCGCTCTCTGCCTCAACTGTTGAGCGGCGCTGCGCTGCTGCTGCGTCTGTTATTTACATTTGCGGCCGCCGCAGCAACAGTTATAATTTTTGCTTGCCTTCTCTTTATGTCCTCGAATGATTTATTTTTGGACTGGCTGCGACGCCAGCAGCAGCGGCCCTGCCAAGTTAAGGCATGTGGTTTTGTTTAGATTTATGCGTGCTCTCGCTCTCACACTCTCGCCTCGCACTCGCACCTCACAGCCCACCCTCTCTCCTTCTCTCTCTCTTTGCACGCTTGGCTTGTTTGATATTGTATTCTGCTGCAGAGCGGCGGGCAGATAAGATGCTTAGGCAGCACGGCTGCTCGTCGACGATTAACTTAACGTAACGGTTAACTTTCCCTATGCGAAAGTGCAAATTTATGCATTCAACTTTTTCCATTATCCGGCCGTATCGTTTAATTAGCGCCTGCCGCGTGGCATATTTAAATGCACGCAACTCAGCCGCAGCGCCCAAATGCGCAACTTTCTTCAGGGCTGCCGCCTTTGGCATGTTTTTGCATTTAATCATTTTTTTGTTGTTGTTCTGCTATTGTTGTTGCTGTTGTTTCTATTACGGTTGTTGGCGCCATTGTTGTGACCTTTTTTCTGCCTCATTTGCATCTCTCTGCCAGTGGCAGGCCTACCAACATGCACTAATACATATGTTCCACTCTCTATATGTGTGTGTGCGTGTGTGTCAGTGTGTCAGTGTGCGCTTTGCATTTTTCAAATGTCGCCGTCAACGTGCACAGTAGAGCACAGCGATTGTGACTGCGGAAATGAAAACAATATCCATTTCCATTGTATATTTTTATTTGCTGGCAACGACAGCAGCCGTTGAAGCAGCAGCAGCAGCCGTTGAAGCAGCAGCAGCAGCCGTAGCAGGAGAAAGCGCAACGGCCGTGGGGATAGCTGTCGCTGGCACACGCCCAACGGCCCAGAGCACAGTGTCCCAGTGCCACAGTGCAGTCAGCGAGGAGTTCCCAATTGGCAAAGAGTTGCCAACATAAAAAAATAACTTTTTCTGCATTAAGTCATTTGGGAGGTTCACAGCAGTTCTTTGATCATTTAACTGTGATTTATGGCTCAGTTGGTGCTGTTAAAAGGCAAGCAGTGAAAAGCAATGCAAAACATCATTAGGGCTTCGCTCCAAGCGCTGGTTCGCAGTAGTTCTTCTTCGATTATTTGAATAAGATTTATTTTCTGTTAAGCTCAGCTGGTGGTGTTAAAAATGCATTTAGCTACGATCAAGCAGTGTAAACGACATTTGGGATTCTGGAAACAATTTCGCAGTAGTTCAATTTGATTTATTTACTGCCAAACTCAGCTGGTGCTGTTCAAAGATAAACATTGCATACGTCATTTGGGACTTTCCCAACACGAGCTTTGATTTTCTTTGATCATTTCCATTTGTTTTAATTACTGCTAAACTCAGTTAGTTCTGTTAATGGGCAAATAGTGCTGTAAAATATAAACCATTTTGAGTCTATTATAAACAATAAACAAATAATATGAGTTGTGTCTAAACACGAGAAAAAAACCAATGTAAATTTCCAGGAAATTATTTCATTAAATATGTGTAAATATTTTGATAACTTAATGCATATGGAATGCTTGTGATCGTGTTTAACCAGGGCTGCTTGAATCCCCAAATACAAACGCTGTTACAGCCAACATGTGTTAGTTTTACCGTTGCATTAATAAAATTTTTTAAATATGGCTGACTTTCCGAATTTGTAAAGAAAAATGTGATTTTTAACCAAGGTGAGGCGCACCTGTTCGCATGAATGTGTGTGTGTGCGTGCAACAAGTAGGAAGCAGTACTCATGAATAAAAAAGGCAGCGAATCAGAATTTGAATCACAAAAATGTGCAAAACTATTGGCAAACTGTGGAAGCGTGTCCTCGCTTGCTGCCTGAAGTAGGGCCGAGCGGGCAAGAGTGGGGGGTAGGTGTACGTCCTTGTCTCATCGACTGGGCTATTGAACCGCCTTGTCACACAGTGGTTGCGCATAGTCTAATATTTTTTATTGTCTCCATTGCAGGTGTGCACCATTTGGCTATAAGCGCCACTTGGAGCACCACTCGAAGTCGTTGCAAGCGCTCAGGGGAGAGACTGCGAGAGAGATTCATTGAGTGGCAATTGAGGAGCTGCAAAATATGCGACGTGGCAGCAGCAGCAACAACAACTACAACAACAGGAACAACACAGCGTGTCGTGCTGTGGCAAGCACATGACAAGCAGGACGAGGACGTGGACGAGGATCAACGGCAGGCAGGCCGACAATAATGCAAATAGTCGTAAACAACAAGCACAAACAAAACAACAACAGGAGCAGGAGCAACAACAACAGGGAGCAACACCTTAAGCGGAGATCTCCAATTGGACGACATGGCCGACGGGGACGATAGCAACAGTGGCGAGGGCAGCGGCAGCGGCAGAGCCGGCGACTCGCTGCAGCTGCTCAACAACAAGCTGGACAAGGCGGTGTCCACCAACGACATACTGCTCGATCTGCAGCGTGCGCTCACCTACGAGGCGGTGTTCAGCACGCTCGTGGAGCACAAAATGCAGGCGCTGAAGCGGGACTACGAGGAGCACAAGCGAGCGAAGCGCAAGAAGCGAAAGTCCATTGGGCGCATACTGTTGCCGCGCAAGCTGTTCGGACCGAGGCGCGCTAGCAAGGAGGGCTCTGAGGAGGAGGAAGCGGAAGTGGAGAAAGATAAGGAGAAGGAGAAGCAAAACCAACTGCCTGAGAAGAGCCTGCCCCAGGGCAAGACTGCCACCAGCCATAGGCCGGCTGACATCGAGGTGGCGGCCGGTTCACTGCCATTGCAATTGGAGCTGGAGGATAGCGTGGCCAGCACGCTGAGCAACTCGTCGGGCGGTCGCCAGGCGACGCGGCACAGCCACAGTCTGCTGGTGCAGGCGCAAACGCACACGCCCGCCAAGCCGCCTGCGGGACAGCACGAAAGCAGCAGCAGCAACAACAGCAGCAGCAGCAGCAGCAGCAGCGGCGCCCATGAGCAAGCCCTGGCAGTGCCTGATCCGAGACATTCCAACGGCGAAGCACTCACTCCAGTTGCCTCCTGCTACGACAATACCTCAGTCACGGCCACAGCCACAGCGACAGCGACTGCAACTGTGATTGGCCAGCACAGCTCGACGATGGCGGATGACAGTTTGACGGCCTCGCTGCACGGCAGCTTGGAGAGTTTGTCCTACTCTAGCTCACGCTGCACGGTCAGTTTCGGCGGCGCTGAGATTATCGCCTTGGCCCACGGTGATGCGGATACCCGGGAGCGCGCGCGCTTGGCCAAGAGATTACGCATCCTGGAGGCGAAGTCCATAAGCGCACAATGCAGTCCCATCTTTCCGCGCAGCTTGGTGAGGGCGATGCCGCTGCCCATGCCGCAGCAAGCGGTGAGTGGAATCTGTCGTCGATTGCAATGATTATTAACCACATTTCTCTCTGTCTCCTTTTTCAGCGCATTCATGTTCATGTTCCCTCCAGCCTGGCCCGGCAGCCGGCTCCGCCGCCACCTCCACCACATGTGGCGGTGCAAATTGAGGCGCTGCGCGTGCCACAGCCCCAGGCCCAGCCGCAAGCCCCACTGCAACGCAAACGTCCGCTTCCCAAGCAGCTGTCCTGCACGGAGAGTGGCAGCGACTTCGATGGAGCCGCCGCCGCCTACGCGCGCTATTTCTCGCGACAAAATACATCGGAGGACAGCGCCAATGTGACGGTGAGCACGGTGCTAGCCCAGAGTGATTCGCAGTCGTTGCACGCGCTGCCCAGCTATGCCAACACGCCGACAGCTTCGCTGCCCGAACGCCTTAAGTCACGTAGCACGGGCTTGCTGCCCATACGACGTACGCCAGAGGCGGTTATAATTCCTATTGAGGGGCAGGTGGGTTATGAGCAGCCGTTGCCGGCGCAATTGGCTGAGAAACTGCAACGCATGACCTCAACCTCAACGGGTTCCAGTGTGGCGCCCACGGGCTGCTGCAGTGCAACCAAATCGATGGCATCCAAAAAACACTTTCAAAGCTTTAAGCCCACGCTGACGATGTCCGCGGCGACAGCTGCCCAGAGTACGGGCAGCGATGATGAATACCGACGTCGCAAACGGAAGTACAGTAAGACTTGCCATGGCTGGACGTCCCATATAGCATTTGCTAATGAAACCACTTTATACTTGCAGAGCGTCACCATCGCTGCTCGGATCCAGCGCTGGTTTATCCCATACCCAATGGCCTGCAGCAGTGCGTTCATGTGGTTGGGCAGCCGTCCGATGCCCCGGCCATGTAAGTCGTCTAGCTGCCATTATAAATTATATATTATATATAGTTATATATGTGTATATATAAATGTCCACCAAATGCGTCGCCTGTCATTTTCATCATGTCCATTTATTACCCGCAGACAATGCCCCTATAATGCCGAGGACTCGCCCTGCGACCTGCAACTGGACATGGACACTGACGCCGATAAAATCGACGACCTTGAGCACATGATGCCCGGCGGCGGTCATCAGCGACATCGCAGAAAGCATCGGTAAGTCCCCATATGCTATCGCAACATGTCCATCAGGCGGCCAGTAAACAATGTTACAGTGGGCCTAAAGTTGTAAGTGACTAATGCGAGTGTATTAGTAGATATATCTTGACTTGGTTTATGTAAAGGTATAATTAGCTGACTAACCAATTACAGCTAATTACAAGTGTATTCGAGGTAGTAATAATGACAATAATATATATCTAATTATATAATTAGCTGATGTACAGTACAGCTAACTAACTTCAGCCTGTGCTCGCATTAATAGTAGTAATAACAGCTGCTTTAATTAACTAACTAACTAACAGCTGATATAACAGAGTCAAGAACTTGCTTACAGAATTTCTAATTTTTAACAGACAAGTGTCTGCTGTTAATATTTCTTTCTTTGTCTGTTATGATAGCTCTATTGAAATGTTAAACTGTTTTGTTAGGGATATTCTGTAGCTCTTAATTGTTTAGCAATAAATTTTTTTATAAATGAAAAATATAATTTTAAATTAAAAAATATATTAATATATAATGGACAAAAATATATATAAAAAAATATAATATATTTTTTCTCATTGTATAATGATTTTATTTAAATATGATATATTCTTGCTCATTATATATTTTTCATATTTCTTATTTTATATTATATACATTATTAAGTATATTATTTATAAAAATTGTATATGCTTCACATACGCTCCATTTCACCCCTTTACTCTAAATATTCAACCACTGTACGTATCGGCTATTTGGCCAAAGTTAAGAAATGATTAGGGAGCTTATAAATGAATGCGCATTAGACGACATTGATGAACATTTGGGGCAGCTGCCCAGTTGGGCAGTTGGCCCGTTGGGCAGTTGGTTAGCGCGGCAACAAAGGCGGCAAAGTATATGTAGAGCGACATCCTTTGGTGTCCTTGAGCTGCACTAATAAATGTGTCCAGCTGCAAAGCGATTGTCAAACATCGCCTAATGCATTCCCATTGGGTGTTCGCCCACTCCGAAAAACCAGACAAAAATTGATTGACAAGCTTTGTGCGGCCCAGCTTTCACTTAGCGTGGGAGGGAGGGAGGCAGACAGAGGGGGTGACATGGGTGGTACGGGTGGTGACGGTTCTCGCTGACAGCACCTGGCCAAAGCGTAAACCTAAACCCCACTAACCAACCGACCGACTGCCAGAAACTGATGTTGCCTTGTTTTTTTCTCCACTTTTTTCCCCATTTCTGTTTTTTTTTGTAAAGCATCAGCAGGCACTTCCGCTGTAAAACGTGTAACGGTAGACGACGCCATGTTGTTTTTGTAGCGAGGGCGGTTGGTAGGGTGAGAGGGGTGCGATGGGAAGGGAAGAGGAGCGGAGCGGGTTGGCATGCAGTAAGCGGGGAAATTGTGTCAGCTTTGTAATGCGGAAGTTTTTGCAAAACCCAAACGGAAATAGAGCAAATATGTTTAAGCGGCTCGTGTTGTTGTTGCTGTTGCTGCAGCTGCTGCGGCTGCTGAGATGATATGCCAACTGGAGGCGGGCGAGAGGGGCAGGCACGGCAGGTGTGCTTAGTGAGCGTGGAAGGGTGTGAGCTGGCTGTGTGTGTTGAGTAATTGATTTAGCTCGATACTGCTATAAACGTTACTCTACCATAATGACATTGGGGGCCACTCATTATCGGCTGTAAGTACTTTAGAATATATTAGGTTGTGCCTTAAACAGAGGACGGCTTTGTTTACAGAGTTTGATTATACCTTACATTGGGTAGAAATTTATAGGAATTTTAATGTTTGAATTTAATTATTTGAATTTTTTTAAATTTAAGATTATTAAAAACTATAAATTAATGACCTAGTCGGGAGCTAAGAAATGTATAAAAAATATTAGTTTTCTCTTTAAATGAGTTCTGTGTAATATTTCCTGTTTTTATCACTTTTTTTAATCATAATTTTTCTTTCTCTTTCTCACTCTGTTTCTATCTATTTCTACATTTTCATCTCTTATAATTTCTCACACATTCACTCTCTTTTAATACCTTTCTAACTCGGCTCTTTTTCATTGCAGACATCGTCACAAAAAACGTCATCGTCATAAAAAACCCAAAATACTTGTGCAGGATTTGGATACTGAAGTTGTTAAGGTGAGTAGTCTACCATACTGCACATATATAACTAGAAATATAACTATATCATATGCCATTCTCTTTACACAGGTAATCGATCCCCATGATCTCTCACAGCGCGCACGCTGGACAATCATTGCAACTGCCTGCCTTTTGTTGCTGATGTGCCTAATGCTAATCGGCGTTACACTACGAATGGCACCCATTATAGACGATATGGGTGAGTGATAAGCATTTATCTATATATAGAGAGTTTCTTAATATTATAATGGTATACCAAATGCTTTACCACGTCTCTAATCCCTTTGAATATGATCCATGCCTGCCAAGCAGTCCTCTAGTCTTAAGCCATGCAAATCTAATGGAACAAGTTTTAGGCATATCATACGAATGCTATATATATGTTTAGATATATATATAGCATATATATATAATCACGAATTATCCTACGAACATTGTATATATACATAAATATTTAACGAGAGTTAACGCACTTATATATCATATAACTCTTGGTTAAGCCTAACCGAAAGTCGGTCTTATAATAACTCTATGACATATCTAATGCCCTGTGTATTGTATTTTGTTTCGTTATATTTCAATTTTAGAAGACCTAACGAAATGTAAGTACAGCACATCAAGACAGACTACTTTCTATATAAAAATATATATTTGATGAATCAAAGTTTTGATGATCCAGCAGATGTCTCTATAAATGTTGAACTTCTGCTGGAACCGTCAAAATATGAATGTTTTGCAGTTAGTAACTGTTATATGAATGTTATGTTTTACAGTTAATAACTGTTATATACATATATTATATATAGTGTGTTTCCAAGCTTGTCACATTATCGAGAACTACAACCAGCTGTTAAAGCTTTAGAACTGTTATATTGTTAGACTCGAAAGCTGTTATACTGTTAAACTGTTAAGAAGCTGTTAAATGTTACATTTATGTCATGCTGCTTACAGAGCTTTTCTGTTGGGCCTTAGCCTGAGCTTACAGTGCGAGCTTTTACTCCATTTTGCTGTTGTTGTTGTTGTTGATGTTATCGAGCTTTCACTCCAACTCAATGGCCGCTGCTTGCGCTTACTTGCGTTGATGTGTGCCATTGTGTTGCATAACAGCACAGTAATAGCCGCGGAACTAGGACATCGTATCACATGTTGCATTTCAAACACACTCACTAACACACGCACACTCACACACACACGGAGACGAGCTACGATTGTCTCTGTGTGTGCTTGGCATAGATTTGCGTGTTGTTCGATATTTTGGTTGCTTTTTGAATTCAGTTGTTGTTTTGGGGTATGTTTTTGCCTCCCCTGTCATCTAGCGTCCTCCTGACTCGCAGCGCTGTCACTGCGCTATCCAGAATCAATCATCAATTATAATTCAGTGACTCACACAATTTAAGCTTTGAATGGTTTCTCTGTACATTTTTGTTCAACATTTTAATCAACTTTGACTTCTTTTTTGTGGTTTAAATATTTTATTTTATTTTATTTTTAAAAATACATGTATAAAATGAAATTTGTATGCAAGAAAATACAATTGAATTGCGATTTTTTTAGATGCTTAGATGTGACATTGTTTTCTTATGACTGGAATACCAGACTCTAAGATTAAATATTCCTTTGTGACTTTGCTTGAAATATAAATGAACTATTTGGCATTGAAATGGGTTAATGCAATTATAAATGAAAATGAAATATAGAGGCTTTTCTAGTATCCATTTTATGCTGTAATCTGTTCAAGAAAACAGTCAAAGACATAGAATTATATATTTTGTAGGCCTTCTTTGTTATTTCAAATCTTTTTTAATTTATATTTTCTAACACTCTATAAGCAATTTAGTTGAGCAACAAATATATAACTCATCAGCGTTGATAAAGCTAGAAAGCTAATGTATTTTAAGGATTTCTTTACATTTTTATTTAAAAATATAATGAAACTCAAACTATGTTAACTCAGCTAAAGCTTCATCTAATTTGAAAAGAAATGTGTCCTTTACTATTGCAAAAAATGGCTAAAAATATAGCCAAGCAGTGTTGAGTAACGCTGCGAGCAACGCTTAAAAAGCTTCAATAATGATATATCTCCTATTAAAAAATCAAATGAAATTAATTTGAGATAAGCAGATCCCACTTTAAAATACCCAGCGAACAGTGTTCCACAACGTTTTCACCCAGTCAAGCGACATTTTTAGTGTTGTCAAACGTCAACAGCTATGACGAAATTTTATCACATCCTTTGCTAAAATAAACCTTACGAAATGTGAAGCAAAGTCAACAGCTGAAAGTGGAGCAGTGCTTCACAACGGGTTTTACATAGTTAAAAACCACTTTCGGCCAGTGTTGATCAATGTCGCTAGCTAATGAGAAAAAAGTTGATTAGAAAATTGAGTCAAAATGTGGCTGCAGCGGCTGCTGTTGCTCCGCTTGCTGATAAGTGAAAAAAGAACCAGTTAAAGGTGTGGCCCAATGTAAGCGCACGCCACGAAGGCGTGGCAGGTGGAGAGTGCATGGGGCGCATGGGGTGCGGGTGGGGAGTCTGCAAGCCGCACTTAATCGGCAACCACGCTAGCCACAATGGGGTGCACCGCAGCGTGACAATGCCTGGTTAAAACTAATTTGTGTGTTTGCCCCCCAGGGTTTAGCCCAGTCTTCAAGCACCAACAAATACACACACACACACACACAGCTGCACGCACGAGCGCTCTTTAGGCAGAATGGTGAAGGATGGTGTTGCCGGTGGTGCGGGCGGTGCCAGTGCTGGTGGTGCATTGTGCGCTGTGCTGCCTGCTAAATGTAAAATGCAGTTATGCATTTCTTAAGTTGAATCAGCGGCAATGACAAAGCGACTGGCGGCACAAAGGAACGGTGTGTGTGTGTGTATGGGTGTGTGTGTGTGAGGGTGTGCACTGGTGTGTGTGTGGGGCACTCAAAAATGCAAAGAACCCAGCTGCGAAATGCTGAGAAGCTGATGACAACGCCAGCGCTTGACTTAAGCAAAGGCTGTGACTGCTCCTGCTGCTGCTGGTGCTGCTGCTGGTGCTGCTACTGCAACTGCCTTGCTGCTGCTGTGGGCGTGGCAAAGTTTTCGCAGTGCACACACAATTTCCGTCCACCATATTTTCGTTGGGGCTGGCTGAGCCCGCGGCTGGCGCGCGCGTTGTCAGTTTTTCCACCACTTTTTCTCCTTTTGGCGGCTTCCTTTTGTTGTTGTTTCATTTAGTTGAGCGCATAAAACAAATGCACATAGTTCCGCCCGGCTATTATCCACTTGCAGCGGCATCGGCGCCACTTTGTGTGACCCAACAATGTGCCCCGTGCTGCCTCGAATTCTGCGCTGTCTTTGGTGTCTTTGGGCCTGGCTTAATCAACACGCTCTCGTCAAGCGTTGTCCTTAGCTTATTTTTTTTGTTGTTGCTGCTGTTGCTGTTTGGACCACAAAAAGCATTCCGATTGCCCGGCCAAAGCCGCAAGTATTTCAGGACCAAATTATTTTCATAGCTTTAGCTTAAAAGCCGAAATGCCGGCGCCATCCTGCCCCTCCTCCGTGCAGCAATTGTTGTAGTAGTAGCAAACGCATTGCCATTGCCATTGCCCCTTGGCGCTGGCAAAGAATTAAAAATATTTACTGTATTTGCAAGTGAGCGGCCCGAGGTGGGCCTCTGTGTGTGTGGTTGGGATGGGAGGGGGCGTGGCAGTAAACGCTCGCTCGCAATCTGCATGACTTGAGCGAAGTCGTGGCCAGAGCTGAAAGCCAAAGCCAAACATTGCAGGAGACACAGCGCCACAAAGAGAATGTCCTAGCCTATGTGGGTGTAGCTGCGTAAGGGTGTGTGTGTGTGCGTCAGTGTGTGTGTGTGTGTGTCACAGTGGGCAGCCCTGGGCTGCGGTTAGCAGCACCCAAGAGCCAAAGCATTCCAAACAAATATGAGCAACATAATTTTTGTACACAAACAACAAAAAAGAAGACAAATAAAATATATATAGGTATATATATATATAGATATATATGTATGTAAGAGTAAATAAAAAAGTCAACTTGAATATAATTTGAGCAAGTTTATATCCTGTTGGCCGAGCGAGACGCAGCTTTTCGTCAGTTTTTCTCTTAATTTGTTGGCAAAGCCAAAAGAAAAACAAATATCGACAGCTCAACTCGATGCTGGTGTGCGTCGGTGTGTGTCTGTGTGTGTGAGTCTGCTACCCCAGCTGTTGGGATTACTTAGTTCTGTTTTTGGCTCTGGCATGGATTAAGTCCTTATGAACTTTTCATGATTAATGAGGCTTTGAAAACTTGTCATTATTTGCCAGGCGAACAAAGTCTTCACTCTCTCTGTGTGTGAGTTTGTTTCCATGTTTTGGTTTATATTCGTCATTAAAACTCGTCATTTGGGCTTGTTTCTATTGCCGTAGACGTGCCTAACCCCTTTCCGATTGTCTTTAGCTGTCAGTTTAGTTATTTACATTTTATAATGAGCCAAACATTAATTCGTTCAAAATGTCTTGGAAATCGCCTCGCTCGCTTGCCAATGCGGTTAGCCTGAGCTCCATTTATAATATCCTGTCAGATCAGATATCTAGTTCGTGGCTCACTTAATTAGTGTCTCTCGTGTGCTCAATTTTCAGTTTCCCAAACATTTTTCATTTCCTCTTTGACCTTTCTATGCGATTTTCATTAATTTAAGTAAGGCAAAGGGGAATTTTTAATTAAAAGTTTGAGGGCCATAACATTGAGCTAGGTTTTAGCATAAGTTTGGTTAAGCCACAGTTCATAAGTTGAACTAGCTCGCCAATGAGCATTGTAACGTATGAATTGAACTAGTTCCAAAAAAGTTAATTAGTGGAACTAGTTCACTTATGAGCTATAAGTCTTGACCCTGTTTTCACTCTCGCTTTCACGGTCTTTCTCTCTCATTTACGCTTACATCGTCTCCTTATCTCTCTTTATTTCCGCCTCTATGATCGCCTCTCTACGCAATTCTCATCAATTTCATTAAGGCTAGAACAAACGTTGTATATAAATATCTAGATTAACATCGTTTTCCATCTCTAACCCCAACTTTAATTACTCCCTCTTTAATTAAGCCCTAACTTGAATTCAATTTAATTTCAAAGTTCGTTCATTATTGGAACTAGTTCATCTTTAAAGTGTTTTACCGCCTTTTAATACACTTTGCTTTAAGTTCATCCCATTTTGTGGCTTGCGTGCTGCTTCCACTTCCTTTATACGTTTATAATCTTCATTGCCGTTTGGTCCTTGAGGTTCTTGACTTTCGAGCTCATAGCGTTTGAATGCTCTGCAATTGGTTTTGGTTGCCGTTGCGGCTGTCTTTTAATTGCGGCTGCCTTTTTGGCAAAGTGCCCGAGCGCAACGAGTCCGGAAAAACATGAAATGCCAAATCAAATTAGGCATATTTAAGCAGTGAATTTAGTGGGAAATGTTTGCCTGTGCACTTAAATGAATATAATCAGTGCAGACAGTCGAAATGGGCAGTCGCGGCTAATGAGTGTTTAGCCAGAACGCAGAGGCGGTGTCGACAGGCTGTCAAACCATAATGAGATGAATGCGTTTTAAAAACCAACAACAAAGCTTGGAATTTTGCCAGCGGGTTAAATCGAAGGCGTAATACTCGTTCGAGGTTTTATAGAAAATTTTATTGGTTTTTAATGGGCGAAGGTCGAGAGGGAAAATGAAGTAGAAGACGAAGAAAAAAGATGTAAGAAGAAAGATAAATGATGTTAAATGAATGAAGATTTTGATATTATATAGTTCAAGTTAAAATGTTCTCAGTCAAACGAATATACTCTCTTTGTGCACAGCGTGAGCGAGTAGAAAAAACTTGCGCAAATATTTGGTAATTATTTAGTTGCTTGGTTTTTCGATAGCGTGGCCAGAGTTCGGGCTGTATATTAAGTGTGGTAAAATGAGTGTAAAACACAAAAAGTTTGAGCTTTGGTGTGAATGGAAATAATAAAAAAAGTTGGACTGGCTGCACGTTTCTGCGGGCATTCTGTGGGGGCGGCAGAGGAACATTGGGGCGTGTCAAAAGACAAACGCCAGAGCAGCTGCGGGTCAGCTGTTGCTGTAGCTGTAGCTGTTGTCTTTTTTAAATGCTCATTACCAAAAATGGAATCGACCGAAAAAACAAAAGGCAGAAAGCAAAAACAGAAAGAGGAAGAGGAAGAAGCAGAAAAGTTTTGATAAAAATCCTATTATAAACATAAATAAATAGAGTGCCAGCAGAGCAGGCAAATGCCAGGCCCGCACACACACACACAGAGACAGCTCCCGTTGACTGTGCAAACATTATGAGCTCTCTGACTTGTAGGTAGGCAAAGGCAGCTGGTAAGGCTGTGTGGGGTGGGGGGCGCGGCGCGGCAGCTATTGCTGGCAAAGTCAAACAATGAGGCAAGCCGAGTCCTTAAAAGGACAAACCGACCGAAACTTCATTAGTGCCTCTCATCTAGCATCTGAACTCGGCTCAGACTCCGGACTCAGGACTCAGACTCTCATCTCATCTCATTCAGTATGTACAGTGGCCCTACATGAGGGCTGCAGGCCAGACAACTACTATTCACACACAGCTGCACTGAGCGAAAGCCGGACACATTTAAGCTGATTTGCTTTTTGGCCTAATTATTGTGTGTGTAATGCAAGCTGCGGCAATGCCAGACTTAAGCTGGCTTAAATTAAAATTCTCTTTGCAATTGGCAGATTACATCAATAAATAAATACGGTTCGGGGGTTTGTGCAAAAAAGTTTGTAAAAATCAAATAACAATTTTGAATATATAGAATTTTTACTAGAGAGTTGAGTAGGCAGAGTAAATTGATAAACATTTTGAGTTTTGGCTTAATGCAAAAATATTTGTAATAAAATATGAAAAAGTAATAATACAAAAATATTAATATTAAAAAAAAAATAATAATAATATGAATTATATTAAAATCAATAAAAATAGTTGAAATTTAAAAAATGCATTTGAGTTCCGAGAAATGTAAATTTGGAGAGTAAAACTTTGTATATCTTCAAGTTTCAATTGTCAAGTATTGACTCTATATGCCTTAAATAGATGTAGAAATAGGATGATTTAATTCTCTCATATAACAATCAAGTCTACAATCATTCCCCTTCTATATCAAGTATTTCTATTCAATCTTTTCATCAACTATTCTCTGCTTTGTCGCAGTGCAGCTAACACGTGCTCCTTGCTTTCACCTAGGAATTTAAAATGAGGTAGTTGTTTTTTAGTAGTTTTACGCTCAGCGGCTTTCAGAGTCGCCCCGTTGTTGCCATTTCATTGGCTGGCATCGTCCTGCGGTTTATTATGCGAACGGTCGACTCTAGGCATATATTCAATATTCATATTTCCGAGCGAAAAAGGAAAATTTATTACCTTAAAAGAAAAAGCCCAACCACGCACACACACACACACCACCCTACACACACACGTGTTTGCATGTGAGTATAAGGAAACACATTGATTGGAAGGGGACAGCTGTCTCAGTGTGTGTGGTCCTTGTGGGCGTGGCATGTGTCGCTGTCGCGTAACCTTTTGTTGCCAATCGCAAACTAGAAAATTGTTTGTTTTGTCGCAAAATCGCTGGCTGCAAAAAAAAGGAGAGAAAAAGAAAATTTAATCTCAAATTGAAGGCATTTTGTGGCACAGTGGCGCCTAAGCGAAATTGCCACGGAACAGCCGCAGGTGACATTTGTGGCAAATGTCAGGTGGCAGGCAGCCCTACCTCCTTCACTGCAAGTGGACCGTAAATGTCAGAGCGCGCCTTTAAGAAATATATCGTAAATACATACATATATATTCGTAGAGTGCAGCACAATTTTAGAACTAATATTTGTATTTCCACAATTTATGACTCATAAATTGAGTATTTTGTGCGCGTGTGTGTGTGTGTAAGTGTGTGTCAGACTTGTTTTTTACTTCCCTTATGGGTTGTTAGCACAAATTTATGAGCTTGTCGCTCTAAAAATTATGCAAAAAAATTATTTACTCTTGGAATGAAAGGCAAGTTTCACATTTTACAAAGTTTTTCTAAACAAATATTGTTTACAAGTCAGAGAGAAGTCAAAGGTGGATAGCATGTCAAAAATATATATGTAAAATAATTATGTTTTATTTATTACATTTATTATTCACGAATGAAGTCGGTAAATACTTAAAATAAATTGTGTAATAAATATAAATTGAAACCGAAACTAAAACAAAATATTAAAAAAAAAAAAATAGAAATAATAAAAAATATATATAGGAATAATAAAAAATATAAATAAAAATAAAATATAAAAATAATAAAACATATAAATAAAAATAAAATAAATTTTATTAAGTTGTAAACTACTCAGACTCCTCTAGCATATTTCTAAGACTATCGGAAAATCAAATTTTTACGCAACGTTTATTTATTTGCAATGAATTGCCTCAAGGGGCAATTACGTATATAAATATTATCTAGATAATTTGTCGAGAGGAATTAAGTAAATTGAAAAGCAAAACAATAGTCTGCTCTATTATTGTTATCATAGTTGCAATCATTTATTATTTATTCGTAATTTCATTTGTTCTTCATATTTTGACTTTGCATCGATATTATTAAATATTGAAGTCTAAAACAATAATTGTTCTAAAATAATTATTGCCCATTCGCATTTGTCAATTAAATTAATTGGTTTGCTGTGGCACAGATTATACACTTTGTGCTGCCGACATGCCATTTGGTAATTAGAATAAAATGTCAAATCAATTAGCCTAAACAGAATGCGTTCATGCTGATTGTTCCCTGGCGTTAATTCAGCTATTTGGAAGTGGTATAAAAAGGCAGTGCAAATGCAGTGAAAAATCAGTTACAAAGTCAAATCAAACCCGAAATGAAGCAGTTCGCATTTATTGGTGTTTTCCTCCTGATGCTGGCCGTGGCACTGGTGAGTGGCGGCAATAGGCAATTGAAATTGTGTGTTCCATAAAATTTGTTTTGCTTCGCTTTTATAGGCTGCCATGCCGCAAATGCCGACCAAGCATTTCGGTCAGATTATGAACTCGGGCTTTCTCCAGCGAAATGCCGGACAGCAGGGTCAGCAGGGGCAGCAGGGACATGGTGAACATGGAGAACATGGTCCACCACCGCCATCTGGCCAGCATGGCGGTGGACAAGGCCAAAACTGAGCGTCAATTGGCTGTCGAACTAAACTAAATGGGCTATTGAAATGATGTTCCGATCGAGTAGGTGTAGTTGCTTGAGTGCTCAAGAGCTTAAATAAAATTTATTGCATATGTACGCGAGTTCTTCAAGTTTTTCAGGTGTCTTTGAATCTGTTCGAGAAGTTAGCATGATTTATTGAGAAAGATCTGTGTTCAGAGTGCAGAGTGCAGAAACTAAGTCTTTGCTATGTTATATTCAGTCTTTCTTTACTGCTTGCTATTGAGATTTCTTAATAGAATTTGTTAAACTTGTTTCAATATGTTATTGAATAGGCTGTTCAGCAACATATATTCAAGTTTAAGTTAAGATATGTTCAAAGCTTTCCTTTATACCAGAACAAAGATCAAACATTCATAACATAACATTCATCATGTTAACACTTCACATTGGACCTCTTACATCTCCCAGCATAGCTTACAGCTTTCCCATAACATTCTGCCCGCAATACATTTCATTTTCTTAACAGCAACTTAACAGTCAGTGCCTTGTGCCTTTCAGTTTTACATATTTCGGTTAACTTCAGTTTCAGCATAACATTTTCTAAGTTTACTGCCTTTTGCAGCACTAAACTTAACATAAAAGTGAATTGAATTTTAAGCAACATAACAATTCCTATTAAACTTTTTAGCTAAGATTCTGCAGGGAAAACTTTCGAAGCAGAAAGTTGAGAAAAGTGATATAAAATTTGTGTGGCAACAGGAATAAAATAATCAATGCTGCAAAATGTTTCAATAAGCAACAATTTAAAAGATGCGCCAAACTTGAAATATTTACAAAAGTGTGGGAGTGACAGAGAGTGGGAGAAAGAGAGAGAGAGAGGGAGGTAGAGGGTGAGGCAGATAAGAGGAAGCGCGTGGTGAGAAGGAAAATAAAAAACTTTGAAGTTAAGAACAAGTTTTTTATATGCGCTCGAACCGCAGCTTAAAAGTAACCAAAAAACTTTGAGTTAAAGACCAATCTGCATATGCAGCATGTACATATACATGTATAGCTAATATACAGATATAAACACGAGTATATATATTTATGTGTATATCTGTATATTTCCATCTTGTTCTTCGTGTGGCAGACAAGCCAACTCGGACTTTTTCCAGCTGGCAAACTTTATTAATAAAATGCACAAAGTGAACAAATTATGAGCATCAAATACATAAATATAGTCAAGCTCGTTGCTACAATGCCGTAGGTTCATTCTTTGGCCAACTCGAGAGGGCGACGAGGAGGGCGAGAAAGGTGAGCGGGGGGGCGTGGCAAAGTCTAAAAACTAGTTGCAGTTGTGCGACTTATTTCATTTAACAAATTGCCGAGTGCTTATTACCAAAAAGTATTTTTTCCCTTTGCCTGCGAGCGCTTTATAATTGCATTTGCCGTGTCTCAAGTCTGGCTGACACGCCTACCGCCCTCTAACTGTGTGTTTTTGTGTGTGTGTGTGTGTGCATTACTCTAATTTCCGAGCTTATGCAGCTAGGGCAGGCGCTCATGTGTGAATGCACCTGAGAGCAGCTATATCCAAAAAGTTACAACTAACACAGAGGCATACACACACACATAGGCATACACACACACACAGATAGGCACACACATACACACTCATAAACGTCTCTCTCTTCGATAACCAAATGCTTGATGGAAAACTTACAGCAAAGGTAGAAAAAAGTAAAAAAAAAGAAGAAATTTTCTGAATAATGATTCTTTCAGCCATATCCAATAACCATATCGAAGCAACTCGACGTATCATCAACACACACACACACAAACACACTCATACACATATATGCATAATTTCCGCTGTGCGTGGTTTGGGGGCGGCGGGCGCAGTGCGGAGGGCGTGGCCAGTAGTCACATTAGCAGCGAGCGAGCGAGTATAAACAAATGCAAGCTGGCAGCGCATTGAGTGAAAGCTCCACGCCGCTTTTCACTCCAAGCGTGCAACACGTGACGCCAGGCATTGAGTGCTTTGGCTCTGGCTTGGTCGAGGCAACACCCAAGGATGCTGCGCCAGAGTCCAACATGTTGCTTGCCACAGCGAGGCGAACGAGTGAAAAGCCGAAGCGCACGCGAATGGAAAAAGGCAAAAAGGAAAAAAAAAACAAGCAACGACGAGCTAAACGAGCTTACACGAGGTGGCGAGGCGCCTCCGCACGAGCACGACGAACTGATAAAGCCAACGGTTGCTGCCACGGCTGTTGTGGCCTCTGCTGTCGCTGCTGCTGCTCTGCTGCTGCTCGCTGCTCTGCTGCTGCTGCTGCTGCTCGCTGCCTTCTGCTGCTGCTGCTGCTGCTTGCTGCTTCTGTCACAGCGCTTGGCTAAGCGTGGCAGCAGGCTCGCGCTTCGGTCAGTTGAACATTTTCCATGCTGTGATCAAGTTGTCTTTTCCTCTGAGCGCCGAGCGCTGTGAACGCCTTGGACGAGGAGCAAAATAATAAATACGCATTCGAAGCAAACTCAAGCCAGCAATCTCACGTTGCCCCAGCAGCAAATAAACAAACAAAAATTAATGGCCGAGCATCAAGTGCAGTGCGTTTGAATGTATGTGTGTGCCTGTGTGTGTGTGTGTGAGAGAGGCGTGCTTAATGGCTTGAGAGATTTGGTAGGCGTGGCAAATGCAGCTGCAACAAAGCAAGGACCAAAAAAAGAACGCCAACAGCTAGGCAGGAAGCGAGCAATATAAAATGGCCAAATGGCCAACTGTGTGTAATGGGTGTGTGTGTGGGCATGTGTGTGTGAGTGTGTGTGGCAATTGTTGAGGCAACTTTGGCTAACTGTAACAAAGGAGTTGCTAAATTGTTGCTAATTGCTAAGGGGTTTGCGCTGAGTGTTTGTCCAACAGCTATCAATATAGATATATGATTTATATACTATATATATATCCGTATATATAGCACATATATCATATATATATATATAATACAGTTACAGCTCAACGGCAAACAATTTGTGAAACGACGGACTGACTTACATGCATTTTATTAGTACATAATATCAAAAAAAAAAACAAAAAAAATCAATTCAATTGAACTTAAAAAATAACACCAAAAAACAAACATTTTTGTAACTTAATTACAAGCAAGTAAAACAAATAAAGAGAAGCAGTAAATCAAATAAATTCAACGGTTTCGTCTGAACTGAGAGCAAATCAACAAGCAAACAAACAAAAGCAAAAACAAACAAATAAAATCAAAAAATAAAATTGAATTGTGAAATGAAGTGCCGAAAAAACAGCCGTTAAAATCGCATTAAAAATCAACTGCGGCTCGAATGTAATTCAGCAAACGTCACTTGAATGGGCAGCATATCAAAGAGCGTCATCGAAATCGCACTGTTATCGAAATCGAAAACGATAACAAAATAATATACAAAACAAAAAAGAAAAGAAAAGAAAAACGTGAATTGAGTTTGACAGCCAATGAAAGCAACGAAGACGCACAAATCAAGCATGGAACCTAAAATTGTAATGTACAACAGTAAATATATATATATACATACTCTATACACACACACACACACTCACACACACACACACAGCGACACACTTAACACACTCAAGAAAATTTGCACCAAGTCATGCGTCGCGTCACTTTGTTGCCAAACATTTTTCCTTTTTCATTTCTTGGCTTAAATATTGAACAATATAAATAGCATTTCATGCTCATTGTTACACACACACACACAATTCCTATGCAAAATCATTTTTCAAATATATATACATATACTTTTATTTTATTTTTTGGTTTTTTTTCTTTGCAAGTTGAAAGCTTTTTGGTCCATTGCCATTTTAGACGCAATTTTGTGCTTTCATTTAACAATGATATATATAGACTTTTCTCCTTCGCACACACAAAAATGCAATTTGTACATTCTTTATGCCATTTGAATCTAACCAATATTCTCCACGCCACAAGTAAGTAGCGAAAACTTAAATGAAATCAAATCTTTTTTAGACAATCTATTCTCATCATCTGGCCATTAGCATTATTTTGCATTCACCAAATTGTTGCAAATTGACTCGAAACTTTATTTGCCTTCTATTGTGCGCGTCTCATATCTCTGACTCTTGACTCTTGTGGCAAATTATGCAAATATCTCTTGTATCAATACAGGCCTATATATAGATTGCATACTGTTTGTGTTATCTGTGCAAATAAACAAGTTTTTTATACAATTAAATCTGTGTGCAAATATGTGAAGAATGCATCATGGAAGCAATTGACTGTTTAAGTGTTGTAAAACATGATTAAAAAGATTTATATTACAAAAATATATATAATTAAATTTTAACATATTTATAATTACATATTTATCTGCAAGCTTTCCATGCTGAAGGCTTTATTGGGCTTGGACGTTTGAGTAGACTCATGAAGCTTATAGTCTCTCAAACATGCTTTTTATCTAAAGAAAATGGTATTACAATATAATTTATCAGGTTAATATATATATCATATATAGCCACAGAGAAGTTACTATAATGAATATGTCTAGTGTCTAATGAAGTTACTATATATCAATTATGATATGCTTTGAATATAATTCCTGAATATATATATATATATATATATATATATATATATATATATATATATATATATATATATATATATATATGTTTGCTAAACATAGAACTTATGCTAGAAGAAACTAGCATAAAGTCTATAACAGTTTACCAAAGCAGCCGCTCTCTCTTTCTTTCTCTCTCTCCTCTCTCATTCACACTCTATCACTCTAACAGCTGTTATATAACAGTGCTCAGCTTAACAGTGCTTAGCCTAATAATGCTTGACTTAGCAGTCCTTTTTCCCAACTGCATCCAATTGGAGCTGTTCAACTAGTGGAAACCCACACCTAATTGTCAATTTCCTGTACAATTGCCAATTATCTAATTCTCTCTCAATTTTTTGTCACAAATTGTTGGCATTCATCCCATTGTGTGTCAGTTGTAAGCCAAGCGCCAAATAGATTTACTGTCTAAGCGCAAACTTGGAAAGCAAATAACGCGCATTTCACACATTTCAAATTGTTTGGCATTCGTTCAATAATGAACTGCATTTGGGTTATGGGTAACTGATGCGGCGGGTGTGGGGCGTGGCAGCTCCATTCGAAATACTTGACAATTAATTATGCATAGCTTACGAGCCAAATACAGCGAATATTTGCGAATGGGCATAGGTAGGAAAAAAAAGAAGGGGAAGAGGATAAATAGCACAAATGTACATTGAATACATAAACATATTAAAAATTCATGAAGTCTGCATAACCGAAATGATTTATGCCCATTATATAAATGTTGAATGACAAATATTTGTGATATTTCAGCTGTGCAAATTGGTTAATGATGTGCGATGCGATGCCCAATTGTTTATGCATTGCAAATTGCAAATGTTTGCTCAATGTAAATGAAATTGTAGAGAAATGCGAGTAGTGAAGAGTGCTCGGGGCAAGTAATTTGAAGATAATAATATAATATATAGGCTTAGGCTTAGACAGACTTAAGCTGCTTTTGAGCAAATGCAAACATTTTATTAAATGTATTTCTTTAGAAAGATTTTGTATGTTAGACTGTTAAGCGGATAAAAGTGTGTGGGCAATTTCTTTGAAACCTCTTGGATTTACAAACTGATTAGCAAACTGGCTGAGGAAGCGTCTGAAGTGTGGGCAGCAACAGCTAGTGAGGGTATAGACAGCTGCTCAGTACATTTTATGTGTGATAAGTCATATGACGATAAATTCAGTTTTACTTTTAGTTGTTGAGATTTTATATAAATGTAGGTCAACATTTTATTGAAATTCATTTTCTTGTCAAAAAATCAGTAAATGGTTGAATGAATGAATAAATAAATTAAATAACAAATGAATGAATAAATGTGAATTAATGAATGAGTGAAGTAATGAAGGAATGAAATTTATATCTTTCAATTGATATAAACACCTCCTTGCTAGATATTTTTGTTTTCTAATATATTGCTTTCGTTTTAAAAAAAAATGTTATCAATCTTGATTTGCTGTAATTGATGGTTAAAAGAGAAAATCTGCAGTCCATATTATCATTAGACATGTCATAAGAGCAGAAATGCTGCTTCCATTTCCACCTCACCTCCTCGTCTAAGCTCAAATTACGTTTTTATTTCTTCTCCATTCTCCTTGCTATGTACTTGCTGTTGGCTAAGTTCAAAGCAAGGCACGAGATTCTGAGAAGTTTATTTCTTGTCTATTTTTAAGTACTTCCACATCTCAATTTAGACTTGAGAACAAGGAGCCGTTATCCTTAATGGGGCTCACAACACCAAAGACTTCTTCTGTGAATCTGTGTAACTTGCCTGATTAACTTCCAGTTAAACCTATATTAATGCTTGAGCTTTGCCTTACCCTTAATTCATTTTACATATATTTTACATTGACATAACATTTCTTTTACATTGACTTTAAATTTTTTGTAATTTTTTACATTTCTTTTCCATTTACTTTCATAAGGTAAAGTGATTTCATATAAAAGACTCTTGTCCACAGCTTGCAAGAAATATTTCCTTCAAATTGTGCAAGGTGTTTGAAATCTATAAAAAAGTAAATTCTTTTCATATCAAATCACTGATTATTCTCACTGAATTTTCTACTCTCGAAAAAGTGTTATAATGCTGAATGTATTTCCATTTTATCGAACATAAAATAGTCTAATCTGAATAGAATTTCCATTGTCCATTGTCAAACACTCATAAATATGGCAATAGAAATTTCGCTGCTTACAGCTTCGTTCGAGCAAAATTCAAAAATAGTTTTTAAAGCTGTTGCCACGTAGTTTTTTCCTACTTTTCCATGCATTTAACATTGGCATAGATAAGTAGATGTGTGTGCCGCATAATAATTTATATGAGCTCATATGCATATATCATAGCAAACAATAGAAAATAGCTTTCGCCCAGAGTCGTATAACCCAAAAAGGGTCTGGACTTTCTGGCTGGCAGCGCTCGCAGCTTAGCTCAGCTCAGCTGTTGCCAGTTCGTTGAACAAATTTACATTTAAAATAGATTGAACATATATATATATATATATATATATATATGGATATATATATGTGACTATAACTATATATGTTTATGTGTCTTCAGCATAAATCAGTGGCTGTTGCCAATTAAGGAAACGATTTGTGGAAAAACGGGAGAAAACAACGCAATTTGGATGTTTGCCAAGTGGCTGCAATTATGCTAAGATTGCGCAGACGTTCGAGTAGCCAGCCAGCTGAGTTGGAGCTCATTTAACTGATTCAACAGTCAATCACAGTAGACAAAGTGTTGTAAGATAAATTAGATTTATTCTGTTTTCAAATGTTTTTCAAGCAACTGTGAATTCTTGGAATCTTTCTTTGAAATTCTCTTTGCGAATCTAGCTAAGAATGAATTCTCTCTCTAAATATTTGCTTACATTTTATATGAAAATTCTGCTTTAGTAATTATTACAAATGGCGCGCTGTGCTGGGGAAAATATTACAAGCTCTGAATATTTTCATAGACAAAATATGCGCTAGATTTTTATGGCTAAGTAAAAATTTGTCAAAATATGTCAAGGGTAGAAGTTATTTACAGTGGTGCTGTAAAGTTGTAGATTTGCTCGCCAAGTTTCAGCTAGTAAAATGTTATAGTGGAAGCTGCGTTATTTTTTAAGAGTTTATTTGTGAGTTAAAACGTAAATTGATAGCTTGAGAGCGAAACGTAGCAATTGTTAGCCCGCTTGTTAGTCTCTAAACTCAATTGAAGTGCATTCAACATAAAGCGCAGGTATTTCTAAGTCAAGCCCTCTACACTCAGATTACTCTAACTAAGCTGTGCTGCCAATTCAACTTTGAATTACATAAATTGCAGGATATTTTATAGTCGCCGCGGCAGTAAAAATTCCTTCATTTAATAAACTTTGTGCAGGCAATTCAACTTTGAGCTGCACTTGATTTATCGCTTCAATCGCTGCGGTCATTTCTCCTGCTCGAGCTCAAGTGGCTGCCGGCTATAAAATTTCCAGCTGATTAAGACCGCAAATTGAATAGTTCTCTTAATTAGTCAGCTTAGGGCGCTCGACTCGTGCCATGTAAGGCATTGTAATTGTGTGAAATATTTATATATTTATGCTAATTTATGCATTGAAATTATTTCGAAATTAATTAATGTAATTTCTATTTGAAAAAGCAAATGCAAATGTTAAAAGGAAATAACATCTAAGCCCGCCCCAAATGCCCATTAACTCTGCATGCCATACATTTTTAATTAGAAAAGTTTCAGCCACGCCCCGCCGCCGCCCTCTCTCTCTCGTTCCAGTCAAAAAGTTCAGCGCGCGCGTCAAATCCATATAAAAATGTATGTTTACATGCACACACACACACTCGCACACACACAGTTACAGCCGTGTAGACATAAAATTAATCGTAGCATACTTTTGTGCGTAGGTGAACTGCGCGGCGCAAGTGAAACCAAGTAATTTATTTAATTTCCAACTTGATGGCAACAAGTTAAATAAACCAAAATAATATTAAAAAATGGATACAAAGTGGAATATATATGTATATATTTTAGAATATTCATATATATATTAGAATGTTCAACGTATTGCGCCCAAAAATTAAACGAAGCGTAGCAACGCTTCAAGGCAGCAGCCGGGCAACAGCAACAGCAGGAGCAGCAGCAGGAGCATCATCATCAGCGCCCTTGCCACTTAGCTGGTTGGCATACGGCCATTACTCATACGCCCTGTCGTCGTCCAGTTTAGTTTCTCGGCGATAGCACAATGGTTGAAATATGTGTTTTTTCGAGCATAAAAATCGTTTTTTGTCACATTTTCGAAACTATTCTATTTTGCGCTGGCTAAGTGCATTTCCTATGGAGTTGCATTTGTTATGTATAGCATAGGCGTTACATAAGCTTAATAACATTTCTGTTGACAAGCATTGTACTGCCTTTTCTCTTCCTTTAAAAACATTTTAGCTTGAGCTTTATACAAATTAAGTATTTGATTTTATATGTGTTTACTCAAGAGCTTTTATTGCCGATATTCCATATTTCATTTATGCACAATACTTTTTGTTATACACTTTTGCTCCTTCAAAAGTATTTATTACAGAATTTTTGTTTTGTTTTAATCTATAAGTAAATATGTGCAGTTAGGAAAATATTATAATGCAAAAACCTCTTCACTCTCTACAAATTTTGTTTCTGGTCGAATTGTTTTCGTGTTCGTTTATTTACTATAGTTTATATTATATATGCGCTTACATTGTTGCGTTGTAAAAGCAGAATAAATCATTGCTTTTATATTTTGTTGCAAGTAAAGAATTTACAGAGCTAACAGTTTTCTGCAGTATAGCTTAAACTCTTACTCAACAATAATTTTTTTTAAATATTCTTCTGTGAGTCCCAAGACCTCATCAACTTCATATCATGCCAGTGCCAAGTCGTAATAATAAATCACGAATTTATAGCCATTGTTATTTTTCTATTTTTAATATATTTTTTATATATTTGATTTCATTTTTTTATGTTAATCGTCATGCATCGTTGATCACTGTTAACAGCCTTAGCAGCAAGCATTTCCCTTTAATTTACTCAACAGCCTTCCATTTGATGTTAAATCTCCCCTACTTTAACATGACAGCTTAACAGCTGCAGTTGGCCCAACAGCTAACTCTTCAGCCTCCACTGCCATAGCGCTGGCTGCTGTGTTGACTGCGCTGTGCAATTGTTAAACTTAATGCAGCATTTGATGTTTGCATTTGTCCTTTTGTAAACATAATTCTCCTTTGTTTCACATTTTCAATTTGCTGGGTTTACGAAACTTTTGTTCCCCACGTTTTTTTTTTTTTTTCATTCTTTCGTTCAGTTATGCGCGCATTTGGCCCACGGTGAAGCGCTGACCAAAAGCACACACAATGCAGCTGTAGATATGGAAAAGTGCCGTTAGCGCTGGAGCTGAAGCTGGCGCTGTCGTTGACGTTGACGCTGACGTCGCTGCCAATGCTACCGTCGTTGTACCGTTATCTTTCGCACAGTGCTAAACGCCGCTGCTGCTGCTGTTGTTGTTTTTATTGCTGTTGATGGAATTATTATGTGCTCAGCGAACCGCAATGAAAAAATCTGTTGCTGCTATTCCTGTTGCTCCTGTTTTCTGCGGTTTACATTTTTGTTCAACTTTTTAGCACTTTTTGCTAGTGTGTGTGTGTGTGTGTGTGTATTGTGACTATTTTCAGCTTTTATCTGTGGGCACAGCATTTGCAACATTTTCTGCTGACTGCAAATGTTCAAATATTTGCTTGTGTAATGGGGCGTGGCCAACCAATATTAATCAACAGCTATTTATTTTTTTGCACCTGTATATCGGCAAGCCGAGCGCGCTTAACCCCGCTCAACCCGGCTCAATCCGGCTCTGCTAAAACAAATGACAAAAGCTGCCTGCTCCAACACTACATAATTCATTGTATGCCAAATGCGGCGGACAGAAGCTGTTTGTTATTTCATTATATAATCCATTGTTATCCATGGCAAATGACTCTGTTCAGCAGAAATTCAATGCATATACAAATGTTTGCTATTTAATAATAAAATTCCAGCACACACACACACATACACTCATACAGCTATTCAGGCTGTCAACAGACTCGGCTGGAGTTGGACTTCGTTTGACACTGTGTCTGTTTCTCTCTCTTGTTTTGTGCCGTGTCTAAAATCTCGACAGAGAGTTGGTTACTAAAAATTCCGCAACACGTAAAATTCCACAAAACTGACGCAGGGCAAATTCCGGCCGCATGCCATAAACGAAGATATGGGTAGCTCACCTGCTACCCGGGTCCACACGACCAGCAGCCCCATAAGCATAAGCCAAAGCCAAGCCAAGCCAAGCCAAGCCCAGCCAAGCCCGGCCAAACCAAAGCGAGCCAAACCAAGCCAGCTGGAGCCGCAGGCTAATGGCTAAAGCGCACATAGCTTTTACCTGTTTGCTGTCTTATTTGTAGTCCTTGTTATTGTCCTTGTTGTTGCTGTTGCTGCTGCTGCTGCTGCTGTTGGTGCTCTTGTTGCATACTTTTAGCTTACAAATTCCGTTGCGCTGCCTCTGAGAGCAACGCATGCATGAGCACGTTTGCCTATTTTACGGGCGGACCCCATGAATTTCAATTTTTTTGCAAGTGCCACCCAAAAAAAAATTTGTTGCAGCGGGCGCCATAAGCAGAATAAACGAGACAGTAACTAGCTTCCCAAATAACTACGGGAAATGGCAAGCGGAAAGACCAACTAGCAAAATACCCTGCACAAACACACACCCGCACGCAGAGCTGAGGTTGGCTTGAGGCAGTTGCTGTGGCTTTAGCTGTCTGTAAATAGTTTTGAATATATTTTAGAAGGGAAAGAACAACATGTAAATACCCTGTAAGAGATTGTAAAAAACTGATTGAAGCCGTAAAGGATTTAGTAAACGATATAGACGACTATTAAGTTGATTATATCTTAACAAGGAACTGGAAATGGTATTTAGCAATATCCTACCCCATATATACAACAATATCTTCCCTATATCTGTCACATAAATTGCGTTAAGCTTAATGAAATTCCCTGCCCACCCACTCCATAACAGCTGCAGGGTATTTTAAGCATAAAACTGTGTCTTGGCATAAATTGTATGCAATTTGAACGAATTAGCGCTTAATTTGACTGAACCCAACTAAAACGTGGTTGGCAATTAGGTGCTAGCCTTGTTAGTTAAAGGATATGCATGGCTCTTATTACTTCCTCCGCTGGCAGTAAGAATGAATTTATAGAAGCCAGTTAACACTCGCTCGATTGCAGGTTTAACTAATGCGCATTGCATGTACGTGAACTCTTTCTAAATGTGCAGAAATCGCATTAAATATATATGTATTTTATTTAATATGTGTGTGCTCATTGAATTGGTGTAACGAAACAGCTTAGGGGAGAGATTACCAAATTATTTAATGCTATTAATGGAATTGATAATAATTAGAAATTAATAATAGAATTGAATATATTTATGCTTTATGTATAGATAGTTTTAGTTAATTTAATTTAGTATTTTTGTATAATTTTTTTAATCATTTGTAGCTAAAGTAAAGCTGTAAAGCTGCTGCTCACTTTAAAACAATTTTGAACTGAGAGAGAGAATAGAAGTTGTATGTAGGCAGTGTAGCAGAGTCTTTGCTTATGTCTATGACTGCATGAGGAGCAAAAAGTCGAACGTGACAACTGAAAAGCGAAGAAAAACTTAGAGCTTATTAGATGAGGGTTCGAGAGAGAGCTGCTGCACGGAACACATGACAAAAACAGATGAAAAATGGTCAAGCTAAGTCCAGACAAACTTAAGAAAAATGTGAATTGTTTGAGTAGACACGAAATTGAAAAAAAAAAAAAACAATGATAAGGGAAGTTCATTGAACTTTTAAGCAAAACAATAAGTAAATAAATAAAACAAAAATAAATCTTTTCATTATAGCTCTTAAATATTTTCCTTGCTAATTACAATAATAATTCTTGCTAATCTCTCTCACACAGTTTTTACAGTCCGCTCAGACTTTTAAAGCCAGCTTCGCTTTCATTCAAGCATAAACTTAAAACTCTGTCTAATATTTGTCAGCTTTAGAACTTCTGCGAATTGGAAATGTTGCTCCAGACAAATTTCTGCTAGCTGCAACAGCTTTAGTTGACTTTCTCTTCCGAGAAAACCCATTTGAACAATGCTGCTGTTAAATTTTTGACAGTGGCTGTCAGACATAGCTGTTAGGTAAATCCGGAGCGAATTTGTGCGCTCGAATTGCAAACAAAACTTATGCATGGGTCAGATTTGTGGCTTAAGCCGTGGCGAATGGAGTGTGGGCGGGGGCGTGGCCACTGGCGGTTTTTAGGTTAACCAATTCTAAATGTTAACGCCCCTTAAATTGTGCCTGAAATATTTATGGCCGGCTGTTAAATGGAAAACGTGATGTGCTTACGTTAATGCATATGTGGTTTGATTGGAATTTCCTTAACATAATATTTGATTTCTCCCCCTCTCTCTCACTCTGTGTGTGTTTGTGTGTGGGCGTGGCAATAAGCATGTTAGCTATGCCAAACATAAGCACAGCTGCAGGGCAGATTTTGTATTATTTTAATTAACAATTACGAAATGAAAGCTTTACTGTTCGGCCCTCATCTGCAGGCAACTTGTTTTATTTGCTACATTCCAGGCGTGCCCAACTCCCAGCAGACCCCTCTGGCTATATATATACATAAATATATCCTTGACACAGATATAGGCAGTCATTGGCATTGGGCTGTCAATGCCAACGGCAACAGTTGCTGGCGCTGCAGTTGCTGCCGTTGCAGTTGCAACCGATAAGCGATAAGCAGCTGAAAGTTCGGCGTTGCAAAAGTTGTCACTTGAGCATACCCTGTAGAGTGTGGTTTAGGGAGGGGTTGTATTTTTGGTGTGGATTGGGATGGGTTGTGGGAATAACAGATGTATTTTGTTTGTAGTTCAAAACAGTTCTGTAAGGCGGATGAAAGAGTATTGTTTCTTATTGACTTTGATGTCTTTTTAATTAAAGTATAGTATTTTTTATAGTATAGTATAGTATTATATACCTAGTATTTGGATTATTATGATATATATTCTATATTGGCTTGCTCAAATATGAAAGTTTGTGAAAAACTTCCTAAAATATAGACTCAAACTTCAATGGAAGCCATATATGCTATCTAACTTATATAGGGTATATATTAGTCTGTCATTATCTGTTTCCTCGCTCAACTATGAAAGCTTATGAACAACTTCCCAAATTATTTCAATCAGTTCCAGTTTATATAGGGTATCCCTTAGTCTATAAATTTTTGTTAGAACTTTTTTCGCTCAATTATGAAAGTTTAAGAAAGCTTTGTAAATTTCGAGTGCTGTTTGCTACACAGAACTTTTTCTACCTTTCTCTAATAGAGTATCTACTAGTCTATAAAACTCTCTCTCTCTCTCTCTCTCTCTCTCTCTGTGTTGTTTTTAAATTTGAGCTCTTAGCCTTGCTCAAATTTGAGAGCTTGGAATATTAATGGTTATAAATGGTTGTATATGACATTTAGTTTATGTAGGGTATCAATTAGTCTATCATTGATCATTAATCAAACACTTTAGCGTAAGAAAAACTGCCCAAACTATGAGCCCAAACTTTATTGAGTGCAGTTTGCCAAGCAGAAGCTTAGTCAGCTCCTTCTATTGGAGTATCTCTTAGTCTATCAAAGTGCATCTCTCTCCCTCCCTCTCTCTCTCTCTCTCTCTCTCCGTCCCTACCTCCCTCTCTCTCTGTGTTGCTTTTCAATTTTAGCCATCAATTGCCCTGAAAAGTTGTTCTATTTGCGATCATTTTGCACAACATGAAAAACCTATTAGTTGGCAATTAAGCGTGTCCTGCCAACGAGGTCAAGCTGAATGTGCTAAGCGTGTGTGTATGAGAGTGTATGTGTCTCTGTGTGTGTATTTGTCAAAGACTAAATTCCCCAAGCGCATTTCATCAGCAGCGGCTGTCGCCATTCATTGCGCGCGCCTAATTCAATTCGAATGCCCAGACAAAGTGAAATCAACAAGTAAAGCCCCAAAAAAAAAGAGGAGACAAAAACCTCAAACCATCTCCATCAAGTCTCTGGGCCCTGTGCTCCTCCCTTTGGGGTTAATGCGTTTACAATCAATGGCCCGGGCAGAAGATAATTTTCTTTGTCTTTAAACCTTTTTGGGCGGCGGCGGCTTAATGTCAACTTAAATGCCTTCAATTATTCTTTTTTCTCTCGTCTTTTTAAGCCATAATTTGCATGAGCCACGCCCTGGACCGGCTCTAGATAAGAGTGAACAGATTTGTGTAGATTTATATATATATTCGTGTGGGCAGGCAGAGTGTGCCGCAGGCGGTGCGGGGGCAGCCGCACCACCAACGGAGCGCCAGAGCCACATTAATCAGAGCGCGCTATGGACTCGGGCAGAGTAATAAAACATGACGCATGTCCTGGGTCGAGACGAATGTCCTGTTTGGGTCGCAAATACAAAACTTATTAAACAATTTATATAAACTTGGCCCGAGGGCGTGAGGTGTGGGGCGCGGGGCGTGGCAATATTTGCTGTAATCAGCATTGGCAAAGATTTCAATTTCATTAAGTTGAAAAATTTCGTGAACTTTTGCTCATATCCGGCGTTTGCATATGAAATTGATATTTTATGCAAAAAAAAAAAAAAGAACACGAAATATTTACACAGTGAAATGGCTGGGGCGGGGCCAGTGTTTGAGCAGTTTTTGACAGCGACCCACGTTGAGCGCCAAATGCAGAGAACAACAAAAAAAAAGAGAGAAAATGTTGCAAATCGTTTGTCGTTTTGTGGCTTTGTTTATTTTCAAGCTGCGTGTCCTTTTGTAGCCTTTGTCGTGTTGGATTTTATGTGCCTGTTGCCGCCTCGACTATAAAAGACAAACACACACCCGCACACACCTTTATAGGTGTGTAGATGTACCGGTGTGTGTGTGTGTGTGCCTGTCTGCGGTTGTCTCGCCTCGACGGGTTTTAAACAACTACCAAAATGTTTTACTTGATGTTGCCCATTTGTTGCTGTTGCTGCCGCTGCTTGTGGCCCTTCTAAGTACATGCAATTTGTTGGCCATTTTACACGGCAGCGCTTGTCAGTGTGTGCCCACACACACAGGTATATACAGGTACACACACACACACCTGCACTGTAAACGTGTTTCCACATGAGCAGCGCAGAAATTGAATAAAGCTGCCCCACAGCGCCCGACAGAGCCAGCAATAGAGCCATAGAGTGAGCAAAAACAGCATCATTCAATAAAAAATTAATATGTAACAAGCGGCAAAGAGTTAGCTGCGCGCGTGTCTGTGGGTGTGTAGGTGTAGGTGTGTAGTGTATGTGTGTAGTGTATGTGTGTGTTAGTGTGTGTGGGAGTTTGAGCTGCAAATGAAATACCCTAAAGATGTGGCGAATTTTGAATAAAAATGGAATTGAAATGGGAGTATGAGCTGTTAGAGCTGTTGGCTGTGAAGGCTGCTGCTATAGATGACTGTAGAGGAGGTGGGATTAATCAAGACTGATATAAAGCAGAGTCTGTAGTCTTTATATCTGTAAAAAATATTATTTAAGAAAAATAAATCACAAAGCTAAGCAATTTATATTGATTACATTATCTAATTTCATTAAATTTAATTTTTTTTTTTATAAAATGTTCTTTTATTTATTTTAAAACATTTTTTATTAATTTTTTAACATTGTTATATATTATTATTTTTAGTTAGTTGCTAATGTCAGAATATAAATCTAATACGTTTATTTATATATTTTTAACATTATTATTTAAAGGTAGATTTAATACTTTTTATACCCTGAACCCATTAAAAATGTGATTTCAATTATTATTATCTTTTAAATTTAATATATATTATTTATTAAAAGGTATTTTTTATTTTAAAAGCATTTTTATTATATTTTTTATATTAATTTTAATAATTGAATACTGATACCTAGGCTACACCTAACTCATGTAAAGAACACTTAATTCATTTAGGTGCATCTTGGCTGCAATTTGCCACATCACAATGGCTTAAAAATAGGTCAAAAGCTAAATTTAATAACACTAAAGATCTGCTAAAGTCCATCTAGTCCCCTTTAAAAACTCAAGTAACCAGTTTGCTCTTCAACTCTACCTGAAGTGCACTACAATAGAGAGCTCGCTTAGGATAGATAAACTGTTTGTGCTATAAAGTGAAAGTACTCTCTGTGCTTCAGAGTATAAGAAAACATTCAATGAGCTGTTGTTGCTGCTGCTGCTGCTGCGGCTGTTGTTGTTGCGGCACAAAGGCGCCAAACGGCTCACCTGGACGTATTATGCTACACGCCATATGACTGCAACGTTGATGAGCAGCCAGGTGTATCAGTGCCTGTGTGTGTGCACGTGTGTGTGTGTTCGTGTGTGTGTTAGCTTAAATCAGAGGTAATATGGTTTTATGGACGCTGCGAGCTTAACATTCCTATACAAGCGCTCAAGTAGCCCCCGCAAATGCAGCAACAGCAACGGCAGACTAATAAAAACATATACACATTGTGTGCCTGTGTGTGTTAGTCTGCCTGTGTGTGCTTGTTTGTGTGTCTGCTTTGTGTCATGTAAGCGGATATGCAACACTTCGTCTTCTGCTTCTGCTGCTGCTGCTGCTGCTTCTTCTTCGTCTTCATCTGTTTTTATATCTGCAACGTTGATTATACTAAACTTGTTTACTTATGCTGCTCGTGTCTGGCGTCAACAAGGCCCCTTCGCCACGCCCACTATTCAACTGTAGTTTTTGCCACACCCTCCTCATTTCTCTCTCTCCTCTTTCTGTGTGTTGGGGAAAAAGTGCAAATTTCAGCATTAACGCGCAGCTCTTGGTCCTCTCCCTCTCATCCTCCGCCCCGCGCCGCGCCTCTTTGTCTGTGTAAATTTTCAACTTAATCGCGCGCTGAGCAAGAGCTAAGCAAACAGCTGCTAAACGATGACACATACACAACAGGCGACAACCCTGCCATGCCATGACCAGTCGCCACGGCAATCCTATTCACCAGTTGTACAATTTTTCGGCGCAGAAAACTTCATTACATTAACGCACTTTGCATGCTAAGTGTGCGCGGGCTTAATGAAATCGCATTGCGAGCGCCGAGCAATTGAATTCACTTCACAGGATGAACTGGCAGCAGGATCTGAATGTAGCTCTGCAGACATTTGAATGCAACTCCTCTTGACATAAACGGCAGTGTCAACTTGTGTGCTGAGCTGTTTAAGAGTCCAGAGTCTTGAGCTGACTTCTTTTGTGACAACTAAATCAGGTCGCGCTCTTTGTTCTGTTCAGTTGATCTTGAAACTGATAGTGGGGAAGTTTATGTAGGAGTGGGATATGTTAGTATGAATGTGAAAGACATTAAGACATTGACATAGCTCAATTATTATTATTATATTAGCTAACTTTAAATGATCTGTTTAAAAAGCATAGCAAAAATTGTTTTTTCTTTACAAGCTTATGATTTTATTTAAGAATATATATTTTTTATTCTTCGCAGTAAAGCTCTTCAGCTATTATACTCTAATGGCAAGGTTTATAGCAACCTTTGAAGTACTTTAATAAAAACCTTTGTGTGATCCCTCGCTTTTTACGTCAGTATTGATTTGGACTCTGTTTTATTCTTTTTAAAGTGAAATAATATTGAGCTCTGAAACATTCCAGGAAATATTTTTAAAAATTTTTTCTTTACTCAAGTTTCACTTCTTCATAATTTTAATTTAAAAATTCCTTTTCAATGTTCTTTTTCTTTTTTATTTACCAACAGTTTTTATTCCGAAATATGCATTGTTCTTGATTTCTGCAGATTTTTTGCAATATACAGTCAATATATATTCTCAATCAATATCTCTTCTCTTGAAAATCAACCATATTTTCACTTTACCGCAATATATTTTTATACCAATATATTCGAACATGTATTGATATGCTACTCAAACTTTATTCCATTTGTCGAATTCAATTCTCAGAATTTTTCGTAGCATACTTTTCAGGGCAGCATATTCCCTTTACTTATACGTATATGTATGTGTGTGTGCCTGCCATAATTCTAGGAAAATATTCTTAGCAGGCACCTGAATGAACCGAGAACAGAGGAAAATATGACAAGGTGATTTGACAAGGAAATTTTCTAGTAGTTTGTAAAAGGTAAAACAATTAACTATGTTAGATTACGAACTTCTTAATGGAAAAAAATTTGCGAATTTGCGCCAGAGACAAAGTTGAGTTCAGCTTGATAAAATTGCAAAATTTCAAAACTCGTTGCGGTTATGCAAGACCAAATGAATAGAGTTGTTGTTGTTGTAGTTGCTGTTGTTGTTGCAGTTGTTGTTGTTGTAGTTGCTGTTGTTGTAGCTGCAAACAAGGCATGTGGTTGGGCTTTTAGGCAAACTAGATTGACTCTGGCTGTGTGAGTGCGCCTCTGTATGCTTAAGCTGAAATTAATTTTTGCCAAGCCCCAAGTAATATGGACTGTGGCTCAAAGAGCTGCGGCAGTAGTGGGCCCAAAAATTGCGGCACGCAGCTGATTTAAGGGCCAGCCAGCCAGAGTAATAACAAGACTGCGAAGTGGGCGTGGCTGGCAGTTGCATTGCAATGCGCATTGAGTGCGGCAAACGGTTGCCCGAATGGCATTGCGATAAACAGGCAGAAGAGTTGGTGCTCAAGCAAGGCCATAAATAAATGAACTGCAGCATTAAAAGAGGGAGAAAGAGAGAGGGAGATAGAGCAAGAAAGAGCTCTGGCCACAAAAGCCAGACAAAAGCGGCTTAGAGGCAAGTTGCAATTCAATAAGCAGCAATAGCAACAGCCGCAGCAGGAGCAGCAGCAGCAGCAGTAGATTGTAAGCTATACAGAGAGAGAGTGTGTATGAGAGAGAGGGAGGGTGTGGTAGAGGGAGAGAGCGACATCTGCTTACCTAGCCAGAGGTAGCTGCTGGCAAAGTCTAGTTGCAGCGAGCGACTGCTTACTAATTATAGATAAATAAATTATATAATTGACTGCTTCACAGCGACACACACATACATGCATATAGCGCTATAGCCACGCCCCCACCACCGCCCCCTCCCCTCTTTGTAAAGCAGCGCACAATGAGCTAATTTTAAACAAATATTTATGCAGCAATTAAAACGGTTCAGTTGACTTCAGCGCCGCGTTGACGGCAGACACTCAACTAACTGTATAATCTACTGCACTTCAACACACACACACACACACAATAAGATGTACAGTGTGTGTGTGTGTGTCTGTGTGCAACTAAATTTGCTGCACAAACAAAAAACTTAGAGACAGAGAGAGGGCGAGGGCGAGGGCGAGACAGAGGCAGAGAAAATTGCTTGCAATTCAGACCATGAATGATGAATGCTTTTACAAGCCAAGTCTAACTTTGACTTTGGTTAGTGCACCGTGGGCAGCATTTGCAATTTAAGTGGCATAAATTAGTTGTGAATAGTTGTGAATGGAATACATCAACAAGTCTTCAAGCGGCCCTGCAATGCAGTCATCGTCTTTGTTTTAATGATCTTCTGTTAATAAACATTGCGTCTGGCCATTTGCTGCTAGTCTGCGAATCAACTTAACAGATATAGTTTGGGACTTCAACATTTATTGAATAGCATTGCCGTATGGAATGTTTTTCATATTTAAATGTTTAAGTGCTTTTGGTTTAAGTAGTTTAACAGAGTTGGTTATGCTAACATGTTTAATGATCTCTGTTATAAGTGATAATAATTAGATATGTTATGCAGAGTTAGCTATGTTAGCAACTCAAATACTTTTAATGAGATCTGCTATGCATGCACTTCTGTTAAAACTCTTTACAGTTTAAGGTCTTACATAAGATTTCTAGAGCTTATTGTTATTATTATTATTGTTATTCATGCTGATTATAGCTAGTATCTCTGTTAGATACCTTTGCAGCGCGATTGCTGCTGTTTATATATAACTCATATAGTTCTGCTACATAACCTTGTGAAGTTTAGCTCATTTTTGTTACCGTTTACATGCATTTATTTGAGTTAACATAAGATTGTTCTGGCCATCAGCTTGATTTCTGTTACTTAGCTGTACAGTCTGATGTCCTGCGTTATCTTCACTGAACACTTTTGTTAGCTAACATTGCAAGACAATAGAAATTTTCCTAGACAAAAATTAGCAAAAGAGCATTATAAATTGATTGCATTACACAATATATTTTATTTATATTTATTTAAATTTTCATCGACATAAGCTTGATCAGCTAATGTAACCACAGTGCAATAGTCTCAGCCTTGATTTTGTCAGCTTCATCAACCTCATCTGTCTATGTCTCTCTGCGCCTCTATCCTACTGGCTGTGCCCCAGCTGTGGTAACTTTTCGACCGCATTCTAACTTTTGCTGGTTATGCCAATCAAAATGCTTACGTCTAAGTGTGACTGTGTGTGTGTGTGAGTGCAAAGTGCAAAGTGCAAAGACGTATTGAGATTTTGCCATTAAGCCATCAAGCTCGACGGCAAGAGCAACTTAGGAATGCCATCGCCAAAAAGGATCAGCAGCATCAGCAGGCCATACCTAAGTGCGAGTGGGTGTGCGTGAGGGGGAGTGTGTGGGAGTAGGTGTGTGTACTCTGTGTGTGACCAATCGCAAGTCAGCTTAGCCCCAATTCGAAGACACTTTATGGCCCTTCTCATATGTGAAGTGTCAGAAATGTCTTTGACTTTGGCTTTTTGCACTGAGCTGGCAACACTTTTATCTGCTCATCGTGCCCGAGCACGCCCACACAACTCATCTGCCTAATTGAATTCCTTAACACACTTATTGTAGAGGTTGTTGTTGCCACTCTCTGTCTCTGACTGCCTGCCTGACTGCCTGCTTGGCATGCTGTTCAAGGAAATCTCGACGACTGTTTCCTTTTCCGTTCGAGTGCCATGCTGGCATGTTCGACACCCCAGAATTGCCTCACATTACCGTTACCCCTTCCACTGCTGCTGCTGCTGCTGCTGGCCCAGCTCCAGCTGCCACTCCTGCTCCTGGCTGTCAATTGGCGTCCGTTTGCCGCCCGCTGTCAAAAACTGTGCGCCTAAGTATGTCGCCTGTCGCAACCCGCATAACTTCAGTAACCATTTTTAATAACTGTGTCAATCGGCCAGATTACAGCGGAGTATATACATAAATATATCTGTATATATCTATATAAATTTTGTTATTTGATCAGTAGCTAATTGTAATTAGCGGGCGTCCATTAACCGCACACAAACACACTTCAGATTTGCATTTACTTTAATTAATTGAAATTGCCACAGCTGTCGATACACACGCACACACTCACACAGAGAAGTACACTCTCGGCATGGCATAATTGCTAATTGATCTAATC
Source organism: Drosophila pegasa (assembly GCA_035046225.1). Taxonomy (NCBI): domain Eukaryota; kingdom Metazoa; phylum Arthropoda; class Insecta; order Diptera; family Drosophilidae; genus Drosophila; species Drosophila pegasa. The sequence goes on along the minus strand of JAWNOD010000076.1, from coordinate 4,673,916 downwards.
GACTTTGGGGGGGCCCATCTATTAATAATAAATATGTTATGTGTGTCATAATTGACCCAAGCGTTTGACCCGCAAAACCATGTGACATAACGAGTACGTTCCAATTGGTATTCCATTTATTTGGTCAATTGTTAGCTCGCAACTTAGGCCGTTCAATTTGGTTTAATAAGCGAAAAGTTTTGCTATTTGCCTAATAGCAACAGGCAAAGTCTGGAAAGTGCTCGACTAGCTAATACCTTGAACAGGGTATATAAGATATAAAATATAAGATATCAAATATAAAATGTAAAATATAAAATATAAAATGTAAAATATAAAATATAAAATATAAAATATCAAATATAAAATATAAAATATAAAATTTAAAATATAAAATTTAAAATATAAAATATGAAATATAAAATATAAAATATAAAATATAAAATATAAAATATAAAATATAAAATATAAAATATAAAATATAAAATATAAAATATAAAATATAAAATATAAAATATAAAATATAAGATATAAGATATAAAATATAAAATATAATATATAAAAATAAAATAAAAAATATTAAATATTAAATAAATAAAATAAACATATTTATTTACTATGTTAGATCCCAAGCTATCCTCGTTTGTTTGTTGTTACAGGGTATTTGCTTTGATAAGAGTATTACATAATTAAGTGTACTTCTGTTCAACAATATTATTAGATATATTCCACATAAGCTATGTGGAAATTTAATTAACAAAAATATTATTATAGAATAGGCATAGTAGAATAGAGAGAGGGAGGGATAGAGAGGAATCTAAAGACTTTAAGCTCCCATAAAATCATTTTAATCAAAAAGATTCAAGTGCTGTGCATGTTTGTAATTTGAAAATAATCTGGTTGTGCGTATTTAAAGCAGCTTTTGCTTTGCTAACGCAAACCTGTGTGTATTAATCGCTCGTCAAGTGTCTGGACAATGGCACGCGTTTCGTTTCGCCTGTTTACTGGGGATTCATTTTTTTTTTTCATTTTTGCCATCAGGGAAACTGTTTTTCATTATTATGCCTCGATTGGTGCTTGGCAAGCGCGTTATTTGATGCTTTATGATGGCGAGGCCTTTGATCTTTTATGCGCTTTATCTATGCGTGGCTACACACGCAAATACACCCACCCACACAGCGCTGAAGCAGCGAAAAAAGAATGAAAATTGCGTACACAATGGACCCAAATGGTGGCCTTGATATCAACGGGCGGCTGTCCCCAGCAGAGGCCACGCCCCGGCAGTGCTGAAGACCATAATAAGGCGCTAATCTAGTGCAGATTTAACGAAACTGATTATGCTAAACAACAACAGCAGCCGTAGCCGCAGCCGCAGTCAAAGTTGTCAAATGCAAGTCGCTGGCGACCACGCGTCGTATACGCAATTTCGATGCAATGTACATACATATATTCATATATACATGTATATGCATATATATATGTATATATGTCTGCATGCTTGATAAGCTCGCTGCTCGCTGGGCTTATGGCTTGAGTGAAGTGCCACACTCAGCGGTTTTCTTGTTAATAGTTGGGGCTGGCAAGTGGAAGCTTAATTAACATAAGGGAGCGCATTTCAAAATGCAGCCGCCCCCCTCTCCCCTCAGCACCCCCCACCGCAGCCTGTTAGAGCAGTAAAGCAACGCAGAGCCGCAGCCGGTTCATCATCATCAGGCCGCCCTGTCAATGAGTGTGTGCTTGAAAGCTTTTAGCCAACACACCCACACGCACACACACACACTCGCACACCCTCACACACACACATGTGCTTAGCGTTGAGCGTATGTTGTGCTTTGACAGCGTGACACGATGTGCGAGAATGTGTTTTTAGTGTTTTTTTAATTAAATCTTTAACGACTTAACAGCAACTGAAATTGTCTAGAGCTGACCTAACACGACTTCGCAGTGACCTAACACGATTCAAATACAATGAAAGTGTAGCAGAGCAGTACTTAGCGCTGAGCCAGCATGACTTGATGCGTTTTAGTGGCTGCTAAAAGTGACTTGACGGGATTTAAATGAACTAAAATGGACTTGGAAAGACTTGGAGAGCTGGCAAATGCTTGAGAGAATGTGAAGTGATTGAACTTAGATGCAAAAATGAAATTAGGAAAATTTTTAAGAGGGAACATGACTTATTTCTTAGGAAATACACGACTTAACTATGTCTATATCTACACTTTTAATATTTTCTACCAACTACTATCTATCAGATCTATGAAATATACCCACAAAATCACACTGATCTCTCTTTGATCTACAACTAATGATGACCCAAAATGAATTGATTTAAAAATTCAAATTTTTATTAAGCCTAAGTTTTCAAAAAATCTCCCGTTACATAACACTCTCTCACGCTCCCATCTCTATCGCTAATCACGAAAAAAAGAGAATCATATTTGTCAAATGTGCCTTGCCGCAGCTAAAGCTGGCTCGTTGCGCTCTCTAAAACGCGTATTATGCCAGAGTTTTTTTTTTCAAGTGCGAATCCGTCAAGTGGGCCGCCAAATGCAAATGCTGCCAGCTGCATGTGTGTGAGTGTGTGTGTGTGTGAGTGTGAGCAAACATTGAAAATAAAGGAAAACTGCGAATTTTACAATAATTGAGCAAAAAGAAAATAAAAGGAGAGAAAGAAAGAGTGAGAAACGGCAGATGGGTAAAAAAAAACAGTAGTCGCAACTAGTTTATGGAGCAATGTGATTAAAATGACGTCTGCGACAGTTCACAAACTGGCACAATGTCCTGCAGAGTGCAGCAGCAGCCAGGACTCGAGTATTTCCTTGACCGAAACGCAACCCGAAGCAACATATTTCTATACTTTATTTTTCCTTCATTTCGTTTTTTTATATATTTTTTGTTTGTGTTTGCCACAGTCTTTATTATATGCGGCCATTGTTTGGGCGCCCGTGTGTGTGTGTGTCTGTGTGGGTGTGTGTACTAAAAATAGCTGGGCCATGTTTGTGGCTGGCTCTGCGGCTATGTGGCTGGATAATGATGACGTCAGCTGATTTCATATCCGCAACGAAAACAAAAACAAAAACGAAAACGAAAACCAGAAACCAGAAACTGCGATTGCTCGCATAATAAGAATGCAGCGAAAGGACACTTTTGTTGGGGCTTCGTGCAGATTATTCCCTTTTTCCCTTTCTCTTCTTTTTTTCGCTCGCAGCTGCTTGGCAAAGTATGCTAAACAACAACAGCAACAATAAGCAGCACATCAGCTGCCGCCGCTGGAAAACAATCAACTTTTCTTTACTTTGCGCTGCCGTTGCGTCGTCGACAAACATTTGCGCGACATGCGCGCAGGAAATCGAGTGTGCAACAGCGCCAGCCCTTTGCCTACAATATTTCTTTTTTTGTGAATTGCCAGGTATCATGCTCGTCCTTGATGCAGCTGCCCAGCTGCAGCTCCCCCCACTCCCCACTCGTGTGTATATATATATCTGGATTGGCTGCCCGGCTGCGCACTGTGGCAACATCATCTTCAATCAGTTTGGCCCTATCCTATGCCCACTTTCGCTACACTTGAACCTTTGTTTATGCAAATCAAAACTGTTGCCCATGGCCCACTTCGCCTCGTCCTGCCGATGCCCCGCCCCCTCTCCCTCTGCCTTTGTTGCGCGCAGCTCTTTTGTCGACTAGTTTTTCGACCAGAGCGCTTTTCATCAGCATCATCAGCCGCATTTCTCTGCTGCCTTACCTTGGCTGACTTCCGGCTGCACCAAGCAATTTGCATGGCAAAAAAGTGTTGCCTACTTTTGTGCGCTACTCAAGGCGACTGTCGTCCGCAAATTGCAATGCATCGCGCTTAATAGCTGCTTAGTTGGGTGTATCTCTCTCTCTCTCTCTATCTTCCCCTTTCGCCCTCTCTCTCTCACTCTCTCTGTGTGTGTGCGTGCAATTAAGCCTTTGTCTCGTGAGACGCAACATGCGCTTTGTCCAGGCCTTCTTTGTCGCTGTCTTCAGTCAGCTGAAGTTGACGTTCGCATTGACGTTGACGTTGACGCTGACGCGTGCGCTGACGTTGACGCTAACGTTGACGTTGACGTTGACCAGAGAGGCCACTCACAATGGGCAAAAGTCAACGCGATTGTGTGCAAAATAGCTAATTGTTTACTTATGCAGTAGATGAGCTGCTTAACAGCTGTTAAGTTAACAGTTAGCGGGCAGAGCTACGTTAGCTGAGAGCTGTTAGCGTGTGTGAATTATGTAAGCTAACATATTTGACTAGTGTTATTGCAGTTGCTATGTTAAGTGCGCTGACTTTTAACATTTTAGACACTGTTATGTTAAGTATGAGCAATATTTACAGAACTTGCTGATGTTAGCTTCTAAATCAAGCGGAATAATTGATATAAATAATAAATATAAAAAAAAAGGGAAAATTTTACTATGAGCTGTATTTACATAATTAGTTTATATTAGGTTCTAAATCGAGCAGAATATTTGATATAAAATCCTTTTCAGTCGTTAAACATTCAACCGACTATAAATAGCTTCACACACAGCTTGATTTTCGGACACCTCGCCAAATTTAGATTCCAAAGACAGCAGCAGCCAAGTCACGGCTTCATTTTCAGCTGTTGGTCATTTGAGCAGTCGAAGGTTGTCTCCAGTTCGACGTAACATTTCTGTTTTAAAACTTTGGCTGTCACACAAATATCTCACATATCGCTAAACTTGTTTTTAATTAACTGGAAAACATAGTTGAACAACTATGCAAGCGCACTTAGTTATACTGACATTGACAAAGCAGCTTAAGACACGCTTCTGTCTATTTGTGCGTGCAGCATTTGAAACGCCAAAGCAATTTAACTCAAACAGCAGTAGCAATGGCAGCGGCAGCAGCAGCAGCAGCAACACGACGAAGACAATGAAAGTTTTTGGAAACTCTTGAAAGTCGGAAAACTTACGACTCACATTTCCATTTGAGCTTTAGCTTTGCCCTTCTTACAACTGTTTAACTGAATAAGAGTTGAGCAAATACGAGCACTCGAGCCTTCAAAAAGAAAGTTTCGCTTGAGCTGCCTTCTATTTCTTCTGCTGCTGCTTGGCTTTTGTGTTGTGTAGCAGCTCTCGTATTTGCTCTGCCATGCCCACGTTCATTGTAATCGGACATTCTTGTCTGTCTCGTACGACTCGCAGCAAACAACAAAGCAAAAAAACTTGTGCACAACAATTTCTTCCTTTTTTTTTGCCAAAAGGGGCAGAACTGTGAAACAACAGCAGCAAAAAAGCAGAAGAAGGCCAATAAGACAATTTTTAATATGCATAAATCAAAGCAGCGATACCAACAGCAGCAGCAGCCACGCCCAGCGCTATCAATTGGCCTTTTAAATGGCATGAATACATTGCAAATGTGCTAAAGGAGGATAAATGGAGAAGGAGTTTTTGGTAGAGTAAGATGTAGAGGACTAGAAAGCCACAAGGCATATATATTGCTGATCAAAGCTAAGTCTATCTAACCATAGGTATTTGAAATATAAGATCTTGGATACTTTGTTCTTTGGTATATCAATGCAGCCTTAGATATCCACCTACATTTCAGCCTTAGATCTGCTTTCATTCTCTGCTCAGGGTATTTTCTAGTCATGCACTGCCCACACTCATATGTTTTTCTTCCTTTTATATTTGTTGCCAAACTCTCAAAAGCGGGATGTACATATGCGTCCGTTCGTCCGTCAGTCAGGCAGTCCAGTCCGAATGTCAGTCAGCGAGTCACTCAGCGAGATACTCAGCAGCTTCCTGTTTCCTGCTCGGGTCTAAAAATGGCCAACAGAGAGCTGACATCACGTTCGCTTAGCTGACAGCTGTCCGTCCTGGTCGCCCGTCAATGGCTAAAAACTCAAAGTGAACTCGACGTCACAATTGTATTGACCCTTTTGGCCTCCATCTCGCAACGATTTGTGGCCAACAGTTTGAAGCTGAGCTTGAACTGTGTCTCCTGCTCCAGCTGCTGCCGCTGCTGCTGCTGCTGCTGCTGTTGTCGACAGCTCATCTAATCTGATGGGCGGCTCATCTGCTGGCTGACAATTCATTTGCTGCAGCTGTTGATGCATTGCGTCACATTACACAGCCACTTTGTGGCAGCAGCAACGCGTCATGCTGTGCAAATTACGTATACGCCGCATGGCGCTAAACATTTTCCCTCCTCCTCTTCTTCTTTTTTGGGGGCAAACCTTATTTGAGCAAGTGCAGGGCTTAGCCACGGTTAAGTTTCTAATGTGTTTGTAAGCAGACAGAGGCGGGCGCACACCTGACTGCAAATCCCGCAGCTGGAATTTCGCAACGTTTTGGGATTTTTGTCAGTGGCGAAAAACGTGCCAAAAGTCACGCTACATGGCCTTATGTCATTTGCATATTTATATGCAACAAACTCTAGCGGAGCCTTTTCAAGCCCTTCACGTAATGCCCCCCCCCCCCCCCCCGCTCAAGCCCCTCTCCGCGCTGCTAAGCTACCCGCATTCTAGCCCTTTTTTTGTGTATTTCTCTGGCTACATTATTTTTATTGTTGTGCTCGGGCAAATATTGAAATTGGAATACAAATTAAAAAGCTTTTAATGTAAACAGCCGTAAAGGTTCTCAGAACTCTGACCCAGCCGAGGCAGTCGGTCGGCCTGGCCAGCCTTTTATTTTTCAATTTTCTGCGTAAGTTTTCAAGCTAAACGGCCACGCCTACTTGTCGCTATATGTTTACTCTCGGCGTGGGCATAATAAAAAGAAGAATACGAAGAAGGATAGGAAGAAGAAAAAGAGAAGAGGAGTCTATGCCTGCAGCCTTTTTGATTTCAAAGTTGAAGCGGCGCCCGCAGAATAAAAGAAAAGCCCCAAAAAAAATACAGAAAAATTAATATGCGCGCATCTGATTTGGTGTTTGTGGGTGGCATAAAATTGAGGAAGATTGGTCAAAAAAAAAAAAGAGTTATTTGTGAACCAAAAAAGGAGAAATGAAACTGCATTTGTAAAAATGTGTAATTCATAAAATGTCGAATTCCATTGATGGAGGAATGCTGAAGTGCTTTGAGAAATACTTGAAATACTTGAAATATTTTCAAAGTTCATATTGAATAAGCAGAGATGCGGGCATTGGAGTGGCATATATATTATTTATAGTACATAGTATATATATAGTATATTTTCCTAAATAATATATATAAATAATAGTAAGAAAGAATTATAAATAATATTTGAAAACATAAAAAAATTCGCTACATTTTTTCTTTATTATATAATACTTTATAAATGATATATTAACTATTTTTAATTTATATATATACTATACAAATTACATATAATATGAATATATATTTTCTCCCCCTTCAAATAAGCCCAATCTGTATATTCGTCTTATACACTTCATGCCAACGTTTTCTGCAGTCCTTGAAGCACTGCAGAAATCAACTTTCCTGATCTTATTCAGCTTCTGCTTCTGCTCTGTCCCTATCTTTCATTTTCTTTGGCCTTTCATGTAACCTCCGCAGTTCCGGGAATAAGAAAAAGTCACAGATTCATAGGTCTAGGGAATATGGTGGCTGCGGATTCTTTGGTTTGTTTGTTTTGGGCTAAGAATTGGGACAGTTTCTATGCTTGATTATATGGAATAGGCAAGAGTTGAAGGCCAGACAAAATAGGTTCAAGTAAAAGGACAGTCAAACATTAAGCGAGCATTCAAAATGAATTAACTCAGGCAGATGAGTGCCAGTCCTAGATCAAGCCTCTGCTGAGCAGCCTCAGCTACAATCATCTAATGGCCAGCGCAAGACTTCAGCTTCGATAAAAAAATCGCCCGCAAGCGCAAGAACAAATGATTCTTGTAGAAGCATTGCAACTGTCTCTGTGGAGGTGTCTTGATTTATTTGTCGTCCATTTTTCTTTAGGGCTAAAAAGAAAGAGTAAAATTGTGATATAGCAAAAGTTTTTGTATAGAAAAAGTCCTGGCAAGTTATAACATATTGCGCAAGCTGTAGAAAGTGAGCTTCACAGGTGACTTTTGCCTGAGCTGCAATTGCAATACAACTGAAAACTTTGCACAGCGACAATTGCCAGCTTAACTTATGCGCAACTCGTAGCTATATATCCACTCCACATATTCCATATATGCCATATAATATATATTACATATTCAATAAATACGTGTCTTATCTACTCTCGCCACAATCTCTGGCTGCAGTGTAAAACTTTAAAACAGGCCCACATATGGCCGAAGTCTGTCCTCTTCTTTTAGTTTTTACTTGTTTTTTTCTGTCGCTCTCTTTTGGCCATGTGCGGGCCCAGCTGGGAATGTGAAATTGTGAAAATTTGTGCCCCTTTTTTCGTTGGCCAAAAATTGTCAGCGTGCACGTTTGGCTGGCAGACATGAAAGATACTCGTGTTGCGGATGCGGATACAGATACAAATGCGCTCGAATAGCTCGCTTGAACCATGACCAACAAATTTGCCATGGCCCCCAAAAAAAATACATAGTGTGTGTGAGTGTGCGTGTGTATAAGTGTGTGTGTGTGTTATGCTTTAATTTTGCATTTCAGAATTTTCATTTTCATTTAAGCTAAATTTGCGTTGCCCCGCATTCTATGCTGCGTGCTCCACAAAGTAAACAGCAAAACAAACCGGGCCTCGACGACTAAATAAACAAGAGAAACCAAGCAGGACGTAAACACACACACCAACACGCACACACACACACACATACATATGCAGAAAAAAAAAACAATTTTAGCATTTTACTTTGCTGAAAGCTGAAGTATTGACCAGCTTTTGTGAGGACGAGAGACAGAGCTCAGTTGGAGATAGTTAGATATATATACACTTAAATATATATATATTCTATATGCCATTTCAATATTTCTTTTTGACAAATCTCTGCTGCAGCAGTTCAAAGGTCAAAGCGTGTGAAGTAGAGCCAGATATAGAGCGAGCAGGATAGAGAGAGAAGAGTGAACGAAAGGCAGAGTAAGAGCAGGGAAAGGGCCTTCCCTTTGGTATTTGTGTTTGTGCTGCGGCTGCCTATTGGCCCGCAGCACAGAGTGCGTATAATTATGGCAGCATAAACAACAACAGAGCACACGCACACTCATACACACACACACTCACTCACACATAAGCTCTGCTGGAGTTAAGGCAATTTGAACAGCTGCTCTCCATTTGCCTGCCCCAACATCCTTCGCATATGCGTGTTAATGGATTTTACTGTTTTTGCAGCTTTCTCTTACAACATCTCTTTTTTTCTCGCTGCTGTTGTTTGTTGTTGCTGTTGTTGCTGTTGCTGCAGTTGCATAATTGAAAATTAATTATTTACAAATTGTTAAATTGGCAGACGCTTAATGTGCCACGCGTGGCGCCAGCAGTTATCAATCAAAAGCTCCTTAACTGCCCGCTCGCAAATAAAAGGGAAAACAAATACAATTACATAATCGAAATAGATATTGACAACGATATTATTAGCTACGGTTGTACGTCGAATAAAGATTGAATTATAGCAATTGCAATCGAAATCGTTTGATGGTTAATGATTTCTATCCACTTTAGGTCTGGAAAGTGTAAATCGGAAATCTTTTCTTCCATAGTTTTAACTCATATTTTCATATTTTTTTATATTTTATAATTTTTTATATTATATAATATACTATATATTTATTTTATATATTTTTTATATATTATACCATTATAAAATTTTCCATTACATTATTTAATTTATTCAAAATATAAATGCGCGTTGTTTAGAAAATATTTCAAAATTTGTTTATTTTCATACACAAAATACGCGCTAGATCAGACCATCAAGTGTGGTTAGATATAGTAGATAGCATTATATATATGCTTTTACTCCTATAAATTTGAGTAAAAGTAAATATATTATATTATAATTATAATTATAATTATACTCGTATTACTTCTGTCCAACTCCACACTTATACTTATACTTAAACCTCTCAAGCCTTAAGTGATTTCTAAAAATATTCAAATTAAGTTCCTTTCCTACCTTTTCCCACCTTTCAATCACCTTTATCTCGCTGCCGTCTTATTAAGCTCTCAGCATATTGCCAGCGCCTTTTCATAGTCTTTCTCAATTGCTTTCAAAGTCTCTGGCTTGAGTCGCCCGGGTGCCTCTGCTGATGATGATTCGATTTAGGCAAGCATCACTGTACACACACCCTCACACACACACATATTTACTTAGCCAAGGTATATTCTATCCTCTTGCTGAGCCTGAGCAATTCAATTCGTTCGCATTTGATTTATATTGGAATTCATTCCCTTGGCTGTGCTCACAAATTGATTGATTAATTCAATAAAGCGCTGATAGCGCGCCGACTGCATAACTTCTCCCCTTTGTGGGCGCCCATTCGGCGGCCCTTTGGCAGTCGCCTCACCTGTAAACAGCCCACAAAAAAATGAATGCAAATAAATATCCATTTCAGAGATTGGCTTTTTATGCAACTCAAATTCGAGCTGAGTCTAAACCGAACCGAACTGCGCTGCGCTGCCCTCCCCTGCGTCGTTGCGTCGCAAGTGATTAGAGTAATGCAGCAGCAATGAAATTTTAGTGCAGCGATTGCAGCAGTGGCAACAGCGCGAACAGTGGCAACAACTGCCATTAAGCGCGAACAGCAAAAGTCAATATAATAAACAAGTCGAGTTCAGAGCGTCGAGTCGCGTCGAGTCAAGCACAATTGTCCTCATTCCTCTGCACGTCTAGCAAAATGGCATCCTGCTGGCGCTTAACACAACTAAAATGGCGCACAAAAGGAGCGGAAAAGAAAGCTGTGAATTGAGAACGATTGAATGCCCTAAAGAGGGTATATAAAGATAGGGGACTAGGAGTAGATATATATAAGATAATAATTGTTGGATATATGTGAAAAATCATAAAAGTATTTATTTTTGTATTTTTTGTATCCATTTAAACTGTGAAATGCCAAAGATTGAATGTCCTTAAGGAAATATCTATAGATAGTAGGGGGAGTGGGGTTCTATGGAGGATAGTATATAATATTTATATAAAGCTTTTAGATAAAATTACTGGAGATATCTGAGACAACATAAAACTAGTTTTTATGCTATCAATATTTCATATATATAAACAGTGAGTTGCCAGCGATTGAATCCTCTAAAGAGTTTTTAAATAGATCTTAAAGTAGCTATGGTTTTTATATGAAACTCTTAAATATGTGAAAACTCTTAAATATATCTAGTAGACAGAACTGGGAGCACCACAAAAGTATTATCCATACGCTCTAAAATGTATCTATCTAAACTGTGAATTGAACTATTTAAAAGCATTCGATTGAATTCGAATTCAAGTCACAATTTAAATAGATAGATAGATAGGCAGAGAATACGTACACACCTTAAAGTAACTATGGCTTTCATATGTAACCCTAGTGACTTTGAGATCTGTAAATAAAAACCTTGTATATAGTTAAAGAGTATATCTGCAAAAAGCCATCCAACTCTTAACTATTCCCTCTCCATTCCATCTCCAGTCTCTATATGCTATCAGTCAACATACTATACAGTGTAAGAGTTCCACACCTCTATTACCCTCTTCTCATATATATATGCTTATGTTTAGACATTTAATATAATATGCATCTACTTAACTGCTTCAAGTGCATTGCCCATTGCTTAGCATATTTGTAGGACCCTTGGCGGGGACATAAAGACAATTCGCTACTGTCAATATGTCACACTCTGAAGTACACACACACACACACACTCACACAGTTAGAGTCGAAGGATAACATCAATGCTGTTTGTCTATGCTGCGGCCTGTCGCTCGACTTTGCTCTTTAATTTGCTTTTGCCGCCAGTATGCGCTAACAATAACCATAACCGGGGCCATAACCGAGGCACACACACACTAACACACACGCACACACACTAACACACACACGCATGGCGTATCTATCGTGCATGAAATATGCGAATGGAATTGATATTGATGCAAATGAAAAATGTCAACTATTCGCGCGCGTAACAAACTGCGAGCGAGGCTGTCACAGGCAGCAACTATGTGTGTGTGTGTGTTTATGTGTGTGTATGCCTGTATGTGTGTGTGAATATGTATGTGTGTGTATGTGTCTGTGTGTATCTGTGTGCGTGTGCTCTGTCACATGGCAGCGACTTTGTGCGCGCTTCCGTTGTTTATTTATTCATTACAAGTAATACGCGCATGCCTTGTGACACGCCCCCTCGACATGCGGCCGCCCCCCTTTGTAACTGTGTAATGTAATATTTTTGTACATTTTATATGCATGTCATTTGGCAAGAGCTGCATTTTCACAACAACAACAACAACAAAGAGAAGCATGTGTAAAAACTGCTGCGAGCGGAAAATTGTAAAAATATTATTAAGACATGGCAGCAGGTGCTGCTACACTAGATAGCAGGGGCGTCGCTTAAAAGGGGCCAACCACGCGCCATGTTCATTTGTGAGTTAAGTAAAAAGCATAAATAATTCTGCATTTAACTAATGAAAAGTTGGCCAAAGCATATGCTGCTCGCGCCATAAGAGCATTACACTTTAGTTTGCTCTCACTCACTCTCTCTTATTCTCTCTCTCTCTCTCTCTCTTTATATATATATATTTATATATATATCCTTCTCTACTTTGACTTGCCTCACTAAGCTGCAGCTAAGCCGCTTGTTCAACAAGCGCATTTTAAAGTTTTTCAGCTTCATTACTAGAGTTTGCTGTTGAAGCAGCTAAATCTATAGACAAACGCTAAGAGCAGATTGCTGTGGATTAAGCGGGCTGAGCTGGATTTAGCAGTCAAGTATGAGACTGTATTAATAGAGAAGTAATTAATATGTGGTTAGATTTTGAAGATATTCCTAATAGATAAAAGTATTTAATTAGTTTTTAGCTTATATTTTGAGATAAATAATATCAGACGATTAAGACTTCTCGAAAAACCAAATCCTGCCCATGCTAAGTCTTTCTGTAATCTAGGTTTCATCCTAATATATATGTAGACTATAATAGTTAAGACTAGACGTCCGCATCAATGGCAAAAAAACCTATATTCAAATGAGTTGAGTTGAGTGCAATTGAATGCGAAACCGAATGAGCTGAAGTGAGTGACAAAAAAAGTGAATGTGTGCGAATGCTTGTGCCCGCTAGGTGGCGTCTTGAATGCATTCGAATGCGCAAACGAGTTTTGAATTGTTCTTTTCTTGCTCGCTGTCGCTGCGGACTTCAGCAAATATATACAGTGATGTCCTCTTTCTTTCTCCGTCCCTCTCTTATGACAGCTTGAATAACTCGACTGTCTTCGGTTTTGCCCAATTTCTTATTCCTTTTTACACTTTATTTATTCTCTCTCAATTCATCGAATGCCTTATGCTATGCGACACGAGACACACTCAAATTGGCACACGTTCGCTTCATTAAGTCTCTCGCGCTCACTCAATTTAACTCAAGTCGAATGTATTCCATTTGACGTCAGCAATGAGAGCAGATCTCTAGCTAAGACTAAGACGAATTTATTATCCAATTTTTCGCATTAATTCCTTTGCTTTGCACTTTTCATTTATTGCAAGCGAAATGGCATTTCTTAAAGAATTATGAATTCCAGTTGCTGCACATTTATTTGGCAAACAACTATTGACCCGAAATTCATATTTGCTTAAAATGCAGAAATTTTCAAGCCAAACCTTTGTTTATAAAATATATAATAAATGTAAACAGTCGAAAATTCCTTGGCGTATTTATGCCAAGCAAATTTGCCAGGAATTTGCACAAGCTTTCTTTTTTTTTGCATAAACAAATATTTGAAGCGATTGTTGATATTTTTGCATAAAACGAAAAGTTCAACAATTTCTTTGATTCGCAGACATGTGTAGTTAATATTTAAGCGCACTTGTATATATTTGTATATATTATACACAGATATATATATATGTATTTATGCAGCTCTCAATTAAAGGCAACTGCAAACTTGCTACGCATATTCATGACTCGCATCAAGTGAGCCAAGTTTACAATTTTCCAGGCCATTCATGTGGGCGTATCACTATACACACGCACACACACACAAAGGGAGAGATGGAGCTGATATCTGTTTATATGTTTGTGGCATGGACATTCAAACAGTCAACATTTCAACAAGCTTTGCTATCAGCAGCGGGCGAGGCGCGGCGAGGCGGGGAGTCGCGTCGGCTGGACCGTAAATTACAAGCGAAAGCGCCAATTAATCATACGCACTGTTTGCCCAACCGTGGCAAGGCCAAACACAGAAACAGTCGAGCAAAAAAGAGAGACGCTGAGTGGGGCTTGAGGGGAGGGGCAGGACAGCAAAGTAGACCACGCCCCCCTCATGCGTGTAATAGCGCACATTTTGTAAATAGTCAAACCAATTTCAACAGAATGCATTCATTTCAGCGTGTATTTTATATTATTATTGATGCGCAACATTATCGCTGTGATGGCCTGTGGGAAGTGTTTCAATGGAAATTGAAGAGGGTATGCTAGAGACTGTGGGGGATCGTTATATATAGAAAGGTTGTTTAGTTCTTTGACTATAGTTAAAAGGTGAAAAATTATAGGAAAATTTATTAGGGACAAAATTATGCAAGTGATTTATGTCGATTGCAGGGTATTTGCTTAACTGACCTGTATTTCGTGTCTTTATTCAATTACATTCTCGCAGGGTATGTGCTCGTTAAATCTTTGTTAAATGATGTGATTTCCAGGTATTTTTTCCCCAAAAAGTATATACCTTGCCTTTATAGCATGTATAAACTGCTCAAAGGGTATCTACTACTCGAGCCATTACATATTATACCGGGTATCTGCTCATCAAACTTTATATTGCTTGCCTTTTTACAAGTACAAGTTGTATAAGCTCATCAATAGGATATCTACTACTCGATCCTTGACATATTATACCATAAGTACATATCTTACAATTACATTCCTAAAGACCACTATTCCTTTACCTTTATACTTTGACTACTATTCTGATTAGCTTCAAAATCTGGGTACCATTTTTCTATTAACTTCTGCCCATACATAAACATATTTATATAAATTGCAGGGCATCTTGTCGCCCATCACTCAATTCCATTTCACTTTCATTTTTGGTCGTCTATTAGACAAAATTAATTTGCATTTTGTGTGGCAAAATGCGTTTATTAAAAATATAAATGCAATTGCATAAATTTCCCACAGTTCATGAAAATGGCCAACAGGTGGCGCCAGCTGCCAGCGTCTCTCTCTTCCTCAGTTACTGCCAGCAGTTCATATGCAGCACGCACTCAGTCCATAAATTGAATATAAACACAGGCAGGTGGTCTATGCTGATATAGGTCCTGCCGTTAGTCAGCCCTCAACCCTCCGCCCCTCCCTTGACCCCGCCCACCTGTAAGGCAGCCGAAAACGTTGCCCTGCGCATAGAAACTCATGAATTTTAAAGCCGGAACATCAGTTGTGCGGCCTCACTGTCTGTTTGCTGTCCTGTCGCATCCTGTTGTGTTGTGTCCATTATGATGTTATCACACACGCACACTCACACACACAAACACACTCTAACACACTCATCTGCTGCTGTGATTCACACATCACACAGACATTCGGCTGAGATTGACAATTCTGCTAATTTCGTACTCAAATGTAATTTACGCTCAAATTACATTTCCAACTTGCTGCTCAGATTACATTTCGACCCAGCCACACGTCCTGTCGGCTGTGTCCTGTCCTGCTCTCACTCCTCCTGCCCCTGCCCACTGACATCGCATTACCAATTCTAATTTATTTGTCGTTTAACTGTTGCCCATTTGAACGCCCCTAGACCAGGCGATTGTGTCGTTTGCCTCCACAGCCAATATTGAACATATGCACACATATATAACATATATATATCGGGAAACTTTGACAGATACCAAAACCTTATTGATGACTTGCCTGATTGATGATCGATGTGGCTGGCAGAAATTGTATTGCTGACCCGCAAAACAACGTTCACAAGTTTTTCCTGAGGTATTTCAAATCAATTTGAGGAGGGGAAAATTCAGGGAAAACGCTGAAAAATTCGGTGCCAATTGCTGCAGCTGCAACAGATGCGCTGCTCGCCGCGTGCAACTGCAACAGTTCTAATTGAATTTGTATCGAAAACTTTGTGCTGCGAGCAGCAGGATATCATTTCGTCAATCGATGCAGCAATATTTCAGGCAGCTCAACAAAATGAAGTGAAAATATGATTAGGAAAATCCAATTACTTTCCACCGACTGCGCTAAGTAGGTGAGGCGAAAAGTGTTTTACGTATGCATGGAAAAGTTTGATATATTTTCCTTTCTTTTGGCAATTAAATGTGGGCTGAAATTAAGTGAGCTTAAATTAGGGAATTCTAATTGCTATTATTAAATAATATTTTATGTTTATTTGAGCTTAGACTAAGGACTTAATAACTTCTTAAATATGCTCAAGCAGCAGCCAAGTCAATGTCTCTGTATATGCTAATACACTCTTTATTCAATGCACAACTATCACTTGTATAGATGTGTGCGTGTCCTCTCTCAATTCAACTTGAACTCTTTAAGCAACTCTTGAGCTCAGTTTTTGTTCCCTTTGAGCGTCCGCTACCTCTGCTATATAAGCGCGCACCTGCTGCAGCGCTGGCTCAGTTGCATTCCAGAGCTCGGACTGGTCAGTCGCACAGTGCAGTGCAGTGGTGCTTAGTGTGTGGTTTAGTGGTGTGTCAGCTCAACTCTAACTAACTAAACTAAGTATATTATTTAGACTATGTGTTAACTAAATAATAATTAATACATTTTATGTTATTTTCAAACGCTTATAACGATACTCATGATTAAATTCGTAATCATAATCATAATGCTATAATGATAATAGATAACAATAATTTTGATAATCATATAGATGTTCATAATGATAATCACGACTATGTTTACATACATTATAATGATAAGCGCTCATAATAATGTTGGCAAAATAATCAAAATTTTACACCTTCATAATGAAATTTAAATGAATAGGATTCTTATGTTTACGTTGATGAATGATCTTCATTATCAATAATAGAATCAATTAAAAATTATACAATTGTAATTAAAATTTAAAGAAAGGAAGGATGAGTGATAAAGAGTGCAAGAGAGAGATAAATGAGGAGTGGGGTAAAGAAAGAGAGATGAAAAAAGAGATTTGGAAGAAGTGTGAGAGATGACAAAAGATAAGTTCTTAAAGTTGAAGTAAGAGAGATGAAGAGAGAGAGAGAGAATTAATGCGAGAAAAACAAAGCAGAGAAAGAAACAAAGAGAGAGAGAGAGAGAGAGAGAGAAAGAAAGGAAGATTTTGAGAGCATAATGTAAAACGCGGGAGTGAGAACGCTATTAAGATTATAAGTCGCAGCTGCCGCTAGAGGTAAATTTATAATGACAGCAATACCGCGAGCTATACTTTGAGTGAGTCAAGGCATTGATAAAGCGAAAGATATATAGAGCTATAAATATAGGTATAGATATATACATATATCCACATATACAAAGCTATAACTAACGAGAGAGGGTGCAAGGGAAGACCTGATTGAGAGAGATAGAGAAGATAGAGCGATACCTCGACAAATACAGATCGATATACGACGACACTCGAAGGTGAATAGTGTTTCGAATATACCTTTAAAACACCTCCCATCCCACACAATCCCCTAATTTCTAAATTTATTCGATTGAGGCGGTAATTGCGAAATACATTTCTTTTTCGATACCTAAGCAAACACAACAAAGCGAAAGCAAAGCGCTCGCTCGCTCAATGACCAATCCGCGCCCAAAGAGCAGTCCTTCAGCACAATGGCCAAACACTTCTCTTGTTTTCCCTTCATTTCAGTTTCGTTTTAATTAATGCCAAACCTGGGCAAATATTTTTGCAAATGTTTCTCATTGTATTTGGCGCTCGCGCCATTGGGCGAGGCGGCTGCCTGAAATATAATCAGCTTTGCGGAATGCAAAGCGATATCAGATTTCATCTTACATATTCTAAAGGAAGCAGCAGCAGTAGGAGCAGCAGCAGCAGGGCGTAAATTAAAATATTACGTATACGCCGCGTTTATTTTTGTTTCATCTATGCAAAGCGACGCTTTTTTTTGCTCCTGCTGCTACTGCATTTGACAAACTGCACGGCAGGAGTTGCGCGTCATTGCCATTCATAGTGGCCCACGGCTGAGGTGTGCTGACAATGGGCGTGGCGCTTGTCGCGTGGAAGCAACAAATGAACATGCGCGCGCGGGCGCATGATGGAGCGCTTGGCAATGCCAGCGCAATGACGACACTTGAAATTGTTTTGCGCGTGTTTTGCCAGCTTGCGCCGCTTCCCGTTCTCCCACGTGTGGCCAGGACACATTCATCAAAATGCTGGCGACATTCATCACGTCATTCATGTCAGCATCAACATCACGAGAATGTCGCCAGGTTCAGCGTAATTTTCATTGTCTCTATCAGCGTTTAGACTACGCTTACTTGAAGTTTATGGCTTTTGCCGCAAGGCAGAGGTAGCTAGGCTGGCTGTGTAAGTGCACTGAGCGAAAAAAAGGGTGATGATATCAATCACATCTGTGAAATATATGATATTAATATATATATGTGACAAATTGAGGTAGCTGAGGAAGTTTTCTATGCTATGACAATGATATGATATTATATGATTTAGTAATTCAATTTAATTTCAACTCACCTCAAATCCACCCACAATTCTAAAAAATCTTTGCTCTAATCCGTAACTCAACTGAGCAAATTGGTTATTTGAGCTGCTTGAAATATGAGTTGAGAGGCGCTGAAAGGACGAGCATAAGCCATGTGCACAAACACCTTTCTTATGTATTTATAGAAACACTCATGTGTAGCCAGAGTCAACAGAGAAGCAAATGTATGCTTGTTACGCCCACTTAAGCCTATCAACAATAGCTAAGCTGCAGCGAAAGGTATTGAGCTGTTTTCAGTTACATTTCATGCTCAAGTTGGGGTAGTCTGTAGTCTATCAAATGATAAAAAATATGTTAACAATTATGATTAAATTTATCTGATTTACTTCTTTCTTTAGTTTGGGTATATAACAGTCGGAATTGTGTTACATTTTATACTCATCTCTTTCACATTTTGGTTAGGGTATATCAAAGTCTGTTTTCTTCCATGCCCAGCTATATTTTATGCTCAAGTTACGCTTTCGTTTAGTCTGACATAAACTGCTTAAGCAAACCCTAAAAACCTGATTAATAACTGGCTGAAGGTCGTCCATTTTACAGCTTCTATTACACTTAAGGTTAAGGTATATCAAAGTCGTATAAAAGCCATCAATTTCTGGCATGCGATTCGAGATGGTTTTTATTTCTGCTTGCTCGAAAATAAGATTAATTAGCTGAGCTTGTAACCGTAGCTGGGGGCAAGAGCTGTAGCTGAAACATATAACTGTGGCTAAAAACTGAAGAAGAAGAAGACGAAGCATGAGAAGAAGCAGAATGAGATGAAGAAGCTGTAAGGAAAAGCTGATGTTGAGCGATTTCGCTGGGGCGCAGCGCAGAGGCAAACACCTGAGATTTCCGTTTCCGCTGGGACTGTTGGAAAATGTTGTTGCTCGCTACGCTTTGTTCCGTCATGCTCTACCTATCTCGTCCTCTCTCCCTCTCTCCCCATCTCTCCCTCTCTATCTGTCTATCTTTGTTGCATGTCGTGTTTTCTGTGCTGTTGCGTTTCCTGTTGCCTTGCCAATATCCGCCAACCGTTTACCTTTGCTTTTACCCGTACTCCTGGCTTGGGCTTTACGTTTGCGTTTGCGTTTACTGTTTAGCGTGTAGCCTTAGCTTTACCGTTAGCTTTATCTGCCGCCTGTTCGTTCTGTCATTGTTCCTACTGCCCCACAGCCGCCACTCGCTCGGCCCTAATTTATTTATGTTGTCAAATTACACGACATAAATGAATCAATGGCTCCTGCGGCAATTGCCCAATAACCAGAGCCAGGTCACATCGCTCTGCCAAGGACACCTGGCCGGAGCTGTGTACGTGTGTGCGTGCTGCTCTCGCTCAATCTCATTCTCCCTCTCTCTCACCTCTCTCTATGTTTTTGTGGCTGCCATTTTCAATTTGTGCTGCAGCTGCGGCTGACTTATTATGAAAAATTGTGCATTGATTAATACAAGTAGGCAACGGGGCGTGGCAGCAGCTACTCATAATAACGACACACACACCCAGTCACACACACACACATGGCTTGGCACGTGCTGATTGCACTTGGCCTCGCTGATTGCAACCTTGTTTTGGCAGTTGACATTATTTAAGCCAAGCAGCAGGGCCAAGCGCTGGCCACAGCCAAATTGCCAAATACTCGAACACATAAATCAATTAATTCTAAATGTCAGTTTACATTGTAAACATAAACATAAGCACACACACACACACACACACAACCACAAATCTTGATCAAATGTTGCTGCCAACGCAGTGGGTCGTCCATTCAAGTGCTACAAATAGAGCCCTAAAACAGATAAGGCAATGTACATACATACACACATATATAGAGCTATATTTGTATGTACACATACTTATGGCAAGTTTCACGCCATGCGACCGCACACAGCTGTGAGCCACTGTCTATAGACGTGCTTTTATCTATGTAGTTGCTGTTGTTGTTGCCTTCCATCTGCTTGTTGGTTAGTGCCACATCATTTAATGAAGCGTTCGCATTGTTATTTACTTCAGCTTTCACTATGTGTGCCGCTCGTTTTTTCTCTTCTTTTTTCAATATTTTTTTTTGCCATTTTTATTAATGGTTCCCGTGCGTTTTCAATACTGTAACCCAGGACCCCATGTAAAGCACGTAGCGCCAGGCAAGGAAAAAAATAATAATAATAATATGTCTCTCTAACCACAATAGGCTTTGGCTCATGGCATGTACATAAATTTAAACTTGAGTGTCTTAAGTGTATGAAATTTATGCGGCGTGACTTTAAATGACAATTTATCCCAAGTTTAAAAGCGTCTTATTTAGCATTTTACGGGAGTTAGTTTGAGAGACAAACTGAGAGCTTTAGAGCTTTGTTGAAAATTAATATTTTCTTATGTCTAACATTTACTAAAGATGTTGCCTAGTATTTCAATGAAAAAATTCTCTTGAAATATAAATATTCACTTATCTCAGATTTACCTACAGCTCTAAGAAGAACTACTTTTAACCTAAATTAGCATTTTACAACACTGATTTCTTATGGGCCAACTTATACTGTCAACAAGTCTCATACAACTTTCATAATATTTAGCTGTAACTAAGATTTACTTCCTAACTTTTGCCTTAAATGTTCTACAAGCTTGCCTAGCCTCACTCATCTACAATGCTTCAAACTTTATTAGACATTTAACTACACTTATCAAACCCTGAACTCATTGAAAAATGGAAAATAATGAAAGCAGACTTCTAATAATACTCAAAGGCTCAAAAGTTGTATACAAAATATTCCGAAAATAAAGTTTCATTTATAAGCGCACGCCCAGTCCTGTAAAATTAGTGTTGTGCAGTACCAACAACTTTTCCCAACTAATTTGTGCCCACAACATTTGCGCTTTAAAGCAGCAACTTTTTATGATTTTCAATTTATGGTCTATCTACAATTTGCATAATTTGTTGAAATACCACATAAAACGTTTATGGCTGGCATTTCACAACACTGCGCCTGATAAACGTTATGCTAATGTAGCTGTTAACAGTCTTAAAGGTAGCTGCTAAGTGTGGCGTAAATTTGTGAAGTGTTCAAAGTTATCTAAATTTTAGCTGAAATTGTAAAAACTTTAAGGCATAAATCGATGTTTTTTGTTTTACAAAACCTCAAGACATATTTTATAAGGAAGCGTGTGGAATTAAGCTCAAAGTGCTGTCAGCGTATGCTCATAATGCTATCAAGTCTAATTGAAAACGGTATTAAACAACAATTTGGCATAATCCATACGAATTTATGTACTTGCCACAGAAACAACAGCAAGAGCACGGCCAAAAACTTGGGCGGAACTGGATGAGAAATGAGAGGCGGCAGATAGGGCGAAGACAGCAGCAAAAATAATTACGCAAACTCACAGAGAGATGTGTATATATAAATGTGTGTGTATAAAAGAGCTATAAAAATGAATACAGTCAATATATGCAGGGAAATGGACGCAAGGACATAAGGAAGCCAGCTGATAAAGCAGCTGTTGACCCAAGTTGTAGTTTGTAATAATACCCAGTAGAGCTGAAGGAATTGGGGAAGATGAGCTTGGCTGTAGTTGAGGAGAAATTGCAGCTTATTTTTCTCATTGCTCAGTTCCTTCCTTCCTGCCTTCCTTCCTTCCTTCCTTTCTTTCTGCCTTCCTTCCTGCCAGCCTTCCTTCCTCAGGGGGAAATACCTATAGGATATTGAGATTTGCAGTGCTTAACCATTGTCTTATTCAGTAAACCTTTTGTCCTTTTTTAAGATTTTTATTGCAGACTTTTCAACACTAGTCTTTTAAGTTAAGCGCTTATAGCATATTTTTCAACACTTATATAGTTGACAACTATTTGGAATGAAAGCGGATTTAAGATTTTTGCTTAACTATCCTCCTTATCAGATTTGTATAGTATATGAATCACAAATAAAAAATAAATTGATTAAGAAAACTCAATTTATTTATACAGATATATTTATATATATATTTATACAGAATGCATACAGCCTTTATCACTAACTGCACAGTATCTCCCAGTCGTTCACTTCTAGCTGCTTCGCCTCCACTCGTCTGTTGGCCCAATATGTAACTGTTAAAATGAAACTTTATGCTCGGCCTTTCATTACCCATTTGTTTCTCGTGTGACCAGCGGACGGGCGATAAGTGATATAAAATGAGCTTGCGGCTTAAGTTATGTTTTGCCTCACCTTCGACCGCTGACCCCTGAGCCCTGAGCCCGGCCACGCCCATTTGAGGGCAGTTAAGCAGCTTGTGGTCTTGTAAATTCATTTAGCAAACTGGCTAAAGAATGCTGGCGACCATTTTGCGCTGGGCGAAAAGTTTTCGAGATTTAGTTCAAGTCTATGGCAGCGTCTCCACGCTGCCTCCGCCACTTCACAATTCATCAAAATGTGTGGGGTGGCTGGGCGGGTGGACGGGGGCGGCGGAGATGAGAAGGCGTGGCATGTTACGTGCACTTTCACTCTGGGCCAAGGGTCTTGAGAATGCTACAAAAAATTGTATAAAACTTTTTAGCCAGTCGCATTCAGCGGATGTGTGTGTGTGTGTGCGGCTGTGTGTGTGGTTGTGTGGGTATGTAAGTGTGTGTACGTCTCTATATAAATTGTTGTCAAACTGTAGCCAAAACATTTCAAGACGCTGAAAATTTCTGTTGTGAAAAGTTTTGTCCAGTTATTTAATTGAATTTAGCACCCGAAGGCGTTGCGGTCTTCCCCTCTCTCCCTCTCTCTCCCGCCCTTCTCTCTCCCTTTATCTCTGCCTGTTTTCCTCTATATATTGTATTTATTTTGTTATTTGCGCGCTTAGATTTGTCCTTCTATAACCAACGCCAACGCCACCCCCGTCGCCCTCTTCCACAGCCAGCCGCAAACGAAAATGATGTGGCCAAAAAGCTTTTGAGGCCATGTGAACTGCTGCTGTTGTTGTTGTTGCTGCTGCTGCATTTGCAGCAAAGTTTCTATGGCTGTTTATTAAAGAGCTAAGCACACTTAATAAGCTTATGTACGGCCATGGCCCCAGCAGTGTTGGGCACTGGCGCGTGACCCGAGTCAGCCGAGTCCGGCCAGTGTTGGGCAGCGCAAATGTTTGCCCATTCAATTTACAGAACAATTCAAATTAAATAGAAACTCAGAAATGCCTTAGACTTTGCCTTTGACTTGCTGCCATCATTCAGCCATCATCTGCCGCTGGCCCCTCGCTGCTGACATCGCTGCAGTTTGACGAGCGACAGAGACGCAGTGAGTGAAGGCGAAGGAAGGAGACAGAAAGAGAGCAGTGAGAGAGAGGGAGACAGCAGCTGGAATGTGTTTTTAAAATAATATTGCATAACTGTCATGCACAGCAGTCACTGCGCCGTGCACCATGGCCTGAGTTTATGTCGTATTGGGCAGAAGCAAGGCTAGCACAGAATTCTAAAGAATTTTTTGTATTTGCTGCAGAGGCTAAGACAGGAGCTGCTATATCAATAAACTCAAGAATGTCTGTTCCGCGAAGCTGAACTATTTAAATAACAAAAGAATGTTAGAGCTAGGTAAACAACGGGATTGATTTACAATTGAAGTCTGTATTATTGCAGTAAGCTGAACTATAGATAACAGAATGGGGTTACTGTACAAAGCTGTTATGTTGAGAGCAGTGCTATGTTATTCTAAATAGATTTTATGTAAATAACAGAGGGCTGATTTAATGCATAGTAGAACTATGTGTTAACAGAATGAAATAATTCTACATACAAATGTGCTATGTATTATATATATATATATATATGAAAGTAATGTTATTATGCATAGATAACAAAAAAAATTATAACTTATGTTTGAGCTGTGTAAATAACAGAGGCATGATATACTACATAGGTGAACTAAATACGTAGATAACAGAAGTACAAACCTGTTATGCAGAAAGTAGATGTATCAGACTCCACCTATATAAAAAAGAAATCTAAACGATGTCAATGACAGAGAGATGATATAACACAAATATGACCTATCTATGTATATAAGATATTTTATAAATTTATGCATAATTATGTTAGTCCATATACCATATACTGTGTAGATAACACTTACAGTTGAGTAACTCTACAAATCTCTTATGTATAACAGATAGCAGAGCTGTGTTATAGCACATATATAACACAAGAATGTTATGAACCAAGGCTGATATGCAGATAACAGAATTGGGTTATTCAAACAACTTGTAATATAATGAGCAGAATTATGTTGTGCGAGAAATCTTTTATAAAGATAAACATTTTTTATTTCTATTTAAAATGTTGTCTTTATATCACAAAATGTAACTTCTTCGCCCACTGTGCACCACGCAGAACAAATGCAAGAAATAACTCAACATTTATTTGAGTTTGTTTTGCACAAGTGCGAATATATTTGCGAGTATTTGTGTGCGTGTTGCTGTGTTTGCGTGCAAACATTTTAATTGCACAAACATAAGCACAACAAAGTGAGTGTCAGGAGAGAGGGAGGGAGAGAGAGAGAGGGAGAAGGAGAGAAAGTGTGGGAGAAGACAAGAATGCATTTTACTGCATAATTCGTTTGGCATTTAATCGGATTGCGTAGCGTGTGCAAGGCAGAAGTTTCAGTTTCAGTGGCTGAGGCTGAAGCTGAGGCGAAACTCGAATCCTTTCGGCGCGCAGCGACAACTGAAACGCTGTGGGCTTCATTAATATGCGTGAAACGCAACGGAAACCACGCCGGATTTAATAATATTAAAACGACAACGATGGCGACGACGACGTCTGGCACAACCTTCGTTTACCACTTAACGAAATGTGATGGCTGTGGGTGATGTGTGTGTGTGTGAGTGTAAGTGAGTGTGATTCGGGTGGTTTGCTTGTGGGTCGCCATTAAACGCAATTAATTGCTCACACTTAGCACAGGGCAAAGCAGTCAGACCGGAAATTTCAGCAACTGCCGTCAACAGTCAACAAAACAGTCAGGAGTCAGCCGTCAGTCATTGTGCAACACTGGCTGGGCAGCTGGGCAGCACTGGACAGGGCTAATTACGCACGTATGGCCATTCAGATTGGCTTCGCTCGTCGTGGGTTCGAAATGTTAGTTTTATGTTAATTAACCATTGTTTATGCCAATTAAGGCGTCTGCTTTGAGCTGCTGATATGCCGCAAGTACTCAAAAATCAGCACGACTCAGCAGAAAGTGGGTGGAAATGGGTGTGAATGGGTGGTTAAGTGGGTGGTTGGGCGGTGTGGAGCGCATAAAGCGCGCTGCTTATGCTTGCGCACAAGTTGATAATCATTTGCAGCTGATGTTTGCTAGCATATTTTAATTATAACTAATCTTTATGGAACAATCTATTATATTTAAATGCGCCCCAGTGGGCGGGGCCAGCTCAAAAGACCTTAAAGCTGTGCTGCGCCGCGAAAGGAGGGTGCGTAGATTTTGGGTAATTTATCTTGGGGTAGATAAATGAGTATATAATGTATATATATATAGATATAGAAAAATATGGATATATAGATATATGAATGCTTGTCCAAGTAAATAAATCACAAATTTGTATTCTATATCTTCAATAGAAATTTATAATGAAAATTATATTAAATATTTGTATAGTCTGTATAGATTGGATAATGTGTTAAGCCATTTGCTTTAAGTGCTCCAACTGTTTTATATGATATATATGATCTATTTCTTCTGTATTGTCTATCTGATTTATATGATCTATATGTTTTATATGATCTATATATTCTATATGATCTATATGATCTATTTGCTCTATATGATATATATGATCTATATGATCTATATGATCTATATGATCTATATGATCTATATGATCTATATGATCTGTATGATCTATATGATCTATGTGATTTATATGATATATTTAATATATATGCCTCATATAAGCTATAGAATGAGTTAATCTACACAAACTATATGATCCATATGATGTATATGATATCTCTAAGTAATCTAACTGATAATGTATCATATAGACTTAAAGCTCATATCAAATAGCAAAATAGTAACAAAAACCTCTATATATTTTTCAACTCAATTCCACTTTACTATCTCACCCACTGTCCTCTCTCTATATTTATATTACCTTTGTTTTTGTGTAGTGTGCGCCATAATTCGGGGGAAATTCACCCGAAATTCGTTATGTTCGTTGTTAATGGAGGAGAGTAACGGTGAATTGGCGCTGTTGCAGCAGGCGAAATCATTGCAGATGGCATAATAAATGCGAATGTATGTATTTCGGGGGTGCACACGTCTACAATGGCTCAGGCGTATCAAGAAACAAATCCGATTTGCTGTGTGTTGCCCACTCGAGTAATATTCGTTTGCATGAGGGGATACTCACATGGCGGCGCAGACTTACATCTAATTCGTCTCAGATTTGATATGAGACGGAATTTGACAAGTGCTCCTGGCGCAAGCAGCCACTGAAACAGAATTCTCAAATGCGAGCGCGAGCTAGTCGAGACGAGACGAGAGCGGAGGGGCTAAGCAGGGCTGCCGCTGCTGCTGCTGTTGCTGCTTTCACTGTCTGCTGTAAGACAAAGGGATATGGGTATCCAAGGATCCATTGTTGCCAACGCCAGACGCTGTCATATACACATGTGCGCTTACTTATACAGCGCGTGTTTCAGTGTTGGTAAAGGCGAGTAAGACGCCGCACACTTCTTTTTTATTGCATATGTAAATACATATACATATACATATATATGTGTGTGTATATGTGTGTGTATAGGTATGTGTATATGTGTGTCTAACCGCCACATTTCATTTCGCTTAAGCTCTTTTAAACATATTTAAAGTACGTGATGTTAAATGTCTTCTGAGCATTTACCACACTCACTTACACACACACACACAGCCCTTAAGTGTGTGTGTGTGTGTGTTTTTTCTTCATTCTTTACCTTTTGCATAAGCAAATTTTAATATGTTTAACTCGTTTCGTAGGGAGGCACGAGCAAGTTTTTCCGTCGCAGAGCGTTAATTTTTGAACAGCTTTCCCAGCACTTCACTGTGTGTGTGTGTGTGTGTGTTTGCGAGTGTGTGAGTGAGTGTGAGTGTGTGGCTAGGCACATAAATGTCAACTGGCGCACTCATCCATCAATGAACTTTGAAAAATTAACACTGTGACAGTGACAGTGGCAAAGGACATGGCAGAGCCCGAGCTCCAACTGGAGCCGCCGACTGTGGCCTGTCGCTTTAAATTATGCAAAACGTTACAAACCACCCACGGCCACGCCCCCACTTACGAAAGGTATATGCCCCCTGAAATGATGAATTGTGAGCGTGTGTTGCCAAGCGAGTGCTGCCACGCCCAGCTGAGCAGCAGCCCCCGCCCAGATTTGCAGTGGCTCTCGGTTTACGAACTGTCCAAATAGATTCAATTCGATTAACTCGCATTGCGCTCTGCCATTGGCATCGGCATCCCAGCAGGACGACGTGACCGAATGCCACGGGAAGCGGACACAATTTCAAGGATTGTAATGCAAATTTCCACGCACACAACTGCAGGGAGAGAGAGGGAGACAGAGAGAGCGAAAGTACTTTAAATAGCTAAGTCCAGGCTAAAGCTGGAATTTAGGTACTTTGGCGACGGGGCAATCAAAATGTTACTTTTAGCATCGTTTGCCTTTAAATGGGGCGTGTCATTGCCTAAGCTGAGTACAAATTGATTAAACCTGTCGGGGATTATGTTGAATTGTGAAGTGGCCGTAGCCAAGGGAATGAAGAATTGGTATGGAAATGAGAGGGGAAATATTAGAGAAAGAGGGTGGAAGAGGGAGAGAGTTAGATAAATATATATAAATCAAATCGTAAGCTAAGAGCTGAAAAAATGCAGAGATATAAAACCAGCCTTGAGTTGAGTTCTTTTTGATGAGTTTTACAACACTGTAAGGAACTGAACTGCCGTTTTAAGAAATTTGAATGGAGCTGAGTAATTTTATAGTTCAATCTTTAATTTTTCTTTCAAAAATTAAACTACATAAATTCCTAAAGTAATTTTTTTATTAAAGCAGATCCATTTTGTAGCCTACAAAAAAATTTGGTAACTCTGCCAAATTGCAAAACATTTTTGTAGGTTTTTTTTTTGGAAAAGTCTTTTAAACAAATCAGCTATACATAGAGCTCTATAGCTTTACTCCTTTCGACTCAATTTGCAACAGAAAATCATGTTTTTCCACTGCGTCTTTATGTGTTTGCTATATTATTTTGCTAATCACTTTTTATTTGAGTACACAACTACACTTGAGTACAGCACAGCAAGCTGCACCACCCAACACCACCAAACCACCACCCAACACCACCTGACTACCGTCACATCCCACTTCCCTCACACCACCCGTCCAGCTTGCTAATATGTTATTTCTTTATGTATTTCTCTTGTCTACTTCTAGTTGTGCTTTTGTATTTGCCCATTTTAATGAGTGTAGCTAAAACCAACAACAATAACAACAACAACAAATAAAACCAAATACATTACATCAACAACAACAACAACAATCATCAATACACAATGTGACAATAAAAACGAAATTAAGTAGTAAAAGAAAGCGATTAAATAAGAGAGTTGCACCACCACCACAAAAAAAGGAAGAGCATTGAAAACAACAACAACAACAACCACACAACAACAACAACAATAGAAACAAGAACAACAAAAACAACTTTAGCTGCCTTTAATGCTGCATATATCCTGAATATCCTGCACACTTAACATCTCGTTGTTTAGCGTCTCTGTCCACGTCCCCGTGTGTGTCTGTGTCTGTGTGTGTGTGTTTGTCCTTAGACTGCAATCCAAAGCTCCGCCCACACCCGCCCCCAAACTCCGTCTACACACACCTACTAGCTTTCTTGCTCTCTCTTTCTCTCTCTCTCTTTCTTTCTGTCTTTCTTTCTCTCTCTGTGTGTCACCTTCGGCAGCCCTGTTTTTTGGGTGTCTAGCACTATCAAGCACTAGCACCACAGCACCACTAGCCATCGACAGCGCAGGCAAGGCAACGGGCCCGGGCCAGCGAGCAGGTGCAAGACTAAGAACACGCACCACTCGAACCACCACCACCACCACCAATAGCACCACCGTCACAGTTAGCCAACGACCAGGTCAGTGTCCGTGTGATTACCCCACTCCTGCTCGCCACACCACCCACATACCAGCACCACAATTGCACATTACTACCATAGATACCCACGGCAGTATTACTACCGCATGGAGCGCGGCACCAGCGGTGGTCAGCAGCAACAGTCGCAGTCGCACCACCAGCAGCAGCAGCACCACCACCAGCAGCAGCACCACCACCAGCAGCAGCAGTCGCGGCACCAGCATGTGGTGTCTGTCCACAGCTATGATCCGTATTTGATCGCTGGCGATGCGGACGAGGAGCACACCTCGGGCACATCCTCCTTTGATAATCCCGCCACCAAGAAGAAACCACCCAAGCTAAAGCCCATCCACCGCTCGTTGTCGATGGCCATTGATAACTATGCGCCGATAGCGAGCGAGCTCGATCTCGACCTGGACGATGGCTTCATTGTGCACGAGCAGCCGCTGATCCACCGCTCGGCGTCGCCGCTGCCCGTGCGATCGTCTGCACCGCCGCAGACCCTAGCACTCCCACCACCACAACAACAACAACATTTACCCCAACAACATATTGCTGGTGGCAGCGGTTCCGTTTCGCCGGCACTCTCTGCACGCCAGCACCACCACCTACAACAACAACAGCACCACCAACAACAACAACAACAACAGCAGCAACAGCTGCATATGCACACATTTCAGCAGCTGGCCGCACAGGCGGCTGCTGCACGACACCACCAACTGCCAACACATACGCATGCGCCACATCCGCACCACCGCCAGCACACGCACTCGAGCTCCACCAGCTCACCCACCTCGCATGCGGTCAGCCCAGTGCTCGGCCAGCAGCAGCATCAGCAACAGCAGCAGCAGCAGCAGCACCACCGACAGCAGCAACAGCAGCAGCAGCAACCACAGCCAGATATTTATCTGGTCAGCAGCAGCAGCCTGGGCGACAATGTGGGTCTGGGCATGTCGCTTGGCTTGGGTCGCTCCACGCTGGGCGGCAGCGGCAGCACATCACCAATTCAATTCATTGATGTCGATGATATGCTGCCGCACCACCCGCACCACACGCATCAACAGCAGCAGCAGCAGCAACAGCAGCTGCAGCTGAAAAAGAATCTCTTTCGGCGCTCAGACACCATTGACGTTCATCCGTCTACCAATTTTCAGATGAAGAAAACGCATTCCTTCCACGCCCAACAGGATCCCGCCGCCATGGAGCAAATCCAGCTGGCCGTCGCCGCCGGCTCGGCCAGCTCCAGTCGTCGCACCAGCTCGGTGCGTGCCAACTTCCTGATGCCCGGCCCGCCGGCTGGCGGCAAGGAAATCTCGCGCTCGCCCTCGCCCAGTCGCCGGGGCTGCCGGTCGCATCGCTCCTTCAATGATCCCGGCCGCCGGCCCAGCAGCAAGCCCGACTCGGTGGTGGAGTCGCAGATCCGGCATCCGTCGCTGAACGACGATCTGATAGAGCCGCTCGACGGCCGCTCGCTGTTCCCCCCGTCGAATCTGTCGCTGGAGAACGAGCTGTTCGTGGAGTCGCGTTCCCGCAGCAACAGCCACACCAAGATGGACGAGCTGGGCGTGGCAGAGCTGGCAGCCGCCGCTGTGGCCGTGCAGCGGATGCAGCGCAAGAGCTCCGGCTCGTTTGATGAGACGGCGCCTGGTCTGATTGTCGCCGCCGGTCACAGCGCCACCCATCCGCCCGCCGCCTCCGCCTCGAACAGCATCAAGCAGAAGCCGCACCACATACCCCACTCCCGTCAGCAGAGCACCCACAGCCTGGAGCTGGACGGACGTCCGTCCACCAGCAAGCTGCACAGCGCCGCCGCCGCCGCCAGCGCGGCGTACCACTTCAAGCGCGGCGCACAACACGGACGCTCACTGTACCTGTCGCCCAGCAACCTGGAGGAGCTGACCGTGCATCGGCCCGGCGTCCTGGCGGCAGCCGCCGCCTTCCAGGGCACCAACGCCAGCGCCAGCGTGAAGCAGGCCAAGGCGCTGCACAGCGCCAGCGTCCGGCTGCGCAGCTATCGGGAGGCGCTGAGCGCCACCAAGAAGTCGAAGAGCTTCATCGGCGGCGATGCCAGCGGCGCTGCGGACGACGACTTCGAGCTGAGTTCACCCCACCGACGCAACAGCCGGCCGCTGTCGACGGCGGTGCCGAGCGTCAGTGCCGCCGGCGTCGTCAATGTGGACGAGATCAAGCGCAGTCCACGTCCAATCACGGCGGCTGCGGTCGCGGCGGCCTTCATCGAGGAGAAGCGACCCTCGTTCGAGCGCAAGTCCTCGCTGACCTACGAGCAGGAGCTGACGGACGCCGCCTTCGCGGCGCAGGTGCTGCGACCCTTCCATCACAAGCTGGCCGCGGGGCGCAAGGCCTCGCTCAGCGGCGGCTCGCACAAGCTGAAGAAGAAGTCGCTGAGCGACGAAACGGACGAGGATGAGGAAGCGGATCGCAAGCGCAAGCGCATCGTCTGCATTGTCCTGGCCACGGTGCTGCTGTGCCTGGTCTGCGCCAGCGTCTTCGTGGTCATTGTCACCCTCACCTCCGGCCAGAGTCAGTCCGGCAAGAAGCCGCACTCCTTCAGCAGGGATACGCCCGTGCACTACACGGGCATGCGACCGTCATGAACTCTAACGGCGATAGCAACGGTCGCGAGGCGCCTCTGTCCCCCTGCCGCTTCCTGTTTGATCTCTTTGGCTCTCTGCACTTTCGCTTCCGCTGCGCTTGCATCTACTGCAGCTACTTGCAATTCTTCTTCTTCTTCCACTTCTACTGCTTCATGTCTCCTGTGCCCCGCTCTCTGTGTGTGCGTGCGTGTAATTGTGAGCCAGTTCGATTGTCCACTTCCACTCCAGTGCCAGCACCAGTGCAACAAAACAGTTTACAAATTGTCCAGCGATGTCCAGGAGCAGCAACACCACCAACAACAACAACAATTGGCTACAATTTCAGAGAATTGCAATTGAAAAGAAAACAATTTCAAACGCGCGCCTGTAAGTAGGCAATGCCTTTTTTTCTTTTCAGTTCGCTATTTATGCAAATTCCATTTTAGTTCCTGTTATCGATTGTGTGAACTGTTATCGATGTTCAGTGATCCAGTGAACGAACTTGTGCAAATTAAAATACCGATATA
This sequence comes from Drosophila pegasa, assembly GCA_035046225.1. Lineage (NCBI taxonomy): Eukaryota > Metazoa > Arthropoda > Insecta > Diptera > Drosophilidae > Drosophila > Drosophila pegasa. The sequence goes on along the minus strand of JAWNOD010000076.1, from coordinate 4,640,982 downwards.
TCGATAAATCTATGCAGCTGACCGTGCTTGTGTCACTGCTGCAAACACGACACGCGCTCAGCTCTAGTTGATCAATTTTAATGCAAAAACTTGTTTACCTCGACTGCTAATCAAATTCCATATCACATTTATATCAATTATTATTATCAAATATTTGTCACATATTTGGGGTGGCTGCTGCCAAATGCCGCAACGAAAATCAATCATAATTTCTATAGAAAGCTCATACTCATGGCATGATTTTGGAATAAAATATCATAATCTGTTAAATTCGTTTTATAACTAATGATTGTCAGCAAAAATATGCAACTCACTTATAAATATGATATATTGCTTTACCTCATCACAAATCATATGCCTATAGATTCAGAATGTGTTTTAAAATCAAATTTAAGCTTTGAATAACAATTACTGCAATGTTTCTTATTTAATATTGACAAAGACTAACTCTTCGTATCATAAATTTTTATAAAATGAGCTTGATAACAAATCATATACACTTTTGCTTAAATCGACTAACTGATGGCATATTTTGTATACACTTGCAAAATATTTGTCATATTCTGTCGTAATATTCAATGGTTTCTAGTTGACTTTCATATATTTGGCAATATTGTCCAAATTATGTAGCCCTAGTAAACCTACAAGACCAAATTCGCGTAATTTGCGCTCGAGTTTGATGCATGTATGCCTTTTTTTCAGTTAACCCTCCCCCTCTTTCTTTTGATTGGTACCTAGTTGACTTTAATATCCTTGGTTAGCGAGCTAACAGACCACTGTTAAATAACAGTGAGCTAACATAAACATGTTAAATAACAGTTTTCCGTTAGCGCCATGTTAATTAACATTTTATGTTAGCTCACTGTTAAATGACAGAAAATACTAAATAACATTTTTCCGTTAGCTCACTGTTATTTAACATGTTTATGTTAGCTCACTGTTATTTAACAGTGGTCTGTTAGCTCGCTGTTAAACAAAAATTCAAGGTCACTCAAACGAAAAATTTTAGTGCAGCATACTCTAGAGGGCAAGTATTTTTAGCCTCTTAAGCGCCGAAATCTTGTTCCAATAACACACTACTACAAATAATACACAATTCTGATTAGGTTAAGTTGCCAAAATGGTAACAGCACACTAACCATTGTAAATAAAGAACCTACATTTCGTAAAAAAAAAATTTAAAAAAAATTATAGCATACTTTCAGGCTGATCATTTGAGATGTGAATATTGTGTTTTATTGCATACTCTAGAGGGCATCTATTTTTAGCCTCTTTTTTTTTTTTATTGGAAATTGGAATTTCTGCCAATTTTTGGATATGCAGCGAAATTTGTATTTCGTCGAATCTTTCTCTTGTTTTTTTTGTTTCGGCCAACTGATATGCTACAGAATTTTGTTTTTTGCTGACTTAAGTCTGTATAGTTTTTTGGCCATATCTCTGTCAGATCCTGCCGCAGGACAATGACACGCGGTGCATTAGAGTCATGGGTGCCCACTCTATTAATCCTCATCCAAAAAAGTTGGGGTCATCTAAGAATCCTGGACTTGCAATATTTCGCCTTCCCGGCGGCTGCCGCCAGCAAAGGAAATCAGTCAAAACACACAAAATCGTCAATATCTCTGAAACGGCAAGGACGATTTTGATGCAATTTGGCCAGCTGATGGTACTGGTGACCCCATTCGATTTGACACCTCCTTTGCAAGGATACGCAAGGATACAGCCGAGTTATAGGCATTTTTCCGCTCACACAAAAGTCCCTATTTCTCCGTTGTTGGAAGGACTTTTAACATTCTGACTGTTAAATCCTTATTTGCTAAGGCAGGACCCTGCCTATGGCAAAGGACATCTCGATAGTCCTTCAAATGGCCAAGTTAATGTGCGACTTGGCCACTTTTCGACCAAACCCCTTGTAAAAATTTGAGGTGAAATTTTTGGTGGAATCCTGGAAATCCTTGAATGCCAATAGATAGTCCTGCTCTGCGCGAGTTCAGGAAGGTATGTCCTGCCAAGATCCTTAAGGATTTGGCAGAGTTATGGCTAATGGAAAACAATCCTATTTTATAAATATTTCATATTTCGTTGCATACTTAGAAGGGGCAACCACAGCCGACGAATGCAACCGCAACAATCAACCAAACTCCGACAGATTAATCAGGCGAGAACTAGAATCGCAACAGGCGGTCAAAAGTCAACAACTTCTCTCTATTTATTGCATAAATCCCACAACTGTTGGACGATCACCAAGGATATGTGGGTCGACTAGGAAGCACTAAGGGTATTTTCGGGCATTTTTAGGGTCTGCTGAAAGAAAAGCATTCATATTTGTGGACCACCGATGTGGTCCTTTAGGTTTCCAGGACTATATCCTAGGTATGGCATAACCAAGCATATTTAGGTCAACTGGAAACCATAGTAGAGCTGAAAGAAAAGCATTCATATTTGTGGATCAGAAATTTGATCCTTTAGGTTTCTAGGACTATATCGTTAGTATTGATCACCAAGGATATGTGGGTCGACTAGCAATCATTTAGGGAATTTAGGCCCAGACATATTTTTGAGCCAGCAACGTAATCTTCTAGGTTTCTAGGACTAGGATATGATATAACTAACAATAAGACAGTTTACTATATATAATCTACTTCAATATTTCTTATATATCCTTTTGAGCTGCGAGTATTTTTAATCCTTTCCATGCATGTCATATGGCATCTTGCGTCTATAAGCAGCCACTGCAAATGAAACAAGATTTATATATAAGAAATTAAATAGGATAATGATGTCAATAAGTACTGATATCAATAAGTACTTACCAATAAGTATCCTATTGACAGCTTTGCCTACTCCTAATCCTAATCACCCTTTTAGTTCCTTCAATTTCTATGTAAACTATTATTACTTTCTCTCTGACATCTTTTGTAAATCCCAAGTAATACTTAACGTAATACCTATTGCAATATTAAATTCAATTCTGAGACATTAACTGCTTAACAAATTGAAACAAAACGCAAATGCAATTGGTTTGCCATTGCAATTCCTTTTGATTTGACTCAGACAGAAATGCAAATCCAATGACTCCATTGGCAGAGCAGACAGTCGGGCGGGCAGGCGTACGGACGGGTGGGCGTGTCAGCCAGTTAGCGTGGGCGGTGGCTCGTCGTCTCGTGTGTGCTTTGTGGGTCAGTTTAAGTTCCCATATGGAACCATAAAGCCACACAAAATACCTTTACGTATTCCCCAATGAACAGCTGCCAGATGCTGACTTATGAAAATTGAGCTGGTAAAAGCCTCGGCAAATCTCGTGCATTACATAACCGCCGCAGTGACTAAGCGACTAACTGACTTGCAAACACCAGCAGCAGCAGCAACAACAAACACACACACATGCACACATGCAAAAACATGTACATACACACACACATGCGTTGGCCATAAAAAATGATGCTTACCTCGACTTTAATGACTGTGGCTGTGGCTCTGTGGCTCTGGCTCTGGCTGCAGCAGCAGCCAAACTAATCAACGTGTGTGTGTGTGTGTCTTTGTTGTGTGTGTGTTTAGCCAAGCACAGACAATGACAATGTGCTCCGACTGACTGACTGACTGACTGAGTGACTCGGTGACTTACTGGCCAGGCGTGCGGCTGTGGCTGCTGCGTCTGCAAGGACCTTTTTGTTATCATGCTCACTTTTTATACTTTCACTTAATAGTTGTGTTGTTGTTTGTTTGTGTGCGTGCACGTGTGTGTGTGTGCATCATTACGAGCCGTGGCAACGGCTGGCATCCTTTTCATACACGCTTTCGTGTGTGCGCCCACAGACATGCACACACACACACACGCACACAGTCGTAATTTTACGTTTACGACATGAAACTAGGTTACTTTTTCATGCGCGCGTGAGTGAGTGCAACAGCAGCAACAACTGGCAACAATTGTTTGCTTCTGCTGCTGCCGCTGCTGCTGCGGCTGCTGCTGGTGACATTGCCCGCTCAGTTGGCTTCACGTCCTTGTCAAAATGTCCTGTGAAAAAGCCCACGCGACCAAGTCAAATAGCAACAGCAACAACAACTAACAACAACCACTAACAGCCGCCCCTATCAGCCGCGCCCACAAAACGCATCAAACAAATAAATTGACAGTCGCACAGCCGAGCAGCTCCGATGGCAATGTCAAAGATATATGTCTCGGCCGCTTCGCTCCCATTTTTATACACAAATAATGGCCATCAAAATTAATGAAAACGTAATCAGAGCGAACGACAAAGAGAACGAAAGCCATCAAGGCGTAAGGGATGAAGCAGAAGGAGAAGGAGAAGAAGTCGAACTTGTAATACACTAGAGAAAATTGATAAGAAAAACATAGATGACAAAGCAAATAAAACTAGAGAGAACTAGAGAAAGCAGTTAAGGCTAAAGTAAACTAAAGTGAGCATAGAGTAGTTGGGCTTAGATTGATGTGATTCAGTTCTATTTACACCTGATTGAAATGGAGTTTAGACTTAATGAGCAACAGCAAAGCTCAGTGCGAATAGTTGAACAGTTGTATAATAAACCATAATTAATATGAACTTAGGTTAACAAAATTAAACCTTAATTAATATGAGCTTAGGTTGAATGTCTGGATATAGCAAACAGCTTTATTAATAGGCTTTAGAGCTTATTTGAAGTTGGCTAAAAATAGCTGAGATGCAAATATATGCATATATATTCTTAAAAAGCTGTAAAAGACTTAGAATATATATGCATATATTTACATTTAATAAAGCTAGTTTAGATAACTTATAATTTCGATTCGACTATTTCAGAGTAGGTTTTCTTTCCTTTAAACATTTTGACAATCATATAAAGCTTTTGATGCCAATTTAAGAATTACAGAGGTTAGATATTGCCTTTCAACTGAGATATTCAAAAATTTTGATAGTAAGGAAAATTCTGTGTTTTACAATATTTTTCTTTACAAGGAAAGTATGGGATGAAAACCCTGATTTGAGTATTTAATGTTGATTATCAAACAATAGTAGAAGTTGACTTAAAAAACTCGCTTCAATACATAAATTAAGTTTCAGTTAAGAGATAACAATCCGAACAGCTAACTCATCCATATTTAAAGGATAAAGATAATCTTAAGCGACTTTTCAACATAAGCTCAAAAACTCCTTTATTTACAATTAAAACAAAGGAGCTTCCGTAACATTTAATTGAGCTTTAATTTACCATTCGCAATATCAACAATAATAAATTGAATTTTCAATAAATAATTGCAAAATAATTGAAAAATAATACTAATTAATAAAATGAAAATTTAATAATAGAAAAAAAATTGATAGAAAAACTCAATTTATTAACTTTTTACTCAAACAGTAAAAAAATCAAGTGTTAAAGCGCTGCGGAAGCCTCATTTCCACGCAATTAAAAATGTTTGCAAATGTAAACAAAATAATATGCAATAATAATTATTATAATTATAATTATGTTTATTGTTGCAATTACTCAGGTGCAAGCGTCAAATGTCGAGTGAAAAGCGCGTGAGGAAAATTAAAATTTCCATTTCAGTCGAATGCGACAGAGACAACATCATTTGCGGGCTTTGAATAAATAAATGAGAAATAATAATAAATAAATATGTCTGATTAAAGCTCTCTCTCTCGCCCACGCCCACGTCCACGCCCCAATTGAGTTGTCCAGATAGTGGAAAATTTATTAATCGAAATGTAAATTGATACGCATATTAATGCGCTCATGGTATTTATATGTAATATATTATTGCATATTAAACATGGCTGAGAGCTCAATTGGAAAAATGTCAAGTTGCAAGGACAGTGGTAATTCGCTAAAGGAAATGCAACGACTTTGGGGTAGATAGAAGTAGATAGAGGACAATGCAGAGATAAGAAAATATGGCTAAGAAAAGACTAAGATAAAGGAACAATATAAAAATATGAAGATAATATGACAAGATGAGATATGGACGACATATCTTAAGGAAACTGTAGACAAAAGATGATGAAGATGAGAGAACATGTAGATAAAGGATAATAGATATAGATGAGAGAAGGTAAATCTAGAAATCTAGAAAATGTAGACAAAAGTAGATGGAAGATATATATGGTAGACGATGAATGAAGAATTTGTTAAAAAATTGATGTAGATGAATGTTGATCCAAATGAAAGAAATGAAAATTGAGGAAAGAAAGCTTTAGATTAAGAAGAAAAGAAGATTAAGAAGAAATTAAGAAGAAAAGATTGATCTTGAAAGGATAGGAAAAATGAAAGCAATAAAGGAAAAGAGTAGACAAGGTATCAAGTGGAAGAGAAGAGCCTCAGATCAAGAAAAAGGTAGATGAATTAATATATAGATCAACCTCCTAACAAATTGGTGAAGAAAGAAAGTCCTTTTTCTTTCCTTTTTGGCTCTTCACTCCATTTCCCGCATAAAAACTTGCACCTATCGAGTGACCCCTGTGTATGAACTACACAAGTGTAAAGTGCAAACGGCAATGAGCCCCATAAGAGCTTACAGCTCTTCCCCCATTTGCCCCTAATTTATGCTCTTCTAAATGCTTGTCAAACACTGTGTAAGCCTCACTTGCTTTTTGCATTTGAGTTTCAGGGAATATTTTCAATTAATTATGCCGTCAAGTTTTCTATTTTCAATTTGAATAACTTAATGACCCTTTCGTTGCGAGCGGCGAAGCAACTTTGAATCGCAGCAAAAAGCCCCAAAAATGGGGAAACCACACAAACTACATCAATAATTTCAATTTGCTGCGAGTAAAGCAGAAGCTGCCCCAGCTCCCCCATCTCCACCTGGCTGATTGTTCTTAAATTTTCATCAACCTGCCCAGCCCGGCCCGGCCGCCCACTGGGCGGCAGGAAACTAATTAGTTACATTGTAGTTACATGGTCCTCGGTCTTCATCCGTCATGTGACTGCACAGCAGGCGGCTCAGGGGAGGAGCCGGAGCCATAGTCAGAGCCAGAGCCAGAGCCGGAGCCAGCGGCTCTGCTGTTGCTTTCAACGCCGCATTTATAATTAAACAACATGAAAGACACAAAGAAGCAACGCACACACACACAGAGCACACACCACACCTGGTCACACACACACACACGCACACTCAGAGAGAGAGACAAAGTGAGTCTCTGAAAGTTACACGACGGCATTTATGAGCGCCCATAATGGCTGTTAACAATTTAACTTGTTTACCAGTGGGAAAGTTCTATGTTAATTGGTCTCAAATAGCCTCACACACACACACACTCTCGCACACACACACTCTCTCGCACACATGTGCTCCATTGTGCTCGGCAGCTGCGGCGGCACTTGCCAAGTGAATAATGGCAGGCAGCCAGCCGCAGCGTCACCTGTGCCTGTGCCTGACCCACGCCTGTGGAGCGCCCCCACTGCTGCCCGCTCCCGCTGCGCCTCTGTCATCATTAACACGTTGCGCCTACGCCTGCGTGCAACAGGACGAGGATTACGACCACAGACCACGTGATCCTTTACAAACTCGTGTTTGAGTTCTGTGTGAGCCAACATTCCCACGCGCTCCACCGCCTCCGCCCACCTTTCAGCTTTGCTGCTCTCCCCGCTCCCCATCCCTACCTCAGCGTAGTCCATTTGGGCCAGCGACATTTTTTGTAAGTGCCGCACTCGCGTCGCGTGTGCACATATTAAATTTAATTTGCTATTTTTAATACCCTGTAAATGCGCAGCAGTTGTAAGGATTTCCATTGAACTGTGAAGATAAGAGAAATATTGAGAAATGTTAGTTAAAGAATTAAAGTTTTTCAATTTAATTTAATTGGTCATATTAATAGCCTGTAAAGAGTTCAACCGAACTGCTGAAATAGCAAAAATATATGTAAACACATAAAAGTTTTTAAAAGCAATTTTGTTTGTTATGTAATACCCTGTAAATGGTCAAAGTATGTAAAGAGGCAAACTAAGCTGTCGAAAAGACGCTTATAAGCTTCATTTAACACAGCTGAATAACATTTAAAATACAATCAAAACAAGGTAATTTAATACCCTTTACATTTGCTAGTTTAAAAGGAAATGGGTTGGTTTCAACTATCAACACAGAAGAAATGCTTCAAGCTAGTATAGAAATACCCTGTAAATGCTTGCCTATTGAATGGAAATTTATTCAATTATATCCATATACAAAATGCATGAAAAACACTCAAAGCTGCAACAGATGAATATTTACCCTGTATTCACCTGTTTTTTTTTTTTTAATATTTTTCTTTATCATTTACACATAATTTGAGCTTTTATTGAAATATTAATAAAATATTCATCACATTCGCAGTTGCAACTGATTAAATTTGAGTCATTTGAATGCCCTGTAAAGTGCATGAAAAAGAAATTAGGTCAAATATTTTTTTAAGTAATAAAATTCAATAAAGCAAGCTTGCAGCTGGAATAAGGTCTTTTTTGAACAAATTTAATATATTATTTTTATACTCTGTAAGCTCTGTGTGTATGAAAAGAGGTCAATTGTTTTGCTGTTAATGAAAGCAAAAAGTTGCAGCAGCTGAATTAGAGTGAGTGAGCTGAGAGCAGCTACTGCTTATTTTTTTTATTTTATATATAATATATAAAAAATCGAAAAATATATATACATTTTTTAAAATTAAAAACAGCGCAAAAGTATAGATTGTTTTTCCCATTTTTAAAGTTTTAAATTGAATATTTAATCTTTTATTACATTTAATATTTATACCGTAGATTTGGTAAAATTCTTAATAAATATATTTAGCATGCATATATTTAACTTCTCAACACATTACAGGGTATTCGCTTGGTCGACTCTTGCACACTTAACTCCATTTTTTTCGCCTTACTCAATAAACGAGTAACTAATTTTGCAATTAAATAAAAGCGTTCGTAAATTACTTGAATATTTGTTTGGCTATTTTTGTATGAGTGTGTGTGTGTGTGCGTATGTATATATAAGTGTGTATCCGTGTGTGTGTGCTTCTGCCATTTAGGGCAAGTATTTTTTAATTAAATTTTCGGTACTCTCTGGACAGGGTTAAGCGTTGCGAGCTGCACACAGCGCGCAACGTGCCGCAGCTGCAGCGGCTGTGTTGCAGCATCAGCTCGAATCTTTGTCAAAAAAAAAACCCCCAAAAACAACAACAAACAAAGACAAAAGCAATATGCAGAACAAAGTTGAAAGCAAACACAAGTGGGGCGGGGCGGTGGCTGGGGCGAGGGCGACAGTCGACAAATAGAGCAAACTATCAGAAAACAAAGCAAACCAGACAGTGCCACGCCCCCAGATGCGGCACGACGCCCTGTGTATGATTGATTGGCAAACAAATTTTTGACACTCCTGACGCACGGCCACGCCCACATGCGCCTGTCAATTTTGCTGTTTGCCGTTAATTAAAAGTGCTGTAAAATGCACAAAGCCAAAGCCAAAGCTCGGCCCAAATCGAAAATATGAAAATGTTATCAACAGCAGTGGATGACGGATAAAGGATAGTGGATAACGGATAAAGGATAACTGTTGAACTGTGCTTAAAGTAAATAGTCTGGATTGATGAAAGTTGTTATCTAAGAATTCATCAACAGGCATTTACTTCAACTGCAGTTTAAACGAAATGCAACGAAACTGTGTGAAACGTGTCTCCAGAAACTTGTTCCATTAGATAATGCACTATATAATAATAATCCCTCTCTATATATATGTATCTATATATTTGCTAATTTACATATATTTCTATTGCCAGTTCGCCAGGAGAACGAGCGCAGCATGCGTGAGAATCTGGAGCGCACGCTGATGATGAAGAACATGACGGAGCTGAATCTGCAGCGACAGCAGCAGCTGCTGATGCAGGCGCAGCAGCAGCAGCAGCAGCACCACAAGCCACTGCAGCTTCCATAACAAACGCTTTACAGCATTTCCCTAGGCAAGAGCAGTTGATGTGACGTCAACTGCTGCTGTTACTACTACACTGACACAGCCCGAAGACCGACCCACTCTAACTCAACAAGTTATGCGCACAATACAAAGAAACCAAAACCAAAAAAAAAATCTACAATTAGACGAGGCGAAGCGAGGCCACAACTATTTAGCTCTTAAAACAACAAAAAAACGATTGAGAAACAATTAAACAGAAAATAATATAATAAACTAAGTGTATTTAGCAGATTGTTAGTCAAAGTAAAAACATTAATGAACAAAGTGATCCAGTTAAAAGATAAACAAATAAATAAAGAATTAAAAGAAAATGTTATTTCTAAACAAAAGTTGGTTCGATTGCATTGTAAATGTATTTATTGTCATGTACGCTAAATGAAAACAGTCATTTTTACGTGTTACGATCCGTTGCACCAAATGCCAAAGCGCTTCAACTAGAAACGAGTTTTCAACATTAAGAAAATACTTAAAACAAATTAATTTTTTATTTGAAAATTAATTGAAAATGTAAGAACTCTAAGTTGGAGGTAGAACAAGAGCTCAGCGAATGCCTTGACTTCAGTTAGAAATGTGTTTTTATGTTAAGTTTTTAACAATTAAGTAACTAAATGCGAGGGTGGTCAGAAAAGTTGTTGAGCTGTAATATATATATATATATATAAAGAAGGCAAAGTGAGAGCTGTTAAAATGTTTTCATGAAATTTATATTAATTTGTTATATAATATTTTATTATTTATTTTATATTATATTTATTTTTTTGTTTTTTTTTTTTATTTCTTATATTTTTTTTTTGTTTTTTGTTTTTTTTTGTATTTCTTATATTTATTTATTTATTTTTTTTTTATTTCTTTATAAATATTTAAAATTGTTATGGTTTTATTTATTTTTAAAATTAGTTTTTATATTATTTGATTTTTGATTGATTTTTATTTATTTTATATATATATATTTTTTTTACTTTTAGCTACATTTTAAATATTGTTTATGTTAATTGCCTTTAAAATAATTGCAAAGCTCTTCAATTTCCATTTACTTTGCCTAGCACACACACAACCTGCTGTTGTTGTTCTCTCAGTGTATAAATATATATACATATATATATTTATATAAAAACTAATGGTAAACAAAAGGTTTCGCTAGTTTAGTTAGTTTGTGCATTGGTTTCACTTCCAACCTAATTTGCTTTATTAACTTCAGCCAACAGCATAAACTCTACTTTCCGCCCTCCGCAGCAAACTTTTGCGTGGCGCTTCTGGCATGGATGGGGAAAAAGCAACAAAAACAAAAATAAAAAAAAAAAAGGAAAATAAAAATAGTTGCTCAATAGTTATGTATATCTGAAACAAAGTTGTTAACTGAAAGTATTTATAAGTAAACAAATAAAAGTAAAAAAAACCAAGCGTTAAAAGCAGCAACAAAAAGTTTTTGTAAGTCTTAAGTAAAAAAAAGTAGAGGAAGAAGAAGAGCAAAGGTAACTAGGAAAAGGAGAAAACAATTTGCAGCATAATAATAAAAAGAAAATGCGTTATAAATAAGTATTAAGAAGAGTAGTTAAAAGGAGAGCAAGAAGAAGAGAAAAGTAAACTAGATTTAAAAACAATTTCATTTGCGTGTGCCAAAAAGAAAGAGAGAGAGAGAGAAGGAACAGGCGCCTAAATAATTGTTGTATAGCCTAATAAATTAGTTACTAAAATAAATATGGAAAAAAAAAACATAAAGTTACTTAAGTGCAAAACGAGCTTGTTGTCAAATTAATTTTAAATTTAGCTTAACAAAAATTAAGTTTAAAAATGAAAAGTAAGAAAATAAAATGCAAAAATTAAAAATGTTCAAAAGAAATAATGATGTGTGTGTGTATGTGTGAGTGTTAGATAATGCAAGATATATATGTGTATATATATCATATATAATATATGTATGTATATACATGTATTTATATATATATATAGTTTGTTTTTACAGCCAGCTGTTAGCTATGCAAATTCCCTCTGCAAACAGCTTCAATCGAGCGTATTAATTTTTTTTTGTTTTCTTTGCGTATTTAAATGCGAATGTGTGTGTATGTGTATGTGTGTGTTTAGCCATGCTGTTGCCAATTTCCATAAAATTTAGCTTAAAGCATATATATACCAAATATATATATATATGCACATTCTATCGGTTTCAGCCGCAGAAAGCTTAACAAAAAAAAAAGCTGAATTTCAAGAGGAAAATTCTAATTTTTTGCTTCAAACTTTCTGCCTCTTTTATTTACAACAAAAAGAATTGAAACAAGGGAAAGCAAATTGTTAAAGAAATAATAAAAAGAAGAAGAATAAAACAGCTCGAATTTTTGTGTAAGATTGTGCCTAATCGAAAGTGAGAAATATAACAAAATAATAAAAGAAAAAAAAAAAAATTAAAATAATTTAAATTGTGTATAACTGAAGGGAGCAGCTGCTAGAGCTGCTGGCTAATTATGAATTAAACTAAAAATCGATGTCAATAATGTTAACTGCTAGCAACTATTTAAACAAACAGACAAACGTTCATATAGTAACAATTAAAACATAACAGTAAAAGAAAAGCTTTAATTCCAAACAAATTCTGAATATCGAAATAAATTAAATTAGCAAAACAAAGTTTTTCCCTTAGTTAAATGCGAAGCGAAATGAGCGCAAAGCGAAACTGTTTAATGAATAAACATATTAACAAATACACAGACAGAGATACAAAGACAATACACACACACACATACACACCTGTACACACACACACACACACACACACAGAGAGAGATAGAGGAAGGGGCACGCTTGCAGCTGTCATTTGAAATTCAATTTAACTGACGACAGAACAAGAACTAAAGCCCACAAATTCAAAAACTACTAATAAATATGCACACACACACACAAACACACACACACACAAACACACACACACACACACATATATATATACACACACAACAGCTTTGTAAACAGCCAGAGAATAGAACAAAAAAGTTTTTCAAGGCTCAATACAAATATGAATAGAACGAGAAAATGTTTTTGGAAAATGAAATGGAATTTCGCAAAAAAAAAAATACTTTGTAATTGCATTTAACATAAGTAAATTGAAAATAAAATAACATAAATAAATAAATAAATGTAAGAGCTCAAAAAATTAATTAACATTTTTGCTAAACAAACAAAAGCAAAGCAAAGCAAAAGAGGAAATCCCAAAAAAAAAAACCATTTAGCTAAGTGTGTAAAAATCTAAGCTGAATTATTATACAAAACAAAAAGTTTGCATTAAAAACAAAACCTACTCAATAAGCATAAATAAAAAAGGAAAAACTTTAAAGATTTGAGGCTACAAAAATTTGTTAAAACCAAAGTGTAAAACGAACTCTGTTTAAGCAATTATTTACAAAGTACACTGAGAGAAAATGTAAATAGCGTAACAAGCAAGTTTTAAGTGTAATTTAAAGAAAAACTAAAAATTAAAAACAATAATGAAAATGCGTAAATGTAAATGAAAATAAAGTTTGCAACCAAATTAGTTAAATACATGCGCAGCCTATATGTATGTATATCTGATAAATAATAACTAAATGTGTGCGAGAATTCAAACTTAACTGTTAATTGTTGCTCAAAATCAAAAAAGAAACAAATCAAACCAAAACAAAACAAAAAATACAAAACAAATCAAACATTTGAACGCATTCGGCGTTTTATTCATCAAACAATGTTGAATTCAGAACTAACAAAGCAGTCAAAATAATATTAACTTTAAATAATAAACAAACAAGCGAACAGCTAAATTGTGTCACCTGTTTAGTATATCAGTATTTGTAACTGAAACAAAACAAAACAAAAACTCTTGAAAATGCGACGAATCAACTTGAACAAACATGAAAAACAATGGAAAAATAAACGGAATTTTTAAATGGATATTCGATTTGTTTTCTTTCAAGGGGGTATAAGAGGTGTCAAATTGCTTGACAATCAACTGATCTTAAATTATATACGCAACTCGATTCACGCTAGACGCGTTTCTCTTTTTCGAATTCAAATTTGAATTGCGCGCCATATATTGGTGCTGCCATATCAGTTAGCACTTAGCAAACCAAAAACTTAACAGTTCTGCTCCACATGCAGCATTTTCAAGCTCACTTCACAGTTTGCGCGCGCTCATATTATCGATATATAAGCACATCAAATTTTAGAGGCAACAAAAGTATTAATGCTATGATCTGCACTTAAATTTATAGCTGTCTTAATAGTTTCCTGAAATGCTTACCATTATACACACCCAGTCAACATAATAGATAAGCACAAACAACATAAACAACACTTGTATTTTAAATTTTCTTTGCTATTTGCGCGCCCTCGACCTTGCACGTGCGATGGAAAAAAAGCGACTGCTAACATTAGAGATGAGCCGATAGCACTAATAACATGAGCGCACATCGCAACTTAACAGACTTATCAGTGCGTAGCGGCGGCGCTGCTGCGCTCTGTTAATAACAGCTTGTCTGGTATGCCATTATCACTTCACAACAGATTGACAAGATAGCGTAAAATGTTTGTTTAACAGACGCGAGAGAACCAGATGAACAACGGTCACGGTCTTTTTAGTTCACACAGGTTTAGTGTATCGTTCGATCGAACTTATGCGGAGCTACATTCGGAACGAGTCGACACAACGCTAACGAATAGCCTGTTGCGCAGAAAATGGGGAAACGCAACACAAATTAATTAGCAATTAACGTGCAGTAAATAAACTGCAACAGCACAGATCCAAACAAACTAAATAAACAAACGCGACGCGACGCGAGTAACGACAACGCAGTCCCCAGCCGCAGCAAAACGAACACACAGAAACAGAAGCAAAACAGCAGTAAAACAAGAAACAAGTCGCGCACGGCACGAAACAAAAAAAAACAAAAACAACTAAATAAAATAAAAATATAAATATAAAATAGAGTTTATTTTTGTGTTTTTAGCCAACTGTCGCGTGATCGCGCCGCCCGTCTCTGCTCCGAGTGTGTGTAAAAATATTTAAAAACAAAATCTTCTGCGCAGACAGACAGCAGCACAGGGCTGGACGCGAGGGGCGAAACAATCAAAAAGCAGCAGACAGATAAACAACAACAACAGCAACAATAACAACAATAAGAGCAGCTGTAGCTGTAGCTGTGCTCGGTGACGCGGCGCGAGGTGCTCGTCGAGGTCAGTTCAGCACATTTCGCGCACGGCCGTTCGATCGTCGCCACCCCCGCCCCCCTCTCGGCCTGTGCTCCGCTCCTGAACCGTCCAGTGACCACCCGCAATTCTCGACGAAACAATAAAACGAAAAAAACGTTAACAGACTCACGCGCAACTTTTTTTAGTTTTATTGTTTAACTGATAACCCGAACGGGCTGATAGATATCAAAGCGACAAGGCAACAACAGCAACAACGAGAACAACAACAACAACGACAACGAGAACAACAATAAGTGCTGTGACAAATTATTGCAATTGTCCAAGCGCCAAAAGCCAAGTGCGAATGCGAATGCGCCCTCAATTTGTATGCCGCACACACACGCACACGCACACACATAACAATTCGCTCAGTTATTGCCGAGCGCCCGCTGACGTCAGTCGGGTGGATCGTTATCGTTATCCGAAAATGGTGATACAGGGGCCGGAGGGGCCCAGCGCGGGCGCCCTCGCCACAGCCGGGTTCAATCGCACGCCCCTGACGGCGCTCAGCGCCGAGACGCGCCGCCAGCTGGCCTGCATGCTCAACCGCAAGAAGGTGCTGCGCTCCGAGGAGGGCTACGAGCGGGACTGGCGCGGCATCGCCTCGCTGTCGGGTCAGCGCGGCTATGTGGACGAGTTTGCCAACATGCCCATGGACCTGGTGCTGAACAGCTGGATCAAGCACAATCCGCAGACGGCCGAGGTGGGGCATCTGGAGCAGTTCCTGGGCATCATCGATCGCTGGGATGTGCGCGACGATATACAGGAGAATCTGAGTAGGTAGCAGAGGAGCGGAGAGTGAGGGACTGAGAGGGAGTAAACCCATTTCCCATCTTTGCAGTCAAGGACACAAATCGCTATAATATGAAGCAACAGCAGCTGGAGCAGCTGACGGCCACGCCCACTGTCCAGAGTGTGGAGCGCAACAACAACAACAGCTTGGCCCGCGACGTCAACCTGCTGAGCATCGACGATGAGAAGTGCCTGCAGAACGGACAGCCGCTGCCGCGCTACAATGCCTGCGTGCTGTACGCCGAGGCGGACATCGAGCATGCGACCGACATCATGAACAATCTAGAGTCTCCGCCCTACAATCTCAAGGTAGCCCCATCTATAAATACATCTATTTATATGATGTCTAAGATCTATTATTGTAGCTCTTCTTGAGGCATCGGGATCTGCTGCTGGGCGTGCCCTTTGAGCACGTCGAGCTGTCGCAGTTCATGGCCACGCGCTGCAACCACTTGATCGTCGTGCTCACCGAGGAATTTCTCAAGAGCCGCGAGAACACCTACCTGGTTAACTTCACACAAAAGCTGCAAATCGGTAAACACACTTCTTAGATAATCTCTGAACTCGAGCACTAACCGAGCACTAACACTTCCAGAGAACAACTCGCGCAAGATAATACCCATACTGTACAAACACAACATGGCCATACCCCAGACACTGGCTATCTACACGCACGTCAACTACTCGGAGACGTCTAGCCTCTTCAACTTCTGGGACAAACTGGCCCGCTCGCTGCAGGACGTGGATGCTGCGTCCATCTACAGTCCCAGCCAGCAGCTGCTCACGTAAGCACAACTGGAATTATCCAGCACAAATCTGAAGTGAATTTAATAAATCTTATCTTAAAACAGACCGCCGGCAACGGAAGTGCCCGCTCAGCCGGAAACGCCGCGCATCCTAATTAACGATGCGGACGTAACAGATCTATCTGACTGGAATTTAAACGACACTAAGCTCAAGTCCATGTCGGGCAACACGACGGCACCGCTGCCCGAGCTGAAGCTCAAGCGCAAAGATAAAATCTTTCAGAGATTAACGCTCAACTTTGGCGGCACGGGCAAGCCGCTGCGCCACGCGCACTCCGTGAGCGCCATCAATATGCAGGAGCAGCAGAGCACACTCAATGCTAGCAACTCCAATCTGTCGACCTATTCAGAGAACAAGAAGCGATCTAACAAGTGGAGCACCAAGCTGCTGAAGAAGTTTACGCGCAGCAGCACAAAGCTCCAAACGCCTTGCTGAGAGAGGGGGAGAGAGAGGCAGGAGCGGAGGCAGAGGCACCTGTGCAACATGTGAATTTCCTTAAATTGCAAGCATCATCAATCAATCAACCAACCAATCAATCAGTCAGTCAAACAACACACAAACCATACTTCATTTGATAGTGATTATATACTTAGCCCTTAAAAACCCTTAAACCTAAAACCTAATCAAGCCAACTAACTTAATGTATTTAGACGCACTTGTTAAACTATGTAAGTCAAACAACGAATAAAGACAATATATATACATATACACGCACGCACACACATGTACATTTCAAAACTAAAAACATATGTATAAACAGTAAACAATAACAAAAGCAAGCGTATTGGCAAATTGTAAGGTTAATCGAGGCACACACAGACAGGCACAGATGCAATTAGCTATTAGTCACGCGTCTGATAAGTGACTTACTTAATTCAATTAACCAACACAATGTACATACATAGAGAGAGAGACAGAGAAAGATATGGAGAGTGTGTGTGAGAGGAAGAGAGCTAGGCATACTCTATTATAATGCAGCCCTAACAAATATCAATTGGACGTTTGTCTGGCAAGAACCAGAAACAGACTAAGCAAATGATGAATAACATTAGATATATATATATATATATATGCATGTGTGTGTATGTGAAATTGCTGAATAATGTTTATATGTACAGCTGTGTATGCGATAAAGCTTTCGTCACAATTTTTTTTTTATACCCTGAGCCCATTGAAAATGGGAAATCAGGGTATAATGTTTTTGTTGGATGTATGTAACAGGCAGAAGGAGGCGTGACAGACCCCATAAAGTATATATATTCTTGATCAGGACGACAAGATAAATCGATTTGGCCCTGTCCGTCCGTCCGTCCGTCCGTCCGTCTGTCCGTATGTTTGAACGCGCCGATTACAGTCCGCATAAGAGCTAGAGACTTGAAATTTTTTTTGTAGGTCCGTGTATAGCACGCGCAGATCGAGTTTGTTTTAAAAAATCGATAACTATCCCCAAATAATTGTTATCGATTAAAAACAAAATCGATAAAATTATATCTCGTCCATCTTTTAAGCTAGAGACACCAAATTTTATATTTAGCTTTATATGTATTTTATGCAATTTTGAATTTTGTTATATTTTGGATACCGGCCCCAAATTCCCCAAAATTCTATGAAAAACACAGATTCGACGGGGCTCAGGGTATCCCCTAGTCGATCACGCCCGACTAGAGTTTCTTACTTCTTACTTTCAAATAATAACGTGCGCTTACAATGGGCAAGGTAGCGCTTAACTCTAGCTTTTCTACGACTTAATTTTGCTTTGGCTCAATTCTATTCTCCTGATATTTCTTGCTACGCTTTCGTTGTAATCTAGTTGAGTCTACATAGCATAAACATTTATTCAAGCATACATGCATTCATATGCACAAATATGCACACGTACATGCACACACATATATTGGCAGGCTTAGTTAAAATACACTCAAATTTTGACAGAAATACCAGGCGAGCAGCAGTCAGCAGCAAGAAAACGATTTAAGTGCAAAAGTGACAACGCTTTAAAATTATTTGCGCTCACCCTCTTTCTCTCTGCTCATTTCTTCGATGGCCTTGATGCACAGCCGTGAGCTGCTGCACTGATTGGCTGGTGTGTGAGTGTCCTCTCCATCGCCAGCTAGACTCTCGCTGAGTTCGTACTGGGCAGTGCATACGGGCATACACACATGCGCACACGCATTCACACACGCATGCGCACAAACATTCGCACGCATGCTGTGTAGGCTCATGATTTCTTCGCAAACTCTCCTACAATAGCAGGCGAGAAGTCAGCAGCATTAAAACGATTTAAATGAAAAAATTACTCTCCATAAAATGCCAAAATTATTTGCGCTCTCACTCTCCTGCTCATTTCTGTTCTTCTTGTTTTTCGGCTAGACTCTCGATGAGTATGAGGCATACGGACATACATTTATACATGCATTTACATTTGTGCATACACACACGCACATACGCACAGTCTTCTTACTGCTCAATTCTGTCGAGTCTCGTTGATAGCATATACATTCATGCATACATACATAAATATATACATACATACATACATGCTACATACATACATACATGCCTGCATGCACACACACACGTAAATGGTGCAAGCCCAGCAGAAATAGCATCAAAATATAGGAGAAATACCAGGCGAACATAACGCAGCAGCAACAAGACGATTTTGATGAAATTAGGGGTCTACTAAGTCTTTGTTTCTGCTCAGTTTCGGTCGCCCTTGGTTTCAGCTGGACTCTCAGTAAATTCTTGCTCTGAGCGTGCAGAGCATACAGGCGTGCAGCGAACAACCACACACACAGACGGCAGCGAACAACCACACATACAGGCGTGCAGCGAACAACCACACACACTGACGGCAGCGAACAACCACACACACAGACGTGAGTCTTTCTTGCTGCTCAATTTCGATCGCCCTTGGTTTCAGCTGGACTCTCAGTAAATTCTTGCTCTGAGCGTGCAGAGCATACAGGCGTGCAGCGAACAACCACACATACAGACGGCAGCGAACAACCACACATACAGACGTCAGCGAACAACCACACATACAGACGGCAGCGAACAACCACACATACAGAGGTGCAGCGAACAACCACACACACAGACGGCAGCGAACAACCACACACACAGACTGCAGCGAACAACCACACATACAATTATTTGATGCGGCTTCTTGCTGCTCATTTCTGGTCGCCTGGTATTCCAGCGAGATTTTCTATCAAAATTCGACCAGTTTGCTCACATCAAAGACGTGCATACACACACATACATATTTGCACACACATTCACACGCACAGTCTTCTTGCTGCTCAATTCTGTCGAGTCTCGTTGATAGCATATACATTCATGCATACGTAAATGGTGCAGGCCCAGCAGAAATAGCATCAAAATATAGGAGAAATACCAGGCGAACATAACGCAGCAGCAACAAGACGATTTTGATGAAATTAGGAGCGGGAGAGAGTCCACTAAGTCTTTCTTTCTGCTCAATTTCGATCGCCCTTGGTTTCAGCTGGACTCTCAGTAAATTCTTGCTCTGAGCGTGCAGAGCATACAGGCGTGCAGCGAACAACCACACATACAGACGGCAGCGAACAACCACACATACAGAGGTGCAGCGAACAACCACACACACAGACGGCAGCGAACAACCACACACACAGACTGCAGCGAACAACCACACATACAGAGGTGCAGCGAACAACCACACACACAGACGGCAGCGAACAACCACACACACAGACGGCAGCGAACAACCACACAGAAGGCAGCGAACAACCACACACACAGACGGCAGCGAACAACCACACACACAGACGTGAGTCTTTGTTTCTGCTCAGTTTCGGTCGCCCTTGGTTTCAGCTGGACTCTCAGTAAATTCTTGCTCTGAGCGTGCAGAGCATACAGGCGTGCAGCGAACAACCACACACACTGACGGCAGCGAACAACCACACACACAGACGGCAGCGAACAACCACACACACAGACGGCAGCGAACAACCACACACACAGACGGCAGCGAACAACCACACACACAGACGTGAGTCTTTCTTGCTGCTCAATTTCGATCGCCCTTGGTTTCAGCTGGACTCTCAGTAAATTCTTGCTCTGAGCGTGCAGAGCATACAGGCGTGCAGCGAACAACCACACACACAGACGGCAGCGAACAACCACACATACAGGCGTGCAGCGAACAACCACACACACTGACGGCAGCGAACAACCACACACACAGACGTGAGTCTTTCTTGCTGCTCAATTTCGATCGCCCTTGGTTTCAGCTGGACTCTCAGTAAATTCTTGCTCTGAGCGTGCAGAGCATACAGGCGTGCAGCGAACAACCACACATACAGACGGCAGCGAACAACCACACATACAGACGGCAGCGAACAACCACACATACAGACGGCAGCGAACAACCACACATACAGAGGTGCAGCGAACAACCACACACACAGACGGCAGCGAACAACCACACACACAGACTGCAGCGAACAACCACACATACAATTATTTGATGCGGCTTCTTGCTGCTCATTTCTGGTCGCCTGGTATTCCAGCGAGATTTTCTATCAAAATTCGACCAGTTTGCTCACATCAAAGACGTGCATACACACACATACATATTTGCACACACATTCACACGCACAGTCTTCTTGCTGCTCAATTCTGTCGAGTCTCGTTGATAGCATATACATTCATGCATACGTAAATGGTGCAGGCCCAGCAGAAATAGCATCAAAATATAGGAGAAATACCAGGCGAACATAACGCAGCAGCAACAAGACGATTTTGATGAAATTAGGAGCGGGAGAGAGTCTACTAAGTCTTTCTTTCTGCTCAATTTCGATCGCCCTTGGTTTCAGCTGGACTCTCAGTAAATTCTTGCTCTGAGCGTGCAGAGCATACAGGCGTGCAGCGAACAACCACACACACAGACGGCAGCGAACAACCACACATACAGACGGCAGCGAACAACCACACACACAGACGGCAGCGAACAACCACACACACAGACGGCAGCGAACAACCACACACACAGACGGCAGCGAACAACCACACACACAGACGTGAGTCTTTCTTGCTGCTCAATTTCGATCGCCCTTGGTTTCAGCTGGACTCTCAGTAAATTCTTGCTCTGAGCGTGCAGAGCATACAGGCGTGCAGCGAACAACCACACACACAGAGGTGCAGCGAACAACCACACATACAATTATTTGATGCGGCTTCTTGCTGCTCATTTCTGGTCGCCTGGTATTCCAGCGAGATTTTCTATCAAAATTCGACCAGTTTGCTCACATCAAAGACGTGCATACACACACATACATATTTGCACACACATTCACACGCACAGTCTTCTTGCTGCTCAATTCTGTCGAGTCTCGTTGATAGCATATACATTCATGCATACGTAAATGGTGCAGGCCCAGCAGAAATAGCATCAAAATATAGGAGAAATACCAGGCGAACATAACGCAGCAGCAACAAGACGATTTTGATGAAATTAGGAGTCTACTAAGTCTTTGTTTCTGCTCAGTTTCGGTCGCCCTTGGTTTCAGCTGGACTCTCAGTAAATTCTTGCTCTGAGCGTGCAGAGCATACAGGCGTGCAGCGAACAACCACACACACAGACGGCAGCGAACAACCACACATACAGAGGTGCAGCGAACAACCACACACACTGACGGCAGCGAACCACCACACACACAGACGGCAGCGAACAACCACACACACTGACCGCAGCGAACAACCACACACACAGACGTGAGTCTTTCTTGCTGCTCAATTTCGATCGCCCTTGGTTTCAGCTGGACTCTCAGTAAATTCTTGCTCTGAGCGTGCAGAGCATACAGGCGTGCAGCGAACAACCACATATACAGAGGTGCAGCGAACAACCACACACACAGACGGCAGCGAACAACCACACACACAGACGGCAGCGAACAACCACACACACAGAGGTGCAGCGAACAACCACACACACAGACGGCAGCGAACAACCACACATACAATTATTTGATGCGGCTTCTTGCTGCTCATTTCTGGTCGCCTGGTATTCCAGCGAGATTTTCTATCAAAATTCGCCCAGTTCGCTCACATCAAAGACGTGCATACACACACATACATATTTGCACACACATTCACACACACAACATGTGCATATGCTCTCCAGAATGGTGGCAAAAATTTTCGGCAAAAATTTGACCTTGAGCGCCGTCAGTCGAAAAACTAAAAAATAATTCGCATAATTTGCTTGCTGCTGCTTTCTGTTCGCCTAATTCAGTGCCCTGAGCCCATTGAAAATGGGAAATCAGGGTATAATGTTTTTGTTGGATGTATGTAACAGGCAGAAGGAGGCGTGGTAGACCCCATAAAGTATATATATTCTTGATCAGGACGACAAGAGAAATCGATTTGGCCCTGTCCGTCTGTCTGTCTGTCTGTCCGTCCGTCCGTCCGTCCGTCCGTCCGTCCGTCTATCCGTCTGTCCGTATGTATGAACGCGTCGATCTCAGCTCTCAGAAGAGCTAGAGACTTGAATTTCCCTATATACAGCGCGCATATCGAGTTTATTTTTGATTATCGATTAATTCATTCGTTTTTTTGTTATCGAATAAAAACATTATCGAAATTCAGTTATAAAATTCTATCTTGCCCATCTTTTAAGCTAGAGACACCAAATTTTATATTTAGCTTTATATGTATTTTATGCAATTTCGAATTTTGTTATATTTTGGATACCGGCCCCAAATTTTCCTCAATTGAAGTTCAGTCTCAAATATAGCCAAAATGCGAATGAGTTGGCACTTTTACTAAACTGACAAATATGCCCATGGAATATGTTGATCATATGTCGAAAATTTCATTGAAATCCGTTAAATAGCAAAAAAGTTATTAAACAAAACGTTTGGCTACTTTGCAAACTCACGTGGCAGCAGCGTCAAGCGAACGCACTTTTTCTATTCATGAGCGCACACATACAAACGCTCGCATTCTAGTCGATTCGAAGAATCGCAAATTTGAATTTGAATTTTTTTTGAATTATTAGCTGCTGCTTTAATTTACATTTGCCACAAATGCTTTAAACTTGAAATTTTTGTATAATTTTACGCTAAATATAAGTGTATTGGAACACACAGGTGCGACGAGGCTCAGGGTATACCCTAGTCGGTTACGCCCGACTAGAGTTTTCTTACTTGTTTGTTTAAATAATTGTCGCAAACTGAAGCTCGAGCAACGTTTTATGCCACACACAATTAAGAGAAAAATAATGTATGTATATATATATATAAATGTATGTAAAGTCACGCGGTTCTAATATAACTGTCAAGTGTTGTACGTTCTATAAATTATACTATATATATATATACATATGTGTATATATAGTTATCTGTAATAAGTCGCGTGCTTAGTACTTAAAACGTAACTTGAATGAGCTCGAAATGTGCCAATAATAAATTATTGTTAAAAATTATGCACAGATGTGCTATATACTATATACTACATATATATATATAGACAATCTATACTGTATACAACTGTTTTTATGGTTTTTTCTTGTTAAGCACAAGTTGTGTTACCTGTGCAGTAATTAAGTTTTTAAATTGTTTTCTCAGCTGTGAATACCCTGAGTTCATTTCCGTTTTTGTTGCTAAATAAATTTGACTCAAATTTTGTTTAAATTTTTTTTTGTTTTTTTTATTTTTCATTTTATTGTTTAAATCGCTTCATAAATAACCTTTTTTGTTTTTTATTTTCATGTTCTTCTTGTAATCGAATTTTGTTATTGTTTTTTGTTTTTTTTTTTGTGAATGTTTACTTTTAGTCCAATTTGTTATGAATGTTTATGTTGTTTTTTCTTTAGTATTTGTTATTTAGACTTTTGCATGTTTTTTAAATGTTTTATGCATGCAGTACGTGTGTGTGTGTGTGTTTTATAATTATAATAACTTTTTTACTCCTTTTTCCTTATTTTGTTTTTGTTTTTACATTTACGTTTTGAACAAATGTTTTTGTTGTTGTTTGTTTGTTCTGCATATTAAACTTTGTTTTTTTGTTTTTGTTTTTTAATTGAATTGTTTTTGTTGTTATTTATTTACTTTACTTTACTCTGTTCTTCATTTTGTGTATATGTATATTTTATTTTATTTGTTTTTTTGGTTTTCTTTTTCGTTTATTTATTAAGTTTCTTTATTCGCATTTTTAACAAAATTAATAAAAACAATTTCCATTTTTTTGTTCTTTTTTTTTGTTTTTTCTTTTTTTGTATATATGTTAATTGATCAATTTATTCGTAATTTGTAATATTAAAACAATGTAACGTATAATCTTTTTATTTTATTTTATTTTGTTTTTTTTTTTTTTTTGTGCCTTGGCCACGTTTTTCCACAACTCTTTTTCGATTTTCCCTTCTGCTTTTAGTGTTTATATAATTTTTGGTTTTCTCTTTTCTCTTGGGGTTTTTCCTCTTATATGATTTGTTATCTTATAAATCTAACTGATTGCATTTATACAGAGTGTGTTTTACGTGTTAAAGTTAAGTCGGATTTGAGTTTCTTATGGATTGGCTAAAAGATAGGTCCAGGATCGTGTGAGAGTGAGTGTGAAACTAGGTCGAATTTGTTAGGTATCTTAAGATATATTTTCTATATAAAGGAAATGAAAATGTTGAAATGAAAACTCCTGTTTTAAGCGCAATTCTTTATAGTTAAGTGTTAACAATGTTTTGCTTTTATGATTATGGAAGTCAGTTATATGAAGAAGTCGGTATTTTTGGTATGGAAAGTTCTTTGAAGTTTTTTTCTCTTATCATAAATGTAATGCAAATGTTATTTTTGTTTTTCTTTTTTTGAGTATGTATAGTTATTTGTTTTTTGTTTATTTTAATTTGTTTATATGTATATTTATACTTCATTTGCTGCTGCTTCTGCTTCCTCTTCTCATCTGTTTAATCTTCATTCTTATATCATATATCATTCTTTGCACGTTTTTCTGCTGCTTCGACTTACTAATAAATTAAAACAACGCTAATGAATTCGTTTCTCCTCTTCCTCTTCTTCTCCTTACTAATTGTGAATTGTTTTATATTTGTTTTGTTTTTGTTGTTTCTCTGCTAACTTCTTTGTTTTATTTATTATCAATTTTTGTAATCAATTATCAATTCGATTTGAAGCACACACACACATTTCCATTTAGCGCCTTATCTATATAGAGCAGAGCGACTATAGGCGTGTGTGTGCCAAATGCAGTGCCACAGTCAGGGCATAATTCATCACAATCAGACGACGAGCGTTACGCGATAGCTGATTAGCTATGACAGCTTAACGGAATTACTCTAGCTATAGCACGGGCTACAGTTGATTGGAAATGTTTTTTTTTTTTGTTTCTATTATTATTACTTTTTGTTAGGAATTTTAGCACAGATATTATGAACGCCAAGTGTTTTCATAATTCGAGTACCTTCGCTCCGAACACTCTAACAAAAGTCGAGGAACACTGTGAATTATGATCCAACTGAACTGAATTGAATGGGGTAATTTCGCAATTTATTATTAATTCATTTTGCTTTTCTCTTAAATGTTGTTGTTGTTGGCAGTGTTTCATTTGTATGTAATATGTTAATACTCATTTAGACATACCCTTTGTAAACTCTAATCACACGCTGATATTTAAAAAGAGCAACAGAAACAGGTAGGTAAAGGTGTGGGTGAGTGAGTGTGTGTGTAGTAGGTGAGTGTGTTCATTGCTATATAAAATGTTTTCGGGTGATTTCTTAACTTGTTTTTCTTTTTTTATTTAATTGCTACAATGTTTAGTTTAACTACAGTTAATTACGTCATCATCATTTAGCCTGATGATCATTTTATGCCACTTCAATTTTCTTCTTTTCACTTTTCCACAAGTGTTTTTTTTAATGCCAAATGTTTCGAGTTCCTTTGGCTGGTTGTGCGCGATTTTTACTTTAACGTTTTACAACACTACAAATAACGGCAGTTTTGAAATGCTGATTCGAGAGGGAAAGTTTGTAATCTTATTTATCATTTACCATTTATCTCATTCACTTATAAAATAGCCTAATAGATGATTAGAAACAACATATATGGAAGCCATGGAAAGCAACTGCAATTAAAGATTTGGGTTTCTCTTCTATAGGAATATACCAATGTGCTCTATAAGGAATACAACTGAGGAACTACACAAAGTAAAGACATATACATACATTACATATATATACTGGTATATATATAGTGATATATATACATACGTTGGCATGCAGCTTTGGCACGCTAAGAGCTGATTGTAGTTGGCCTTTGTTACAGTTTTATATAGATAGATCTATGCATTATAGATTAAAGACAGAAAACTCTCTAGAACGGCGCAATTCGGATATGTTGGGGACTCGGAGAGAATATCAAATTAAAGTTTGTTAATAATAAATTTAAAATGGTTTTTCAATTTGTAGCTCTTGGTAATTTTTTGTAATACACCACGAGAGGGTAGTCTGTAAAGTTGTGAATTTTTAATTAAATATTCTCTTTTGCTTTAATTTTTATCAGATTTTAGTTTGCTCCTTTTTTGTAATACATAACGCGAGGGCAGTCCGCTAAGTTGTGTCACAGCTCAAATAAAAAATTCTCTCTCTTACGCCGTTCGTCTACAGAGTCTTCACTGTACCCACAAGCCATTGTTGCGTTCTTAAACATTCGGAAAAATTAGTTTGCATTTTAGGGGACTTTTCGTTTTCTCTTTTCACTTTTACAACTAAATAAGGCATGCGCTAGGCTGTTTGGCACACAAATCAATCGATAACAACAATAATTATAATAATCATAATGATAATGTTAATGTTAATGATAATGATAAAAAATAAATAACAGAAATACCTTTTAGTTTATATATATATACATTCATATATATATGTGCTTTATATATCGCTTATCGCTGACAACATTTTTGGGCGTTGTTTCCCGGCCAAAATGACAAATTCGCTAAATGCTACGAAAAAACATTTTCGTTCCTATTGGCTGCTGGAATTTGCTATCCTTATGCTCGACTTTTGTTTGCTATATATCCTTTATGTTAATGTTGTTTTCGTGTTGCTTCACTTTGTTGCTTACTTCACTATTGTACAATGTGCTGTTTGCCTTTCGTTTGCTTTTCTTTTACTCTTAATTTTCTTTTCTTTTTGTTTTCCATAATTCATATTAAGTTTTCTTTTATATGAGAGAGAGTGTGTATGTGTGTGTGTTTGGGCGTTTGGGTGTGTGGGTGGCGGGGGGCGTGGCGCGTGTCCTGTCTAAAATGCGCTTATTATTGATACCATTTCATGTTTTCATTTGCCATTCGCAATTTGTTGTGTTAATTTATGCAAGTTTTAAATTCTATCCTCCTCGTCCTCCTCCTCGACCTCCTCGCCGTTCTCCTCCAGCTCCTCCTTGTAGCCGGGGTGCTCGGATATGGCATAGTAGTTGCCATTGTAGATGACGCCCAGTTCGCGCAGCGCATCGCCGCGTATTGTCGCCTTTATCGTCCAGTTGTAGCAGTCATCCGACTCCGACTCGCGATCCAAGCGCTCCACGTCGAGTATCTTGGAGTTGAGGCGCTCCAGTATGATGCCGATGTCCTTGATGCTAAGATGTCGCTTCTGGTCAACAGACAGCTGATCGATCAACAGCAGAAACTTCTCCGTCGTCGTCTTATCATCCTCCATCACCGTGTTCTCCGTCTCACTCTCCGAACTGTCGCGCTCCGGTGCAATGTCCAGGAATCGCACATGGCCCTTGGCGCCCGACGAGCGTCGCTGCATGCTGCCGCTGCCGCCCAGCATAGGATCCATAACCGATGACGACATCGCCAGCGTCGCCTGATGCCCCGCCTGCAGCTGCGGCTGCGGACTGCTGCTGCCATCCTGTATGGGCGACGTGGCCACGCTCTTGTGCACGGCTATCTTGCGTCCCTCCTCGTGCAGAGCACAGCAGTGGAAGTCACACTCCGTGGTGCTCGGGCTACCCGCCCGGCTGGGCGTATGGGCATGATGAGCGCACTCCGGCGTATGCACATGGACAGCGCCCACGGCGCTGTCGAAGGAGCCGCCCTGCTTCGATAGCCGGCGACTGCTGCCGCTGCCAGGTATCACAACGCCTGGCGGCAGCACCACGCCGCCCGGATGGTAAATGTTCGCCGGTCCCTCGTCGCTGATCACCGTTATTTGTGGGCTGGCATAGCGCTGCTGTGAGGACTGCGACGACACGGACTTGTTGTCCAGCGAGCTTTGCGCAGAGAGGCCCTTCTTCGAGGGCGAGTACTTGTCGGACGACAGCAGCCCGTTGCTGCTGCCCAGGCCGGCGCCCATGCACATGCCGCCGCCACCACCGCCTCCTCCACCACCACCTCCTCCTCCACCTCCTCCACCACCCTGGCGTTGATCCCAGTGCAGTACGACCGTGACACGCCCTTTATTATCCATAATCTTCCAAGATGGTGTCTCATCGTGCAGTTCCAGCGCATGAATCGTCTCACAGACGATTTTCGGTATGGCTGATATAGCTGGAATAGCAAAGAGAAATTATAGAATGGGGTGCAATGAATGCCTGGATCGTTCACTTACCAGCCTTTATGACATCCACGCCCGTTGGATACCATCGTTCGCCCTGCCTCAACAGCAAGAGTACCGTATTGTTGGCCAGGGTGCGAAAGTATTCGCCATCCTCAATTTGGGTTCCATCACACTCCAGAACAACGCGCACGGGTTCTGAGGCAGGAACCCCCAATTTATCCTTGCCACGCACCAATAGCTCCTCGAATGTGCCAACTACGACGCCTTTGCGCACATTTCGCCAACTGTCCCAAATCTTTAGTGGTCGCTTGCCGCGAGACTCCTGCAAAATGCAATTGAGAAGAGGAGAGAAGGAAGGTTAGCAAACAGTGTTGGTAATAAATACATTAGAGCTGGGATGAGGTTGGCAAGTTAAGCTTTATTAGCGTTGGTAAATACAGTAAAGTTTAGCTGTAATGTGTGGTTTATGCCTTTAGTTAAGCATTATAATTGTTGGTAAATGTAAATGATTTAGAAGTGTTTGGTTAGGAAAAGGAAAAGTCGATCCTCTAAATTTTCAATCGAATAAAGAAATAAGGCTATTTAAAACGAGATCCGTTCTTGAAAAAAAAAGAATTTCAGCATTTTAGACATCATCTCTTATACATTTTATGTCCAACTAGTCTATATGATATAAGACTTTTAACACTAGTTTTGCTTTAGGTAAAGCTTAAAAGGTTTTTAAAATAGAAATTAAATTTTTTGTTTATATGAGAAACAAAGAATTAGTTTTGCATTATTGGTTAGGATTCATTATAGGGCTGAAATACATGAAACGCTAACCCATACATATTATGGATATCTAGTCAAAATGAATAGACTATGAAATTGTACTAGATATCATATATAGCGCACAGTTTGTATATGAAAATATTACAGATTATAAATACTTTCAGAGCAAGGCGCAATGATACATCTTTAACATTATATAATATATATATTTAATATAATACTTAAATAATATACATTGCTCACATTAAGATCGAAATTACATATAAGAAAATTATCCTATATTAGCACAATTTGTTTTCATATCCAACAACTCTCCGACTAACATTAAGTAATTGAAACTGTTTTTATTTCTGCTGTCAAAGATGCATTGATAAGAAAAGCCTGACCTAGCCCAACGACAGGCATAAAGTGGAGACAAAGTCAATAAATCTTCATTTGGCCCAGCGATATCTCAACTTAACTTGTCATAAATAAACAAACCCAAATGACACAAATTAATCAAATTCAATCAAGTTAAGGAATGATAAGAATTAATGATATATTAGTGAAAGATGCAGAAAGAAACTTTGGGCTGGGCTTAATGAGCTCTATAAGACATTAAGATATATACATTTAAATATCTTATATTAATTAAGAAATGTAGCAGTCGCACCTCAATTTCGAATATAGGCAAAGTCTACCGTCATAAAAAGTCATTTAGATAATATTATATATATATATGATTTTTCGGGCGTGGGTGTGACACCTGTGTGTGTGTGTGTATGGATGCGTGTGTGACAAGTGGGTGTGGCAGACCCGAGCAGCGTCATAAGTTACGCTACTAATTGAGGTTTGCAGTCGCTAAAAAAAGGGCGCAAATGTCAAGGCCGCTGCCAGCTACAGTTCAAGCAGCAGCAGCAGCAGCTGCAGCTGATGTGCCAGTCGATCTGCACAGCATTAGGCCATACACACACACTCACACTCACACACACATACACACCCATATATATATCTGCCCATATTTATATATCAGCAAAGGTAAACGTAACAATTCACAATTAACATCATCAACAAATGAAATTTGGGAGCTGCTTCCATTGCCTGTTAACAGCGGGCACAGCTGTTGTGCGCACTGTTAGCTAACAGAGCTTTCACTGAAAGCAAAATCAAATAAGAACAACAACAAGAGGAGGCAAGAAGAAGCAGCAGCAGCAGCAGAAGGCATGTTTAATATATTGCAAGGACATGAGTGTGGCGCTCCAGTGACCCAGTAACGAGTGCAGCACACGAGCTGAATAACAAGAAAAAAATGAAGAGACACAGAAACACACACACACAAGCACACACACACACACACATAGAAGCTATAGCAGAGTTATAAAAAAAACTATGAAAAATTACTTGAAATACTTTTTGACGTTTGCTTATTGGACATTTGCGCGAAAAGTTTGCTTTTGTCAAATTGGAGTTGGCAGTCGAGTTGGAATTGCAATTCCTAGCGAAACTGTAATCAGCGACACACACAAGAGAGAAGGAGAGGGAGAGAGAGAGAGAGTGAGTTGTATGTGTGCTGCATTGGGATAGGTCAAGTCTGCTGCCATATGGCCATCAGCTGCTGCTGCTGCTGCTGCCATTGCAGAGGGGCGTTATTGGGGGTGGTCGCTGCTGCTGCTGCTGCTGATTGATAGATATGCTTTAAACGGTAATTAGTTATTATCTTTGGTTTACCCCAGCTGCTGCCGCTGCCGCCGCTGCATTTGTCGCCGCCGTCGGTCCCGTTGTAATGGCCGCGCCAGCATTCTGATTGGCAGCCGCTGCCGCGGCTGCTGCTGCCGCCACTTGCCTGATGCTCAAGCAGTTGCACAAAGGCTTCGTCACGCCCAGTGTGCACAGAGCATTGGACCACATGGTGGCGCTGCAGATGCTCGCCTCACCTTTGCCAGCCACTTTAATGCTGATTCTGGTTAGGCCGCGGTCCAATTGGATACAATCAGATTAAGATGCGATTAACAATGCGATTCACACAAATTAACATTTCTCTGTTTATTGTTAACAGTTTTTTTTTTTGACTCTGGCTTTCGCTATGTTAAATATTTGCCTTTAAAAATAGTTATATAAAATGCACACAAACATTTTGTTTTCTTGTTGGTTTATAGAAAATGATGTTTATAAAACGTTATAAATGCTTATAAGCTTATTTCTAGGTTGAACGCGTTTTATTGTAGTTGTTTTTTTAAATGCCATTGGGGAAAAATTCGTCGCGTAAGGCTACAAAAAATGTTAACAAATTGCTGCGCACTTACAAAAACAAAAACCAATATAAAAATTCTCGTTTAGTTTGTAATAGAAAATACACTAAATTATGAATTATTGTTATCTTCGATAAGAAATTGAGTTTTTAGGTTTTTTTTTTTTTTTGGTTTTTCCTTCTCGTTTTTATGGGCCACAGCAGCAGCAGCTGGGCTGAATTGTCGAAGAGTTGAGTTGACCTTCGCACTTTCACTTTACTACACTTGCGTGTGCCTGAAACCGCCGACTTTTCATTTGGTGGGGGCTCGTAGAGGGGGAGGGGCTGGAGCTGGGGCTGGGGCTGGGGCTGAGCCTGAGGCTGGGGCCAGGTGCGCTGAGCCTTCGATTTGATTGCAGTTTGTGGCACACTTTTTACGTTTTACTTTTTTCTTCTCTCTCTCTCTATTTAACACAAACTTTCAGTTTCTTATGGGAATTCTTATTTGAATTTTATTGCTGCTGCTGCTGTTGCTGCTGCTGTTGTTGCAGTCGTCACACCCAGTTAAAAATTTAATATTTCAACAAAGTGCCAGCGGAATCGCGTAGCTGGTGTAAAGCGCTCGTTAACGAAAGTAGCATCATTGCTGGCTGTGGCTGGCTGCCTGGCGCACACTGCTGAAGCTGCCTGACTGCATGCTGGCCTACAGCGTATGCATGCTGCCTGGCTGCTGTTATTAACAGCGGCTGTTACTGTTAAGCTGCGGCTGCTGCAGCATGCAAGCGCGAGAGGGAGAGCGCGCTGTAGTTGTGCGCATAAATGTAGAATGAGAGTGAGCAAAGCTCGCGAGCGCAGTTCCTATACATATACATATATATATACATATATATGTATATATGTATGTGTGTGTGTACGCTCTGTTAATGCGTATTTTGTAGTAATTGTAATGTTAAAGCGTAAGCTGCACTGTGCGTTGCGTTGCATTGCTCTCGCTCTCTCTTTTTCTCTCTCTGTCTCACACACTCTCCTTTGGTAGTAACATCTGTGCTTTGGCCTACATTTGCAATGTGATATAATCAGGGCGCGCTAAAGCTAACACAGCTAACAGCTAACAAAACGGGCGCGCACACACGAACGCTCCACAAGTATTCAGGATTCAGAGGCTCACAGCTAAACATAAATGCCAGAAGCTCTGTCAATTAGGCACACACACACACACGCACACACACACAAAGATAGAGAGAGGGAGAGAGCACAAGGTTGCAATTGGCTCGCTTTCGTTTTCATTTGGTTCGCTCCGCTTTGCAGCAGTTGATTAAAGCAAAGCGCAGCGCATTGGGTAAACATTTATTTTGAATCAATCCTTTGAATTGAACTGTTTTATTTGTCAAACAGAGTGAAATTGGGGCGCACTACTGAATTGCGCTGAAAAGTATGCTATAGGAGTATAAAATCTAGGTAAATAAAGCTGAGGAAATTTTATTATTAAAAAAAAAAATTCTAAAAAAATCGTATATATTTATAATAATTTTGCTAGTTCCAAAATTTTTCATAAATAAAATAATAATAATATAACATTGCAATTCTATGTGCAGCAGCAGCTCTCCCTCTCCCTCTCTCTCTCACTTTCTCTTATGCTCTCAGCACAGCGTTGCCAGCTGTAAGAAAAGCTCACATTTACATTTTACCCCAAAAATGTTAACAGCTGCGTGTTCATTAAATGAATGAAGCAAGCCAAGCTGTATTTACGAAATGCAAAAAGTCAAATAAATGTCAAAAATTATGCTAAATATAAAAATAACTCAATTGAACAGCTCCACACTGAGAGTGCTCAATATAATTTTATTTATTAAAAAAACGATGTAATTAACATGTAGGTCATGTACACAACGCTGCTAAGTCGCATACTAATACATATCTATGTATGTTTTACTGTTAATTTAGCTGCTATCAAAAAGTCAACATTACTAAACACATAGATCGCATTGGGCCTAAACATCAACAAAAACAAAATATGTAACGTAAACGTAAAAAACGCTGGACATTAACAAAAGCTGCATGTGCGCAGCCAGTTGGGTGTATTACGGTTATTTGGGTCAAAGCTATTCACTCAGCCGCAAAGCAAAGCAGAGCAAAACGAAACGAAATGAAGAAACTGCATAAAGCATGCATACACACACACGCACACTCGCACACATGCTTAACGTGGGCTTAGCCCCTAAGTTGAAAACAAATGAGCGGAGAGTAAGGACAGGCCGAAATTGGGCAACAACTGTAAATCGACACGATTCGTAGTGGAGAGAAATGTTACTGTAACAGCTCTATGTTAGCAGTAACATACGTATGTTTGTATGTTTGAGTGTGTGCGTGTATAATATTTTAATTCACAAGCAATGCATAAACTATGTGTGTGTGGGCCGGCACCCCCGCCCACTTTGGGCATTTCGCAAGAAATCTCACTTACCTCTCTGGCCATTACGACATGTCTCAAAAGCAGGGCCCGCTTCGAGGGTCTGCCATTTGCGTTGGCTTCAACAGCAGCAACAACAACAACAACAACACGTCCTCTGCTGCGTCGTTGTCGACGTGGTCGTGGTCGTTGGCGTTGTCGTCGCCGTCGCGTCTGTCGTCCTTTGGCGGCAGCGGCTAACAGGAACGGCGGCGGCAACAACAACTGTGCACGGCTTACACTTCTTTTCGCGCATACGAGTCTCTGTGTGTGTGTGCGTGTGTGTGTGTGTTGGCGTGTGTGTGTGAGTGTTTGTCTGTATGTATGTGCGCTGGGCAGAACGGCGGCAGTGGGCGGTTGGCTGTGTATGTGTGTGTACGTGTGTGTATATGTGTGTGTGTGTGGAGTGTGCTTCAAAAATTCTCTACTACACGTTTATTTTCAATCTTCCCGCAACGCGCCGATGCTGTGCTGCTGCTGCTTCTTCTTCTTCCTTTTGACGTTCCTTTTTGGCACGTTGCTTTCTCTCTCTCTCTCGCTCGCTCGCTCACTCTGGCTCTCTATGCCTTTTTTGTGGTGTGCGTGTGCATGTAGGTGTGCGTGTACATACGTACATATGTTGGCTGATTCTGCGTGTGTATTGGTATTTGCCTTGTACAAATTGATTATTTATTTAAACAATTCTTTATTTAATTATCGCATGGGACGCTGCATATATTTCATTTGATTTTATTTGCTGCCCACGTACACACCTCTCTCTACACCCACTATCATATATATATATATACACACACACACTATCTCAATATATGTATGTACGTAGGTGCGGCTGCGATGTCGGCGAAGATTTGCTCTTGGCAGTGTTTGTGAGCGTGTGTGTGTACCGTTATCATTTTTATTCACATTAAACACACATTTTTGAATCGGATTTGCAATTAATCGCGCTTAATATTCACCGTGCGGCAATTGGATCAACAACAAAATTGGGCATATGAGCCAAAAATCTTAAAGGCGCACACGCACACATACATATGTACATGCAGGAGGACACACTTAATCTCCTGCTTTGCTTCTATTTTCTAGTATTGGTAGAACCCACGCCTTTCGCCTCGCCACTTTTCACTTCATTCACACGAGCTGGGTATTTGCGTTTTCTGTGCTGGCTCTCAATTGGATGCGAGTGCGAATATTTCTTTGTTCAAAACACGAAAACTAATATAGTTTAATTACAAAACAAACACATTTTAACAGTCAAAAGCACAGAGCAAACACGCAAATCAATGCTCCACAGAGGTTCAGTGCTAAAAACGGTAAATTGTATAGTTGCCAAACACTGGCGAACGTAGCTTAAGAGCACTGCAAATAAATCGAGCAGCCTAACAGAAATACTGCACACTTAACAGAAATACCAAAGAGTTGCTCTTGCAACTTATTTGAAATGATTGTTAAAATAAAAATGAACAATCGTAATATACATATATAAGTAGCTATATAAATTTGTAGGCACTTATTAAAAGCTTTTCATTGAAATATTATTCAAATAAAATAATTCAATAAGCCAACTTGAGTAATTGATAGGTGCTATCGCAACACTTTCGATAACCCGCAAGTCGATATATTATATTTATTTCGTCATCTCTAGACGGCAGCCCACAAAACTTGCTTAAATTTACTCAAAATTACGTGTCGCGATTGGCACTCACAATATGGCTGACAATCTAGAACCGCTGGAGCCCAGTCTGCAGAACTTGGTCGAACAGGAATCTCTGAAATGGATATTCGTGGGCGGTAAAGGCGGCGTGGGGAAAACAACTTGCAGGTGAGTGACACAGCAGCAACAACAACAACAATGCTCTGATCCAATTACACCTTTGCAGCTCCAGCTTGGCCGTGCAATTGGCAAAGGTGCGCGAATCTGTGCTAATCATCTCCACAGATCCGGCCCACAACATATCCGATGCATTCGATCAGAAGTTCACCAAGGTGCCGACAAAGGTGAATGGATTCGAGAATCTGTTTGCCATGGAGATCGATCCAAATGCCGGGCTGAACGAGTTGCCCGACGAATATTTTGATGGCGAGAACGAGGCGCTGCGGGTCAGCAAGAGCGTCATGCAGGAGATGATCAACGCGCTGCCCGGCATCGATGAGGCCATGAGCTATGCCGAGGTCATGAAGCTGGTGAAGGGCATGAATTTCTCTGTGGTGGTATTCGATACGGCGCCCACGGGCCACACACTGCGACTTATCGCATTCCCGCAGGTCGTGGAGAAGGGCTTGGGCAAACTGTTGCGCCTCAAGATGAAGCTGGCACCGCTACTCACACAATTCGTCTCCATGCTGGGTATGGCCGACATAAATGCGGACACGGTGTCACAGAAGCTGGACGACATGCTGCGCGTCATCACGCAGGTCAACGAACAGTTCAAGAATCCAGTAAGCGTTAGATTGACGAACTTAAATGCATCCATCTAAGATCATCTCCTCTCTCTTCAGGATCAGACGACCTTTGTTTGCGTTTGCATTGCCGAGTTCTTTTCGCTCTACGAAACGGAGCGCCTGGTGCAGGAGCTCACCAAGTGCGGCATCGATGTGCACAACATAATTGTGAATCAATTGTTATTCCTGGGCAATTCCCGCAATAGTTGCAGCATGTGCGCTTCGCGTTTTAAAATCCAGGAGAAGTATCTAGACCAGATAGCTGATTTATATGAGGACTTCCATGTGACAAAGCTGCCGTTGCTGGAGAAAGAGGTTCGTGGGCCGGATAGCATCAAATCCTTTTCGGAGAATCTCATGATACCCTACAAGCCGAAAGAGTAGCCATGGCTGCTTCATGCTGTTCTAGTTGTAAGCATTTTGATGAACTTATTGTGTAAATGTGGTTGCGAGAAATAAATGAAAACCCAATTAAATTCTGGTTTATGGTCAATTTTAAAAACGGCGCCTAGCTTTAATATTTATTTATCGATGTATTGATTTGATGGGGGTAACACTGAACTGCAATCAAAACTGAAGCGTGCTTCGGTTTATGGCTAATTTTAAAAAAGGGCGCTCACATAATATTTGAAGAGGGTAACACTGAAGTTGCAGTCGATAGCAGTATTAAAAGATTAATAAAAAGTGATTTGAGTGCATAAATCGATTACTTTAGACATTTCTAAAAACAAATGCTGAGCTACATCAACATATGATTAATTTAATATTAATTAACCTAAATCCCAATTGTAAGCAATTTAAAAAAATTCGCTTAATTTTTACATTGTTGATATAAAATCTCAGTAGAGTAACACTGAAACTCCCATTGACATCCGTGTCCAGCTGTCGATAGGCATTAATTTGAATATTGTTATCGCTCTCTTTAGTCATCACTAGGTTTTATTTTGCGTCGTTTTTGCTGCACTCAGCGCTTTCGTATTTTTGTTTTCTTCGTGTTGTTTTTTAATTGTCCTTGATAAATGTAACGCTGCCACATTTTTTACACACACACCCAGTACGTTGGCTTATTAAATATTTATAGCATTCGCCTGCTGCTCCTGCTGCTACTGCTGCACACGCGCATAGAATTTCGAGGACAACAACAGCAACAACGAAGACTAACAGGTGAGTGAGTGAGTTAACTGTTAATTGAGCGCCAAAGTTGTACTAGCTTTGCCTATGTGTGTGTGTGAGTGTATGTTCGCTTGCTTGCTTCTTGCAATCAATAATACAACAAAAGTCCACCCCTTTGCCCACTCCGCCCTCCGACTCCATCTCTTCTCCTTAGCCCATAATAATAATAACTACAACAATGCCAAGTGGCATATATATATGTACACGATAAGTTGTGTTTGTTGTTGTTTTGCCGCTTTGTTTCCGCATTTCCCTTTATATGCACTGCGAGCACATCCGCTTTGTCCGCATTTGTCCTTCAGCCAGCCTTAGTTAGACGTAGGCGCAGCCCGCCCCCCTTGCCTCGTTGGCCATATCATTGCATATCGCGTGACCTTTAGCCATTACAAATATGCATACACACACATATACATACGTATATGTATGTCTGTATATCTGTATATAGCCTAGAGTCTAGGGTGCTTACTTAATTAAATTGGTCGAATGGTCGAGCGGGTCTGAGCCCCATTTTTGGGCGGTAGCTCCATTTATGGCCAACAGCACGTATGCAGCAGAAGCCGTTAGAATGGCCTAATGGAGGAAAAAATGAAAAGAAATTGAAATTCAGTCAGTTGAGCTACAGAACCCTATCTTTCTGACGGCCCTTTATCACTCACCAGATAGGCGTGCCCAATATTTGGTATGTCAGCTGGAAATTACTCATGTTTCTATATATATAAATTTATCAATCTTTAACGCTTGCAACTGGATGTTATCAAAAAAAGAAAAGAGAAAAAAAGAACTGCTCGACCATGTCTGTGGCAGCCTTTAGACAGAGCCTCTTGCTCTGGAGCGTTGACTACTGGAATCTGGAAGGTAATATTACGGAGCGTTAACACTTGACAGTCTTTGGTTTATCTTCAGTTTCACTTTTTTGCCTGCCATATTAATTCAATTCAAATAAGCTAACGAGTCCATCACACTCATTGCAGCTGTTATGGCGGACAATGTGTTCAAGTCGCACGATATTGGGTTACGCGCTCAAAAGAAAATACTCTCACGCATGGCAACAAAAAATATAGCGAAGACCTTTATAGACGGCACCACGGCGTCGCTGTTGGATAATCTCTACAAGCTGTGCAAGCTGCACACGGGCAACAAGGCGCGCGCCGAGAAGTTAATCAAAAACATAATCAAAATCGTCATCAAAATTGGTGTGCTGCATCGAAATAATCAATTCAACCAGGAGGAGTTGCAGAATGCCGAGAACTTTAAGCGCAAATTTCAAGTAAAGTGGAAATAAATATCATATTTGATATATTCTAATTATATAATGCCTTTCCAGAATACACAACTCTCAATTATATCATTCTACGAGGTGGACTTCACCTTCGATTTGGCATATTTGCAAAAGTCTATTAAGGAATCGCAGGTGGCGTTGAAGTCCATAGTTCAGTCACACTTGACGGACAAATCAATCGGCCGCATCGATGAGGTATTTGATTTCTTTGCCGACGCGACTCTATTGGAGCTGGCATTCAAGACGGATTCGCCATATCGTGAGGTGATGGGAAAAATTGTGGCGGACATTAACTCGGCCATGGAAACGGGTGATATATGAGTTGGAGAAAGCAAAAGTTAAGCTGCATTTGCTTCAGAAAGAGGGGCTATTATCAAACCAAAAAAAAGTAAGCAACAACCAGATACTAATAGTTAGTTTAAAGGAGCCTTCTAAGTCCACCAAATAGAAAGTAAAAAGCAAAAGACAAACACGCATCGAGAAGCAAAGAGAAAACTTTTTTAAATTGAATTGGTGATATTCACAATTTAAACAATTAACACTATTTAAGTAGCAGTCGAAAACTAGAGGAAAAATACGTCCAGATTGATTTATTTTAAGGCAATGTTAAAACAATTTGTTTAGACTTAAGTAGAAATGCATTTTGCCAAAGGAATTCACAAACAAACAAACAAACGAAAGAAAAAAATCAGAAATGTAAACGCAAGCAAAATGCTTTTTATCGTCAATGTATTTGTCGTTGATTCGTATTTGTAATTTGTAATACGTATAGATAAGTCGTATGTGAAAGTCTGTCTAAATATTGTCTATGTGTAGTTAAATATTTGATACTTTTTTGTTTATTCGTCTGTTTTGATATACTCCAAAACTCGCTCTTTGAAATGCAATTATATACTCGCTATCTAAGAACCTATGAAAGACACAAATTAATATGCATATATATCCATGTACTTAAAACACTCCGAAATGACATTTCCTTTTGCTGATCTCCACAAAAAAGAAACAAAACCTTTTCCAAACCACACGCATATTAAATTGTTAAACCAGATTAGTTCACGCAAATTCAACAGGTTGATGATCCCTTTTTATACACAAATATTTATTTCTAATTATGTATTCCGACCTCAGCAGCGCCAAAGGCGTGGGGTTCAATAACCTTAAGCATTATTTATGATATTCTCAATTGTTTGAAATAGATATTTAGTATAAATACCCAGAACATATCATACAAATGGCTGGCAACACAATATCAATATAAATGTTAGTTAAATGGGACAATAATCTGTTCGCTTAACAAGGAAGAAAGATAAAATATTGTCGCACATATTTTGGATATTAAATTTGATGGAATTACAGTTATAGCTATTTAGGTTTTTAAAACATCGTGTATTTATTTGTTTAGAAAACAAATTTTTGTTGATTCCCAATAAAAAGCAACGATTATAATTATAAAACAACTCAACCAAAGACTTTAATTCCATAAATACGTTACTCTGCGCGCTTCTGTTCCAGTATTTGGTCACCTGCCTTACCCTCCTCCAGTTTCTGCTGCTTGAAGAGCTCGATAAGCTTCTCGGTGGCCGTTTGTGGTATGTCAAAGGGCTGTGATGCTTCCGTGCTGGGCAGCGTTTGACTGTTTGCATCGGGTGAGCGTAGCAGGAAGGGTGTCCAGGGTCCTTGTATGGACGGCACATCCGTGTGCCACATTTTGCGTAGACGCAGCGAGCTGGAGCTACCGTTCTGTGTCTTTAGCAGATCAATCCATTTGCTGATCTCATCCTGCGTGCTGTTGCGACAGCTCAGCCACTCGCGATCACCGTTTACTAGGGGATTTAAAGGGATAAGATTAGTAGCCCATTGAGGTACAGTGAGTACTTACAGTATTCGCCGACCAGCACAGGCGTGCGATGACGACGCGGCTTCACATAGACCACAATGCCGGGATTCTCTTTGGCAAAGTCCACCAAATGGTTTTCAATGAAATCCCTTAACGATAAACACACTTTTAGTTTACTTTTAAGTATAAGTATTTGTTTATTTAGGCTTACCGCATGCCACGGCTGGAGCCGTTGTTCTTGCAAAATTTCAACGTGATGCGCTGCAGCTGGCAGACGTAGCGGCCGAGTCCATTTTGTAGAGGTGCGCGTGGAAACCCGGATTTGAGAAA
Organism: Drosophila pegasa; assembly: GCA_035046225.1. Classification (NCBI taxonomy): domain Eukaryota; kingdom Metazoa; phylum Arthropoda; class Insecta; order Diptera; family Drosophilidae; genus Drosophila; species Drosophila pegasa. The sequence continues at coordinate 4,599,207 of JAWNOD010000076.1, read as the reverse complement.
CAGATGACTATTTGACATTTTAAATTGTTTTCAAATTGCAATAGAGCTGCAGCTGGTGTTGAAATATATACAATTTCTCAATTTTTGTAACCAAAAGCGACGTAACCGCACGCCGCACACAATATGTCAGCTGTTTCTGTTGCAGCTGTTAAACAGGGTTGCTTAACATAACGAAGAGAGAGAATTCGAGCGAAAACAGTGTTACAATAAGCCAAAGTCTATAAATATAATAAAATTGGGTAAGAAAATGATTTATTATAAAATAAATTCTATTTATTTCTATTTTTAAGTAACCATCTTAACTTGCAATTTAAAATTATTAGTAGGTGCTGCTTTACACAACACTTTCGTTGAGTTGGCACTTAAAATCAAATTCTGTGACACTGTGCGACCAGTTCTGTTGCTTAACATAACGAACATGCTGAAGAGTGCACAGTGCCCACATTTAATAGTAGGAAACGAAATTATAAATGATCAATAGAATTGAAAACGTTTGCATATTTAAATATATTTGTCATTGTATTTGTATTATTATTATTATTAGCAACTTTATCTATTGCTAAACGCGCTGCACTCTAGGGAAGTTGACACCAGAAAACCGGTTATTGTTGCCTGTGGGACACGGTGCGTCTAGCGCTCAACAGCCCTGCTTTATTTGCGCCTGATAACGGCGAAAAGCGGCACGAAAGAGAGACGGCGTCAATTCAAATGCAGCAGCGTCGCGTCGTTTTTCTTTTGAGTGTGGGAAAAGAAAAAATAGAAAACGTGCAACGTGTTAGTGTGGCTGCATTTCCAATAGATCGCAGTGCCTTATCAGTGAATTATTTAGCACAACAAAACGATAATGGCCACAGTGAGTACAAATTAGAGAATAATCTCGGAATTGCATTCAAGTAAACAATGTGCGTCGACAGACTTTGACAGGTTCAAAGTACCCAAAGCTTCACATGGCCGCAGCATCCAATGACGACGACGACGACGATGATGATGATGAGGAGGAGGAGGCAGATGAGTCTGGTTCGACCAGCTCGTTTAGCCTACAGGAGTGCATTAACGAGTTTCGTGCGCGTCGCATCAGACGCGTCTCCACGCAGAGTCGCGATCGCGAAATGCCAGCAGCTGGCGAGGAATCGAAGGGTGCTCCAGTACCAACCGCTAATACCACCGATGCGCATCTAATCAACCAGAATCTGTGCAACAAGGCGCAGGAGCGCAAGGGCAAGCCGTGCAAGAACGGCTTCTGCTATTGCTTCACCAGCGACAGCGGCGACTGCGCCTCGACGACGGCGTTGCCACGTGACTGGCACGTGCGACAGCAAAAACGCAGCAGGCGCTCCGAAAGCAATAAGGTGCGACCCCTAATGAACGCTTTCAAATTTACATTCGCTTTCATTAATACACTTATTATATATATATACATATATATACTAATTCATGTTGCGTCTCTTCGTACAGCAGGGCGTCGCACAGCCGCCACTGAATAATCTGAATGCTCAACAGCAGCGACAGCTGCCGAAGCGGAGTCTACAGAAGCAGCCAGCTCTCATTGCTGCGGGAACCACCTCCGTTGCTGCCAACCCTTTGACAGCAGTCAGCAGCTTGCGAGCTGTGGGCGACAATGCACCACTGATACACATCATTCAGGAGCTGCGCGACAATTGTGTCATATCCGAGGTGCGCGTTAATCGCGACAAGCTATCAGGCATCAGTCAGTCCTCATCAACGTCAACCACAACGGCAACCACTTCAGTTACATCATCCAAGCTAAAGGCAGCTGCTCCCAGAATGCGGCAGGCCGAGGCCATAGACTACCAGCCCACAGCGCCCGTGCTGTCCAACATAAGCGAACACGAGACGCCACTGGAGGAGAGCGAGCAGGCTATGCTGACGGAGCAAACCAGCCTCGCGGGCGGCAGCTTGCACTCAACTCGCCGCAGCTCGCGTCGCAGTTCCAGTGGCGGACGACTGCTCCAGAAGCGTCTCTCACAGGGCCAGGTGAACTTTAAGACGCACGACATGGAGCAGCCGCCGCCAAAGCCACCGCGCCGCAGCACGCAGAGTCTCGATGATAAATTCTCGTTATCGTCGCTGACCTCAACGACGCCTTCGGTGCGGGATGCCGAGCGCGTCCTGGATGAGTTTCTGCGCAAGCACGGCGTACAGCTGCCGAGCACACAAAAAGAAAACGTGCCCAAAGCCAAGACCAAGCGCAAATCCTATCCATTAGGTAAGTAGGAGATACAATATTAATGGAAAGGTGTGAGGCTAGATTAGCAATACTTTAATTACTATAACTAATTTCGTAGTTAGTTTAAATAATTATCGTTGATACCAAATTAAAATGCAACTAAAATTGTAGAAATAAAGTATATGAAAAAGCAACTCCTCTCCGATCTCTACAGTGAAAACTCTGTAAACGAAGAGCAACTCGATTTGCCCTTGTTCTTTCTACAGAGTTTTCACTGTACGATCTCTATCTCTATATATATCTCTATCTATTCTCCACATTTACAGCTGAAATCGAGAAACCGAGGCGTGTCAATCCACTGCCCAGCTGCCCCTCGCTGAGCGACATTGAGCGCGTGGTGGAGTCCAAGCGTGGCGCACATTATGCCAAAAATATACACTTGACCAGCAGGAAGAGCACTGTGGCCGATAAGCCCATAAAGGACTTTACCCTCGGCTGGACTGAACCAAAAATCAATGATATGCTAAACTATGATATAGCCAAACGATCGCAATTCAAGACAAATGCTCCAAAGCCAGCGCCACAGGTGGCCAATATAGGTTGGCAGGAGCCGGTGGTGCCCAAGATGTCGCTGGACACAGTTGATGGCGTTAGCAGTAACCTGGCCGTCAACATGGAGCAGAAGCATACGCCTATTAAATATCCACGTCTGCCCAAGCAGAGCAGCCAGAAATTCATTTGGAGCGAACAGCTGCGTAATTTGACGCCCTGGAGTGGCAGCAAGCAGCGCACAGGATTACGCAAGAAGTCCAAGAACTTTTTGAACAATTCCAAAAAGAAAATCCTGCGCTTTGTCTCGCCCAAGAAGAGCAACCAAGAGCAGTTGGAGCGGGAGCATATCCAACGCCATCGACCCACTCCGCGTCTCTGTACAGTAGGCGTGCAGACCAGCTCCATATCGCAATTGGATCTGCAGTCACAGTCACCTCCGGGCAGCTATCATTCTCCAGTACAAACGACGCCAACGGCCACCACCAGTTCCGCCCGACAGCCCCAATACAAGGATAGCTCCGAGCAGCCCTATTTCGACTTCGAACGCAAAGTGAAGCCGCCAAAGCAGCCGCGTGCTCAGCGTCCACGCAAGTTGAACTTTCAAGGCGAGAGCAGTGCAGCACCCGCTGCCACCTATCGCTCATTTCACAAGGATCTAGATCAAGATGTCACCATCACTAAGATGGGCTATTTGCTGGGCAACATACGAGCCAAATTGGAAGCTAGCGATGAGCGCGCCATTCGTGCATTTGGGGTGAGTTTGCTTAACTGGAATCACCAAAGTTCCTCCTTAGCGTTTTATCTATTTACAACAAATTTTGGTGGCATTTATTCTTAAGTTAGGAAGACATTTAAATGCTAGGCCAGAGCAAAGATAGCTCCGAGCGCATAATGATCAGAACCGAGATAGTGGTTGGGTATCATGCCCACATTGGCGCAGCACTGGATCGTTGGCAGTTGATAAACGCTTAAGATATCCAACTTTTGCTTGCTCTTCGGGCACATTGAGCGCAGGATGTAGTCGACGGTGATCCATTCGTCTTGCAGCGTTGACGCCGTGTAGTCGCCGCAATCTACTGCCTCAAAGTTAAATGCGGAGGGATCGGCATCCTTGCTCAATAGCAGCTGCATGGGTGTCGTATGCAGTTCCGAGTTGAAGTCCCCCGTCAGAATGACGGGCGTTACATTCTCCGAGGAGTCTGTGGCGAAGCAGCGCAGCTCTGAGAGCAGCTTGCTCACCTGTGCGCAGCGCACGTCGTCACGACGTGGATTATATAGCAGGTGCGTCGTGGCCACAATCACTTCATTGGCAGCCTCCTTGGTGTTGTTCGCTTTCTTTAACCGAAATTTGGCTAACAGAGCCACATTTTCACGATTCAGCAGCGGGACATTTGGATCGTAGAGCTCTACGGCCTGTTCCTTGAGCAGCTGCAGCTTGCTGGCGTCGTATATAATGGCACAGCCGTCGGTGCGGCTGCCTGTCTTCTTTTTGTAGACATATTCCAAGCGCTTGCCACTGCTGGCCTGCAAGCGCTGCACCAGCAAGGGCAAGTGATCGAATTGCATCTCCTGCAGGCAGAGTATGTCCGGATCCAATTTGTGAATCTCGCGATGGATGTTCTGCAAGCGCTGTCGCCACGTCAGCCACTCCTGCTTGATGTTGACATAGAGGAAGATGTGTTCCATCAACAGGTCCTGGGCGAGTATGTTGTACGACAGCAGCTTAATTTTGGATAACGAATTAGCCTCATATTTCGATGTTAGCGTCCATCCGCGATTGAAATCGTAGCGTTGCTCCATTTTTTGGCTTGGCTGGCGCCTACTATACAAACTATTGCGTACGAACTGTAGTCTCATGCTTAGTGGTCGGAATCGGAACTTATACATCGAATACGATAGCTACAGAGCGATTGGATTCCCTATTCCTACCAGAAAACTATAAACAACGCCAGCCAATGCCCGTCCTACTAATGTTATTTTGACATTCGCATTGTAATGGCTTTTGCCATTCACACAGAACGATAACTGTAATTGTTATCGAACATTCTGACAACGTGCGCGCGCACTATCGGAAAAGGTTCATTTATTTGAATTTACTCACAAGTAATCGAAAATCATGAAAATTGAATTAATAAACTATTTAATTGTAATTTTACTTAATATTATTATTTTTTTAATAAAAACTTGACTTACACATATTTTAGGGAAGCTCACGTGTGACGCCTGAAGATCAATTGGACAATTCGGAACCGCCGTCGGATAGTTTTGATTGCATAGATGCGCCCAACAGACGATTGGAACACTCAACAACATCTATGCCACGCCAGCATCGTACTCTGGAGCGTGAACCAATATACTCTGAAATTGAAGAGGATTGCATGCTTATCAGCGGCAGTCCACAATTCGATGTGCGCACGGAAGCGCATCTCAAGGTGCCAACAACACCTACACCTAGACCTACACCAACACCTACGGCTACGCCCACGCCCACGCCCACAACAACTGCAACGGCGACTGCAACAATTAGTGAGCCAACATCCATGCCTTCGCCTGTGCCACTCTATGCCCAAGTTAAAAAGGCCAACAAGACGCCATCGAAGACTACGCCCGTTAAGGCTGCATCTCCACCCCGAGCACTGGGGCAATTTCTGCAGGAGTCCTTGAAGAACGGCAGCTTCTTTCAGTTTATGCCGCTGCCCGATGAGCCCACCAGCGAGAGCTCCTATGTCATGTCCAACTCGAATAGCATCTCGAATCAGGCGACGCTGCCGATGCACCAATCGCTGAACAACATCAACGAGCAGCATTCGCCGCCCAAAAAGAATCGTAATCTAAGCAAATCGGAGCTGTCGCTGCAGCGCAGCGAGATATTCCTAGAGAATCTCTGTCGCAGCGAGATTGTGCTGGACCCCGATGATAATGTGCGACTGGAGAAGGTACAAAATGTGAGTAGAAAACGAAGTTAATATAGAAATTTTATTCATAATAAAATATCCTCTTCACAGACTTGCCTCAGAGCACAACCAACTGCCGATGATGTCTCGTATGATATGCCAGTAGAGCTGTATGAGGACTATATGCTTGATGAGCGCAACGCCAGTGGCAGCTCCTTTGCTACCAAATATGGATCTGTGCAGCTGGAGCCGCCGCCTCCATCCTCAGATAACCAGAGCACACCAAAGAAACAACAACAGCAGCAGCAGCAGCGCTTTACGACTAAGGTAGAGATTTTTGTTGATACTCATTAGCCAAACACGCACACACAATTTTCGCTGTATATATATGTCATCAAATCCCTGTACAGTTACAACACGCATTATAAATTAGTTATAAACAAACAACAAAAACACTTTCTGCCTGCTTCTTCTTCTTCGCCTTGCCAAACACATTTCACTTAGTTTAGTATATGCTAACCATTGCCTTGCGCCCGATTTATTTTAGCCCAGCATTGATATCAATGATGGTCCGTCAGTGCCAGGGCACACTGTGAGCCAGAGTTGTCCGACTACACCGCAGCAGCAAGAGCAGCTGCCACCGTTGAAGGCCACGCACAGCAGCCTGGGTGAACTGCCAGCGAATGAGAGCCAGCTGTTGTCCATGAGCACAATGGCGCGCTACCGCCTGTTGAAGGATGCAGTGCGTCGCTCGTATCGCAAGGGTAGAGACTTCTTGCTGGCCGAGAAGCAACGGCTCGCTCAGAATCTGAGCATGGCCCGCGATCAGTCGAACCAAACGGAAACGGAGCTGGACAGCAGCAGCTACTATGCCAGCTTCAATCTCGATTCGCTGCTCAATGAGTCGCTGTCTACGAAGGAGCAGCTGGCGCAAGCTGTCAGCATCTGCCGGCAAATGCCCGAGCTGGAGATCTCGCCTGAAATGGTGGAAGCGGAGCGTCTGCTGCTCTTCAGCGCGCTGAGACAAAAGACGGCGCCGCCAATCCCGAGCAGAGAGGCGACTCTAGCTGCGCGTCAGCAATCGCAGTGCCTGCTCCTGGACGGCCTGCACCTGCCTGTCAAGTCGGATGCTAGCCAGGATATGTTCTTCAACTACTACTACATCTGCACCATCGAGTGCGAGGGACACATACGCTCCACCCAATCCATTGAGTGCCAGCATGGAGCTGCAATCTTTCGCGATTGTGGCCTGGAGTTCTATAGCACCGGGGAAGCGGAGGCGTTGGAGCTGCGCTGTCAAATTTTCATGCTGCGTCTGCGCAAGGTGTCGACGCTGTCGCTGGAGCCGTCCAACAAGCTGGTAGATGTATGCCTGAGTTTCTGCTCCTAATCTTTATTCATACATAATTCTTACTTTTAGAAACGCGGCAGTGGCAGCCTTGGCTCCAACAGCTCCTCCAGCAGCTGCTCACAGATTGTGTCACGCTTTCGTCTGCACGCCTCCTTTACGCTGAAGGCCTCGGATCTGGTGCCCTACGAGCTGGTCTCCAATGAAACGCAACCCGGGGACAAACTGTGGCTGCGCACCTCTCGCACCTGGCAACTGCCGCTGACGCCGCACACCAAATCCACGAACCTAATGCCGCAAATCCAGCTGAGCGGACGCGTGGAGTTGCGTTTGCCCAAGTCCCAGTACGCAGGCTATCTGAATGTGCAGGACACGGATCCGCGAAACAAGCACAATTGGAATCGTCGCTGGTGCACGCTGGATGGACTGCACCTGGCCGTTTGGCAGTACGAACACAATCTCAGCGAGCAGCCGCCGCTGCTGTCGTTGCAGCTGGGCGAGTGCAGGCAATCGCAGCTGGATGTAGCGCCACGCGAACTGTGCGCTCGTGCGCGCAGCTTTTGGCTGCAGTGTCCCAATGGTGAGGCCTTCTTTGCGGCGGATACCCAGGCGGAGCTGGTCGAGTGGCTGCGCAGACTGAACGAAACGTTGGCCTTCACCAAGCGCTGGCTAAGTGCCTCTTAGCAATTAGTTAATATAAGTTATATATTATTATTACATATTTGTGTTTAAGCGGTGCCTCTTAGCAATTAGTTTATATAATTATATTTTTATATATAATTAGTTTAAGGTTTTAGAATTGTTTTTTTTTTTGTTAACTGAAGTAATTTGTTAGTTGTTTATTGGCAGCTGCTACATATGCATTATCTATATATATTCCAGACTTTGTCTAGTCTAAGCCACAGTCATCTTTAGTCAGCGAAAACTTGCCAAGAGAAACATTCCTCGACTGAAACGTGTTGAAATTCCATTGAAATATCAATTCATTAATATTTTTGTGCATTAGCTATTATATAATAATATATATTTAGGTAAATATTTAGGTGCACAACAACAACAACAGTTTATTACATACATAATTTACATGGATTATAATAATTTAAAGAGAGAGATATATATAGTATGTTATATTTGTGCGGATTACAATATGATACATAGTGTTAAATAATTTGTATATAATTTATATTTTAGATAACTCTCACGGCTGACGCATTAGATATTTTGTTAGTTATGTATATATATATATATTATATATGCTTTGTAATTCCATTTGCTCGATTACGGTGCAAAACATAGGTGTTGAGGTTATCTTTGTTGTGGTAATTTGTTTTGTCCAGCAATTTACATACTTAAATTGTATAATTAATAAATTACTACTATTGGTTTTTCATCGATTTTGATATCAAAAAAACTGCCTATTGTTTTGATTTTGGATTTCTGTTTCACTGCTGCTCTATAGATTCTAGATCTTGGTTCTATATATTATTCACTATTTTCTTTGATTTTTGTTTATTTTTCTTGGATATGCCGATACGCCTCTCAGATATATGTTGTTGCTGCTTGTCGAGAGCTCTTCCGGGTTTTCTCTAATCGTATAATACCTCAAGCCAAAACATATTTCCACACGCGATTCGTCTGGTGGTTGGTGCCCGTCTCCGTCACATAGAGGGCTGATCCATTCACGCTGACTGCTATGGAGTGGGGGTTCTTGAACTCGCCCCAATGCCCAATAATAGTCTCGGAGCGTGGATCTATGGTGAAACCACGCACGGGCAGCATCGAGGTGGGTCCGTTCACAGCAAACACAATGTCGCCATAGCCACTGACGCCAAAGACGCGACCCAGATCCGGTTCCTGGATGGTGGCAGCCGGTTGACCCTCGCCATGCGACGACTTAAGGCCAGCTCTGCAAATAATTGAAATATTTAATATTTAATTTATCTTTCATAATTGTCTTATCTATTCTATTATATCTTTCTAATCTTTGCTGTTATCTTATAATATATATTCTTCCCTTCTCAATCCCCATGTTCTCAATTTTAATTTTTCATTTTTGCTTTCTCACTTCTCACTTTAAACTTCTCTCTGTCTTTCTCTTCCAACTTCACAATTTCCCTCTTATTTTCCTTCTATCGATTCTCTCATCTCTCTCTAATCTTCCCTTTTATCTTTTCTCTTATCAGCTCTAGCTTCTCTTACTTGGGACACACAACACGCATGTTTTCACGATCGGCAATGCAGAGTAAGTCCAGGTGCTCCAATAGGGTAATGGCATGTGGCACCTGTAAGGACAGGAATTCTGCAAGCATTTGCAATATTAAAATTTATTTCGGCAAATAATATTAAGTATACGCACCCGGTGGCTGTGGAATGCTGCGCAGCAGTTTACCAGCGGCATTAAACTTAAGTATGCGACTGTTACAGTAGCCATCGGCTATGAAGAACTGTAAGATAGAGACAGCATTAGTATAGGGCTGCATTAAAGACGAGCTATAGCTACCTCGCCTGTTGTGGCCACAGCTATGGACGTGGGCTTGCACAGATGCTTGATGGAGGAGCCTGGTCGGAAGCGCTTGCCTATGACCAGCTGCGGCTTGCTCTCAAAGGGGCGGAACTGTAAGTGATAAATAGGTAAGGCCATATTTTATTATGTATTCCATTAAAGAGGTCACCTTAAAGGCCTGATGCATGGCCACATCGGTTATCCAGTAATTGGCATGCGCATCTATAGTCATGCCATGCGGCATATAAAACATCTCCGAGCCCCAGCCGGTCTTGATGGCGCCCGTCTTTGGATCCAACACATAAATTGTCTTCTCCTTAATGGGTCCATACTCAATTAGGTAGTATATGTTGCTCTCATTAAAGGTGCTGCAAGGGGATGGAGAAAGAGGGTGAGTGTGTGTGTGCCACAAACACTTGTTAGTGTGGACAGCTGTTGACCTACTTAACGTCCCAGTATCGGTCAGCGCGATGGAAAATCACGGGATTGCCTTCCGGGTCCACAGAAACGGCTGTGACCTGGCCAAAGCTGTGCTGATCCGTGGGCCAGTTCTCGACAAGCACGGGAACAGGCACACTAGCTGCAGGTATGGGCACATTGTCGTAGCTGCGTTGATTCTGCAGCGCCACTTCATCGCCCGCCAAAGGCATTGGCTTGCTCTGCCAAAGGGAGACAGAGATGGGGAGAGAAAGAGTGAGAGGAGTAAGGCTATAATAATAGTGCTGCAACCTACCTCCATGCGTCGCTTGATGAGCTCCCTGACCTCATCGAAGAAACGCTCGTTGAGGTTTAAGGCCGCCTCTGGCAGGTGGTTGCCCCCAATCGCAGAGATTTCGGCCAAGCCAAGCGCCAGCAGCGCCACGAAAAAATATCCTTGCATGCTATGAGTTCTCGAGCTCTGTTTACTATTTTTCTTCTATTTTTTTTATAAATCTGCGAACTGCACTGCTGCTCGTTTATTTGCACACACTTTTCTAACGCTTTGCCTGCCTTAACATCTGTTGGAGTTGTCTATATGTTGAGCTGGCAATAACTGAAATCACTCGGGGCCAACATACGCACGGCACCTACGCGTTTCGCTTTCATTGCAAACGCATGCGCCTCACCTGCACTGTGGTTCGCACACGCCAAAACCAGCTGCAGTTTATATGACGACGAGAGGCGCTCACGGCTTGCACCACTGTGGCACGAACACAGCTTCAGGCGCGTTGATTGAAATACGTTTTATTGATTTTCCAATTGGCCAGAAAAAATGAGCGCCAAAAGTTAGGCAACAGCAAAAATGGCCGCAAATACTCGATAATTTTATTGATGCACAAATCGATAACACAAGATCCTAGAAAGAACTAACTCACACAGGCAGTCGTGTAAGTATTTTTGTTTGCAAATGTTCGATAACTTTATTGATGCACCCAAATCGATAACACAAGATCCTAGAAAGAACTAACTCACACAAGCAAGCGTGCAAGTATTTAGTGCATGAGAGTGCTTCGAACTTATCGATATTTAATACTGCGCAAATAGCTTCAGCTAATGGCCGATAATTAAATCTTGATAAATTCAGAAGCACAAAAAGTTTTATTTATTTTACTAATATTTGTAACGAGCATGTGATGGCTTTGGCTGCCATTTTAGAATATTTGTTGTAGGCCACTCGGGTAACGGTTGCATACTATCAGCAGTCAGTGTAGCTGCCGTTGGTGCTTGTAAATGTTATTGTTTTTGTTATTGTTGTTGTTGTTTTTGTTGTTGCTGGTAAGTTAACTGTTATGATATGTTTGACGTCACGCACTCAGCGCTCGACGGTGCCCAGCGCCAGTTGGGTCCAAATATAACCGGTATCTGTCATCGAGCAATACGCATTATAATAGCGTCCTGGCGAGCTGTAAAGAGACAGATTGACCCGAGATTAGAAGAGATTACTGATTAGATATTTTTATGGCACACATACCGACAATAGGAATACTGTGGGCACCTGCAGCGAAACAGATTTTGGAACTCCTCCTTGCACACCTCATTCCACCAGCAGGTGCGCTAGAAATGAATACGTAAATCCAAGTGGAGATCTATATTGGATCAATTGATACCTCAGTCATGTAGCCGTGGACGCTCTGGTCCGCGTAGCGTTTGTTGGAGCTGCGCCCCTCCTCGTTGGCGTGCAGCGGAGTCAGCGCCACGAGCAGCACCAGCATGAGCAGCAGCAGCCAGCCTCCATGTCCGCCCCGTGCTCCGTTTCCACCATGTCTGGGCCGGCTGAACGTCACAGACAGCGCCTGCAAAGCGAGCACAGATAACAAAATAAAATACGCACAGTACTAGCAGCCCTTTATTTAGTCGCACCTCTTGCATTGCGTTGCGTTTCGTAATTGATGTTTTTGTTATGCTGTTTTCGCCTCCTTTTCGCGTATCACATGACGCAGGAGCAGACCCAGAGACACACACACAGTCACAGACACAGTCACAGATAACCCTCGCACTCACACACAAACGCGGATAGCGAGTTGCCCGCTGTTTTGGCTTTGGCCTACTTTTGGGCGTCGCTCGGCTTCGACTCGGATTCCCCATATTTCTCGCACACGCACAAAGACACACATAGACGCACACACACACATATGCGTGAATCGTGGACCAATCGTGGGGGGGCTGCTGGTGGTGTGGTGCATACAAATACAGGGTGTTTCGGCTATGAAACATAAACAAATTGACAGGGGTAGGCAGAAAGAGAGAGAGAGAGACAGAGAGAGAGAGAGAGAGAGAGAGAGGGAGAAAGAGAGAGAGAGAGTGAGAAACAGAGAGAGAGAGAGAGAGAGAGAGTGAGAAAGAGAGAGAGAGATGGAAAGAGAGAGAGAGAGAAAGATGGAAAGAGGGAGATGGAAAGACATAGAAAGAAAGAAACAGATGGAAAGATACGAGATAAAGGACGAGTATGAGTAAAGAAAGCTTGGAGAGTTTAAAAGAGAATAGAAGGCAGAGAGATTGGATGGCTTACGGACTATTGAGTAAAGACACAGTCATAGAAAAGCAATCAAAGACAAGAAAAACCATAATAATATATAAATATATAATATATAATATATAAACATCAAATATCTCTACATACCTATACACCTCATTTAATCCCAACAAGTTTCTACAGGAAGATCAATTAAAATACTCAAATACTAATTTGGATGTTTATTAAAATAAGAAATCAACGACATCTTCGACACGTCACAGCATTCGCCTCACAGACGCAGCGTGACTCAGCAGGCGCTGCCCAAAATAGTCTCAAAACTCATTTATTTGCCAAAGTATTTTAATGGGTGGCATCAAATGATTTTCAACAGGTTGAATGGCTAAAATATTTCCTATCGAGCGAATGTAAGGCCGTATATAAGTAGCTGTTTATGTCTATGGGAACAGCAGGAAATTAATGTAAATAAAACTTGTTTCTGGCAACATCTAAGACTTTGGAGATGCCATAAAAAATGGCTTCGTGCGAAATGTGCGAAAACATTTGGCCAAATGTTCGAGTACATTTGCCTCTGTATATATGCCTGTGGTATATATATGTTATTAAAAGATTATACAAAATAATTGCATGCATCGCAGAGACTTGTTTGAACAGCATTTTCCCAATGGTCTGTGGAACATTTAAGATCTGTATAGAAATTTCCATGCATAGGCGTCAATGCAGACGTCTTTCCCCAACAAAAAAAGAGAGGAAACAAGCAGACAAACAAGAAAAGTCTTAGCAAGGATATTAAGTATGCACAGCAGATATACCCTATAAGAAATATATAAAAAAAAAGTGCGTAAATGTAGCGAAACACTTAAAATAAATTCTTTACAAATATATTAGAAATATGCATCAAGCATTTTTTTTCTATATAATAATACAATATTTTTAAAAAATTAAATTTATCTAAATTTTATCAATTTAATTAATCAGAAATATATTTAATATATATTTTGTAACTTATAAATATATTCAAAAAATATTATATTTTTCTATTATTTTTTGAAAAACTTCCAAAAGTTCGTTTGAAATTGTTTTCTAAGTACCCATTTACAGGGTATATTTGAAGTTTCTTTGCACACCCAATATATTTGGCCAAACACGAGATATATATGGCACATAGTCATAAATATATATGCTTCTATATATATAGATATAAATTCATGTGGATGACGCTTGGCTAAATTTAGATGGCAAATACATTTTCATATTTTTAGCACATAGAGAGGAAAATGTAAACAGTCGAATGCGATGCTATAAAACTGAGCAGATCTCCCGAAATGTTCCACAAAAACGTTGCAACCGCGAAACGGAGAAGACGAGAAAAAATTCCTGAAATTTGTGATCAATTGGATTAATTAGCAAAGGTACGAAAGGAAATCAAAATTTAAAAAAGAAAAAAGAAAATATAAAATGAAAATCTTTTGGGACTATAACTGAACTAACTGAAAGATGTGCATTATTGGCCATTAGCTTGATCTTCTTTTCTCTGCTTCTAATAGATGTCCGTAGTACCCCTAATGTTCCGTGATTGGTGGGATGACCTCGACTTTCCAATGCGCACCTCGCGCCTGTTGGATCAGCACTTTGGCCAGGGCCTGAAGCGCGATGATCTTCTGTCATCCGTTTGGAACTCCCGCCCCACTGTGCTGCGCTCGGGCTATCTGCGTCCCTGGCAGCGCTCCGTCAACAGTCTGCAAAAACAGGAATCGGGCTCCACGCTGAACATCGACAAGGAGAAGTTCGAGGTGATTCTCGACGTGCAGCAGTTCTCGCCCAACGAGATCACAGTGAAAGTTGCGGATAAATTTGTCATAGTCGAGGGCAAGCACGAGGAGAAGCAGGACGAGCATGGCTTTGTCTCCAGACAGTTCTCCCGACGCTATCAGCTGCCAGGTGGGTTTCACTCGGATTTTCCTTGTGCTCCCCTATATTATATCTAATTAATTTCCTTTTCCATTTCAGCTGATGTCAATCCAGACACAGTCACCTCCTCGCTGTCCTCGGATGGTCTGCTGACCATCACAGCGCCCATGAAGACACTGCCGCCGCCTGCCACGGAGCGCCTAGTGCAAATCACACAGACTGGCCCCTCCTCCAAGGAGGACAATGCCAAGAAGGTCGAAACTACAACGCAATAAGCCAAATGGACTATTAAACTACTTGTTGACTGTTATTATTTAAACAAGCCTTACGAACAATTTAAAGTTTTTTTTTTTATACTAAAATGTGAATTAGAATAAGTTTTTATATGATTATAATATTGGAAGTCTTTAATATATATAGCATGAAAAATTTAATTTTATTTGCTAAATGTAAAACTGCTGAAGAAAAGCTAAAAATACAATAATTATTTTTGATATTTTTTAAACAATTTATTGGAGAACTAAAAATTATTATAAATATAAATATTTTTAAACATGATAAATGTTGAGAAAGATAAAAAAGCTTTAAATAAACAAAAAAAATTGTAATATGTGTAAAATAATGTGTAAAAACTGTTAACTACTAAAAATATATATAAAAAAATATTGAAAAAAAAAACATTTTTTTAATATAGAAAACAAAAAAGTCAATATATATTAAAAAAAAAAATAAAATAGATTTAGAGTAGAAAAGAAGTTTTATGGTAATAAATTTGATGCATGTCAAAAGCGACTTAAGTCATCAAGTATACTTATCTACCATGCCTCCTTCTGTCACAAAAACATTTTAAGCTGCATTGCCATTTCCCTTGGGTGCGGAGTATAAAGACGTACAAACCCGGAATTAATATTATATACAAATATTAATCATGCAAACATACAAAATCAAAGAAATGTAAATTTATTTTATGCATATGGAAAGCACAACTTGCAGGTAAAAACTTGCTGATTTTTTAAAATATAAATAATGAAAAGAGCTTTTAATATATTATACCTATTCCACAAAGAATATTTAAAACTTCTGAACTTCATATAAGACACCAAAAGTGATCAATCCAATCTCGTTTAGAATATAATTGTATCAGCTGTAATGCTAGTCAGTTCCTTTACTAATTGCATCAGCCTCTATAAGAGCTATCTATAGCTCATGTACTCACAGCTGATCGTATTTATTATTCACACAAAATATTTAAATTTATTTCGAAATTGTTATCCGTATAAAATTATCAAACAAACTAAAAACTTTAAAAACCGAGCATTTATGTATGTGTAATGTAGATATATCATTTCTTTGCTGCATCGGGCGCCTTGGTGTCCGTCTTAGTCTTTAGGTTCTTAAGTTGTTCCTTTTGCTGGAATGGAAAAGGGGATTTCAATGAATATGCATTCAAAGTTCAACTGGCTACGCAAACCTTTCGAACCACTCTCTTCTATAGAGACTATATATATAGTCTATGTATTGTTTACCGACCTGCTTGTGGAAGAACTCCTCCTCGCGAGCAGCTTCCATTTTGCCAAATGAGCCGCCAGCTTCGCGTATGGAGCCTCCAGCACCGCCGCCTTTGCCCGCACCACTGCCCAGCTCACCCACGTGCGACATTTTCAAGTGTCTAACAAATAAGTAAAGAAATGGAATTATATATTATATAATTTGACAAGAGAGATCGCTTATGCAATCTAGTATTTATGTGTGACACTTACTGAATTTGTTTTGGATACAGATGTGGACTGATGCGACGCAGTGTAAACATATCGATTTATATACCGGCAGCTAATGTAGTATATTACTCTTATATATATATAAATATATATGTTATTATGTATATATCTATATATATCTCTCTATTGGGGCGATAATATACGATGAGTGATTGTTGCGCTTTATTTCATGGTATGATGAAAATCTCAGCTGCTTGTGCATTGGCCATTCCGATGGGATTGCTTTACGTGTTGTTGTTGTTGTTCTTGTTGTTGTAGGCGAGCCCTGCCAACTCGTGTAGAAACGGCCGAATTTGAAGTGGAGGCGCTGCTCTGTTGCCTGGTGCAGAGCAGCCGAACGAAACGAGTAACAACATGAAAAGACGTCCAAAGGCAGCTGAAAATGATATAGAAGTGTGTTTGAGCTTTCGTTTTTTTTTTTGGTTTGGCCAAAAAGAAAAGCGCCTAAGGCTCCTCCTCGTCGGCGGGATCGTCCTTGCCGCCGCGATTGATCAAGACCTTTAGGCACTCGGTGCTCTGAGGGAGTAAAGTAAAGTATATATATATATAGGGATGATATGGGTTCCAGCTACGCACCTCATTCATGAAGAATGCCTCCTCATGTATGTCCTTGTATTTGTTAATACAAGTCGTATTGTAGAGCGCAGCGTGATCTAGTGTACGTTGGTACTCCTCGTATTTGCGCATATAGTCGGCCGTCTTCGAGGACTCGATGTGCTGGCGTATGTTGGACATCAGGCCGTGATTGATCGAGCTGAAGTACTCCTCCTCCTTGATGCCGCCTTGCAGCTTGCCCAGGCCGCCGCCCAGTAGGAAGACAGTTGCCGGGAAGATGCTCTTCGACTCTGAGTAACGTCTGCAATGGGAGGGGGGAGGGGGAGAGTGCCGTTAGGATTCACTGGAGCTGGCGAGGATTGGGTGCACTTACGCGAAATTTTGAATTGACGCTTGTGTGCGTAGAAACAAACCAGCGGGGAACATTTTTGCGTCTTTGGATAACTTATATATATATATATATATATATGTACGTATATATATAGTTGAAAATATTATATATATTGAAATATAAATATATATATATATATAAATATATTTGAATGCTTGATTCGATTATAAAAACTTTCTGGCTTGTTAACAAAAGCTAAAGGCATCTAAATTTACTGTCAGAGAAGGTAGATCAAAATAAAAAATTTTGTAAAATGAAAGTAGCAATAAAAAAAAACAACATCACAGAACTCCGCGAAAACTACATCCCGATATCGGTAAGTCCTATCTACAATTAAATCGATTCTTATTGCTCGTGATTGCGTAGATTAGTAGTACAAAAAAAAAAAGTAATACATCTGATATATGTATATATATCTACTAAAATTCTCCAATGCGTCCATTCAACAAAGACATCCAGCCAGTGGTGATCAAAGGAAGACGTCAGTCGAAACTGGAGGCGCCCAAATCAAAGTCAGCTGCGGCTGCGCTCGTCAAACGCAAGAACCGCAATGCGCGCAGGAAGAGCCACTATCAGCATCATCTCAATAGCAGCAACAGCAACAGCAACAGCAACAACAACAGCAGCAGCAGCAATACCAACAGCTGCAGCAACAACAACGATGATATTGATGAGCATGAAAATGTCATTGGCCATCATGACGAAGATGTGGCCAAGGAGCCGTGCCAGTTCGTGCCTGTGCGTCGCAAGCCGTTGGGTGAATATCTGAATCTGGAGGGGACAACAGCAGCAGCAACGGCAACGGCAGCGGCTACGGCAGCAGCTGCAACGGCAGCGGCAGCAGCAGCAGCAGCAGCAGCAGCAGCAGCAGCGACAACGACAACAATAACAACAACTATAACAGCAACGCCATCGTCATCAGTGCCAACGGCGGCATTGCAGGGCATGCGGATGAGCTACGCCGCCGCCGTGCAGACTGGCTTGGGTGTGAAGGTGATGATATCGCCGCGTCTAAAAAAACTGAATAATACTAAGCCTGGCAGCAAGGCTCAAAAGGCCAACAATAACAACCATCATAATAGTAACAACAGCAACAATAATAATCAAAATAACAATAGCAAGATAACGGCTGACACAAAGTTTCGGATATTCGATGAGCAACCCAATAAGCCGCATATAGTTCGAGTCGATCCAAAGGTGTTCCGTGCTGACGTCGAGGCTATGAAGGCAAATGCACGCTTGAAGACAGCCAAGGCGAAGAAGGCAACGACAGCAGCAGCAGCCACAACTAAGCCCAAAGCTGAGCCGGATGATGCTGAGATCAAGGCGCTTGAGTTGGAATTCAAAAGACTGGCATGCAATGCGGCTGGCGCCGATGCCGTTGGGGCGAACGTGATGCAGACGGCTAGCACTTTGAATTCAATTCAAGACAATTCACTGTCAGCTTCAAATGACAGCCCAGGTCCAAGCCAGGAGGAGCAGCAGCCGGAGCAGCCGCCGCAGCAGCCCCCATCGCCGACATTTGTGGATTCGATTAGCTATTTGAGCTTTCATCAGGAGCGATTGCAGCGGATAGTCGAAAATCAAAGCATTTGCGTCATTTGCCTACAATCGCCAGAACCAATGAAGGTACCACAGTTTGAGGACAAGCATTTTAAATATCTCGAGGAAGCTTCACTTTTGGCACAAAATCGCACCATGCTACGCTTATGGCTGAACTCTGATCAACTGATATGCTAGTAAACATTTTTCAGACAGATAAATTTTTAAAGTTATATTAGTTATATTGTGTGTTCTAAGTTATGCCTGTTGACGAAAAACTAAATTGAAATGCAACGGCCAACAATAAACTTGGCCTGCCCATGCAATGGCCGGTAAAATAGTACATAAGTTTCTATTGACGAAAAATACTGCATCGATATATATCGATATATTGTTGGTATATCTCCACATATATTAATTTGTGTGTAACATGGCCTGGTCACATTGTATTTAGGTTGATTATTTTCCTTATTTTGCGTGTGTAACAATGTTGTGTTGTGAAAAGCGCAATTTGATTGCAATGCCTATATAGTTAGTCGAGCAGCTAGTGGCCCATGTGCATGGCAACAATAATGTTAACCGTTTGACGGCATTATAGCAACTGCATGGCAGCGCCTGTCTAGCCAAAACAGCAGCCCCAGCACAAACTGAAGGCGTGTGAACGCAGCGAGCTAGCGAGCGAGCGAGAGGAGCGGTGTGTGTGTGTGTGTGGAGTGTGTGAGGAGTGAGGTGTGAGGAGCGGAGCGCAGCGCGTTTTCTGTGTGTTTTGTGTGTGTATATAATGGACAAGTTAAAAAACAACAACAAAGAACATGCAGTTATTGCATCAATTGAGTGCTCCTATACCAACGCTGCTGACACCGATGTCGATGTGGAGAGCAACAAGAGCACGCCCACACCGTATTTTACGCCCCTCGAATATCTACAGACCTCCTTTGAGTTCCCATCGCCAACGACTCCAGCAGCAGCAGCAACGGCAACGGCAACCGCAGCAGCGACATCTGATGTATGCGATGAGGAGCCGCTGTATACACCGAAGCAGTTTACAATTTGCAATCCCAAGCAACAGCAGCAGCAGCCGCAGCAATTGCCGCAATCGCCGACGACGCTGAATCGCAAATTCAAGCGATTTTCTTTATACGATCGACGTTCGTGTTCGCCGCAGGACGCGGGTCGTATATTTGCCAATAAGGAGAATACGATACCAAAAAAATGCGGCACCGATAACGATCACGATAGTTTGTATTTATCGAAAAGCGAACATAACTCACCCACAATCCTTTTTAGAGATGACAGCTCAACGACGACAACAACAACTACAACAACAACATCGACAGCAACAACAACACCAAATCTCCTCAACGATTCGGGCCGCCTTAGCTACTCGCCCAAACTGCTCGCGTCCATAAACAATTTGAATTTGAACAACTCGTTGAGCGGCTCCCCGCTCAACATCATCAATTCGGCTGGCTATAAAAATGGCAACTTCTTTCGCTTTCCCGAGATCGATCATGTGGTGCAGGATATGGTGGTGCTGCAGTCGCCACCGACTGCTGCCCTGGCCGCCGAGGAGCCTGACAATCAGCAGCAGCAGCAAGCCAAGCAAGCTGTCACAGCGGAAACGGGTCGACGCAATCGCAAAAATAAAAACAATCTCACTATACGCATCACAGATGTGCAGCTGGCCAAGCCGTTGTCGCCATCCAAGCCAAAGACGCCCACGATTAAGAGCACAAAGGAGAAGGCGCGCTCCCTGGACTCCGCCGCCAACGAGACGGAGCTGTCGATTGTGGTGCATCCCATCAGCGAATCTCATCCCATGCCGGGCAGCAGCCACGGGCATGGGCATGGAAATGCCATGAATCAAAGCAATATGTTAATGCAGCCCACGGCTTCCAGCTTGCACTCCACCTCGCTCTCACGCCTGGACACGCAACAGTCGCTGCACAGTCGACGCACCACGCGCCGCAAGTCGCCAGGCCTGAACAGCAGCGATTGGCAAATGTATCACCGCAAGCACAATCCATATCAGAGCTCGCTAGATGCGGATGAACTGAAGTCGGCCTCGAGTGTGGATAGCAGCAGCAACAACAGCGGCAAGTTTACGCTTGGAGCCACTTTGGCACCACGCAGCGCACACAAATTGAATCCCATGCTGCACTCGTCGAGCACCAATTTGAAAACGTTGCCAGAGTGCTTGACCCTGGTGGAGTTCACGCCCTGTGCAGCAGCCGTGGAGTCGCCTTTCAAGCAAAAGTCCATGGATTTGCCCGGCAAGAGCATCGGTCATGGCTCGATGAACCTTTTACAGCGTCGCGGCTCGAATCACAGTCTCACGCTGAATCTGCACAGCTCCTGCGGCAATCTGATGAACAGCGGGCTGAGTGTCTCGAACTATAGCCTGGGCTCTGTCAGCAACTCCAAGTCCAGCTGCAATCTGGAGCAGCAGCAGCCGCACAATCAGCAGCCATCACAGCCGCTTAATCAATTGACCGTCGCTGCGGGCAGCGGCCAGGGTGCGCGTCAGGGCTTGTTTCGGCGGCGCGGATCCAATCACAGCATCACCTTACAGAGTCACACGACCAACTCGTGCGGGGAGCTCAACTCGATGGCCAATCAGACGACGCCCAAGCGGGGACTGCTCGAGCGACGGGGTAGCAATCAGAGCCTGACCCTCAACATGAGCGGCCAGCTGAGTGTGGCCGGCGGGGCGGGAGCTCTGGACCAGACGCAGCCCAAGTTGACGGTCTGCAGCTGTGGTGCAGCCAATGCCGCCCAGGCGACGCATCAGCGCAAGTTTTTCAGCACCGAGAATTTGAACAGCAATCGGAGTGGCAGCAGCTCACAGTATTTGGACTTCAAGCAGCCGCTCTGCTTTGGCTCCGCCTCCGATCTGCAGCCCAGCGAGCAGTCGAAGAACAAGTCGCCCATTGGAGCCGACGAGTCGGGCGTTGTGCTCTGCAGCTGTGCGGCGGGCGGTGGCGGCGGAGGCGTCATACGCAATATAATGACACGCCCACTGTCGCCGCAAACGACGAGCGAGGAGTTTAAGATCTACTTGGCCAGCATCCAGATGCTGCAGAGTGCCTCGAATCCGCTCACCCAGTACGATCTGATCAAGCTGAATCATGTGTTCGACCACAGCTACAAAGTGAACCTGGAGCAGCCGCCGGTGTTGGTGCTGGGACGCGAAGGCGGCACGCCCACAAATCAAGTGCCGCCCACATCGGAAGATAGCGAACTGCTGAACATGTACCAGACGGTGGTCCAGCGCATCGTGACACCCTTGCCCCACCTGGAGGACGACGAGCAGAAGCGCATATTTCGTGATTTGCATAAGGAATTCTGGGACTTGCCGCTGAATCATCAAGAGAAGCCCATGGTCTTGGGTTCGCAGACAAAGAATCGCTACAAGACGATTCTGCCCAACGAGCATTCGCGCGTCATACTCGAGAGCGAGACGACGGAGCTGTTCAATTTGCGGAGCTGCTGCCTGCTGCAGCCACACACCGCCAGCGAGGAGCTGATGAGCAAAACAACGCTGCTGGCCAACGAGGATTTGCCCTACATCAATGCCAATTACATCAAGGTAGGAGGGAGTAGAAGCTATAGATTCCCATATTAATAAAAATATTTTAATTTGCTTACAGGGCCCGGACTATGTGTCCAAATGCTACGTGGCCACGCAGGGACCGCTGCCGAACACCATTTTCGAGTTCTGGCTGATGATCTACCAGAATACCCAGCGCTACATACGCCGCTGCATGGACGGGGGCAGCAGTCCGCATGTGGACAGAACGCACATCCTGCAGCAGTATTACCAAAAGATCGTCATGCTGACTAACTTCACGGAGTGCAATCGACAGAAGTGCGCCATCTACTTTCCCATCGAGCTGAACGAGATCTTTGCGGTGGCCGCCAAGGGCGAGGTCTTTGAGCTGAGCGCGCAGGCACGCGACTATTTTGAGCCGCATCTGATGTCGATGCAGGAGGGCGACGAGTCTGGAACTAATCTGGGCACTGAACTGCAGCCGGAGCGGGAGCAGCTCAACAATCGTTGGCACATAGCCATCGACTCGCAGAAGGTGACACTGAGCGAATCGCTGCGTCGCACGCTGCCCGCCAGCGGAAGTTTCTTTTTGGCCAAAAACGTGGGCATTGTGCGGCGCAACGGGTATTCGGTGCGCAAGCTGATACTGCTCTACTGCATCAACGTGCCGGACAGCGTCGGCCTGCTGGAGTATTATCTGCAGAAGATTTGCTGCTATCACTATTGGTATCCCGACTGGCCCGATCACCACTCGCCGCGGGACATTAACACCTTGTTGGACACCTGTTTGCATGTGCTGAATCTGGGCAAGTGCGAGGCGGAGTTCGATAACTACGATGACAAGCGCAGCACACGGAATGCACATCTCAGTGCGCAACGCTTGGAGATCTACAAGCAGGACATCTTCAATGCGGTGCAGCCGCTGCCCGTGATACACTGCTCGGCGGGCATCGGGCGCACGGGCTGCTTCACAGCCATACTCAATGCGGTGCGGCAGCTGCGACAATCGTTGGCATACTCCTTGACCGGGATGCTCACCAAGACGCTGACCATCAAGGACATGGAGTGCAACCAGTATGTCAGCGACGAGGACACCGAGTCTAGCTTTAGCTGCAACACTCTGCTGCACATCCAGCACATTGTGGAGCAGCCGGACGCTGTTAGCTTCGATCAGCTGCCCAAGATGCCCGACATCTTCGTCGACATCCTGGGCATCGTCTGCAACTTGCGGCTGCAACGCGGCGGCATGGTGCAGAACTCCGAGCAATACGAGCTAATACATCGAGCCATTTGTCTCTATTTGAAGCGCACTTTGGCGCTGCGACGTTTTTAGATTAGTTACAAATTGATTACATAATTGATGACAATGTTTAGCAAACATGACGACGACGACGATGATGAAGATGATGATTAAGATATAGTTGTAGATGATGATGATGAAGAAGGAGAAGAACAAAACACCAATTTACTATTTGTAAAAGAAACCTTTTTGTGAACCTTATTTAAAAAACAAAAAACAAAAAAAAAAACCAAGCAAAAAATGCAAAAAAAAAAATTAGTAAAAAAAGAAAGAAGAAACCCAACAACAACAACAACAAATGCGAATAACCATGGCTAAAAGAGTCTCGAACATTATATACTTATATACATTAAAGAAGAGCAAGAGAAAGGAATAGAGTTGTATGTGGCAGACGTGGAAGGCGTCTGCTATATAGACTTATTATCTATTACTACACATTATTATGATTACGAATTATTATTAATATGATTATTATGATGATGATTATTATAAATGTTTATTAAGTGTTTTTTGAATGTATGTGGTGTGCATGTATAATGTATGTACATAAGTGTAAATGTTTTTTTCCATTTTTTTCGGTGTGAGCAAACAAACAAAAAGAAAAACAAAAACCCTATGCTTAAAACAACAACAAAAGATGAACAACAACAACAAACTAAATTTAATTCAATTTATTAATTACCTTACCTTACCTAACGACAACAACAACAAACACACAGACAACAACCAACAAGCAACAACAACAACTGTGAGCTGACATCCTTTTGTTGGGGCTTGCCGTGAAAAGCTCAAACCCCTTTATCAAGTTGTCTCGCGGCGCCACGCCCCGTCTCTAACTGACTAAAACACCAATTTTCACGGCATTTTCCCAACTGTCAGCTCGACAGTTGTCGCTGCTGCGACTGTTGCTTGCTACTTTAAGGGCCGAATCCATAGTTACAGCTAGAGTTCTTTCATGACAAAAACAAAAACAAAAGAAAATTATATTGAAAAAGAAAAAACAAACAAAACAAAAAATAATTGAAACTTGAAAACTTGTATTAATGTTTATGCAATGGAACTAGTCAAATAAAACTTAGAAACATTTTAAATGTAATTATAAATGTGTAAAAAAAGAGAAAGTCTTTTAATGGTTCTAAAGGGGATGGAGTGGTTTGAGATATATGCCTAATTTAAAAAGTATTTTCATTTTATGTTGATCTATTAGAGTATAAAGTCTTTTTAATATATTTCTTCCTATATTCATATATTTCATATTTCATAAGAACATCTTTTGCTCTTCTGATTCTATTCCTTTATTGTGTTCTAAACTCTATAGTATAGAACATCTAAAGCGAGTATATTTTAGTCATAACAAATCATTCTACAATCTTTATTGTTAAACAATTTTTGATACAGAGCTGCATGACATTGAGAATAGTTTAGATTAGCTATAAAAAATTATAGATATCTTTGTTCTTCAATCTTTATTGACAAACAATTCTTATAAAGACCTCCATTGATTATAGGTATTTATAGATATCCTGTTTCTTCAAGCATTATTGATAAACAACTCTTGAACAATATCTGATACAGAGCTCTAATGTAGCTTAGATTACCTATAAATATTTGAGATTTCTTCACACTTCAATTTATATTGATAAACAGCTTTGGATTATATGATGATTGCATACAGAGCTCTATGACGCTCTATGAGTAGAGTATGGAATTTTTTATAATATCTCTAATGATATCTATATATCATAAAAAAAATATTGCTGACATTTTCAATACACTCTTACTAAAACTACTAACAAATTTGAAAAAAAAAATAAAACTACTTTAAATTCTTTTACCAAATCAATATATAATATAAATATATAAACTAAATTTTAACACTCTATTCTAATTTCTATTTTTTTAAGAATTCCATATATCTTATGGAATTCATAACAATTAATATTATTTTTTTTTTATATTATTAATTTTAATATATTTTTTTAGATATATTTTTACAAACTTTAATTTAAACATAAATTATAGCAATTATTAAATTTCTGACACATTTCACATATTTTTTCACTTTCCGGTTTTCCCCTCTCTATTTTAAATTTATGTTTTGTGTGTGTAAAATCAACACTCGCGCTCATCGACGGGTTAAGGTCTGAACAGCTGATTATGTTTTGGTTGGTTAAAGTCCATTGCGCCACAGCTAGGGGATATTAGACTGGTAGTTGCTCAAGACTTAGCATTTCAGTTAGCTAAGTTGAGCAAGCAACTATGTGGGGAGGCGCAGCGGTCCGACGTGCACACAACACAGCCAGGTGTTTGAGATTTTATAGCGATAACATGAAGGTGAGCAGGCGAAGCAGGAGAGCAAATCTCTTAAAAAAACGAATTCAAATTGTTTTCGTGTCGCTGCAGGTGAAAGTGTCTGTGAAGCAGGGCGTCCTGGTGGGACAGCGGCAGCAGCTGGCCAGTGGCCTGCAATATGAGAGCTTCCTCGGCGTGCCCTATGCTCAGCCACCTGTGGGTGAGCTGCGTTTCCGGGTGAGTGCAGCAGTTGGGCTTGAATTTGTTGACATTGACTAACGCCCTGGCCCACTTAGAGCCCTGTGCCGTTGGAGCGTTTCCAGGAACCGGAGTTGGGCTGCAGCAAGGAGGGCAATGTCTCACATCAGCGTGATCCGTTTACACTCGAGGTAGTTGGCTCCGAGAACTGTCTGTTCCTCAATGTCTATGTGCCCAAGACCAAGTCACAGAAGCCGCTGCCCGTCATGGTCTGGATTCATGGTGGCGGCTTCTGGTTTGGCAATGGCAACAAGGATTAGTGAGTTGAATAATTAAGATTATATCAAAAGTTACATATCTTACTCTGCCCGTCATCTACGCCCATCCACAGTCACTTTCCTGCGCAGCTCATGCAAGAGGAGGTCATCGTGGTTACACTAAACTATCGCCTAGGAGCCCTGGGATTCTTGAGCCTACCCGAGGCGGGCATCTACGGTAATGCAGGGCTGAAGGATCAGCGCATGGCCCTGCAGTGGGTGCAGGATAACATTGCGAACTTCAATGGAGATCCACAGAATGTGACCCTCTTTGGAGAGAGTGCGGGCGGTTCTTCAGTGCATCTGCACGTTTATGCGGGGCACGCCAACAAGCTGTTCCACAAGGCCATCATGCAGAGTGGATCAGCGAACATGGATTGGGTGCTCCAGGAAAATAGTGTCTACAAGGCGCGACGTCTGGGCGAGCTGTTGCAGGGCAAGAATATAGAGGAGGATAGCCAGTTGCTGGCATTCCTGCAATCGGAGGCGGCGACTCCACTGGCGATGCTAGCGAAAACCATGGATGTACTGACTGCTGAGGAGCGGCGTCGACAGCTGCCGCTGGCCTTTAAGCCTGTTGTCGAAGATCCCAGGAGTCCGGATGGTTTTATAACTGCGCCGATTTTGGATCTAATGCACGAAAAGGAGCGCTTGGGCAGCATGCCCCTTTTGATGGGCTACAACTCGGGCGAAGGCATGGCAATGATTGTGCCTGCCCGGCGTAAGCTGGAGCTCTACAATGAGGACTTGGCGCGCTTGGTGCCTCGCAACATGGTGGTCAAAGCAGAGGCGCCCGAGGCGCTAGAAGCGGCCGAGGATTTGCGTCAGTTCTTCTTCAATGGAAAGGACGTGACGGTGGAACGCCTGGTCGACCTCTTCACCGACTATTTCTTCAATATCGATCTCCAGCACGCGGTTGAGATCCATGCTAACTGCCAGACTAGTTCTCCACTCTACTTCTATCACTTCGACTATATTGGCGGACGGAATATGTACAAGAACATGTTCCAAGCGAATGATTTGCGTGGAGCCTCGCACGGCGATGATCTGTTCTACCTATTCCAAATGGCGGATGACGATACGAAGCTGGAGCCAGCGGATGCTGAAATGACGAAGCGTATCTGTCACATGTGGACGAACTTCGCCAAGCACGGTAAGCCCGCAGACAACTGGACGCCAGTGCAGAGACCAAAGAGGAGCGCCAATGGAGAGCTGGAGCCCTTTCAACTGGACTATATGCTACTAGATCGGGAATGCAAAATGCTGCGAAATCCGGATGGGGAACGTATCGATTTCTGGCGCAGCATGTACAAACGCTATAGATCTAAATGCTATGAAGCACTTAGAGCTAAATTGTAACAGAGATTCCACACAACTATATAGATAAGCCTTTGATATTACTATTTTAAATTCTGTACATTTGTATCGATACATTTTTTTTTAGTATTTTTGTAACTTTTAGTATTTAACAACTGCTATTGATAACACTGCCTTGTATATATCGATAACATAAAGATCCATCAGCTGTTTATCTTTGAGTGCATAGATCAGCAATAAACATGTTCAAAGCTATGTAATAACTGTAAACCGCTACATTATCTGCATACATACATACATACACATGCATATGTGTGGCTCTTATAATGCGCAGTTTATTTGCCCTGCGACGTGGTTATTATGCCACTAATAATATACGACAATACAGCAATGCGAAGGTAGATCGATATAAACCATCTTGAACAATTTTAAATTAGTTTCATTAATTTATTCTCAGGTGAAGGTGCCTGTGCGGCAAGGCATTGTTGTTGGCACAGAGCAAAGACTGCCCAATGGCGTCGCATACGATAGTTTTCTGGGTGTGCCCTATGCGGAGCCACCCGTGGGAGAGCTGCGCTTTCGGGTGGGTGCAACGCAGCAGAGAAATTGATCATCTACTGCCATTTCACTTATATTAGAGCCCCATGCCGCTGGAGCGATTCAAGGAGCACGAACTGGACTGCAGCAGAGAGGGAGACGTCTCGCATCAGCGTGATCCGCTTAAGCAACAAGTGATTGGTTCCGAGAACTGCCTGTACCTCAATGTCTATGTGCCCAAGTGCAAGGCACATAAGCCGCTGCCCGTCATGGTCTGGATTCATGGTGGCGGCTTCTGGTTTGGTAGTGGCAATAAGGATGTGTGAGTGGAATCTATAAGATCATATTTAAAGATATCTGACTTGACTCCCTTTTGCAGTTACTTTCCTGCGCAGCTCATGCAAGAGGAGGTCATCGTGGTTACTCTAAACTATCGCCTTGGAGCCCTAGGATTCTTGAGCCTACCCGAGGCGGGCATCTACGGTAATGCAGGGCTGAAAGATCAGCGCCTGGCCCTGCAGTGGGTGCAGGATAACATTGCGAGCTTCAATGGAGATCCACAGAATGTCACCCTCTTTGGGGAGAGTGCGGGCGCTTCTTCCGTTCACATCCACATGTATGGTGCGCACGCCAACAAGCTGTTCCACAAGGCCATCATGCAGAGCGGCACAGGCAATTCAGAGTGGGTGATCCAGGAAAATGGTGCCTACAAAGCGCGACGTCTGGGCGAGCTGCTGCAGGGCAACAAAATAGAGCCGGATAATCAGTTGCTGGCATTCCTGCAATCGGAGGCGGTGACTCCATTGCCGATGCTAGCGAAAACCTTGGATGTGCTGACTGCTGATGAGCGACGTCGTCACCTGCCCTTCTCCTTCAAGCCAGTCGTGGAAGATGCGAGGAGTCCAGATAGCATGCTAAACAAGCCATTTCTTGATCTCTTGCACGACAGGGAGAGATTGCCAGAGATGCCCGTTCTATTGGGTTACAATTCGGCAGAGGGCACAGTTCTGATCACGAATCCCAAGGAAAAGGTGGTGCTATACGATAAAGATATGGCACGCATAGTGCCACGCAACCTGGTTGAGGATCCAGATGCGCCCGAGGTGCTGGAAGCAGCGGAAGACATACGCCAATTTTATTTCAATGGAAAGTCGCCGACGATGGAGTGCTTCGACAATCTGGTGGACCTGCTCGGTGATGTCCACTTCATACTTGATCTCCAGCACACAGCAGAGGTCCACGCAAGTTTCCAGAAGGCGCCGTTCTACTTCTATCGCTTCGACTACGTAGGCGGCCGGAATATATACAAAGCAGCCTTCCAGGCGAACAAGCTGCGAGGAGCCTCGCACGCCGACGAACTCTCCTATCTATTCCAATGGTTCGATGATAAATCAACTTTAGCACCCGATGATGCTCAAATTTCGAGGCGTATGGCTCAAATGTGGGCTAATTTTGCGAAACATGGCAAGCCAGCGGATAGCTGGACACCGGTAGAGAAGCAAGAGAGGAATGCGAGTGGAACCCTCGAGCCTTTTCAATTGGATTATATGCAACTGGACCGCGAGTGTAAAATGCAGCGGAATCCAGACGGGGAGCGTATGGATTTCTGGCGTAGCATGTATAAAAGATATAGGCCACAGTGCTATGAAGCGTTGGTGGCCAAGCTGTGAGAGATATTAGATAGATAATTAATATTAGTAAATAAATAAATCAATTTTAAAAATAAACTAATTTGATACTTATAAAATGTTTATTATTATTGGCAAGAAAAGTCGTGCAATGTCTTGATACTAATATATCAAACCAAGACAAATTCCTTCTAGTAACTAAAGCAATCTTTCAAAATATATTAATATTTGAAATAAAATTTTTTCGATATTATTTCAATTACCCTATTATCGATACTTAAAAAATACTAAAATTCTATCGTGCATTTTCTTATCACTAATACATATCGATAGTGTAATAAATTAAAGTGTAAATAAAGCGTCATCGATAGTCAGTGGTTGTTCATTGTGAGTCAGTCATGGGTGCATTGTTTGGGAAATCTAGTAAAAAGACAGCTCCAAGTCGCATTACAGACCATGACAAAGCCGTGCTGGTAACTACAAGTTATGCCCAAGATACCATATGCATTAATCCCTCGATAAATTGCAGCAATTGAAGCAGCAACGGGATCGTCTGAAGCAGTACCAAAAACGCATCGAGCTGCAGCTGGAGAATGATAGATTGCTCGCCAGGAAGTGCCTGCAGCAGGGCCGAAAGGAGTAAGTACCACAAAATATACACACAAGTAACATTTATTTAGTATGCAATCGTTTTAGTCGGGCGAAACTGCTGCTGCGCAAAAAGAAATACCAGGAGAGTTTGCTCTCGAATGCGGACAAGCAGCTGGAGAACTTGGAGAAGCTGGCCGCCGACTTGGAGTTCGCGCAGGTGGAAATGAAGGTGCTGGATGGCCTGAAGCAGGGCAATGCTGCGCTGAAGAAGGTGCACGACATGCTGAACATCGACGAGGTGGAGCGCATAATGGACGAGACACGCGAAGGCATCGAAAAGCAGCAGGAAATCGATGCCATCCTAACGGATGTGCTGACCACGCAGGACGAGGAAGATGTGCTCGCCGAGCTAGACGCCCTGGAGGCCGAGGAGCAAAGCATGCAATTGCCCGAAGTGCCCAGCGAAGAGCTGCCCGCCAAAGCCGTCGAGGAAACGGAGGAGGTGGAGCAACTAGAGGAGGAGGAGGAGCAGGAGCAGGAGAGAGCTGCAACCAAAGCGAGCAAGGCTAAGACCAAGAAGATATTAGTGGAGGCCTAGTAGCTAAATGCCATTTACTTTATTCAACTAAGCTTAACACTTTTTGTATATGTATTTGTACATATAGCCCCATGTATGTATGTCTCGAGTCCTAATTGAAACACACATATATATATTTTTATATAAGAATATTCCAAACGATTTGTGAAGATTAACCTAGAGGCAGTTCTTGTCGGTGAGAGCGGTTAAGGCTATGGCGAGGAGAAGCAATTGCTGAAAGAGCTCTAGCTGAAGAAGCTGCTTGGATTGGAGCAGAATGATGCTGAGGGCTTGGAGGACAAGCTGCTAGAGAGTGGAGTAGGAGCGGTAGCAGCTGTAGATGATAGTGAAGGATTCGAGCACAAGCTGCAAGAGAGTGGAGCAGGAGCTGCTGTAGATGCTGCTGGAGGATTGGAGGACGAGTTGGTTGAGCTGCTGTAGATGATGCTGGAGGAGCAGGCAAGAGCAGAAGAAGCAATTGGCTAATGAGCTCTAGCTGAAGAAGCTGCTGCTGCAAGAGAGTGGATCAGGAGCAAGAGCAGATGTAGATGGTGCCAAAGGCTTGGAGGACAGGCTGCATGAGCAGCTGTAGATCAAGCTGGAGGCGTAGTCGAGAGCACAGATTGCTGAAGGAGGCCTGAACTTCCATTTCAGGAGAATCAATTGGAGAATGAGGTCTAGCTGAAGGAGCTGCTGCAGAATTTAAGATCAAGCTGCAAGAGAGTGGTGGAGGAGGAGCAGGAGCAGCAGGATAGGTGGAGAAGCTGGCTTAGTTGCTGCAGATGATGCTGGAGGATTGGAGAACAGGCTGCATGAGCTGCTGCAGATTGGAGCACAAGTTGCATGACCTGCCGGAGATAGTCCTTCAGCATCAGACTAGAGTACAGATTAAAAATGAGATTCCTGAAGGAGGCCTGAATGCCATTTTCTTTATTCATCTAACGAAGGTTGAGAACTCTGTATATATTCTACATATAGATAATCTGTGTATATGTATTCTACATATTCTATACACTTATCTATTACATATCTGTGCACAACGTCATCTATATGGAACTGTCCGGCATGTTGGGCGTCTTGTGGGAGCGACGCACGTCCTCGCGAAGGCGACTGCGCAGGCTCTTGTTCTCGTCGCGCAGACTCTCGATCTCCTCGAGCAGCATGCAGTTCTCGTTGAAGAGCTTGTCGTACTTCTTCTGCACGGTCTTGTCCTCGGCGACGGACTTGTAGCGCGCCAGGACGGCCTCGATCTGCTTGCGCTGCCTGAGGAACTCGTCGCGCACCTCGGCGTCCAGCGTGACGAAGCGCTTCAGCTCGTCGTCGCTGGCGTGCTTGTGGAAGAGCTCCTTGACGGCCTTCTTGAGGCCGTCGGCCGAGCTCACCTCGCCGGCCACGTAGAAGATGTCCGTGCAGATGGAGTTGAGGCACTCGCGGGCCGACTTGGCGCGATGCCGCTCCGTGCGCAGCTCGGCCGCGTTGCTCAGGTACTTGTCGCGCATCTCCTTGAGCTGCAGCTCCAGCTGGATGTTGTTCTGGTTGAGGCCCTCCAGCTCGTGCTCCATCTCGATGATGTGCTTGCGCTTGTCGTTGATCTGGAACTCGCGCGGCTCGATCTGCGCCTTCAGCTCGGCGATCTTGTGGTTGAGCACCTGCTTGTATTTGTCCAGCTCCTGGTTCTTGTGCAGCAGCTCCTGGATGCGCTTCTCCTTGGCCCCGATGGCATAGTCCCGGTCCGAGATGTCCTTCTGCAGGTCCTCGATGTTGCGCAGCTGCTTCTGCATCTTGATCTGCGACTTGATGTGCTCATCCTTCAGCGTCTCCACCTCCTCCAGCAGCGTCTCGATCTCGCGGCACTGCGACTCGTACTTCTTCTGGAGCACGCCCGCCTTGCCGCGCCACATCTGCGTCTCATTCCGCTCCGTGGTCAGCTTGTTCTCGTACTCCGTCTGGGTGGCGACCATGTTGCGGTCGTTCTCGGCCTCCACCTCCTGGCAGTACTTGATGAACTCGTCCTTCTTGTCCTGCATCTCCTTCATCAGCTCCCGTATGAGATCCTTGCGCTCGTCCAGCTGCTTCTTGTAGTCGTTCTCGAGCGCCTCAATCGTGTCCTGCAGCGTGCCCGTCGAGTTCTTCAGCTTGTCCTCGTAGCTCTCGCGCAGCTCCAGCATGTTCTCGCGCAGATTGGTGAACTTCTGGTACTCGATGAGCATGCGCTCCGAGTACTGGCTGGCCAGCACGTCCATCTGGGAGCGATGGTCCTGCTTCATGTCGTTGATCTGGAACGTGATGAGATTCATCTCCTCCGTGTGCTTCGACACGATCTCGTTGTTCAGCTCCTTGAGCTCCTCGAGGGCGCTGCAGTAGCTGCGATGCACCTCCTGCAGCTGCTGCCCGTCGAAGATCTCGTTCTGGCTGAGCTGGTACTGGAACTCCTCCGCCTGCTGCTTGAGCCGCAGCTCGAGATTGGTGATCTGCTCGACCTTGTCGCTGAGCTGGGTGCGCGGTATCAGCACCTCCTGGCTCTTCATCAGATCCTGGTCAATGGGCGCCACCTTCTCGTCGATGTTGTCCATGCTCCAGATGGCCACGGTGCCGCGCTTCGATATGGCCACCAGCATCGTCCCGTCGTAGGTGAATCGCAGCTTGTTGATGGGCCCGTCGAAGAAGCGGAAGTTGGTGAAGGTGCCGCCGCCGGCCTCCAGGAACGGCAGCTGCATGTTGAACAGGCCGCCCTCGTGGTCCGCTATGAACATGATCAGGTCGGAGCGCGCCAGGCACATGTCCGACACCGAACCCTTGTTGCGCGACGGCACCGTGATCTCGCGCTGCAGCGTCGAGTCCTGGAACTCGCGAATCGTGCCCTGATTCGTGCCCGCGAAGATGACCATCGGATCGTTAAAGCTGACGCAGATCGCCACGTACTCCGTGCCCTTCTGCACGATCTCCTGCAGCCGCGTGCCCGTCTCGATGTCCCACTGGTAGATGGCGCCCTCGGCCCCGCCCGAAATCAGGTACTTGTCCGTCTTCGTCCAGGCCACGGACAGCACGTTGCCATTGTGACCCTTCAGGTGGATGACCACGTCCAGGCTGTACACCGATGTCACCGATATATTGTTGTCGTAGGCGGCGGCCATCAGGTGACCGAAATTCGAGTACTTTACATCGTTGCAGTGCGGAAAGTTGTACGTTTTCACGATCTACAACGAGATGAGAGAGAGAGGGAGAAATTAGAAATGAGAAATTAGAAAGAGAAGAAAGGAAAGAGAGAGAGAGAGAGAGAGAGTGTATCTTGCAGCTATAATAGGGAATACTATTATTGTGAATCGATATAAAAAAAAAATAAATATAAAAATTTAATAACAATATGCTTTAATTCATTTTTTAAAACTATTTAACAAAAACACTGAAATAAATTCACCAACTGCACTGCACCACGACCGTCCAACTCGAGCTTCAGCGCACGACTGAAGACGATCTGCAGCAGCTGCGCAGAGCCTCACTCAAAATAAAATTCACTCAAAGCACAGACGCAGCCAAAGAGACTTGCTCAAAATGGCAAACAACCATTGGCGCTCACTTAGTATGTGGGCAACAGCTTGATAGTCTTTCAAAATGGCGGACAATGAGAGAATCACTCAAAGAGAGAACAGCTGACAAAGCACACAAACTCACTAAAAATTAAGACAATCTAAAAGGAGAACGGTTTTTGATATTTAAAAAAAAAAAACAGGCAATTTGTGAGAGATTGACAATTGAGAACAGCTAATTATGCTCACAAGCTAACTTAAAACGAAGATATTTTGCACTCAATTAAAAATAGAAAACAGTTGGACATTCTTTCAAAACGGCTGACAGTGAGAGATTGACTCGAAATAGAGAACGTGTTGATTAAACTCAACAATTCACTCAAAACGAAGCCCAATAACAGTTGAGATCAGTCAAGAGCGCACTTTCAAAATGGCGAATGACGTATAGCCAATCTAGCTCAGTATGGAGAAAAGCTCAAGAGTCAGTTGTCTGAGAGAGCTCGAGTGGAGTGAGTTTAATGGGTTTTATGAATTAAATAAATATATTAAATATGAAAATGAGCGAATTTAAGACAGGCGTATAAATGGACCTGGCAGAACACTTATGTATATTAATATATATATTACAGTCATTAATATATATATATTACAGTAAAACTTACATTCAGCTCATCCATGAAGATCTGTGTGATGCGCAGCTGATCCGAGAAGCCAATGGCTGCCATCAAGCCCGTCGAGTTCAGCTCGACAATGTTGACATCCACCTGGAATTTGCGCACCAGCTCCACCTTGCCCGTCTCGTAGTTCCAAATGCGAATCGTTTGATCCCTTGCTGAAGGAAAGGATATATGATGAGGATAAATTAGAAAAGCTTTAAGGACTCCTTACAGGCCGTCATTATGATGGGCTTCCAGGCGCAGACGGAGAGATCGACTACCTCGGCGATGTGAATGAGCACGCCGAGCGGCTCGAACTTGAGCTGCTTCGTCTTCAGCGTCTCCGGGACGATGAGGATGCCCACATAGATCTGGGCGTGGTTGCAGGTCACGATGACCGTCTCCTGCTTGTGGTCCACGGCGATGTTGGTGATCTGGTACTGGGGCTCCGCATAGATGGTGATGGGCACCGTGAGCACCGTCTTCCGCTCGAACTTGAACTTGGAGACGCGCTCGAAGACGAAGACCTTGTTGAAGATGATGAAGGCGAAGCCGCGGGTGAAGGCCGTCATGCAGAGCACCCGCCAGTCGGGCAGGATCATGGGCTGCAGAGCCGAGTAGCGCTGCTCCTGCGCCTCGCGCTCCTTGTCGAACATCTCCTGATCCTGCATCAGGTCCACCGTCTCCGCCACGCTCGCCTTCTGCGTCAGCTTCATCTCGCCATTCTCGACCAGCACCAGCTGATCCTTATCGGTGCCCATCATCAGCAGATCCATGGTGAGGAACGCCATCGAGGTGACCCGAAAGTTGATCTTTATATTGTTGCTGATGTTGAATCCTCGCTCCGACTTGCTCAGCAGCAGCAGCGTCCGATCCCCGCCCACGGCGACGAAGCCACAGTCGTTCGGATTGCCCGCGATGCACTCGGCGTTGCCGTGCGCGCCGGGCAACGTGGCCCGGCCCTCGATGACGGTGCTCGTCTTGTCCAGCACCAGCAGGAAGACCATCTCGTTGGGCGGCTTCGTCAGCATGGCAATGGCGCGCGAGTCGTTCGTGAAGATCATCTGCTGGATCAGGGCGTTGCGATGGTTCGCCGGCAAGTCCAGGTGGCGACGCTTCTTCAGCGTGGCCAGCTCATAGATGGACACGTAGCGACCACTAGAGAGGGGGAGGAAGAGTGAAGGCAATTGAATTGGGAGTATCTAATCCTTCATCTTACTTCTTCGCGTGCAGCTCGAGCACCGCCATCAGCTTGCGGTGCGAGCTGAGCACAATTATCTCCGCCTTGGTGTCCTCGGGAAAGCGCAGGAAGCGCTGCTTGTTGGTCACGTAGTCGTGGAAGGCGAGCACACCCTCGACCGGGTACATGACCTCCTTGTTCAGGTTGAACTGGATGTTGCCCATGACGTCGGTGCGCAGGCCGTAGATCTGCTTGGGCCGGATGGTCACCGAGTGGACGACGGAGCCGCGCTTCTCCTCCATTTTGCACAAAATATATCTCTCTTACTCGGGGCTGTGGCAAATGTTGATGCAATTTTTGTAGTTCGTGTGTCTTAAGCTGAAATAATTTCGATCAAACAACGGAAGGAAGGAATTGTTAAAGTAGCCCTGACAGCAAATTCCATGGCATCCAGCCGGGTGCTGGGCTGGGGTGGTAGGCCTGGGAAATCCAGCCGGGCCCGGGCTGTTTGTTTATTTTCGTATTGGCCCCCCTTTTTTCTGGTTTTGGCGCGCAAAGCTCGCTGTAATCAAGGAGTCATGAATAAGTAATTAAACGCCTCTAAGTACGCTTTTAATTTCCTAGAACCCACTCGAGCAGGCTGAAAAAGACACCCGGCCAAAATCCACACCCCCCGCCCCGTCCCTCCACCACTTGGTTGGTCGAATAATGCGCTTAAAAAACCCCAAAGTTCGCCTCTTCAGTCCATCCGTCGCCCAATCAGACTCGAAGTCAACTCGCGCCGCCAGTTAATAAAGCATACATCCCTCTCCCTCTCCCTCTCACACCCATCAGGCCAGCTCGGTGGGCCGCAACCGCGACCTAACACAACGCAAAAGCTTTTCGCCTTTTGCTTTTCGGCTAGCGCGAAGAGCGCGCATGTAAGAGCGAAAGCTCACACTGCAAGAAATGGGCTGCGAGCATAAGTAGCGTCTGGCAGCTATTTTTAGCCATTCGCCGTTGGCCGAACGCTGCAGCCCTCGTCGCGCTCTTCGGCCTGCATGCGTAAAGAGGAGCGCCAGAAACGGAGGCGCGTTCAGTTGTAGTTTACGCGTCGGCCGCAGCACAACGGACAAATAGTAACGGTGCACGGTGAATAACGGTGAAGCCAGCAACAGAGAGCAACAAACGGCGACACAGGCGAAGCGCAGCTCCAGCGTTTGTTCCTCAGTCTTCGTCTTCTTCTGTTTCGGTCTTATCAGTCAGGCCGGAGAGAGAGAGAGCAGGTGCCACCAGCTGAGCTGAGCTGAGCTGAGCCGGCGGCAAAACACACGAAAAAGCCCAAGTAAATTATACACTTAAAAGCCAACAAATATGTGTGCGAAAAATATATATGTATATATATTTTGTTAAGCACTTAGATTACAAATACACTCATACATGCTCATATATATATATTTTGGAGTGGCTGTTAGTGTGTGTGTGTGTGCTTGAGTTGCCTACCTTTTGTGTCTGTGTGTGTGTGTGTGTGTTCGCGCCTCTCAATTAACGGTGTGAGGCTTGAGCTGCTGCTGTTGCTGCCGCTGCTCAGTTGTTGTTGTTGTTAAGCCAATAAATGGCATTAAAATTACAAAAAAAAAAAGCCAAACGGTAATTGTAACGAAACAAAGCAAAACTTAACGAGACAAACGGCCGCTAATGGACTTTGTGGATTTTATATTTTCATGCAGGAAGCGGCTGCAACAACAACAATAACATTAAGAGCCAAGGTGAAACAGCGAGCCGAGATGAGCGGCAGCTGTCGCAATTAAAAACTCATTTTATGCACATGTTCAATGCGAATTTCAAGTAAATGGTCCAGCGTGGGCGTACATTTGTACTATATAAATCTTATAAATCTTTTTCATCTCTGCCCATTAGCACGTAGCACGTAGTAGCACGTAACGCGCCAAAATAACACGATCGCAGCATTTATAAACAAAGTTTGCGGCCAGTGTATAAACACACGCACACATACACACACATACATATATAGTCGCCTATAACGGCACAAATTCGAATTTCAACTCGAATAGTCAAAACGCGGCAAATCGCTTTGTTTTCGTTTTATTCTCTTCTCAATTTACAAATAAATTCGCCGCTTGTCGCCGCCGCAGCCGCAGCCGCCGCAACCGTCGCCGCAGTCGTCGCCGCATTGTTGCGTGAGTTGGCGCTGCCGCTGCTGCTGCTGTTGCTGCACATGTGGAAATGTTGAAATGTGGCAATTTATTTATACGATTTATGTTATTTTTGGCCTGAAGCAGCGGCGAAGTAAATTGCACGCAGCGAAATCAGTTCAAGCACGCTACACACACACACACACACACACACATGCATACAAATATGTAAAAATACGCGCGGCGAAGAACCTATGACAACAGAGCAAGTATGTACATTTGTATGTATGTACACACTGGCTGGCAGGCAAGCAGGCAAGCGACACACTTTCGAAAGTCCAAAGGGAATGGCAAGGCGAAGAGCAGGAGAGAGGGAGATGGCAGTGCAGGGGGAAGCGCTCAAAGCTAGCAACCTATAACAAAAGCAACATGGCGCATACTTGCCGTTAGGGATTTGCTGAGAGTGAGGGGCGAGGGGGGAACTAACGAATTTTCAGCAGCAGCAGCTCAGCTTAAAGTGCATGGCCAAGGCACACACACACACACATGCATGCGTCGGTGCGCGCTTTTGGGCGCTGAATTTGAAGCAAGTGCTTCTTTTTTTTTTGTTTTTACGAGCAGCCCGGCAAATAATAGCATTTTATGTGTGCTCTCGACAGCGCTTTACAACAATACACTGAGAGAAATAAAATATAAAAAACGGCATAATGACAAAAGATATGCCACAAATTAAATTTTTTACGCTCACTTAATTATGCAAATGCAGCAGGGCGAACAGCTGACGTTTGTCACTCAAGCGGTAAAGTACAGTTAAGAGTAAAGCTCTTAAATGTTTGCGCAAACAGCTTAAGCGCTTTAATTGAGTTTTAAACGTTGCGCAAATTGAGCTGTTTCTCTCAGTGAGCGAGTGAGCACACACAGACAGAGACACGGGGAACGGCTGTAGTTGAAGTTATAGCTGAATTAAGTTAAGCGCTGGACACACAAGCCTTTTGGGGTTAGTCAGCGACTAAGCTGACCTTTTTGTTCAGAGCACGCACACATGCACACACACACTCACACGCACGCACACGCACGCACACACGCACACCCAGAGAGACAACGGCAATTGTCTGGGGTACGCAATTTGATGTTAACACAGCTGATTGATTTATTGTCTGTTCAGTGGCTACCGCAAACACCAGAAACGCACAGAAAGCCACACGAAAAAACTCTGAAATTACATACAAACAACGTTGAACGGGAAAATGCCAAAAGTCCTCAATAAGCCGGAGTCGCAACGTGTGCAATAAAAAACAAAAATAACAAACACACACACGCCGCGTGCTTACAATACTCGTAGACATGCAAGCGAAAGGGCTGCCTGTAGATGTATGTGTGTGTGTGCGTGTGTCTGTGTGAAGCGTGCGCTTGTGTGCGTGCATGTATTGTCGCCATAATTAACAGTTGCGACGACGACGACGACGACGACGACGTCAGCGGCGACAGCGCGTACTAGCCGCCATTTTAATTTTACGATAACTGTTTTCACCTACTTGTTTTCACTCATTCTCATTGTATGCGGAGTGCATGTGGCAGCACACACACACACACACACACACACACTACAATACACTCACACACACACACACTCACACACTACTTGACTGCTTCAGTTGAAATTATTCTCGCAGTGCGTCACCAGCGTCACAGAGCTCAAATTATTTTCACAGCACGTCAGCAACATGCTCTCTATATCTATAATATATATATATATATACATATATACTATGTACCCCATTTGAATATATAGATAAGTAAAGGGTATTATCAAGTTGTCAATTGTGCGGAAAAGACAGTGGAATGCAGCTGAGAATGCTTAAAGTTTTTTGCATATCAAAAATAAAATTCCATTTGTCTGTATGAAAATGTGAAAAGTAAATACCCTAGAAGTTTTGTATATCTATACATGTTTATTTATATATATATATGCATGTGTGTATATGTACGTAAAAAGTTTATTTGAATTATAAACAGCAAAGTTATTTAGGAATAAAATTTTCCATTGTTTAAAAGACAAATAGAAAGAGATAGAGAAAGAGAGAGCAAAAGTTATTCATACAGCCTAAGTGTTAGTCGTGCAGACTCTCTCTCTCCCTCACTCACTCACTTCCTCTTGTTCTCAAGAGTGTCATCTGAAAATTTCTTGGAAAATTAACATTTAAATGGCGCTTAAATTACAAGCTGCTTCACAATCGTTTGCAAGGCGCGCGTGCCAGAAAAATTTCATAAAAAATTCCTTCAACTGGTTAACATAATTTCATGCCCAATGACATCACATGGATTACATTAAGTATATATATATATATATATCCTTATATAGTTATTCATTCATGTCAAATAATTTAGTTGAGCGTAAGATGAAGCTTACTTAAAGTAAACTCGATTAGAATTTGAATCAGCTCCTTTAACTGGTTTCATGTCTAATGACATCACGTACTTAATGCAATACATTATGTATATACACATATATATCTATATATATATACCCCTATATAGTTATTCATTCATGTCAAATCATTTAGTTTGGCGGCAGACGAAGTTTACTAAAGTAAACTCATTTACAATTGCATCAATTAGGTTTGTCCTTTGGGTCGACACACGTTCCGCTACGAGTAAATGCCGTGTGACAGTTTAATGATGCCACGTATGTGACATGCACACACACACACACACTTTTACACGGTCTCAGACAGGTAGCCATCGTTACATACGTGCGCCCGTAAATCCCTGGACGTCGTGCCAGCACATTTCAATCAAAGGGCGACGTTACACACCGCATTTAAGCTACTTAAACAACTTAAACGTATCAATATTCAATGCGGCCCGCATTGCTACTCAATAGCCACCAGCCGACCCACTCCAAGCCACCCTGCTATCCACTTATCCCTAACTGAATCCTATTCATGAATAATTCTGTTAGGCATTCACTTGGGCCTTTTTTCCATCGAGCTGGGAAACTTTTTTGTAACTTGAGCTAAGCTGCAAATAAATTAACTGGCGCTTAGCTCGGACTCTGTGTTGATTTGCAACCATCTTAAGCCACTGCAGACAATTGCAAGCTGAATTCATTTTTTCTGAGCACTTTAACTGCTTGAGAATTGTAAATTAAGTCTGTTTGCATGGAGAGTCGAGCTGGAGTTTGAGTGCAGACAAATTCATTTGTTTTCTATGCATTTCGTGATTCTTAGCTGTTTAGTTTGCGTTAACTGCTTGAGAATTCTAAAAATTGTGGATTTTTATATGGATCTAGCTGTCCTTTTATTGGGTGTAAACAGATTTCATCTATTTTCGATTCCAAATGAAATCTGACTTAATAAGATGATTATATTTTATGCAATGGGCAAAACTTCGAGTAGTTGTTTATTTTGTTTTAACTGTTTGAGAATTCTAAATGGAGTTTGTTTTAATATAAATCCAATTGCATTTTTATTGCAAG
This sequence comes from Drosophila pegasa, assembly GCA_035046225.1. Taxonomy (NCBI): domain Eukaryota; kingdom Metazoa; phylum Arthropoda; class Insecta; order Diptera; family Drosophilidae; genus Drosophila; species Drosophila pegasa. Next base: position 4,557,309 of record JAWNOD010000076.1, on the reverse strand, counting down.
CGAATCAATTTCTAGTTGCCTCTGCTTTAACTATTTGAGAATTCTAAATAATTTACTTAAGTCCAATTGCAACTACATTTTCTGGGCATGCAAATAGATGGCTGCTGAAACACCTAATGCTTCTAAACAAATTCTCAAACTCTGATTTTCTAATTTATTTTTAACTTAAAAATGCTAAAGGTCACTTTAGATACTAAGAAAAGTCTTGAAGCGTTCGAGCTACATGAAATGTGTTAGACAAACAATGTTAAACTGTCGACAGACCATAAAATTCAGTAAATACCCAAGCTATATGGCACTCTAATACTACATATACTATATATTACATACATACATTATGCATGTATATATATATCTATATATAGCTAGGAGAAATTCATGCTTGATCGAATGCGATTGCGTGCTAATGCAAGTCTTTCTAATTGAACGTGAAACGTGAACGTGAACGTGAATATCAAATGAAATTATGTATTAGAAAAACACATTAGACAGGTGTGTGTGTGTGTGTGTGTGTTGGTGTGTGTATATGTGTGTATGGAACTGCGTGTTACATGTGGCGTATGCGCAATGTGTAGGGCCTGAAAGTATGCAGCACTTTGTTTGGTTTCAATTTTCGTAATGAAAACGAAAGTCCAGCTTGTTAGATATATTTATATATGCATATATATATATTTAAAATATATGCATATACAGTAAACACACGCTAGTACGAACAGCTATTAACGTGCAGCTAAATGTATGAATAATGTAATTTATGCAGCGTTAAGTGTTGATAAGAGCTAAGAAGTTAATGGCATATATACGCCAGCTAATTGCTGTTCATTACTCGAGTGTTCACTGTGTTGTAGTAATTGCTCTGCTGTTTGTTATGCCCTAAGCCTTCTTCTTACAAGCAATTTGACTAACCCATTTGCCGAGATGCTCATTAATAACCCACACAAACTTTGATTTATTACAGCAACAACAGTAGCAAACACAACAGCAACAACAACAACAAAAACAACCAAGAACAATAGTAATTAAGGCGAAAACGTGCCACGACAAACAAACAGTGAAAGGGAAAGAAAAAAGCGCAACAAGAGGCGCAAAAATTAGCTGCTTAAATGCTGCTATAGCAATTAAGCCAACAGCAACAGCAACGGCAACAGCAAAAACTGTTTACAAAATGCGCAATGCATAAAATTAAACAGACAACAACAACAAGAACAGCAACACAGACGACGACAACAACAGCAACAAGAATAAATCAAAAGACGGCGACGACAGGTGGAAAAGCTGTGCGGCCCCCATGCAGCGCCGTCGCCGTCTCATCGAATTAATTTCAACGCCAGCTGAATTGGCCGTTTGAAAAGCACGAAAATTGAAAAACGGAAAAGCGGAAAAACTGTGAGAAAAAAAAACAAAAACCAAAACAAAAGAATAAGTAAACACTTGAACAGAAAAGCAACAAAAAATCTACACTTTTTCCAGTCAGAAATCAACGACTGTCAACTGAACGATTGGCGTATGGCGTATGGCGTTTGGCGTTTGTCATTTGTCGCTTTTTATTGATTTTATATAAAAAAAAAAAAACAAAAAAGAAACAACAACAGCAGCAACAACAACTAGAACAACAAATGGCATTGAGCCGCAGCAAAAGAAATAAACAAAAAACAAAAGCAAACGCAATGTGAATAATTTTTACTCAATTGTAGCACGAAACAATAAGAAACAGAGGAAGAAGAAGAAGAAGAAGAAAACAGATATATATATAAATACGTATATATAGATAAACATAGCTCTGATGATTCAAGACAACGCACACACACACATACACACGGTCATACACACACAGACACACGCCCATGGCAAAGCCCATAAAAATGTGCTATAAAAAGTAAAAACGCATAAATTGAAACAAACAAAAACAAAGAGAAAAGCAGCCAACTAAAGTTCAAGTTAAAGTTAAAACAAAAGCAGCAAAACCACAACAGCAACAGCAACAATTACCTATACAATGCCTAATTGGCCAGGCTAATAGAGGCAACGGCAACAGCGAAAGCAAGAGGAAGCGGCGGAAGCAGCAACAGCAGAGAACAAAAAGCAAGACTGATTTTTATGTTTATTAGTTAGCTTTCTATTCATATGCAAACTGGCAAACAAACTAAATACTAAATACTAAATACTACAACAACAAAATACTCATTAAATACTAAAAATAATACTACGGAAAGAGAGGGAAATTCCAGCAAATACAAGAGCAAGTGCAATGACGAATGCCAGCAAATGAAGCGGAAACCATAGGAAATCCGGCTTTTTTAGGACATACAACAACAACAAGGACAGCAAACAACAACAAACAACGAACAACAACGACAACAAACAACGAACTAACAACAACAACAACAACTGGAAGAGGGCGAATTATCAAAGCCATCATCAACAGCAACTGAAATTGAAACTATTGAAGCAATTGAAGCGCAATGTTTGTGTTCATTGTCGTTCTGTTGGTCAATACCTGTCTAGCTGGTAAGTGTGCGTGCACTGAAACAAATTAGGTAGTAACTATGTAAGAATATGATTTATGAGTAAATTGAAGTGGAAGTCAAGTCGAAAAGAAAAGAGAATTAAACGTGAATTATGTTGAGCATTTGCATGTTAAATATTTAGAAAAATACAGAGAACTAAAAAAAAACTACAAAAAAATACAAGCTCAAAAGAGAAACAAAATTAAAATCTTTATAAATAACTAGCTAAAAATAAAAGCAACTACAAAGGTAGATATCTCTGGCTCACACAACAAAAATAGGTAAATTTATGCTAAAATCAATATTTTTTCCAACTCTCTAATGGTCAGTCCATGCTATTTTTAGAGATCTCTATTTTTAGAGAGCTTCAACTTTCTTTTATCTGCAAAGCATGGAAATAGTAACTCTAGAGTTGTGCAGAATAAAGCTTTACTGATTAACCAAGCTAAAAAAAAAATGAACAAAATATATATAAAAAATATAACGAACTTAGAAACAAATAAAAATATAACAAGCTTACTTAAACTATTATTATTATAAAAATTTTGATTATAATTATTATCATTTATTTTTTAAATATTATCATTATTACAAAAATTTTACTAATATATTATATTATATTTACCATCTTTTAAAAATTAATTTTGAATAATTTTCAAAATTTTATTTTCCACTTTAAAGACACTTTCTAAGTACTTTCACATTTTTTCAAGTGCATCGAATGCAGAGCAAATATGAAATGTAAATTCCGGATTCCAATCGAATTCGATCAGGTTACAGTCGAGGCTTATACACATATATATAGCAATCATTTTTATTGACTTCTTAATCTGGAGTATGTTAATTTGCAGCTAAAAATACTTTGTTTATCTGCCCATATCGCTGTCTAACCGTATTGTATATCCGCCTTCTCCATCTATATGCAGGCACTATCCCAGCTACGCCGGAAAACATAACCGTAACGTTTCTAACGCCGACGGCTGTGCGTGTCTCGTGGCAGACGCAGATTGATCTAAAGGCGCATCCTATTGAGAAGTACATTGTAACGTATAAGCCGACAGATGACAGGTAGGTACCTCTGGCATTATTACACACAAATACACGCACATTCTCACACACACACACACACGCAGACAATTTGCTTCCTTTACGTAGTTCCGCAAAGTTTATGCAATTATGCAAAGAGGCGTCGCTCTGACTTTACAATATTTTGTGCAATTGACAAGGCTCAGCTGTGTGTGCGTGTGTGCGTGTGTGCGTGTGTGCGAGAGTGTGTGTGTGTGTAATGGCCGTGAGCTAAATAACGATACAAGTTAAGGAAAGTGGAGGCCCTAAGGGGGCGGAACAGCAAATACAAAGTTAAAGCCAAAATGACCGCGTGCAAAGGCAAAGCCCGAAAAAAGAAAAACAAAAGAAGCCGCCGTCGTCGTCGCCGTCGTCGCTGCCGCGTGTACTTGAAGTTACCAAAGTTCTACTACACTGAGCGAAAACATGAAAGCAATATGAACAAACTTTTGTAAAGTGAATGAAAATGCGAGCACAAAGGATCTTATCAATATGAAAGTTTGGCTAATTAAATTAATTATTGTTGAAAGTTGTTGGAGTGAGGGAAAGGTGGAGAAGGGGTAGAAGAGAGAGAGAGAGAGAGAGGGAGAGAGAGAGAGAGAGAGAGAGAGAAAGCTTGTTAAAGACAAAGAGAAGGAGATAGTGTGTTAACGAGAGAGAGAGAGAGCGAGAGAAATATAGAGAATGAAGGATAAAGAAAGGGGTATAGAGAGAAATAAAAGATAGAATGAGAGTGAAAGAGAGCGAAAGAGAGAGAGAGAGAGAAAGACACGTAGAAAATGAGAAAGAGTAAAAAAATGATCGAACGAAAGCGACAGAAAGTAAGACAGAGAAAAGTGGAAGGGAATTTATGCACATTGAATATCTCTCGTATGATTAATAGACAAAAGCCACCCATATTTCTCTCAGTGCACTGCGCTCCAAGCGCTGCCGGCAAGCGAATAAACTGCTGCATTAGAGCAGGAGGACAGACGCGAAGGAGAGGAAGTAAAAGAAGAGTGCGCTTGGAGAAGTAGCAGGAAGAACAAAACATGCTTGTAATCGCAATATTTTCTGAGCTCCACGTCTCTGCCCCTCTCTCCCTCTACTCCCCTGCTCTTTGGCTGCGATTTGAATTTGCCAGCGAGAAAAGAGAGGGAAAAAATAGAAAACAAGTCAAGTGGCGTTGCATATTTCGTCTAGAAGTCGAACTGCGACCGGGCAGGACTCTCCGCTAACGACTACAAACTAAGGACTTCCGATGGCGCGAGACGCGCTCCGCGGGGCGTGCCACAACGGCGGCGGCGGCGGCGGCGGCGGCGGCGGCGGCTTGGGGGTGAGGTGGGGGGCGTGGCACGTCAATGTTTTGGAAGGACATTGGAATGCCGTGTAATAAGTTAAGTGCTTGGCTTTTGTGACTTTTTGACTGCGGCTGCAGTTCGGCTAGGCTGGCTAACTGCCTGGCTAACTGGCTGGCTGGCTGCTGCTTACCTGTTCTTCAAGGTGTTTTCAATTTAATAGCTGCGTGTGTGTGTGTGTATGTGTGTGTGTGTTTGGCTGCATGAGCGTGTTTGTCTTTTAGTGACCATTGCCCGTCGACCTTGTTGTTGTTGTTCGTTTCTTATTGTTTCATAAAGTTCACGCCTATATCAAAATTTTATTACATCCATTTCGTTTGCCATTGTTGTTGTTGTCTTCGTTTCTCAGGGCCTGGACATTATTTATAAGTCAGTTTGTTTTTTAATTTTTGTGTTTTTCTTTAGTATCGATTTTTAGTGCTCGCACTCATTACAAAAAGCCCAACCGGGCGAGATGGGCCCGCACTGGGAGGGATGGGGGCTCAAGGGGGGACGGGGCCTAGTTTTGTGTTCTATCTTCCAGCCGTTTTTCGAGTAAAATTGTGTTGATGAATAATGTATGATTAGTACATAGACACGTTGACGATGACTCGAACTCGCCTCAACTGAATGGGTCTATAACATAGTCAGAGTACCTGCCTACCCAGTGGGGACTACACACACACACACACACACACAAAGTTCGTGTGTATGTGTGTGTGTGTGTACACACCCTTGCGCTAGACGAGCAGACAAAAATTACATATCTGGAGCTGCATACATTTCTAGTAGCTTTATGGAAAAAAGAAAGAAAAATGTGTGTACATATGGATACACTGAGAGAAAGGAAACGAAAACTAATTATGAATTCTGATTGAAAATGGGAATATCTTAAGTAGATCAACTTGGCTTGTAGTTTAGTTGAGTTAAGCTAGAGTCTAAGTATGGGTATATATAGGTATAGTAAAAGTAGGGTATATCTGAAGATATAAGTTTAGTATGGGTATAGCATAAGTATAGAGCAATCTAAATATACTTAAGTTGTAGTTTATGCGTTGGTCGGGTATTATATAAGTCAAGTATATCTATCATATATGTATATTTATATATATGGTTATGGTTATTCAGGTCTACATATAAGTATACTCATGTATATTATATTTTCAACAACGCCAAATCTACGTATACTTAATATTAGTTGCATTTAATATGCATTCTTATCATAAATCGAGCATATCTTAAAATAAATCTTCCCCATAATTTTATCTCACTTTTTCTACATTCAACATTTCTGTTTGACACAGGCGTATACTTAATATTACTTAAATATTTCGCCGTATACTTAATATCAGAGTCCTGTTTAACAGCGCATAATATAAATGCAAATTTAATGCTTGACATAAGCGCATACTAAATATTAGTTAATGACGAGGATATGTGCGAAACATTACCCACACACGCCCACTTAGCTAGTTAGTTAGACGAGCCACAACTCTCTGCTCGTGACACGCATTTTCGCGCAGTGTTCACATACATAGTTTTGTGTCTATCCGTGAAGTTGTTGTTGCTGCGGCCTGGGCATTCCTGGCCAAAGGATACGTGGTACAATTTGTCGAGCACCATCAATAACAATAATAATTAATAACAATTACTGTCCAGCCACTAAGGGCTAAGGCTAAAGTGCTCTGGAAAATTTTCAATCAATACTGAAATTTATGTGTCCATCAGATTCTAATGTATATATTTATATGTATGTATATATATATATGTATGTGTACATACAATATGGAACAACATTTATTTTACATTTTTTGTGCACTTGCCACTGACAGCCCCTAATTATTAACGTAACGCTTACCAAAATGCAGCGAAAAGGCCAAACGTCACGGCCCCGCTAAGAGCCCGACATCCATTTTCCAGCTTAACTTTGTTTTTTTTCATTATTTTTCCATTTTCGTTTAATTGGCTTGGATTGTATCTGCTATATCATTTTTGACGGCGGAAAATCATTTTGCATATCCAAAAGTTGCAAATGAATAATGTTCTCTGTCGGCTGGCCAACATGACGTATACTTAATTAACTTCTTCTGCTTAAGCGCGAGCGACTTTCAAGTCATTTTTGGTTGGCCAGATGAAACCAACACCTGAGAAGTCAATTAAAGACTTACGCGAGCTTTTCTCTGGGGTCACAAAAGTCTTTGAGCATATTAAATAAATGTTAAATACATATATGTATATGTATTTATGCCTCTCATTAAAAGAATTTAAATTTTTTAAGCCCCAATTAGGGCGGCCCGTGTCGCACCTGCCTTCAATAATAGATGAGCTGAGTTAAATGCAAAGTTTTTTGGGTTTTCCATGTGAAGGTTTTTCATATTATTTAATGATTCACTTTCAGCTTAGTTTAGTTTTTTTTTTTTTGTATAATTAGATTCATTTTGGGCTTTGTACTAATTACATAACTTTGTTTTCGTTTGGGGTTTTTTTTTTTGCCTTGACGTTGGGCTCATTTACATATATGAGTTGCTGACAGAAAAATTAGGGCAGTTTAGCAAAGTTTATAAAGCATAAAAGTTGCACTTTATATACTGAACTACAGAGTTGGTATACTAAATATGCATATACTATATGTGCTATGGGTGTTGGCAAGCTGAATCCAGGCAAGAATATATACCCATATAGCAGGCAGCACACAGAAAGCAAAAGGCAGCAGGCAGCTTAGCAGAGCCCATAAAGCATTCTTGATCAGCAGTCGCAGGCGAGGCGCTGAGAGGACTTAGAGCTGTGCGTCTGTTCGTCCATTCGCCGCCCATGGTAAAGCCTATAATGCAGCCCAAGCGCAGCCGCTGCACGAATTGCGCAGCAAGTGATGCATGTGCCTATATGTGCGCGTGTGTTTGTGTGTGTGTATGTGTGTGTGCATATGTGTGTTTGTTGTTTGCTTTAAGTGCTATGAGGGAAACGTAGAATACGTCTTCTACATATGAATACGACTGCAATAGGAAACCCGGTTGAATACGTATTCTACATACATATATATGTATTCTACGTTTTTACGTATGCTATATAGGTAATGTAGAATACGTATTTTACATACAAATACGAATGCCATAAAGATAATGCAAAATAGCATGCGTAGAAACGTAGAGTACTTATTCTACACACGAATACGTCTCCTACAATAAGGGCTGAAGAATACATAGAATACGTATTCTGCATTTACGAATACGTATTCCACATTATCTATATACGTAATACGTATTCTACAGGTATTTATAATGCTATAAACGTAGAGTGTAGAACGTAGAATAAGTGTTCTACCTTACTTTACATACATACCTTGCTATTTCGATGTTTTACATACCAATCATACATAAAGTAAACATAGAATGTGTATAAACGTTTGCATAGCGTGTATATGTAGAATACGTATTCAGGTTTATAGTTTGTGGAACATAGGCAGACTACGTATTCTACGATTCATTTATAGAATAATAAACATATGCTATAAATGAATCGTAGAATGTTTTCTATAAAGGAAGCGTAGAATATATATTCCACATACGTATTCTACTTACCTATTCGTAAGTAGAGTATATTCAATAAGTTACGTATGCTTTTTTCTACATTTGTATATACCTACGTATATGTATGTGTCATCTATGTATGCTATAAAGGAATATGTAAAAGCTAACATTAAAATAGCACCTCTTGAGCTTCAGGGTATCTGCTAGTCGTGCACTCCCAACGAGCACGCTTTAGCTTGTTTAAATTGAAAACTTAATTAAACAGAGCTACGTATACACAGGAGTATTTATGTGTCAAATTGTAATTGTTTTGGCTACAACAGCTGCCAAGTGCGTTGCATTCATAGAGAGCTAGGCGAATGAAAAGCTAAACGAAAATTACACAAAGTCAGAAACACGCATTTCACTTTATGAAACGGCATAAAAATTTGTAAACTAATAAACTATAAACTATAGAAAGTGGCCCTTATGCTAAGCTATATATGACTGTGTGTGCATGTGAGTGTGTGTGCATGTGAGTGTGTGTGCATGTGAGTGTGTGTATGTTTCTATGAGTGTGTGTGTGTGCACATGACAGCCAAACAAAGCTTTAACTCTGTATGCCACACACATTGTATGTTTCCCTATATATATGTGTGTATGCACGTGTATGCATGCGTGTGTGTTAACCCTTAATCCTGCTACTTCGGTTGTTACACATTTGCAATACAATAAACTCTAGCAGCTTATAGTCAGCAAAAAAAAAAAACAGCAAAGGCAATGTAAAAATAGAAAAACAAGCTGGAAAAACCAAGCATAACATACAATGTGCAACATAAGTTATTAAAAATGGCAAGCCAAATGGTAACACACACACACACATACATATATATAAGATATATAATATATATGCTTGAATTTTCAATTTGTGGAGTTTGAGTAATGGACACACAAAAAATGCTGAACGTTGGCAATTGTAAGCGCGCTTTCTAAACTGTTTGTTTATTCAACGGCAAGCGGAAATCCATTGGCCTGGAACTTTAACAACAGGCAAAAAGCCAAGAGAAACTTTGGCCGGGTCAAAGGGTAAAGCTAAAGAGCATATATGAAATTTTTTCTGGCAGCAGTTATGAGAGAGAGCGAGGGAGAGACAGTGAGAGAGCGCGCAAATTCCCAAAAGTTAAATTCTCTAAGCCGCACCACCCGAAAGCCACAGTAAACTTGGTTTGTGCGTGCAAATTGTGGTGGGCAATCAATGTACCGCCAGCTGACAGCGAGGCTTAAACTTGATTTGAACCTGGTCGACCTGGCCAACTTTAGACATTGTCGCATCTGTTGCCCGCTCCAACGACAAAGTTGGCACAAACGGGGCAAAAAAAGAAAAGTAGAATAAAAACAAACTGTTTTTCGTGACACTTAAGTGGTGCATGGGGCATGTAACTTTAGACATTCCATAGACATTGTATATATATATATATATATATATCTGTCACTTCATATCTAAATTTTGATGGTTATGCTGGGAATACAGGATACGCGCCAGGTGCATAAAAGCCAAAAACTTGAGAGAGAGAGAGAGAGGAAGAGTGTGACTGGGATAATATTATTTGTGAAATACATTTATGGAAATTAAGGCAAGCATCTGTTTAACTAGGTTAACATTTGGGCGTCTGGTGTTTGTCTTCCAAAACCCGTCGGGTTAAACAAAGTTGCTTAAATGGCTCACAAATGCCAGTTAAATGAAATGAAATGAAATGCTTTGTCTAGCTAGTGGGGATATTTAATACCCTTGCAGACACACAGCAGCTGAACACATTTATCTTTCATATAGTTTAAGTAAACATTTATATACGTATGTTTACCTTGCACGTTTGCCTTGCTTGTTGTGCTACGAACGGAATAGATTTAGAGACTTTACAGTTTAGCTAAATTAAATTGAGCAATAAAGGAACATTTTGGCAACACAGTAAAGCTTAAAATTAAGACATTATTTGTTTTCAAACGAAATGAGAAGAGTTAAAACTTCTTGGCAAGGATTAAATTAAATTAAATTTAATTATTGGTAAATTATTTAAAAGCCAAAAATATATCAGAAAAGCCACCTTGAAATATTATAATTATATATAATTATCGAAAGAATATTTAAGTACTAATTATATGTGGGAGTAAATCAAAATTTGTTAAGCTAGCAACACACAAATTATTATGTTCAGGCAGGTGCTAAGAGATAGATAAGATTCGGTATCTTAATAGAAATAGAGTAGAACAGAGACTGTTGGACTCGGTCAACTAAATGTAAACCTTGAATTTAGTTGACCGAGTCCAACAGTAATGCTCTTGGTAAGGCGTAGAGCTAAAAAACTCTATATATAATAGTAAGACATAAATATGACTCAAAAGAAAATTCATTTACAAGGTATTACTTAGCCGCTATAGTGCTTAACTATTAATATACTATCATATATTAGGTGCAATTCTAAATAAGAATATTTTTAATTTTACAGGGTATATGCTAGTCGTCACCTTACTTTTCTGTAATATATTTGGCTTATACTCTGGATATTATATCAAAAAATTATATATTCCTTCTGTTTTCTGGCTCATCCAACACTTTGCAGGGTATTTCTAGTCGTTCATTACCTGCTTGGCGACACACATTGTGTTAGCTTATGTTTTTGTTATGGCTGCAGGCAACAAAAGCCGAGCCGCGTATGTTTTTTAGCCTCCAATGGCCGACGCGTCGATTCCACTGGGGCCCATTGGCAAGGCGTGCGTGCGAGTGTGTGAGTGTATATTTGAGTGAGTTAGTGTTAGTGTGTGTATTAACAGTAACTGCTGTGTGCTATGTATGAATAATGAATCATTTGTCAGGCTGTTGTTGTACGGCGGCCGCTGCTGTAACAGGAGACACTGCACCAAAGGCCAGAAGTCTACGCAAAGCTCGGCGACTGGGCTAACCACGCACTTGTTAGCTTACAGCAGATATATACTATACCCATATATATATATATATATGTATAACGATTGAGGGAGTGGGTCTGCTATTTGAGCAGCTAAATCTAGGACATGTTTGGCTAACTGCCCGGCAAAGTGACAAAGTGAAATATTGGGCCCATACTGTAATTACGAGCCACAAACCTGTCCTCATATTTCACGTCTTACTCGCAACTATTTATTGTAGTTTGTGCAATTAGCTACACACACACACACATCTATACACACTCACACTCACACACACACGCGCGCGCGTGCACATCTAATACGCATCCAACACACATACTTACATCCTGTCACACTTAGCTGCCGTTCGAGAGTGGTAATTGAATTAATTTAAGTTACAGGGTTGTACAGGACGTTGCCGGCAACAGCGAGGCCATTGTCCTGGACCGTCTGCTGCCCAGCACACAGTACTCACTCTCTGTGACGGCCATCTGGATGGGCAAGCGATATCGCAGTCGCGGCCAAATCAAATTTCGCACGCTGGGTAAGTCCACAGAGAAAGCTCTAAGCAATCAAGAAAAAATAATTATTATATTAATTAATTTTGTAATATATATACAAATATATATGTACATACATCTTGAATAATTTCTGATGCAAAGAAGAGCTAAATAAGGGCTAAGAAGAAGCTTTAAAAGTAAAAATAAAATATAAAAAATATACAATTAAAATTTATATGATAATATATAACAATGCAACAATTACAACATATAGAAGAATTTCTGATCCAAACAGCAACTAAAAAGTTATAATTGGGCGTGACGGACTGGACTAGACCAGATCCATAGCAATAAAAATAAAAATAAATAAAAAATGTATTATATATCTTAGAGAAATTTCTATCTCAAGAAGTTGAAATGGTTTAATTGGCCGTGTCCGAATGGGCCATAGGCTAACCTGAATAACTTATGAAGCTGTTGTCTAAAACTTTCTCAAGTTGTTTATGACTTGTTTTATAGTTCAATCGAAATCTCTAGGTGGTGGTTATAGTTGTAGTTGAAGTACTAAAAGTAGTTGAAGTGGTTGTAAATATAGTAGTAAAACTATCTATCTTCCAAAGTTCAGTTTCAGGGGTAATAAAGCGAAGAATACAGTAAAAGATAAAAAATAATTTAATGAAAATTTATTAAACAAACCTCGTATAAAGCATTGTTTTATATTTGCCTTACAGATATGCCCCGTAATACATCAGGACAGGACTTTCTGCCCGGCATCTATGGCCGCAATGGCTCCGGCAATGGCACCAGCTTTGGCGACGATGTCACCTCCACAGCCACCAATACGCTGACGCACAGAACCTCGCGAGAGCTGCCAACGGTAAGAAGGGAATATACATATATAAGAAAAAACCTTATCTGAACTATCAGCCACTCTTTATAAAAAGAAGTTCAGTTCAAGCATAATTCATTGATTGGGTAACAGTTTAAAGCAATTTAAATTCCCTCACCTTGCAGATACGTGGCGTCGAGATTGGCATTGTGTTAATCGTGCTGATGGTGTGGGCGGGTGCCATAGCGCTCTTCTTCAATCGCTGGGGCAAAATCCGCATGCTGCTGCCTTATCAGCCGGACTACAAGCACGAGCAGCTAAAGGTGCCGGGCACAGGTGTTTGCAGTGCCAGCGGCTGCAATGGCCAGCATTCACACCAGGTATGGATCGCTTGGAGCATATACATATATATAAATATATATACAAACATATATATATATATTTATAGATATATATATCTATCTATATATGCTTACTATAGTGGGCTGGCATTTAATGGGTATTTATTGTGGGGTGGTTAACGCAGGGCAGACAAAAAAAAAACAAGTATTTGTTCTGTTTTCTGAGCGCGAATTGAACTTTAACTATGTTTCCTTTTTTTTGTTATGCTTTATTTATAGAACCTACACCCCGATTTCTTTGTCAAGGTATACAAAACTCTTTCATTTCTCAATTACTTATTGCATTACGAACCAAAACAAAAACAAAAAAAAAATATTTTTCTTTTGCATTTTATTAGCTTTGTGCAACAAGTCAAGTAAAGACTAATTGAAAAGTTTTTAATGAAAATATTTTTTACAAATTGCGCACAATTTTCTTCAACTAGTGCACTAAGTCCTGCTCTATCAAAACTCTACCCCGTTCTCCTACTTTAAAAACTATTTGAATCTGATTAGTTGAAAAGCTGCAAATGAGGAAATTTTCGATTTTTTATTTTCGATCGATTTTAGATCTGCTCAAGTCAGAGTTGTGTGAAAATCCTGTATATATTTGTCTGTTTTAAAGCTAAACTAGATACCCAAACCTCAAAATAAAGTAAATTCAATATTTATAGCATACTTTGTCGGGCTGTCAATGGCATCTATACGAATAGGCTTCACCTTCCTCCATTTTCCAACTTCTACTTAATTATAATTTGCTTAAAAATCAAAGCTTCTTTCTAGTTTAACTATAATTTGACCGATTCTGTAGTATACAAATATATACTCTAACACGCTTTTCCTTTAAAGTTTCTGTAGAGTACCCTCGCTTCGGTGTGCACCGAAGATACTTTTTTAACTCCTCCTCTTCTACTTAGAAACGTGTGCTTCAATCTTTCTTCAATCAAACATTAAAAACAAATTCCATAAATTACTTTAGTCACATCTAGAACTGCACCCAGGCGGTTGACCCTAAATGAACCAGTTCCATTCGTTCCATTTGTACATGTTTGATGGTTCCGCGCATGGAAGCACTCTTTAAATATATACATATATATATTATATATAAAATCGAAATCAAGTTTTTACCCCATTTGCATTTTCTATACATATTCGTAATTAGTTTAGCGGTTTTGGTTTGAGCTTTTTGTTGAGCTTTGTTGAGGTTCTTCGAGCTTTCAATGAAAATCACTGACAAAAGTTTCTTAATATTCCACCCAACCAATACACTTGGCTCGCTCTCGCCTGCTCCCGCTCTCGCCGCTGTCTCTCTCTCTTTCTCTCTCTCTCTCTCTCTTCCTCTCTCTCTTTCTCTTTATCTCTTTCTACTGTCAACGCGCTGCACTCAGTGCTTGCCCCGTTGCGAGGGCTGCGGCATCTTCGATCGCTGCTTTCAGTATCCGCGACGGGAGCTGGAGCGCGACTGCGGCTGTCAGTTTGCACTGCTGCACAAAGCGGATGTGGAGAGCTAGCAACCAGTGCATCGCGAAACGGCGGCCACACCCACGGCGCCGATTAGCCATAGCCATGGCACGCCCACCAACACGTATGTGCGCGGACTCAGCGTCGATAATCAGTCCAATGTGCTGGAGCATGTGGACAGCATAGATAGCGCTGTGCCAATAAGAAACTCTGATACAGATGTGGATGCCGAGGGCTGTCAGCCAGCTGAGGACGAGAAGCTTCTGTTGCAACGGGAGCCAGCAACAGCGGGGGCGCAGGGGCTGCCGCTGCCGCCACCGCAGCGCGTGCTGCCGCTCTCGGTCAATAGCCATACGAAGCAGCGGCGCTTTGCGCAACAGCGCAGCATATTGAAGAACTCGCAGGAGCGCACCTTTGTCGAGGAGAACGAGGTGCTCGAGGCCAAAAAGCAGCTGATACTGCGTCGGCGGCGCCTCTTCAGCCATTATCGGCAATACGATCAGTGGCGACGGCGACAGTTCAGCTATGATCCCAGCTACTTTCGCCCGCCTCCGCTGCCGGCTAGATCGTTGGCATACGCTGATTATGGGCCAGCTGTCGTTGGGGCTGCCGGCGTCGGCAGCAGCCACCATGGCGCCATGGGATATGGAGTTGGAGGCTCCACGTCCGGGGCGGGCAATGTGGGACGCCGGCGACGGCAGTATCGGCGACAGTATTCGTGCGCCGATCGCAGTCGAGATGGATCGCGCGAGAGTCGCGGATCGTCCACGCTGCAAAAGTATCACAGCATGGTCGCCAGCGATACCATACACACCGAATCATCCATGCTCAATCACAGCAACTACAGTGAACCGGCCAGCGTAAGTGCTTTTCGAGACGCTTATCGATAAACGATAGAGCGCATCCGATTGCTTGTTTGTGCGTTCGCTCACATCTAATTGTGCTCGTTCGTTTCGTTCATTTGATCGTTGCGCTTGCTCGTTTCGTTCCGTTTCGCTCGCCTATCGATTCCGATAATTGCACCAAACGCCATGCACTTCGTGTTGGGCACGTTAATCGTTTAGCCGTTTAAATCCGTTTTAACCGTTTGTTCGCCCGGCGTTTGCAGCGTTGAAAAAAAACAAAAAAACAAATATTTTAGAGCACCCAATAAAAGTACTTAGCACATGAACACCACTACACCATGTACAGTTAGAGGAGTCAACTCTAGACTCACACTTCACTAGAGCACAGCCAACAACACAGCCGCCAAAAACAAAATCAAATCACCAATTCACTCACAGTTTTCGTATCGCTTTTGTAGAGTATTGTGCAGGTTGTTGCTTTACGCTTTTCGCTTGCTTCTGTTGTTGTTCTTATTGTTAATCGCCTGAAGAGGATATATACTTCGTTTCGTCTCTGAAATTCCTGTTCTTCGATTTACAAATTGTGTATGTGTGTGCGCGCGTGCGTGCGTGTGTGTGCGTGCGTGTAAAGTCTGACATTTTGTTTTTGTTTTCTACCTTTGGGTCTCTCTCTTTATCTGTTCTTTCTCTTCCATGTCTCTCTCTCTCTCTTTCTGTTTCTATATTACATTGAGAATACAGTTCGACAGCAGTGAATGTGGCGGCACCTTTGCTCACCCACCGTTGCACTGCAATAGCCGCGTAAGAGAAACAAATTGCAAAGATAACAAGAATTCCTCGATATTCAATGGGTTTGCTAATGGTTGTTTGTCTTGCAGCACATCCACATGCTCGCCGAGGAGCGCTCCACATCGATATCGGAGCGCTGCACGCGCAGCCGCATCAACTCGGCGATATTCGTGTCGTCGGAGGGTCGCGGATTCGACTCCATCGAGTTCCTGCGCCGCCACGGCTCACAATCCGTGCTCTGCCGGAAGGCCAAGAGTGCGGAGAATATTACCGAGAACGGACGCAGGGTAAGCACTGGAAGTATATAGCAAAGAAACCTTTTTAATATTATATTTGCCTTGTAGAAGAGTCTGCGGCCATGGCGCACCGACGATGACTCCGTCCAGCAGCAACAGCAGCAAAACTCCTCCCAGGACATCGAGATGAAGGAGTGTGGCGCCAACGGCGGTGAGCTGCTCACGCTGCCCGTACTCCACGACGCCAAACAATCGCCAACAGCCGTAACTAGCTTGCTAGCCCGCTCCTCTGCCATCACCACGGCCAACGTTATCGTGGGCAGCATTTCGTTGGAGGCTCCGCCGCCGTATATGCAGGACGATGACGCCACCTCCATATCAGCTCTCATACACAGCGACACGTCGGCGATGGTGCACGATTCGCAGGATTCGGCGGAAACTGTGGAGGAATTGGTGCATGTTCCACTGCTGGCCAGTGCCACGGCCAC
Source organism: Drosophila pegasa (assembly GCA_035046225.1). Taxonomy (NCBI): domain Eukaryota; kingdom Metazoa; phylum Arthropoda; class Insecta; order Diptera; family Drosophilidae; genus Drosophila; species Drosophila pegasa. Next base: position 4,540,447 of record JAWNOD010000076.1, on the reverse strand, counting down.
GGCGTCCTCCGTGTCGGCCGCCTCCACGCCCAGCATTGCCATTGAGGCCAAGCCGCGTGTGCTGGTGCACCAACGCTCATCGACGGCCTCCTCCTCGCCGCACAGCAGTCCCAAGAACATGGGCCTTGGCCTGAAGATCATCAAGCCGAAGATTAGCGCCGTGCCAATGGTTTCAGTGTCGGGTCCGTCGCCGCCCATTGAGAAGCCGCCGCTGGCGGAGTGCTTGTAACAAATGGCAGCCGAAACATTTATCTAAGCGCGCTCACTCAAGGCAAACTGGACACCCAGTCACAATCACAGATCCTACACCCACCCACACACACACACACGCCCCCACACACACTATCCTTGACTCAGATGGAAAGGTGGTTTAGAAGTATGCCAGCTGCTCAAATAAGTGTTTCGGTGAAGCTGAAGGGAATTCAAATGCCTCTTCAGGCAGTTAGAACTAGTTGTAAACGTATTTCTAGAAATAGACGTAGGCATAGACGTAGTTTATGTACCAAAACAGGAAGGGGAACGGAGGAAGGGCATCAAGATATTGCAAGAAAGCTTTGTATATTCAACAACGACTGAAGTATGCAGATACGAACTATAGATGATGTGGTTTATAAGCCATTATAAACAGACAAACACACACACAACTGATAAATCAGCTTTAACGACAAACAAGTAAACTATCAGGCTTTAATATATTACGATGAATTTCTGGTTTAACCCTAGACATAGGCAGACTTAAAAACCTGTTGACGACGTTATATATATATATCTTTACATGTTCTCTTCTATATCTATATATACATATACACACATACACCCAGATATTGTTAGTTATAGCCAAGACCTAGGGCACCAACACATGTTTATATATATCTATATACACACGTCTATAACTACATGACTTCACTAGTAGTCTATACACGTATATACCCCTGAGGTAGTTGAGAATGAACCCCACTATCTAGCTTGTAGGCACAAAGAACAATTAAGGATAGTCGAAATCGTTGCTAACTACACTTACTTACTCTTACTTACTAGCTAACATATCAAATACCCACGACCAAAAACGAAACGTTGAAACTGTAAAACTAGTCTATAAACTTAAATTCCTACAATATGATATTATATATATATAATTGTCAAGTAAGAAAGTGCCCAGGATGAGTTCTAAGTGTTTTTAAAACTACTTGTACTTGTACGTTGATTATAAAGACGTCATTTTAAAAGATATATAATTCTTTATAGATATATATACATATAAATAAATATAGGTGTATGTACGAGTATCCTCTAGTTGTTAAGCATGCATTTTCAAACAGTTTCACTTGATGTACCTATATGATAGTTATATGAATTCTATATATGGAACTGATGGCAGCACAGAAAACCATTTGCTCTCTTCTCTAGGTAGTTATTGACATTTTAGTTATGTTACTTCAATTCTCTCTGAGAAATATACTTGCCTAACTAATACCCCTAATAGCTTATACTAAATATATACAAACTATAAACTGTCAACTCTCTGTCTACGACAAATCTTAAGTGTATATACACCCGCACATGTACCTACTTACTAAGCTCTCTAATCCCCCACTATCTAAAACAGACTCCATACCAAAATTTACGATTATAACATTTCAAAGAACAGAAGAAGAACAACTGGATTATCGAATGGAACACAACATGTTGTTATTAAGGAATTGTCAATTTATGGTCCAAAGCTACAATAATAAAAATACAAAACAAAATAATTATAAACAAACCATTTGAATGGGTCAGAAGTAAGCTTAATTAATTTAAAATTGGTCTACGTTCAATTCGCTATTAAATAAATATAATGTGGATGTGTATTTTTTGAAATCAAATAAACGAAATAATTCATTAAGCTACAAGTTTTTTCATTACCAAATTTACAGCATTTACAGCATTTATATTATATATATATCCAAACAGTTGTCTTTAATCTTATGTAATCTTCCATATTTAAATTTGTATCTCTTTTCAAACATTTATACATAGATCACATCTCAACTCTATCTCTTTTCGAAGATCACACAATGATTGCCCTGATCATAGTAACTTCTCCTAATCACAACGTCCTCCATTTGCTGTACCAACTTTTCCAACTCCTGCTCCTCGAAGACATGGTAGTAGCGCAGAAAAGTCGTGCGCAGTTCATCTTTGGTTTTCCACGGCACATAGACATCCTGCTGCTGGAACTCCGTGCGATTCGTGTGCACTGGCAAGGCGACTGGCAGCTGCTGCTCCATGCTTTCCAGTTGCTGCGCAAGCTTCTGGCGCTGCGCCTGCTCCGTGGTGCGCTCCTTATTGACGGCTGTATTTTGCTTTAAGTACGTTGACTTCTTGTCGTTCCTTCGCTGATCCTTGGCCCAGACATAGACGAGTGCACGTCCACCTGGACGCAGCACGCGAGTAAGTTCACGAAGTGCTGCTAGCCGCCGCTCGCTGCTAGCCAGATGATGAATGACCGCAATGCTAATGCAGCCATCGATGCTTGAGCTACGAACCGGCAGTTGCAAGCAATCGCAGCGAAAGACGTTCTGGCCGCGCGCATTTCCTACGCCCAGCAGACCCAGCGAACGGTCACAGCCAATGGACAGCAAGTGAGGATTACAGCCCAAGTACTTGCCATTGCCACAGCCCACGTCCAGCAGCACTGATTGCGGATCGAAGGAGTCCAGGAACTCGGCAACTTGCGGCCAGGGTGTGTGGCGCGTATCGCTAAAATGATTTGCAATCTTGTCGTAGACTTCGTGGACATTCTGCTGCTCCAGGTGGCTGGCATGGGTCGCCAGCTTCTCACACACCTCCTGGGGAGTTGCCGTCTGCTGCGTGTCGCATAGCGTGGGAAATTGACAATCGCAAGGACCGCGACGCAGGCGCCTGAAGGTAAGAGAGGTTCTCTTGCTACGCGCCTGCGTCGTCAGGCTGCCCGATGGAGTGGCCAGCACATCAATATGCTTTGGTCTGATGCCATGTGTCCAGTCATACCGCGATTCCCCAGACATGATCAGCAGCGAACGACGTGGCAGCAGCACATGAACCAGCTGCTCGCCGCGACGAAAGTCCATGACAACATCGGATTGCAGTGATAGCGACAGTATGGGATCCTTGAAGGCACTGTGTGTGTCCACATGCGGCGGTATACCCTGTCCCGGCTCATACTCATTAACAGTCAGTTGATCGGGTGGCTCAAATGCCTGCAACTCCAAGCGCTGCCACATAAAATCACAAGCAGCTGGAATAGCCTGCTCGAGGGGTTGTAACGGATTCACATTGTTGCTGCCATAGAGAAACTCATAGCCAAAATGCTTGACTTGCCTGTGCTTGAGACTGTCTGCCGTGCTGGCAGCGCCAGCAGCAACTGCCTGCAGCAGCACTGCCTCCTCAGCTTCGCTGACAAAGTCCGGCAGCAGCACCAGGCCGGCGGGCAGTGGCTTCTGCCACCCGCTTTCCTCCCTCTGCTGTGGCAATTCCAACACATAGCTGAGATAGGCCACGGCGCCCTTCTGACCAATGGTCGCCCGATTGTGCATGCCATCGTAAACAAGCTGCGCGTCCGCCAATGTGGTGCACTTAAGAAAACAATACGATTTCGACGGCAGCATCAGCACCTGCGACACCCGACCGCCTGTTGCAGCTGCTGCGGCCAGCAGCGCCTCCTCGCTGAGTCCATTGCTGAGTCCCACGTTGAGTATGGCCAGGTAGAGTGTGGGCGCGTCACTGTGCGAGACATTGCAGTCGGCTTTTATTATTGCCAGGCTGCGTCGTTGCTTTTTCTCCGCCTTCTTCACTTTGTTCGTCTTTTGCTCAATGTGCATCTCGACTAGAGTGGGCCTAAAAAATACCAAAGAATAAAACTTGGGTGTGTACACACCAGCACGTTGCCAAGGCAGGGTATGCACTGGCAATTATTCACCTGTATATAAACTAGTTAAATATAATTGTTTTTAATGAAAATATTTACCTTTCTAGCAGATCCGCTCAGTTGTCCGAAAATAAATTCATAATTGATGTAAATTTTAATTTTGTATGGAAATGTTTGCCATGCGCACTAACGATATATTTAAATTAAATCTGCAATCTCTTCGTATCGCTGCATATACAGTGAGTTACAATTGTATACGTTCATATCTAAACTTAACTTAGGGCTTACAATCTACCAGACTCTATCGATCATGCTATTATCCTGCGGCTTCTGATTCATTGTCGTCAGCTGCTGGTGATAGTTGCGCATCTGATTGCTGCGACGTGGCTGGGCCAGGTATTCGAACATGCTCTGCAAGTGCTGCGACAGCATTTTGCTCAGATCACTGGGCATGGGATCTGTCCAGAAGAAGTCGTGATTCAGCGCTGTGTCCGCATCGATGCGCTTCTTGGGATCCAGAGTCAACAGCTTGTCGAGCAAATCGCAGCCAGTGGGATCCTTGACATAAGGACGCAGACGCTCCTTGACGCGTCGCTTCTGGTTCTTTGGCAACTCAATCGACTTGTACAGCTCCAGCTCCTCGACGCCAGGCCAAACATCGGGGGTAAAGGAGCCGCACAGCTGTGATATAAACGTCAGCTGCTGCTGCTCCGTGTTGCCCTGCATAATGGGCGAACGTGTCCACATCTCGGCCATGATGCAGCCCGCGCCCCACATATCCACAGGCGGACCATAGTTGCGATCCCCCAGCAACAGCTCCGGCGGACGATACCACAGTGTAACCACACGATTTGTATAACGATTCTTGCACTCGTTCTTGGGAATGCTGAATGCACGGGCCAGACCGAAGTCGGCCAGCTTTAAAATGCCATGCTTGGTGATCAGTACGTTGGCGGCCTTCATGTCGCGATGCAGTATCTGTAGGTGAATCAGAAATAAGTTGGAGCATTGCTATGGATACGATCTGCAGCCACCTTATTGCTATGTATATAGTAGAGGCCATTGAGCAGCTGCTGCATGACTTTCTTGATCTCTCCCAGGCTAAATTTCACATTCATATTGGATAGCAGACCGGCCAAGTCGTGCTCACAGAAGTCAAAGACCAAGTAGAAGGTCGATCTATAGCCATTGTGCAGCGTGGCCTTGGTGCGGCAGATCTCTATGAGGTTGACCACGTTCTCGTGCTTGAGCAGCTGCAAGATGCGAATCTCGCGCAGAGCCGTAATGGGAAACTGCCAAATGAGATGTCTGTTACTTCCGGCCGTGCCTAATTGCAACTGTCGCTACTTACGCCCTCCTTTTCGTTGTCCATGAGCACCTTCTTCATGGCAACAAATTTTTTGTTGCTTTTCTTTTCGCGTGCTTTGAAGACCTCGCTGCGTGGTGAAGGCAAACAGTAATTAAATGCAATGCAATTTTTTTTGACACTTGCTGACATTTGTAACTCACCCGAATGTGCCCTGTCCTATTTTGGCCACCTTCTCGTACTTACTGCTCTCATCGCAGTAGGGAAAATCGTAGTCCTCGATATACTTTTGCTTCTCCATGAGCGACATTGTTCGGGAGGAGCTGCCAGTTGAAACGCCTGGTGTTGTTGACGGCTGCGGCAGCATATGTGACATGTGCGCCATTGCAAAATACTACAAATTCAATATAGAAAGTCAAATATTTGTCAATTTCACAACTATCGCAATTTTTGGTCACAATAAACAGAACACAAGCACAAAAGAAAGCAACAACTAATGCAGCTGTTGTGTAGCATTTTCGCACAGTAGGGTCACACTGAGCATAGTCAGCTGGTGCGGCAATAAATCAATGTGGGCAAGTGTGTGCACACTGTCCCAGTGATATAACCTCAAGCAGCGGAGTGCAAAGTTAAAAGTTTGTTATTTATGAATAAACTATTAAATATAGCACACGCTGTGCCACGCCAATTTGTGCGTGACTATGCATTCAAGTCGGACCTGAAGATCAAATGGGTCCGACCCGAAAAGATATCATGCATCAAGCCAGAGAAGAGCGGCGATCTGGCACAGCTGCCTCCGCTGAATCCGAGTGAAATATTGCCGGAATACAAAGACTCCAAGGAATTGGCCAAGTAAGTTGGCCTCTGGCATACATGCACATACATAAGTAACAAAATTCTCATTCCTTTGTAGTGCCGATGAAACTGTCAAATCAATGTTTCTGCTGGCTAACAACCCGAATCATTTGACCACACGCTATTATCGTGATCTGATGATCAAGGAGGTGCAGCGGCATGCACAGGACTACGGTTCCATGGAGGCTAAATGTATGTGGAGCATCATGACCTAGATCTAGATCTCTTTGTACTATATAATTTCTCTATATTCAATTCCCGTAATAGTGGCCCGGTTGACGGCACTCATACGACGCCATCAGGCACACATGGAGGTACATCCGCGGGACAAGAGGATCAAAGTGCGTCTAAAGGAGATGATCGACAAGCGCAAGAAGTTCCTGAAGTATCTCAGACGCTGGGACTATCCACGTTTCGAGTGGATTTTGGAGAAGCTGGACCTGGTGTATAAGCCACCGCCGGCGGAGTTCCATTGGGTAACGCGCAAAGAGTCGCTGCAGAAGTTAACCGACAGCTACTGCGAGAATATCAAGGAGGAGCGGCTAGAGGCCTATCACAAAGAGCTGCAAGAGCAACAGATACCTTTCCTGGAGGAGGCCATCAAGAAGATGATGTTCGTCCGACAGGAGCAGATCGATTGCGATGTGCCGGTGACTGTGACGGAAGAGCAGATCGAACAGTCGCGCAAGGAGCTGGCGCAGCTGAAGGAGCAGCGCGACGCAGCGGCCGCCGCCACACAGAAACAATCGGACGAAACCTTCCATTAATTAATTTACTTGCAATAAAGTTGAGTCGCGCGACAATTTCTTAAATTATATGATTTTATTGATTTTCTCATAGAGGGATTGGAGTGGAGGAGTCAAATACATGTCATGGGCGAGTGGCGCAGGCTTAGAAAAATAAATAAACAATTGTTAGCTCTCACAATGAAGAGAGGAAAAAACAAGATGAATTCTCTCCCCACGGTGATTCGAATCGAGTTGGAAACTCCGTTCCTAACGGGAGCGTCCGTCCGACCGCTTCCTGTCACGCTTGCTGTTGGAAGCATTGCTGCTGCTGGAGCTACTCGACGAGGAGCTGGACGAGGAGTCACTGGAACTGGACGAGCTGGATGAGGATGACGAGGAAATGGACGAGGTGGATGCACGCGATGCTCTTTTACTGCTGGCAGTTGATGCTGGCGCTAGCTTCTCCTTGCTGCTGCTGCGGTTGTTGCTAGTCCCGTTGTCCGTCTCCTTGCTCCTAGCGTTGCTGGAGCTCACCTCATTGTCGCCCCACAAATCGTATTTGGACAAATCGCCGTCATCGTCTTCATCCTCCTCCTCCTCATCCTCTTCGCCATCGATATCACTGCGTCGAGCTCGTTTCGCCTCATCTCTGCCTCTGTTACGGCCATCCTCATGGTCATTGTTTTTACGCTTCTTGCGCCGCCCAAACTCATCGTATTCGCTGTCCGACTCCTCGCGCTCCTTATACTCCACAACGCCACGATCATTATAGCCTCCGCCGAACCCTGCCAACGATTGGAAGCCGTTAGTTAGCCACGTTTAAATCTTATGCTGCATCCACGTACCTGTGCGCTCCTCCACGTCCGTGAATTTGGGCGCGTTGCACATGTTGCAGGTCTGCCGCCGCGCCCAATTCACGTTGGCACACTTGCTGCACTGCCAATCCTCCGCGCTGAACAGCCCTCGCGATTTGTCTGCGGCCACCTTGCCGATCTCTGTGCCCAGTTTCTTTTTGGAAGAGCTGCTGCTGCTGCCGCTGCTGCCATTGCCGCGGTCTCGATCTCGATCTCTGTCTAGTTTTTCACTGCTGCCATTTTCGCGATCCCGATTGCATTTGTTGCACTGCAGCCGACGCGCAAAGTTCAAATGGCGACAGCTGAGAGAGCAAGAAAGAGAGAGCAGATGCAGAGAGGGAGAGCGACGCAGATGCGGATGAAGGAAGAATAAGAGTAACAAAACAACAGTTATGTTATTGCATTTTGCTCGAGTATGTATAGAAAGGGAGAGAGAATGTATTCAGTTTATTGCTGTTGTAGTGCTGGACGCTTTGCATTTTGGCCATAGATCTTTACGCTTCAAGCTTTACGCGCACTCACTCAATATCTGGGCAAATCCAATCGCCAGCCGAGACGCTGATGCCGCCGCCGCTGCTGCTGCTTCCACTGCCGCCACCACCTCCACCCCCACAAATCGACATTTGGCAAAACTGAAAGTTGTGTGGCAGCCGCTACGAATAATTGTCGCTGTTGCTGGCCAGCCTAGCAATTGACATTTATAACAATTTTATACAATTTCTGTATATGAAATATTTTCCGGTTTCCTTTTTTTTGCAAATAAATTTTTTAGCGTTGCTAGTAGGGTTGAAATGCTCGACAAATATAGCCAGATTGTCACACAATGAGTATTGCCACTTGGAGTGTGCTGTGCTTTGACAGGTCTGGCAGCGCTAATGCACCAAACATTGTTTTTGTTTACGGCAATTGCTGCCTTTAATTAACTTAGTATGCATAATTATGTACAATATTAAACATTTCACACTTTAACATATGCAAAGACATGAATGTAATTTACTTTTAGAGTTTTATTTCCTTAAGCATATAAAACAAAAGCCGCTCCAAAAAGTAAACAACGGATTTTGGTGTTGTTGTTGTTGGATTTATAAAAGTACAACTAACGCAGCAATTGGGTTTCGGAATTGCAGGTGCGCGCCACCAGCAACACACACACACAATATCATATTGATGTGCCAGCGGTATTGGTTTACTTCTTGCCGGTACCGATCTTGGCCTTGGCGGTACCACGGACCTTCTTCATCCTGTTGCGGCGTTCCTTGCGCTGCTTGCGTGTCTGCTTCTTCTGCTCGAAGAGACCGTGACGAGCCAGGCGGTATTTGGGCTCGAACTTCTTGGCGAAGTCCAGGGTATCGTAGATGAGGGCAAAGCCAGTGGAGCGGCCACCGCCGAAGTTGGTGCGGAAACCGAATGCAAAGACAACATCGGGTGTCACTTTGTACATGGCGGCGAGCTTCTCACGAATCTCGGTCTTGTTGACCGACGAGAGTCCGGGATGGAGGACATCGCAGACCATTTGTTTCCTGGCAAGCAGACGGTTGGTCATGAACTTGCGGGTGCGAATTGTGGCAGTTGTACCAGTCGACATATTGACGGAGCTGCAAGATATATACACACACAAATTAGACCAGGATTTTATACACCAATTCGCATGTTGTCACAGTTCACAGGCTATTTACTGTTGTTGCTGTATTCAACATAACCTCAACGCTTTAGTCGCTCCGCTGAGCAACTCGAGACTCCACGTGTGACACGCTGCGCTCGCCACACACTGTTAACGCGCTTTAGTCAGCCTGCATTCATATTTCGTGGCATACACACAATGAGCAGGACATTTTTAATGCATTTGCGCATAAATTGAAACATTTATTACCTTTTAAAACACTCGAAAAGGTTTTAAACACGTCTGCTGTGCGAACGCGATTCTCTAGAAAGGAAGATGGCCACCGTCGATTGCCGAAAACTTGGCAGCACTTTTATTTCGACAGAGTTGTATGGCTTGACTGACTATCGTTATCAGTGCAACTCTGCGAATGGCGCAAATTCAAATCGATTAAAAAGTTAATTTAAACAAATATATTTATTTATTTTGCTTTAGTTTTTATTTGATTTCAGCGACAATTTAACTTAATTTTGATATTTTGACTTCACTACGTTTTCTCTGCAGTGCATAAACGACTCCAAAGTATGTGGCTATCAATACGCCACAAATGCCAATTGTCAAGCCAAAGTAGAAGAGAAACAAATCAAAAAGATGCAAATGATTCGAGGCAATATCTATGCCGCGTGCTCTGATCGCCGCGCCTCCCTTGTGCCGCACCACATAGTTCACCCAGAACATGGCACTGGCCACTGCGCCCAGAGGTCTGTCCCGGAATTCGCTGGCAACCTCACGAATGGTTAGCTGATAATGCTGCTCCTTTGTCAGGTCATCCAGCGCCCAGTTGAGGGCATCTTTCGTAAAGTTACCCTGCTCCAGCTGCAGCGCAACGCCCAGTTGCACGGCCAGCTGCATATTTTTGCGTTCATTCCGGAAGTTGGGCAAACCCAGCATCGGCACATGACGCATGATGCCCTCCTGCAGGCTCAACAGATCCCCATTCATGATAAAGGCTCGCACACGAGGATGTGCCAGGATGTCGATCTGTGGCACCGAATGCTGGATGAGCACATTCTTAGGCAGACCCTGCAGTGTCTTAACATCGTGGCAGGTCCATATGAAGCGCTCCTTGCGTGCACTCATAAAATCGAAGAGTATTTGCAGCTTCTGCTGCGACAGCTGCCCACAGGGCTGCTCATTGCCCAGCTGCATGTAGATGATGCCGTTCACAGACTCCTCCACAAAGCGCTTTACGTTCCAAATCAGTTCGCGAGGTCCGCATATATGCAGCCCGCCAGCTGGCACAACCTGTGGCAGCAACGGACGTGGCGTCCAGAGGGGCACATGATTGTTGAGCAGCAATAGAGCCAAATGATGAGCCTGCAGCTCCGGTATGTTGACATTAACTGCAAGAGATTTTAAATTTGATATTGATTATAGTTAGTTCTGCCACATCTAAATAATATGAAATTCAAATTCGATACATTACAAATTTAAATGCATCGATAATTGAGTAATACCTGGCTATCGATACTTTCCATTTTGAGTATTGCCAGATCTATCAACAGCTTTTGCCATTCACACGCAGTTTCTGCCGCCAAATCGAATAAGAAAAAGTCTTACCTTTAAAGTGTTTGCGTATTATTTGCTCCTGTGCCGCGTAGTTTTCATTGTAAAATTGCTTACGTCGCGCCATGCACTCGCGTATATTGCCCAATCGCGCCGAGAAACCCAAATCCTTTGTGTACGCCTCGTAGTCTATGGGCGAACAGGCGACGGGCAGCAGAGCCTCCTGCACCGCGTTCATATAGTTGCCGAAATCCGTGCTAATTATGCCAATCGTGGGCTTATTGTGCTTGTAGCCGAGCGCCAGCAGCGCCTCCGTGTAGAAGTAGTCGACAATGATGAGATCGTACTCGAACTCCACACTGGACAGCTGCAGCAGCTTCAGCAGCGGCGCCTGCACCAAAAAGTGCTCCACCGCTCGAGCGCCAACCACAGCCAAGGAGCTGCGCAGCTTGCTATCCGACAAGAGCGCCAAATCCTCCAGGCTGCCGCCAGCCGCCGCCTGCTCTTGCACTGTGGTAAAGGGAAGGGGGAGGATATTGTTTAATTGCTTACTCAATATTCGCTTTGCTCTTACAGTTGCTCCAAAAGTCAAATTCCGGCTGCACCACGTGCTCCACCACACGCTCCAGCTGCTCGTTCAAGCCGTGACCGCTGTAAACTGTCACCTGCAAGGCATTTGGCTAGGAATTGCTTGACAGTAATAATTTATGGCATTGCTTACATTGTGTTCCCTGCTGGCCAGCTCGGCCACCAAGGTGCGCATCACAGCGAAGTGACTCTCGCTGGCATGGGGAAAGAGCACGAGTATATTGGCGGCGCGACTCGTGTCCAATCCCAGCAGCAGGCTGAGCAGCCATAGATAAAGTGCAGTCAAGGATTTCGAATGCTGGAGGAGTGGAGAGAGATATTGAGAGAGATGTATGCATATGATGGAGATGTGGAGATTTGGGGATATTGAATGTATTATAGATATGTGCATGTGTATGCGTATGGTCAAGCAACATATTTGTGTGGAGAGCAGGTATGTTACATATTTTATAGCTTGCTTTTAGTCATAAGTTCTGATTCGCTTTATTCCGTCTTCCATTGCTAGACGGCTTATAGATTTTATATAGCTTGATATTCTATTTCTGGAACTCTCGCTTAGCTTGATTTAATATTGTCAAATGCAGTCTTACCTTTAAACAGGGTTTACCTTTCATTTTGGTATTTGTATTTTCTTTATCTCTTAACAGAATTTACCTTTCCTGTTGTGTTTACTTTTATCATTAGGTTAGCTACAAGCTTTGCCTTTATTGTCCTAGATTTCTGCAGGGATTTTTTCTTCCTTTCTGCCGTCTTTTTATTTTATCTGCCCTCAAGCCTCTCATTAGACCTCGTCATTTAAATATATCTAAATTATTTCATTTTAGCAAACTTTGCTTTAGCTATAAATCAAATGCTTTCACCTGTATTTTAGTCTAGACTTTTGCTTTTCTACGATTTTTGTTAATTTCTTATGCTAATTTGTGTTTGATTAGACTCGATTTGCTGATAGATTAACGTTTGTTGTATATTCTAATTTTGTTTGCTAATTTGGGCCTCTAAGCACTTGTCTTCCCTTGAGCTAGTTTATATATGAATTTATATATTTTAGTTCAACAACTATTCAGGCTATATTTCTGCTTGCCCGCTGCTGCTCTTTTTACATATATACATATATATTTTATATATGAGAAGCCGCACATTTGATGCATTTTACAATTCACTTAGTTTTATAAGTTTTCTGTCTGGCAACAGTTTATGTTTTATTTCTATATAAACGAATTTGAATGAATGAATTGAATGTATCTTGAAATTCAATTATATTTGTTTTAGACAGTTTCTGATTGGTACACATCAGCAGCAGCATCTGTAGGCTTGCTTATCAATAAAAAGTATACATATATATAATGCCGGATCTGCCTTTGCCTTTACACTTTATGCACTCACATAACTCACCATGATAAACTGCTTGAACTGAATTCTCTTCTGTCTTTAATCCTTTAAATCTCCAGCTTTAGAGCTTTCCAAAGTTCTTTGTTTCACAATCCTTTGCTCTTGTCTTTTTTATAATATGCCATCCAAGCGCTTTGCTGCCTCGTTTCGATTGCTCGCAGTAAATAATCTTAGAATTTCTGTGGTCATTGTAGATGTACATATGAGTGGTGCTCCCGCTACCCTCCCCTCTCTCACTCTCATTCTCTCCCTCTCTCTGTGAATGTGGGCAACATATGTGGCACATGAGATTGTGAGCCGACATAAACAATACACAGATGCACAAGCATATATACGATCTATATAAATGGGGGTATACAATTGCACTGACTGAGGCAATTTTTTATACATTGTGGAGCCACTCGATCGCTCTCGCTCTCTTTCTCCCTCTCTCTCTCTCTCTCTCTCCCTCTCTCTCTCTCTTTGCTGCATGTGCCTGGAGGGAGCTCGTAGTCTGCTTTACATATAAATATTTAATTGCTGCAACAGTTCGCTCAATATATATGTATATATACAGCTCATAATTAGTTTCCTTAGTTATAATGCATTTCACACAAATATTTATACTATAGTTTCCAATTGGAATAGGCGTTCAGGAACTTGAAATCTGTTTGGGGTTGTTGCACTCTGTGCAGCATTAAAGTGGGGAAAAATGTAAACATTTAAGTGTTTTGTTTAGCTATAGTGGGTTAAGGAAAGAGAAAAAATGCTTGATAACAATATATTCTAATTGGAGAGCAGTACGTCTGATTCGCATTCGATTAGATATTATTATTTACTTATAATGCAATGGCAATATAGGCATTAGAGGTGCTATGATTGATATATATTGAACCGAGGGGTTAAAAACAGCACGGCATGATAACAGCAAAATTTAATTTAGTTTTTGTAGAAAGATAAGAGTAAGTCTTATACGAAATGAATATGTGTCCAATTGGAATATGCTTCGGTTAGTACTGAAGAACTAGTATAAGTCGTATTAGAAATGTATAAATGCCTGACGCTTCGTTAAGTTTACTTATTCATTCAATAACTTAACGAAAGCGCATTATCAAGATGCTGATTGGACTTGTGCAGGAACGGGTATACGTCTTATTAGAAATGAATGTGTGTCTGGCTTGGAATAAGCGTCGTTAAGTTTACTTATTCGTTCAAGAACTTAACGAAAGCTCATGAACAACCTATTGACAATATTCTGATTGGACTCGCGCAAGAACGAGTATACGTCTCATGACATGGTGTCTGATTGGAATAAGCGTCGTTAAGTTTACTTATTCATTCGACAGCTCAACGAAAGCACATCAACAACTTATTGACAAGATTCTGATTCGAGTCGTGCAAGAACTGGTTTAATTCCACACAGCAAGTGCTTCATTATTTTCCCCCTTTTTTTGCTGTAAATCAAGGCAGGCCGAGAACTTCAAGAGCAAAATTTTGGCATTGACAAGCGCATAATATATATAGATATATGTGTATATAAATATTTGCGCAGCTAATTGACGAGCCGCTGCTAAAGAACGTGACACGAATCGCAAACAGACAACTGTGTCAGCTCTTTTGACAAATCAGAAAAACAAAGACAAAAAAAACAACAAAGTAACGAAAAGAGAAAGAAAGAATGACAACAAGTAAGAAAACTCTAGTCGGGCGTGACCGACTAGGGGATACCCTGCGCCCCGTCGAATCTGTGTTTTCATAGAATTTGGGGGAAATTGTGGCCGGTATCCAAAAAATAACAAAATTCAAAATTCCATAAAATATATATAAAGCTAAATACCAAATTTGGTGTCTCTAGCTTTAAAGATGGGCGAGATAGAATTTTTTAGCTGAATTTCGATTTTGTTTTTAATCGATAACAATTAATTGGGGATAGTTATCGATTTTTTAAAACAAACTCGATCTGCGCGTGCTATACACGGACCTACAAAAAAAATTTCAAGTCTCTAGCTCTTATACGGGCTGAAATCGACGCGTTCAAACATACGGACAGACGGACAGACGGACAGACGGACGGACGGACGGACGGACAGACGGACAGGGCCAAATCGATTTCTCTTGTCGTCCTGATCAAGAATATATATACTTTATGGGGTCTGCCACGCCTCCTTCTGCCTGTTACATACATCCAACAAAAACATTATACCCTGATTTCCCATTTTCAATGGGCTCAGGGTATAAAAAGAATTAGCACAGTCAGCTGCAAACGCGGAAGAAGAAGAAGCACAAGTCAAAGATGAGGCTGTTGTTAAACCGGTTCCGTTAGAGCGAGATGGCGAGTAGTAAAGAAAAAACCAGTTCAATGAACCGCAGCACCCAGCGCATAGAACCAAAACAGAAATAAAATTTTCCAAGTCTTCTTTTTTTTATCACAAAACTTTTATTTTAATGCATTACAAATCTGAGGAAAAGTTTGTTTCTTTGAGCGCAGAGTATAGAATTTAGTCGTTGCTATCATCGCTAATTAACTGTTAATTTAAATGCATAAATTCCCAGCTCGAGCGCTGGGAAAAATCGATTGCTGCTGTAGTCTAGAGCGCGCTCTAATATAGATTTTGTTGAAGACATGTTGCTTAAGACCCACATAAATATGTATATATTTGTGTGTGTGTGGGGTATATATGTATGTGTGCTTATTCTGTGGCATCAGTCTTGGAAACGGCGAAGGGCTCGGGTACGGCGATGGTGCCGCAGTTGGCGATGACCACATCCTTGACGGGACGATCGCGCGCGTCTGTGGCGCTCGACTCGATCTTGCGCACCACATCCATGCCGGAGAGGATCTTGCCGAAGACCACATGGCGGCCATCCAGCCAGCTGGTCTGTTTGGTGGTAATGAAGAACTGGGAGCCGTTGGTGTCCTTGCCAGCGTTGGCCATGCTCAGCCAGCCGGCGCCATAGTGCTTCAGCTTGAAGTTCTCATCCTCGAAGCGCTCGCCAAAGATGGAGCGGCCGCCGGTGCCGTCGCCCTTGGTGAAGTCGCCGCCCTGGATCATAAAGTCCTTGATGATGCGATGGAACTTGCTGCCTTTGTAGCTAAACAAACCAAGAGTAGTAGAAGATTTAGCATAATTCTCAGCGGGTAAACAGTTTAATTTAGTTCGCCGTCTTTTGTTGACTAATTCACAGTTAAACGCCACGTAATTGATAGCACTACGCGCCGGCTCTAACCTATAAATGCAGCTGAATACACACACACACAGAGACACGCATAAGCATATTCATATGGAAATAGTGTGTACACATCTACAGCCCATGTTAACTACTCGCGTGTGTGTGTGTGTGTGATTGCCAACTAACTGTGTTTATTTGCGCTTTTTTCGCCCCGCTTACCCCTCGCCTTGTGGCTTCTCAGCCAGCTCCTTGAAGTTCCTCACGGTCTTCTCCACAGTTTTGCCAAACAAACCGATCTCAATGCGACCCGCCGGCTCACCGCCAATGGTGATGTCAAAGAAAACCTACGCATTCAGAAAAAAAAAACACTTATTGAATATTTTTCAGAGAGAGCACAAAAACAACAGCCGCGCAGATGATTTATGTGTTTGTGTATACCAAGTGACGCAGGTACACACACACAATATAATTGGATGTGTGTATGTAGTCGTTGGTGCCTACCTTGTCGGTCACTTTGGGTCCTTTGCTCTCATCAGCAACCACAATGCCGGCTGTAATGGCTAGCAGGCACAGAGCCAGAGAAAACTTCATTTTAGTTACAAATTATTTTTCCTTTACCACACCGAAGCACGTCCGCACGATTCAGACGCTAGAATCAAACTGAGGGCGCGCACAAATGTTAGCTGCCGCCACAGCTCTGTAAGTAACAGAAACTGTTAATGTTATTGAGCAGCGTCGCGAGCATTTCAGTGCTGTAAAATGTTATCCCAAACTATCGATAACAGCTATGTTAAGCGAGGGCGCGAAATTTAAATGATTTGAGTCTTAGGGTTTTTATTCGTTTATTTGTATTTGTGTTGCTTGACAATCGTAAAACGGAGGCTATAGACATACCAATTCACTTTTATTAATTACATGTGGATTTTTTGTTAGGGTTAGACATTAATTGAAGTTATTCCTTGTTTACTGTTAACAATAGACAAATGTATTTGTTTATGCTGAACTAAGCTCACTAAAGTGGGACTCAACTGCAAAGTAAGACAGGTTTACATAGTTTTCAATATATATAAGTGTGTGTGTATTTATATACGATTATTAACACATTTTGCGGTATATATAGATAATAAATGAGCTGCTTAGTGCTCGATACACAGGGTATATCAGACAAAAAACATTGGAAATGTTCGAGTTGAGTACGGAGGGTATGTGTATAATATATATGTCTATCATAGAGTCGAGCACTAAAGCAGATAATATTAAATTTAGCATAAATTATAAGAGCTTCAGCAAATTGAAAGACCTATCACATATAGAGAGATAAACACTATGACTAAAGCTATTTACACAAGAAATAATAATATATATATAATAAATACAAGATACACAAACATATATATATATATATATATATATATTAGCTTAATTGTACGTAAAATTGCAAATCAGAGTAATCAGCTCTTCAACTTAAAAACCAATTAGGAAAAGTTTTCTATATATATATGAGAGTTGTGCGAAATATCAACTACAACTACGGACATACATATATTTTTATATATATATATATCTGTATATATATTTTTGTCGCTATGGATTAAAGAACGATTCGAAACGAAGTCGTGAACAGCCAAGTTTTGGATTTGCATCGCAATTGAAGTGAGCAATTTTTGAAATTGTTGAGAAAGCGCGCTTTCCAAAAGCCTTTCCAGAAAATCAATTGTCAGACTTTAATCGCTGCTATTGATAAGAGATTCCTGTTGCTCATCATCGGTGACTCTGCAAACACAATATATATAACTATACAAATACAAAGCGCGGCTATTCAGGTATTACCTCACAATGCTTGGCTTGCGGCAACCGCAGATCTTTCTATAAACAACTTTGAATAGTTTCATGAGCGGATCTGAGTCATCGTTGCGCATTAGCAAAACAACAAGCAGCACTGACATTATCAGGCCCATCGAGCCCATCCAGTAGAGCGAAGAGTACGGCTTGTGCTTGAGCAGAACGTCAAATGCAATTGTCAAAGGTATTTGCAGCGACATGGTCAGCGTGCCAATTAGCGAGGAGGTGAGGAAACAGCCCCACAGCCAGAGAGCGACGGCGAGCACGGTGCAAATGAAGCCATTCAAGAAGAGCATACCAAACTGTCCCTGGCTGGGCATCTCAAATGTTTCGATCTTTGTGAAGTGCAAGATAAAGAATATGGGCCACAGCAGCAACAGATTCCAGAGACCAACAAAGCCTGCGAGATGAAGAAATGATATATTAGAAGCAAGTAAGAATGGTCTAGTCGGGAGTGTCCGACTAGGAAATACCTGGAGCCAATCAAAAACTGACTAGAGCTCTGAAAGTCTAGCGGTTATAGCTTAGGATCTAGATCCAGACACAATATAAACAGACAGACGTTAGCTTTGATAATCTAGCTGTCGCAACTCAAAGATTTACCAAAGAACAACGGAATGTCCACCTTCTCCTCGGTGTCGCTTTTTCGCTTGACAAACACCAAGTACGAGGCATAGAAGAAAGCGCTGAATAGAGCCAGGAGAACGCCGCGCGTCATCTTCGAGTCGTGCAGATCATTCATGCTAATGACCACGACGCCGCCAATGCTCATCGTGGCAGCAATTAGCTTCGTTATGGTCAGCTTATCGCCCATGGCAGATGGAAACAGGGCAGCCAACAATATGGTAAACAAAGTAGCTGAAGTGGATCTGCAAATGAATTTAAATTTAATTAACAACTTAAAAAATATATAGAGTCGTAAGTGACTCAACCTGATGAGCGTGATCATGGGCTCCTCATCCATGTCCAAAGCGAGCTGTGAAAAGTAGTTTGCAGCAAACCAGAGCAGGCAGAAGAGCAACGCTGTCTTGGCTGTCTTGTGGTGCGTCTTCTGCCTCCGAATCCTCATGCTCGCAGCGTAGGAGAGTCGAGCCATCAGCGCATCCGTTGCCTCATGCGCCGACATCTCACGCACCTCGGCCATTTTGCAAAAGCGAACGCTGCGCACACTCGAATCGTCGCTCTCCGTGCCGGAGACAATGCCATTGATGGGATTAGCCACGCGGATGGGCACAAAAGTGGGATCGCCCTGGAAAGGCGAGAGAAACTAGTTAGAGTTGTCCTCAAAAAGTTGATGAATTGAGGGTCTTACCAGGGCAGCTTGATTGGTATAGTAGTTCTCCTCATCGGCATGCTGTTCCATCATCTGAGAGAGGAAAATTTTGAATAGATTAATATGTTTCTAAGGCATCTTATGGCTTATACAAACCGCATAGTTGCCATGTTGACGCTCGCACGACTCCTTCCAGGGCGCTATGATGCCAATGATCAGCAAATAGACGCTAAACATAGACGTCTTGAAGTAGGTGCTAAAGAATGGCTTGTCATATTTATCATCCTCATAGAGAAACTGCGAGAAATGGAGTTTTTTTTTATATTTAGTTAGGGTATATAGAGGGCGTGCATACCTTGCTCAGCTCGCTGGATGAGACCCAGAGCACATTGACTAGCAGGAGGATGGCCAGTCCCAGCAGGAGTTTCTGTGTGCGCCCCAGCATGTTGATTGAGCTGAACTTCCTTTGCTGCTCGTTCGTATCCCTATTTACCGTTAGCTAACTGTTATTTGCTCTTAATTAGTTATTTACGCTTGTGCCGCCAGCTTTTTTGTTTCATTTTTGATGTGCTGCTTTGACACTTGATTAAAGGGACATTTCTGTAAGAGGAATAATAGATTTATTAGTATTCTGCGCCGGCTGCTTAACGGCTCCGATTGAGCCACAAAAATCGTGGACGCAATTGATTAACAAGCAATTGGATCAATTAGCAGCTCGCGCCACTTAACAGCTCTTTGTGGGCGGTGGCGGCGGGGGCGGGGCGTTGGCGTCGAGCGCGATAAACGGTAGCAATAAACTGATAAAGAAACACCTAAATATGCCCCAGGCGCGATAAGCGCGCCCCGCCGAGGATTAGTTTGTGTTTGGCTTTATTCTTGGGCCCGTGAAACAGCTGTCAGCGTCGAGACATTGGCACTTCTCGCTGATATTTATAGAAATTCGACATAAAAATCAATAAATGCTCAACAAGTCACGGGCTGGACAGTGCACAGAGCGTACAGTCCAAAGTTAAGCCTTAATTATATGCTAAATTTATGCAACTTTTTTTTCTGTTTTTGATCTAGATTTTTTTTTTTCGTCTTCTTTACCTGGCCGTTTTTTTGGCCTTTTCCAAGCTGTGTGCCGCTGCAGCGGCGTCGACTCGTCTACTAATACTTTTTATTTCACGGCTGCTGCATATGTAGCTAGCTCAATATGCACTCAATTCTGTTTGCTTATGCAATGTGCTTGTAATTATTGGTTGCTTATGGATATTCTTAATTTGCAGCGATTTTAATACTGTTTTCGTACAATAACTTTGCTTACTAAAAGCGCACACACAAAAAAAAAACAATACAGCTGTGTGAGTTATCGATTGTCAAGGCGGCGGCAGCACGATAACTCAGTGTGCTGCCAACTTGCTTTAATTTGAGCTTGCTTATCGTCAAGTTGAGCGCCAAGTTTAAATTGTGTCTCAGCTAGCGTTTCGTTAAGTTATTTGTCAACTTTAAAGTGCGAGCTTTTCGTTGAGCTGCGCGCCAAATTTAAATTTCGTGTGCTTTATTTGAGCCGCGCAGCTGCCTGTCAATCAACTGTATTAACTTGTTTCAGCGTGTAATGCAAATAAATGCTGACAAATTACTTGTCTACGCGTACAATTTAATGGTAAATTATGTTGTCACGCGCAATTGACAAGCTCTTAAGCAACTGATACACAAATATAAAGTTGTTACCTTAGATTTATGCCGAAGACAAAGACACAGCCCCCTTGGCGACACGCGGACAGGCGGACAGGGGGACAGGCAGACGAGCGGAGCAGCACAGTTTCACTTTCATCACTTCAAACCCGATTAAGCACCTCATTTTATGTGTTATTTATCTACTGATTGGATGATGATAAAACGCCAGCAGACTAAGGCTCCAGGCTCGGCGGTTGGGTGTGGCCCTGTGTCTGCCCGTGTCTGTGTGCGAGGGGGTTTCCGTTGTTTTTTTTTTTTTTTTATTGAGTAGGTAAAGTGGCCCTGGCTCTGGCTCGGCTGCCTTTGTCTTTTGGGCGCACTTTGCCACGTCTATTAAAAGACAACAAAAATAAGCGTATAACTGCCGCATAAAAACAATACAAAGAATAATAGGGCGACATTTTTCATTCGATGCCAACTACCCCGCGAGGCACCACGCCCCCACACACACACAGCAGCCTGCCTGCCCGCGCCTCTCTTATCAGGCAGCCACTCAGTCGGCGACACCTGTCAAACTGCTTGGCGCGTATGTGCGTAGGCATAAAATAAATAAATAAAAAATCGACAGAAGGAAGATGATGATGAAGCACCCACACAGACACACACACACGCACATATATTAAGAGAGCGAGAGCGAGCTTGCACGTGTATACGGCTCGAACAGTGGAAGAGCAAAAAAAAAAAAAATAAAACAGAAAAAAAACGAAGGAAAATAATATTATGTCGACCCATTGAAACGAGCATGATGTAATTTTCTTTTCCGTTAAGTTTCATTTGCTTTTCCTACAAAATGAAAGTGGCCTTCCGTCATTGACAGCCAACGTGATGGGCGCAAGAAGCAGAGGAAGACACCGCCCGGGGCACGTGTCCCAGCGACTGCATTACAAAAAGAAAAAAAAAAGAAAAGAAAAAGAAAACACAAAATTGCTCTAAAAACAAACAGAAAGCGATCAGGTGTGGTCTGGCCCAGTCTAATTGCTGTGTGACAATTGCTGCGCTAAATGGTTTGCTTTCCATTTCGCACCGCTAATTGATGAGACATTTAAAATTAGTTAATTATCTGTGATAAAACTCAAATTTAAAGAAGCGCCATAAAGCTGGCAATTTGATTCGCTGAATTAGCTACGTATGGCTGTGCTTATATTCTGCTCTCCTTCTTACACATTAAATTTGCAATGCTAGCAGGCTAATCAGGCCAGCTGCCTGATTGCAAATGGCGTCCTTACTTAACGAAAGTACACAAAGATCATTTTGCTTCTATTCTTCTCTCGCTCTAACACGCTGAGCAACAAATGCAACTTAGATGCAAATGGCGCTTAGACAAGAACCAAATTTGAATTCTTTTGCTGCTATTTATGTCTCGCTCAAACACATGCAATTTGAGATGCTAAGCTGTAGTGCATTTTATCCAATTGTAAATGAAGCTTTAGATTTGCAGGCAACACTCGCTAAATCGAACACATATGTTATCGAAAAATATTGAATAGTTCGCACTACTGAAACATAAATTCTATTGACAAATATGTAATAATAATATTAAATAATAATATTTTATTTTAACTATTTGATATTAATTAAAAATTCACATTGAACTGAAAAGAAGTCAAAGAACATTTGATTTGAAAAAAATTCAAAATATTTCCTATTTCCAACAAATCAAATTGCTATAATATTAATCAAAACAAAATTTGATTTGAGAATTAGCTAATATTTTCGTAAGCTCGTATTGCAATTAGTGAGACTATACTGTAGCTGATCACCTTGCTACTATGCTTGTCTCGCTCTAGCGTATGACATGTGTGTGCAAACGTGAAGTCAGCAGCGAAAGCTTAAGCATTTGCCATTAAAACGTTTATCTGCGCTCTGCTTAATTGCCACTCACTCCAATCGCTGACAATCTGGCAATTAATGCGTTTAAAGTTGCGCCCCAAGGCCTTCAATTCTCATGAGTGTGTATGTAAAAAAGTCAAACACACGCACATATATACATATATATGTATGTGTACATATACATGAATAAAGTCAAAATGACATAATTTGTGATTCAATTATGTTGAAGTTTTGGCCGCATATTACATAAGCAGATTACAGCGCTGATAACAAAGCATTAAACTCATTAGGCGCAACGCACTCAAACAAATGCCACACACACACACACAGACAGACAGACGGAGAGACACACACATACAAGTAAATATGTATATGTGTGTTTGTGTGTATGTGTGGGCAGAGGCCGTGCCCATTAAATGAACTTATCAATACAACAACACAACAAATGTGATCCACGCACCCTAAAAAAAAGGTCCTTTAAAAAAAAGTGGGGAAAAAAGAAGAGAGAGAGGAAGAGAAAAATGAGGATGGGCACAAGTAAAACTCGACAATAAAGGCAAACAGCACATAAATTGAAGCAAGCCGCGCCAAATATCAACAACAAGCGCTTAGCCAAGCCAGCCAGAGCGTCAAATACACTGAAACAAATACACGCACACTCAGACACACACACACACACACACACTCACACGCATACTGTACATAAAATACTATATCGCATATCAAGGAAAATCACAACGAATGACCGCCAAAAATTAAATGTCCCCAGCGGACAAGCAACAAAAAAGAATGAAAGAAACGAGAAGAAAGGCAAAATCAAGCAGAGCCAAAGGCGAAATCAGGCGCAACAGCAGAGGGCGGACGGGCAGCGGGCCGTTCGCTTTTTGTGTGAATGGCGCTGCGAGAGTGACTCTGACGGACAGCGACGGCGACGTCGCAGCTGGCAGCGACGCGCAAAGCGAAATGAAAAATGATTGACTTTTATGGCGTAGCGCATATTCGGTCTTTAACATAATATTTGTCATAAAAGTGGGCGCTGTCGGCAGCTGAGGTTAAGCAGAGCACAAAAGAGAACGCCAGCATGGGAAGAGAGAGAGTGTGAGAGAGTGGGCTAGAGAGTGAGAGTGAGAGCGAGTCGCGCTCGCTCGACATTGTCATAAAAAATTTGCTAAATGTTGTCGCCGGCACAGAGCAAGAGCTTCCGCCAAAGCAAAAAAAAAAAAATGCAAGTTCGAAAGCTCGACTAGCATATATCCTGTTAAAATTTTTAGAAATGATTTTGATGCTGCTTTTTATTTATAGTTGATTTATTTTTTTAATTTTTTTTCTAGAAATATTAAATTAAGTCATAAAAAAATAATATTTTTTTTTTTAATTTTTTTTATCTCTATCAAAATTTTGTTTATTTTTCTTTGCCCACTCATCATACCCCATTCGCTCTCCATGCGATGCTGTATAAAAAGTTCATGCAGTTCACAAATTTTTGCTGCTTGTGGGCGGGGTGGGGCGGTGAAGCAAGGGCAGAACACACATTTCCGGTTAAAATAATAATGCTACACACACACACACATGGGCACACGCACACACACGCATGCAACAACAATGGCAATAATTATGGCAAACGAGTTTGCCACGCCTAAAGCCTTACGCCCTTTTTGTCGCACCAGTTTGCCAGCTTTGACATGAGCCTTAACCTACAAAGATGTCCTCCACACACACTCACGCAAACACACACGCACACAGAGACACGCTGTCATATACAAGCAACAAAGCAATCGAAACTGGGCGTCCTATACCTCTCCCTCTCCCTCTCCCACGCCCACTCACTCCACCTGCTCTGCTGCCCTGGCAGCAGCGACCATTGTTGCCCAAGCATGTGTATGTGCGTGTGTGTGTGTGTGTGTTTCGTTGTGTGTATTTGCAGGAAATTTCGTTTTATGCGCGAGACAAATCGCACCTTATTATGTGCGCGCATATGTGTGTGTGTGTGTGAGTGTGTGTCGTGTGCTGTGTGCGTTTCGACTTTTCGCCGCGCCATTATCCACACTCATGCAGGCCAAGCTATATCTATGGCTTTATCACCCAACCAACACACACATACTCAAAGCTGAATTTACATTTTCCATATGTGTGTGTGTGAGTGTGTGTGTGTGGCCAGTGCATACTTTTCAGCTGAACTCTAGCTCAAGCTCACACAAACCACATACACATGCTCGCATGCAAATGTATGCGTGTTTGTGCATGTCTGTGCATGTTTATGGCCGCAATGACTTCATCCGCTACCTCTGCAGCAGAGCTCTGCACTCGATCTTAACTGTGCTTTATGCAGTCCGTTGTCTTTTCTTGTTTGCTTGCACTTGAACTTTTGCTTTACAGTGGGTCGAGGATCAAAGTTACTTAATTGATTTTATTGCTTTATTTTATTTTTTGTTAATTTTTTAATGCGTAACTATTAAAAAGGAAATAATAAGCTAAATTATAAAAAAAAATATAACAAAGCCTAAAATGTATAGTTTTACAGTGGGTCGAGGTTCAAAGTTACTTAATTGATTTTATTGCTTTATTTTATTTTTTGTTCATCTATTCGATTTTTTTTATGCAACTATTAAATAGGAAATAATGAGCTAAATTTTTAAAAAAAAATATAACAAAGCCTAAAATGTTTTACTTTACAGTGGTTGGAGGTTTAAAGTAACTTAATTGATTTTATTGTTTTATTTTATTTTATATTCATCTTTTGGATTTTTTTAATGCGCATCTATTAAATAGGAAATAATGAGCTAAATTATTTAAAAAAAATATAATAAAGTTTAAAATGTTTTACTTTACAGTGGGTCGAGCTTCAAAGTAACTTAATTGATTTTTTTTCTATTTAAGTTTTTTATTTTATGTTTTTATCTTCCATATTTGTCTTATCAGCATTGCTCTTCATCTTTAGCCTTATCTTAGGCGCTGCCAGACAGCGCGACCCAGAGGTTAACATAATTATCTATGGCCATATTTGTGGGTCACAAGCGCCTGCCCTGCGCGCACCGTCATCATCGATAAATGTTGAGCATTTTTAGTTTAGTTTTTCGGCTTCTACTTTCCAGCAGCAGCAGTAGCAGCAGCAGCATTCCAAGAGCTGCGCTGCCAAGGCAACGGCCGACCGACCGACCGACCACCACGCCCGCGAGAGCGACTGTCTGCCTGCCCAGCGGCAGCGGCAGATGTTGATTCCCTTTTGGGTTCTCCCTTACCCAATCGGCCGTCCCACTGTACTGCTCTGTTCTGCCATCCCACACGTTCCGCTCGGCTCTGCTCAGCGTGCTTTGCTGCTTTGCTTACGTTTCGTTTCGTTTCATTTTCGCTTCTTTTTATTCGCCTTTTTTTTTGCCTTTTCTTTCTTTCTTCTTTTCTAGTAGCTTTGAACCCAAACACAGAGCGCGCGGCATTGTTTGCTTTGCTTTTGGGCTGCTGCTTTGCCTTGCCGTGTTGCCCCTTCGGCCATTCCCTTTTGTCTATGTGCTTCGCATCTGTGCATACGCTAGCCGCGTGACTTTCCATACAGCGTGCGAGTGCGAGTGAGTGAGAGTGGGAGCGACTGTCTGTGCGTGTGCGTATACGTGTGTGCGTGTGTGTGTGTGTGTCTGTGTGCCAGCTAAACGTTGTTTGTGCGCTTTGTGCCTGCGCGAAATTTCATTCACAAAACTTGCGCTGCCTTTGCCTGTCTCCTCTTCGTCTTCTTCATTTTTATTTTTTTTTGCCATTTATTGTTGTTGTTGTGTGTGCGTGCAAAAAGAGCAGAAATCGCTTGGCCGCCCGCCCGCCTGCCCGACCGTCTGCCACTTGACTGTCAGCAAAACTGCGCAAAATCCTTGCCAGCCTCGCAGCAGCGACTACTGCTGCTGCTGCTACGGCGGCGGCGGCGTCCTTGTAACGCTTATCTGCCCCGTCTGTGCACTGTGTGTATGTGTGCCAAGGTAGACATTGATTTCGATTACGATTACGATAACCGATTGCCAGCTAATGTCAAGCGTTTCATTTAAATAGCGGCGCTCAGCGATCACAGCTAAATTGCCTGCATTTTACTTACCCACATATCGATTTCGATTAATTACTAAAAATAGCTGCAGTTTCGCATATAAAGCGCATAATTTGCCCAAACTTAATTTAAATACCAACTGCTGTCATTTGCATAGCTATCGATATCGAATGTCTCACAATGTGCCTGAATTGTATTTAAATACCAACTGATGTCATTTGCATATCTATCGATATCGAATATCTGCTAGAAAAGCACACAATTTGCCTGAATTGTATTTAAATACCAAGTGATGGCACATTTGCATATTTATCGATATCGATTAACAGTCGCCTAGCTGCAGGCAGCAGATGTGCTGACTTTTGCACCAGCTCTGCAGAGCTTATGATCTGCATACACGGCTTAGGCACGCACACACACGCACACTCACACAGACATACATAAGCACGCGCTGCTAATAGAATTTCTCGGAATTGTCTTTGTTGCTGTTGTATTGTTATTTGTGCTGGCATTTTTGGTTTTGTTTTCCATTTGCTCTCACCCACACACACACACACACGCACATTCTCTCTTTCTCTTATTTGCTTGGCTTGCCGCTCTTTGCACAGTTTCTTCTTCAGGGTTATTTTGTTTCTTATCAATTTCTGCACACGCACACACAGCTGGGCGTGCTAGTGTATGTGTGTGTGTGTGTGTGTGTGTGTGTGTGCCCGCATAAGTTTGACACATTCATATCCATTCCTTTGCTCTGCCGCTGCCGCTGCCACCGCCGCTGTCTCTGCCTCTGCCTCTCCTCTATCTATGTGTGTCTGCGTGTATTTGTGTCTGCTTAGATGCTGGGCAAAGGCTGCTCATCCTTCGGCATCCTTTGGGGGCATCCTGTGTGCGTGTGCGTGTGTGTGCCATGGGGCATATCTTAGCACTTTCACTCTTCTTGATGTCCTTGCTTGGTCCTGGTTGCATGTGTCACAGTTATTGATTGGAATGCGCATAAATTGAAGCAAAATGCTTTCCAAGCCAAATTATGTGGGATTCGCTTCATTTTCCTCCTCTTCTTCTCCTGCTTCGCCTCTGCTCCGTTGTCCCTTTTCCTTTTCTTCTCCTTTTTTTTTTTTGCTTCCTGTCGCTGTTTTAAGTTTTTTTTTTGTTGCTTTCTTTTGTCTGTCGCCTCGTTTACTTTTACTTTTATTTTTACTGTTCCTTTAGGCTTATCAGCAGAGGGCGTGGTCAGAAGGCGTAGGTCAGGGGGGGTGGGGAATGAGAGGGGGCCGGGGTTGGGGAAGTCTGTAGTGAAGGGTAGCCGAAAATCCACTAGGAAAGCGAAATCTGTGTAAATCCCAACGTCGAATTCTAATCAGTCTTTAACATGGCAACAGAAACTTATTGAAATTAAAGCAACATTTTTATAAATTTAGAGAATTTTAGTGTATTTTTGTTTATTATAAAAATTAATATATTAAAATAAAACAATCAAATAAAAGATATAAAAAATTATAAGTAATAAAAAAATAATAAATAAATAAATGATAAATAAGTATTAATTATATAGTAATAAAAAATATTTATATTGGATTAATTTTTTAATGATTTTATATTTTAAATTTAACCCTAATTTATTCCTAATATTTAAAAAATATTTTATTTTAATTTTTTCAGTAAATTTTATATTTTAGTTTACTTTTATTTTGCTTTTATTTAATTTATTCTTTCAATATATATTTTTTATATTTTTTTCTATCAGAAACCTTTTAATCAATATATTTAATAAAATAAAACAATACAAATTATTATTTTTTGTTTGCTTTTAATTTACTTTAATTTATCTCCTCATTTTTTTAAATTTATTCTAACCCAAACTCTTCTGTCCACCCTTGCCCAATGATCATAATATGTATACAACACATACAGCGTGTAACCTTTAGCCCCGCCCCCTTCTGCGCCTCCACTTTTGATTTGTGTGTCACAGTTACTTTAGTTAATTAACACAAAGGTAAATAATTCAGGTGGCGGAATATTTTTGGCATCACTCTTCACTCTTGTCTCCTGCGTCTGCTCCGCTTCTGCCGCCCCACTGAAGGTCGCTCGGCCTTGGCGCGTCGCTTCATTTTTTGGGGCTATTTTGCCGTTAGTTTGTGATTAGCAGCGCTGACAGCTCGAGCTGGCGCTCAAAGTTATGCTACAGAATTTGCAATTGCAATTAAAGCGCTCGCTCTCCCTCCCACACACGCACACACACACACGCACGCACTCGCTGTAAGGCTGTCTCTCCCTCTCTCTCACTCACTCACACGCCTGGGCTCATTTGGCACTGTCAACTGCAATGCGATGCGCCGCCTTGTGCCGCTGTAAGCAGAGCAAAACTAAAGCACGTTGAGTGGGATTAAACGATATTATAGGGTATTAGACATTTAGGCCAAGTGAGACAAAACGCCGTAACGAAACAAGCAGCGGCAGCGGCAGCGACGTCGGCAGCAGCAGCGCCAGCTATGCCCAAGTCCTAGCGAAAAGGACGTAATCCGAGTCGAGTGTCGAGTTGATTCAATTCGAGTCAAGTGGGTGAGACGCATTTTGAGTGAGAGCTAAGGTTCAGGCACCGCTGCTGCTGCTGCTGCTGCAGTCGCTGTCGCCGTCGCCGTCGCAGCCGACTGTGGCGTCGCTGTCATTAGTGATTAAGTGCCCTGCAGCAAGTAATTTTTCTTGCTTCACACACAACAGAGCAGAGCACACACACACAGCTGTTAAGCGCTCGCTGTTAAGTTAACAGCGCTGGAAGCTTTTCATTCGAACTAACGACGAAGAGAACGAGAGAGCGAGAGCGCGAGAGAGAGCTCGCGTGAGAGCGTAAGCGCGTCTCTCACGGGCGCGCTCTCTCGCCTTCGTTGCGTTTTGTCAGCGCTGAGCGTAAGAGTTCGGCTCGTGCTTTGCCCCCTTTGGGCAGCTCGGGCCATTGGCATATTCCAGTTAAGCGCCATCTGCAATTTGTGGCACAGTCAGTGCCGTTTGGGGCCATCAGCAAGAAGCAGGATTGTAACGGTATATCCTGCGTCGTCGCGCAACTGTTTGTCCACACACAAAAGCAAGCAGCAAAGAACCAAAAAAAAAAAGAAAAGAAAGAAAAAAAAATACAAAGAAAAGGCAAAAAAAAAGAAATGTTTTAATGTAAATGCAAAAATATTAAAAGAGAATTACAAAAAAAAGAAAATAATAACAAATAATCAAATTTACGGCAAAACAAATTGTGAATCGAGAAACGAGCCAAACGCCAATCGAGTTATCGTTATCGTTATCGCCCACGTTATTGTTATCGTTTTTGTTGAAATGAAGCATTGGCCAGTTCTTAACGGTGTTCGACCAACAAAATCTGCTTAGCATAACTCTACCCCCACCCCCTCAACAAAAAAAAAAAAACAGCGAAGCAAGTTGCCTGTCGCCCCTCGCATCCGCTGCCGCAGCTCCGCCCACGCGGCCGTTACGGCAGTTGATGCTGCGCTCTTGGAAGAAATACCCACACACACACTGACACACACACACACACAAACACACACACACTCATACACTCACACACATTGTAATTATGAGCGCACGGGCATATTTGGCACATTTGTTACGCTATTGTTGGCTACGTAACGTAAGCGTTTTATGTTACGATAGATCGCGATCGATAGTGCGATTGTTGTGAGCGTAACAAACAAAGAGCATCAATCGGCTGGCCGCCACACTCAACGAAACCTTCGCCATTTTTATCGCCAATGTTATATAATATGTGAAAATCATTGGCACGCCTCCACAGCCCCCGTCCCCCCCTAGCCCTCCCCAGCCGCAATGCCCACAAAGTGTGACCACGTTGCATAAACAAAAAACGCTGTGGCAAATTGCAGGAAAAACGTTGAGCGAAAAGTTCGTTGCGAATAGTTTTTTGTGCCATGTTCCGGGCTTATATAAGCAGCCGCCATACAGCAGCAGCAGCAGCCGCAGCAGCAGCAGCAGCAGACCCGAAGTAGCACACACACACACACATACGCACAAACGCACAAAAAAAGAAGAAAGAAATGAGAAAATACCTATACATACATATATGCATATGTGTGTGTGCGTGTGTGTTTGTGTGTATGTGTGCGCAGTGTCAACGCAGCAGCAGCAAATAAAACAAAAGTGAAAGTTAACAAATACACACGCACAGTGTGACCAGAGCGAGCGCACCCATATTCAAATGGCTTTGCCATGCCCACACTTAAAATTATTATTATTATGCGAAATAAATGGGAAATTGCTGTTGAAAAGCGCAGCGTCGGCATTGAAGAGATGCATTAAAAAAGAAGAAAGAAAGAAAAAAAATACAATTTATTCGTGCGCTAAACAAAAGCAACGTTTGTTGGACAATCAGCAGCAGCAGCAGCTAACACCAATACACAGACATCCAAGCGAAATCCACATGCAGGCGCCGCAGTCGCTGTCGTCTTTGACACACATACACAGAGACACACTCATATACGTACACGTACGTACTTACGTTTACCACCAACACTAACGCGTACAGTGACAAAGAAGACGGCGACTACTTCACGCTGCTACAAAAGGCACGCCGAGTGCTTGCCTGGCTGCCCTAAGTAACTACTCACACACAGACACACACACCTACACTGCTGCTGCTGCTGCTGCTTACCACCCACGAGCGCCTCGGCCGCTGTTTTGTGTTTGCAGCAATAACAACAAGAACAACAACAACAACAATAAGCAGCAGCAGCAGCGACGGCCGCTGCGAATTATATAAATTTCTTTGGCCTGTGCGTGTGCTGCTGCTGCGGCTGCTGCTGCTGCTGTCTCTCAATATATGTGCGTGTGTATGTTTGTATGTATGGGACGTTTTTTCGGCGTTCTTCTTTGTGCGGTGGCTGCTGCGGCTGCTTCGGTTTTACTTCGTGCGTTCATCATGTGCTCGTCGTGTTCGCCGTTCGCCGTTCGCTGCTCGCACTCTCTCTCGCTCCCTCTCCCTCTCTCGCACTTACGCTTATTGGCTTGCTGCTGTGTCGCACACGAACAGCTTTTGTGTTTCTTTTTCGCGTGAACAAATGCAAATCAGCAGACAATGCAAAGTAAGAAAAAAGCAAAAACAAAATGCAAAGTTGTTGCCATAAATCTCAGTCATCAAATTGCGTTTTATAAGCTCCTTCTTTGCTGCCAAGCGCATAACGCATGTAACGGCATTTCAAATGCAAATCAAATGCAGAGCGCTGTTCGCCAGCACACAAAAAAAAAAAAAACAAGAAAAAAAGAAACGAAGAACGGAAAGCAAAAAAAGAAGAGAGCGCGCAGCTGAGCTAGGAGCGTGGGCGCACGACGACGACGGCAGGCAACGAGCCATACATAAACCGTTGCGTTGGCGTTTTCGGCAGCGTGAGAGAGCGTAAACTAGCCAGAGAGGAAGAGAGCGAGATTTTGTTCAGAGAGAGAGAGAGAGAGAGCGAGAGCGCGTTCAAAACCGAAAATTTCGTTTCGAAAAGCGCAAAGCGCTGCGGCAACCTTAAAAGTCTTTTGTTATCCTACCTCCCGAAATCGTATAAAAATAAAGCGAAATGTAGAAAACTCATTAATCAAATTACAACTAATCAATGATAATGCCATTTGCAGTCCAGCCAAAACCCAACAGAAATCCAATCAAATTAAGCAAGAAATTCATATAGAAATCGCTGCTATGTGACCTTCGCGTGTGGCTGTAAGTCCAAAAAAGAATGCAACAACAGCAACAACAACAACAGCAGCAGCAGCAACAACAACAACGGCAACAGCAACAACAACAGCAGCAGCAGCAAAACAAGAAAAAACACACGAATTTCAATTTAAATTTCAAGGTTAATGTGCAGCAGTGTCGCAATAACAACAACAACAGCAACAGCAACAACAACTACAGCAACCACGGCCCCAACAACAGCAAAATAAAATAAATAAAAAAGAAAAGAAGAGAAAATAAAGTAAATAGTGCAAATTGTTTAAAATGTGTTGTGTTATCGATATCAGTTTGAAATAAATCGAGCCGAATCGTGACTTGCGTTACGTTACCTTACGTTACCTTACGTTGCATTGCGTTTACGTTTACGTTTCATTCACTTCCCCTCGTTCCCCGTTTACTTTGACACGCATCGCCCTCCCGTCTCGCTGTCTCTTTCTGCCATGTGTCGATCAGCAGTCAGCGTGCTTTTCGGTTGACAACGGTCTGGCAACGCCACATTGCCCCTCGACCCGTGTGATTCATGCCGCTAGCCGCAGAGCGCAGAGACCGAGAGCCGCCGAGCAGTTGCCCGATTACGGACTACGGATCACAGTTGCCGCTGACGCTGGGGCAGCTGAGGGAACTGAAGCAGGCGCAGGAATCGACACGACACCGGACATATTAATGATGATGATGGGGCCATGAGCCCATCATTTATCGCATTGAATTGGAGTCGCAAGCGCGTCTCAAGCGGGCCTGCACCATGCTAGCACCGCCGAACCCGAGGTCAATATGCGGCCAGGACCCGGGCTGGTCGTGATGGCGCTTGCGTTTATTTCGGGGGCTCGGCGTGCCAGCACCACCAATACCATCAGCAGCGGCAGCAGCAGCAGCAGCAGTCGCTCGACACCAACAACAACAACACCAACACCAACAACAACAGGAATAGGAATAGGAACAGGAATAGGAAGAGGAACAGGAACAGGAGCAGAAGGAACTACAACACACTTCCCGTCCAGCTACGACTCCACGGCCAGCAGTGGGGAGGCTGTTGGTGGCGGCTTCTCGTATCTGCTGCCGGGCTTGCACGACGGTAGCCCCGGCGAGGCGCACGCCCCCGCCCACGTATTGCCGCTGCTCCAGTTCGACTATTACCAGCGGCGGCCCACATTGCATCCGCCGGACGAGACGCTGCGGCGGGCGCGCAGTCTCGAGCGGGGCAGGGGCACCGAGTCGACGGCGACGGCGGCGGGGGCGCCCGAGTCCAGTGAGGCGACGCTCATCGGCGAGAGAGACGAGGAGCAGGAGCCGGAGACGGAGCCGGAGCGGGAGCAGGAGGAGGAGCAGCAGGAGGACAGCAGTGGA
The DNA here is from genome assembly GCA_035046225.1 of Drosophila pegasa. Lineage (NCBI taxonomy): Eukaryota > Metazoa > Arthropoda > Insecta > Diptera > Drosophilidae > Drosophila > Drosophila pegasa. The sequence goes on along the minus strand of JAWNOD010000076.1, from coordinate 4,506,762 downwards.
CTGCCAGTGCAGTACGCTTCGTCGCGCGCGTTTGACGAGGAGGCGGACGAGGATATCTTTGCGCTGGTCGCCGAGGACGATCTGTTCTCGGAGGAATCGTTCGATCGGCTGATTAAGCTGAGCGAGGACGCGGCCACCGAAGAGGAGGACTACAATCAGGCGTTGAGTCAGCAGCAGCAGGAGCGCGAGCAGGAGCAGGAACAGGAGCAGGAGCGGGAGCAGGAGCAGCAGCGAGAAAGGGAACGGGAACGGGAAAGGCAACGACAACGGGTACGGGAAACGGAGCAGCAGGACGAGAGTCGCTTGGTCGATGAGAGCGTGCTGCATGCGCAACACAACGAGAACGAGAAGGAGAACCAGAGGCAGAGGCAGAGGCAGAAGGAGAAGGAGCGCTACAACAACAACAAGCGCGAGACAGGCGAGGAGGAGCCGGAGGAGAGTCGCGCGAACGACGCCTATGCGTCGCACCTGATCGCATTCGGCCAGCGGGACGGCGGCACGAATCCAGGATCAGCAGCCGGAACAGCAACTGCAACCGCAACAGCGACGAGTGGAGCGAGTGGGGAGAGTGGGGCAAACGTAACGCCCGCCGATCCACGGAAGTCCATACTCGGCTCAGCCACAGCCCTAACACGCCTTAACCCTTGGATATCAGCTTGTGATCTGGCACAGCCGGGCACCACCGGCACCGATTTGCAGGTGAGTTGGGAAGACCTTTGAATTAGGATAATGGAATGTGAAGTGGAAGAACTTAAGATATGAGAGGAAAAGGAAGAAAGATGGGAAATATAGGAGTGAAAGTGGAAATAAATAAATATACAAAATGTGAGATGAAAGATGAAAAAGATAAAGGAACTAAAGGATCCGAATCAGAAATGATCAGAAATGAATGAAAAAAGCGAAACCCCATAAAAAATAATTAGATCAAAACTTAAGATATGAATGAGACTAGTGAGAGGAATATGAATACCAATAAGTTAAGCAATTAAGAGATGCACAAAGTAGGAGTAGTATCTAAGTCAGAGGAATACGCTTAGGAATAATACCTCAGATATAAGGGAAGAGATATAAAGAGGTGTAGGATGGCATATAATTACCTAATTTTTTTTTTATTTTTTTAAATATTTATTTGTTCTTAACTCTTGAGCGCATTTTTTAAAATATATAAACTATATATGAAATATATATTAAATATATATAAAAAAAATAAACTACAAAATAAATAGAACTAATAGCAGAGACAGACATTAAGCCCATCCTCTTAAAGAATCTGCATTAGAAGTACATCCAATCCAGTCCAATCCAAGAGCTGAAAAGTAGGCAATGCTTTTTTAGACAGCGTTGAAATACGATGTATTCTAAGAAATACATTTGAAAATTCGAGGAGCAATTGAAATAAACAAACAAATTCAGTTAAAATAATAAAATATATAATAAGCTATGAAAAACCTGAATTACATAGAGATTTTGTTTAGACTAAAGCAGTATTCAGTATCCAAACATAATAAAACTTACGAGCTTAAGTCTAATAGATGTATTTCTAGCAATACTTGAGTAGACTACATTTATGTCAAGAGAAATCTTGAATGCAATTTTCTATATGAAAATCTGAATAAAATTCGAATATATTCAGTTTAAAATGATAGAACATGAAGGAATATTTAGATGTATAAATGATAAATAACATCAAAATGTATCCAACTAACATGGGCAACTCTTAAATTTCCGCGAGACGCAACTTCAACTGAACAGTTTCATTCCTAGAAACCAAGAATTTTCGCTGCCAGCTCAGCTTTTATGGGAAAAAAATACACACTATAAATATAAAGAGGATGCCAATGCTTTAGTACACTGCAAGAAAAGCAAACTAAAATGGCAATACACTGACCGAAAAATAACTCAACTCTCTCAAGTTTCTATGAAACTAGAGTCATATCAAGACTTCAAGAAAAATCAATGAGAACTGCTTAAGATTTCCCATCATAGATACACTGGCACTGCCAATCTACTGCCCCTTTTCGCTTAGTGTATATGTATATTGATATTGATATTGTTTGTGACATTGCTGACTTCACTCGAATGCGCAATTAAATGTGTAATATCTTATTGAAATCGCTCTGATGGCGACCTTGCACGTGGCTTTGCCCACACACCCGCCCAGAGAGAGAGAGAGAGAGAGAGAGTGTAGCGACTGCAGTATGCCTTGCCATATTGGACACATGTACAGCATTATTATTATATGATACCAAATGGATGGCAGTAAATGTGAATGCGACTGGGAATGTGAATGTGGAGGTCACGCGCATGACACGACAACCCAGAAATTCGCTGAAAAGAAACTGCTTAAGCAGCCACGACAATGGACAAGAAACTGCTTTCTGCCTTTGTTGTCGTTGAGCACAAAGAATTTTACACTATTTGTCGGATATTTGGCTGCATTTTCAGTGTAAATATATATAGTATATAAATATACATGTATGGAAGTAGATGTTGCTTTGCATTGTGGTTACTGTGAGCTTACAGAGAGTTTTCATTTGCTGAGAGATAGTTATGGAGTCGGTCTTCCATATTGCATTGGCTGAGAAATTATATAGCTAATGAATTGTGTGATAAATTAATTTTAATTAAAGGCTAACTGAAGCTCCTTTGTTTCTTCAAGAAAGTGTTTTCAAGCTTAACTTAAGTCTGCTCATGTTCAAAGAAAAAACGACTGAAAGCGCTGAAAACCTATTCGAATTTGCTTTTTGAATGCCCATAGCAAAAAACTTTTTGCTTTCATCTAAGACTCGTTTTTTTATATCTTCTGTTACCTTTTTGGGAAAAATAATATGTTCAGCAATAGCTATAGTTGTCTTGTCTCTCTCGCAGTGAACAATAAAGAACAGAACATAAAAGCAAACTCATTCAAATAATATTAGTTGTCTATCTCTCTACAAAACTTTTGCAAAAGAGCCAAGCAATCACACAGCTAACAGACTTTTTTGTTGCTGTTAATTTCCGTAAATATGACGTGATATAATATCATACAGATACGATATTTATTTATACATATTTGATAAATATTATAGTCTATTATAATATATAATATATTAAAATATATAATATAATAAATTATAATATAGTATAATACTATATTATAATTTATTATATTTTATTATATATTATATTTTGTATATAGTTATTTACATCTATATAAATAGATAAGCTTGCTTCATTTTCATTTGCGCTATTTTCATTTTGTCTTTCGTTTTCTTGTGCCATTTTCTTAGCCATATTGTGGCAATGCAACAATGCGCAGCTTAAGCACAAGCAAATGAAATGACAAAACCGCCAATCGATCTCTTATAAACGTTCTCCTATAAATAAAACCATTTGTGGCTTACAAAACGGTTGAAAAGAGATAAATTACAAAAAGTGTAGCACAGTTTTAAGCGCTGCTTTCCCAACTATCAAATATAAGCATGCATAGCATTCAGCTTTATGTCCTCTATAAATAGCCATTTATGAAGACGGAAAGAGAGAGAATCACAAAAAACTGTAGCACAGTTTTGAGCGCAGTTTGACCAACTATCAAATGCAAGCAATCATAGCATTCAGCTTTCTGTCTAGATGTACCATAGCCTCTTTGCTATAAATAGATCCAATTATGAAGAGGGAAAGAGAGAGAGAGAGAGAGAGACACAGACACAAAAAGCGCACTTTATTCAACTATCAAATGTCAGCGTAGCACTCAGCTTTCTGTCCGTCTCCTCCCATAGGCCATCCCATCCCATCGTGGAGCTCTTTGTCTGTGCCGAGGGGAGAATTCGCATAGATTTAATTTATGCGGAAAACGTTGCCAATGGAAATGCGTAAATTCGCACATTGCACAAATTGCGAATTGTGAATTTTAACTATTCGTTTGCTTAAATATTTAACTGCATATTGCATATTGAAATGTCGAGCAGCTGCTGCTGCTGCTGCCGACAAGTTTTCCTATACTACTTTTATTACGGCTGTTGCTCGCGTTGAGCGTGGGGCGAATTCTGTGAATTTCGAATACTAAGGGCTGCCACTCAAATGTTCAAGGAGCAGGAGCAGCAGGCGGGGCAGGCGATGGGGCAGGGGGCATCGTTCCATTCTTTCTTCACTTTTTTTTTGTGCTTCTTCGTTCGCGGCTCTGATTGTGCATGCAAAGTGTTTGTGTGACAATTGCGCCACATCTTGGGGGCCACTCAAGTTCTACTTTTCAAACCATCATCATCGTGATTATCATCATGATTATCATTCAAGAGCATCATCATCATCGCCATCGTCATCGTCGTCAGCAGCCTGCAACGTGTTACAAATCAACGAAAATGGCTTTGGTAATTGTGACGACAAAAAAAAAAGAGAAAAGAAACCAAAGGAAAACGAGCAAAACTTTCAATTCGTCGTCTTTTTTGCATTTTCATTACAAATTTTCTTCTTTATTTTCTTTACTTTTCTTATATATATTTTCTTTTTGGCTTTTGGCTTTTGTGTGCGCACTCTTGAAATCAGAGGCCGACATTTTGAAACGTTGCCAAAATGTGCGACCACACCTACAGTGAAGCTTCTGAGGCATGACCACAAAATGCCCCGCCAGAGATGGCCTTTTTATGGCTGTGAATATGCTGGATGGGATGATGTGGGGTATATTTGGCAGGGCTGTGAAGCTGCCTCAGAATCTGCACAAATATCAGAAAAATACTTTTTGGGTATGTGGAGCTGGACTTCAGTCTATCTGCTAGGGTCTTAGAGTGTGTTTAGTAAAAGTAAATAGTATTTTGTATATCAAAAAATCATTAATTTGCTAACTACAATTTTAAATCATAAAATTATGGCCTTAAAGAGCATGAAAAAGGTTTCAGGGTATTTCTTAGTTGAGCATTCCCTTTCCAACTATCGCTTTCAAGCACGACTATCTAATGTCTTTGCCAAATATATTTCAGAATCGAGCAAAACTCATTTCCTTAAAGTCACGTCGTAGCCTACAGCGCATCCCCTAGTCGTTCACTCCCACCTCCGCTGCACTTCAACTTGTTTTTTTCTCATGAAAGTCTCATTGGTTTGCCAAGTATAATTCAAATTTTAATATTTATTAACAGTCAGCGACGTCGTCGTCGTCGTCGTCGTCGTCTCCGATGTCGTTGTCGTTGTCGCTGTCGCTGTCTCCTTTGGCCTGTTTTCCTATGCAAATCTAATTCAATTTCGTGGCATTTCTCAATGGCCTTTTGATTGCGATTGCGATTGCGATTGCCACAGGAAGCCTGCTTTTTGGCCATTGCCCACTTTCGGGCCTGATTAATGCCGGCCAAATAAGTATAGATAAAAAACAATTAAAATGTTGCCTGCAACAGTTGACAGACAGCCGGACGGACAGCTGGGACAAGTGGGACGGACGGACGACTTTCAATGCCAATTAGTTTGCTTCTACTTGTTCCTCAATTTCATTCCGGAGAAACACGCGCGATTATTGATTTTCAATCAATGTCCAGGGAGCACTCCAGCAACTACTCCTCCTCCTCCCACACTCAGCTTAATCTATATGTTTTTATTTTTTATTTCCTCTCCTGTTTGGCTTGTTAGTCTGTTGGTTATTTGTGGCCGGCGGCAATTAAATAATCAAGTCAATCAAACCATTTAAATGCGCTCTCAACTTTAGCTCCAGTCCCCGCCCGAACTCGCTGAATCGCAGGCTAAATACACATCAATTGACGTCTGATTTGAGCGAAATGAAACACACTTAACACGCTTACACACTGAGCAACTGTCAATCATTTCATTTCGAGTTCAAGCAAAGCTAATTTTAGTTGATTTGTATAAAACTGGGGAAGGAAAATGAACTAGAGCTAACTAGTTTGGGAGCAACTGAGTGCTGAAGTCACTGAACATATGAGCGACAGATACTCGAATAGACGGGCTATAAACTATTTCTCATTTAATCTGGCCATCTATGGTTAAGCGTCATTATTATCTCTATCGGATAAATTTGATAATCTGTAGAATGAAGTGGAATTTATGATAGTTTAGTATAGATTTAACAGACTCACTCACTCACTAGCTGCGACTCAGAAGAAAATGCAAAAAAGGGTTTATTTAGAGGAAATAGAGAAAATGATATGAATAAAAAATGATAATCAAGATTCTGGGTTCGGTTTCTGTTCTAGTATTTTTTTCAGTTGTCTGTAATAAAGATATTTTGACAGTCTATCAAGTTGTACAGCCATAGACGTATATAATATACATTTATATATAAATAAAACACATTATCTGGATATCTAATAGCTCTATAATCTCAAACTGATTTCATATTTTTTAAATTAAATATTTTTTATGGTTTATTAAACAAGTTTTCTTCTACTTTTAATCCATTTTTACACATTTCATAATGAAATCCTATTAATTTTTGTATTATTTTTATTTTATGTATTTTATTTTTTATAATATTTAGGATATTTTAACATTATTTTAAATTTGTCTTCTATTTATTTATTTAATTTAATTTATTTTTATTTTTAATTTTTTTTAAAATTTTTTTTTTTTTTTTTAATTTGTTCAGGTTTTTTTTTTAATAGTTTTTTAAACTTTTTTTTTAAGTTCAATTCTTGCAGTTATGTGTCTCATTCTGTATAGTGCTATCCCACTCTTAAGCCAAATTATTATCATTAAAACAAGCTGCAACTCTGGCTGCTTAGAGCTTGAACCTTGTCTCATGCACAACAACTCGAATAGCTAACACGTTTATGCTGCTTAGACTCTGACTTGCAATTAGCCTAAGGCAACTTTTGAAGACCTTGTTGTCTGCTCAAGCTGCCCTCGCCGTTTGTTATTTACACAAGCGCCACGACTTGGTCTAGCTTGCAGCAGGCTGCAGCTGCAGCTGCAGCTGTCATGCATTCATATCGTGCGCGTCTTTGTGCAACAAATTGTGGCAAGTTTAATTAAAATAGGAAATGGGCTGCGCTCTCGCTGGCGCTGACATTGATGGACGCCACAAAGCTGGCGAATCCTTTCGCCCCACGAGATATCGGGGCAAGCCTTTGCTTTGCTCCCTGCCCTGCAGCTGGCAGCCAATTAGACCTGAATTAAGCCAAGCAAAGTTCGAGTTGCCACTGTAAATAAGTTGAGGTTATCTCCAGCCAAACTATGCCTATGTGCCACGTCTATCGAGGTGGCTGACTAGAGGGGGCGGGGGCCACTACACAGAATGCCAGCTGTCAGCTCATTGGGAATACAAGTGCGAGTGCGAGTGCGGAATTTGTGATGAGGCCTCGTCTCCTGTCTCTCAGCCAGCGTCTCACGTCTCTTGGCTTTGGCTACATCATCGGCAACAGCTTTCAGCTTTCAGCTACAGCTTCTCGCGGCCTGTTGATGTGTACTTGCCTCTCTCTCTCTCTCTCCCTCTCTCTCTGTTGTCAAGTGGTAGGTGCACATGCTCCTGCTTTTTAGTGCTACACACATCTGCATATGCAACTTGGCGCATGTCATGAGTGCCTGTCAAGTGGGCCTCAGTTTCAGTTTTCTGTTTTCAAGCAAACATCTTTGCCTCCTCCTCCTCCTTGCTTGCCGCCCCTGCTCCTCCATCTCCAGCTGCCGCCATCTCTGCTGCGTGTCCTTTTTTTCGGTTTGCCTCGCTTGTGCGTTATGGCCTCTATTATTGCTATAGATTTGTGTTTTTTTGTTCTTTTTGTGCTCGCTTGCATAGTGTGAAGAGAGTATATGCGTTTGTGATTTAAATTTTGTAGTGGATAGTGGGGGGTATGGAATATTCTTGGTGGAGTATTAAGTGGAATGAGGCCTGTTCTAGGTACAATTTAAAGAGATGTTGCATATTGCAGAGTTTTATTAAGTAAACTCTATAATTTTTTGGTTTTATTGATATGAAAAACTTGAAATTTGATATTTGTATATATGCAACATATTTGTTTATATCGGGTAAATTAATGTATTTGCTTTTCTTCTTGATTATTTTATCGTTCACTCATATCCCATTCAAACTAAATTATACAATCCAGTCCTAAAACTAAAATAATTATCGATAATACGCTCCATCCCAATAATAATCATATCTCCGACATATATATTTGTATATAATCTGTTGTCGCTTCTTCTTGGAGAATATATGTTCTTTGGTTTAAAGCAATTGAGAATAATCTATATACTTCACAAAAAACTAATTATCTGTAGACTTTAGAGACATAAACATAAAATATTTTATGTTTAGTATGTTGATCTTTTCAACCTTGATGCCACATACCATTATACAGGCATGGTTGTAACTACAGTAATATTATGTACAACTTCCTTAAGAGCTAAAAAATCCACATATATTTTCACATTTCAACTTCGATCTATAAATTGCCAAGATTTATGAAAGCCAAAATCAAAAATTTTATTATTTACATGATTACTTATTTTTTAAAATTTTGTAATAAATTTTATTTGGTTTTTCTTTGACAATATTTTATATTTTTATACTTTTTGAGCTGTTTTTCTCCTTCTCATCCGCTGAACGCGCATTATGCAGTCGGCTATGCACGTTCGCCTTCATCTTGAACGTTGTCAAAGGAAGCCAAATGCGAGCAACTAGAAACTAGAGAGAGAGAGGGAGAGAGAGAGAAAAAGAACTTTTCAACAAATGGCAAACAAAATCGAGTGGTATATATATATAATAATATATATATATATTATATATATTAATATATATGTATATATATATCTATATATGTGTGTGTGCGTGTGCATTGGTCATTTGTTGCAAACCCTTTTTTGAAATTCAATTAAAAGCCGTTGCTTTGTTGCATTTAATTCAGATTTTATAGAGCTTCCACGGCGACTTTCGTGTGGGTGTACGAGTGTGTGTGTCGGTGTGTGTAGAGTGTTTATTTGTGTCAAGGATGTGCACACAAAATCAATTATTTTGTAAGCAGGCAAAACGCACACAGTACAGAGCACAGAGCACAGCACAGCGGCAAGTGGCAAGTGGCAAATGCAACAGCAGCACAAGCAGCAGCAGCAGCAGCAGCAACTGCTGTCATGTGCAATATGATTACATCATTTTCACTGCCAACACAGAGAGAGAGAGAGCATGAGTGAGAGAGCATGAGTGAGAGCTGCAGCTCAATAGCAAAATACCAAATGGCAGACAGACAAGCCAAATTGCAGTTGAATGCGAATGCTGTCATAAGTTTCCGCTCTGCTTTTGACGAAGCAGCAGCAGCAGCAATGGCAACAGCAACTGCAGCAGCAGCAACGGCAGCAACTGCAGCTGGACAAGATTTACTTCTGCTTGAAATCGTTGAAACTTGTGGCCGCCAGGGAGATTTTGGACAGGCTGCAATAATACAGATTGCGACTCCCAGCAAGAGGAGGAGCCCCTGCCAGCACCCCCCCCCCCCCTCCCACAACGCCTCAGTTATTGGCATTTCCGTTGTGAAATAAAGTAGAGTGGCTCGACTGGTGAGTGGGGCCAGTCGTTGGGGCCATAAGAAATTCATAGGCCTGGCCTAGGCGCTGTCAATGCGATTCCGATTGAGACAATTTATTTGTGCTTCCATTGATTAACATGAAATTAAATTGTGCAACAAACACAGAGAGAGAGAGAGGGGAGGGCGGGGGAGAGTCACAATGAAATTGAGCCACAAAATTGATCGAATTGTCTCGCCAAAAGACTTTGTTCACATTCAAGTGAATTGAAAATGCGAGTCAATGCAGTCTGGAAAATCATTTTCCAGCATAAATCAATTACAATGCGTAGCAAATGGTGCATGATGCATGGCTTGACTGAATTCTCTGTTATTTATTGGTCAAATATAAGCAATTTTATCTCTTAAATATTTGCGTAAATTACGAGCAAAGCTCGGGCCGGTTGGTGAACTAGCTACGAATGAAGTATTTAAAATTAGTTTGTCATCTAAATCAATTATACTCAAAAATAATGATAAAAGTTGCTTTGGGCAACTCGCACAATTTTCTTTGAATGAAGGATGGAGGATGGAGGCCTATGAACTATGATTGAAGTCTTTAAATTGATTTTGTGATCTAAATCAATTAGTTTAAATAGTTTTTAGTGAATAATATGCTGCGAGTCTCAATGATTCATTATAGATTTTCAGCAGTTATATGTTCCAACTTTAACAACTTTCTCTGAGTATTCAGTACAAAAACTTGCGTCTTTTGATGATGAATAATGAACAATGAACAATGAATAATGAATGTTGAAAAATAAACAATGAACTAAAAATTATGAATATTGAACAATAAGCAATTAATCATGAATAATTGATTAAGAATAAACAATGAATAATGTATGAGCTGTAACTAATAGTGAAAAATACATAATTAATGAATCAATAATAAATAGTGAATAATGACTAGTGATATTAATATTTAATAATGAACAATGAACATTGAATAATGACTAATGAGTAATAACATTGTTTGAAAATTAACTAATAATGAATAATGAACAATTAATAATAGTCAGTGAGTAATACATATTGAATACTTATGAATGATTAACTAAAAAGGAATAAAAAAAATGGATACTGAATAATAAACTTTGCGTACTAAGTAATCAGCAATGAATAATACATAATCTGCTATAAAATCTGAAAATTCCTTATTAAAAAACTTAAAAAATTGTATTAAATAGTCATACCTTAATAATAATATTTATTGCAAAATATATTTATTTACCCAACTGATTTCTCGATATTGATTAATAACAATGAATAATACATAAACTGCTATAAATTAAAGTTCCTCAACTACCTACTTCAACTCTTTTCCCTGAATGTCTTTTGTGCTCGATGTGCATAGAAAGAAAACTTGCCGCAATCCAAGTGAAAGTTTTAGAGAGCACGTGAACTGTGATGAAAGTCGGTGGGGAAAGTTGAAGCCCGATATAAATCAATTACGGTGAATAAGCCATAATGAATAATCAGCTGTAAACAGGAGTTATTAATTAGCGGGCGCTGCACAGTTTCATTTTGCACAAGTCTCGCACTCTTCCACTTGAATATCCGCATAAACCGTCTGCACATTAGCTGCACGAAGTTCAATTAGTTTGCAGCCTAATTAGCTGGGATTAGTAGGCGCTTTGCAACGTGTCGTGTCGCCAGGCATTAGCTGTCCCTGTCCTCCTCCTGTCTCCGACTCTCTCTCGCTCTCCTTGTGTCTTTTCGAACTTTTGCTGCGGCTCAGAGCCGTTAATTACCGACAATTTGCCTGGGCCTTAGCCCGAGTCAACTTGGCTTGACTTGGCTTGGCTGGGATGCAAATGCCACTCGGCTGATTGTTTGCCACGATTTGTGGCATGTGCGTTGCATGCATTGATTAGGACATCTCGGATTGTGCCACAAAGAGTGCACGCTAAACAATTACATTAAATCGAGCCACAGTCCAGAGTCCACTGTATCTAAGGCCAGGCCCAGCAGCTAATGCAATTATGTGCGTGGGCGTAGTTTAGCTTGCCAGCAGCAGCAGCAACAGCAGCAGCAGTAGCTCGGCACGTAAATTGCCGTGGGACCAGCTTAAGTGGAGCGCCATTTACTCTGCTTTGCCCACATTTCCCAAGCTCTACTGTAGGCGGAGCTGGAACTAAAGCCACATTCGTTTGCCATTGGGCTGGCCTTTCCCCCTCCCCCCCTCTCTCTCTCTCTCTCTCGCTGTGGTCTCTGCGCTGAGCGTAAATTATTCAATGAGCATTGTTGAAAAGTTGCAAATGAAATTCAGTTGAAGAATTTCATTACGAGTTTAACGGCAACAGCAAAAAAAAAAGTGGAACAAATGGGGAATTGCAGCGAGTTGCGAGCGATGAGCGACGAATTACGAATGGGTAGAACAGCAAATGGAATCTGGTCACGATTTGTTGGACCTGAAAACGGAAAGCGAAAGGTTGAGCGAGAGTTGAGGAGTAGAGAAGGGCAGTAGGGAAGGAGGTGGAGCGAGTGGAGAATGAAGAGTGGAAAGAGAGAAGAGAGTGAAAGGGAAGAGTAGAGAGTAACGAGTAGAAAGAGAGAGTGACTAGAGAGTGATGAAAAGAGGGAATGTGAAGATTAGAAGAGGAAATAAGGGAAGGGTAAAGTAGAGAGTAACGAGTAGAGAGTAGCGAGTAGAGACTGGAGAGTTGACAGATAGAAGTAGGCTTTTTCTAGTAACAAATAAGGCTTATTAGGGCGATGTAAGAAGGAAATTAACGAGTAGAAAATGAAGACTAGAAACGAACCAGTAGAAAGTGACATAGTAGAGGATGGATGAAGGCTTGAGAGAGGTTTAACAGTGCACATTAAAGAGTAGAGGGTAACGAGAAGTTAAAACGTGGAAGTCAGTGAAAAGTGACGACAGGATGAGTGATAACGAGTAGCGAGTAAGAATTAGCAGCGAGCAAGAGTTAAGGGCATATATCGAGTACCAAGCAAAGAGCAGTGAGTAGCTTATAGAGAATATATTGTAGTTGGTATTATATTATTGTAACAAGATAACGAGTAAATGAAACAAGTAATGAGGAACGAGTAGCAGCATAACGAGTAAATACAGAAAGTAGCGAGTACGGAATACGAATTACAAATATATAAAAGCAACGAGTAACAAGTAACTGATAAAGAGCCTAAAGCTAGCCTAGTAATAAGATAAATATTAATAGATAGAAATAGATAGAGTAACGAGTAAAGAGTAATGAGTAATGAATAACGAGTAACTATAACAAATCGAAAGACAAGAGAACGAATAAAGAGAGCAACGAGTAGCGAGTAACTGATGAAGAGCCTAAAGCTAAACTAGTAATAAGATAACTATAAATGGATAGAAATAGAGGGAGTAATGAGTAATGAATAACGAGTAACTTATAACAAAGCGAAAGACAAGAGCACGAGTAAAGAGAGCAAAAAACGAGTAGCGAGTAACTGATGAAGAGCCTAAAGCTAAACTAGTAATAAGATAACTATTAATGAATAGAAATAGAGAGAGAGTAACGAATACACGAGTGACAAGAGAACGAATAAAGAGAGCAAGTAACGAGTAGCGAGTAACTGATAGCAAGCCTAAAGCACGATAACAAGTAAATTGAATCAATTCAAGACTCTCACTTAATCAAATCAAACGAGTGATGAGTGACGAGTGCGCAAATGGCACTTGAAACATGCCCACGACGACTCGCTATCTCCAGCGACATCTCTCATCGTCGTCGTCGTCATTCCCAGCGCTGTCTAAAATAATAACGGGACTTGCTTTATGCGTGAACCGCATAGCTGTCCACAACTGTTTACAACTCATTTCATAAAATGAATGCCATTGTGTGTGTGTGTATCTCTGTGTGTGTGTGTGTTGTCATTAGGCAGCGCTACAAATAGACCTCGTGCATATGCAAAGGCGGAGCGACGACGCAGCCGGCAAATGTTTGACAAATTAATGTTGATAAAATTGCTTTTATTATTATTATTATTATTCGTCCTGCTGCCGTTGTCCTTGCCGCTGCTGTTGTTGTCAGGAGCTGTCCAAGCGAGCCTTTCAATTTGCTGCCCATGAGCTGAACAAACAAATGCGATGGAGTATCATTCACGTTGATGGACAGGTGCGCATTGCCACACGGCACACCCACACACACAGCCACCCACGCACACTCACTTGGAGGCACTGCCTAAATTCCATGCCTCGATATTTGGGGCGCGGCTCCTTTCTTTCTGTTTTTTTTTCTGTTTTGGCATTTGTTGTTTGCCCGTTAATGGGGGCTTACGACCACATAGATTGATATATGCATAAATAATGAATGATAAATACACGCGCTGTTTAAATATGATTAAAATAATGCGCCGCCCCCAATATGCTACCCCCACTTACCCCAGCTACTCCTCGCCCCTCGCCCCTCTCCATCATTTCGCTTTATGCATATTTTTGATGGATTGCCTTCGATAGGAACGGGGGAACGGGGCTCTCTATAACATAAATGCTGCATTATTGCTTTGCCGCTCGGCTCGTGTTCGGGCATAACAATGGAAACATATGCGACCACTCCAGCTATGCCCCACCCCCCTCGCCAGTGCGGCCAGTGTTGTGTAGCGTTGCAGAAAATTGTTTGGTTATAGTTCAGCTTTCCGCTTGATATAAAGTTTTGTCAAGTGTGGAACATGTTCCATGGGACTTCAGCACAGAAGGCTGAAAAACACAGATGGTCGCCCTCTCTCTTTCACTTTCTCTGTCTCTCTCTCTCTCTCTCTCTCTCTCTGTTTCTGTGTTTCCATGAAAATACTGTATTTATATAAAATTCCTTTGCATTTCATGCTTTATGTAGCTAGAGTGTATAAAAAATGCCAGATTTTTCTTGCTACCTCCTTTAACTCCGATTTCCTCTCTATATTCGGTTTAATGGGCAGGAAGCAAATTGATTCTTACTCTATAGTTTAGTGTTGTAAGACTTAAGGTACTTAAGCTTGAAGATATCCTAAAGCATTCATTTCTGTAGCTCTAGAAAGCAGATTCTCTCATTCCCGGGCTTCCCTCTTGCTCTCATTCTTAACTAACTTGGATTCTTCTCTTTCATTTGCCTATATAGGTCTATATCTCGTATCTCTCTTGTGTCCTTTCTCTCATGGGTCTTCTTACTCCTATTCTTCTTTATCTCTCACGCTCTCCCTATCCTCACCCTCAGTATCCCTTCATCTTTCTTTCCTCCTATCTTGCTCTCGCTCAGCATCTTTCTTTCTCTTCTCTATTTCTGCTATCTCGCTGTCTATTTTCTCAATCTCTCTCTCACTCTTTCCCGGCCGTACTCTCTTTCTCTCGTTGTCTATCCTCTCTCATTCTGTCTGACTTCTCTGACTCTCCTCTATGTCTCTGTGTTCTAACTTACTCTATCTGTCCACCTTTCCGTCTTGTCTCTGTCCTTTAGCTCACTCTCTCTCTTTTCTCTTCCCTCTCTTTGTTTCCCTTTCTTCTATCTGTCTCTCTTCCCTCTCTTCTTTCGTCCCTCTCTCTGTCTCTCTTCCCTACATATTTTTCTTCTTTCTCCTTTCTTCCCCTCTTTCCCTCTCTCTATCTCTCCCGTCTCTTCCTTTCCATACACTCGTCCCCCTCAAATTCAGTTCAATTTTGTATTCCAACTTTTAAACTTCCGAATTCCCCTGCAAAACATTTTGTTTAGTGAATGACAAATATTTTTGTTGTACTTTGACTTCTGTCTGTTCGTCGGAGTCGCCGTCATCGTCGTGCTCATCGTCGTCATCGCTTGGCACATTCGACAATTACATCAGGTGCTGTGCGTGTGGCGGAAACATTGAAATGATTTGTCCCATTTGGTGGCTTTTACAACACCTTTGGGAGCACTCGCTGAATTATGCATGCAGCTCGGTAATTGTCCGGGCCAGGCGTTTCGTAACGTTTCGTGATTTGTCCTTAACGCACGCTAATTTGACGGCACAAACAGAGCAGAGAGAGAGAGACAGAGAGAGAGAACTGGGAACAGAGCACGGGAGGCAGCAGAGGTGATTCGCGCTGCCTGCCAGACAGCATAATAGCGCAGCGCGCTTACCCGTGTTGTAAAATGCCCAATGACACGGGCTGAAACTAACACGCGAATCGTGTCGCGGGTGTCATTTCGGCTAATTTATGAGTGACAAATTAGGAGTATTTAGTTGGAGAGGAGGGGGGACGATGCAGTGAGAGAGGCAAAGAGAGAGTAGAAGGGTAGTGAAAGAGTAAAGCGACATAAGAGTTTAGTTTAAGATGAGTCTAAGGGCTTTAGAGCTTTAAATTAAAGTTAATAATAGAAGTGAATGAAATAATAAGCGTTAATAAGCTTATAAAGGCAATATCTATATCATAATTATATTAGATTAAGAGCTTTTACTTGAAGAAATAAGCTGTAGCTTTTAATGTGCTTAAAAAAGTAACATGAAATATATCATAATAGAATTTGCATAAGGAGCTTTAATTTATGATTTAATGTGCTTTTCAAGGCAACATGTTCTATATCCTTGTTCTGTTAACTGTTTTTACATACATTAGCAAGCTTTAATGAGCTTTTGAGGGCGATATGTTACATAGTTAAGCTAAGTTAGATTAGAAACTTTTGCTTACACTAATCAGATTTACGCTTTAAGCTTTAATATGCTTTTAGAGGCAATATTTCATATTATTTATATTACGTTATTATATCATATCATATCAATGTTAGCTAGAGGATACACGAATTGCAGAGAGCTTAGTTTTCAATAGACTCAGCTAGCATCTTGACTAATTTAAGCTGATTAAAAGCTTTAAAGAGTTGCTCCAGCTCATACACTTAGTCTTAGGTTTGGATTGAAATTGCTCTTTGAACTTTTGGGCTTTAACTCATTAGAGAAGCATAAACAGTTTAAATTCTTGACTAGAAATCAAATATAAAATGAATTTGCTTAACACGCATCATAAACATCATGCATAAAATTTAGATTTAATTTTAAATATTTTATCATTTTATATTTATTTATTATTTAATTTCTATTTTTTCTCACTCTTTATCAATTTATTTATTTGTTATTAATTATGCAAAACGAAACTCATTTTGTTTAGTGAATATTGAAAATTTGTGAAAAGGAATATTTAAGTGCGCCTAATTCGTGGCGCTTGCAGCCAATGTCACCTAATGCAAACAGACATTCTGTTGCATAACAAAAATGGTTGTTGTTGTTGTCGATGTTGTTGTGGATGTTGTTGTGTTTGTCTTTTTGAATGCAGCTGCAGTTAAATGCAATGCGAATTGGCAGCTGAAAATGACCGCGTAACATGGAAACTAAACAAAAGTGTGGCTAAGTAGGGGGTGAGGGGGCAAGGGAGGGGTAGAGAGAGGTGGCAGAGATGATGGAGAGGGGGTGAAGAGAGGGAGAGATAGAGATAGAGGAAGGTAGAGATAGGGGAAGGGAGAGATAGGGGAAGGTAGAGATAGAGGAAGGTAGAGAGATAAATATGGAAGGGAGCTGCAGAGAGAGGCTTAGAGGCTGGTATAGAGAGACCATAGAGGGTGATATGGAGAGGCTTTAGAGGGCGCTACACAGCGCCTATGTAGGGGCTGCGGGGGGCAAATGTAACAAGAGGTTTAACAAGACATGGGGCCATGTTTATGAATTTGACAACAAAAGCAAAAGCGGCGACGGGCAGCGAAATCAAGGTGAAATCCTAGTTGTTGTTGTTGTGATTGCAGGCGGCATGTGTGTAAGGGGGTGTGTGTGTGTGTGTGTGTGTGTGTGTGGGTGTTGCCTGTGTATATCGCGGCCCGTCAAGTGACAAACAATTAAACGCAGGCCTTATGCAAAGTTCGTACCCCAGCCACAAGCGAATGCCTCTGTCTCCCTTGTGGCTATGAGCGCGAGAGTGTGCCTGTGTGTTAGTGTGTGTGTTTGCCTGGCAAAAGCGTAAAAAAGTGACAGCCAACACACACACACGCACACACACACACACACATAGAGGCACACTCGCTGGCATTGCATTTGGAAATTTGAGTGCTGCTTGCGACATATTTCTCGCTGCTGCTGCTGCTGTTGACATTGCTGCTGCTAGTGCTGCTGCTGCTGTTGTTGTTGTTGCTTTGCACTTGCATTTTTCTTGCACCATTGTTGACAAGCGTTGAAATTTGACACACACACACACACACACACACACACACACTTTCTAGCTCGCTCGCCCGCCTGTGTGTGCGTGTGCATTGTTTGAATTGCCTGTCGAGGTTAAGCTGTAACATTTAAAGTGTTGTCGGTTCCGTTGCCGCTACTGCTGTTGTTGTTGTTGCTGCTGCTGCTGCTGCTGTTGGTGTTTAGCTCAAGTGCACTTTTGCTGGCTTCCTCTTTGGCCTCTGACAGTGCCGCCCGTCCATGTTTTGGTTAGCATTTTTTGCTGTTTTCATTCGCTTTGCTCTTGCCCCCCCTCCTCTCTTTTTTAGCACATTTTAATTGTTTTGCCAAATATTTGCGCATACTCTGGCGCCCAAAAAAAAAGAAGAATAAACAGCTGTAAATTAACTGAAATTGAAGAAAAATAGTTGAGCAAAAGAAGAAAAAAAGTTGCCTAAATAAAGTGCTTAGCAGATGGGGCAAGGTTGTTGAGGCAGGAGCTTAGATCTGCCCTAAGTTAGCTCCTCTGCCTAAAGAACAACATCTTATCAAGTCATTTAACTCATAGAGCATAAATATGTATTTTAATTAAATGTTTCCTCCTTGCCTCATGCCCTCAGCTGCCAGAACTTGTTGAGAATTCTAAATGAAATTTATAAAAACTCAGCTGATTAGCAAATTTCACACTATAAACCCAGCGATTCACCTTCATAAGGAGCAGCTAACATAAAATTAACATAATTTCAAGCAGCTGCGGCGTTTGCGATTGCAAATGCATTTTTGCCACGGCGAGCAGGAGCGGTAGCAGGGCGAGAAAAAGTCGTTGGCAAACGGCAAACATTTAGAGACAATTATGCTAATGTCCGTTGATGCTTGTCACTTGCCAGCTTTGTCAGTTGCAAACAGTTGGCAAGAGCAACAATTGAAAATGCAACATGCCACATGCCGCATGCCACATGCCACATTACTCATGCGACCCGTTGAGCCGTTCGAGCAAAATGAAAAATAAAGATAGAGAGAGAGAGAGAGAAGCCAGAGTGAAATGAAATTCGAAAATGTTTGGCATGAAATATTCATCATCGTAGCTGTGGATAATTGAAATTGCAACAGCTGCAACAAAGAGTCCTGCCCCAGCCTGCACGTGGCCAGAAGCTAAAACATTCATGTGTATTTTCTGTGGACAGATAGATAGATAGTTAGGCTCAACAATCAGCTCGCCCTCTTACTGTCTCTCTCCCTTTCTCTGGCTGTCTCTTTCCCATTCGACATCTAGCTGGGTGACTGACAGGCAAGCTTAAGCACTTTATTGCTGCAACAACAAGTCGTCCGTCGCCCTTCGCAATCAAACAGCCAAGTGGAAAAGGGAAAACTTCTGCTCGAAAAGCCGCAGATTAAATACTCTTCTGGTCCAGAAGGCAGCTGGACTCTTATAGATTCCTGCTGCCCACTTTGTGCTCGTGCAGTTGCATAATTTTGCTGGCAATCAGCCAGGCTGAAGATGGTTGATGGGACTCGAGCGTATAAGCTTTCCATATGCAGAGGGAGAGATAGTTGGGAGGGGGAGGAATTGAGAAGCACTTGTAAACATAGATCAGGATATTGGGGTTAAATATATAATAAATATAATATATATAGATCGAGACATATATATTATAGAAGGTAGAGAAATGTGGGTATATAAAGAACAGACTGCAACTTTCTACATAAAGTTGAGAAAAATCATACTTTTATATATTGATAAACAAAAATCTGAAACGTTTCTTCACAATTTTAAGAAGTGGCATAAAGAGAGCAAGAGAAAAGGAAATATTTGGTCTATCAGATAGACAGATAGAGCGTCTATCAATATGTTTCTAAAGAGTTCTCTAAGCTCTGCTTTATAAGTCTATATATTTCTATTATATTTTTAAGTATATATTAAGTAACAACTATCTCATCTACATCTGCCTATATGAGATACATAATTATTTAGATTCATTATGTAGCTCAAGCATATCCTAAGTGTGTATAAATACAATATATATTTTCGTACAATAAGATGGATAGAAATATTTAGAAAATATGTAGAATTTTCCATTTAAGGACTCGACTCTCCATAAAGGTTAAATGCTCGAAATTCAAATATACATATATATAGAAATAGCTATAGATACTGATAGCTAGACATATAGAATATAAATGTATATAAATACATAGAGAGATGGCGGGATACACTTTTATGATGAGAGAGATAAGTTGATAGATAGATGGATAGACAGACAGATAAATGGGTAGATGGCTATATAGAGTCTGTGAAACTAGTGAAACTAGAATTGATATATACTTCTCATGGCTTTAGCTCATATATACATATATACATTATATATATAGTTATATATCATAGTTCAAGCTGTTAAGCTCGCAGCTCTTAAGCGTTTCAATGCAAAGAAAATTGAAATGCGCTGTGCAAAGGCATAGAAATTAGGCCTTAGACAAAGCCCTCGCATAATGGAGTGTATGCATTATGTCTAATGGCAGAGCACACACACATAGACACACACACGCTAGCACACTCTCTCGCTGACTGACACTCAGCTAGTTAAATGTGCTTTGTGGGGCACTGAGGAGGCCTTTGTTGGCTCCGCTGCACATTGCAGCGCTCAGTGCTCGCTGCTCGGTCGGCTGTCTAATAAGCCCGCGCTCAGACAATGAGCTGGCAGCTGGGTTGGCATCGCCGCTGGCCGCACTTGACCCAGCACCAAAACTGTCCGCGTTGATGAGGCTGAGCGAGACAGACGGGGCAGACATCTAGTCAGCCAGTCAGCCAGTCAGTTCTCATTAGTTAATTTGGTTTAATTTTTAATTTACTCCGCTTCCATTGGCCGCGATCGTCTCGTCTCGTCTCTGGCATCGACTCTTGTAATTAAAAGTTATTAATTTATGAAGAATTTCGCTTAGCATTTGGCCCGCAGCTGCGAAGCTTCACAACAATTCGGCGTAATCAAGTGTGGGCCAGTTCGAAGTTCATTTCCCATTTCCGCTCCAAACCTTTGGCAAGCAAAAAACTTTTCATAAAAAAAGAAAAGAAATAATAAGAAAACCTCATCAAAGTTTTAACAAAAACTTTGCATTCTCAAACTGTTTGAACAGCCATCGCGAACTAATCAGCGCTCGGCTCTGCCAAAGGGCAGGTCAAAGGGGTGGCTACTAGGTGGGGTTAGGGGTTGCTTGGGAGGCGGGGGCGGGGGCGGGTCTGCACACCCTTTTTACAAATTGTAATGTCAGTTCATTCTGTAATTTCTTATTTCGCTGTTGCGCATTCAAGAATTTATCTTGTTGCTGTCTGCTTGTATTGTGTCCGCTTAAGCTGCTAACCCCCAATCCACGAGCCCAGCCACCCAGGCCCCAGTCCAACCCCAGCGAGTGGGTCGCTCGCATTGTTGTGCACTGGGCCGCAGCTGGTCTGCCATTAAATCAACAATGGCGCCGTGTACACGTGCTTCCCTGTCTCTCTGTGTGTGTGGATGGATGGGTGTGTGTGGGAGGGTGTGTGTTGTATACCCTGTATTTAATTTGGCACAGTATTTGAGGGGCTTGCTGGACTGCTAGAGGGCGTAAGGCTTATCGAATCTATGCTTAATTGGAAATTGGAAATGTTTGCTTGAATTAAAAGTGAAGTTTTTGGGTTTTTGGGGTTGAGCCTCAAGGCTTGAATGTTGTAAGGGTTGCTCATATATATATACATATATATAAAGCATATAGAACCTTATTTCTAGTTACTAAATATCATAAAGAATTTTATTACTTTTACTGATTTACGCTAAATTGAGTTTCATAAATGAATATTGCGAAAACTAGTTGAGAATTGTAAGGGAAATTTGATTTAATAAACATGTGGGACTTGGACTCGATTCAGGTCGTCAGGGCGTATATGATTTATAAAAAATTATATATAGCCTAATAATACAGTATATAATATATTAGGTTGATTAGCTGTGCTTTAATATATAGAACCTTTAAGAGTTTTCTTAAGTCCTAAGTCTTACTGTTATTTATATTTATAATCATAAATAAATATTTATTAATTTATTTACGTTTTATTTATTTTTTAATATTTCATGTGTAATATTAATATTTATTAATTTCTATACTTCTTATTCATTTTTAATATTTTATTTCTGTATTTTTTCATTCATCTTAAGGAGCATCAAATAGTCCACGAGCTCTCTACTACAGAGCGCTCGCTCTGTGTTATTATTCATTGTCTGATTTTTTCATTCCACATTCGGATTCGTCTCTAACCTGAATTTTTATGTACACACACACACACATATACACACATACCATATACTACATATAGATAGGTGTATATGGAGTAAACTATGCTGGAGTGCATTTCAACTTATTGTTATTGTCGAGGGATAAAACAGTTCTCGGGGCTCAGGCAATTGAGTTTTTATGCGTCGCTGATTGCTGCACATTTCTTCACCTCTCTCTCTCTCTTTCTTTCTCTCTCTCCCGTGTGACATGCAATATTAATGTTCCTTATAATGCAATTTGCACATTGTCCTTTACTCTGTTTGTCTCTAGCTTTGCTTTTGGCTATTTGTCACTAATATGTTTCTTGCTTGTGCTTTGCTATTTATTTCCTTCAGTTCCTCTGTGTTTCTTTGATAGACTCTTTGGGCTTGTTTGTAGTTCACATTTCTCAACTGGTTCAGGTTCGATATTAGACACTAGTTCTTTATGAGTTTTTTCTGTTGTTGAAGTTCTTTCCCTCTTTAGGCTATATAAATGTGTACACAGCTCTTTCAGCTTATTTGGAATGCTATTCATTGGTTTTAATTTCTCCATTTGCATCATTTTCTAGTTAATTTTTTCCCTTTTCCATATACAAGTTCTTTTTCTAATTTTAGTAAGCAAACATTAAGCGAAAAAACGTTCTCTCTTTATCTGATTCCATTTCTAGTTCATTCTCTTTTAAAGACTTTTTACTGGTTGAGCTGCTAGTTCTTTTGCAGATTTGATTCTGTTTCTTTTATGGTGCCTTGAAGCCTTTTTGAGCTTATTATTTCCTCTTCTACCACTTCTGTTCTGTCTTTAAAGCTCTGGATCTTTTAAAGCTTCTCATTTTATTGCTCTTTCTACATTTAAATTAATTTCAATTATTCCATTTCCAAACGATTTCTTTTTGGAATTGAGTAAAGAACTAGTTCTAGTTCTATTAGTATTATTACTACTATGGGATTATTAGCTGTTTCATATATTAGAGTTTTAGTCATATTCCAATTCCATTCTTAAATATCTTAGTATTAAGTGAAACTCCTGGCAGTTCAGTAAATATACGTGAAATGCTTATAGTTTATTTCATTCACCGAATTCGATTCTCATTTGGAACTAGTTCTTTTGATTTATTTTTCAGCCACATCAACTGCAGCTGATTTCTGTTTATGGCCGCATTCAGCTTTAGTTTGCTTTAGTTTTAATTTCTATTTTTCTCCATTTTATTTGCTGCAATTTGAGTTTATTTTTATTTATTTATTTAATTTAATCTTTTTTTGAATTTATTCGTACGGTGCGCCTTTAATTTTAATGGGCCGCACATGCGAAGGCTATAAACGGTTTCGGTTTTGGCCAGCAGTCGCAGTCGCATTGGCTGAGCATCGATACGCGGCGACGCCATAAACTGCGCTACGATTATTTCGACCCGTTGTTGTTGCCGCTGCCACTTGAGGGGGCATGTGGCAGGCGGAGAGAATGGAAAAAATTCCAACGAAGTGCGGTCATTTTAATAACGAAAAACATCAGCTCTTTATGCACTCATTGCCATTGCCATTGTTGTTGTTGTTGTTGTTGTTGCTGTTGCTCGTTTCGTTGTTTGGCTTCTATTTTACTTGCGCTACTCTACACAGCTTGCCATTGTTGTTGTTGTTGTTGTTTTATTTTATGACTTTCCCTCAGTGCGTAGTGTTCTTGTTGTTGTTGTTGTTCGTAGCTGCATAAAACTTTTTCAATATACCAGAGTACTTTTTGTTTTGCTACCCCGTTCGCTGCCTTGCAGCCCACCCATTCTACTATACCTCGCCCTCCCACTCTGTCTCTCTTTGCATTGTTTAATTTTGAAATAATAGAAAACATTTCTGTTTAAATAAATGCATTTAAAATTTAGATTTGCTCGCTCAAACTCATGCTCTATCCTATCTCTCTCTCTATCCCTTTCTCTCTCTCTCTCTTCATTTTATCGCTTAGCCTCAGCTGTTTAATCTGTTTAATCTCTGTTCTAATTGCCAGCTTAATCGCCTGTCATTTATTTCATATGCACATTAAATAAGCATATATATACACACATATCTATATATTTATATTTATATATACAAATATTTATATTTATATTTACATTAAATATTTAATCATGTGCCAAGCGTTTAATATGTGTCCAAATTATTTTCAACCCCAGCGAAAATCTCACACAATGCAAACTTTTTTTGGGAGCTTTGCTTTGACACAAAGTCAAGCGGCAGCAACTTGGCTTTTTTGTTTCAATTTGAGAATTGAATTATTTAGGAGCTCAAATAGTTGCGCATCAACTTTTTGAGAAGTTCAAGAGCTAGAGAAATATAAAGTGCGAGAGAGAGAGAGAAAGCGCTTAAAAAGATTTTTAATTTCTGTTAAGCTTCTGTTTTATCTTAAATAATTAATAACTTTTTGGGTAACTTTTGTGTTTTGGATAACAATTTTATATTAGATTAATATTTAATGTAATATTAAATTTAAATAAAAAATATATAAATATGACTTTAATTCAAAAACAAGCTTTTAAAAAATATTGAAAATAAATTGAATCAGTTAAAAAAATTCAAATAATAATATGTAAAATATTATTATGTATGTAAAATATTTAATTATAAATATCTTTCAATATAGAATAGAATTTTTTTAGATAAGATATATATAATATTTTAAATTTTAAAGATAATAAATTATAATATTAATTCACTATATAAAAAAATCGAATGCAGGATTCAATTGAAAAAGTTTATATTTTTTAAAGAGATTTTCTAGACAAGAGATAATTATAATTATAATTATTTGCATTGTTTGCTTTGTATCTCTGTCAAATGCTCAAAATGCTAGGCATAACGGCGCTGCTATGGTTCCAGGGTATTTCTTAGTCGAACACTGCCGACTATAGAACTCTTGCTTGTTCCATTATATACAAGACATTGTTATATAATTTATATATATCTTATATACTATACACAGTCTATATATTCTCCTTTTCCACTCTCATCTTCAAGTCTAGAACAAAAAACTTTTAGGCTAGCTGCTATAATGCTCTTAGTATATAATGAAGTTAATATCCTTTTACATTTTAATAATATCCGATTATGCGTTTGCTTCTCCTCCCTCAGGGTCAGTGCTCGGCTGGCACACTGCCCATGGCCTGGGTTGATGAGGGACCCGGCCCGCCAATCTGTCCGCGTTCCTGTGCCGAGCAGCAGCCACTGGACAGCAGCATCGATAATAATAAACTCAAGTATTTCATAAATGCAAATACGATTAACTATAAGACGACGACGCATAATCGCAACAGCAACAGCAACAATAACCTAAAGGCCATGTCTCGAGTGCGACGCGACAGGCAGTGGGAGGAGAATGTTGTTGTTGTCGACAGCGGCCCGACGGAGGCGGCGGCGACTGGAACAACAACCACAACCGAGCAGGAGCTGGAGGATGTGGAGCAGGAGGCGAGCGAGCCGAGCAGCACGGCCAGCAGCAACATGGAGGATGAGCTGATGCTGGACGAGGATCAGTCCACGTTGCTCTACAGCCAGCTCCAGACACACGAACAACTCAGCGTCAACGAACACCAACAACAGCAACAACAACAACAACAACAGCAACAACAACAGTGCCTTGATTACCTGGGCGATGCAGCCGAGACGAGTCCACAGCATCTGTGCGGCCTGCGCTCACCTGGGCAGCTGCTCGCCCGCCTGCGCACCCTCCGACTGCGCCACTGCTGCGAACGCAGCGTGTTCAGTGCGCTCCACACCTTGGCGCTCAACGTGACGCTCTCGGATCGGGACGAGTGCATTCGGTTGCTCAGCGACCTGCTCGACGTGGACGCGCTGGCCAATCGCATCACCTGCGAGCTGGCCGAGATTCTCTTTCGCTTCGACTGCCGACAGATGTATTCGCTGGTCAATCAGTGCGACGACTGCAAGGTGAGTTCATGAAGCGTTTGAAAATTGTTTGAATTTGGTATTTTCTGGTCTCGAATATAATGATTATTGTGCAAGTCTAGTCTCTACAATAAGCGATGTTTGGGAGGTGTTTATTAGTTGATATATATGATGATATATAGATATATAGTCGATTGATTGCTATCGATTAAGGGTAGGATCTTACCTACTTTTATTGGTATTAACTAAAGGTATGATCTTACCTACTTTCATTATTAATTGGTATTGATTAAGGGTAGGATCTTACCTACTTTCATCATTAATTGGTATCGATTAAGGGTTGGAATTTACCTACGTTCATCATCAATTGGTAGGATCTTACCTACTTCCCTATCATTCATTTCTACATTGAGTATGAAGTCTACAGAATAGCGGAGCTCTTCTTCTGTTGGGTATAGTCTTGCCTCCTTCCATCATCATTCTTTCCTCATTGAATCTACAGACGAGCTAGGCTACTTTTCTTTTAAATCGTATTGGTCCTAGTTGATTGATTACCCTTTTAACTAGATTCTGTATAATGAATGTGAATTCCAGACGCTTTATAAGTCACTGTAGAACTCGGTTAGGTTACATGGTCTAATCTGCTTTCATTAATCTCTATTCATTCATCTCTATTCATTCATCTCTGTATATTCTTTATCTCTAAATTAAACAGAGACTCTAGAAAGCTTTACTTCTCTTGTTACTCTATTGTCTTGTCGGCTTAGTCGCCTTTTTCCAGTTATTGTCTTCCACTTCGGTAAATTGTTCCTAAACTGGTAGACATCAGTTGTGTCTAGACTCTAGTTTATCTCTATCTTATCTCTCAATACGTTAACGAATAAGCTACTCAAATGCCTCTCTATATCAGTTATACCTCCAACTTCAACACCTACTCTCTGCTCAAAGTCTATCTATATCTCTGTATTAGGTTTCTAGGTAAGGTCTCCTACGCGCTTTCACTCTTCTCAGCATTACCCCTTCATCGACATCAATGAGAGTACAGGCGGAATATCAGCTTCCAAATTCATTTCCCTTACCCTATTGTAATTGCTTCCTAGAAAAACACTAGTAACATGCAAAATATTTCAAATTCAGTTGACTTCTGCTTGCTTTAGCCTTGTCGTCCTCTGTCTCCCTCCTCACTCCGCCTTCCGCTGACTTCCATCACGAAAAAGACAGTTGAAGTAGATAAACTTTAAAATTCTTTAGACTTTTTCTCATCTTCTCTCTCTTTGACCCTTCGCTTCCTCAATGAATAGAAAGTGTTCCAGTCACAAAATTCTATTAAATAGCTTCAAGCGCTGTGAGTTCGTCTCTATCACTGTCTTTATCTCCGTGCATTTCTCACCGGATTGTCGCGGGACACGCGCTCGCATTACATCATGTTTTAATTAAATACTGTGCAATGGGTTGGCAACCCTTGCCACAGGACAACAGCGGCAACGGCAACGGCAACGGGACATCAACAGGACACAACATAACTCGCATTTAAATTCAGCCCGTTAACCCCAAAATATGCCAAGCCCCCAAAGCCCCCAAGCCACAGCCCGACAAGACAAATGAAAACAGGCAAATGTATTTAGATAACAAATATCCGACTGCCAAATACCCTGACCGAAAATTTGAGCCCTAATATGCCGTATCTAATGAATCCTTGAGCTGAATTTAGCTTCAATTAGAGTTTCATTAATGGCGGGAGTCAAGCGACATTTTGAGCGCTTACATAACAGCTGGCCGTCTACAGTGGAGCCTGGCTATAAAGTGATGTGGGGTATTTAACAAGCTTAAGGCAACGATTGCTGCCGTTGTCGCTGCTGTTGCAGTGTGTAAACTCTCGGCTATGGCTAAATCCTTGCAGAGGGACGCAACTGCGTGACATTTTTAGCTGCTCATTAATTATTGAAGTCGGACGTGGGGAGGCGCCTTGCCCCACTGCCCCACCGAGCTGCCCACTTCACACAAAATCCGCGCGCAGCAGTCGTCCAGCAAAGCCCCCGCGGCCCGTTCCGGGTTTAATATTTCTGCTCGTAATTATCAGTGCTGCTAAAGAGAGAGAGAGATGGAGAGGGGAGAGGAGTGAAGTGGGGAGGGGTGGGGGTTGAGTGGAGCAAAGAAGCAACGCGTTGCGGTTAATTTGTGGCACTTAGAGGTCGCCAACTGGCGAACTGTGCCACATTTTTCAGTGTCTGTGCAAACATTTGACTGCATATTTGATGATCCCCTCCCACCCTCTCTCTCTCTCTCTACTCTCTGTGTGCATAATTGGCAATTATTTGTTGCAAGCCTTTAAACAACTGGCAACAGAGCTAAGCTGACCAACTGGCAACGGGCAAAAAGCAAAGCATGTCCTCCTGGTGGGGGGCAGGTGGAGCAGGTGTTGCGACAATGCGACCGCTAATGAGCGCCACACACACAAAACTGGGCAACAGGGGCAAAAGGAAAAGCTTTGCAACGGGAGCAAAAGAAAGAAAGTGGGAGAAGGAAAAAAAACTGAAGCAAAATCTCGTGAATGGCCTCTGCAGCTGTGTGTGTGCGTGTATGTGTGTGTGTGTGTGTGTGTGTCAGGCAAAAGCACGTTGCAAGCATGTGAATTGCGCTGCTGATTAAGAAAAACTTGAGGCAGCTGCTAAGCAGCAGCAGCTGCACAGCCGGGCGTATGCGTAATTTAAATTTAAATTTGTATGAGTGTGCGTGTGTGGGTGTGTGTGTGTGCGGCTGGCACACATTTAAATGCCTGCACAACAACAGCAGCGACGGCAAACTAACAGCCAGCGGTTGTAGACCCACCCCCAAAAAATACACGCAAACACACGCACACACACACACACACATAGACAAACTAACAGCAGCCGCAGCCTTAACATGTTTCTAGTTCGAAACGCGACTGCTGTGCAAATCAGGTGATGCAAAGAGAGAGAGAGAGAGTGAGCAGCAGAGAGCGCAAGCAGCAGAGAGCGCAACTTGTCAGCTGCTTAGCGCGCGCTCTCACCAGCTTACGCTCTCTCTCGTGCTCGCTCGCTCTTACGCTATTCAGCGCTTTCACATGACACGAAGCTGTGCGAGGCTCTGCAACGGTTTTTTTTTTTCTTTTCTCTTTTTTTTTCTGCTTACGTCGTTTATATAAGCTGAGCTGTAGCAATTTTATTTACTGTGCGGCGACATGAAATGTTATTATATTATATATTTATATATATATTATTTAAAATATTTTTTTTATTTTTATATTATATATTTTTTCTGTTTTGTCTTCAATTTTTGCGCTAGACTTAATTCTTTAAGGTTTTTCCAGTCGTTAGTTTTTGAAATTTCAACTGCGCGCGCTGCGCTCCACATTCAGCGTCCAATTCCAATTGCCAAAAAAGCAAAAAGAAGAGCTAGCAAAAAAAAAAAAGTAGAAAACAACACTCACACACACACACACGCACAGAGAGAGAGGCTTCCAGTTGGGCTGCTGCTCACACATACAGAGTGAGAGTGAGTGAGAGAGAGCGAGAGTGTGAGAGACAGGCTTTGCACATGGCCAAGACGCGAGGCCTAATACTTGAGGCTCTGCAGTTTGGGCCAGTTTTAAATTAATTAACTCGACAGCTTAGGCAAGTCAGCCTTATATATATATATATACTATATGTATATATGTATATGTAACTATGTATATATGTATATCCTAAGTTGTTGTTGTTGGCCCTCATATCATAATTACTGCTGTGTGTGTATTTATGATTACGTTCACCGCAAGTCGTCTAATTAGTCAAAAGGACTCTCGCCTGACATTGCGGCCAACCGCAGGGCCCCATAACTGCCAAAGGCGTTACACACACACACACACACGCCTACACCTCTCCAGCCCATTTCCATACTTGGGTTACGACTCTTTTGATGGTCAAATAAACGCAAATTAGTTGATGGCCATATAGAAGCTGGCTCCAAGCGTGTGGTCAAAAACACACATTAAATTCATATTGCATACCTTTAGGGGCGGCCGCAACCCCAACAACTTCTCGCCAGCCATTAGCTAGCCGAGGCCCCTAACATTCGAAAACTATTTTGAATGCTCGTATTTCGTATTTCAATGTTGAATTCCACGCAAAAACTTTTTCGCTTTTTACCAACATTTTTTTCACCCGCATTTACAAAGAATTTAAGAACTATTTTTTTGGTTAAATGCAGTTGAAAGTATTTCAAAAATATTCTAGTTTTCTGTAGCAATAATTGTGTGTGTTTTTTTCAAAAGGTATGTAATTTCGTTAACACTCATTTCTTTGGCTAATTGGCATTGTATACAATTTTTTGGTATTTATAAATATTTTATAAATATTTGTTTAGCTCTATTTTTATTGTAATTTTAGAAAATTTATTTTCAGTTTGTTTTCAATTTTTTTTATATCATTTTTGTTCCAATTCCTTTTTTTATACTCTGATTCCATTAAATGTGGGAAATCAGGGTATAATTGTTTTTTATTTCCCCCTTTTATACAAGACAATTCTTTCAGTTTCTTGAATTTCTGTAGTTAAGACTCCGATTGCTATTCTTATATTATTTATTTCAGACTTAATCAATTTCATGTGTAACATGAAACATATTTCTATTCCATTTGTTTTTAAACTGTATATCTTTAACAATAGCAGAAGCTTTGTAAATTTTTATAATTTCATCACTTAACATATTGATTGAATTAGATTTCATAGGGTTCAAAGGCAGTGTTTCAATTCCAAGTGTTTCACAATTATTTCCAGCTTTATTGTTCGTGTAGCGTATTTTTGTGTGGTGCGTCCTCAAATAACTTAGATCATAAGCTAGATTCAGCAGTGTGTTCCAGTTCCACGAATTCCATATTATAAAAGTTTGTCTAATTAGGCTTAAATACAGTTAAACTTTGATTGCTATAAGATAAAAGGAAATAACTATGTTTCAATTCCATCTGTTCCATAGCTGTTTTCTATACAATAAGATATGCTTATAAGAAAGCAACGTAATAAATATATCTATGAACTATCTATGATATATATTGCATTGCTTTATTATGATGATGTTTTACTGAATAGAACATGTACTTGCTTCTCCTCTGTATGCCATGAAGATATTATATATATATATATATAATATTCTAAAATTATACCTCTATCCCTTTTTTTGGGCACAGCTGAATATGAATATTCATGGAACGAACTTCTTTATCATTTGATGTGTATCCTAATTATTAGCTCAATCTATCATATCAAGCGGTTCGCTCTGCGCCTGTTCCTGCTTCTTGTGCTCTTCCTCTTTTTCATTAAAATTTTCAACTCGCAACTGAGGTCAAAGTTCACGCGCCTCGGGTTCAAGGTTATATATAAAATTTTACATGCCCCGTTTTTTTTTTTCTTTTTTTCTGTAAAATGTATGTAGAGAGATGTGTGTATATCTCGGTGTTGTTGTTGTTGTTGGGTCTCGCTCGACTAACACTTTTCTCAGCTGTCGCTGCGTGTGGCTCTTTATCTTATTTTATTTTATTTTATTTTGTTAGGCAAACTTTTCTTTCTTTTTGTTCTTTTTTTATCGCATTCTGTTGCTGGGCATCATCATAATCTATGCCCCATCGAAGATTCCGATACACAGAGGGAGAGGGAGGGAGAGAGACGAACTGAAGGAATTTGCATTTTACATATTACAAAGACACTTACGTCATCGCTGATAGGACATGAGCTTAAGGGGGCGTGTGTGGGCGGCGTGTAGGCGTTGCATGGGCTTAGCCTGCGACGGCGTGTTGAAAGGAAAATTGTCAAAAGCGGAAGTAGCGTAATTTCATAAATGATTGATTACACACACTTTACACGCATTCTCACTTATGTGAACACACACACACACACGCACACACATTGCTTAGGCTCTGTTGTTGTTGTCTAGCGCTGGCGACAGCTGACACACACACACGCACACACACACATGCACACGCTCACAACTATTGCCTGTATTTGTATAGCTTTCGACACTGTTTTTTTTACCGCTACTTCTTCTGCTTCTTCCTCATCTTCAACTTCTGCTGCTTGCTCATTTCTGTGTTGTTTTTTTTGTTATTGTTTTTTTTTTTCGTTTCTCTTTTTTTTGGACACATGTGCGCCGGCTGCGTAAAGCCAAAAGAAAAACTTTGCTGCGGTTACCCAATAATCTTTTTCTTCTGCGCCCGTTTTTGCCTGCCATCAGCATCAGCATCAGCAGTTGCTGCCTACCTTTTTGCCACGCCCCCCCATTCCCCCTCCGCCACCTACTCACGCTTTATTTACAATCTAATAATTTATCGACTTTTGCGTGGGCGACGAGCGCGCGGCACGTTTACTGAATGGAAATGGGAATGGGAATGGAATTAGGATTGGGAATGGGAATGGGAATGAAACAAAGGATCTGTTCGACAAGGCGAGAAGCAACTGCGTGGGCCACGGCTGCGGCTGTTGCCGCATGCAAATGAAAATGAAAATGAACATTAGAAGAAAGCAAAAGCAAAAAAAAAATAAAGGGAACAATGGGAAAGGGACAGCACGAAAATGGACAAAAGACTTTGTTAGTTGTGGCGCGCAGTGCAGCGAATGCTGCTAATGTGAAGCAGCAGCAGAGGCGGAGGCGGAGGCAGAGGCAGACGATTAATCAATAAAACGAAACCTGATGAGCAGGACACACAGACAAAGCAGACAAACACAAACACAAACACAGACAGAGAGACGAAGCGAACCCAGTTGAGAAATCTCGTGCGAGCAGCGAAGGCGAAACACATTACTTTGGCAGTGCTGTGGCAGGCATTAAATCAGCTGTCAATTTGGATAACAGCTCAATTAGCTGCGCACAATAACAAAATCGCGGCAAAGATAACTTCATACGGGCTGAGCATGTGCTTTTCGCAGTGCAATTCGCATGCATGGCCTTCCGCCTGGGTGTAGTCGGTGTCAGTAGGTAGAGAGCAAAGGGTAGGCAAAAACCAAAGTGTTTCAGGCAGCTGCTGCTGCTGCTGTTTGCACAAAGACTTGTCAGTCAACGCAGCGGCAGCAGCAGCAGTAACGCAATCTCACACACACACACACACACGCAGGGACAATATGAAAAATGTTTTGGAAAACATGTTCGTAATCCACAATCGACAAAGATAAATCGCTTTTAGTGCGCTTCAAAGCATTTATTTAAATTTACGCTCTCGCTCGCACTCACACACGCACAAACAGCCCACACTCGCGCTGGCTCTGTCTAGCGCGCTGCTGCCTTATGTAATGACAGGCGCATATCAGCTAGACAAAAGGACAAAGCTTGGCGATCAGTTGGCAAAGTGAAAACCAAACCAAGCCAAACCAAACCAAACCGAATTGAACCAGAACCAACCGGAATGAACCCGAAAATGGATAAATGTGCGAATGTGTGGGAATGGGTGAAGTGCGAAGGCAGCGGCAGCGGCAGCACTAACTGTTAACTGTTAAGAAAAACGAGCAGCGGAGTGGGAGTGTGAGTGCGAGTGCGAGTGGGTGAGGGAGAGTGGCAGGGTAGACCGCGCATTTATAGCAACAAAGACAACGTATAACGGGCAAAACACTCAACTGTCGGCGATTGTCTCACTCGTTGACGCCTTTGTTGCTGTTCCTCTTCTTCTTCTTGTTGTTGCTGTTGTTGCTATTATAGCTGTTGTTGTCCCACTTGAAGTTTAAATGCTGTCGCTTGTTGTTGCTTTGTTTGGTCTATGCCATGCATAAGCTGACGTCATACGTGTCTATACTCAACATCCACTGTCTGATTGCCTGCGTGTGTGAGTGCGCGTGTGTGTGTGTGTGCGTGTGTGTGTGTATGCGTAACTGTAGCTGCGTATTAGTGTCATTCATACTTTCGGCTTTCTCTGTGCATGTGTGTGTGTGTGCATGTAATGAGTTGTGAATGACTCAGACTCTTAATGAATAAATATATACTATATTGTGAGTGTGTTTGGGTGTGGGTGTGGGTGCATGGGTATTTGAGTTCAAGCCGATTGATTTCATTGGAAATTTAATACCTTGCTCTTAAATCCTTCTATAAATATGAGCAGCAAGGCTGCACTGTGAGGGAATTAGGTGGGTCAAGAAGTGTGTAAGGAGCTTAAAATGTTTTGAATTTTTTTTTTTGATTTATTGATTTTTAAAGCGGAAAAATATTAAAAAAAAAAATGATTAAATAAATAAATATTTAAATATAGTATTTCAAAAACAATTTGATTAAATGGTTAAAAAATATTAAAATTAAATAATTAATTTCAGTATTTAAAATTTTTTATTATATTAAAAAAAAATTGAATAAATTATTAAAGAAATTTTTAATTTCAATAATTAAAATTTATATTTAAATATTTTATATAAATGCTTTTATATTTTATTCTATAAATTTCCTTAACTAACCAGGAATATATAATGTATAAATGATCACATATTCATTTTAGTATTCATTATTTCCTTTAAAAGAATAACAAATCAATAAATTTTGAATTATTTTAGGGCCAAGTCGTATATTTAGCTTAAGCTGACATATAAAGTGAATTGAATTGACTTGAAAACCCTTTTCAATTTGCCCTTTTTGGCACCGTTTTTGTGCGCTCGCTCACGAATCAAGTTATAAATCAGAAATATATTTCCCGCTTTGCTGTTCAATGATTTATCACGAACTTCTATATAATATGTGTCCAATATATCTACGCTTTCCGTTCACTGCCTTTGCTCACTTCGTGCACCCCTCAGGCACACACACACACATGTCTCCTGCTCAGCTTCAGGTCCTTTCTCTTCCTCCTCCTTCTCCTTCTCCCTTTGTCGTGGTTATATAGAATATATTTATAAATATATCTATCGCATTGCTATTTATTTGCATAAATGCAGTGTTTAGTTTATTTTGCAGTTTCCGTCCGGCTGTCTGAATCAGTCAGGCGCTACTGATAGCCAAGCCAGCCCCCACTTGGAGTCCTTGTTTGTCTGCGCGTTTCCCTTGCATTGTCCTCGCCGTCCTCGTCGTCGTCCTCGCCGTCCTCGTCGTCGTCCTCGCCGTCCTCGTCGTCGTCGCTGATGGCTGCCGGGAAAGGCGTCTGCGATTTGACAATGTGCGAGCTTTGCCTCAGGCTGAGCGCCCAGCTGTAAACAGAACTAGCGAAGGGATGGGGCCAAGGGGGGTAGCTGGAGCTTGGTGTGTGCGTGTGTGCGTGTGTGTGTTGGCTGTGCAGCTTCGTCGCATTTCAATGCTGTTGACTGCTCCATGTGGCATTTCAATTATGCAGCTGAGAATATTTAAGCATTTCCTTTTCACTCAAAGCCCCCACTGGCCCCTCCCCCTGCCCCGCTCCACCTCTTTGACTGCCTTTCGCATGAAAGTTTAATTAAAATTTAAAGCGTTGTTGTTGCACATTAAACGCACATCAATTGCGCTTGACTGCGGCAATAATTCGGTTGCATTTGCCTCCACGAATCGTTTTCCCTTTCTCCCTCTCTCTCTCTCTCTCTCCCTCTCTTTTTATCGAAAGTTTTTCTGCCCGATTTGCTTTTCCCCCTTGCTCTCTGTCTGAGTCCTTTGATAACCTGTGGCAGTCGGGTCACATGTGCGGCAAAGCCATTGATGATATTGCCATCACTTTTGCTACTCTTTGAGCTGCTGCTGCTGCTGCTGCCATTTCTGCTCCCTTTGCTAATGCTATTTGCTCGTTCTACTCCTTTTCCTCCCCCTCTTCCTCCTCCTCCTGCTATAACTCTTGCTCTGCTTTATCCTGTGGCAATCGAGTCACATGTGATGCAAAGCTATTGCCCTCATTGTTTCCATATTTCGTTACTCCGTGTGCTGCATCTGCTCCCAGTGCTAATGCTGCTGCCTTTGGCCGCTGTTGCTACTTATTCATCAGCTGCTGATTACCTAATGCTCCCATTGCTGCTTCCCCTTTGCTACTCCCTTTTTGCTGCTGCTATTATATTCTCATCCATTCGTCTCGGGTTATGTTTGCTGTTGCTGCTGCAGCTGTTACTACTGCTACCTTTTCAAGCAACAACTCCGCAATATGCTCCACTTTCAATTTTAGTTAATATTTCTACTACTATTTCTGACTGTGCTACTACTAAATTCATCGTTACTATTGTTGCTCATATTCTTCTCTCTTTCTCTACTTTCTGCTTTCTTATTTTATCTTGTCCTTCCGTTTTCTACTACTACAGCTATGAATACAATTCTACTACTATTTGTGCATCCTACTAGTATTTGTAAATCCTACACCTACTACTACTCTTTCTACTACTACTACTTTCTACTGCTACCACTACTTTATACTAAGTACTACTACTTTATACTACTACTACTACTACTTTATACTACTACTACTACTTTATACTACTACTACTACTTTATACTACTACTACTACTACTTTATACTACTACTACTACTACTTTATACTACTACTACTACTACTACTTTATACTACTACTACTACTACTTTATACTACTACTACTACTACTTTATACTACTACTACTACTACTTTATACTACTACTACTACTTTCTAGTACTACTACTCTCTACTACTACTTCTCTCTACTACTACTACTTTCTACTACTACTGATTTCGCCTACTACTTTTTTTTACTACTACTCCTTTCTACAACTACTTTTTACTACTATTACTATTACTTTTTAGTACGCTACTACTTTTATCGACTCCTATTACTTGCTATTTCTAGTACTATTTTTCCTACTTTTATCGACTCCTATTACTTGCTATTTCTACTACCATTCTTTCATATACCTGCTTTTGCTTCATTTTCTACTACTACTTCTAGGTGTTATGCCTTCACCTCTTATTGTTGCTCCTATTCTTCCCTTCTTCTTTACCATTTACCTTAGCTCTTCTTGTTTTCTTTTATCTTTTTGCTGTCCTCCTTATTCCAGCAGTTATTCTCCCTTTTCTGCTTCCTTTTCTCTTACTAATTATCTTGCTTCTACTTATTTTAAAATATGTATTCGTAATCTTATCTCATGGTTATCCTCATCCTTGTCCTCCTCCTCCTCCTACTGCTGCTGCTGCTCCTTTCAATTCTTTTTGTTCTGCTATTATTGCTACTGCAGCTGTTGATCCTTTCCTCAGTGCCGCTCCAACTCTTGTCTTGCTGCTCTCTCATTCCCTTTCACTGCAATTGTTGTTAGTCCTATTGCTGCTGTTTATCCTGCCGCTGCAAATCCTTGCGCTGCACTTTCTGCTATTACTTCCATTTTTTTCTTACTCCTATCTGCACTACCTAAGGCTGCTGCTCTTTCTGCTGCTGCTGTTCATCATCCTGTCAGCCCGAGCTGCAGCAGCTCTGCCCTACTTCGTCTCCCCCTTAGACTGCCTATTAAATATGTCCTCTGTCTAAGGCCCAGTTAATAGCCCTTTGTGTGGCATCTCACTGGCTGCTGCTGCTGCTGATGTTGCCCTTTGGCAGTGCACACAGAGAGGGAGATAGATAGAGAGAGAGAGGGAGAGACAATGTTGTTGCAACAGTTTCTTATTTTTATAGCTCGCATTTAACGCAAATGTGAACAAAGTTGTCGCCTGTCAAATGATGTCAAACGTTTTTAACGTTAGCCAGCATGGCAAAAAGGTTGACACGGAGGCTTAAGCGCTGCTTAGATCAATACAGTAGTCGCTGGCTTGAGGGAACTGCGCTTTAAGGGTTGATTGGAATAATATAATATAATAGAAGAGTTGAAATGTCTATGGAACACTTATGCTTTAGTAATGTAAGAATTATAATAACTATAATATCTATATCTATAACATACTAATGCATTATTAATGCTTCATTTTCCAACACTAATGTAAAATGGCGTTGCCACCTGATTGCATTTAGTTAGTTCTATTGTCAACTTATCTGTTTTATTGAATTTGGTTCTCAGTTTGTGAGTCTTTAAAAGCTGTTGAAACTAAATTGTGGATACACTCATATGACACTTTCCAACACTGTTTCTGAAAGATGTTGTCATTGTATTGTATTGTATTACTTAGTTAAGCTAAGTTAAAGTCTGTGTAACATGTCCCAAAGTCCTTAGTCTCTCAAAGCTTTCTCAGCTTTTCTACACTTCAATTCATTATGCTCTCATGACTCATTTTCCAACACTGATTCGAAATAGCGTTGCCATCTAATAGCATTAAACTTAGTTGAATTCCATCTTTATCGTGTTCCTTAGCTCTCAATATCTTTAAAGTATATCTTTCTTTTACACTTCAATTGATTATGCTCTCAAGGCTCATTTTCCAACACTGTTTAGTAAATGGTGTTGCCATTTGTTGCTGCCCTAATGTAATATCTTAAACCCCTCTTATCTATTCCCTTTCAATTCTCTTTAGCTCTCAATGCTGACTATAGTTTGCTGCAACTTCCCATTTTCTGCCTCGTTTTCCAACACTGCTCGTTGATTGGCTCTGCCCAGTGCTGACCTAAATATTGTGCCTGCCTTAGCACTAAGCAATTGTGATAACCTGCAGCACTATCTTATTACCAATTCCTTTGCAATTCCCTTGCATTTTGCTGTTGCTTCAAGTTTTTTTTCGGTAATTTTACCTTTCATCAGGTGTCACACGCAGCCTGCATTAACCGTAGCCAGTCTCCGGCTAAGTAGAGAGTACGTAATAAATGGAATGCTTTGGTTTCGATTTACGCCTTAATGGCAGTGCACCAAAAAACTGCAGTTGATGTGGAGCTGGAAGCTGGATGAGAGCTTCATGTTGGCCTGATGTTGGCTATATGCAATTACAAAATGAAACAGCTTTTGTAGCTATCTCTGGGTAGATGTGTGTGTGTGTGTGTGTGTGTGTGTGTGTGTGTGTGTGTGTGTGTGTGTGTGCCGATGTCTGTCTTTGGTTTGTTAACCAGCACATGCTGGCTATAAAGTGGCAGCAACGCACTTGACCAACTGTGGCACGTGTTGTCGCATTGGCTCTGGCAATAAGCGCAGCTACAGCCAATACACACACACACACACACACACACACACACACACACACACACTCAACTCTCGAGTAATGCTTTTGGTACAAGGATAAACTTTTATTTTTCAAACCATATTCTGCCTCACTCCACTCTCTACCTCTCCTTCTCTCTTTTTTCTTTCGTTTAGTTTTTCCTTTTTACTTTTCATTTTCATTTTTTGCTGCTGCTGCTGCTGCAACGTTGCAAGCACATTGCGGATGCTGGTTCATTGCCTCGTTTGTTTTGTTTGCCACACGGTCACGTGTTACCTTCGTCTTCTTTGTCGAGTGCTGCAGCGCATAAGGCCAGTTGGCCCGCCCCCACCGCCACCGCCACTGCCACGCCCTCTCTCTCTCTTTCACTGCCTCATGCCCCATGTTGGCAGCTACGTGCAACACTCGAGTGCAACTCGGACGCGAAATTTAAAAGCCACAAAATCCGCCACACAAAATGCCAACTTGTTAAGCTGCGAGCAGCGGCTTTAACGTGTCCAGCAAAGTGCCGCGAATGGGGGCACGAGGGCAGCTTAAAGCGTTGCACGCGCATACAGCTGGCTTTAATTATCATTTATACGATTTCATGTCAACTTTTATATATATAATTAAATATATGTATATGCATATGAGCGTCAAGTGCTCTCGGCTCTGTCAACAATGCATTGAATGTTGCTTCTGTTTTCAATTTATTTCGAGTTCTTCTTCAAATGTTGCCAATTTACTTTGATTAATATTCAATTGAATTGTTTAATCAATAAATAAAATTAATCGAAAGCTATTATGTGAAACAAAGAGAATATATAAAGAAGGATTTTGCTTAATTGAAAGAAGCTTAATTTTATTTCATTCAATTATAGCTCAAGAAATCACTACCTCGAATCTTTATGCAACCAATTGGGGCATGCACGACTACAAATACCTTCACTTTTTATAGAATTTACATCAACTAACCAACAATTTGTTTAGCTCTTGTCTTTCGTAAGAGTTTCAAGTCGAGTTTAAGTTCTTAAAATAATCCTTAATTATTTAAAATACAGAAAAAAAGGAAAATATTTAAGTTTATGGCGCTGAACTTGTTGAGATAGCTTCAAAATGGCCGCCGACTCGCATCATAATTTTTGCAGCATTTTTTTATAGCTGAAAAACTTAAGTGAAAATGTCAAAGCCCCAACTTCTGACTGGCCCTGCTCTACTTATGCTTTTTTATATGTTTTGTTAATGTACCCAACACACACACACAACAGCAGCGACTATGTGTGTGCGTGTGTGTGTGCTGGGTTTTTGTGTTTTTATAACGCGCTTGGTCAAATTTGCATTTTTAAGTGAAAATTTAACGTTATGTATGAGCGACTCTATGTGTGTGTGGGAGTGTGTGTGTAGGAGTGTGTGTGTGTGTGTTTTGTTTTGTGTTTCTCATTTTCAGTTTAGTGTTTATGACGGATGCATGCGGACCCCGACAAGTGTCGGAATTTATGTATAATATAATATATAATTTATACATATGTAGATGTATATATATTTAGTATACCTATCATGCAGCAGTTACATCCTGCACACACACACAAACACACTCTCTGGGCAAATATATTAAAGATATGATATATGCCACATTATCACATAAAGCATTCTCCATTTAGATTTTAATTAGGATTTTGTATGAAAATCAGTTGGAAATGTGTTTGGCTCGTAACTTACACTGTCCAGCACAATTAGGCATTGGATGAGCCCATTAGTTGTCGTTGAATGTTGTGCAAATAGTGTGTAAATTAAGTGAGCTAATTGAAGAAGGATGGTTCTTTAACTACGATAGGAGGATGAGTATTGCTTCGAGATGGGAATTGATATATGGCTTGGATTTTTAATATATTTATGAAATTTTGGAATTAGTATTTATGATGATTTATAGTG
Source organism: Drosophila pegasa (assembly GCA_035046225.1). Lineage (NCBI taxonomy): Eukaryota > Metazoa > Arthropoda > Insecta > Diptera > Drosophilidae > Drosophila > Drosophila pegasa. The sequence continues at coordinate 4,466,111 of JAWNOD010000076.1, read as the reverse complement.
TCTAAGAGGATATATTTAGTTATTTATGTAATAACTATATTTTATGTATATTATTGTAGTTTGTAACAGGCAAAAGCAGGCGTGGTAGTCCCTATAAAGTGATTATGAATGATTGATCTGCATAGCTTTGTTCAGGATACTTCCTAGTCGAGCATTCCCCATTAAATAACTCTCACTATAGTTACGTCTATATTATATAAATATTTTTTTATATTTTATATGTTATATAAATATATGCATTTTATTAATTATCATATAACAAATTTATTTAACTTTTTCATATAAATATATTTCGTATTATTTTAAATATCACTCAGCTATATAATTTCATATAATTATATATTAATTATTGCATATTACCTTAATTTTGCCCTTCATTATGCCTAAAGTAATTGCAAATTATTATATGAATGTATCGTATAATTGAATAATGATTGAGCTGCCATAAAGCCGATAAATCAGTTGTCCTCAGAGTCTTTTGATTGTATCGTTTATCAATTAAGCCGAACAGCCAAAGCGTTCACTGCAATTGGTATGAAAAGTCACGCAGAGACAAAAATCTGCCACGACGCATTTGCATTAATGCAGCGAGTGAAGCGATTTTTAAATTAATTTTCAGCAGCGTTAAAAATCAACGTTTATTATTTTACTTTTGTGTGGGTTTCATTTTATTTCAGAAGAAAAGGAAAAAAAAAATGAAGGAGAGAAAAAAATTGTAGCATACTTTTATGGGCAGCAGAGAAATTTCGCTTATGCTGCTGCAAACACACACGCAGCCAGACGCCATTATGCAAATTGCACACACATATATATAACTGTAATTTTGTTTATATATATGTTATATATGTAATATATATATATACAGTGTAGCAGTAAAGCTGCGTTGTAACCAAAAATTTACTGCAATCGCACAAATCAAATCATAACTGATTTGCATACATACGACTTGTGTGTGTGTGTGAGTGTATATGCGTGTGTGTGTGTGTTTGTTTGCCATATCAATTACATTACTTGCTCTCAGTTGATGTTACAATATTACGACTAGTGCATCTGCTGTTTTGTTGGTAGTGCGCCAAATCTTTGTCCAATTTCGGTCACGTAGCGGTTCCATAACGCGTCTGACCCAAGCGCCCTCCCCTCTCCCTTCCGTTCCCCGTCTGTGGTGAAAGTGTATTAAAATGCTCATATAACCCGCCTGCTCGCCACTCATTGAGCACTTGACCACTTTAGTGTGGCTCATTTTGATGGCATGTGTTGCTCCGATTCGCAGCCATTTGAACCCTCTCAGAACAAAAATGAACCAAAAAAGAACTAAACCAAATTGAAGTAGCAGCAGCGAGTACGCTTAGGAATCCATAAAATATTTATGCTGCCCGGCCAATGGAAGGGCAACGCTTGCGGCAATACTTGAACCCCGATACGATGTACCAAAAATAAGTGAGACCTTTGCTTGGCGGAGTGTGGGGCGCAGTCTGGACGAAGTCAGGCCAACTGCGCTGTGCTATGCTAAGCAAACAAAGTTGATTATGTTGTGGCTGCGTGTGTGTGTGTGTGTGTGTGTGAGTGTTTACACTGTCCAGCAGGCAAATTGCGCCTTGACAATGCAGTCCAAGCCGAAAGCTGACAAAATGGAAATTAGTTTTATGGCCATAGAAAGTTGGCAGAAGAAAGAATTGCAAATATATTTTTTATTACCCATTTACAGCAAACTGGCTGGCAAACAATTTTCATAAATTACTTTTCATTTGCAAACAGTTTAAGTGCAAATTTCACCAAAGGGAGTTGGAAAAATGGGAAATGGGGAGAGTCTGAGATCGAAAAGCAAATATGCTTTACTGAAAATGAGTTTTAAAGTTAAGTTTGACTTGTTCAAGTCAATTTTAAGCCCATTAAAGCTTGAATTCGCTAGACATGCAAGTTAACATGCATGTTAAACTGCATGTTAGGGATTTTCAATAGATTCTTTAACTATTTCAAATAATTTGATCCAGTGCGTAATATTTTCTGTGAATTTCATTCCATTATCCTTAACATATAATTTAACATGCATGTTAAACCTCATGTTAAGCCTTTGTATCACTTCGTGCATTATATTTAACTATTTTGTGACTTAGTACTTGCCAGAATTCTTAAATAACCTCTAAACTGCAAGTTGTTAAACTTCATATTGATCTACTTTACCCACTTATTTCATACATTAATCTATTTACTGGCAGAGCTCATCCCAGACAGACGACATTTCTACTGCATTCCCCTTGACAGCCATTTAACTGCAAATTAACATGCATGTCAAATCAAATGTTAAGACATGCTTGCATTAAATCCAACAATGTTTGCATTGTATCCAACTATTTTGTGAGTCAGCCTGCGGGCAACAATTTATTTATAGACTTTTATTACATACTTGGAATTCTCTGGCTCTGGCTTTCAGTCAATTGAGACTTTGCTTTGTTTGTCTGCGGAACAGTTCAATAGCACATGAAATTATGATAGTTATTCGTAGAATGCTAGCTCGTAAATCTTGCAGCCACAATGTCTGCTTGATTTGTCAAACATAAAGGCCATTCTGCTGGCCGTCCATTAACTTTTATGTGCCAGTGTGTGCGATTGTGTGTTCTTTTTCAAATAAAAAGAAATTTAATGATTGGCTGCCGGGTCATTGACAGGGCGCACAGTGCAAAGGTTTCAGCGGTTGCTTTGTTCTCGCCACTGACAACAATCGCCACCGCCGTCTGTCTGACCTTAGCTTCAACTTTAACCCATTTAAAAATATAAACCACTAGCTGTCGGCCCCGAAGCCAGTGATTTGTTTTTTATTTTTAGGACGGACAGTAAAAGTGGCTTTTTAGCTTTGTAGCTGCAAGCCAGATGCTGGCTGTAGATACTTGATATGTTTGGTGGAAAGAGAGCTTGTGGGCAGCTAGAGACAGTATAATTTAAGTAGAAAAATAAATAAATATATAATTATAGTTAGAATATAAAAATACATGCACATGCAGACTTTTCTAGCGCTTTAAATATATTTGCATAGGTATATTTTGATTTGAAATTTGAGTTAAAGTGAAAAGCTGTGTGCTACTTGTAGCTATGAGAATCACATTCAGAAATATGTTTAACCAGTCTATATTCACATATCAGAAAGAATATATATTATATTTTCATACCTGAATTTATGAGAAGCACATAGAACGGCAGTAACAAAAATTACATTTAATTTCTGTTTTATTTCTTTGTCTGCCAAAAGTTACCTAGATTATGATTGCTTAGTCCTAAAATATTTGAGCTTGAATTTAATATAAAAAGCTTTTGTTAAATAGAATTTGTGAAGCTTTTACTCTTGAGAATTTCATAGTAAGGCGCTGATAAGAAATGCATTCCACTCTCTGCTATTGCTTCGTCTATCTTAGTCAATCAGTCACTCTTTATTAACTTACTTGAAGCCTTGAGAAGCACATAGAAGGGCGTCAGCTATAAATACATTTTATCTTGTTCAACTTCCTTTGTCTGCAAGTCAATCAGCCAGCACAAATTGCTTAATAAACACACACACAGACAGATATAAATATATATATATATAGATTATAAATTCCACCGTGGCTTTAATTGTTTTCGATTGAAAAATCGCTTAAAAGCGCGCATCGCGTGTCTGCAGAAATTTTGCACGTCGCAGCGTCAGCCGCACGCATCATTAACCAAATATTGCATTTTTCCATACAGCACAGCGCCCCACTGCATCTCAGTTTGCACAAACCCAAAAGGTCCTAGACTCCCCACACACACAGGGAGAGAGAGACTCCTGTCGATTCCCTTCGCTTATTGCCACGCTTGGCATGTAAAATCCACACGGCCAATCAAACGCGCGCAGGCCAAGGGTCAGGTTGAGGGTTAGTGTGGGCGTGGGGCAGCGCTGTGTGGTGGCATGGCACATGAGTAACTGATTCGCATCAATATGTTGCATAGCTGGGCCCTCGCTGATGCTGCTGCTGCTGCATGCTGCATGTCAAAGTAATGGAGGAAAACGAAAATTCAGGCACACGCAGCAAACCGCCAACAGCCGGGCAAACCGGGCAAACCAGGCAAACCACCAGCAACGGCAGCAGGCGAGCAGGCGAGGCAAGCAGTGGCTGTCAGCTGTGGGTGGCTGTGCGGGTGCGAGTGCGGGTTGTCTGCGGTGTCTGTGCAGAGTGAATGACTTTTGCGCCTGGCATTTAAATGAAGGCGCAGCTTAAATGGATTTTGGCCCCACACACACACACACGCGCACACACACGCACACTCACATTGTATGCGTGTGTAGTCTATGGTTATCTTTGCTTAATGCCTTGAGCCATGCTTGGCCAAATCGTTCTGACGTGTCTCGCTCTCAGCCCAATTTAAACTTTGCGCAAAAGAAGAAAAGAAAAATATGAAATTTAATTTCACCTATATTTCACTTTGAATTTCAGGCCTTTAGTAAAATTCCACACTTTTTTTGTTAACTCATTTAATTGCCTCCAATTAGGCGCTGCGTTTGTTGCGCCCATTTGCATGCCACTAATTGAGTTGTGCCCCAAACAGACGTTGCACTTAGACTCGTGTACTCAACTTTGTCGTGCCCTCTGCCTCCCTCCCTCTCTCCCTCTCTCTCTCTCGCTATCTCTGTCGCTGCTGTCTGCCATTAATGAAAAATACTTTTCGTAATTAAATAATAATTTGGTGCCTTGTCTCGCTTTATGGTGCTGCATAGATAACGAATACCTTTGCTCACTTGTGGCTGTTGCCTTTTTTGCAGAGTTCACAAACATTGCCACGCCCACACACACATATATATATATTATATATATATAGATACACAGTCTCTCTTCCATTGTTCAGCATCTGGCTTGGGTAAAGGACAAAAAGACTTTTGTTTCAGCAATTGTATTTAAATATTTCATTGTCTAAATGAAAATGCTTTAAAAACATGTAAATTCAAGGCAATCTAAACATAGAATTCGTTGCATAAAAGGGATATTTTCATATTTCAATTAAATACATACAAATATGCTACAAAAGTCTATGCAAAAGTTAATAAACATTTCTTATCTGCTGGCATTTTATTTTATTTATGCTTTTAATTGCCAGAGTCGAGCGGGAATATTTACTCGAATTGTTATGCTATTTTGCTGAGCTATTTTTACCTTTAGTCTAAGCCAGCATCAAAATGCATCGCTTGTCTCTCTCTAACTCTTTCTCTCTCTCACACTCTCTGCTCTCTTATCGAATATTGCATGGCTGCACTTTGACTTGTCAGCAAAATGTACTCTTTTTGGGCAAGAACTAAACGTTAAATCTGTAATATATTCATGCATACAAAAATATACATACATATATTGGAGTATTCATATATATACATTTTAGTTTATTTTGTATTTTATTTACATTTTTGTTTTGGTTGAATGCCCTCTACACACTTCGAGAGTGTGTATTAGCTACTTTTAAATATCGATAAATATCGAAGTAATTCCTAATAATAACTTTATCAATTAGGGATTGATATATTCATATACAACTTCAGATTATAAAATATCATTCTACAAAAATATCAAAGAAGCTAAAAAGTAATTAATGAGCACGCCAAATATGCTTAAAGAAGCGCAGGGTATCTTCAAGTCAGTCAGACACTCAAATTAAGCACTCTAACTAGCTGTCAATTACAATTTGAGCTCTAAGTAAGGCAAATGTCAAAAGTAAATAAACTATAAGTGCTTCCAGCTATTGATTGTGTTGTATATAAAGCTCTGAATTGCTACAAATGTATATAAATATATGGTCAGTAATATTCCTTTTTATTGTACTATATATGGATGCATACTTTAATGTAGAGAGCAGTAGAATAATTAAAAAATGTGACAAAAATACATAAATCTATTTAATTTAGCGATATTTCCAGCTTCCACAATTGAAAGTTGTCATCAGGGTATCTACTAGTCAGGCATACTCTAGCGACCACACGCTAACTTACTTTTCGCCAACCATTTGTGAGGTGTGAGCTAAGCAGGTGTCATGGGCAAGAGCTGTTAGCTGGCAATTCCCAGCTCCATTGGACACACGACGAGATTCCATTTGTTCTCCTTGTGTGGCCATCAAATGTAGTGTGTCCTGCCGTATCCTAGCGTGTCCTGCCGTATTCTATCTGTTGTATTTGCATATCTGAAGGCACTTTACCCTGACTTTAGTGGGATTTTATTTGGTTCAGTAGCAGCAACAGCAGCTGCTACTGCTGCTGCCGCTGCAGGCAAACACAAAGTAAATATTTGAGCTGCCACTTGATTGGCCAAAGTGCCACAGAGTGCAACAAAGTGTGGCAAGATGCAGCTCGCATGCAGCACGTTCAATGCATAAATCAATTATGGCAATTATTTCAAATTTGAAAACAAACTGAGAGCTGAAAGCGGCAAACTGAAAGCACAGCAAACGCAGCAATAATTGAATTTAACTTAAGCTCTGCTGTGCGCCCACCGCCCCCTTTGACCCCTCCCACCTGCCTCCATTGAAATTCTATCAAAAATAACCGCAGCACAGCGCACAAGCACATAAATCACGTATACGCAATGTGCCACGCACTCGACAAACCTAATTGTTGTTGTTGTTCGCTCGTTCGCTCACTCGCCCACTCGATGCCAGGCAAATGCTCCGCTCTGCGGCCCCGCCGGCTCAGTGGCTCTCAATGATAAATCGAATTCGATTGCCTTGGCATAACTCATGCGATTAGAAACTCGGCGCTATTAGCGCGCTAAGCCACAATGACACGAGCTGAAGCGGCTTAGGCTGCAACCTAAGCCAGCTGAGTGCATGAAAACTGAAATTTGCAGGACTTGATCTGGGTTGTAATTATTTAAATTTACATTTAATTTATCTGAACTTTTTATTTAATTGGATACCGGCCCCGAATTCCCCTAAATTCTATGAAAAACACAGATTCGACGGGGCTCTGGGTATCCCCTAGTCGGTCACGCCCGACTATAGTTTTTTTATTTTATTGATGATTATTTACCATTTTTAATTTACCAAATTAGAAAATTTGTTCTTAAGCTAATCAGATATCGACAAATCAAGATATTTTAGATGAAGTATTGTATCAAAAATATCTCTCCAATAAAATATACCTCGCTCAAGCCTTTCCCCTACTCTTAAGGCTCAATTAGTATAAAGTTTTTGGTCAGGTGCTTAAAAAATACATTCATAATATATTTATTGTAGCGCGGTGCGCTGCAAGCTGCTTGTTATCCCCGTTGTTTTTGGAGCAACGATTAAGCAGCTTTCAGCTTAAGTGTGCTTTGATAAATGGCTTAAGCTGGCTTGTATGCTCCTCGTCGTACTACAAGCAGAGGCTTAAGCTCAGCTATAACAATAAAGCACCTTAAGCTGCAGGGATTGCATCCTTGCTTGCCTTCCCTGCCCGCCAGCTGCCAATTAGATTTAAATAATATTTGCAGCGAGCGCAATGTTTAGATTAAGGCGAGAGATAACGAGTGGGAGATAAACTATAAAACGCATTTGCCATTGCTCTCGATGTATTTGCAGGAAGCTTATCGGCGCTGGGTGTGCAGCACGCTGGTGCCGTACTTTGCCGAGCCGCAGGATGTGGATGCAGCGCCGAAGCCGACGCCGACGCCGACGTCGATGCCGACGTCAGCGCCAAACGATGAACTCGCCACGCCGCGTGGGGCAGCCGCAAAGACAATGCCAGCGGGCAAGAGTAAACGTGCGGCACGCACTGTGGGTGGAGTCGGGGGAGCCGCTGCTGCGGCCGCTGCCGCCGCTGCCGTTGGCGGCACGGGCAATGGCAATGGCAACGGCATCAAGCATAAATCTCAGAAATTAATCAGCAATAACAATAAATCAAATAACGGCAATAACATGAACGAGCGTCAGATTAATCAACAGCATGACGAGGACATTGAGCCCGGCGCTGAGCCGCAAACAAAGCTCTCGACTCGTGCGTTCTACGATGTCGTTGGCATTGGCCAGACTCAGGCCCAGGCGCAGGCCCAGACCCAAACCCAAGCCCAAGCCCAAGTGCAACTGCCGAGCCCAGTTCACAGCCAGTTCCAGACCCAGTTCCAGTTCCAGTTACACAACAACAGCCATAGCCGGGCTGCCACAGCTCGGCGTGAAGAGGAAGAAGAACAATTCAATAATTTCATATCGACTGCCAATAATGCGGATCCCAGTGCAGCGGATCCAGTGATATCAAAACTACAAAAGAGGTTGACTAACTCGCATTGATCGACTCCTGCATACCCTATAATAACATATTTCCATCTCTCTCTTTCTGTGTCTCTCCCGCATAGATCAACACGCAAGGCAGAGTTCCGCAAACGCCGCAGGATTCGGCCCTGCCTTAGCGTCTGCCAAACCGTCGAACAAAAGTGCCCCTATCTGCTGCCCGCCGACCGCGCCCCCGCGCTCCCCACCCAATATGCCGGCGAGCCGACATTTGTATGCCTAGGTAAGTTCTACGGCAACAATATTTTGAAATATATTTATTTGATTTTTGAATTTGATTTAAATTTACAAAAATATTTGAATTATTTTTTTGACTTTTTTGAAACCAACTTTTATGATTTTATTCTCTTAATTTTCAATATTTCTTTATAAAAGGAATATTCATAAACTGTTGCTATGCATATTGAGAGTATGAACAGCTTTAATGACAGTAGTAACTCGCTATAGGGATTTAATATGATTTAAATTTGCTGAACTTGTCTGTCACTTGGTCTTGAAGATCATATATCAATATAAATTCAGATATAAATTGCCTTACCTCCCTGGAAAACATAATTAGTGAAGGACTTATTAAGGGTATTCCATTAGATGATTTTGATGGTATTCTCAATCAATTAGTTGTATTTTTATTAGGCCATATTTCGAGTAGAAAAGACAATTAGACGGAAACCGCAACTGAAATCTGAAACCGCAACGAAAATCTCTGCCGAAAGGCAAACCGCAACTTGAACAGAAAACTGTATCTTAATAATTTTAATTTTGTATAAAATTAGTTGAGTCAATTATAAAGGAAATTTTAGAAGTAGGCAAAAAATGTAAGATATAGATAAATACACCTTAGATTTTACAGAAATCATTTATATAAGCTTAATTGAGAGATATATATTTAAGGCAAACAAAAATCTATCAATTCAAATTGTGTATATGACAATATTTGCAGTGTGAGATGGGCCATAAAAAAAATATAAATATGTTTTAAAAAAATATAACAAAAATGTGGGAAAATTCTAGCGTCAGCTCTCAGACTGTCGGCCGTATATAGTGTTAAGAAGATTATTTGATTTTGCAGCTTTATGTTGTTATTTCAGCTTGAAAGTACTTCAGTAAATGTTTATTAATTGCAATAATAATTTGAATACATTTTAATTGAAATAAATTTGTTAAATATATTTTTAAATTAGCTTTTATAAAGTTGATGCTTTATACATTTATATAGGAAGTAGTTATTATTATTATTTAATTATTCATTTTAAAAAATTAAAACTTTGTTATTAAAGTTTGTGTTAAAGCTTGTGTTATAAATTTAAAAAAAATATTGCTTAAAAATTATTATTTAAAAATAAGTTAAAGCTAACAACTATTATTTATTATAAAAAAATGTTTATATATAATTTCAATGTTATTATTTGTAAATATTTTTAAGTATGAGAAATTTGTTGTGTTCTGTTTTTTTTTTCTCTGTTAATTTATTATTGAAGATATGATATATGTACTTATATATACTATATATAAATCTGCCTATATATATATATTGCATATATATCTCTTGAGTAAGCATCGCTTGACCCATTCCGCTGCTCTTGCAGATGGAAATATACCGGAGACTGGCGAGCAGTTGAAGAAGTCGAGCTACGGCCCCAACGACTGCTGCTACAGCTACTGCAACGGCCCCACTGAGGGCATCTGCACCATCTGCCCGGCCTTTGCGCCCACCTTCCACGCCCCCAGCAGCAGCAACAGCAGCAACTCGAGTTCAGGCGGTCATCGGGTGCACAACATAACGCTGACGCTGAGCTCCCCGGCGGGGGAGCACGCGCGTGCTGCGAGCGTCTCGCTGGCATTGCGGAACATCTCGCGGACGACTGGGGAGCAGGGAGCCGCCGGCCTGCTGGAGCAGCTGCCGTACTACGCGCACTACGAGAGCGTCTACTACTACGACGACGAGGAGCAGGGCAGCGAGATGCCGGAGCGGGCGCTGTCCGGCGGCTGTGCGGCGGTGCCGTCGGTGAGCAGCCGCTGTGATATACCCTATTATGCATCCGGTGTGGCGCCGACGCCGCCGACGCAGCTGCTGGTCTGGCTGAGCGCGCTGCTCGGTCTGCTGAGCAGCTGTGGTGCTGGGGCGGCGCGCCAGCGCTGCAGTGGGCGTGCCCAGAGGGCGGCAGCGGCGGCGGTAGCGGAGCGTGTGGACTCGTGTCCGGGCAGCTGTCACGAGCTGTTAGCGAGCAGTCCAAGTCCGAGTCCAAGTTCGAGAAAGCGAGACGGAAATGGAAGCGGAATCGGAGGAGGAGCGGGCGGAGGCGGAGGCGGAAACGGAAACGGAAGTGCAAGCTTCACTGCCACACACAACAGACACAAATGGGCGTGGCCATGGGAATGGGCATGGTCGTGGGCCTGGGCATGGGCCTGGTCGTGGGCATGGTCATGGCTATGGTCATGGCTGTCGCTGATGTGCCGCAAAGTGCGTTATCTGCGCGTCTCGCGGGACCGCAGTCGTATAATTAACTATAAACACATACAGCTGCAGCCACAGCCACAGGTACGGAACAGACGTTGCACGAGCGATAGGAATAGATACGATAGGAACTACCGTTACATCTACTATTACAACTACAACATCAACGATTGGTGGCGGAGATGGAAGTGGCTGGGCAGCGGTGGTCGAGCGGCAACCATCATCCCAAAGGGCGCCTTATAGTGCATGCAATAAGTATGCGGCCACACACACATACACACACACCCACACACACATTGCGAATTTTTGCAGTTCAAAATAACAAAAAAAATGAAGAAAAACAAATGAAAAGAAAAACCCAAAAAAGAAAGAAAAATGTCATTAATTGTATTTCGTACTCTAGAAAATTACTCGTAATGCTAGCTAATTAAAAAAAAAAAAAACAAGTTGAGTGTAAAAACAAATATAACAAAGAAAATTTGCAGGTCGTTTCGCCTGCCAAGGAGAATTCAATGATAAATGGGCAAAGGAAATTGAAAATTGAAAATGGAAAATGGAAAATGCAAGGAAAAAGGCAAACAAAAAACACTTTAAATATTTATGGTCCTCTTTCAAATGAAAAATATAAAACAAAAAGATATATATAAAAGTAAATAAATTATAAATCTCTATTGAAAAAAAAAACCTAAAAAAACAACAACAAATAGCATATTTTATTACAACTAGAAACAAAGAATATTAATATTTAATTAAACAAAAAACAACTGCCACAAAAATAGGTTTTTTAGGTAAACATTAAACGAAAATAAACCCAAAGAAGAAGAAGAAAAATCACATTTAACAAAAGTATATTGAGGAAGAAGAGGAATAGAGACAGAGAGAGGGAAACCCAAAAGAGGAATACATAAATATACATAGTTATAAACTTAAATAAAGGCGGATAAACAAAAACAAAAATACATTCTAGGCTAGCTAAGTATAACGAAAAACAACAAGAACAACAGAAAATCACAAAACACGAAATGAAATTTAGACTAAAAATAAAAGAGAAAAAAAACACAGCTCGCAAAACAATTAGCAAAAAGAATAACTAAAGATATAAAAATATTAAAAAATAATATTAATTAAAAAATCTGTTAACACCAACACATTTCACTGAAAATACATGAACATATAGACCGCTTATCAAATTAATTTCAAAACATTTAAACAAAATACGAAATAAAAGAAAAACCAAAAATGAAAAACTTTACTTAAAATTAGTTTAAAAATAAAAAGAAAAAAAGAAAATCAAATATTATAACATAGTGGAAATAAAAAGAGAGAAAACGAGTTAGCAGAAACGAAGCTGAAGCGAGAAGCAGAGCAAGTAACAACCAACAATGTGTCTAAGATTGTCTTTATTTAGTTTTTAAACATGAACTTTGTATAACCAAAAGAAAAACAAAAACCAAAAAAAAAAAAAAAAAAACAATATAAAGCGCACAGTAAATTTAAATTTTAAGGTTCATAAACAACATAAAAGAAGAGGCAGCAAAGGAAGAAGCCGCAGCAGCAGCAGCAGCATATGCATACAATTATAAATGAGTTTTTAGGGCGAGCCTAGGCATATATATGGATTATATATATATATATATATAGTATGCAAAGCAGAGAGAAGTAACAGCAACAACATACCTACTATATATAAATAGTGCATACAAATAATAATAATAATATTAATGAATAACGAGTAAAAGGAATAATAATAATTTTTGTAATAAAGTTAACTCTATGTAGCGTACATAACAAGAGAATACACATGAAAAGCGTAAATATATATATTATATATATTTATAATTAACAATTTATCGTACATACACAGATTAAACCTATAGGCAAACAATAAAAAACCAAAGGAAAGTAAAGAAATTATAATATATAAGTATTATAAATAAATAAATAAATATATATATATATATATATATATATATATATATATATATATATATATATATATATATATATAATTTATGAGAATAATTAGTTACTAAATGAAACAAAAGTTAGATGTATTTGGTATTAACTAATTGCCTATTGAATTAAGCATGTACCACCAAAAAAAACATGACTCGACTCTCCACTCAACTCAACTCAACTCCAGTCTCACCCACACAAATCTCTCACTTTCACTTTCACGTTTCGTCGACTTCAAAAGCACGCCCCAAAGCTTTCACGCTCTATGTTTTCCGTTTGAGGTTAAGGCACTGCAGGCAGTACTGAGAACCCAAAACTTTCTTTCGACTAACATTGTTAACCAACCAACTGACGCATTACTTTAAGCAAATACAAAGTATCTCTGTTCCCTCAAACAGCACATTAAGTGTGGCATGTTAGGTGTTGTTGTAGTTAACAGAACTGTAAGACGTAGTTACCTAAAAGCGATTAAATATATACACATATATATAAATAAACACTAGCTGAAAGTTGCACTTGAAACATGGATTAATCCAGTTAAGTAGGATGTTCTTCAAGACTTTTCGACTTTTCGCTTGAAAGCTTATTAAAGCTCTGTTTTCATAAATGAAGCTTTTTATGAATTCTGTCAATATGCGTTTTCTTAGTTGTTCTTGATTGAAGAAACTTTTAAAAGCTATTATATCTGATAGTAACGTAAACAAGGGATAAATCCCAGCACATGAATGCTTGACTAAAAGCTTTTCTTCTTGCTTAATAACCGAAGTATTGGATTAACCCCCCAAAAATTTCTTATGTTATCAAACTGTTCTTCAAGCTTTTCTATTGATAGAAAAGCCTTTTTATTTAAAAGTACATTAAAGCGTGACCAAATGAACTTTATTCCTTTGCTTACTTACTTTGTATTTAAAAGCACTTTAAAGCTTAACAAAAAACTTTCCTCTCTTTCAATAAATTTATTGCTGGATTAATCCCGTCAAGTAGCTTTTATCGAATTCTCTTTCAGCTTTCGTCTTTCTGAATTTCCTTTCCACTTTCAGCTAGTGTCATAAGTTGATTCTAAATTTCATTAACGAAACTTAAGCTTTTCTCGTTCCCACCTGAGCTAAGACAGCTTTCACTTCTAATTTCCATATCACTTAATCAAAACAGCTTAAAGAGAAATCTGCTATTTGCCTTTGTAAATACACACACACACACGCACACATCTCATACGCACACACCACACCTACACACACACATACACAGACATCTCTCACTCACTCACTGTTGAAGAAAAGTATGCAATGAATTTCGAGTTTTCGTATCTGTTCTTGACTTTGATTTATGAGCGTTCTTTTTCGGTAGATTTCTGTTGTTTGTCCTTCAATAATTGAGATAGATATAAATGAGATATTTACATAGGCCCGATTTTCGTGTGCATTTCCAATTAACTGAGAAATTGATAGAGACGTTTTTCAAAAATGGGAAAAGTCGAGAGGGAAATAAAGGAAGGAAAGAAAAGCATTTCAAAGCGAGAGCCGCTGGCACAAATTGCGCGCATATGCAAATTGTTATGAATTATTGTGTACTTTTGTAAAACTTTTTGATATATATAATATAGTTAACATGAATAGATGCCTAAATAATAAATTAAATGTTAATTTATTTAAATGTAAACAATAAAAACAAATGAGGAAAAAGCAACAAAGAGCGAAAAGCGAGAGGAAATGCTAAAATATCTTCAACTAGTTGAAAATGGTAATTGATAATGATGATGATGATGACGATGATGATGATAGTGTTATTTAACGATATTACATATATGATATATATATGTATATATGGTATCTGGGTATACGGATCGAGCATGAAATTACTTTACAGCAAAAACATTTACATTCAAAGTTTTGTGTACAAAAAAGAAAAAACAAAAACAAAAAACATTTTTGGACATTTCATACTCTCGTAATGTTAAAGCTCATATGCGAATACTTGAAACCCAAAAAAAAAGAAGAAAACCCAAAAACAAAATCGAAAATCGAAATCAATACAAATAATTAGCACGAAAAATATTATAAATAATAATTATAATAATAATAATAATGAGAGTGGAGTATAACAAGTATATACAATAATTTTTGTAAACTCTCAGCTGCAACAACAAGAACAACAACAAAGGCAGCTGGGCAAAGAAAGTAAAGTAAAATGAAAACAAAAATGTTATGGCAAGGTAGCAATTATTTTTTACAAAACCAACGAGAAAATCCCAAAAAAAATATATATAAACTATTTAATGTATGTAAAATTAACAAACAAAAAAAAAAAAAAAGAAAGGAAAATGAGAAAAAATTTTAACATGAGGAAAAACCAAAAGCAAACCAAAATTCTTTTTAGGCCACGAAAAAAACAAAACGAAAAATGAAAATGAAAATGAAATATTACATAATTTAATGTGCCAAGCGAGAGAAAATTATTGCATGTATCGTATTTGATATCAACAACAAAGCGAGCACAGAGAAAATACCAAAAAAAAAACATTATAAATAAATTAAAAACAAAAACAAAAATAAGTAAATAAAACTCATGTCAAATTTAAATACGAAAAAACAATGAAAATATAAATTGAAAACATGTCAAATACTCTTAGCAAAAGTATTTGGAATGTGTGTGTGCAGAGCCCAGACCCCCACAACTGCCCCAAGTTACCCAACCCCCCTCCCCCTCTGAGCAGCCTCCTCACACCATCCACTCCCGATTCAAAGTTTGTTAGTTAATTAATGAAAACGAGAACTTATTAAGAAAACAGCTAAAAACTTTACAAAAAACAAAACAAAAACTCAAACTGAAATCTTCTGTACTTGTTAATTAACAACAACAACAAAGCCACATAGAGAACAAATATAAAAACAAAGTTAAATTAATGCAAAAAATAAAAACTTTAACTATAAACCGAATTAAAACTGAGCAAAACTTTTCGTAAAAAATACTTGATTCCCAGTCGAAACGATTTACTTAAGTCTAAAAAATAATGATAAAAAAACTTTAAAAAGATAAATATCTCTGATAATAGCAAAACTATGTTATAATAATAATAGTAATAGTAATGATAATATGGCATATATAATTGAGGTGGAAGAAGGACAACTGGCATAATTATGGTAATTGTAAAATAATTAAACAATGACGTAAACGTGAAAAACAAAAAGAAAAACCAAAAACAAAACAAAAAAAAAACAAGTGAAAATAATAAAAATAAATTGTTGTTATTGAATGTATTTGTATAGAAAATTATTATGATTATGACGATGAATAATAAATGATTACAAATAATAATTATTGTTCAAAGCGAAAACCAAACAAAACGAAACCAAAAAACAAACATAAAACCACAAAACCAAAAACCAAAACCGAAAACCAAAACAAAACAAAATAATATATATACATATATATATGAGAATAATGTTTCTGGCTTCATTTTTATTCCATCTCTGTTTTAAATGGCCAGGAAATGCGGAAAAGCTTTGCGAGCTTTTGAGCAACTTTGCGGAGCTTTAAGAGTAGCTTACATAAGACTGAAAGAAACTTGAATTGTATAGGTGAATACGAAAGAAGTATACTTTGAGGACAAACTAAGATGAAGCTTTTAATGAGCTTTAGTGCAGCTAAATATCTAAAGCTTTTGATTGTAATGAGCTTTACTACACCAGAAAGCTAAATATCTGGGCTTAGGCTTTTAATGAGCTGTGTGCAGTTGATAGCCAAATATTAATGAGCTTTAAATAGAATAGTATTCATTTACTTACAGCTTCTCTTAAGGCAGTTTGCTTAAAGCTGGCAGTTGCTTGTATATAAATGAGCTGTTTGATATGCTTAAGAGTTTAAAAGACAGAAAGCTTTTAAGAAGCTTTAAAACTGAAGCACAGCTTTTGAAATTGTGCTTTAGTAAAGCTCAAGTGAAGTCGAAATACAGATTGAGCAGCTTTTGCTTGTCTACTTTAAGCAATCACTGCAGCTTTTTCAGCACAGGATTAATCTACATAGGTTTCAGCTCCTCTCATTCTAGCATTTTGCCTCCCTGACCCGATTGGCAGCAATGTGAAAAGCGCAAAATGTGCGATTGAAACTTTCACTTTTTCCTTTTCATTTTTGTTCTTGTTTTTTTTTTTTCATATATCCTTAATGCCAATTTCTGTGGAGGCAACAACAAGCGGACCGTAATTAGACAAGCAGCAGCAGCAGCAGTAGCAGTCGAGTCGCGTCAAGCCGCTCGCTTCGTTGTGCGGCCCGAAGCAGCTAGCCGAAGCGCCGGCCACTGGGGCAGGCAGGCAGGCAGGCAGGCGGGCGGGCGGGCAGGCAGGTGTTGCCGCTGTGGCAGTGGCAGTGGCAGTTGCTGGGACTGTGCCGCAGATTCAGATACGTTTCGACACGCGAAAGGGAAAGTTCGTGCAGCGCAGCAACGCGGCCGGCCAAGACATCGCAGCGACTCGTAGCGGGCAACTGCCACATGCCACAGTTGCGTGCCTCGCAAGTCCAAGTCCAAGTGCGTGTGTGTGTAAGAGTGTGTGCGAGTGTGTGCGGGTGTGTGTGTTGGATTGTGTGTAAAAGTGGCCAAATATTTGCATAGGCCACACGGATAAAGGCGCACGTTAACGAGCTGACGGTCAACTGGGCCCAAAAGGTTTTTACGGCTGCGGTTTATTTTGGCCCGAAAGGCGGCCAGCTGGGGGCGTGGCACACTGTGTGTGTGTGAGGCAGGCTGCAAAATACGTGTGCGAAAAACTAATTACAAATAACACGACTCGCTTTCAGCCATGTCAGCATCTGCCTCAGCCCTAAGCCCCGAGCCTCGAGCGCTGTGCCCTGTGTTAATTATGGCCAACAGCATCAGCTACAAATGCCGCGGCTAAGCCCCGCGCAGTGTGCCAGCTACACAACAAACATTGGGCAATAACACGGCTTTCTACTTCATTTTAAAAAAATAAATTAAATAAAAAAGAATTCCGCTAAACCCGCCGAACAAAAGGTCAAAAACTAATTGAAATTGACGCGGGAATGTGCCAAAGAGCGAATGACTCGCTTGACTCCGACATATATTCAGTGGAAAATTTATATTCACACATATATTCATACATATATTTGCATGAGGGGCATCACTTTTTTCCTCTCTAAACTTTGTTATTTGTGTTTCAGCTCAGTTTTACTAAAATCCAATTTGGCTTTGGCATATGAAAATGTTTTCATTGTTCGCGTCGAGTTTTTATGAGAGTCAAAGCATGTCAAAAAGTCACACAATTTATGCCAACTACTATATATATATATATACTATATATAAAGTATAAAGTATATATATATATGTATAGCTATATATCAGTATATATATCTTTTCACAAACAGCGCAGACTTTAGAGCTGGAATATTGAAGACATCAGAGCGAGAGTAAGTATAAAGCATAACATATTCAAGGGAAAGGAAGTCTAGTTTATCTAGAGCGATATCTGCATAAGAAGAGTGTTCTTTAATAAAAAATTTAATATATAATTCAAATGGAATAGCTCATGGCCATTGTCACATTTTCCCACTTCGTGTAATTTGAGTAAAAGGCGCAAGTGTTTTTTGAATGTCCCCAGACTCAATCGCTTTGACGTTGCGGTGGGTCGTAAACTCAAATGCTCAGGTGGCAGGAGATGGCCGTTTATACCTTGTTCATGATTGAACATGAAGCAGTAAAGCTCTTATAGCTCTCTTTAAGTCTTCAGCTACTTAAATTTCTTTACCTCTATCATAAGTACTATAATGCAAATTTATTTATTTTATATCATAAATACTATGAATATTTTACTGTTCTGCTTTAGTTTTTGACAGCAAATTTCTTGAATATAAATAAGTGTTAAATGAGAACTTAGATAAGTTATTCTAATTTAGTTAAGCATTCATAAGAGAAGCTTTCTTATCAGTTCAATTAGCCACTTCATATAGTAAAGTTCCAGCCATGTCTAGCTGATTCTTTGAAATGAAAGGACAATAAATTAAAGCTGTAACTATTAGTCGCTTAAACTAAGACTTATACAGAACTTATATATATTTCTAATTAGGATAAATTTCAGATATGAAAAAAATATACAAATAAATAGAGTTGTGTTTGCATTTAGTATAGTTTCTAAATGAAGTTTGTCTGAGAAGCTTTAGGTTTAACAACTAACTTTAAGTAAATAAAATATATTATAAATAATAATATTAATATTATATATATAAATAATAATATTATTTATGCAAACTGTGATTGTTGATTTTTAATCAACATATAATTAAGAATTAATATACAGAATGTAAGCTGGTTTCCTCATATAGCTACCTCAAGAACCTTCCCTTTTTATTACCTATTTAATATATATTATATTTAAAGAAGATATATTATATATGAAGATCTATTTGCCTACAGAGGCTTAGGAAATCATATTCTCATTCATATACTTATCTCAACTTTACATTAAAACAATTATCACTTATTCAGAAAACTCTTCTACACTATAACACATTTGTTCTACCTTCACACAAGATCTCCCACTACAACAAATAATACTCAGAAAACCAAAAGTTTCCGCTTCATCCACACCTTGTAATGCGAGCCCAACTATCATTTACAAGATTCATTAGCAAACTAAACCCCACATCGTATATAAACAAAGCGCATGTCACATATCATTAACAAACAATTGCCGTTAATTGACTTTGTTTAACTTGCAATCGTGACCCTGTGCAAGTCCTTTGGCTCGATATACAGAAGTCGATTAGGTTAATTAACGGGCAATCTAAATAAACAATTGCTCAATAAGTTGGCTAAACGCTTGGCCATAAAACGAGCGTTAAATAAATAATTGATAAGCCGCAAAGGCCATTAAAAAACACAGGAAGCAGAGGAAGAAGCAGAAAACTCTGCAGCAGTTTGTTAACTCAATTGCCACGCACAGATACAGCTACAGCCACAGCTACAGCTACAGATACAGATACAAATGTATCTCGACGGCAAACGTGACTAAAAAAAGTAATAAGAAATAAGAAAAAATAAGAAAGTTCGCGTGCGAAATAAAAGCAAAGAAAATGCTTTAAAAATGTTGCATGTGTGGAGCAAAGAGGAAGAACGTGCCACGTTAATCAGTGGCCTGCTGCTTGCCGCATTAATAATTCAATCAGCAGCGACGCCGACTGAGACGGCGACGGCAACGGCGACGGCGACTGAGACAGCGGGCAAAGCTCAGCGAGTGCACGAACCAATTGCTGAGGCAGCGCGCGCTGCTGTGGTGAATAAAGCATTAGTCGAGACGCGCAGTGGTGAGTATGAGTGGAGTCGAAGCTGGCCAAATTAGAGTGAGAGAAAAATAAGTTTAAATAAAATAAAAATGAATAGAGTTATGAGATTCATTTTGATGTCATTTGTTAGCTATATGAATGACATTATAAAGGAAAAACAAAACCCCATCAATAACTTAAATAGCTGCTGAAATAAGCTTCCTCAAAATACTATCCCTCTTATTTGGCCAACCTTTGAAGTATAATAGTATCTCCATGCTAGTGTGGTGAGTTGCCGCTTACACTCGCGTTCACATTTCTATCGACAGCTGCAGTGCAGCGCCTGCCACGCAGCGTCTTCCATGTGCGCTGGAACCCCAACGAGAAGTTCATTGTGGAGAGCCGCGAGAGTCCGGCCATCAACTCGTCCAAGCTGGCGCCGCATCCGCGCCTGAAGGTGTCCAAGAACAGGAAGCTGACGCTCAGCCCCAAGCTCTACCTCTGCCACGACAAGTACTCGGGCGAGTGCCACAACAAGACGGCTTCGTTTCGCCGTCGCATCGTGCAGACCTTCGAGCGCTCGATGAGCGAATCGCTGAACGAGTCGAATCACTACAATGTGGACTACAAGCCGGTGTTCGGGGA
The DNA here is from genome assembly GCA_035046225.1 of Drosophila pegasa. Lineage (NCBI taxonomy): Eukaryota > Metazoa > Arthropoda > Insecta > Diptera > Drosophilidae > Drosophila > Drosophila pegasa. Next base: position 4,445,536 of record JAWNOD010000076.1, on the reverse strand, counting down.
CAGCTTCGAGGAGCAGTATTATCCCTCGAGCTGCCTGGTCATGGAGGCGGGTGTGCGCGTGCTGCGCCGCAAGGATCCGCCCTTCAACAAGCTGCCCTTCGGCCGCCTCTTTCCGCGCCAGAAACTCTTCCGCAACCTGAAGAGCATCAAGAGCTGCGCCATCGTCTCCAGCGCCGGCTCGCTGGCCGGCTCGAAGCTGGGCAGGTTCATAGGTGAGTGACTGAGCCGAGTCGTGATTGATGATTGATGATTGATCCATCATCTATCTCGCAGATAGCCACGATATAGTCATGCGCTTCAACAACGCCCCCACGCGCGGCCACGAGGCCGATGTGGGCAGCAAGACGACGATTCGCGTGGTCAACTCCCAAGTAAGTTCCTTCAATCGGGCATCAATCAGGGACAATCCACGTCAATCATTCACAGGTGGTCACCAAGCCGGAGTTCGACTTTGCTCATGCGCCAATCTTCAGGAACGTCACGATCGCCGCCTGGGATCCGGGGCGCTACAATGGCACCCTCGAGGACTGGCTGACCAGCGCGGACTACGACCTCTTCACCAACTACGAGATCTACAGGCGGCGCTACCCCAAGTCGCGCGCCTTCCTCATCGATCCGCACTCCGTGTGGCGCCTCTGGCAGAGCCTGCAAATGTTTGCCGGCAATCGGGCTATACGCCGCAATCCACCCAGTTCCGGGTTTATAGGTGAGCGAAGGAAATTTAATCCTTGATATCCTTTTTAGTTTTCCGAAGATGAAAAGGTCCTTTGAACTGTCAAGCAAGCAGAGATGCTCAGATGACCCTTTAAATTTGCAAGGATAATCAATGGATTTACTCCTTGTCAACCTAATGCATCATGTCCTTTTGTCCTATGCAAGGACATACACTTAATGCTGCCAAAATAGGTGTATAAATGCAAAATACCTCTAATTCAGTCATATCCTTGCGCAGGACGAAAGTATAAGGTGCATTAGAATCCTATGGGTCAACCCAATCAATCCCCATCAAAATTTTATGGGCTCATCTAAGAATCCTGGACTTGTGAAATTTCAGCACACAAACGATAAACAATAATAAATCTTTAATAACTCAACACTTAGCAGGACTACATAAATATCCTTTTCCTAAATGATAGTCCCATCCAACGTCCATCATGTGATATATGACACATCAGGATACGCCAGGATACGGAGCAGCTTTTGCCACTATTAGTACGAAAAATGTCCTTTGATCCTTAGATAACCCCCTTAAATTTTAATGCAAATCTATTCAGCTAGTTTCCCTGATTCCAGCGCACCAAGTCCTGCGAAAATCCGTCAGCATGTCACCGAGTTAGAGCTATTTTACGAAATCAGGATATTTTTCACTTAGCCATAACTCCGCCAAATCCTGAAGGATCTCGGCAGGACATACCTTTTTGAGCTCGTGGCGAGCATCACTATCGATTGGCATTCAAGGATATGCAGGATTCCACCAAAAATTTCAGCTCAAATTTTTACAAGGGGGTTTGGTCGAAAACTGGCCAACAGGCACCTTAACTTGGCCATTTGAAGGACTATCGGGATGTCCTTTGGCCCATAGAAGGGCCTCTGCTCAAAAATAAGGAATTAGTAATAAAAAGGATGAAAGTCCTTCAAACGGCTGAGAAATAAGGACTTTTGTCTAAACAAAAAAGTGCCTATAACTCGGCCGTATCCTTGCGCGTCCTGTCGAACAAAATGTTAAAATGATTGGTGCCACCAGGACTACCAACTGGCCAAAGGACAACCAAATCGTCCCAGTGGTTACCGAGATATTGGCCATTTTGCGTGTTTTTGGTCAAATCCTTGGCCCCCTGGGCGGCCTGAATTTACAAGTCCTGGATCCCTAGATAACCCCATAATATTTTGATGGGCAACGATGCGGGAGGCTGTCACAATTCGAATGCACCATGTCCTTTCGTCCTGCGCAAGGATATGGCCGAGTTATGGGCAGTTTAAGTGGAGCGAAGATTGGCCTGCAGCCGCCCATCGAAGTAGGCAACAAAAATTTTAATTTGGCAACAATTTTGTCGCGCTGCTGCGGATTCTGTTTGCCTGGTATTTCAGCTGAATTTTGATGCCAAAATCTGGCCACTAAGCAAGTGGCTTAAAATGAGAAATAAACAAAGCGATATTTTTTGGTATTTAATATGTTCATTTATTGCATTTTTTTGTTGTTTATTTTTATTATAATATATACATTATTTAATAATTTAAATAAATATATCCTTGAGTAAATGTTTGTTTATTTATTTTAATTATTTCCTATTATTTGCAGCCTAAAAGTATGCCACAATTTTATTATGTTATTTTGTTGGAATTCTTTTACCGCAAAGCCTAAAAGTATGCAGTGGGAAATTGCTAGATTTATGTATTTTCAAATTTCAGCAGTTAAATTGAATAAATGAATGTGAACATAAGTGTATATAAAATATTAGTTAAAGCATTCAGCGGCTTCAGACTTAGTTACAAACAGTTTATAAAGGGAGAACAATTAGCAGGCTAAATAAACTCTATAAGGCTTAGTCTTTTACAATCTGCTTTTTGCCTCTTAGGTATACGTAGCTCTCTTTGTTGAGCCTTAAAGTAATACATAGTTGCTATACAATTTCCTGCTCCCATATATTCCAGGCTTGGCTTTGCTGCTCCCGCACTGTCCCCAGGTAGACTTTATTGAGTATGTGCCCTCGACGCGACTCAATGGACGCTGTCACTACTACAGCAAAGAGGTGAGTCCAGGGAGAAGACAGCTCCAACTCCAACTCGAACTCCAACTTAAATGTATTTCTTTAAGCTCAGATGAATTCCGGCTGCACATTTGGTTCGTGGCATCCGCTGGCGGCCGAGAAGCTGATGGCCTTGGACATGAATACGGCCGACGACATGTCCGTCTTCCAGTTTGGCATCCTGCGCATACGACGGCCGGACAAGCTGCTCTGCGGCTTCAACTTCTTCGGTTACTGATGCTCCAGCTCTCGTCCTGCAGGATGCGCCGCGGCGTCCAGTGACAATCAAATGTGCATTTAATCAAGCGGTTCTCACACACACACATAGACACACACGCACAGATGTTTCAGGTGGCTGCAACGAGTGCGCGTTGCGGCTGCTGTTAGTCAATATTTGCGATCAATAAATTATTTATTTGCCTATACCTGCGTGTGGGTGCGCCTCCAAGGCGGAAGCGGGAAGACCCTCGGGGCGGCCAGGCCACTGGCACCCACGCCCACCTCTCTGCGCGGCGCTGCTCGTGATGGACAATGGCAGCCAGTTAAGTGCCTGTCGCACTTGATTCTGATTGTTTTCTTATTTGTTTACAGCGAGTCGCCAGGGAGCTGCAGCCCGCTGGTCGCGCGAGTTGAACGACCAGCAGCTACCCTATAAAAAGAGAATTGCAGTGAATAAGTGCGTTTTAAGTGGCAAGTTTATGGAGCGCGTGGAATATAAAAAACTTTATAGCTAGATTGGAGTGAAAGTGGATTGATGAAGATGACTAAACTATTAGATACCCTATAAATTCAAATAATATATGTTTTTAGGGTTTTAATTGAAGGAAAACAGCTTGAAAGATATAGAAAAATGGGAAGAAACTATGGAGACAGCTTGTTAAAGTAAGCTCAACTAGCAGATACCCTGTAAATGCAGCATAACTCAACTGTTTTGAGCTTAAAGTACGCTAAACTATTTCAGGTATTAGACAAATTTAAAGCATATTTTGCTTTAGATTTGTAGATTCAAAGATACTCTATAAAAGTAAGCAAAACTTATAGATACCCTACAAATTCTGCTTTACATAAATATTTAGAGATTTAAATGCTCTAAACAAGTTTAGACACTATACAAGTAGCAGATAAATATGTCTATGAGATATGCAATATTTCTATGACTATGAGATACCCTGTAAGTGTAGCAGTAATTAGAGTATGCCCTGTAAATGTGTCTAAAAACATAAATTTCTAGCTTTAACCAGCAAAATAGCTTACAAAAGTGAAACATATAGTATGTTACAGACTATGGAATACCCTGTAAAATATACATATTTATGCTTTACATTAAATTCGTCTCAATCCCCCTTTGCCAAACAGCTGCCCTAGTCGTGCATGCCCCACATATACGTACACGTACAGGGTATCTCGCTGAGTGCTGCATGTTTTAACCATTAAATGCCATAACTGTTGTCTACACAACAGCGCAGCAGAGCGACATTATATATATTATGGCCAACGGGGGACACAAACGATACAGAAACAGTGGAGTTTATGGATTTAAGGGGCGTGGCTATGAGGACGGGCGGCAGGTGTGGGCGGCGGCGGTGCTGAAGAGGCATTGCTCATTAATACGTGCTGCGGCGGCGGAAACGTGACCGGCATGCGAAGCGGGCGCGCAGACCCAGACGCGGGCCGAGCAGAGAAGAGGCCCAAGACCAGGGCAGCAGCGCGGGCCCACAGAAAATAAATAAACAGGCGACAGAAGCGGAGCCGACTGCGGACTGCGCTGGCACTCGAGCTAAACGCGGCGTATGCGCGATATTTGCGATATTAAATGGAATGAAAAAACAAATGGAAATCGCCTTTAAAGGCGGACGACGCATTGAACCAGGAACAGCTGAAATTCCCACTGAGTTTGCATCGCGAAATTCAGGTGCTGCGCTTGGTGCCATTTGGGCAGCTGCAAATAAAAGCAAATAAACATTTTTTCTGCTCGGTTGTCATGTGAAATTCTCCAGGTGTGGATAGAGGGGGGCAGGGGGCGTGGCTTTATTAAAAAGTTCATCTAACCAGTCGCTGCCAAAGGCGATTCGCATTTCATATTTGCATTTTCAGGGTTCGCTTTTGTTTGACAAATGCAAATATGCAGCCATCTCTTTCGCACACTTACTCGCTCTCTCTCTCTCTCTCTGTCGCTGTCTCTACTCTCACCTTTGCTCATCTGCAGTTGTTTATTTGGCTGGCCACGTTTAGCCACAGCAGAATTTGTTGATATGTTTTGATTGGCTTTTGCACTCGCGCGTTCATTGAACGCTGAACGCCGAGGACGTGATCGTAATGCTCAACAAAAGCAACAACAACAACAACAACAACAAAAGCAACAACAACAACAATAGCAAATACCATCGACAAATTATTAATAATTGTATATTTATATGTCCATAAAATGGAACTGAAAGAGCCGCAACTGCAGGCTCTAGCCCAAAAAAAAATATGCGCCGACAATTCCAAGAGAAATGCCAAAAGGCGAAAGGAATGTTAAATGCTTCGAGCAGGTGTGAGAGTGGGGAGGGGGAGAAGAAGGAGGTGAGAAATACAGATCAGGTGAGACAGAGGAGGAAGTGCTAGAGGACTAGCTGTAGTAAACAAACACGTTCTTAATACGAGACATGAATATCCTTTCCAAAATCTGTCGGGTTTATTTATAGTAATTTGAGCTTTAACTTACATCCTATAGATCCTACATAGATATATAGTTGTAGGTAGTAGACTAAGTTGTCCTATAGGACTATAGCTGCAAGCCCTAAGCTTAACATATTCAGCTTTTGAATAAATGCAAGGAATAAAATATGATATAGAAGAATCTGTAAGAGCGAACTCAATAATTTTGTAGGAAATCTATATAATATATATATTGTAGTTACTTCATTAGAATTTGCATAGTGTCTACTGTTAGGACATTTAGCTACTCCATTACGTACATCAATTTATACTACGAATCCATGAATTAGACATTCATATAAATGTCAGCTCTAGCTATACTAATAGAGAGTCTATTTCTAGAAATAAGACATGCCGGAAAGAAGTAAAAGAAAGAAAGAAGTAAAAGTATAATGGCTAATATATATATTGTTTATTGGGCAAGTATATGGACATATCCTAGAGGGATTATTAAACTTCATTTGCTATTCATTTGCAGATCTAATATCTAATTCAAAATAATCCTAAATGATTCATCATTGCGATGATTTGTGTTCCAGTTTGCGGTTTGCATGAGGCAGTCGTGACGGACACATGAGCGAAATCATATTTAAATATTAATGTCATTGGGTTTTCTATGTAATTGATCATGTTTCATTTAATAATAAAAATATATTTCTTGTTTTACTATGACTTAAACTTGTGTAGCCTTAAAGAAAGCACATGATACATTTAGAGTTATGTGTTCCATTCTAGATTCTAGCTAGGTTATACTAAAAGTCAAATAAGTATGACTCTATTGCTATTTTATAAGCAGAATAAAATAGTCTTTGAAAAATTTACTCTCATTCTTCCTTATGGAAATCTTAGCAAACATATTCTTCTTCTTTATGGAAATTTTCGTAACTATCAAATATATGAAGAACTTCTACCTTTTTGACGTAGTCAAAGTTAAATAATATACAATTTCTATACTTGAATATATATTATTAAAATATATTAAATATATTAGAATTGATATATATTATATATATTAAAATCATTAAAAATTGATCAAAGAAACCCTGGACATATCTTCGAGCTAACCTTGTTCTACTTCAACTTGAAAGACAATCGAAAGTGCAAATAAACTCTCCATGAACTAGAACTATTCCAAAGTTCGTCTACACTTACCAGACCTTTCCTGCTGCAGCTCCCATGTTTCATATGCACCTGCCGCAGGTCGGGTGAAGCGCAATACTGGAAATGACATAAAAAATGGCAAATTTAATTAGCAAAGCAAATGTAATTATTGTGGAAACACGAGTGTAATATTCGCAAAAGCCATTAGCAGACAGATGAGTATGCAAATTAAAGGCAATATACAATTTATAGAGAGATATAGAGATATAGATAGGGAGGCAGCAAGTGCTGGTATCGAGCTGCATAAGAAACGTGGCTAATTGGCTTTGGCCTGGGCCTGGGCCTGGGCCGAGGCTTAGCTCGTGTCGCCGGCTCTTATCGGACATCGGGGAATATTTCAGTTTCTAGCGGATATGCGGATGTATGGCTATATGAATATTATATCTATATTATGTACAGACAGACGCGACTAATTGAGCTGCGGTCGGGCTCTGGATCGAGTTGTTAGCCAAGTCGTAGAGACACGTGATCGGGGAGCTAAAAGCGCGCGCTGCACTCATTTCTATGTTCGATGCATATGCGACTCGACTCGACTCGATTCATTTCGGATCTCGACGCGGCTAAGTGACAGCTCTGGTCGTCGCAGAGGGTCAGCATTGACGACGTCTGGCTTTAATAAGTTTATTTATATTTATTTATTTATTTTCGCTTTTGCTTTTTTTTTTTTTTTTTTGCTTGTCAAGTGAATTTGGCTGCGCTTCAATGTTGTTGCTAATTGGAAACAGACCCCAGCACGAATTATCTATTCGCCCCGCCTCCCCCACCTCCGCCCCCCAACTGCTCCCAATCGGCCGGCGAGTCATCCGACTCTGGATACAGCTGCGATACTTGATTGAAAATCCAGCGATTCGCATTAAAAGTTTTGTTTATTGTTTTTTTTTATCCCAAAATTTTTCCCTTTTGCAATCGAGTGTGGACGACTGCTTAATGCCCGCTCAAGATGCTCGCTGAAGAATGAATGAATTGAAGACGGAATTTGAACGATTTGAGGCGATATTTTAGAAATTGGGAAAATCACTTAAAAGGGAAAGGCATCAATATCGATAAGGAGATATATCGATAGATAATATGAGACTTATCGATTATTATACATAAATTCACTTAAAAGGAAAAAGTGTGTGAATATAGATAATTCTTGATAAGAGTGCTCCTCTCGAATTGGCAGTCTCTCAGCTGAAAGCCAATATACTCTTTCACTTTCACACACACACACTCTAGGCAGAGAAGCGCAATTCGTTTATTCATTTGTCGTCTGGTTTTTTTGTCTTTTGGGCGAAAGCATTGCTCAAGATATTTCTGAGAACTGCGGCGCTAGTCACTTGTCTTCCAATATGAATTATGAATTATATTGTCTTATATGTGTATGTGTAAGGGAATAAGATGCAGCTGGGCGGGTCCTACGATGCGACCGCAGCACGTACCGAGAGCCAGCACCCGCCAGCACGGCCAGACAAAGGTGGCTCAGACACGCACCTAGCGGCCAGCTAAAGTCAAGGTTGCTCTGCTCCGACTCCATATCGAGTGCCATATTCATAAAGAAAACAGCCAGCCCACGCGGAGAGACGTGGAGACTCAAGGTCAGCTTAACGGTAAATATGAAATGATTCATAACTGTATTGATGGATATCGAGGCGGTCTATAAAGATCTACAGCAATATCTAATCGAGTTTTGAACAGTTGAGAGCTGATCTATATTTGGATCCATAGAAAAAAAGTGAGGCATAGAAATTTCAATATCAGTTTTAGATAAGCGTTTCGATAAAATATTAAAATGAATATGAGTATTCGACTAGAAGATATTTCGAGCCAAATCAAATATAATATCATGAAATTAATATACAACTTCTATAAGATGCCATACAACTTAGTCATCTATCCAACAGATAGACTTCCCATCCTTGCTTAACTATGGCCAAATGGACGCCTGAAAGTATGCTCGGCAAAGCGAATGGAACGCATGGGAATGAAACGCCAGGCACAGCTATAATAGATCTATTTATATCTCTTAGCTTCAGTTCTTATTCTACATAAGCAAATGTGTGTTTGTGTGTGGAGAGAAAAGGGGATTGGCTTCTTGGGGCATTTGATTTGTGGGGCTGATTTCCTGGTTGCATTATTCACTGCAACTAAAGAGCTCGATTTATGTCGCATTTGTTTCATTTCCATATTGCTACAAAGGAGCAATTAAATGCGGCGAAAAGTAAACAGCAGGAGGCGACAGAAGCAGCTGAAGAATGGGGACATTCCTGCACGTTCCAATACGTATAAATCAAAACATAAGAACAATATAAAATGAAATTTAGCTGCGACAACAGCAAACAGCGAACCAATTGAGACTTTGAAACGGCGCGCATATCAAATGATTCAGCGCAGCGCGAACTTCGCGACGGGGCGAGATAAATGCGAGAGAAGTGGGCGAGCGAAAGAGATAGTGCGAGGAGATTCCAATACGAATGCAGCTTGCGGTTTTTTTTTTTTTTATCATTTTGGTCAGCAGGAATTCAGCTCCAGTTCTTATCGAGTCGAGTGCGTCAGAGGGATGAGTCAAGGCGAACGGCGAAAGAGAGCGAGAGAGAGAGAGAGAGGAGAGCGCGACTAGAGATGAGACTTTAGGCAGCTCTAAGGCTAAATGCAATTAGCTTTGAGGGTTGTTGTTGCTGTTGTTGTTGTTGTTGTTGCTTTGCATACTTCCCAAAACAAATGAGGAAGAAGCGAACGCGGCGCACATTGAGGCATCCGTCTGACAGTTAAGGACGTCGACAACGACTGCGACGCCGACGTCGACGTCAGCTGCGACGCATTGACAGACAAACTGATCCGAGTGGATCGTATCAATTGTTGCTGCTGCTGCGACTGCTGCCTCTGCCTCAGCCTCTGCCTCTGCTACTGCTACTGTTATTGTAGTTGTTGTTGTAACGCACCCCGGGCCATATAAAAGTATCTAAGCGCAGCGACGTCGACTTCAGTCTAGTTGCAAACTCGTGAAACTGAAACTGAAATTGAAATTGAATTCGAGCAGCTTTCGCTCTTTTTCATTTTTTAGCTGCAGTGCGCGCGTTGTTTGAAAGGAAAACTAGAAATTCAAATAAATAAAATACACAATAAATAAAGAAATAAGGCAAATACCAAATACCAGCCCCACTGAGTGTGCCAAAAGAGACGAGCAACAACGCTTCCGGCTGAATAAGTCAAAAAATAAATAAAAGTAAATTTAAATAAAATAAAGCAATAAAGCTTTTGCTGTTCCATTAGAGAGCTGTCCGTTAACAGCGTGAATCACAGCGCCGTTAACAGTGCTGCTAGGCTTAACAGCGCCGCTTAGCATAGATCAAAGAGCTATAACAGGACTTTTGTCATTCGGGCATTTCTCCACTTGAGGTAAGTACGCCGCTGCTCAAAGCTGAGAGCTTTTCAACTTTTTTGTTGTGGCCTGTTGCACGACACCCAGTGGCAACAGCAACAACAACAACAACAACAACAGCAACAACAACAACAACAATGGGCAAACTTTGCCTGCGGCCAATTTGACCACACAAAGTGCCAGGAAATTATTTTCTAGTTATTCCTATGAAAAAGCCAAACAGGGTGTGTGTTTGTATGTGTGTGTGTGGTGTGTGTGTGTGTGTGGTGTGTGTATTTTATGTTTATTGTTAGTCGCGTGACTCGACGACAGCGACGCCGACGTCGACGCCGAACTTGTACTCATTCGAAATGCCGCCTGAACCATTCCAATAAATAGAGCAAGCAAAAAATGCAATTGCATAGAACGAATATTGAATACTCTTTAGAAAAGTTTTACAAATATCATTTCTAGATGCATCTAGTGAATTATTGTTGATTTTTAAAAAATATATTTTGAATTAAATATGAGAGAAATGAAGCTACTTTTTTTATAGAGTTTCTAGACAAAGCGATGTGTTCGTAAAAATAATAGTGCAACTGAGATGAAATGCTGAACAGCAAAATTTAGTGAAAAAGTAAATATTAAAAAAAAAATTATTTTAATATTAATTAATATTATTATTAATTTAGTTTTTTTTTTTTGTTACAAATCAGTGGTTGAGCAAGAAAAATTCTCTGAATTTAGTTATTTATTTTTATAAATTATTTAACGCTTGATATTGTACAACTTATGGGATCTATAGCTATGCATAGCTGTAATTATAAATTATACATAAACTCTATTTATAGTGTACATAACTTATGCCTAGTTAGTGTATTAAATGACGCCAAAAAGCTGAGCACAAAGTCGCAACACATAGGCAAAAGGTAGCACAGGTAATAGGCGAATGCCCATTACCATTAGAAGTCAAAACACACAGACACAAACAGAGACAGAGAGAGAGAGAGAGAGAGAGAGAGAGAGAGTCGTCTCGCCGGCGTTTGTCGCGCCAAAGAAACGGCACAACAGACAAGTTAACAGCGCGTAATTTAGCCAGGCCAGGCCACCACGAAACAGCAACACAGAGAGAAAAAGAGAGAGAGGGAGAGGAGAGGACAAAGGCAGAGAGGGGCGGCAGGCAGGTGAGGCTAGCAGAGCCAACGCGTTGACTGTGGCTAAACTACGAACGGGAGTCGCGCACGGAACGTGCTATGAAACGGTTCGCGTAATCCAAAGACGTCGCGATTTGCATTCGAATTCCAATTGGAAATTCGAGTTCGAATATTTTGATTTGTTGCTCAGCTAACTGAAACTGCCAGCTGAGCGAGGGAGAGAGCGACAGAGAGAGAGAGAGAGAGAGAGAGTTAGAGCTAACCTTTGCCTAATTCTACAGTTATCAGTGCGTCGTCATACACAAGATTTCTAATCAGCAATTGGCCAATCTGAGGGCTTCTGATAAGCGCGTGTGCAATATTTACGCTGAATCTTATCTGAAGTTCGGCCAGATCTGTAGACACGTGTAACACTCGGGCTAGACACGGAGACATTTATCACAGTTCAGACGTGCAACAACTGCCAAAGCGGCAACATTCACAGTGGTAAGTCTTAAGTTCCCGCGGGCATAGTCCGAAAACTCAAAAACTTGATGAGTCACTGGACTCTACGACGGGCCCAAACCAGACAGAGTTGAGTCAGCTTGAACTGAAAGGCTAAGATAGAAAATAGCTGAAACTCTGATGTGAAATGTGATATAATGCAATAGATCGTCTAATCAAATATCATAATAACAGTCCCTATCTCGTCTAGGCCCTGTCTTATATATAACCGTTTATAACTCGTCTAGTTGAGCAACTTAATGACTGTAACTTGGTTTGCGAACAGCTCTATGCATTTAGTGTTAAGGTGTGCTAAGATTTGTGGGCGTAGACTGACTATAGCCCTTATTCTAAGCCCTATATCATATATAACTATATATAACTCAGCTAGTTGGAGAGTTAAGCAGCTGAAATTTAGTATACTGACTACTTAGTAAATTTATTTTAATAATAAATATAATTTTTAGATTTCTACTGACAATAGACCCTATTATACATCTATATAAACTATATAAAACTATAAGTTATATGAGTATATATCTATATACCAGTTTTAACATCTAATTGAATTCAACAACATAAATTATAAACCAAAACAAAGTTAAGCAACGGCAAAAAACAACCCCTATATCATGGTCACTCCATATACCTGCCTATAACTCGATTAGCTCATCAGCTGAAATTCGGTATAGAGACTACTCTATACACTAACTTGCAGAAAAACTAGCAATTATATATAGTTCCTTCGACTATAGCCCATATTTATCTGGAATAAATATAGTTTATCTCAAGAACTTATCAACTGATTCACTTCCTGTTGCACTTTATATGAAAAGAAAGATATCTTAAGTGTGCAGCGATCTCGAGCTGTTTGCACTCGCATTGGCTTCCGATTGTTCTGCTCAAACATTAGCAAATGCAGGCACGTAGGCATATTATATACAATTGTGTAAAGAATCCAATTGGAATTCAAATGCCAATAAGACAATTTGAATTACGACTAGCTGAATGCGAATGCGAATAGTCCAACTGACCGTGACGTGATTAAGTTTAGAATCAGACAAAATATACAAAATAATAACAACAATTAGACTATGGAAATGTGACTATAAAGAGTGGGAGAGAGAGAGAGAGAGAGAGAGAGGGAGAGAGAGGGAGAGAGAGAGAGAGAGAGAGAGATAAAATATAATTTATTATATGAGCAGAGCTACAACAGAGTTCAAGACTATGGAAATGTGCGGGAGAGAGAAGCGCAGAGAGAGGCAGACAGAGTGAAAGAGAGAGAGGTAGATAAAATATGATTATTATATGAGCAGAGTTCCATAGAGTTCAAGCGAATGGCAATGAACCGCAGCTCCACATAAATCGAACTGCACAAAAATCTATAAATACGAGTAGAACGATAAATAGTTGCCATTAAAAGATATGTACATGCATATATATATGAGATATATATATATATTTCTATATATATGTAAACAAAAGGCAAAAGTCAGCTCATAAATATTTCATTGTTCTTGTCGCGAGGCAGCACAAAGGGAGCCACTGGCAACTGCAACTGCAACTTGTCAATGCCATAAAAAGAGATGCGTTTCCAGTTCTAGAGTTCTTCAAGAGCTCCTCCGACTGCCCACTCCACCTACCACAGCAGCAGCCGCAGCAGCAACAGCAGCTGTCAACAGTCCGCAGTTGGCAGTTTGGCATTTTGTGGCATCTTCCACTTCTTTTTCTTCTTCCTCTTCCTCTTGCTCATCTCAAATCTGAGCTGATCTTTCACACATGTGTCTTTATCATTCCGTTTATGCACTCTCATTCTTCGCTGTAATTTTCCGCTCGTCATAAATTATAGACATGTGCACATAGCATTTGCAGTCACTGTGTGTTTGTTTACAAAGCGACTAACCCCCAGGCACCACACCCACCCCCACCCACCCCTCCTTTAGTTAGTGTCTATGAAGCACAAATTATCTATGGGCTCTGGGAAGAGCAGAGAGCAGAGGATAGAGGGTAGAGCGCATGGAAATCATCGCTGAGCTGACTCACAGCACGCAGTCAGATCTACAGCCTCAATTGATGCTATAACAAATGTCCAATGTCCAAATGGCCAACGGCTAAATGCCTCATGGCTAAGGGGTAAAAGCCAAATGAAGCAACACGCAAACTAAAATTAATTTTCCACAAATTTTTATTGAGAAACACAGGCAAATCAGGCGCATTCCCAATGACTAAAATTATAGATATGCAGAGATACAGAACTAGTAGTCGACTTGAGAAATACCCTAAATTGAGGAAATTTAATATGTGATTTAAATAAATAGTCGACTGATTAAATACTCTAAGTTGAGCGAATTTAATTGGATTTTTCTAAATGTATGGCAAATGTTTTCTGAGAAATGTTTGCTTTTTAAGGTCAAAATTATAACTTTGAATTGATAAGATTAGATTAGATTAGATTATATTAAAGTACATATTTTACTCTTTGAAAACAATAATAAGTACAATACAATCTTTTAATTTTACTATGCTCAAAAAATATTTAAAAATAAATTAAGGAAAATTCATACAAAATGTATGTTTTAGGTAACATTTTGTAGTTTTTTTTTTTGTATAAAATATTATATTGAAATATCCGACAATATTTCGTGTTCCATCTTACGCAATATCCAAACCAACAAGTGTTCGCATTAGGCATGCTATACTGTTTATTTGTTGTGTATACTTTCGACTGCAATTCTCAGAAAATATAAACTCAAAATACTAAGAATACCTATTCATAAAGTCTAAAAAGAAAATATAGTTTCTGTCTGCAAAATGTTTCAACATATGATAAAAAATTAAATTTAAATATTCTACAAATATAATTATGTGAAAATATATCTTATAGTAAATATATTTATATATAGAGAATATATTTATAAATATAAAATTTAGTTTTCATCCGAATAGTTGAAAATATTAATAAAAATAAATAAACCCAAATCTTGAACTTGAATGTTCTACAAATATATATTAGTATATGTATATATGCAAATTTAAATATATTATATACAACTTGTCAATTTCCGTTAATTTACCCCCTCTAACAACCCTTTTATCAATATGTCAATCAATATACCCCATTTGCATATAATCTAATCCCGGGGACAAATTTGCTTAGAACTCAGCTTCCTCAGTTCGCTACGTTAAGTCTGTATGAAGTAAGCTCTGGCCATAGGCGTGTGCCACACAGGTGTTAATTGTCTCACTCACACACACACACCTATCACACACACACACAGAGGCACACCTGCGCTATCGTATGACTAATGCCCATTGAGAAACGCAAAAACCGCAAATTGAAAGCAAACTGTGAAATCGAAATACGATTTAAGATTCATTCATAAATTTTGGTGTATCGAGGTTTTTTTAGTGCACGCCCACTAAAAGGGGGCGCACAAGAGTCACAAATTCAGCGGAAATTGCACGAATTTAACAAGAAGCTGGCGCAGCAGCGACGGCAGCGACGGCAGCAGCATCAGCCGGCAATAAACTGTAAAATGTAAACTGTAAAAATGCAAATGAGCGAGAGGAGCAGCAACAACAACAAAGCACACGCTAAACAGTTAACAAAAGCTGCTGCTGCCGCTGACGTCGCTGCCGTCGCTGCCGACGCTGCTACTGAAGAGCATGACACATGCTTCTTGGAAGCATTCATTACTCATAGCACAGACAGCGCCGCCAGAGCGCAGCTTACGGCAACAGGTTTGGCTGCGCAGCGGAATTCCCGCTGTTAACTGAGCGTTAACAGAGCACTGCTAACGCCAGCGTCGCTGCTCGGCGCGTTGCGTGTGCGTGCAAAAGCTTTTCTCGACTCGCCTTGTGCGCAGCTGCGAAAAGCTTTCGACTGCTGCTCGCGCTTCGCGATGCGTCGTTGGATCAGTTGAAATTTGCGCGCTGCTCTGTGCGGTTGTGTTTAGCGGCGAAAAACGAAATTCGAATAAGATAAAAAGAAAAAGAACTTAACAAATAATTAATAATTAATAAAAATAAAAGAAATTTCGATATTGCAATTTGAAATCTTAACAGTTGTAGCGTTTGCAAAGTGAACAAGTGCCGTTACAGTTGCAGCCAAAAGTGCATATCTAAATATATCTATATAAATAAATAAAAGGATTGTCTGTGCAAAAGACAAGAAAAGAAAGAGAGAGAGAGAACATCAGTCAACGCCAATGAAAAACGCCCACACACAGAGAGACACAATTTATGCAACGAGCTAATTAATTAATTGTCACTTTCACAACAAAGAAGAGAACAACAACAGCAGCAACGACAGCAACAATTGCAGTTCATTGATCTAGAGAGCCAACACTTCCATGTAAGCATCCACGCAGCATCCACTCGACAGCGACACTCTTATCTAAAAGCGGGGCGAAATGAACTTGATTTAGGCTTAGCGTGAGGCTTATTCCCTTCCCTTCCCTTTCCCCTCCCATTTCACTCGAGCAGCTATCTCTAAGGTCAAGTTCTAAGCCAAAAATGTAATATTTATTGATCGCGCTGGCCACTCATTACACATAAATACTTATTTGGTAACGCACGGCCCTTGGGCCAGCATATCTTATCAAAGCGACGCTGAGGCACCTCTCCCAACTATTTGGTAAAGTTAAAAACAAAAAGAACTGCTGATAAGACACTCACACACTCTGGCATTGTGCAATGTGTGCCGCATCTAACAATAAATAGCAATAAAACTTTAAAGCCCGAACAAACGTCATCAATGCACTGAGCGAAAAGTTGGCCAGGCAAAAGTCGAAACGAATCGAGCGAAATCACTGGGATTAGCCTTAAACAGCTCTGGTTTTTCGGCCAGTGTAGCAGCTCCGACACTTGCTAAACCTGTTGGCAAACATTCCAGCTGCTAAATTTGACTGCCGCAAAATAATAAAGCAACAACAACGACAGAAACAACAAAAGAAAGCCAGCAGCAGAAATGATGCCCAAATAATTAGCATAGCAAATAAATATTGTGTTTATGATTCACATGGGTTCGGGTCAGGAATGGCTTGACTATTGAGCATTAGTAGAATATTAGCATATAGAAGGAATTTCTAATAGGAAATGCGAGCTCTGGCACACATTGCGTATACGTAATCAAGTTGCTAATAAATGAGTTTGTTTTCGGCGAACTCTACAACACTTTGGTTCTTTACACTCTTTATCGCTTTATTGTTTTTATATTCATTTATATTCGATAGGAATGTTAGAGGCTTAACATTCCCAACTCAATTAGTATAAGAATTAGTATTAGAAATATTTGTAGATTTTTCTTTTTAAAATTTAAAAAAAATTATATCAGCTAATTTCTTATTTGCCCACAACATTAATACGTTTTTTAGATAAATATTAGTGTAATATATATTTTTTATTTATATCATATATTATATTTTATATTTTTATATTTTAACTAAAATATTTTTTTTTATTTTTTAAATATTTTATTTTATTTATATGTGCTATATATTTTTATTAAATAATTTTTTCTTTAATTATTTTTTAAATTTATATATTAAAAGTTATTTATTTTAAATATTTTTTATATATTTAATTTATTTTTCTATTTTATTTTAACTACATTAAATTTTTACTGCTTACCCCCGTCCAAGTTCAGTTAATTTCCTACATGTTTTACATATTTGGCATATAGACTAAATATTCATATAGTACGTGCGCCTAATGACCCACATTACGTATACGTAATCAACGTTGTTTTTTGCCAAAAAACCCGAAAAAAAGAGAAGAAAACTCTTCAAATAAAAACTTCAGCGTGCGCGTTGCTATTGATTAAACAACAATGCAGAAGGCATTCATCGTTATAGCGACTATGACTATGCCCCTATACACACACACACACACACACACACACATATATGTATATGTATATTTAGTCATATATGCTTGTTTAGTGAAGCGAGAGAGAGTAGAGCCGAAGCGTACCAAATTGACAGCTTTTAACCTTAAACCCGAATGAAACACGACCTTCAACCCAGCCCCCACACGCCTAATTGCTCCAAATTTACTTCTCATATTTGTAGTGTATATAGTGTATGTGGATATATAGTGAATAGGCCTAGTCACTGATATGATAATGCCCGTGTCAACACACTGAAATCCCCCCAGGCTGATTAGTCAATAACACAATGCGAACGGCACTAACAAAATGCAGACTTTGGCGTATCACACAGCAAATATTGTCCCTTATGCTACTCCACTTCTTCTTCTTCTTCTTGCTCTTCTTCGTGTAGCCACCTGTAGACAGGTGCCTGTAGACACGCCCAAAACAAAAAATATATTTATATATAATATATAATTGTCGCCTTTGCTATAGTTGCTGCGCGTCGCGGCGTTTGCTTTCGGCTCTGGGCTCTTGGCGTTAGACTTGTCGTATACTTGATATCACTTATCGCACGGCTTTGCTGATGTCAGAGCGTGCACTGGGCGAAATCAAGAGCCCCAAAGCGAAGGTGTATATATGTTTAGGGCTTTGGCAAGTGTCGGCCGCGCAAATAGAAGCCCAACTTAACTCAGATTTATTGATATCATTTGTAAGGCGAGCAACAAAATGTCGCGAGAAAAGTGCGAAAGGCTTTCTCTGTCAACAATTTACAGACGCTAGATAAAAACGGACTGTTTACAGGTGTAATAAAAGTAGTGCGAGAGATGCGAAAACAGACAATGTTACATTTAAAAGCATTTTAGTTGAACTTAAACTTAAACAAAGAAATTTACTTTTTTTTTAAATATAGATTAAAGTTTGAAATCTAAAGAATTTTTTAAACAAGTAAATTATTTTTAGAAAATTACTAAAAAAATGCCTAAGTATAAATTCAAAAATATATAATTTAAATTTTAAAGAAATAATAAATAAATAAAATATATTAAATTGGGAAATGCAAATTATTTTAAAAATATATTAATTAAGTATACCTATTTTTAATTTTTTGAATATATAAATTAAATTAAAAAAAAAACATTTTTTAAATATAAAAATTTAATGTGGAAAACTAATTTTTTAATTATAAAAAAAAAAGTTTTTTTTTAAAGAAATCTAAATAATTCATTATCTTAAGAATTTTAATATATTAAATATTAAGATATTAATATTATTATTATAAATATATATTAAGTTATAAATAGCTACTCTGAGCTTCAGAGTTCTCAAGTCTTTTCTCATTCTAAAAATACTTCAAGTTCAAGTTCAACCCATTTCTACATCTTTCTACCCACTATTTGTGCGCGGTGCACGACATTTCGAACTAGTTCAAAGAACATTCAGATAGACAATTAACCCAACTGTAACTCGCATAATAAGATCGCTCAGTAACAACTGCATTCGCCAGTTGCCAGGTGTCAAGTCAAACAAGTCTGGATTCTCAGTAAACTAGCTAATTGGGTCTATAAACCATGGAACCCTTGTAAAAGGCTCTGCACCTCTCGCCACTATCTCGCGTCTAGCGGTGGCCCACGTCGTGTACTTAACCTGCCACGATATCAGCATAATATGTAATGGAAGCGCTGCTATTCTTAGCCAGAGAATATCACATAACATGGAGCGAATACGACTGGGCGCTGTAATAACATATATTTACACAAGGAATCTAAATTTAGTAACTGTAATTTGGACGTGATCTAAATTTAAGCGCAAATGTGTCAGGCGGAGAGACAGGCCGCATGACTGCGGCTGTAAATAACAGCTATAAAGGAGGAGGAGAGAGAGGAGAGGCAGGAGGAGAAGGCGAAGAAATGCAGCTAATAGCTGACACGTCATATTCCACACACACACACACACACACCTCTACCTCCACTGCTACCTCCACCCGTGTCATAACTTTTGCTACACTTCCGCTGGTTGGTTCCAGTCCGAAATTAAGTATACGCCTTGTTAGCCCGCGCTAGCTGCAACCTGTTGTTGCCGCGACTTCCGTTTGCCCTTTTGCACTTGGCCCCTTTTTTGTTAGGCTGCCTGCGAATATTAATTGACCTTTTTTGCAATTCTATTCTAATTGTCTGACGTCTGCTTCTCCCTCATTGTCTTTCCAGAGTGCGCAGTTGCTACTTTTTTCTTGATCGAAAGAAAAAAACTTCAGTCACGACTTGAAGTTCAAAGTGCGCCACAAGCAACAACAACAACAACAACAATTACACAACAACAAGAAATAAGCAACAACAAACAGCCACAACATGTCCAACACCTGCCAAAGCCACGCATCCGTGTTCATAGTGCTGGGCACAATCCTCTCCATCCTGGTGGCAGCACAGAGCACGCCCGTCTCCTCAACAACAAAAGCCGAGGTAAGTGAACAAGAGGAGGGGAAGGAAATTATGCAAACTAGCTGAGGAGACAATAGAATGATGAACTAGTTGCTAAAGAGTTGCAAAGTACGGGAGAAGCGACTAAAGTTAGTTAGGCCAAGTTGTTAAGATGGACGAGAAGTGTCAATCGAGAGATGAAAGTCGAACAAAGTTGAGCAAAGACAATTAGATGGAATTTAGAAGTGACCAAGGAGGAGATGTATGCAATGAGAGGCAAGAATTTAAAGAAAAGAGAGAATGGGTGTGGATAAGCTAAAGAGAAGTTGGTGAAGGAGAGATTAGCTGAAGAAGCTAAAGAGCAGAAAAAACTGAGAATGGAGGGCATGTCAGTCAAGACACGATCACGATCAAGATCAAGATCAAAGTCAAGATCAAAGTCAAAATCAAAATCGAGATCAAAGTCAAGATCAAGATGAAAATTAAAAGAAAATGAAGCTCAAGAATAATTGGAAAAGGAGAAGAGAATGAAGATAAAGTTGAAGATCAAGAAGAAGATCAATATGAAGATCAAGATCAAGAGCAAGATAAAGAGGAAAAAGTAATGGAAAATGAATATGGAGATCAATATGAAGATCAAGTTGAAGATGAAGATGAAGTTGAAGATTGAAGATCAAGCTAAAGATGAAGATGGTGAAAAAGATAAAGATGAAGATGAGGATAAATCTAGATCAAGAAGAAAGGATAAATAGTCTTAGAGCAGTCTGTAAAATAATGGGAACGGCAATTAGAAGCAAGCAAAGCTCCAATAAAACCTAGAAGACAAATATGCAAATAAACTTAAGTAAAACAAACAGAGGAAAAACAGCTTTAGCTTTTCATTAGCTGCAACTGTAAAGTCATGCAAAACGGAACATGAACAAGGCACGGCTAAGCCCCTAAAGGTACGCCAGCAAAACAATTGAAGATAAGATTTAATGAGAGAAAGATAGCTAATCGAGAGACACAAACAGCTGATTGCCAGGTTAAGCAAATTTCCCAAAAAAAAGTAAATAAATAAAAATAAATTAATATAATGGAAAAATATAAATAAATAAATAAATAATATTGTTCATAATTAAATGGATGTCATTACAAGTGCAAGCAATTGTAAATGCAGTTTAGTTTTTTATTTGAATTGAAATTTTCCATGCAATGTTAATCAATTAATTGCAACTGTATAATTTACTAAATTAGAGAGCAGAAGCGAAAAAAAAGCAGGCAGAATGTAAGAGGGATATACATATATGTATATATACAGTTTATACAGTTTTTTGCTATAGTCATTAAAGGCAATTCAGAAATGTAAACTCGTTTAGTCGTGCAGCAATTAAAAGAAGCTGCAGCAAGTCACATTTTGTGAGTCTGTGGGGAGTGCATGACTAGCAGACACGCTGGGCGCCACTCATATTACATAAGTGCTTTACTAACTTAAAGATCAGTTCTCTGTTAAATGAATGGATTACCTAACAGAATTAGTCTGTTAACAGAATAAATCCTTTAGCATTAACAGAATGATGCTTTTTAAAAGAATGAGTCTCTCTTAACAGAATGAGTTGAATATGAAGAGTCTGTTAACAGAAGGAAGCTCTTAACAGAAAGAGTCTTTTAACAGAATGAGTTAAATATGAAGAGTCTGTTAACAGAAGTGAAGAGTCTGTTAACAGAAGGAAGCTCTTAACAGAATGAGGCGAATTAGTGTTTGACAAATTACAGCTTTCTTAACAGGCTTTTGCCGTTGTCCATATACATATTTACTATAATATATAAATTTATATAATATACTATATATATTATATATAAAATGTTTAGATTTCCCACCTTCACTTCCGATTTGCTTGACAAAACTTGCACAAAACTTTTTATACTGTGCTCGCTGAATTTCGATTGTCAGTGTCAATGCTGTTGTTGTTCCTATATGATAAGATATATATGCCCCTCTCTCTCTCTCTCCATAGACATATATGCATGTTCAGCTGAGTGCACACACATGCAACTGCCGGTGCATGTCAGCTAATTATTCGAGTCACATGCGAGACACGCAATGCATTCATCGCCTATCGCTCACACATCGCCTATCGCATTAATATCGCGATATATCGCTCATCGTTTTCCGACCTTAGCCTTTCGGCTGGCCTCTCGGCCAACGGTTGACAGCCGCCTGTTGCCCAGCCCAGGCCAAACACATTCCCATTTCATTGCCTTAATTGCAGCTCGATTAAGATTTCGTTCATGACATTGCCAGCAGCGCATGATATTCGCCCGACATTGCATGTTCGCATCCCATAAGCTGCATGCACCGAGCGGGTAAACATAATCAATAAAATGTAATTGTCTGAAAAGCTTAAAAAATGGGAATTACATGGAACCGAAATGATGAATGGGGCAATCGGGAATTGAGCTAAGAGTCGAAGTGCCATTCGATATATCATATATCATACATCCATCTCTCGCTCTCTCTTCTCCTCTCTCTCTGCTCCTTTCTATAATCCATCTCTGTAACTCTTTTTTATCACATTCTCTTTCTATACATCACATAGCCATTTCTTTCTCTTTCTCTTTATTCTATCCCCATAACTCATTTGTCTTTCGACCTAATACACATTTCCGCTTGCTAATTTGCCTGCTTAGACGCAGCTTGTGCATGTCATTAATTCACAGCAGACTGCGCTGATTAGCAGCCTAATGTCAGATACTTGTCACGCAGATAAAGTGCATTGTAAAAGTCAAGTTAGATGCATTGCTTAAATAGCAATCCGCACGTGACTTGCAGCCGATGGTCAATAGGCTAAAGAGTTCGGGGTTCTCTATGCGCGACTGTCACTTGAGTTGAGTTATCGATACTGGATTATCGATGATCAATTCACATTTCTTGATTTATCACTTCTAGTTTATATGTCTCGTTGCTCATATTAATATTCTCACATTCCTGTTGTTCAATATCCCGATACTGACTTCTAACTTCTCGTCTCTCACTTCTCGTTTCACAGTTCGGGGTTCTGACCTCTCATTTCTCAGTATTTCGTTTCTCTATTGATGCTTCTCTATTCGCATTTGTCAGTCTAACAAATCTTATGTTTCTTACGTCTCTCAAACTTTAATTCTCGTTTCTCAGTTTCTCTTATCTCCCAGCTCCAACTCTCATCTTAGTCTCTCATTTCTCAACTGTCACTTTTCAGCTTCATATTCTCTCTCACCCAACACCTATCGCTGCTCACTTCATACCACCCACTTCTCACTCCACTCTTCTCACTTCTCTCTTATTCTCACTTGCCTCGTTTATCTTTCTCATGATTGCATGTTGACAAGGCTGTCACGTTTTGGCGGCACCGAGTGTTTTCTCCTGTTGCACGATTGCAATCTGCATAAATTATTGAAAGAACAGAGCGTAGCAGGTGCAATCATAGGAGTAGTAGCCACACCTATCAAACGGCTATAAAAAGAGTGTGAATTCTGCCGCATCATGTTGAGAACAGACACAGAGATAGAGACAGAGACAGATGGACAGGCAGCCAGCCAGATAGACATAGATAGACGAGGCTCAGTTCAGTTCAGTTCCTGTTTGGCCTTTTATGGCGAGTGAAATGTAACGCATGAAACGCTGCCGAGCATCGATATTGCGCTGCTATCGATCGAGCGCACGCGCTTAGAACAAAATACAACAAAAATAAAAAAATAAAATGAAATAATACAGAATTAAAATAAATAAGCAAAAAGCTTGTCTTTGTCTCCAATTTGATTTGACTAATTGATATGTTGAGCGCGTTGCCTGCCTGCATGGCCATTTAGCTGGCCAGTCGCCCAAAACGCTGATCATCGCGCTGGTCATCATGACGATCGCCGAGCTCATCACGACGTTCATAGTGAACAGACGTCAACATTGTGCGTCCCATGTTTGTCGCACTTCAATGTCAACTGCGTTTTGTTCTATTCTGCGCCGCTCTTTGCGATTCTCAATTGCGATTTCTTTGAGATTGGAATGTGGCGAGGGATTTGAAGGGATTCAAATTGGTTTCTAACAGAACTGAAATACTAAGTAAAACTTTACTCTAACTATGCTTCATTTAGGCACTAAAATGGAGTTCGATTCCTCCCCCATTACGCTCTAATGTCTGTCCCAATTGTGCTCTAATATGCCTTTGTCTCTGACTCACTTAGATCTCTGTCTCCCCTTTTATTTATTGTCTATTGCCACCTGTCTGTCGCTTGACATGTTGCATTATGGTTCAAGCGATAAAAATCTGTACAAATTGACATCATTTGTGGTCGCAGAGCTGACACTAGAAGTGCATAGCCATGAGTCACTGGGCGAGCGAATGCAGTTCAATGTGATTGAACGCCTAGCCCGGGCACAATTAATAATGAAAGCGAGTCGCGTCATACGCTGCGTATGCATAATCGAGTCTCGCGTCTGTCAAAGGTTAATTGCGGCTCAATTGGAACTGTTTTGTGCTTGCCTCGCCCCCTCGTCTGACTGGCCTAATTGTTGCCAGCTCGCCAGTAAAAACTCAGAGTTCAGCCCAATAATGACGTATTTCTTGTGTCCCTAATTACAAATGTTAAGCCTCAAACTAAATTAAATGAGCCTGGCTGAAAGTTGCTTAGGCAAAAACTTCCAGAAACGCAAAATTTTCGCGTGCGTCACGCAGCAAAAGCGCAAAAAAAAATTCAAAGAAAAACAGACGTCCAGGCCAATCAATAATAACTTTAACAAA
The DNA here is from genome assembly GCA_035046225.1 of Drosophila pegasa. Lineage (NCBI taxonomy): Eukaryota > Metazoa > Arthropoda > Insecta > Diptera > Drosophilidae > Drosophila > Drosophila pegasa. Next base: position 4,420,911 of record JAWNOD010000076.1, on the reverse strand, counting down.
AAAAAAAAGTAGGTAGAGTAAGTTGGGCGACTAACAGATACCCTAAGGAACTTCTGGAGTAGGAGGTATTCTAAGACTCAAGGTTATGGAAAACAAATATCGATAATTTGTGAAACGAACTAGAAATCTGAAGCTGCTTCTTGGGCCTTTAACGTCTCTAGCTTCAGCTCTAGTCTCTACGAATAAGGAAGGACGGACAGACAAGGCGAAAAGAGACAGACAAACAGACGACTGTCCGGTTGACTAACAGGACTTACCAACAGACAGAGAAATACGACTGACATATAGACAAAAGGATTGACAGACATTAGGAAAGATAGGCACACAAAGAGCCAGACAGACAGATAGATCTATATCCCCTCGACTATACTATTCGCTAACGATTCTATTTATAAGCCTTAAAGTCCCTCTCTCTCTCTCTCTGCCCATCACAAAACCCCCGACAAACCCATCATACCCCACTGCAAGTGAGGTATCACATCATGACTGTGAAAAAGTCAAGAAATAAATAGAAAAGTTTTTGATTGATTTGGTCAGTTGGGGAACAACAACAAAAAAATGGCGAAAATTCAAACTGAAAGCTAAAAGTCACGTTGCGTGCACAACGACCTTCGCCAGGTGTTAACACAAAGGATGCCCGGTGTTTATGGCTAGAAAAAGCTTAACAGGTAAACAGCTAACAAAAAAAAGCTAAACAGGATAACCTTGCCATTTTGCGAAAGGCGTATGCAAAAAGCAAATGTTAACAGCGCAAACAAATGATATTTATGTTTGCTAAAGTGTGAGTGTGTGTGTGTGAGTGTGTGTGTGTCGGTGTGTGTGTGTGTGTGTGTGTGGAACATCCTTATAAAGCCGCATCGAAGGTCAGAGGAGAAAAAACTAGTTGAAAAAAAACCTTTTGTGTTGAAAGTGTTTTACGAGGAAATACCCTCTAGCTAAGGTTATCTTTAGAATGGGCAAGCCTATAAAGTGTGACTTGGTTATGTTTAGAATAGAGTAGGACAATGAGTTGACGAGGCTTGGCTGCGGTCTAATGAAGTTGTGGAGCTAATATGGGTTATATTTATAGTCAGTTTCAATAGGGTATTAGCTGTAAAGGCAAGGAAGAAGAAAGCTTTTTTTATGATAGGTGAAATTTCCTTTGTTGGGAAGTAAACTTTAATAGCAATGTTAGCTTTAAGCTTAGTTCTGTTCTAGGGTATATCTATAATAAATTTGTGTAGGGTCTTCTATTAAACGACAAAGAAGGACTTCTAAGTTTATGCCAAGAGACTTTCCTTTGCTGGGAATTAGTAATTCAAAGAACTTAGAACTTGAATAAGCTTCCACAAAACTTGACTCACATTCATCCATCTGCCAACCTATCCCGCACTCCACTTCTTACAGGGTATTGCCACCTGCACAAAAGCTGGAAAAACACTTCCTTTTGCCACTTTTTGCTCTCTCTCGCCCATGTCCAAGTTTGTTTGCCAGAAGTTTTGCATAAAACACTTGGTTTATCTTGAGATCAGGCGCTTATTTATCGCCCCCCGACGAATTAACCGAGGGCAAAAAGCAAAGGCAAAAGGCAGAGACAACAAATGGCGCGGGCTGTGGCGGGGGCGGGTCTAAATGTCAAATGGAAGTTATGGGAATTAGCAGCTGACAAAGTTATTAGCCAAGTACTTTTAACTCTGTCTCCCTCCCACTCCGCCCCTCTCGCTCTTACTCTTTCTCTATTGCGCAATGTTGTGTGCACCTTTTTAGCGGCTCATTTGGCCCAGTTTTTCTATCTCCTGTTTAAGCGGCTCCGATTTGGCTTCACTTTTACGCGCGTGACGTAAGCCAAGTTGGCCCAAACAAGTTGGTCAAGTTGTGCAGATTCGCTATAAGCGCTAACTGCTTTCAATTTCCCAGCTGCGTTCAATTGAAATTAGGTCTAGGCTTTAAGACATTTTCGTGCGGCGGCGGCAGTCATTGACCCGAGCGCTTGGCTTGACCCAAATTCCCAAATGGAAAACTTTAAACGCACCCCAATGTGCCTAGACCTAGAGAGAGATAGAGAGATGGACACACACACACAGTCAGTCAGTCAGTCAGCTAGCCACCCCGCTTTAACTGAAGCAAATACAATTTTCTCATCAATTTCCGGTCAAGTAAAATGTAGCCAAAGGGCAAAGAGAGCAAAAGGCAAAATGTAACCTACGCTCGCCGCTTGCTTTATAATTTATGCATGTCCTGTTCTTGTTTGAACGGAAATACATATATACTATATACACAGGGGAAGAGAGAGAGAGGGAGAAGGCGAGGGTCAAAACACGCCAACGAGGCGTTAACTGCGGCTATTTGCTATAATTTCCTAGGGTCAATGACTCGCAGGAATTGCATCGCCTTGCAGGGCGGCGGGCTGAGTATTTTCGTGACCCGCTCAGACACTAAAGCTTATAATTCGCAAGCAGTTCAAGCACTCCACGTTGCATGTGAAGCAATCAGCGAATGATTTCAGGCAGCGCTTTAAGGCCAGCCCCAGCAGCTGCTGCACAGTGAGTCAGAAAAGTTTGTCCACCGCTTTTCTAGTTCACTTCAAGTTTCGCCATTTCCCTTGCTGGACACAAGTTCAACTGCAGTCGCAGAGGAGGGGCAGGGGGGGGGGGTGCACTGGGCGTGGCCAGCGCGCTAGTGAGCCGGCTTAAAGTAGGCAAAGAGGTCAGTCGCCAGCAGACAAATGGCAAGTGCAGCCGGCCTAAGCCACGTTCCCTTCAAGTGTCTTTGCTTTGAGCAACATTTCCACCTCCAGCTCCTTCCCAGCTGTTGACATTTCCATTTGCATATTGTGCAGTAGCAGCAGCAGCAGCGCATTTGTTATTATATATGTTGTTTTTTCTCGTTACTGGCAATTCGTGTCAATGTCTCTGCGCCCCCCTCCGCCACCGCCCCCGCCCCTGCTATATTTCTATAAACATAAATTGAAGTGCAATTTCGACGTGCGCTGATACGTGAACTCGGGCCAAATTGCTTGCATTATAATTTCGTATAATTTGCCTGCACTGTTTGCATTGTCATCTACCAAATGCATTTCGATAAGCGCGATAAGCTTAACTTAATAATCGATATCGATTGCAACTTTTAATTATGGAAGTAGCTACTGAACGGCTGATTTTATCAAAAATAAATGGAGCCTGCGATTATATTTGTTATATCGATGTAAAAATTAGGCTTTAAGAGCTCTTTAATAAATAGCAATTGCAGTTGTAAATTGTTTCTAGCAAACATATATAGCAAGAAAAAAAAAACATATGCCCTGATTTCCCATTTCCCATTTAAAATGGGTTTAGGCTATAATTATATTGAAAACTTCAATCCTTATGGATTAGAAAGATTATCGACATATTCATATTGATATCGATAAAAATTTGATTCAATTTCGATCAGAAATATTGTTGACATATTCAATATCAATAGGATATATTATTGATATATTAAATATCGACCTTTCATAGTCATTTTATTCGCTAAGATATAACTTGAAAGTAATTTGTATTGAATATGTGATAATATTTTGTATCGATAACAATTGCAGTTTCCAGTATAATTTATATTACATATTAGATGTAAAACAGGAAGCGCAGAAAAGTCAAATCCTACATTTATCTATAGATAAGTGCATATATCTGTTATTCCAAATGAAGCTTAATTAACCGATCTGTCTGCCCACGAAAAAGTTCAACAATCGATAACAATTGTGTGCAATGCAGCTGCCATCATTACTTATCAATGACTTAACAAAGGCATTAAGCTCTAGATAAGTATCGCATAGGCCTGTGATATAATGTTCTATATATATATTCCTAGATATCTATATATCTATATCACTTATTGTTCTTGTGAGAAATATGTCATGTGTACGCTTTGTCGAGCCATTTCCGTTCTACGCTTCCGTTTCGCAATCCTCCAGAACGTGAACACGACGATTTCTTGTGACGCACTTCAAGTGTTTCGGTGATCTGGCAAGGTTCGTCAGCGACAGGTAGATGAATCACTCATTAGCTGTCGAAGTGATAAGAGTGCGTTGAGAACACACACACAGTCGATACAGTTCTAAAGGCACTCGGCCCAGGCCGACTGCAAACGTATCTTATCGGGGCCGGAGCTTGGCAAACACCTTTGTTATCTGGCGACTGGGCCAACTCATCGGCAGTTGCCTTCGATTTAGCGACAGTTGCCACAATCATTTTGTGTTAAGCAAATGCACTCAGGGCCGACAGCCGGTTCCAATAATAAAAACAATTAATTCAGAATTAAATTGGAATTTTAAGCGCGGCTGCTTTCATGTCGTTCCCACGACCAGCGCATCAATGCAATTATGCTAATTGCATAATGCATAACTCGAATAGCGAGTATCGAGCACTGGAATTTGCTCAGCCCCAAAGCAAGCCCAGCTCATAATCAGACAAGGTCTGCCCGCCTCTGGCTCTGCCTGAACTTGAGCCTAATCTACGGGGAACTGCCCAAAAAATAAATAAATATTGCCATCAGCCGTCACTCGACAAGCGGCGGAAAAGCCATCAAGATTAGGCCTAAAAAACCCCTCTAAAAATAAACTCTATCTAGAGTGCATTGCCAAGGCTGCACGAGTTCATTCAGTTCGCCCGTATAGTTCCTTAAACCCATTGAATCAAATCATTTTATGCCATTTATGTTAATGTGACGTTAACAGCGTGACGTTAACAGAATAATAACAGAGCGCAGAACTGGCAAAAACTTGACGAAAGACAGCGAATTCATTTCGCATAATATGTGAAACAATAAAGCACAAAATATGCATAACAATGATAATAAATAACAGCTATATAGGAAATATATACCCAAAAAAAATGGAAGAGGGAGATGGGGTGAAGGGGAGAGAGAGATAGAGATAGGGGGAGTGCAAGAGACAGCCAGAGTAAGTCAGATTGTACAATATCTTAAGTGGAATGTCGAGTAACTTGTGAAACAAAAGGAATGATCAAGGAGAGAAAGATAAAGAGAGGGAGAGAGAGAGAGAGAGAGAGAGAGAGAGTCAGTGAGTGCAAGATCAACTTTGATTGCTCTCTAAAAGACAGCAAAGTCAAATATTTTGCTGGAACAATACAAAGATCATATAAGAAGAAACAGCAAAGACAATGATAACAAATGCCTGCCATATAGGAAGTGCAGTCCCCAGAGAGTGAGAGAGAGGTAGAACCGGCCCGAGATTAATTTGATTTTGTAATAATTTTGACAGCAAAGCGGAACGAAATGTTGCAAATGATTTGCATACATCGCTCTTTATGAGCTCAATTCTCTGACTGATGCCAGATTCTGCAGTTACGCCGGGCTATATATATAGTCTCTCTCTCTTTCTTTTATTTTGTGCACAGATTGATTGTCGCTTGTCAAGAGTCATGTTTACAGGAAAAGCAAAACAAAAGCGAGTTCATTTACCTTTTGAGGCGAGTCTAAGGGCCCCTCCACCTGCCCACCACACTCCCTCTCCCACTCTATATATATATATATATATATATAAATTAACCACAGCACCACCCAGTTTATTAAGTACTCGTGGCGGAGGCAACGTTGTACGCATATTTATGCCTTTCGGCCGAAAAAGTTTTACTTCCTCGGCAAATATCATAAAAAGTTCTATAAAAATATATAAAATAATCAACTCGCCCGAGTCAGCTGAGTGCTTTGCGTTTGGTATTATGCAAGCGCCGTTTCTGAGTGTATATATATAATTTTGATTTTGGATTTATATGGCACAGTGTATCAGCGTATATATATATATTTGATATGCTGTTGCTCCGACTGCGACCCATTAAAAATGTGCGACACAAGCGGCTTGCGGCACATGTTTCACATGCCAAATGCCGTTGAACGTCTCCACCTCGGCGGACTTTCGAAAAGTCTAAAGAAATACTAATTCAATATAAATGTATAGAGTAATTGCTGCAGTTAGTGCAACTAATTAGCTAGTTAGCTAATTGTGCGTTAGGCGCATCTCGCACTAGCCTCGCCTTGGCTAGCGACTTCCTAGAGGAGAGTCCATTCAATGCTAATCACCTTTGGCAGCTCTATAAAGAGTCGCGTTACAATTTAATTCGACTTACAATTAACAATTAGAATTGCCATAAAATCTAGAGAGAAGAAAACACTTCCTTAACTTGACGCAAAAGTCGCCTCAACTCAACTCAGCTCAACTCAAGTCGATCCGTCCCGTCTCGTCTCGTCTCTGTGATTTTTTTTCACACCTCGAATCGCATAATTAAAGTCACGTAACTGTGATTCGCTCTTAGTAGTTGAGCATACGCCAAGTCTGGCCCAGCCAGAAGGGGGGGCTAGGGGGGCGTCTCTTGTACAATATTATAAAACATCGCCATGCCAAAGCGCTGGGTCATAAATTATGCAAGTCAGATAGTTTTTGCCGTGGATCTTTTGCATACGCGCAAAGAAATGTGACGAATGACGAATGAGTTCCTCGGGCAGTTAGCCGAGTCTCTCCGCAGGACAATTACAAGGCAGGCAAGACGTGCCTTATCGCATGGCCGTAAATCAGGGGCCACCTTGTTGGCAACTGGCACAAGACATTGATCTTACCCAATTCCCTCCCCTCTCTCTCTTTGCAGATCTATCTCTCACAGTTCGGCTATCTGCCCGCCTCGGCGCGTAATCCGGCCAATAGCGGACTGCAGGACAAGCACACATGGGTCAGCGCGATTCAGGAGTTCCAGAGCTTCGCCGGCCTGAATATTACCGGCGAGCTGGACGAGGAGACCATGAAATTGATGTCGCTGCCACGCTGCGGTGTCAGGGATCGCGTGGGCACTGCAGATACTCGCTCCAAGCGCTACGCTCTGCAGGGCAGTCGCTGGCGGGTGAAGAATCTCACCTACAAGATCTCCAAGTATCCCAAGCGCTTGAAGCGCAACGATGTCGATGCCGAGATCGCGCGCGCCTTTGCCGTCTGGAGCGAGGACACCGATCTAACCTTCACCAGGAAGACGTCGGGACCAGTGCACATTGAGATTAAGTAAGTTGAGGAGGAGGGAGAAAGGGAACTTAACTTTAACTGAGATTTTCCTCTATATCTTTCTCTCCCTCTTTATCTATCCTTCCCTCTCATCAGATTCGTTGAGAGCGAGCACGGCGATGGCGATGCATTCGATGGACAGGGCGGCACCTTGGCTCACGCTTTCTTCCCCGTCTTTGGCGGCGATGCTCACTTCGACGATGCTGAGCTCTGGACCATTGGCTCACCACGTGGCACCAATCTCTTCCAGGTGGCTGCTCACGAGTTCGGTCACTCCCTGGGACTGTCGCACTCGGATCAGAGCTCCGCCTTGATGGCGCCCTTCTATCGCGGCTTCGAGCCCGTGTTCAAGCTGGACGAGGACGACAAGGCGGCCATACAGTCGCTCTATGGACGCAAGACCAACCAGTACACGCCCACCAACGCCTACCCGCCGAGCACACACAGACCCGCGTACACGCCGCCAAAGACACCGCTGGACGACTCCATCTGCAAGGACTCCAAGATCGACACGCTCTTCAACTCGGCGCATGGAGAGACCTTCGCCTTCAAGGGCGACAAATACTACAAGCTGACGACGGACTCCGTGGAGGAGGGCTACCCGCAGCTCATCTCGAAGGGCTGGCCCGGCCTGCCCGGCAACATCGATGCGGCCTTCACGTACAAGAACGGCAAGACCTACTTCTTCAAGGGCACGCAGTACTGGCGCTACCAGGGCAGCCAAATGGACGGCGCCTATCCCAAGGAGATCAGCGAGGGCTTCACTGGCATTCCCGATCACCTGGACGCGGCCATGGTCTGGGGTGGAAACGGCAAGATCTACTTCTTCAAGGGCAGCAAGTTCTGGCGCTTCGATCCGGCCAAGCGACCGCCCGTCAAGGCCAGCTACCCCAAGCCCATCTCCAACTGGGAGGGCGTGCCAAACAATCTGGACGCAGCGCTCAAATACACGAATGGCTACACGTACTTCTTCAAGGGCGACAAGTACTATCGCTTCCACGACGCACGCTTCGCGGTAGGTTCAACTTGACTAACGTCGGAAGGAAGGCCTAACTAAGAGCCTTTCCCATATATCAGACTTAACTTCCTTTAGACTATGAGAGGAGATTATCAAGACCTAACTAACAATAGTTCACAATTTAAAGGTCATATCGAAGGAAGGAAGTTTGAGAAATTTCCGATATGTGAGACCTAACGTCCTTTAGAATCCTTAATTTATAGAATATATGCTAACTATCAAAAGTTCACAGTGTAGAGATCCTCTTAAATCAAGAGTAACAGAAATCCCAAGTCCCCTCTAGTATAGTAATCCTTATTCAAAGCTAACTTACCCCGACTCTCTTCAACAGGTGGATACGGCAACGCCGGCGTTCCCCCGGCCCACGGCGCACTGGTGGTTCGGCTGCAAGAATACGCCCTCGTCGACAGGTAATATTGTTGAAGAAGATAACGCTGAGTCTGAGCAGCGATCACAGCTGCATGCCGATGATAATAATGGTGATAATAGTGACCTGGACGCAGGTGAGTGGGATCGACTCAGCGGTAGTTTTGTTTGAAACCACGCAAATAATTCCATAGTAATTGAAACTGTAAACAAAAGAAAAAGATAAAGATATAGAAATATCGAAACATAAGTCAAAAAGATCTCATAAACATAATATGAGTTGTTACTTTTTACCAGCCAAGAAATGTTTAACTCCTTAAAGAAAAGTCTCTCGTTATATAGAGAGAGAAAGATATAGAGATATATCCATAAAATGAATTTTATACACAAATATGGTATGTTTAATTAAGTTTATATATGTATGTATGTATCGTACTCCTACTGTAGTCAATTCTATGATTGAAGTCAATGTGTTTGTCGAACAACAAATAACGAAAAAAAACGAAAAGAAATCCTTAAAAAAAGAAAGAACAAAATACATTATTATTTTATATTGAAAACTAATTCTCGAATTGTGTATGTCCAATTTCTTCTCCTAGTGCTTGTAGATCTTGTAAACTATATCATTTTTTTTGTACATACGACTTATGATTTTTATCTATTTTGTGGTGTTTTACTTTAGTTTGTTTCAGTGTACTCTCTGAACTGAACCAGCTTCAGGCTACACTCTTCCTTCTCTCAGCACCTCCTAACCCCCATTCAGTTCTATAAAGCTTTACGGTTTCCGTAGCTGTTACTAATTTTAATCAGGTTTTTCTTAACTAAAATTAACCAATCTAATCTATATAACTTCCGTTTGGTTCATGTTGCTAAAACACTAATTTTCAAAACACTATTATTTACTAATAATATTTATTTTTTATTTCCATTGATTTTATTTTATATTTTCTTTTTTATTTATGGTTGAAGTAAACCTTTTTTAGTCGATTTTATTTTATATTTTCTTTTTATTTTTGGTTGAGGTAAACATTTTTTTTTAATTTTTATTTTTTGTTTTTAATATTCCGTTAAATATTTCTCTAACATATCTATTAAAACGGCTTGGTCTTCCTAGTATAACCCTCCTAACCAACTCAATTTAGCATACCATGTAAAAAGAATATATATATCAAGAAATAAATGCAGAATATTTTGAAATTACTTTGCATAGGTCTAAACTCGAAACTGATAATATTATAATCCCATCTTGCTTACAGTGTAAAGATAAAAGAGCAATCAAACAAAAGAAAATACAATAAACAAACTACTGGTCAGTCGGTCTCACTAACTTCACCCCCGCTACCCGTTTGGGGCGGTACCAGGCAAAAGAAAACCTTTACTATCAATCTACCTAGATCTTAAGTCTCCACATGCACCCCAAACTCTGCATGCGCTCTACTAATAAGCTAACCTAACTATAAAGAACTGCACTTCAGCGTCACTAAGTTACCTAACCAACGACTATGCAACACTTTACAACACTATGCACACTCTTACAACACTATTTGTTAAACACCACAATGAGAAACCCTCTCAACTATCTATTGACTACGTAGTAGACCCACTCCTAGTGTAGTTATTGCAAACCTCAGTACGTACACCCCCCAACCACTAAGTATATATTTATTCTATTTGCTGTAGTCCTATGGTAATATTAATATTAGTGATCTAAGCGACCCCCCACCCCACTAAACTGTCTATGTATGTATACACCCCGTAGTTATTATGGCATTCTTCCACACTTTATGCGTACAATGTTCGATTCGAAGTCGAATTCGAATTCGAGCTCGAAATTCCTTTTTTGGACACCTGTGGCACCAAATTCAATTGGCTAAAGGCTTCCTTAATGTTTTGGACTGCTCTCCTCCCGAGCACACACACACACACTCAAATCTTTTTATAATTGCATGTTTTATCAATAACACTAAATCCACAAGAAAGCATGATTCACTCACTCACCCAAACACACTCACTCACCCACAACCACTCACTTGATCCACCTAATGTATGTATGTGGTCCACTCCCGTTATGTTCTGACCCAGATTGCACGATTGCCGACAGAGAGTCGGTCGGCCAATTTGAATACTTAACACATGCATGCACGTGCCTGCTGCCCATAACCCGTTCCATTTACATAAATCGAGCTGTGAACCTCAACTGTATTCTGTATGTCATCCACTTGTACGTACGTACATGTATTTCTTGCAGGCTTTAAGAGACGCGGATAAAAACGAAACAGAACAATTAACAACAACAGCAACAGCTACAACAACAGCAACAACTGCAACACAAAACCGAAAAGCAAAAAAAAAACTAATAAAACGAAAATAACAGCAATAACAACGAACGCCAAGGCACACACACACACCCAAAGCAGACAATGAAAAGAAAAAGAACAAAGAACATAGCGAAAGCAAAAACAAAGCTTACCAATTCGCCGGCTGCTGCTGGTGCGACTGCTGTTGATTGTGTCTTTTTCTTGCTAGCTATACACACACACACGCGCACACAAAACCAATTACACAAGAGTAAGGCAAAGACAAAGTAATGAGCGCATATGCTTACCAAGGCATCAGCTGCTGGTGCTGCTATTACTTTGCTGCTGCACTCACACACGGAATCAGAGAGACAATAAGAAGAGCGCAAGGGCAACGCAAAAAAGTAACTGTGAAATGCTGCTACTTGTTGCTCTTTCTTCTCACTCCACACACATATTGAAAGCAAAAGCAATAGCAAAAGGCAAACGAAGCCAATGACTGCTGCACTTGTTGCTTTTGCTTTTAACTACACTCACACGAACACACAAAGGAAGAAAAACACCGAAAGTAAAAAAAAATGTAATGCGCGCTGGGCTTAATTGTGTATAATGTAGTATGTGTGTAGCCATTAATTGATACCCAGCCCCGCATCCCAATAACTCACTCTGCCCTATGCGTGTGTGTGTGTGTGTTTGTGCGCTTCTACCAGCGCGTGTAATTAAGCTTTATTAATTGTAGCTATTTGTGTATTCACTCTTAGTACTCGTAACTCTATGCTAGTTGATCGAACTGATTATTAGTTATCGCCATCGCTATCGCTTGCTAAACAACGTAACGCAAACGCAGTCGCCGTCATACGTAGAACGAATATGTCGTATGTAGATTCATGTAGTTACGTCACAGCCAACACGTACGCCTGCGCACGCACGCACGCACGCCCGCTCGCTACGACGCACACAGCTTGAATTGCTCAAATTGTTATTTATGCGATTATCTCTTCTATTTTCGATTCTTTGCCTTGTTTTTTTTCTTGATCAATTTTTCTTTATTACATATGCTCATTTGCTCATGTCATTTCGGTTGGGCGCGCGCCTTCCAATTTGTCAATTTGTCATCCAAAACGTATTAATGCAGTGCCCCAGATTCCGAATACGAATACGGGCTTTGGCCCGGGCACGGGTCTGCTGCCCGGCTGGATGTGGAGCTTAACGAATCGCTACTTTTAACGAACGCGCGCACTGGTTCCAGTTCAAGTTCCAGTTCCAGTTCCTTCCCAGTTTCGTTTCGTACAACAACAACAACAACTATATAACTGTATTATCATATATGTATGTATATGTATATAAACTCGTGCCTTACGTTGTATTACGTCCATATAAATATGCCAGCTTGAGTGATCTCTGTCCAAAAAGAAATAAGAAAAGTATTTAAACAAATAAACACAAATGCCACGCCCAGAACTAAAAGCCGCCGCCGCCAGAAAAACGCCAAAAATTCAACATTTCAAAACATTTGCGCACAGAGTGGAACAGTATGTTGCATTAATTACGTTAATTATTTTTTATATATTTAATTTTTAATCTTAATTTTCCTAAGTTAGCTTAGCCTAAGTTTCGATCCATTTTTTTGGCAGTTAAAAAACAAATATTTAAAATTGATTTTTAATTTTCTTTGACACATATACAAATATTTAAAATATATATACAATATATATATACACATTCAATATATATATACACCCAGTTTTGTCCAAAAGTCTTGCACCCCAAATGGAACTTAGCTTAGAGATATGCCTAGAACTTAATCTTGATCCCTTTGAAATGCCTTCCTGGCTTACGTACTAATTTGAACTTTTCATTTTTGCTTTCCATAATTAGCTGTTGGAGATCACCAGTCCAACGACGAGCCCTACGAACCGGAAACGGCGGAACGCACCGGCTCCGGCGCCACGTCCCACCAGCTGACCAGCGGCTCCGCTGCCAGCGTCCTGCTCAGCACCTTCCTGCTCTGCTGCCTATCGAAATTCATAATCAGCTAAGATCGAGTCGAGCGCGGCGGAATATTGCATAAAACTATCCGAAGATATTATATGAAATATTTGGTTTTCTATTTTTTTTTAGTAAAGTTTTTACAACTTTTACAAATACAGTTTTTTGCGGGCTACCACAAACACTTAGGATTTCTCGATTCGAGACTCTACATATAGATATATGTACATATGTGTGTATGTAAGTATATATGCATATCGTGTGAAACAGGTGCCTTAAAATCGTTGTTGTGTAAATACAAAATATGAGAGATGAACAAAGTAAAAGAAAGCAGCATTAAATGTAACTTAAATTAATACTTAAATAGTTAACATTCCAAAATAAAAAAAGAAGAGATGAGCTTAACAGGAGATCAGGATCATATCATATATATATATATATATACTATATATAGCCGATACAACGAGTATATTATGTAACTTAAAGATGACAATTTGCGATATTAACTATAGCGAGCCATATGAAAAGAGAAAAACTAAATTCTTAACGATCAAGCAAACTTATTTTAGTTCAATTCGAATTGTTACAGTCGAAGTTCCTTTGGGTAACAATTGCAAAGCAGATCAGATCAGATCAGATCAGAGTAAGGAACATTATATAGTGTACGTACAAGTGTAAGTGTTTCGTTTGTAAGGAAAGTCTTAAGCGATATTTGTTCGGGTTTAACATTTAAAACCGAAATATTATTATTATTATTATTAAATTTACATATATTGTGTGTTACAATTACATAGGAATTGTACGTCTTGCAAAAGTGATCGAAAAACAAAAATACAAATAAATATGAATGTTAAAACACTACTACTCGGCATAGAGCCCTATTTCTTCACTTCACTAACTACGACGACGACTACGGATACTGATACTGGGTGACATACAATGCACATGTATATACATATATATATACACAAATCTTATATATATACATTGGCATATGTGACTATTTGAAGCTGATGCTGGATTAAATGATAAAAGTCTTATACGCAAATAATTTTGAGGTGCTACAATTTGGGTTGATTCGACATAAATCCTATCCAACATCTATGTGTCCAAATCCGCTTCGACTTGCGCATGAAGCACCTCCCCGTTGGCAACCTTTGCAGTTATCTTGTTCTTAGTCTCTTTGGTGTTGCTGTTGTTGCTTTTGCTGTTGTTGCTGTTGGTGTTGCTGTTGTTAATGTTGCTGTTGCTGTTGTTTGACTGTTGCTGCTGGAGCTGGTGCGCACTGGATTTTGTGCTCTTGCGACGTCCGAGACCTGAAATCAACCAGCCAAAACAATCGGATGCTGCGTGAGATAAGGACCAAAGTAAGGATGGGATTAACTGAATACTCCGAAGCGGGTTTACTTTTGATTGGATCCTCCATGCCATCAATGGGGCAAGTTGTGCCGCGATAGGGCGAAGTCGGAATGGCGTCCAGCAGGAAGTCCTGCTCCGGCTCGGGCGTGCTCTGAGCAATACCTAAATAATCATTTTCCATTTTGATATCATAGCTAGAACACGGCGATAGTGAACGCTGCATCAGAGAAGATTTGTCTGTGGTCAGCTCCGATTGTGGCTCAATCTTAGGTACGATATTGGCTATGGCAAGGGAAGTTGTTAGGTCATGGATCATCTGTTCCGTCTGCTCCGTCTCACTCTTACCAATACTGCCCTCCCTCTTCTGTAAGCTCCTTATGATAGCTCCATGCTCGGCCACCTGCAGCTTGAGGCGCTGGATCTCCTTCTCCTGGGCGGTCATCTTGCTCTCGCGCTTCTTGTGCGGAATGCTGCTGCTTAGGCTGACGACGCTGTGCGACTCGCAGTGCTGGCCCTCATCGTCGCTGTCCAATATGGTGATCGACTCCACCGGCGGCGGCGAGATCACGCGACACTCCACGCCATCGTCGTCGGTGGCAATCGTGTCGATAGTCAGATTGGAGATGGCGCACATCGAGGCCGCCGTCGGGTGGGTCAGACGCTTGCGCAGGCGACGATAGCGCACGGTCAAGATGCGATTGTTGAGTGTGCGACGCACCAGGTCCCTGAAGGCGTCCATGGCCATCTCGGCATTGGCGTAGCGCACGAATGCGTAGCGTGCGCGCTTCTGGCGCTTCATGACGCCAATATCGACGCGCATGGAGTTGACAAACACCTTGATGTCGGCGGCATTCATATTGAACGGTATATTGCTCACGTACAGCGAGCAGGGATCAATGCACTCGGCCTGCTCCTCATCGGTGAATGTCTTCAGTTCGGCATGCAGGCGGCCGTGGCCGAAGCGAACCTGCTTTAACTCCTCTATGGTACGCTCCACATTGGCGCCAGCCTTCAGGTGGACCAGGCAGTAGCGCTGCGAGACGTTGGTGGGAAAGACCACGTCGCGAATGTTCTCCGAGAACTCGCTGACCGAGGCGACGCTTATCTTCGGGTCGGGGAAGCGCACGAGCAGCGTCGGGGCCTGCGGTGTCTTGGTGGCCAGCTCGCGCTCCAGCTCAAGGGCGCGCAGGGCATTCTGACGGCGCAAATTGGTGAGGGCCTTGCGATTTAGCTTGGCAGCTGGAACAGAGATTCACCGCGATATCAAGATGGTGGGGAAACTATGGGCAGGTGCTTAGCTTAGCTTACTCTGTGTATTATTCGACTTGGAGTCCTTGTCCGACTCAAATATGGTTTGCCCATCGTTGGCCGAGGTCTTCGACTCAGTGTTGGACATCCAGGAGCAGAGCTGACTGCCGGCAGGTGTCTGCTGGAACATAAAAGATTCTAATGAGGGCGCACATCCGTTGCCAGTGTAGGGCGCCACATGGTTGCTGGGCGACAGATTGTCGCGCTCGGCCTTTAGGCTGTCACAATCCGGTTCCTTAGTTACCTCCAGCTGCAAGCATTCTGGCTGTGCATCGCTCGTATCTTTATCTATGCCTGACTCCTGATCCAGCTGCAGAAGCTCATCCTCGGCGTCTGCAGCCGTTGTGCGCTTGGCATCTGGGCCATCGCCCAAGCCCGTTTTGCATGCCAAACGTTTTAAGTCCATATCTTCCACGAAATACGCTATATATTCCAGAATTGTGCAGTATAAAACTATTGCGTTAAAATCACTTTTTTAACAAAATATCAGCTCCTTAACAAAATATGTTGCTGTGTTATGTTGCCGACTGGGTGGCAACGCCCAACGTTCAGCTGATTTCACTAAACGCACGGCCGACTACGTTCACACACACACACACACGCGCGCACTCACAAATAAATACTCACAGCTGTTAAGCAGAGTATCGAGTTGAAATCGCTAGCAAAAAAGCTTTTGCTTTTGAGACAATAATATATAAAATATGTCTTAATATTAATAAGAAACTTTAATGCTAGAGAAGTGCAAGGAAAGTGCTTAATTATTAAGAAAAAGTGCCTATTATTGGAGTATAGTTTTAGTATACTCGATATGTTTGCTCAGCTCGCGGCCTGTGTGAACAGCATACTGGCCTACAAACTGCAGCAGCAAACTTAACAAATAAAATGTGTGCAGCACTTTTGCGAAGCAGCTTTAAATGCATTAATTTGAGACTAAATACAACAGCTCTCAGCAAAAGAAATATCTGGTATGTAATTCAATTCAATAAACCCCAAATAAATAGTTAAATTAGCTATGCTTTCTCTCAGCACAAGTCCATGGCGCTGCAAGTGGCGCAACACGGGCTCCGCTGAGGTGGAGCGTAGCCTCTTGAAGGGGGACAATTTGGCGGAGCACTATAAGCTTATCTATCGCGCGCCGCTGGAGAAATATGTGACCTGGACCAAGAATATGTCGACGCTTACCGTCTCCGTGATTGGCCTAGTTGCCGGCTATCAGCTGGCCACTTCTATGAACTTTATGAATTACGTGCAGAAAATTGATGTCGGCGTGCTGGCGTCGAATGAAACGGATTTGTATTTCTTTGCGGCGGGTTTCTTCCTGATTAACATGGCCATACGCATTTTCGTATTCAAATATCCGCTGAGAATTTACAGAAGCGGCGATAAGTAAGATAAAGCTGGACGAGTTGTTATTATTTCATATTAATTACATAATCTCTTTGCAGATATGTTGCTGTTTACGGGTCACAGATGCCTGTGGGCACAGTCAAACATCATTTTCAGCGCGGACAAATTGAGGAGTACAAAAATGTCCTAAATCCTTGGAGTCACATTATATACAAGCTCGGCCACCGCTCATCGATGCTTATGGTTGACTACTTTAAGTCACCATCTGAATTTCATGAGTTATTCAAAGAGAAAGAGTCCTAATGTATAATTGTCTCAAATGTTGTTAATTAAAAAATAAATCTTAAAAAAATTGTTTTTGCCGCTGGAAATTGTAAACAAATCGCATGGCGCTGCCACACTTGCAGCAACAGGTGGATGCCGACAGCAACGGTGGCAACACCGCGACTATCGATACACGCAATTATCGATAGTTTGTCAACAATTGAACTCCACGTGCAAGGCGAATGTTTATGTGCGGCAAATGGAGCTTAAGAAAATGAAACCTCTGCTGGATACAGAAGCGGAATCCACAGATAATGTGAATGAAAACAAGCCGCGGAAGCGACGCAACCCATTCAACACGCAGCGCCTGAAGGAGGAAAAGGAGCGCAGGCAGAAGAAGCGGGCGCGTCTCATCGTGCGCAACATCAGCTACAAATCGACGGACGAGGCGCTGCGCGAGTATTTCGGGCAATGGGGCAAGCTGGAGGACGTGCACATCCTGAAGCGAGGCGACGGCAAACTCGTGGGCTGTGCGTTCGTGCAATACGAGACCATTAATCAGGCCACCAAGGCTATACTGCAGTCCAATGGCAAGGAGCTGCTCGGACGCAAAGTGTTTGTGGATTGGGCCATTGGCAAGGATGAATATGCAGCCAAGCACCCGAAAGATGAGCCAGAGGACAAGAAACCCAAGCTGGAGGTGAAGGAGGAGAGCGAGCAAGAAAATGGAGAAGAGACTAAAGGCAAGGAGGCCGCAGCAGAGGATGTAGAAGCAGCTGAGGAGGAAGACGATGAGGAGGAGGCTGAAGAGGAGCAGAGTGCGAACGAAGATGAAGAAGATAATGAAGACGACGATGATGATGAAGATGAAAAGGAAGACAAAAAGGATTTGAAATCGAAGCTGGAGCAGGTGAAGCGGGAGAAAACCATTTCGAATGATGTGCAACAAGGCTGCACAGTCTTCATCAAGAATGTGCCCTTCGACGCCGAGGATGCGGACTTGCGCAAGGTGTGCCGCAAGTTCGGCGTCGTGCAGTATGCAATCATTAACCGGCAAGCCGTGTCCGGCCACTCCAAGGGCACTGCCTTCGTCAAGTTCAAGGCCAAGGAGTCGGCTGATCTCTGCCTGCAGGCTGGCACCGAGTTCAAGCTAATGGACGAGGTGCTGGATCCACATCCGGCGCTGAGTCGCGACGAAATCAAGAGTAAACAAACGGAAAGCTCCAAGGAGGAAGCCAAGGATTCGCGCAATCTCTATCTGGCCAGGGAGGGTCTGATCATGGCCAATTCAAAGGCAGCCGAGGGCGTCTCCGCCTCCGACATGGCCAAGCGACACGAACTGGAGCAGGTGAAGACGCAGGTGCTCAAGAACTTGAATCGGTGAGTAGAGAAAACGTAATATAATCTTGAATCTTCTTTGACTTGCTTCCCCTTCCAGCTTTGTTTCCCGCAATCGTTTGTCCATCCACAATCTGCCCCTGAACTATGACAACGAGAAGCTCAAGCAAATGGCCCTCACCTACACGGGCTTTCGGCCGCACGAGTGTCGCGTGATGCGTGACCAGAAGGTTACCCCGGAGCACCCGGATGGAAAATCCAAGGGCTTCGGCTTCCTCTCCTTCGACACCCATCAGCGAGCTCTGGCTGCGCTGCGCAAGCTGAACAATAATCCCAACATCTTTGGCACGCAACACGTAGGTGAATCCTTCTTGTGCTCTTCGAGATCTACTCACACTCTTTCCTCACCTTTCAGCGTCCCATTGTCGCGTTCAGCATTGAGGATCGAGCGGTGCACAAAATCAAAGAGAAGCGCACCGAGCGCTCCAAGCAGAACAATCCTACATACAAATCGAAGCTGGAAAAGCTCAAGGAGAAGCGTGCACTGAAGCGCAAGGGTTTGAAGCCAACGCCAAAGATCGGGCCACAGGACGACAACAAGGTGAAGCTGCAGAAACACATCAAGAAACTGGAGGCGAGTCGAGCAGCCAAGGCCGAGGGCAAACAGCGGCAGCAGCAAAAGAAGATCAGCGATGTCGAAGGCGAATACGTGGGCACCGCTGCCAAGCCCGGCACCTCGCTGCGCATGCGCTCCAAGAAGAAGATCATGGAGCAGGCGCAGGAGCACATGAAGCGAGTGAAGACCGAGAAACGCAAGCAGAAAAACAAAAAGATACGCGAGACCCATCTGGCTGAGCGCAAGGCCAACAATCGACCCAAGCAAGGACGCAAAAAGGAAAAGGACGAGCTCAGGCCGCTAATCAACAAATACAAAAACATGATCAGTGGCAACGAAGGCGGCGGGGGCGTGACGGGCGACAAGGTGAAGAAACCCAAGCGCACCAAATGGTATGCGGATTAGGCACTATCAATGACTCTGTTAATGTATATAAGGAATAGTAAATGTTTAAGCGTAAAACAGTTATTTAACCCATGAGCGATTGAGATGGCAATGTTCAATGTTAAATAAATTTTAAAGCAAAGATTATTATATGGCGAAGGAGTTTTGAATGGATTAGGGATGAGATTTGGCTCAGCTATGCATGTTGGAATTATGCTAAGCAAAGGAATAGATATTAAATCTATCAAGGATAGACGAGGTATAGCTCGAATGGAATTAGCTGATGACAACTTGGCATCTCCTCTAAATCCCAATGGAGACCTGATTACAGCTTCCTCTATTATACACATAAGCACTATCAAGAGTGGAACACTTGCAGAATCCCTTAAACTCCATGAGGGACACGACGCAGCTCAGTTCTCAAAATCCTAATTCACTGATTAACAATAAACTTCACTGGGCTTACTAATGGAAACAAGATTTTATGCATGTTGTAAACTACAAGTTTGGCCAATGGCCCGCCCTAAGAATTTGACTAAGCCACAATGTTTACTCCAGCCAGTAGAAGCGCGAACCGTATTTGGCTGGTGGTGTTGGGTAATCCTCTGGCAGGCCGGGCGTAGCATCGGGATATGATTTCATGGGCTCTTTCTCGGGTGCCTTGCGTTCCGTTTGAATGACCTGCAACAAACAGTGAATGCCATTAATATTGTATTACCATAGCTACATCATGTCAGCTCACCTTGGCACGCGCAAAGTAGCCATAGGACGGACGATCCCAGTCAAAGTTATCCTTTACACACTTATCGAACACACCCTGGGTCTTGCGGCAGCTGCAAACAGAACATATGTGAGCATATATGCATGGTGAATCAATGCCAAATTAGTTACTTACTGACTGAAGGCCATGGTGCCGCTGCTCTTGTCCAGGCAAGTGGCGTACTGCATGAACTCCTCATGGCAGGTCTTCTTTACCTTGCGGAAGAAGTCTAAGGCGCAGCTGGTGACGGCGCGTCCCTCGCCCAAGCAGGCGCGCGGATCATCCAGCTCCTGGCGACAGAGCATGAACTCCTGCAAAAAACGTAAACAAAAACAATTGCCCCATTAGCTTTTGAGGTTAGGTTATATAACTGAGACTCGCAGCCGTTTAGCCGCAACATTTGCACTTTAACTAAATGAACGCGTGTAATGCATGTACTCAGCCATAGCTTTAAATATATAATAGTTCCGCTTTTAAGCGAAGTATACTCACATTATTGGCCCCTTCGCATTGCTTGCCCAAGTGAAAAGAACCAGCGCGCAGCGCAGCCGACGACAGATTCAGCTCCTGCACGTCCAGCTCTCCATCTTCGGGTAGTGTTGTTTTGCTTGTAATAACCATTGCTGTATGCTGGATGAACTGCCCGTTGCTCTAAAAGTGCAGCAAAGGCGTTTTAATTGCAAACAAATGCGTTTAATTGTTATTTTTACGTGTTCGAGTCACAAATCTCGTCTCCAGCAAAACAACAGCTGTTCACCGATTAACTATCGATGAGTATAACCGTTTGACGCAAGCGGCGCAGACAGATGCGATAGTTACAGTCGCGCAACTATCGATTGTAAAGCACATCGTGATGGGAATATTCAAATGAATATAATTATTTGCTAGACTCTTGAGGTTAGTCTTTTTTTATTGTTGATAATAATTATTGCTGTGATAATGCAGCTAATGTATTTAATGCATAAATATGTTAATTCGTTATGCGGTCTGTGGAAACAAAAGCAGCTGCTTTGCCTATGAACTATCGATTGGCATAACCGTTTGACGCTCGCAGCGCTGCCAACTTCGATAACACACGATACTCGACTATCGAATGTTGGGAAATTTGAAAAATTCAACAGCAAAAAACTATTTGTGTCGACGCCAGAAATATTTGAGACTCCAAATTGAAAACAATAGTCTGATAACATATAAATTTATTGCAGTCATGAACGCCCTCTTGTTGTTTCTCATGATATCCCTGCTGAGCGTGCCCTTCACATTGCAAGCGTCCATCGCAGTTGGTCACAAGGAAAAGGCGAGCTCAAAGGATGACAACGTAAAGGCGCTGGACTACCACAGCTCTGTGCAGGAGATTGTAAAGGATCTCAGAGATGCCTGGTCATCGCCATTGGAGTACTTAAAGAGACGGGGCTACCTGAGGACTCCACAGGATGCAACTGATATGCCAATGTCCACCGATATAAGCGGGAAGGAAGGATATAAGGACGACAAGAAGAATGTGGCACGGCGCTCCGGCGACGGCGACACGTCCAATGGCCTGACCCACCTGTTTCGCACGTTCTTCTCAACCAGCAATGACGTCAATGAATCTGATCAAATCAAACCCAAGCTGGGCGAGCCGTGGGACTTGAATGCACTAAGGAGCTCCGTGCAAAACGAAGCCGCCAGGTTCTACGCAAAGTTCTATGGCCGACACAGTAGACGAGGAGCGAAACTGGATGATGATGTGGGCACGGATATAGACAAGCCGGTGGCTCAGGAGAAGGACAAGGAGAATCAGTTGGAGAAGAAAGCCATAGCCGCCGTAGAAGTTGCCCACAAGCAGTCCTAGCTGAGGCAAGCTGCTGACCGTGCGGGATAAGTCCCTGCAGCAGATGTAGGAGCAACAAGAGGCTACAGATTAGGCCAATTCATTCACTTAGAGTTCAAGTTCAACTTTCATTTCATATCGACTCGGTTTCTATATATACATTTATATATATTATTTTGTTTATATATTATTTTTCGATTAATTTTAAATTTCAATTTGTTATTTGACGAGCCCTTCGAAACCAGACGAGTGCGAGTGAGCTGGAGCAATGTATGCAAATTCATTTGGTCATTGAGTTAATTAAATCATGAACAGAGATTAATTAAAACTCGTTTCCGATCGAAGCCAAAACCGGAGCCCGGAGCCGGCTATAAAAAGCAGCTGCCCGGCCGCTATTTGCCCAAGGCAAAAAGAGAACAAAACAAAGCAAAATAATGTCGAATCATGTGAGTAACGAGATGCGATTTGCTTTTGCGACTGACTCAACTGACTTGGCATCTATCTAGAAATTGCTGAACGGCTCGTGCATGCTGCTGCTGCTGCTGGTGCTCCTGGGCGCCGCCGCCGCCGCCGACGTGGAGCCCATCCTGATTAAGCACATCAATCAACAGAATCTGAATGGCGCCGGGCAATACAAGCACGAGATTGAGGTGGACAACGGCATCAGCACGTCCGCCCAGGGCGACGTGAACGGCGTCCAAGGCGAATACCTGCTGCCCGGCAAGGACGGCGAGCCGCCCATCCGCGTGACCTATACGGCCGATGCCAACGGCTTCCATCCACACATTAACTAAACTCGTCTTCTGCAACTTGTTTACGCGAAATAAAAAAAAAAAACGAATTCAAAACTCAAAACGAAATGTGATACAGTAGAGAGAGATAGAGAGAGGGAGCGGGAGAGAGAGAGGGAGTTGTAATTTATGAAGCTCATTACATTTGAGTTTAATAAACAGATCAGCTAAATATATATATATATATCGACAAATTCTGGTGGCCTATAAAAGGCTTTGGGCAAACGCAGTTGGAGCAGCAATTGAAACTCACAATTCAACATGTACAAACATGTAAGTAAGCACCTGTGTGCACACCTGTCCACACCTGTTCAGCTGTAGCTAACTGCCACGCCCACCCATCTGTCAGCTCTTCCTGATTGTCGCCGTGCTGGCTGCCGTCAGCTGGGCACGCGACGACGACGCGCACGCCAAGGCGAAGGAGGTGCACAAGGACGACGGCCATGGCAACTTCGCTTATAGCTACGATATAACGAACGGCATTGGCGCCCAGGAGGCGGGCGATGCCCACAATCATGTGCATGGCCAATATCACTTCACCTCCAAGGAGGGCGTGCCCATCACGGTGTCCTACACGGCCGACGAGAACGGCTATCATCCGCATGGCGACTCGCTGCCCACGCCGCCGCCCACGCCCGAAGCCATACTCAAGGCGCTGATCTACATCGAGGCGCATCCGCCCAAGGATGAGCCCAAGGTGCGTCCGCGCCCCCAGAAACAAGGTAAACATTAGGCATGCGTTCCGCTCTCTCCTCTCGACATTTCAATTGCAATTGGTTGCGTCCTTCCATCAGTTGGACATAAAAATAAAACTTTACGACGCAAGATTTTCCACAAATTTCTATCCAAAGTGGGCGAAAAAGATGAGAGGGGGTGTGGCACGGCGCGGCCTCGGCACGGCACGTGTCCCAACTCTTTCGCCGGGCAAGTACATAAAATACGCATTGTCATGTTATGCCAGGGGGGGCAGGAGGGACGGCCGGAAGGGATGGCCATTGTAAATGTTATATTTAAATGCGGCGAGTCCATTGTTCGATCTGAATGGAAGCCATTCGAGAACATGTTCCGGAAACGACAACTTAATGGAATATCTAAAAGTCCTTTTACAGCCATATGCAGACCACCACAGGCATTTCAATGGACCACACAGCTTATTCAGATCCCGCCAGCTGCCAAGACAGATCGGCACTTAACGGGGCTTCAATGGGAATTTTCTGTCTGCTTGAAATGCATGTGAGGGGGTGGAATGGAAGGGAGGGAGTAAAGGGACTTTAAGAGGAGTTAAATAGGTGAGATCCTTGATTAAATTGATATGTAAAGTATAGGAAGTTTCCTTAAGGAGAAAAAACATCTGAACGGAATGCCATTCAGATAGTGTATAAAGATAGATCCTTCTCTTCATTAAATGATACTTATTCTATAGGAAGTGTCTCTTAAAACTAATCTCTCAGGAAGGACCCATCCACCTTTACAATAGGGAATACCCTTACGCCTTAACGATCTTTTGAAGGATATTTTATAAAAGTAAATAACTTATTCATATACTTACCTAACTGAGATTTCCCATGTTAATCTCAGTGAACTGAGCTTCTTCTTCTTAGCTATTTATCCTTATATATAAAGGATATTCATCACATTCCCAATGATCCTTTCTTGACTCGTAGTAAGGTAGGGTCAACATTCAAGGCTATCCCGCTTTTCATCACGGAACTTCCTTTACTTTAAATGCAAAAAATATTTATAACAAAAGTTGCACTACAACTTGGAGGGACTGCGCGCCAATTCCATGTCCTGCGAGACGGGATTCACTAGCTTGCGCACGATATCGAATTTGGGATTGTTCTTATCGCGCACCAGATCGAAGATGACGCTCTCGCTGGTGGTAATCACACACCCAGCCTGCCTCAAGCGCTCCAAGGCCAAGTCACGATCCTGCTTGAGGCGCGAGCAACAGCAGTCGGCGACAATGTAGACATTGATGTCCTGCTCGCGCAGATCAATAGCTGTTTGCTCCACACAAATGTGGGACTGTAAGATAAAAGAGATTTAGTTACTCATAAATAACGGGAACTCAAGCAGTTTACCTCCAGTCCATAGAGCACCACATCCTGTGGCTTCTCGCCGAAAATGTCCTTGATAACGTTCTTCACCTGCGGCGTCATCATGCTAAAATAGGTCTTGCCCATCACAGCCTTTGCATGCGATATGTCCACATCGGCCACCGTCTTGCCCAGCTTCTCGGGATAGTGTTCCGTTACAATCAGCGGCACATCCAAAACTTTGCCCGCTTTCGTCTGCCAAAAACAATCGATCAATTATCGATAACAAACTTGGCTACAAAGTTCACAACTTACCAGCTTATCAACATTTTTGACCATATTGTCGAAGAGCGGCATGCTGGGTCGAAACTTCTCCTGTATATCGCAGAGCAGGAACAAAGTCTTCTTGGGGTTCAGGTGGCAGCGTCTGAAGGCCATTTTTGTTGCTGCTGTAAATTGGTGTTAATTAGACAAAATCAATAATTTGATAGTTATTTAACTATAGCTACAGCAGATAAGCACGCAATATATTAGCCTGTTGCTTATATATAATTCTGATATATATTAATACTTACTTGCCGCTTTTATTTCCTTATCAATTAATAAACCAATTGATTTGCGCTAGCGAGCACAAAGTTTCTCACTTAGCGATAGTCCAATTAGCACAGAACAGCTGTTGCTCCGCTGCGAAACGGTTAAGCAATATAGATAACATCACATATATTATCTTTACGAGCGAGTTGCCACATCGTTTATGAAAGCTGCATATGTTGATCACTCAGTGCGATATATTCATCGATTATTGCGCTCTGAAACGGTTAGAAATACTTGTTTAATAATTAAAGTCATATTTGCCGCCATAGTTACATTTTTGACGCCATAGTTACATTTAAAATAGTTATATAAAAGCTTATTATTAGCACTAAACTTAGCTGAATATACACTAGCTATTTTAAGCTTCCTTCTACACGAAACGGTTATAAATATGCCCGCCCCTGTTAACGGTTATTATAACAGCTTTTAAAAAAAAAAACTCCATCGAACTAACTTTCAATTTAAATGGATTAGAAAGCACTTAAGAAACAGTCGTTAATTAAAAGCAACAGAGTCGATTTATGCCGTGGCTCCAAGGGCACGCTCCACCCCCAGCTTGCGCCCACAAAAAAGTAAACAGCCAATAGACATAAAGTCAACATTTATCAACTGCTGCCGACTAATCTCAAATCCCAGACCCACTAGCTGCCATTTTGTGGCACTCAACTAGGGTCTTGAGCTCGGCCAAACCCCACGTGGCAATTAAACTAAATTGTGTGGACCCACCCAGACAAAACTGCGCTCACACACACACACCCATACACAGGTAGCAGATTTATATTCATAAGCTAGGCCAAAGCAGGCAAACAGCTGTGAGAGAGTTTGTAGATGGAGCTGGGGCTGGGACTGGGGCTGACTCTGGCTCTGCTGTGCTGGCATTTATAATTGAATTCCTTAATGTAGCCCCGCCCAGAGCATGGCATTATAGTAATGAAGCCACAGTCAATTTCAATAACGCAATCAAATGCGTGCAATTTCTGAAAACCACAAAATCCAATGCCAAAGCGAGCCAAAATGTCCAATTGACCAACGTCCGATGGCGCACGCATTGTTCGCATCCACGCCAAAGTGTGCTATATCCTTATCTCTTCTTTTTTTTTCGTTGGTTTCTGGCTAGCTTTGGCATGCCTGACACGTAGTTTTCTATGGCCGAGCGTTGGCTGGACCAACGCCAATGCCTTGATAATGGGGCAGGCCTTACTCCTCCCCCTTTTACTCTCATGCCCCATGCCCCACTGTCGCATGCATATTTCAGCAATTTACGCTACCTTTTTGCCCCCTTTTTCGTAACAGTCCTCGCTATGCTCTGCGTACATATTTTATGAGCCTCCAAAGTTGCGGGCGCTGCAATTTAAAAAAAAAGAAGGGTATATAGAGGGGGGGGGGGAGTGGGGGGAGATAGCTGCCTGAGTGTACCACTCAAAATCGTGTAAACCAAGGCTATTTCTCGGCTTTTGGCCAAGTTTCAGCTGGACTTCGTTATGGACACTTGACTTTTGTTGCTGCGTGGGCATTTTATACAATGCCCCACAAATGGGCTACGGTGGGACTGCACTATGATAGACTAGTTGGACGTTTATCTCTTTCTACATTGTCTTGTTAGAGAAATAGTTGGAGCTATCTAGGGAATTTCCCATTATTTTCAGTTGAACGATGTGTTTAAGTGGAAGTTAAATGTTGCAGAGAAATATTTCGGGATTTGCTGTAGTTTACTAGCAGAAATTTTAAGTCTCGTCTCTTGAAATATAGTACGGGTTGACTGCATTATAATGAACTGACAGATTTTTCATGGGGGACCAATTTTATCGTACAATATCAATCAAATCCTGTTGTTTCAGTAACATTCCTGCAGATCATAAGTGTAGTATTTTTTTGGTATTTTTATACTATAATATATATTAAATATTTTAAAAATTGGGGCTTGTATAAGTAATGTAATCTTTTCATTCATGTATCCATAAAATCCTGTAATTACCTATTTCTGAATGTAGTACTTTTTTTTGGTATTTTAATACCATACTATACTAATCTATACATCATATATAATTAAATATTTTAAAAAGTGGGGTTTGTATAAGCAATGCAGTGTTTTCATTCATGTATCCATAAAATCCTGTAATTACCTATTTCTGAATGTAGTATTTTTAGGTATTTTTAATACTACAAACTATGTATTAATACTAATACGTATAGTTAACAATTTTATGCAAGAGTTTTTATCAGCTATGTTATCTTTTTATCATATATAAATAAAACCCTTTGGGGACCAACTATAAATATATCATTGTTTGGTATTTTTTACTAAAAGCTATATTAAACATCCAACATCTAAACAAAAACATATAATCCATATAATTACAGTTTTTACTGACTATTTTCTAAAAACAATTTTGCCTTTTCACAATTCATTAATATTTTCCACATATTATAGCTAATATTTTGGTATTTTCTTGGTATTTTATATACTACCAAGCCATCTTAATTTCCTCTAGCTCGCCATCTCAGACGTTCGTTATTGCCACGTCGAGCTGTACGAGCAAACTACGCACAGCCAATACGCATTTCGATAGATATTTGACTATATATATGCACGTATGTATGTGTATATGTACGAGTGTGTGTGTGTGTATGTGTGTATAGCTGTATATCTGTATTCATAGCGCTGTGCGTTAGACGCAGCCATTTTGGCTTTTCAATTCCAACGCCATTTTCGCTTGAGCGAGCATCGAGTGTAATTTGCATTTTTTATTTGGTTTTATTGCGCGACGCTTTGGCTATTTTTAGCCAGCCAAGTCGGCCCTGAGACAGGTGATAATGCCAATAATAAGTGGAGGCAAAAGCGAAAGAGAAACAAGTGCAAGAAATGGCAGTTGAGTGCCGAAAAAGCCAGCGACAATTCATTTTGTGGCACGAATTTTCCAAATTTTCCGAATTTTCTTTTGGAAAAACAATTTGCGTAAAGTCACCGAATGTTTGTCTGCATGAAAGACACACACACAGACATATGTGCTCTGTCTCCCTCTCTCTCTTTCTCTCTCTGTTTCTTGTATTTTTATGTGATTTCTTCAGTCAGCCGAACTTTGCCAAATGGCAACTCTCTCGAGCAGCTCCAAAGGGGGGCGCAGCAAAGGGAGTTCAAATGGAAATTGTTATGGCATTTACAGCAGTCAAGTGTGCGTGTGTGTGTTTTGTGTATTTTGTTGCAATTTATTCAATGAAATGTAAATGCGACTCAATTGTAGTTTATTTTGTAGTAATTCTTGATTGCACAATAAGCAAAAGTCATTTAATTTCGATTGCGTTCGTTCAACATTTTCCCCATTTCGCCATTTTCAATTTGCATATGGCTCCAGGGGCTGGGCGTGGCCACCGCAGCAACTATTACCATCTATGACGCTGGCATATGCTGCCCCAACTCAACATGGAAATTCACTTTGTGCATGACTTTTCAGCCCCGCCGATGGATGTGTGCAAAAACTTTTGTTTTGACACAATAAATGTTGTATATGCCACATACACTATGCATAAGTATATAGACATATGTAGGTATATATATATATAATATATATGTATATATAAATATATCTGCATTGGCCACGTCAACCCCTTTTATTTGCACTGGGCAAAGCTGTGGCCCCTTTTCGCTTATCAACAGAACTGCTCTCGAAATTTCAACTGATATGCCAAACTACGCACATTACTCCTCGGCCACGCCCACCCGCCGCCTTCGATCAGCGCTGTATGAAGACCTGCTGGCATCTGTGTAGGCAGCGCCTCTCTCTCTATATAGCCATAGCTAATGCTTGTCACGTTTGCCTCAGCATTTGACAAGGCAAATTCGACAAGCGAAAAAGCGAAGTCAAAACAACAAAAAGTGCAAAACAAAGGAAAGAGCAAAGCGCATAGGGCGGCAGCTGCGACGGCTTGATATGCCCCAGGGGATACCCTGCACTGTAAGTGTAGGTTAATTAATTAGAAGAGAGATGAAAGTTTCTAATAGGAATATTATATATCTTTTTACTTAGGTAAGTCCCTTTCTATCCCTTATATTTTATATTTTATATTTAAAAATTTTTTTTTACTATATATTTTTTATTTTTTATTTTATATTTTATATTTTATATTTTATATTTTATATTTTATATTTTATATTTTATATTTTATATTTTATATTTTATATTTTATATTTTATATTTTATATTTTATATTTTATATTTTATATTTTATATTTTATATTTTATATTTTATATTTTATATTTTATATTTTATATTTTATATTTTATATTTTATATTTTATATTTTATATTTTATAATTTTATATTTTATATTTTATATTTTATATTTTATATTTTATATTTTATATTTTATATTTTATCTTTTATATTTTATCTTTTATATTTTATATTTTATATTTTATATTTTATATTTTATATTTTATATTTTATATTTTATATTTTATATTTTATATTTTATATTTTATATTTTATATTTTATATTTTATCTTTTATATTTTATCTTTTATCTTTTATATTTTATATTTTATATTTTATATTTTATATTTTATATTTTATATTTTATATTTTATATTTTATATTTTATATTTTATATTTTATATTTTATATTTTATATTTTATATTTTATATTTTATATTTTATATTTTATAATTTTATATTTTATATTTTATATTTTATATTTTATATTTTATATTTTATATTTTATATTTTATCTTTTATATTTTATCCCTTATATTTTATATTTTATATTTTATATTTTATATTTTATATTTTATATTTCATATTTTATATTTTATATTTTATATTTTATATTTTATATTTTATATTTTATATTTTATATTTTATCTTTTATATTTTATCTTTTATCTTTTATATTTTATATTTTATATTTTATATTTTATATTTTATATTTTATATTTTATAATTTTATATTTTATATTTTATATTTTATATTTTTTCTTTGATCATCCATCTTCCATCTTTAATCTTCCATCTTTCATCTTCCATCTTTCATTTTCCCTCCTCCATCTTTCATCTCCCATCTCCCATCCTAGCAACCCCTTCGGCCCATTGTAGTTCCAGGGTATTGCGTATAATAAAAATAAAAATGCACACATTAAAGCGAAAAGGGAGAGAACGGAACGAGCAAATGATTTTCACAGGTGAATTGGAAAGCGCGTAATGTTGTAATGCTGTAATGTTTGACTTGCCGGCGGGCACGTGCTTCAGCCCCACTGCCAGAGCCCCCCCACACACACACACAGACAGAGCGGGAGCTCACATGTCGCAGTCGAGTCAAGTCAAGCAAAGCGGCAGCTGGGGAAAAAAGAACAAACTCGGGGCGAGTCGAAGCGAGGCGACGCTTGGCGACGAGTGGGGCGAGTTGGGGCCAAAAGTCGCGCTGTCGACGCTGGCACACGTGGCGTATGCGTAACGCGACGCGCCACTTTTGCAAATTGGATGAAAATCTTTGGCTTTTCAGCGGCGACGTCAAAGGTTACGAATTGCGTGGATGCATTCGCCTGTAAATTGACATGTTTTGATGCTACCAGACGAACCCCCAACCCCCACACGGCTACAGTTTAGCTCAAAGTGTGAACTGGGCTGCAATTTTTGATTTGTCGCAGTTTTTCGCATCGCTCACACATGAAATGTTGCCCCAGACTCATTCGTCATGTGGCAAAAAGAAAAATAAAAGAGAAAAACCCAAAAAGGACTTGCAACATAAAACTAAGGCCAGACCGGGCCGGGTCGGGCCAGCAGCTCAAGTGGAAGTTACAAAGAGTGGAGTGGAGAGGGAGAGAGAGAGGGGGCGTGGCAGCAAGGACCTTGCACAAGTTTTTATTTTACTCCTTTTTCTTTTTTGTATAAGTTTTGGATTATGTTGTAAACTTTTCAGTTGCGTAGCTCGCAGAAGAAATAAAACAAATTCGAGTCTCAAGTTGCCCTGGAAATTTATAAGTCTTGAGCGTGGGCGGGGGCGGGGGCTTGTTCCTGGGCTTACCTTAAATAAACTACTTCCCATATGCTACAACAAGACGGAAAACCTACCAAATACATATATCTTAACACGGCTCACAGACAGGTCGTCGTCGTCGTAACTCTTGACAGCAGCTGCTGCTCGTTTTTTATGGCCACGGCGAGGCAGCGCCGAGACACGCTTAAAAAGCAGAACTAAAATTTAAAGCGCTTCGGAGTGCCAACTGGCAAATTGCTAGTTTCAAATTGCAATGCGAGTGGCGGGGGCTCAGCGAATGATACACTGCGAGAAAAAGCTAAGGAGCGAGCTGAAATGCGAGCCGAGGTGGGGGCGAAAGTGTAGCAGAAACTGAGCCGAGTTGAGTTGAGGCTGGGCAAGGCCAATGGGAAAGGCAAATTGAAAGTATTTTATGAAAATTAGCCGAGGAGTAAGGGAAAGAAATTGAAATGAAAAGAGAAGGAAATTTATGGATGCATATGATGAATGAGTATAAATGGGATGTATGTATAATGGACATATGGAAGGACATGCATAGATAGAGAGGAGAAGAGAGGGGAGAGAGGGGAGAGAGGGAAGAAGCTGAAAAGGCAAATGAGAAAGACTCTTGAAGCTATAATTTGTCTCTCTTATCTTGGAGAGCAGCTATGCTGCAAAAGGAAGGAAAATAATATATGGCAAAGAATAGATTGCATATATGTGGTGCTTATAGACACTATTTAGATATTACTACACATCCTACAAATATTATAGATACTATAAATTCAATATATATAAATCTGTAGTATCTATATATACTGTATCTTTTTCTAATACAGATCCTAGAGACACTAGTAGCACTATAGACAGACCCTTTAGATACAATAGTACGTTGTATATATATATATATATATATAACGTACTATTGTATCTAAAGGGTCTGTCTATATATATATATATATATATATATATTCTGTAGAATAAATAATATCTATAGCATCCGTAAGATACACTATAGTTCTGTGAGTATCTAAAGTATATATATTATTCATATTCTATCTATAGTAAATTAAAATATATTAAAATAAAATTAATGGAAAGCTGGAAAATGTGTATCTATTTATGCATATATTTTTCTGTGAATTGCATTTCTGAAGGTTGTATCTATATTTTCTGTATATGTAATATATTATAATATATATGTATATTTTTATTATATATTTCTAAATTTATTTTATGACCCAAAAAGGAAATTGAATATGTTATTTAAAGAGTGAGATTAAGAGAGCTGAACATAAAAATGATTGAATTCAATGCAGTTCAAAAGGTTCCTTCTACAAAAACAGGAAAATAAAATTTCTCATAGTATACTCCTTTTCTACAGAATTTTATTTATTTCACTCAAGAATTTTCAATTCACACAAAGAATTTTCAATATAAAACCCCATTTCGTATGCACACATTTCAATACACAATCTTTTCGCCCAGTGTAGCTGGCTAAACCTGCAGAGTGCTTTGTATTGCAACTCATTGAGGTTCATTGAACCAAATTGCTGAGCGTATTTCCGTGTTTGTGTTTGACTCTGAGGCTGAGGCTGCTTAGCAGCAGCAGCAGCAAATAAACTTTTGTTGCTGTTGTTGTTGCTGCTGCTGCTGCTTCTGTTGACATGCTGCAGCACTTTGAGTGGCTGCCCAGAGACTCGGGCGCCCAGCATAAATGTGCACATAATTATCCTTTGAATGCGCTCAGGCATGCAGCCAAGCGTGTCTCTGTGTGGGTGTATCTCTGTGTGTGTGTGTGTGAGACACACTGTCACCTAGACTCAGAAGGTGGGCGTGGCTGACAGCTGATGCGCTTCAGCAAACAGACAAACAGAGCTGAGATGAGGTCTGAGTCGCCTGTTTGAGCTAACTTTAAGATCAAAGCAACAACATCCTTGGCTACCTTTTAAAGGTAAATCTGCGTCTTAATTAATGTATAATGCATAATTAAAAATAAAAAAGCAAAACAGCAAAACAACAAACAACGCCAAAGGTACGCGCCAAAAGCAAAGTCCAAACAAAAACTTTGCTAAAAATATTATCAAAAAAAAAAAGCTGGAAAAAATTAAGAAAATATGAAAAAAAAAGGTACTCGAAAAAGTTGCTCACATTTTACTTTTTCTGCAAGTCTAAAACAGACGCCCCAAAGGCCTAAGACCAAAGGCCACAAAAGTGCCAAACGCAAAGGCAAACAATGCCAACTGTTAGGGCGAGAGGGAGGGAGAGACAGAAAGAGAGAGAGAGAGGTGGAGAGAGGGGGAGAGGGAGAGTGTTGGGTGGCTGTCGGCGTAGGCGTTGCTCGTATTATTTGAAGTTGACACTGCGCCACCTACGCGACGCGACGTGCTGCCGACATGGCCACGCCCACAAATTGGCGCCAACTTTTAATTATTCCATCATATTCATAAACTTTTTTGCTCAACTGTGTGTGTGCGAGTGAGGGGCGGGGCTGGGTAGGCGGGACAAGCAGCCGCTCATTATGTGCGTCACACACTCGAGCTGCAGGCGGCTGGCAGGCGCACCAAGTGTGGGCGTGGCTGTGGCTGAACTAAACGACAAGCTGCTTATTGTTGAGACGCACGTTGTTGTTGTTGTTGTTGTTATTGTTGTTGCTCTCTTGTTTTATATACCCTGTGATCTGAGGCAAGGTGAGCAAAGGAATGTCATTCCATAAAAGGGAAATATTTAATAAAATATCCCCACAAGATGCAAGTCTGTATAACACTTAAAGCCAAGCAGCGTCAAGTCAGTATAACAGTTTAAGCAAAACAATATCAGTATAACAGCTAGCTCAAAAGGATATTTAATATAAAATTTCCCCTGCCACAGGGTAGCATGGGAGCAAATACCTTTTCACTTTTGCCATTCCCACTCATTCACAATTGTCGCTGTTGTTGTTGTTGTCCTGCCTGCCTTTGTTTTTGGTGTAATGCCAACAATGGCGTCTTCAGGACGTCGCCTTCTCAAACACTTCTGCGGCGTCTGGCGGCGTCTTACACACAGCGAATCCTAAAGGAAGGCAGCGGGCCAGGGCCAGAGGGCAGCAGGCGTTACTCCATAAAAATGAACAACAGCCTTTTTATTGTCGAACAATGAACAAGCAGCGCTCCAGCTTTTGGCCTTTCTCAACACGCTGTTGTTGTTGTTGTTGTTGTCATCGACAACAGCATTTAATGAGGCTGTCGCCTTATTGTGTTCAATTGTGCTTGGGCAGCCCTAAGAATTTCTAATATTAAGCACTAGCCGGGCGAGGAATGGGCAAAAGTCTTGGAGTCGAGCAACATGATTTGACATTTTCTAGCGCGTAACTTTCTAAACGAATGCATATTTAATAGCCAAGTAGAACACAAAAGCGCACTGTAAGTTTCAAGCACTGAGCACAAGCACAATTGCATACTAGAGTGAAATTTGTCGTATCATTTAATTAAAGGAGAATGAACACTAAATGCTTCATTGTGAATGCATGCCTATAATGGGCGATTGTGACTGCAGGCGTTGACAGCTGGCCAGATCGCTGAAAATTATGATTGTTCGTTAAGTTATTTGACGAAGATGCAATTGCTAACAAGTAAGAAAACTCTAGTCGGGCGTGACCGACTAGGGGATACCCTAAGCCCCGTCGAATCTGTGTTTTTCATCGAATTTGGGGGAATTTGGGGCCGGTATCCAAAATATAACAAAATTCAAAATTCCATAAAATACATATAAAGCTAAATATAAAATTTGGTGTCTCTAGCTTAAAAGATTGGCGAGATATAATTTTTTCGATTTTGTTTTTAATCGATAACAATTAATTGGGGATAGTTATCGATTTTTTAAAACAAACTCGATCTGCGCGTGCTATACACGGACCTACAAAAAAATTTCAAGTCTCTAGCTCTTATGGGGGCTGAAATCGGCGCGTTTAAACATACGGACAGACGGACGGACGGACGGACAGACGGACAGACGGACATGGCCCAATCGATTTCTCTTGTCGTCCTGATCAAGAATATATATACTTTATGGGGTCTGCCACGCCTCCTTCTGCCTGTTACATACATCCAACAAAAACATTATACCCTGATTTCCCATTTTCAATGGGCTCAGGGTATAAAAATCCATTGTGAGTGCAATCGCAGCCAGCTGGCCAGATCGCTGCATTGTTCGTTAAGTTTTCTAAGACAGGCAAATAACAGCTAACCAGATCGCTTAAAACTACAATTGTTCGTTAGGTTTTATAATATAGGCATGTTATTTGAGAAATATACAATTGTAAATACATAGAAGTAGTCTTTAAGACTGCTGACGCTCACAGTAGACGAGAGTAATGCGAGGCAAAGCCTTATAATTCGCGCAAATAAATGCATTCTCACTGGTCAAAGGAATATATTTCGCTTCTAGAACAAGCGTCGCTCGTACAACACTCATGCGAGCCAATTTGTCAACTGTCGAATAAGATCAAAATTGCAGTTAACGCTTGCATAAGTGCATTTAAAGCCAATTTGAGCTGCCAATTAAGCCAGCTGACTGTGAAGGGCAAAAATGCAGTCTCAAAGGCGACTGTTAACTGAACCAAAGTCTCTAGCTGAACTAATCAAATGACATTCACGGTGGAATGAGAGCAAGAGAGCGAGAGAGAGGGAGAGAGCGAGGGTGGAGGAGTGAGCGAGAGAGCTGCAGCTGAACGATACTCAACGTTGACACTTAAAGCCGACAAGCAAAGCGCGTCGCAAAGCTGCAGCTGCAACTGTTCCCATTAGCAGCAGCAGCAGCAGCGGCAGCGGCAGCTGGAGCTGGATGTGGATGCGACTCTTCTGAATGTAGGCTTTAGGCTGGACCTGCACTTTGCGTGAGTGGCACACGTTTTGTCAAGCCTACAGCAACAGCAGCAATGGCAGTTAAAGCGGCACACGCGACGTATACGTAATATTGAATTGGGCGAACGAGTGGAGAGAGAGACGGGGTGGGGTGGGGCGCAGAGAGCGAATGCGAAAGCGCCTGAATGTGCATAGTTAGTGATAAACTGCTTTGGCACGGAAATGGCCCTGGAAATAGAAATGATGTCGAGTGTGTGCTCGTGTGCATAAAAAGGCCAATTAGAAGACAGATTCAGATACAGATTTCAGAGGCGATGCACAGCCGGATGCAGTGGCAACTGCAGCTGCACAGCAGCAGCAACTGCACAGCGACTGCAACTGCAGCTGCCGGCGGTGCACAGGCGGTGTGTGTGTGTGTGGGCGTGGCAGCTAACTGACAAATATGCCAGATTAACGAGGAATTTAAGGCAGCTTAAAGACTGGCTATAAAGTGAAACGAATCGAGTGAGGCGAGATATACTCTAGAAGTTTGTTTTATATACATATATACCCTGGATTTTAGTGTTTATGCTGGGTACTTTTAAGTCAGTATGTATAATATATACATATGTAGTATTTAAATGCTGTTTGGTGTTAATGCTCAGTATATGGAAGTCAGCTACTCCTCTCAGCCTTGCATTTCTTAAACTTAGAAACAGCTAAGCATATTATATATGCGTTTGTTAGATTTATACAGGGTACATGTGCAGTCAATCACATCGTTTTAGCAAAATTTCAAAGATGTAATACTTAAAACTATTCAATAATTGATAATTTATGATTTAAGTCTTAGTCTAACACCCAATTACAAGGTATATGCTAGTCAGGCACTCTTGACCGTATTCAGTTTTTCATTTTATAGGCATAGAGGGCAACAAATATGATTATATGATGCCTAAGTATGACATATATATGTTTGGCTCCATCTTATATCTAATTACAGGGTATCTATCAGTCAACAGCCTACTAGCTACCTACAGCTTGAGCAGATCAGAATATTAGAGAAGTAAATAGACTCATAAAATAAAATACAATAACTACTATATATCCCATACCACAACCAACATAAGTTTCTACAGGGTATCTGCTAGTGCATACAGTATTGCTCGAAGCGCCAGCTAATTGTGCCATAGGCTCTTTTCATACATTTATGTTAGCATATATTTTTTCCGCTTCCGCCTGAAATGAGATGCTTGCAGGGCAACTTTAAATTAACTTTGCTCACGGGGAAATGAAATAAGTTACAAGCTCGTATATTTGAAGTGGGCTTCGCAGACAAATACACACACACACACGGGCACACACACACAGACTCCCTCACACACTCACTGAGCAATAGATAGCCTGCGCCTCGCATAATCAAGAAGTTTTAAATGCATCATAAAAAACTTTTGCCATGTGCAATTTGAGAACTTGTTTTTTAGGCTTCGCCTACATTTATGATGTATGTGCGCGCCACGCCTACCGCCCACCGCCCATCACTCACACATATTTATGAGTGTGTATATGACGGGGAGCGAACACTCTTAGCTGTCAGGTGCCAAAGCAAACAAACTAAACTGAAGCCAGCAAACACAGCGGGAGAGATACGCGCACATATCTGTCGACCAAAATAAAAAGACGAAGCGACAATAAAGTAGGCAAGTATGTAATAGAAATAAGCTAAAAAGTAGAGAGTAGTCGACTTGTAGATACCCAGCAGCAAAGTGTAAATTGAGTATATTTGAAAGTTGAGTGAGATTTAAAACATTTAATTTGATAGCTTATATAGATTCCTTAAGAGATGAAGGATGGATAGATGTAAAGCATTGTATTTGCAGTACTTCAAAGCGCTTTTAAGATAACAGGATCGGAGCCAACTTTTGTTCAAAATGAGTCCAACAATTTGCGAATACAAAAAGATAGGAAGAGGAAATATTATTACTAATATTAATTTTTTGATTGATTCTAGACTAAGTTCAATTATTGGCAGAGATTGCATAAGCAGTTCATTAAAGAAACATTTAGAACAAAGGTTCAAACTCAAGCTTCCTCATTAGCAAACTTATTGGAGCTTAGAGAAAATTGAGATATTGCTAAAATTCGTAGAAAAATGACAAGACAAGACAAGAAAACATAGAAGCCTACTCCTCCTAGGTCAACTTTTAGAACTAAATGTTTAGCTTTGCAACATTTTAAAGCTGATTTATTATAGATAAAAGAAAGAAGAAAACCAATGCTTGATAGACTAAGCTCACTGATTGGCATTGATTGCTTATAATGGCCTTACAAAAAACTGTACAAAGGTTCGACACTTCAAAACTTAATACAGAATTAGCACCAAAGAACCTTATCTCTAAGCGCTTCAAACTACTCAACTATCTGCTTAATAAGCTTTGAAGCCCGATAGCTTGTCCCTGCCCTTGATCAGCTATGCCCAGTTCTTTTTATGTTCATGTGGTATACAAAGCGTAAAAATATTTATAGCCGCCTAAATGGTCGGCTGACTTTCAATAAGCCAACTGCATGCATAAATCAGGCACAGGTACAGCGGCAATACACCTGTCTCCAGCCGCCAGTCGCAGCTCAGCGCATTTAGAGCCCACAAAAGTTGCCTAATGTGTTTCTTCTTTTTTTTTCCCACTCGCCGTTTTGTTGTCGTCGTCGCTGTGTCCTTGGTCCTTGAACTTGTGCTCAAGTGCTCGCAGATAGTCGCGTGTGCATTATACGTGATACATAATACATTATACGGCGCAGACAGAGAGACGGACAGAAATCTCAGCTTTGCTTTCAAACGAATTTCAGGTACATAAATTATCAGTAAGTTGACTGCTCCATGTTATTTTTATTGACAGTTTCAGGCTTTACGAGCGGCACATAGATCAACTGAGGACATGAGTTAGCTCGAGTCTGTTTGAGTCCTCTTCATGCTCTGTCTCAGCAGCTGTCGCTGTCTCTATCTCCCTCTCTCTCTCTCTCTCTCTCTCTTCCTCTCGCTGTCAAAGTTCAGAGTTGTGTGTTCGGTTTTATGTGGCCTATTGATAAGATTTGTGGCTGCAAAATTAAATGCAGCTAACCAGAAAGCACATACATTTTCAATTATATAAAAAGAGACAGAGAATGAGAGTGAGACAGAGAGAGAGAGAGAGAAAGTCTTGCGCCTCTGGTCATAAATACAATTAAATTCTCAAGTGCATTGCTTTCGGGCTGACATTTAAATTAAGTCTCGGCACGATTTTATTGCTTCATATTCATTAAATATGTGAGAACGTCACAAATGACAGCAGCTAAAGAACTTATTCAAATTTTATATTTCAATTTGTCGCACAGCAAAGTCTAAAAGTTCGGCAAGTCTAAAGCAGATGAACAAATTATTGAAATGTCGCAAAAAGTTTGAGCTGCGAAGGTATAAAAATATATAAAAATAAATTGAATAAAAATTGTCTTAAAATTGTTTTAGCTGTGCTTGAAAGTCTCAATCATATCAGTTGAAAAAAAAAACGTTAATATAAGCTTAGTTTATTTTTAGTATTTTTTTAGCCGATTTGTAGCTATTAGTTAATGTTCCAATTATGTTAGTTAATAACCCAGAGAGGATTTAAGCATAAGGTTTTTTTTAGTCCCAGCTATATTAGCTTAAAAATAATTGAATTATTAAGTTTTTTTTTTTCAGATTTTGGTTGTACGTAAGTAAATCAATTATACTACTTGGAAAACTCTAAAGCAGACTAGCTTTAAGTTTCTTTTAAAGTAAGTTAAAGTCAATTTTCAACGAATGTTCTAAATACTTTTATAAAAATTTGTTTAATCCAAAGTCTAAGGCCAACTTTTAATATTAGCCGTAAAGTAACTTTAATGTCTTCGATAAATTTGTTTCAATAATGAAAAAAAAGGTGTAAAATAAAACAAAATAAAATAAAATAAAATTTATTTATATATATATTTATAGGCTTTAGCTACCAAGCATTTAAACTAACTTAATTTGTTTCAATAATTTGTTTCAATAATGAAAAAAAAAGGTGTAAAATAAAACAAAATAAAATAAAAAACATATATTTATATATATATTTATAGGCTTTAGCTAGTAAACATTTTAACTAACTTAATTCACAGAAAAACAAACTCTATATTTCAATTACCCCTAATTTCATTACACATTTTCCATTCAACTAGCTTTCTCGCTTAAATTGAACTCTCTCTCTCTCTCTCTTTCTCTCTCTCTCTCTCTCTTCTCCTTTTCAGCTCGTGTCATTGGTAGCACATAAGATGTATATTGATGGCACAGACAACAAGTGTTGTCTGCCTCACAGCCCGCAGCCTGCCTCAGAGTGTCTGAGTGTGTGTGAGTGTGTGTGTGCCTGTGCTCATGGCACGCTGTCAAGTGAGCTTAGCGTTGTCAATTACACACATCGTCTGGCCGAGTGACCGAGCCGGGGGCTAAGAGCCTGCGGCTGAAGTGATTCCCAAAGGCAGCTGCAACGCTTGTTCTTACACTTTGATGGGCAACTGTCAGAATCTGAGCACATAATTCAATTAGACTGCACTTATCAGAGCAGCAGCTCGTCGGCTCGCTCGCTCGCTCGCCTACTCTATATGGATGTCAACTGGAATGCATTGTTTCAATTCTTTCATAGAAGATGGCAGAGATGATAAAGTCAGGATGGATGGCTGGGCTGGGCTGGGCTGGTTGGCTGACTGGAAAAGTAGAGCTGCCCATGGCAATTGACCCACTTAATGCTGGCAGCGTCTGACAGCTTCAATTGTTTGGCGTTGGCGCCACTTTCATTTACCTAATTAAGCGCCCGTCTGCAGCGCCCCACCCCGCCCCAGCACCCCCCAAAAAACACTAAGATAAATGAAAAATTAATTCATTTGCAGCGACAACGGCACGAGCGTTGCCAACGGCATGCAAACGACCAGATACAAGATACAAGCGACGAGATACAAAATACAGAGTGCACTGATGTCATCCGAGCCAAAAACCAAGTTAACTTGGTCACCCCCACACACACACACACGCCCACACGCCCACCTCGGCCCCCTCGTCGTTAGCGGTAATTCAATTCCTTGGCATAAGTGCAACTGATGCATGCCCCAGGCATTACATTTAATTGCCTTTCACGGAGGCTGCTAGAAAATACGATCAGAGCTGAGCGAGGGCCGCCTGCCGGCAGCTACAATTTCAGCTTGCTCTGTGCATTTAACCCAGTTAGTTGGCCTGGCTCTCGCATTTGTAGTTACTGCTCTGCATAGACTCACAATTCAGTTACCCAAAAAAGGTGCGCTGGGCCAATTTGCATTTTGGCTTTGGCCAATTTTACAATTTCACTTGCATTTTTAATGCAATTTCAGTCGGATGAGCTAGGAGCAGGACGAAATTGCATAATTAGCTAGGCAATTATTAATTGTTCTCCTTAAGGGGGTGTAATAATTAACTGATTGTGTGTATATATGTTAATTACTTTTAAATATGAATTGGCCTTTCTGAACTTCTTCATGACACTTTTTATGCTATTTTGAGTGTTATTTATATTTCCCTATATTTTGCATAACATATTCAGTTTATAGATCTTGGAGCTGACTATAATTTAATAGTTTAATTATTTAAGAATTAAATTTAATAATTAAATTATTCATTTTTGAAATTTCCCAGATATTATTTTCATATAAAATATAAAAAAAACCCTTGGTTTATTTATATCTCTTTGTCAAGCTACATAAATGTAATTAATTTTGTTGATTTTAAATTAAATTTCCCCATATTTTAAATTTTATTTTCCCTATATTTAAAATATAAAATTTCCCTGTTTTTTTTTATATCAAGTGATAAGTATTCCTATCTCTTTGTCAAGCTGTATAAATGTTGTTAATTTTATTTATTTTCAATTTAATTGCCTTATTTTATAAGCTTTCTTGTCTCTAAAGTTACATTTCCCTATATTTTGAATTTGATTTTCCCTATATTTAAAATATAAAATTTCCCTATATTTTAAATTGAATTTTCCTGTGGTTTTTTTAATTTAATTTGGCTATGTTTCTCAAATTAAATTCCCTTATATATCCCCCTATTTATATTGTATTCCTACATTTATTCTCCCCTTTTTCAATTGAATTTTCTTATATTTTAAATATAGTTTCATGTTTGAATTTAATTTCCCGTTGCCTTAACTTAAATTGAACCAAGTACATTAATTAAATACTTAACACTAAATCCCTCGCCTAGCATAATCTAAAGCCATTTACAGCAACAGTCGTGCAATGTCTATATATACTCACCCATTGTTATATACTAAGTTGACTAAAAGTAGTTATCAAATCGACATTTCAACTGAATTAATAACTTAATATAACTAGTTTATGGCAAATGCCTCATAATTTGTTCATTAGCCTAACGATCTCCTAATGTCAGCTCTTTCAGCTGGCCATAGCTTTATAAGTAATGGGCTTTTGTTTATGTCTCCATGTTGAGTTATTTATGTGTGTCGAGCTACTCTAGGCTAGTGCTTGGAGTTAAGCATCAGCAACACAAGTTTTACGATCCAATCAAGTGTGCACATAAAAATAAACGCTGCCCCAGCGAAAAAGGACAACAACTCTAACGGCGAGTGGGGAAAGGGGGAAGAGAGAACTCTTAAATCGTAACTACAACACACAACAAACACATAAAAGTAAAGCAAAAGCAGCGCAATAAAACTGCGAACTGAGAAACAAACAAAAAATATATATATGCTATATATATATGGGAATATATGTATATAGGGGGAAAAGCTGTACATAAACCAGATGAGTGTCACTCGCCTTGGTGTTAGACTCGAGCAGCGCCAGCCTCACGTTCTACGATCCAATTTTTCGACTCCTGTCGCTGGCTAATGGTCAAGTCGAGGAGGGAGAGAGAGAGGGGTGGGGGGAGGCGAGCGTGCCCCAAGCGCACTTGAAAGGGTGTGAAAACTTTAGCTAAAACACAAAGCATACACACACCAATACACACACTCACTCGCGTCTTATTAGATTTTCATGTGTGTTTTGTCAGGCTGAACGTGAAGTGCAGGCTGAGCACTTGTTAGACACACTTACCCAACCACACACACACAGACAGAGCTGCAGCCGGCTAGGCCTTAACAACTTCATTAAGCTGCCACACACACACACACACACACGTCACGCTAATCTGTTGGTAGCGTTTTGGCAGCTGCTAAACTCAACTGTGAAGTACATTAATTTCAAGCTTAGCAAAAGGCCAAAGGCAATAAATCTTGCCCGCCAGGACATGCGCATTGCACACACACACACACACATAGACACACAGACAGACAGAGACAGAGACACTCAGAGCAATGGCTTTGACAGCTGCTGCGACTAATAAGCGGGGAATGCAGCGCCAAACAGCAGACAGCAAACATTTATGAACTGCTAAACCGAACTAATTGAAGCTTAATCAAAGCAGCAGCAGCAGCAGCAGCAACTTGCAACGAAATTAATTAGTGCAGCTGAGCACAAAAAAGGATTTGCCAATAAAATTGAGACAGAGAGAGAGAGTGAGAGAGGGGGGGAGGAAATAAAAGGACAAATAACAACACAAAAAACAAATCAAATTACAGCAGCAGCAGCAGCAACAACTGAAACCAAATGAAATGCAACTCGCAGCGCAACTTTTTGGGCCAAGCCAGAGAGTTTTGCTGCTGTCCACAAGTGAAAAACAACAGAAACAAGCTGCAAAAGCTGACAGAGAGGGAAAGAGACGAACAAAATGGGAGAAAGAGAGAGAGGGGGGAGCTGAGGCAGACAGAGCGTGGTTAAGGACGTTGGGCGGTGGGGCGTGCCGCGTGACGTTTGCAAATGAAACTGAATTTTCATCTTTTTTGGAGCAAACGTGAAGGCATGAAGCATGGACCAAAACAGACAGACGAGACGAGCCAGGACAGACGGGACAGCCAGGACGGACGAGACGGCGGGAGAGTGGGCGAGTGGGGCAAGGACTACAAATGTTGTTGTTAAGCAAATTGCCTTTCATGTGAGAAATTGCAATAAGCAACAAAATAACACGAGGGGAAAAGCAAATGAAAGGCAATGCATGGCTAGGAGATACCCTGTAAAAGTGTAAGAAATAAATTAAAGGCACTCAATAACTAGGAAAGGCACTGAATGACTAGGAAATGCCCTGGGAATGTGTAAAGCGGAAATAATATAAGGGGAAGCTGATAAAATATATCAAATAAAATAATTATTGCTTTACAGGGTATCATGACGTCAGGCATTGATAATACTTGTGCTTGTGCAAATATATTTATATTTAACTTGCAAAACTCCATTAATTTTTCACATTTTCAATCTATAATATTTACAGGGCGATAATTCCAAACAGTTTTTAAAGGGTATTCCAAAATATATATAAATTTGAAAAAATAAAAAGAGCGTACAAGGTATTAAGTTTAATATACAATAACAATATTTGATTTTATTGAGTATTTAATAGTTACTTCAATATTATTAGGAGTTTCTTTTAAATGTATAAGAAAT
Source organism: Drosophila pegasa (assembly GCA_035046225.1). Classification (NCBI taxonomy): domain Eukaryota; kingdom Metazoa; phylum Arthropoda; class Insecta; order Diptera; family Drosophilidae; genus Drosophila; species Drosophila pegasa. The sequence continues at coordinate 4,376,255 of JAWNOD010000076.1, read as the reverse complement.
TACAGGGTATAGTTTACCCTAAGCCTAAATTCCAGACAACAATAATATTAATTTTTATTAATATCTATTTTTCACACCACAAACGAAGCAAACGACGACAAGCTAACCCTTAACACTCCCAATCATTTACAGGGCATCAAAAAGTTGCATGTTTCAAGCACTTTGCACTTTACACTTTACACTTATTGAGAGCAATTCAATTTGTGCAAAGTTGTTTTTTCTATTTGCCTAACTTGCTAGTCATCAATAAACGATTAGTTAAATGCCAGCACTTGTCCTCTCCATTCTGATTTCAACGCATGCCACACGACGTATACGTAATATTTGGATATCAAAATATTACACATACGCACAGTTGTCGAGGAGTTGAACTAGTTGTTGAGTAAGCCTTTGTTGAGCCCTTTATAAGTTGGGCTAAAGACATGCATGCACATTGAGAGAGAGAGAGAGAGAGTGAGGTAGTGTGTGCGCGGCTTTATTTGCATTTAAATAATACCGCAAAGCTGTCAAAGGCTTGCCAATTTCATTACGCTCCGGGCACACGCAACGCACTTTGTGCGCCATGCTTAGCTCCACTTAATAAATACATAATATAATATATTTATATGCATGTATTTATTATGTACATAAGCTTTTTCTTGGGAAATCGAGCACAAAGGCATAAATAACTAAGGACCTCAGGCTTTGCAAGTGCCTAGTCACATTTGATTGATTGAAATGTGGGGTTAAATAATGAGCATGGAAAGCAATTGAGTGGGTAAATATAGATATAGCTGTAGAATATTTGAAGTAAATATATTATATGATTTACTTTTCAGTTTGTATGTGTATATAATAGAGTCTTAATCAAGCTGAACAAATATAACAATCCAATATAAATTCAAGTAAATATTTATTAGTCAACTCATATTTGTTTTCAATCTTCCAATTTCTACCGTTTCTGAATCTATACAACTTCATTTTGGTCAATGAAAGGACACAGGACATCAACATCATTGCGTCTCATTATCATCTCCCCATTATAATTTCTCTAATTATAATGAACTCAGTTTTATCATACAGCTTAGCTTAGCTCAACTTTATAAGCTTCTAGCTTTATTTGGAATAGATTAAAAATACATCAATAAATCACATGTAAAAGTTTCCAAAAACTTTTGCTATAGATTTACTAAAAACTATTACCAGGCGATGATTAAGTGGAAGTTCATAGAAAAGTCTGCTGTTAATAGCCGTGGCAGGTGCTTGAAATAGATATATAGCAAAGCTGTTCAGCATTATCAAAAGAGAGTATCTTATCAATGACAATATCAGTGTTAGATATAGTCTTGTCTAATTCTATTTAAGTGGGATGTGAGTGAATACTAATATAGAGTGTAGTTCTGACAAGATTGTCTGACGAGTGTGCCCTGATGACTTTTGCTAGAAAGGTTTCCTAATAGATAGATATTTATTTATATATATTCCAAGAATTCCAAGAATAAGTATATTTTAAGATATTATTATAGTTAGAGTTCTTATTACAAGTAGTAGCTCAAGCAATACTAGTTAGTACATACAAGTACCTCAAGTACCATAAAGCCTGTTCATTCGTTAAGCTAGCATAGCAACTCGAGTTAAAGAGCTTTAAAACAGAATTGACTTGAAGAAACGAAAGTTTTCTTGACATTTTTCTTGACATTTATTTTTATACACACATACATACATACAGACACACCCTCATATATATGCAAGCACTTGCTTTTGCATTTGTAACTAACTGCTGCCAAAATGACAGCTAAAAAACAAATAAATAGCAAAAGTGTAAGAAAACCAGAAAAAGGCACTCAAAGGAGCTTCATTAGTAAGATAAACGAGTGCTGCTTTAGAAAAACAGAAGCCGACAAGGAGAATATTGCAAATTCCAAATGAACTAGTTCACAGCAAAGTAAATAAATATATAATAAAATAAATATATATATTTATATATATTTCTTAGACTTTTCCATAGTCCCTCAACATCTTCCACTCACTCTTTATTTCACTAACTTTGAATATGCTAAAGTTAGGATAGACTTTGGATTCTGTCTATCTCTCTCTCTTTCACTCACTCTCCCCTAACTTCCTCCCCTCCCTTGTTTCCTTCGCCCATTTTAAGCTCATCAACTTACTTTTTCAATTTATAAGTCTCGTCTTAATCTTTTAATAACTTTTTTGGCAATTGATAGCCGCAAAATTTCGCCTTAATTTCTGTTTTCTGATATTTGGTTCAAGTTATTCATTAGTCGAACTTGCCAACAACTGTGCATGTGTGTGGGAGTGTGTGTGCTTGTGTGTGTGTTTTGTTTATGTGCGTGTGTATTTCCCTTTTGGCTTTTATCATTTTGATCAAATGAAAGTATTAAATTGTTCGCCTGTTTCTTGTTTGGCTGCCTAGCGCAGCTTAATAGCCAGACGCACACCCAACCACACACACGCACAACCACACACACACACACAACCATACACACCCACGCAGACATATTAGACCTTGGTTTCTGGCCTATTGTTTAGTTAAGGCATTAGACATGGTACATGCCACACACAAGAAGTACGCATCGAGCTCGTTTCTGTGGCACGTTTTGCCATTAGACGAAATCATTTTCTTTAAATTTGACATTTAATTGAGCGCAGTAAATAAAGAAGCCGTTCCCTATGGCAGATCGAAGATTGAATACGCTTTTGCAATATAAATTAAAACTAAAGTAGCACATACAAAAATCGAATCAAAGTAAAAAAAATATACAAAAAAGTTACATGAAAAATTATTTTAGAGACAAAACAGCCAAGCTTAAATTGAAACTATATTTTTATAAATTAAAAAATATATATAAAATAAAAATAGCTTAGTCTAAAAACTAATTTATAAAAAAAATAGATTTATTTATATTTTTATATATACTTTATACATATATATGAATATGAGAGACCTATAAATGAAAATAAAATATTCATCTCTCATTTCTAAGAGTTCCTTCAGCTCACACAGTAAGATAACAAATTATTTTAATTTCTGCTCATGTTAAATTGGCTGACAAATTTCCCATTAGCCCGCAGACTGATATATGCATAGCTAAATCTATATGTGCATATTCATATTTACAACACACATGTTCCACCTCCATCAAAAGGCAATATTATATTCAGCTTTAATGAGCTTCACTCAGAGCACATTGCAGCTTAAATAGAAAAGAGGATTGGTAGAGAGAATATAATAATAATCTGTGCGTATGCACAGGGTGAGCTTATTGAATATTTATATATTATATAACACTGATTTTATTTTAAGGTAATTTATACAACAACATTTTAAATAAAAAAAAATGTTTATAAAAAAATCAAAGACATTACATTATATATATAAAAACAAAAAAAGGAAAACAACAAATGTATCTACAATTATTTATGAAAATTATATTTCAAAAATATATTTATATATGAATTGTTATTGAATTACTACGAGAATATGTAGAGTTACTATGAGAATATGTAGAAATATCTATAAAAATATTTATAAGAATATTTATAAGAATATTCTTAAGTTATATATATCAAATCTTAGAAATATCTACGAAAATATATATATACGTTGGCCTACTTGTCGATCTATAAAAGAATACGCATTAACATTCCAATTGCCTCACCCTGTATGCTCTAATAGATGCCTTGCCTCACATATTTCCTAATACAATTCACATGCCCTTTGCACCCTCTCGCCCCTTCTCCCATTCCCTCTTACTCCTCCTTTGATTGTGCCTTCTTTGATTGTTCGCTTAGCTCATTTATAATGCCTTCAACAGAATAACCACAAATGACAGCATGAAGCAGTGCCTAACTAAGCAGCAGCAGCAACTAAATAGGCGCAGGAAGTGAAAGCCACAAAGGGCAAGAGGGACAGAGAGAGGGAGATAGATGAAAAGAGATGGCAAGAGTGCTTGAAAATGTCATCTGCCGTGTGTGACAGCCAACGTTTTCAAAGCCAATTAGTTAATGTGTGCTGCGCCCTTTTAATGTCTCTACCCCTACCCCTCCCCTCACTCACTCTCTCATTCATTCTATCTCTTTCGTCTCTCTCTCTGTTTACGTTGCATACTTGCAGGCATTTTAAAATTACGTTTACGCCGCATGGCGCGCAGCTGCTGGCGCTGTGCATAATGCAGGCATTTATGCCACTTGCAGCTGCTGTGGCGCCAGCTGCGGCAACTCGCACACAGCCACTTCCGGTAAGCGGACGTGGTTACGCCCACCTCCGGTCGTTGCCGTTGCCGTTGCCGCCCGCTCAATAAAATGCAATGCATTACAGTAATTTGCATTTAAAATGCGCTATTATTAGACAAAATGCATGACAAGTGATTCAATTAGCACAGCGCCAACAACAATTGATGTGGGTGTGCGTCTATCTGTCTGTGTGTGTGTGTGTATGTCTCTCTCTCTCTCTCTCTCTCTCTCTCTCTTTCCGTTTCCCTTGTGCCTTATATAACGCTGTCAACTGACATGCAGCTGTTGCATTAAAGTCAATCGCAGTCGGATAACGCACAGCGACTTTTTAATGATTTTCCCATTTCGATTTCGATTTTCATTTTCATTTGAATTTCCATTTGGATTTCCATCTGCATTTCCTGTATGCCAGCATTTGTGGCACGGCCATGTGCCAGGCAGGCAGGCAGCACTTTAAGCCCTCTTCAGCTGCAATAAATTTAATATATATAAAACGAGTCGAGCGTAGCCGATTACAGCATACTCGCTCAGGTGGGAAATGTAGTTGAGGTATATACATGGGTTGAATCATAGAATGTGTGATGCATATAAGCATTGTTTCACCTGGAAGAGTGGGAGATGCAAGATGTGTGGATTTAAGGATTTGTCCTAACAATCTAAAGGGGGGAATCTATATAAATATTTTGTTATCAATCTCTGAAAACTGTGAAAGATAAAGATTGATTTCATCATTTGCCAAGCCTCTAAATCACAAATTTTTTGCAGTCAATCCAGTCACCCACACATCCTTACAGCATATCACCAATATACTCTACTCACACCATGACAGAGCATAAAAATATTCATAAATATTCCAAGCGTGCTGCACTGCACAGGTGCGTGTGTGTATCTGTATGGGTGTGTGTGTGTCTGTCACCTGAATTTCTACCTTTCGACTGTCGCACGTTTAGCGCTCATATTATTTTCAAATATTTTTTGTTACAAATTCAAATTGCTGAAAAAAAACTCAAAATAAATAATATATAACAAAATAATAAAAGTTGTTAACAATTTGTTCGAAGCGGCCCTTAAATTTGGCCTATTAATTAAGAATTCTATTAGATCCCTTGGCGCTGCGTCGCCAAATTGAGTTTTAATTAAATTGTGCATAATTATTGTTAAGTACATGCACACACTCACACACACACACATGCGTGCGTAATCAGCTTTTCAATGTAATTAATGAGTTTTTAGTTGAAAATAAATTTGCCTGTAATAATGACACTGCGTGGACACTGGGGCGGGGCGATGTGTGTGCGTGTGTGTGAAGCGTGAAACATGTGCCTGGCATTTTACAACATTTTCACAAATACACAACAAACACACACGGCCACACACACACACACACACACACACACACACATGACAGCTGGCAACAGAGCTCATTAAATGCTTTACATGTGCTCATTTGAGATACTCCAGGACAGAGAGAGATACCCTCTCTCACACTCACTCACACACACAGTCAACCAACATCTCTCCCCATAACTCTGCTCTCTTCTTTTTCCGCTCAACTTTCGCATTGCTTCCCCTCTCCCTCTCTCCCTCTCGCTCTCTCATGCTGCTCATGTAATTTGATGCCTCGTCTACGCACAAAAGTCAAGAGCGGGCAACAGTTTTCCATGAAAGTCTTTAATTTATGTAAATTTAACACACGTATGCACATGCATATGTATAAGTGCGTGTATATATATACATATATATTCATATACCTGCGCCGTCTGTCTGGTGCGCCTCATCAATTTGCCATTGACAGTCCCCAAGAAGTTGCAGTTTGTATTGAAAAGCGCAAATAAAAAATAAATATATATAAATATGCATACCTTGGGCTGCGGAAAATCCTCCAAGGAAATGCCAAACGTCCAGCTGGAAAAGAGAACGAAAGAAATGTAAAAACTTTGTAAAGAACGCACAAAATGTTAAGAATTGCAATGTTAATTAACTGAAATTCTATTGTGCGAAATACTTCAATTAATGAAGGGGCATTCAAGAGTTGCCATTGGCAGCGGAAAAGCTGGCAGGAAAGTGCTTAACAACTTTTTTTAAATAAATATATAAATAAATATATATAAAACGAATATTACGATTCATTTAGAAGAGTATTAAGACTCATATATTATTTATTTATAAAGAAGTTTTTTGTTCGTTGCAAAAGGGCTTAAACGTGAAAAAGGAGAAAAATGTACCTGTTCACAAAAATAATAGTGGCTACTAAAAAAGGGAAAACTGAACTGAATTGTATCTATTGTATAATTGTATAATTGACATATATTTATATATAACAGTCTAACTTAATATATTAACTTTTACATCTATTTTTTTGGATGTAATACTTAGTGTTACCGTTTTATTTGATTTAGGTCTTGTATAGTGTAGCACTACTATATTTATGAACACAACTTTGTGTCTCTTGGAGTCATTTCAATTTGGATATAACTATATCTAATAAAGTTTTGGAGCTAGAAATCAAAACTTAAGTTGCTGCAGACTTCTTCTTAAGACTTAACAAATTTATTAAATTTTTTTTTAGATCCTGAACGAGCCCAACTGCAACAGTATTAATTGCTTTAGTAACCAATTTAGTCAACATATTTCATTTAGCTCTCCCTCTCTGCAGGGTATTTATTATTCCAAAAAGTCTATTTCAAAACGTCCATCTCTAGTTGGTAGTCGCCGTAATTAGTCTTTAAGTTGATTTCGCGCTTCACAGCTACGCACAAAGCCCAAGCGGATAAGACCCAAACAATATCAAGTCAGCGTGTAAATCGCTGTCAAGACTTAAGTTCCAACTTTTGAGTTGGCATTAAAAGACAGAGACAGAGAGAGAGGGAAGGAGGGGGAGAGACAGAGAAAAAATGAGATAACAAGTAAGAGTATTAACTACTTAAAGCAAAGGCAAACAATTTTCATCAATATTCAATGCGGTTCAATAGGATGTGTGTGTGTGTGTGTGCGTGGGTGTGTGTGCGGGTGTGTGTCAGCGGTTGCCACATGAAATGTTTTTCTTTTGTTTTGCTCATGTCCAGAGCTTATGTCCGGAGCGAGCCATGATTAATGAACTAGATAAATGATATGCGACCAAAACAAAGAGCACCAGATACAAAGAGAGCGAGAGAGTGTGTGAGAGAGAGGGGGAGAGTGATAGGGAGAAAAAGCTCGCTGCTGCCTTATCTTATCAAAAATTTCAATGCAACACACCTGAACGGAACACAACACATGACTAACGGCCTGACTGAGTGCGTTGACTGGAATGAGTGTCAAATGAATGCTCAGCATATGTCCAGCTGAATGAGGGCTAATGCTAAGAAAATTTATTGACAAACTATCTGACGCCGGCAGAGATGGCCAAGGAGTGACGTTAGAGGTGCAAGCACATTGAAAATGTAAACAAAACAATGCGAAAGTTAAGCTAAGGGGAGAGAAATAAATAAGAGAAAATACGTAATAATAATGATCATGATAATGAAAGTAGATAATTATAATGATGATGACAATGAAAGTAGATAATAATAAAGATATTGAAATAATAATGAACATGGTAATAATCAAGATTAAAATTAAGAATCTTATACTCATAATAATGATAATGAAATCGGTAATGATTATTTTGATAATAATATAATGATGATAGATATAATGAATATATCATAATGACAATAAAAATTGTCTGAATATTGAAGAAGATACTAATCATGATATAGATAATATAGTATGAGAGTTGTAATGACAACGCTAATGACAAATCCAATGATACTATGATAATAATGCCTATGATATGAATGACTATAATGATGGTGCGCCTAATAATACTCGTGATGCTGATAATGTTTATATAATGCACATCATTACTATAGTGATCATGATGGTAGCATTAGTAATGCTAATAATATTAATATACTATATAAAATGCAATTTTATTGACAATGAATGATGATAATAGCAATGCAAATAATAAATAATAAAATTTTATTGACAATGAATGATGATAATAGCAATGCAAATAATTCCCTATGTAATGCTAATAATAATAATAATAATATATTATATAAAATACAATTTTATTGACAATGAATGATGATAATAGCAGTGCAAATAATTCCCTATGATTAAGTTCAGTTTATTACACAAAAAGCTCTCATTAAATAAAATTTTATAGACAATGAATGATGATAATAGCAATGCAAATAATTCCCTATGTAATGCTAATAATAATAATAATAATATATTATATAAAATACAATTTTATTGACAATGAATGATGATAATAGCAATGCAAATGATTCCCTATGATTAAGTTCAGTTTATTACACAAAAAGCTCTCATTAAACCCCGTCTAATTTATCCATCTCCCTCTCTCATATCTCTCCCCTTCTCTCTCATTATTAAAAATATCAATTATTAACTTATTTACACCAATGCACAATGTACTTATATTTGTTTGGACGAACGCAACATTTATTAGTGTCGCTCGGCATTCTTATTGGGCTTTCAGCGATTCGGCGCTTCGGCTCCACTCCCCAGCAAGTGGCAGAGCTTTTGGCCCGCCAGCGATAAGATATAGCGCTTATCTGCGATATCGACTGGCTGTGTCGCAGCGGAGGAATTCAATAGCTGCGGGCTGGCAGTAGTTCGGTCAAACTCAATACTCCATGACGAAGCCGCTAACGTTCACAATGACGCAGAGATCGACCTTTGCCCTGGGTCTGATGCTAATCTGCCTGCTCTCGGTGGGCTCGAGCCGCGGCGAGCTCATCGATGCCAACGACGAGGATGTGGATCGCTTCTGCTATCCGGCCGGGCTGAAGAACACGCGCCGCAGCTGCGAGTGCAGCAATGTGAGTGCCTCGCCGTGGGGCATGCGGGCGCTGCACATCGACTGCAGCTACAAGGACTTCAAGGCGGACGAGCTGACGGCGCTGCTGCCGCTCTACATCGACACGCTGGACCTGTCGTGGAACAAGCTGAACCAGGCGCCCGTCTTCAACAGCGACAGCCTGCGCCTGCTCAACCTGATGCACAACAACATCAGCAGCATCGCCTCGAGCAACTTCGCGCGCATTCCCAGCCTGAAGGAGCTCTACCTGGGCTGGAACAGCATCCAGCTGGTGGAGGAGCAAGCGTTTGCCGGCCTGCCGCACCTGCAGGTCCTCAACCTGGCCCACAACAATCTGCATGCGCTGCCCGGCCAGATCTTTGCGCCGCTGCTGGTGCTCCAGACGCTGGAGCTCTCCTGGAACAGGCAGCTCAACCAGACCAACGGCCTGGAGCTCTACAGCAGCTATGGCATCAATCCCAAGCTGAACACGTTGCGCCTGGATGCGTGCGGCTTGAGCGAGCTGAAGCTGCCAGCTGATGCGCCCTTGCGTGAGCTCTCGCTGCGCCGCAATCTCTTCGTGCGCGTGCCCAGCCAGCTGCCCAGGCAGCTGCAGCGCCTGGACATCAGCGAGAATCCGCTGGAGCAGTGGCTGCCGGAGGATGGGGCCAATCTGACCAAGCTGCAGCAGCTCTACGTCGAGGATATGCCGCTGCTGCAGGGCATCGCAGCGCACGCATTCGCCCAGATGCACCGCGTGCAGGCGATGAGCTTCCAGAACTGTCGCCGCCTCAGCTGGCTGGACGGCGAGGCCTTCGTCTCGATCGACGGCAACCTGACCCTGCCGCCGCTGCGCGAGCTCAGTTTTCGTGGCACTATGCTGCGCAATTTCAATGTCAGTCTGTCACCGGTTTTTAGTCAACTTACCCAGCTGGATCTCAATGGTGTGCCGCTTCACTGCGACTGCCAGCTAGTCTGGCTGAAGGATCTGGCCCTGCAGACGAACGGCCGCTGCCTGCGACCGGCCCGCGTCAGGGGTCTGCTCGTCTCCTCGGTGCGTCGCGACGAGTTCAGCTGCGAGCGGTGGCCCCGCTGGGCGTACGGCCTGATCATCCTCCTGCTCATCGCGCTCTGCGCCGCGGGCGTCTATCTGATTGTGATGGGACTGCGACCGCATCGCGGCGTCACCATGCGGCGCAAGGTGGGCTCTGGCAGTCCCTACGCTCGCGTCACCATTGAACCCAATCGCCAGGAGAACTTCCACTAGACCAGCCACCAAGGCAAGCAACTTTCTGCCTAGCCTAAGCTCCAGCTAACTAACTTAAGTCTGTGTTATATCTTTTCCTATATATATCTATATATATAAAGTTTAATGACTAAATGTTTGCTTGTACGTTGTATTTTCATGGAAACAGATGTTTAATCATTGATTGATGCGTGGGCGGCTCCAGAAGTTTGCAGAAGTGACGATCAGTAAGAGGTCTTAGCTGTGTTAACCTTGACAATCCCTTTAACATATGTTAGATAACAGCGCTGGAATTGTGTGCGACTGCTAGCGATAGCTAACTATGTTAAATAACAGATAGCTATGTTAAGTAACAGTTGCATGTACTGTTATTATATTTCGTCTTAAGTAACTTTTACAATAATTTGATATGTTAAATAACAGCTTCTGTATAATGTTCTGTTGCAAGCATGATTAGGTTGCAGGAGCCTTAACTTTCGAGAGCTATGTTAAATAGTAGCTTCATTTTATGTTATTAGTAGTTACATTTTATGTTACATATTATATGCTTACATATCGACTGTAAACACTTAAATTTCAAAGCATGAGCTGGTATCAACATTACTAACTGATGCTCTCTTTAATATTCAGCATCTCTGTAATCAATTCTGTTAAATAACATAGTTCATATATTCAGCATCTATGGTATGGGGTATATTTTAGATTAACTATTTATTAAAATTTCTCTGCTACAAACAATAAAGTCTGTTTTTACTTTTTATATTCGACTACTTCAATCGCAACAGCCCAAAACTTATCAAGACACCCTCTAGAAATATATTAAAAACTAGCTTATCTATGTCATGGGCTTATCTGGGCAGCCGATGACTGTTGGCTATTTGATAATGGTTGTGCACAATCTCTGATTCTAAGCTATAAAAGTAAACAATATGGAAAAATAGTTGAGCTCAAAGAGAGACATGAGAATTGACTAGAAAAGTTTTAAGTAAATAATACAATAATTATAATAAATAAAAAAAATATATAGTAGATAATTTTAATAAAAATGGTAATAGATATATTATATATAAAACCTTATTTATATAGCTGGAGTTATAGCTAACACCAACCACAGTTCTTAAGTTTTTGGTTCTTAGAATAGTGAGTCTCCTCACTAGCATATAATTACATCAATGATTAATCCATGTCTAAAAGCCGTTGGCAGCGCCAATCGATTCGTCTCACTCTGCGCGTTATACATAAATAGAGCCGAGCTCCAGTAGATTTGGCTTAATTGGAATTATAGCGATGCCGTGGCGCCATCTATTGTTCGTGACTTGCTGTGCTCTGATCCTTGTTCGCTGCAATGCGCAAGGAAAGTGCCTCGCGTCTGAGCCGCCCACATATGCTGCGCCCGACTACTGCGCAGAGCCGAACCAGCCGCATCTGGGTTGCAATCCCAGCACGGTGAATGACATGAATTCGATTTCATTGAATATTTGAGCTAAGTGAAGCAACTTGACCTTGCAGAAGTGGGGCCCGAAATGCCCAGGATCACCTAAAATGGTGAGCATGTCGAAGGACATAAAGGCGAATATAGTACGACTAATGAATGCCTATCGCAATATTGTGGCCAGGGGCACGCTGTTCCGACTGCCGGCAGCCGCGCGCATGGATAGAGTGGCCTGGGATGATTCGTTGGCCTATTTGGCCAAGCTGGCGGTATTGCGTTGCGACCTCAATCCACTTAAGAAAAATTTCTCAGCGACGCTGGCCTCGAAGCCCGGCTACACGGCCATCTTTAACAAATATCCCTTAAATCAGAAACAGGATGTGTTGAGAATAGTGAAGTCACAGCTGCGGACGTGGTTCGATCAGTACATCTATGTTAGTCCGGCAAGTCTGATGACGGGCAACGCGCCCGCAGGGTAAGAAATAGACAGAAAAAAAAAATAGAATTCATCCAAATTTATTAAAATTTTCATTTTTAATTGGACAGCCAAGAAATCTCGCACTTCTTGCAACTCGTGGTCGGTACGAATAGTCGTGTTGGCTGCGCCATTTCGAGCTTCAACGACGACCCATGGAAAGTGCAGATGATGATATGCCTGTACGGCTGCAGCAAGCGGAAAGACTCGTTTGCCTATGCCATAGGCATCACACCTGGCCGCTCCTGCAAGTGCGGTGTTGGAGACAGCGAATATAATAACCTTTGCCCCTTCAGCAAAATCAAAGAGGACTGCACTCTGCTAGATGAAGAGGGTCGCCCCTTGGATTGGTTGCCTCCCATCAAGACTAAATCAATTTCCAATAATAAAAATATCTAAATATCAATATACCCATGCAATGCTATAAATATTGGTCTCACTTTGATCTTGATTTTTGTAGCAAATATTTTAAGAACTGTAATGAAAAGTTCTACGAGTCGAAGAAAATGAAGAATTTTAACTCAACTCAAGTGAAATATGTGACTCGAAGTGGCTGTGGTGTCATTGAAATCCTAGAGATTTCTTTGCTTACTTCTATATTCAGCTCTTTCTAGCACGTCAAATATATATTATATTATATTATATTATATTATATTATATTATATTATATTATATTATATTATATTATATTATATTATATTATATTATATTATATTATATTATATTATATTATATTATATTATATTATATTATATTATATTATATTATATTATAATATATTATATTATATATATTTAAGTTTATTTCAATTGGAAATTGAAGCAAGTATAGGTCTGCAGATTTTGGGAAATTATAAAATTATATTATACGGTCTTGCTGTAACTATTTGAGAATACTAAGATTGCAGCTCTTGCAAAGAGAGCAAAAGCGAGTGCAGCATTGAGGAACTGCATATTTCAGTAAAAGTCTTCAATTTCAGAAGTAAACCATATGCATTTCCTACTCATTATGTAAAGCTAATTGAATTCAACTCAATTTTTATTCGCTCCGCTTCACATTTAATATTAACTAGATTTTTATTGTCGTCTTTAATTTGGCTTGGATGACTTTTATGATAAATGTCATGTGAATAAGTGTGTGTGCGATGCTTGTTTGCTGTGAAGTGTTTTTATCGATCGCTGTTAATTGCGTAACTGGCATTCGGCATTAATAATTGACGCACTCATTATTGTCATCGATATTTATTTATGCGCATTCCCAAGTGCCTCGACGGCTCATAAATCTTTTCAGCTACGTTCGCTGTCTCTCCCCCTGCCGCTCGCTGTCAGGACCTCACGTCCTGTTTGTCTGTACGCTTTTGTATTTACGACCGAGGAGTATTAAAAACTTTATTATTATTAATATTGCGTTTCGATTCGCGCACAATTGACTGAACTCTGGCCCAATATATTTTGTATTTGTTTGCAGACCCTGACTGCGTGCCAGTCCCGAATCCCATTCAATTGATTCCCATATGCCGCCAGTCAAATATTTGTTAATCTGTGCAACACAACTGCGTTTTCAATTACACTCGAGGCATGCAACGCGCATATCAAGCAAAGATTCACTTACACAAATATTATTCAAAAATTTCATTAAAATAACCATTCGAAAATGAATATAAAAACATTTTTTGCAAATGTCAAAAGTTGAAATTAAAAATAGTTTAAATTAAATGAACTATATATTGCTTTTAGGCAATCAAATTATCAATTTTTTTTTTTTTTTGAATTGAAAAAAAGAGAATTTTAACAAAATTAATAATCTATTTATCTTATTTTAGAAAATTGTTTATTTTTAGTATAGAAATACCTTATAAAATCAATTTTAAATTGAAGTCAAACTGCAATATTTTTTTTAATTTTTTTTTTTTGGAAGACACAATTTTTTTTACTTTTTACTTTAATTTTTTAACTAAAAAAAATGAAGCAATATTCTTAAAGTCTCCCTAACAAATATACCCAAACACCTCTCCGTCTTTCGACAGGGTTATTTGCTAATTAAATTAACGCCAAATAGCATTAAAATTCTTGAATTTAATTAAAATTCACGTCTTAAAGCTTAGACTTTAGCTTGTTTTGTTGTTCTTGTTGCCTGCTTTAGGCAGCGACTTAACTATAAGTAAATTTAGTGAGAGCTCTGCTGCCATTCCGATTGATGGGTATCCGGACGAGTGCCGAATGGAACAACACATTGTTGGTAAAACAATTGACATTTTAAATGTCAATTTTGATGCGTTTTTAAACCAAACACAATTCAAACTGAGCGCAAACTTCAACGACAGTTTTTACGACTGATGAGTGCCTGTCTGTCTCTCAGTGTGTGTGTGCGTGTGTGACACAGTCGTTGGGCCTATGTGTGTGAGTGTGTTCGTGTGAACGTAAGCAGCCCTGGTTGTTTACTCCGAAATGGGCACAGTTTACAATCAGAGCGCACAGTGGGAGCGAAAAGGGAATTATAACATGAAATCTCTTACGCCTTACAGGGTATTGAAGTAAGACTGGATTAGGTTGTAAGTAAATAGCAACAAATTATTAATACTCTAGGGTATATTAGCAAAAAAAACTTTGTAAATCTTAAAATTACAGGGTATTTAGAAGCTTGGCTTAAAATCTTTTTGCCATACTTTGTATATTAACCAAGCTGTATACAGGTGTTGTAGGCATGTATTTTAGGTTTATTTGAGAATGTATATAAATATAACTAAAATAAACAAATATTTCTATGAACAGGGTATAAATAAATATAAATAAAATAAACCCTAGTATTTTAATGATAAGGGTATAAACAAACTAAAGTCTTATGCAAAAGAAATAAATAAAAATTAATAAATATCTGCACTTTAGGTATATCTCTAACCTTCTAAAAACTTGTATGGCTAATTCAAGATACAACTCCCTCAATTAACACCCAGTATTACAGGGTATCAGCAAATAAATCGTATATACATTAACATTCCCAACCTCTACCTATATTTTTAGCAATATTACCAATAGCTCTATGGCCTACACTTAGCCCAACTAACCTAATACCCTGCCCACACTGCTCTACGCTCCGCTTTATTAAGTGGCCTCTCTTTGCGCTTCTCACGGAGCATGCGCAGGGCTGCGCTGTGCCAGTGCCCCAGTGCCACGAGTTGCATGCACCGAAACGAGACGTGCGACTCCGAAAAAATAGCAGAGGAAGAATGTTGGCAGCACCAGCGGCAGCAGC
The DNA here is from genome assembly GCA_035046225.1 of Drosophila pegasa. Classification (NCBI taxonomy): domain Eukaryota; kingdom Metazoa; phylum Arthropoda; class Insecta; order Diptera; family Drosophilidae; genus Drosophila; species Drosophila pegasa. Next base: position 4,360,765 of record JAWNOD010000076.1, on the reverse strand, counting down.
AGCAGCAGCAGCAGCTGGAAGCAGCATCACATTCAGATTCATAATTTGCCACAATCAGTTGAAGGCAGCACGCCAAAGGCAACGCACGCTAAGGCTTACGTCACGCTTTACGTTACCAACGGTATTCAGTTTTTACGTTTCGACAGTGCTTACGTTTACGTGCTCGTGTGTGTGTCTGTGTGTGTGTGTAAGGATAACGCATTAGCTTTTGGGCTAGCGTGGTTAGCTTTAGGCCACGTTAATTGCGCACCTTTCCCTCACACCCAAATACCCTCCACCTTCACCTCTGCCTCCCACACAATTAGCCAGACACTGAATTGGCTGTGAAGCCGCTCAGTGTGTTATTCATCTATAAATTATTATCGCTTAATGCCAATTGACAGCTGAGCCAGCATAAATAATATATAAATAATAAAAAATCCAGCGCTCTGAGCGCTCCAGAGCTCACTCAGGTTCTTATCATCAGCATCAGGAGCAAAAAAAAAAAACGAAAAAAAAAAGAAAAATTCCCTGACGTCGCTTGTAGCCTTCCCGTTTGGGGATTCCCATTTGGGGAACTCTTGTCAGCCCGTTTCAATTTATCAGCAAGAATATCTTTAAATCTTCGAGCCGAGCATTATTAAAAATATAAACAGAAAGAGCTGAGCCTTTAGAGCCTTTAGAGCCTTTAGTGACTTTCTTAACATACAAGGATTTATTTTTTTAAGTGGATGATAAAATTATTAAAGTGTATTTGATTAGATTTTATTTTGGATTAGAAAAAGGAAAAAAAATATTCAAAATAAATAAAGTAAATATTTGTTTAATTCCGAGCAAATTAAATTTTAAGCCAGAAATAATCATGTATATGAAGCTTCATTCTCTATAGCAGCTATTATATAGTCAAAAAATTCCTTGAATAATTTTTTAAAATATTTTATAAAAATTTAATAATCTGAAAACTCAAGTTGATTAAATATCAAACGAAAATGAAAAGCTTAATATATAGAAATATAATATGTTTCAAAGCTTGAAAGATAAACTAAAAATTAAAAATTGTTTTTAAAAAATTTATGAATTTACAGCTTTTTATAAAAAATAAACGAATTTTAAAATAAAATAAAAATTTATAGATGTTGATAATAAATAATAAAATATCTTCAGAGTGCTTTAGCATTTTATACGCAAATCTGCATTCTCTATTTATTTAAATATGCGGTTAACATTCATAAAAATATTCATTATTAAAGATAACCTACTTTCATTAATAGTTAATGCTATATCTAATAAACTAACTTACAAAAGCTATAAAAGATTTCGTATTAAAATCTCAGTTAAATCAGTTTTTATTCAACTCTAGCTAAGCACTAAATTTGCATTTGTTTTTTAAGAGTTTTTTAATATACTTAGACCGATTTAAATAGGGCATTACCTTTTATATAGTCAGAGCTATTTTCTCCCCCCTTTTTGCAGACTGTCGGGCGCGTTTCACGTTTTAATATTATCCCTTTTTGCATTTATGAAATATTCAACGTTTAGACGCATTCGTGAGTTGCCCCATCCCACTCTATCTATCTCTATCTCTCTGCCCTCGCAAATCTCTGCTTTTGCTCCTACTCTGACTCTTCAGCTGCTTGCTGTTGAAGTCCTTGGCGACTGGCGGGCAGCTTTGATGTTGTTGTTGCCGCTGAGCTTAGCCTCAATGCCAAGAGCGTGTATATATATTGACAATGTGGCCAGGCTGATACAATGTACACACTCTCACACACTCACACACACACGCCTGATTATTTGTGCCAAAAAGAAGAGAACAAAAATAAGACAGCAACAAAATTGGCACTGCTAAAGTCAAATCGAGCTGCCAGATCCGATTCCATCTCCGACTGCGAACTCCCAGCCAAAGTCATGTTTATATAATGGCGCGCAGAGCAACTATTAACTGCCAGCGAGCGAGTCGCTGGCTCCTCTCTGCTCTGTTTGTTATTTATTGTAATGCCGCCACAGTCATAACACGCCCCCTTTTATATATGCCCGACGGCAGGCGGCAGCCGCCCCCCGTCTTGGAGCAACCACAGCAGCCATTAGATTTAATAAAGCAGCAACTGGAAAAGGAGTCAGACGATATCAGTTAGTCGCTCAGTTGCGGGCATAATTATCTAACTGTCTGTCAGAGCTGAGCAAATGTTGGCCTCCGGCTCCGCCATGTGCTCCAATGACACCAGCTGCAGCTGTCACTTGCGGTTGGGATTGAGCTTAAGACAATGATTAAAACAGCCGAGTTGAGCTAGGCATGTGGGAGGTTTTAAAGATGAATAAGGTTTCTACTTAGGCATGAGTAACTGTCTAACATGTTCAGGCAATTCATTTAATCAAAATAATAATAATAAATTATAATAATAATAAAAAATGAAGCCTGAAGCTCTGCTTCCATCAGCATAAATGTTGAACTTATAGAAGGATATTTTATAAAACATATTTCAGCAGGCATAATTTGGATTTTATGAGGCTTCTAAAAACGTATGCAATGGGTTTTGGTCTCTATATTTACAATACAAAAGCTCATTAAAGCTTGACTTTAGAAAAGTTTTACTTTATAAATAATATTAAAAAAGTATTAGAATTACACCCAGAAAAGACTTTACTTTTAAGATGCTCTATGAAACTTTTTTAAGCTTGAATTATACAAGTTTCATTCTAGAAATAGTAAAGCTTTAATGCTAAGAAACATAAGGAAAATTTTTATATTTTGACATAAGATTTTTGTTAAGCATTTCCTATCCTTAAAAGTCCCGCAAATTACATAGAGCAGTTCTTTAAGTGCAAGCCTTCTCAAATCCAGTTAAGCTCATTAAAGCTCCATTACCTATAAATAGCCATTATTACAATATACCCGCTCTAGAGCTCAAGGCACAGCCAACTAAAACATTTAACTCAACTAGAGCTACAGGTAGTTAGGCTTCTGCCACCTCTACTCCCATTACTGCGCTGGATTAATCCAATTAGCTTGAGCTGAACAACATTAGATCTTCATTAGCAGCTGGCACAAATGCGCCTAATGAAAAGTGCATAAAAAAAAGTCGTAGAATTTACGCCGTTAAACCAGAATGAGAATTGAGCTCAGCTGTCGCATGGAGACTCATTATACTTATTATCACACCTGTATTGCCCTCTCTCACACACCTACACACACACACACACTCGCAGCAATTGTCAACAAAATTTGGTCCAGTTCCAATGCAAAGTGAGAAGCGATAAGCAAAAGACAGTCGAGAGCAGCTAAAGGAGCTCTCGCTGCAAAGGAGCGCAAGGACAACGAAGACGACGTCGCGAGGACGAGGACATTAACTTCATTTACGTCTCGCCACAGTTGAAATAAACGACTTTACGACACTGGCGGATTTGCTAAAAAGTAAGTTGAACCACGCCCCCTTGCCATGACAGCCCCCCCAACGCAATCGCCAAATGGCACTTGGCCAAGCGATTTCTTTGCCGCATTTCTTACATTCTCCTTCGTTTTTTTTTTTTTTTTGTTGTACTTTTACCTTTCGCTGCTTTCACCTGCCGCACAGGCTGCTGTTCATTAACGGCAGTTGTGGCAGCGCAGGGCGAGCGGGCGGGCGAGCGGCTGGCTGAATGATGTTAAAAAGCAGCGCCAGCTGCCAGCAACAACAACTTGAAACGAAGTCTACTCAGCGACTTCCGGAACGCGACGCCATTCACGTTGACCGTTGCGCCGGATGTGCCGAGCGTTTAGGTGTGCGTGCGCGCGCGTGTGTGTGCCTGTGTCTCTATGTGTGTGTGTGTGTGTTTGACTTTGAGTTCGAGTTGAGCGAATTCCACAAATTCGCTTTGTTGTTGGCCATAAATGCTTGACATTATTGCAATTTGCTGTGCGTTAGGCAAAGTATGCAGCTTACAATTTCTTCGCTCTCTTTTCTTTCCTTTCCTCTGCTTTGCTGGCCTACAAAAAAAAAGGCCAACTGGCAGCAGAGGATCAAAAAACTCAATTAACTAGTCATAGAAAAGTCAAGAGATTGAAATTGAACTAGTTCGCAGAATTTGTGCGGCAATTGGTGAGTTGATTACAGCGAACTGATTGAACGTGCAACTGGTTCGCAATTGGTTCAGCAATTGATTCACTGTTCAATTGGGAAATCACAAAGGGAAATTTGAGATTTTATTTACTACGAATATTTGAATATTTCCCTATTAAACTTTATGAAGGAGAAAAATTTACTAGTTACAATTTTATATATATTATATATATTTATATATTATTTATTAGCATTTTAAGTGTATATAAATATTTATATTTATTTCCACTTAGAATAGAAATTACAGTCCGTCTTTTGCAAATTACAAAAGTGTTTTAACTGCATGAACTAAATTTTGGCGTTTTATTTAATTCCGATTGGAATCTCTAATATGCCCTTATTCAAAATTATGTAAGGGATTTTTTCCCTATCTAGCAAAGCCATTGCAATATATTCCCAGCTTAAGCCTATTAATATCCCAAATACTGAGCTAATTGGAAACTATGCAGGAATTTATATAATCTAGTTGACATTTATTTATTCTTAAAGTTAAAGCTAAAACAACTTCCAATTTTTCTCTAATTGGATACTATATTTTCCACTTTATATCCAACAAGATTCAAAATTAGTGAAATTGCTCTCCCATTTATCAAAGGCCTTTAACATGAAATTTTCCATGTATTATATACCCCCGGCTTAACCCTTCAAATCCCAATTAGTATATTAATTACAATGCATTAAGGAAACTCTACAATCTAGTTGGCGTTGTCTCTATTCCCAATCTCAACTCTAACATCCACCATTGATTCTCCCATTGGACATTACATTTTCCCATTCATATCCAACTGGATCAGAGTTATTAAGCTGCAATTTGTTGGTCATCAGGTTTCCCATTTTGGTTTCGCTTGCCACACTTTAATCCCGTTGTCTGGCCATGCACCGTTACTCATGCGCCCGCCCGCAGCGCTGATAACGGCCAGAAAAAAAAAGCGCTTTGTTGGCATTTGCGTTGCATACTTCGCGGCTGCGCCGTAAGCGAAACCGAATGAACAAAATGCATTTTAGCCCGTTCGCCTAGCAAATTGCCGCGGGCACACACAAATCACGCAACACCCGCACGCAGCAGCAGCAGCAACAGCTGAAGCATAAATATGCGGGGCAACTACTGGCACTGCTGCTGTGGCTGTGGCTGCTACTCTTGCGGCATTTGGCATTAAAGCAGCTTTCGTCTGCGCAAAATAGAAATATTAAAAGCTGCTACCTGTCTGCCACATGCCACATGCCACATGCGCGCACCGTAACTGTGTGACCATGCAACCAGCAACAAAAATGTCACACAAATATGTGCCACAATTCCACCTATCCCTGCCTGCCACCTGTCCTCCTCCCCCCTCTCTCTCTCTCCCTTTATCCCTTCACTCATATCCCTCATCTAACATACAACATCCATCATCAGGGCTGCCCGAAAAGGATTTACGCTCTGCAACAGCAACAGCAGCAGCAGCGCTTTTTATGTTATGACAATGACAATGCCACATGCCACACACACACACAACACACAGACACAAATTTATGCTGGGCCTGGCTCAATGTGCATTAGATATAACAATTATGCCCCGTAGTCAACGAAATTTGCTTATCCAGAGTGCTTATGCTCATGTCCTAGAAGTCCATAGACTAGGCTAGGACAGTGTAAGCTTAGAGAGTCCAAGTCTTACTCTATTCTACCTGCTTTCTATGTTATATAATAATAAGTTCAAATCTTATAGAATAGATTCATATATGTATATTTAAATATATATATAATAGATTCATATATATTCTCTGATCGTCATCAGCATATGATCGCTCTTTACCTGCTCCTTTAATGCGGAACATTTTCTATATTCAAGCTTTTCCTCTTAAGTCCTGCTTTATTCTTTATAAAATAAAATAAAATTTAGTTCTGAAAATATTTTCTAAAAATTGTTTAAAAAAAAGCTTACAAAAAAGAATTCTAAGACTTGATCAATTTCTGTTTAGATTAGACTTCTAAATAATAAATATAAATATTTAAAAAATGAATACAAAATATATTATAGATATAAAACTAAATAGATATAAATCCAAATCAAAGAAGGACTTGAACTAAAAAAATTGCATATTCATACAGAATTCGAGCTTTTTTTCAATAGAAATTCAAGTCGAAATGATTATGCCTTGGGGTTCCAATGAACTTGCAACTTTGTGGTTCATTTTGACTATTCGAACACAATAAACTACATACCACAAATAAATTTACTTTTAAATATGATGTAAAACAGACGTCACTCAAGTCAACAAGCACGCTCCTCTATAGTAAAACCATTTTGGGTTTCAAATGCAATCACTGTCAGTGGCACGAAGCAGCCAAAAAACAACTCTCTAGCTGGAAGTGCTTGACTAGAAGATACCCGTAACATTGTATGAAATTGCAGAGTGAAGAAGAAAGAGATATAGAGAGAGGGAGTCACGAATATTCTCATTTTAATTGGTTCAGGGCATGGCAAAAAAGAGCTGAATAAGTTGAAGTAACCCCGACTAGTTAATACTTGCTCAAAATATTTTACATGTCAGTAAGACTTTAGAAGTCTTTCAAGTCTCTAGCTTCAATATACTCTCTCTCTCTCTCTCTTTAATCACAACCTGAAGGAGCATCAAAGGCAACCACAATCCAGACTTCATTGCTGCACCAGCACAAATTTGTTGTCAACCGGCTGAGGGGCAACGTTTGAAATGTGTTTGCTTTAAATAGAAGCCACGACTAAATAAAATTATGTTGATTTTATTTGCAGCGCGCACAACTCGACTCGACTCAACTCGAGTTGAGTTGCAAAAAGAAGGAAATTATACTTGAGTATGAAAACTTGTAAAGAAACTTGCGTTTCAAGGATGCTTCAAATTATGTTGCTCCTTCAACAGCGTTTTCTTCATAAGTTTACATATATACACGTTATATTTGCCTGCTTGTAGTTGCTCTGGGTGCTTATTGAATGTGCAACTTTAAGAGACGTTAAAGGCGCCCACACACACTTATATATATATAAATATAATATATAATAAGCTGCGGAGGTTGTAGAAACAGCAGCCGAACAAGCAATAAGATTTCAAGCTGAATAAAATGCTTAAAGCATTGCACAGAAAGAAAAAAGAAACATACACACATATATACTCTCCCCACACACACACTCACTCTACCTCCCACACTCCCTCTCTCACTCTCCCTGCCACACACAATCAAAACAAAGCAAACCAAAAATATTTTCTTATAAGTGAAAAGTGAGGCAGTGGTTAGAGATGAGCGAGAGTCTAGGGATGGGCGCTCAATAAAGTGAAATTCCAATCAATTTTCTTATTAATAAAACTATAGATAGCAAATGTGGAACAGCCTAAAAAGTTAAACATGCACAGACAAAGTAGTATGTAATCGAGGTGTGCTCAAAAAGTGCTGCCAATTTGGTATTTTCTCAAATATTATGACAAGTTTTTAACCGTTTCAAAGTAATCCTCATCATATATTATACATTATACCATATTCCCCGAGGCCCTAAAAATCAAAGCAAGGCATCACAGCAGCAGCTGAAAAAGTTCCCAAAGTTCAGCTGCGTTTTTGATGCTGAGAGCGGGAGAGATATAAATATCAATATGGAGATAGATAGACGGACAGAATAATATATGGATAGAGACTGATCTATTGTTAGATGAACAGCATAGAAAGAAGTGTGGATAAAGATAATCTATTGATAGATATATATGATCGATCTATATATCAACAATTTTCATCCATCTCAACTCTGAGCTTCTCACAAGTCAAATTATAATCTACATTCCTTTAATATATCCCCTTTCTAAACACTCTAAATATATCATTTTTCCATGCAGCCTTATTCAGCATGCATATGCTATAAATTTATAGCAGATACATTGCCATAATATATTGCCGCGATGCCATTCACAATTTAAACTATTGATCACATGCTCACTCGCTCATATTTGCAGCAGCACGCCCCAAATAGCACGCATACACATATATAAGTATCTATATATATATACTATATAGTAAAATGTTATCACATCGTGTTTATCGCAAAATGCCACGCATAAGGACAAGGACAGCGCGGCAAGGGCTAAAGGACGCGCTCGCAGGATTTCGGCGACAATTCCCATTGTGGCCAACAAAAAAATTGCTAAAGTCAAGCGAGAAGCTGTCGTCTCTCTCACTCTCTCTGCGTCTGTCTCCCTCTCTCTCTCTCCCTCTTATTGTTATTGTTGTTGTTGTTGCTATGATGACGCCGTTTTGGCTGTTATTATGCTTGGCATTATCATTGTATCGTCCTCGCCCCCGCTCCACACAGCCAGCCCCTCGTCTGCCACAGCTGACTTTGGCAATTTTTATTGTCCAAGTTCTGGTTATGCTCGTTCAGGGAGTGATACAAGGAGAGTATATTGGTTGTTGTGCTGAGACTTGGAAATTGGAATGTAGAGTCGTCTATAGGAATAGAAATAGAATTAGGTAAGTGAAGCTCTAGATCATTCAGGGCATGAGAGATCGATTATATATGTATATAGATCTTTGAAGACATACGGATCGAATAAGACTTTACTATCTGTAGCTTTAAAGCTAACATTCCCAAGATTTGTAAATGAAGAGTTATTGATCTTTCTACAAAGAAAGAAAGGCAGATATAACATATATCGATCTGGTAATAACTATATCTCTCTCAGAGTTGACCTACTTCTATTCAAACTAACCTGGCTACATCTTGAACTATTCGCTAATATTTACTTTTACTAGATATCTCCCAACTAACCTGTTTACCTCTTGATCTTCTAACCACTTACGCCCTATTCAGATTTCGCCTCATTAGCTCTTCGCTTGGACCTTCACAAATCAAAGAACTTTCATTGGCTTTTCATCACTTTCTTTCAATTTATCCTTCTCCCCGCACGAACGCGCATTAAGCCGTCAGCTACACCCAAGTGGAACTCTCTTCGCCTTTTTCTTTCGCTGCCGTCAGTCTCCGTCTTTAAGGGTTGCGCAGGATATGCTTGGCGTCTGTCGGTCGCGGCGCCAAAGTTTTTTCTCTTTTCTGCTTTTTTTATGACCTCTGCCAGCTAGAAGACGTTCCCCCTTGGCTGCGGGCTGCGCTAGGCTGATGCGCCTGCTTCTACTACTACTGCTGCTGCCGCTGCTGCTGCTAGCCAGAATTGATTGATAAGCTTTTTGTAAACAGTGTCGAGTTTTGTTGCTTAGATTTGCACAGATTACGCATACGACGCGTTGACGTCGGCTGTGAAAGTTAAACAAGTGAGCGGAGCCAGAGCAAGAGTACTCTAATCGGAATTGTTCAACGAGGAAATACCCTTAATTCCATGTCGAGCAGATATATCAAATATTCTAATTTGTTGGTAAGAGGTCGCCCAAGCCTGGAGCACTTGATGATTGTGTGCTCTTGGGATAATCTAACCAAATTTGATGACTGCGGGATTTAATACGTGCGGCAATTGCTCAAATAAGTGAATTGTGAAATCGATTTCTATCGATTTTATAGAAATGTTAAAAATGTATTGCTGATTTGAAATGAACTTGACTAGGGTTATGGGAGGACATACGTTAACAAGTTACAGGTATCTAGGATGGGACAAATATAGGGACGGAAAGATAGATAGATAGAAGGGACATACGGCAGGACAAACGATCGGATGGACTGACGGACACAAAGAGGGACAAATGGAGAGCCAGAAAGATGGTCGGAAGAATGGTTAGAAGGATGGACAGATCGAAAGAACTGACGATCGAAAATATAGACAGATAGACTGGGACTTCGTTGTGAACAGATGGATGAAACGGATGGACAGACAGTTGGGCAGAAAAATGGACAAAGGGATGTACAGACGGATGAACAGAACGATGGATGGATAGACCGGACAAGCCTTATAGACGAAAGGACAATTGAATGAAAGATAGATGGACGGTCAGACAGATAGACAGGGACAAGGTTGCATTGAAAGTGTTGTCTATACATAGATGGACTCGACATAAGGACAAAAAGAAGGACGGACAAATAAATGAGCAGAATAATCGAAAGACGGATGAATTACCCAATGAAATGATAGGCAAACAAGCCGATGAAGTGGCAGATAAATATATATAAACGTGTTTTAACTTCATTGTCGATCCCGATCAAAAGCATCTCCTCATCAGAAGCATTCCAATTCAGTAAGCCAATATACCCCACTCGACCACTGTCACATGGCTTCAAATGGGCATAAAAAGTAGCCCAGACTTTTGAGTTATCCTTGCAGCAGCTGCAGCTCCCTGACAAGGATATTAACATACTTCAGCCGTAAAAAAAACAACAACAAAAAGCAAAACAACTGAAAAAGCTTCGGCTATAAAAAATATACAAAACAAGAAGAAGAAGACGAAGGAAAACAAAAACAAAAATTGCGCCACTAATTTGAGCCACGTTGAAAGTTTTATGAACCACCGGACCAAAGTTAAATATGCGGCTAATTACGTGTGTTACAATGTGTGTATGTCTGTGTGTGAGTGAGTGTGTGTGTTGGTGTTGGTGTGTGTACAAGCTAATTGCATTTTTTATCGCGCTATACGACTCTTTAATGACCCAACGCCAAGCAAAGCACTTGACCCCCAGTGAATACATCGTCCGAGCGGCTAACTGTGACGGCGAGTCCAATAAATCAAGCCGTGGAAGTTTATGAATTTTACGATTCCAGCGAGTCCTTCAAGCAACAAAATTATCTTAACTTTTGCAATAACAAGAGAGGCAAACTTTAAAAAAGAATTGTTTACCTTCACTTCGATAGCTTAAGAAAGTTTCACGGCGCAGCGAAACGTTTAAGAATTGCAACGACGAGAAAAGCGAAAGTCGATAAATTTACTTAAAAAATAACTTTGAATTTGCAGAAATAACACAGAAAGTAGTTGCCAAAGTTTGAGCTTATGCTGAGTGCAGATTATCGATAGTAATACTAATCGATAACTGTATATAGATACTGTTAGCTGCTCAACTTTTACTGTGGTTAGAGGGTGTTTTTCACAAAGCTTTGGTCTATTTTCAAAGTCAATTTCAAATATGCATAATTCAACTTATCGATAACAGTATCAATTGTTTATCTGCTTAGTGAAAATAATTCTATAAAGTCTAAAATATATCGATAATATTTCCATTATAATATATATCAGAAAGTTACTTCATGATATTTATTGTATTCAATACTAAAAGTCTTTCAGTATTATCAACAAAGTTAGCAAAGTAAAGACTCGACATTTATGCAAATTTATCGACAGCAACAGCAATCGATAACACACACACACAGACACAGCCACCCACCTGCAGCAGGACACTAAAATCAGTTTAATACATCTTTCATTGGCTCGTTCCAGGCGCCCAAGTTCACGTCAACATATTAAATATTTTATAGACGCGAATCAGTTTATGTTTTTAAGTTTGCAACATCCACATTTGGCTGCTCCTTCTACTGCTGCTTCTTCCTTCTTTTTTGCTGCTACGCCAAGCTGTTGGAGGCGCATTTTTTACGCGGTTTATGACACAAGTGAAATATAATTCATATTGTAACGAAAGAAAAAAAAAGCAGAAAATTTTAATGCCGCCTGAAAAATAACGTCCAATAAATAATCCTTAATGTGCCTTTGTGTCCCATGTCCTGCGCGAACAACATGACTATGTGTGTGGGTGTGGGTGTGTGTGGGTGTATGGGTGTGTGTGTGACCCATACCTCAAAGTTCAGCTGCTCTTCTTCTTGTTCTTTGCCACCTCTATACATTATTTTGCGCTGGTTTGTTTGGCCCGCGTGTGATTTCGTTTTACACGTCTCTTGTTTTCTGTTGCGGCTTTTATACTCTTGTTGCTGTTGTAACCACAGTCGCCCAGTCACATATATATACACTCACACACACACATGTGTATAGCTCCTGTCAAGTCGTGACAGTGTTATGACTCGCCCTGTCGCCGCTGCCACCAAACCATGTGAAACATTTGCCACGCCAAATTTGTCAGCTTTTCATCGCAAACAACGGCAGCGAAGGGAAGCAGAAGAAGAAGCAGAGGCGAAGAAAAAAATATAATAAATTGCCCGATTTTCCGGTTATATTTGTTTTTAATATATATTTTTGCATAATTTTATGCATGACTAGCTGCGAAAGCACATTAATGCCTGGAGCGCACTTGATGGGTTCGAGATTTAACCGCAACACAGTTTTGATGAAAGACTTTCAAAGGGATTAAGAGTGGCTTTAAAAGCACACAGCCAAGCTCGGATGAGGCTATGTTGTAATGAAAGACGCGAGAGATTAACTTAAAGCCTTAATCCCACAGAAGAGCTTCGGGGTCGTAAAGCTCGGATTTTAAATGGACTTTGTAGGCAGATTAAAGCGTTAATCCTGCATAAGTCTTTTAAGTAAAAGCTTAGATTTTAAATTACTTTATAGGTAGGTTAAAGCTGCGTTAGCTTTTAGTAGTAGAAAAATTAAAACTAAAGCCTTTTTAACTGTTTACTTTTTAAATTATAAGAGAGCTTTTGGGGCTGTTTAAAGCTGTATCTTAAAGCTTTATCTGAATCATCTGAAATCAATGCAAGTTTGAATGACAAATAGCTTCAACAGCAGCTTAAATCTTTAATTTGATTAAGGCATAAAAATTAAGTCTCTCAAGAATTAGTACTTAATTAATTTAAAACAAAAGATTTTATTTATTTATTGACTTAACTTTAGTTAGCCCAACTAAAGAACAACTCAAAGCTTTAAGCAATCTCAACTGCAAAAAGTTTTTACAATCAAGCACACTTAAAGCTTCAAGTTGAGCTTTAATCAGCTTGAGCTTAACATTTGAGTTCCCTTAAGCCACTCAGTTTGACTTTTTCCTCGCCTCGAAGCGACACCAGAAAAGTTCACGCGGCTCCATGCGGAAGCCCTCGATGCTGGCCATCATGTCGCGCACAGTGCGCTCGGCGGGCAGCAGCTGGAAGCGCAGCACCATCTGATAGATGAGCGACTTGACCTCCATCAGAGCCATTCGATTGCCAATGCAGCTGCGTGGACCCAAGCCGAAGGGCAGATACGTATGTGGCCGTATCTCATGCTTGTGCTCCTCGTCAAAGCGTTCGGGTCGAAACTGTTCCGGCTCCTCGAAGTTATCTGGATCGTAGTGAAGCGCCACAACGGGCACATGGACCAAATCGCCCTTGCTCAGTTTCAGGATCACCTCGCCCGCCTCATCCTTCAGCTCAAAATCCGCCGAGCACATGCGATCGATGACTATTGCCGGCGGCCATTTGCGCAGCGACTCAGAGATGATGCAATCCAAGTACTTCATGCCCATGAGGCTATCGTAGTCCAACGGCTTGCCCGCCAGCTGCTCCTCCACGGCGAGTATCTCCTCATACAGCTGCTGCTGCACCTCCGGATTCATGAGCAGCTCGTATGCGGTGAAGCTCAGGCAGGTGGAAACGGTCTCAAAGCCGGCGGAAAAGAAGAGCAGACATTGAGCCAACAGATCCTCGTCACTGAACTCAGCTGCCGGCTGATCCTGATTCTGCTGCTCCGCTCGCTGCGCCTCCATCAGCTGCTGTATCATGTCGGGACGCACAATCTTCTGCTCCCTGCGCTGCTCCATGGCGCCAAAGACCAAGCGCTTGAAGTACGCCACATTATTCAGGTCGATAATGGGCACGCGCAGAGCCTGAAGAGGATTAAGTAAATTAAGTGAACATAAATGATATAGAAATTCCAGTTGGCCTTACCTTCATAATCTTTGGCATCACCATGTAGAGAAAGACCTTGAGGCCGCCCCAGAAGCTGAACTGCAGTATGCGCTGTCCGAATGCGAAGAATTCATTCTGCTCATCCACGTAGCTGTTCACCTGCACGCCGAAGGCCGTCGAGGCGATCACATCGTTCGTGTAGCGCGTAAAGAACTCCTTCAGCTCCAGCTCAATGGCCCCTTCCCCACTCCCCTCCAGCTTACGCTCCACATACTGCACCGCCTCCACATTGCAGCTGTGGATCAGCTCGAACATCAGGCGTATCTTGTGACCCGTGAAGGCAGGTGTCAATGTCTTGCGCATCTGCTGCCAGCGCCGATCGCGCAGCGACAACAAAGATCTGGACATCACCGACAGGTCGCCCGTGTCGTGCTCGTTGCCAATGCCGCGGCGATGATTGGTGAATATATCGAAGTGCTTGATGCCCACCTGGCGTATCAGGTCGCCATCCGAGAGGTAGTAGAGCGGCTCGCGCAGATTGTAGACGCCGTAGGCCTTGTGCTGCTTCAGGCGCTGGTGCAGCTGAATGCTGTGCCGCACGTACGAATCGCTGCCGAGCATTACGCTTAGCGGCACATTGCCGAAGAATGGCAGGGGGCGCTCGTGGGCCACGCCCCGTCGCTTAAAGTATGCAAAGCTGGAGACGGACCATTTGTAGAAGAGCGCGCCCAGAAATGTCAGCACGAAAAACAGTTCGACGAGCGCCATTAGGAGGGGAGCGATTAAGGTCGGCGCGCGCGCGGAGCTCAATTACCAAACACTTTTCGTTACGTCTTACTCAGCCGCCCGCCGAAACGTCACTAAACCTAACAGCTGCTGCGACGTGCGCTCAAACCGGCAAATGCTGTGCTGAGAGCGAGGCACTGAACGAAACACGAGCATAAAGAGCGTAGCAGCTGGAGCGCGAGTGTCAATAGAGCACAGTAGCGCGAGCAGTTAAAGAACTGAACAAAGCAAACACATAGAAAGAGAACATAGCAGTGCGAGCGAGCACTTAACGAACGTTGAGTGCGAGCACGTGATGGGTCAGAGACAAAGAGAGAGAGCGCACAAGGGCAAAGTAACTCACGAAATTAGCAGCCAATAACACATTTTGTTGAAACAACTAATTATAAAGATTTGATGGGAAATCAATAAGGCATTGGATAATTGGCATATTTATGTATACTCAACACATTTCAATACATTAATAATCTTATTCAAGTGGAATAAGCTCATCAAGCAAAGGATTAAGTCTTTGTGTGATCAAATGCAATCGACTCTCTTCAATTCCATTAAACTCTCTTATAAACTATGCAAGATTGTGTGGGTGTGAGAGAGTAGAGCTGGAAGACAGACGCTGAACAGTGCAAAACACATGATTATGACGCAAGAGATGAGTGTAAGGGAGATGGCACATTGTGCATTACATATGTGTGGATTTCTCACACACACCTTGCAATTGTTTCCAAAGTAATGCAAACTAAAGCTCTCTTAAGGAAATTCTTCATTATTTGATGAGAATTTCTCTTATTTATATTTATAGACAAATTTAATCGATCTTAATTGATAGTCGTTATGAATTT
Source organism: Drosophila pegasa (assembly GCA_035046225.1). Taxonomy (NCBI): domain Eukaryota; kingdom Metazoa; phylum Arthropoda; class Insecta; order Diptera; family Drosophilidae; genus Drosophila; species Drosophila pegasa. The sequence continues at coordinate 4,345,362 of JAWNOD010000076.1, read as the reverse complement.
GCATGATTTAAGACATTTTGGAATTTTGATTAAAAAATAAAATCTGAACTCAAAATCGAATAAATAAAATAAAAAATGTATTTAAAATCGAATAACTTAATTTATCAGTTTAACTCTTAATTAAACTAAAATGTTGTCTTTATTTTATATATAATAAATATTTTAAGTACTTAAAACAATAAATTCCCTCGCTTCGCACTCTCTAATTCATCACTATAAATCCAATATTTTAATCTCAATTTCTAATTCTCTTATGGCTTGAATATAACTTAATTTGTGAGCATTTCATTAGAAATGTGTTTTGAATTTAAAATGTCATTTACCAAGCTGACAGCTTTCCATATAAATCCATTTTGCAGTTTGTGTCAAAGGAAAATTACCGCAAATTATAATATGAAAATCTTCTGCAGCTGACAGACCTCAGTCCAAAGGCAATACAAATTAATCTGTTATTCTGTGGTAAATCTAATATTCAGCATGTGTGGCTGATGCTCGTCGTTGATGCTCGTTGCTGAGTCCCAACTGATTTGTCATCAGAAACTGTCAGCAAGCAGCATCAACTAATTTCAACATTAATCCCCCTAAGTGACTCAACTATTTATTATAAAGGACTTTGTCAAACAAAGAAAACCAAATACACACACACTCACACACACACTCATGTGTGGCTCAAGCTGTTGACAGCAGGTGCGCCACCATCATGTGGGTACGTGCCCAAATCCAAAAACCGAATCCAAATCCGTTACCTAAGCAACGACGACCTGTGCTCAAAAGAAAGAAATGAAATAAAAGTTCTAGCAGAGCTTTTAGACTGATCCAATACCTGAATATGAGTGGGCTGCCACAAAAGTTTGTCATCAAAGCAAACTGTTATACGTGGCTTTTTGGTATACATATTAGATTATTACATTTTTCCATATCATAGGCACTTCTAGAACTTCTCATATACAGCTCAAGCATAAGATATCAAACTATTATACTCCACACAACTGTTATACTCCAAACTGTTATACATTCACATGTAGACCTCTTACAGCTTTGTATTCCAATATAAGCTAAAGCATAAGAAATCGAACTGTTATACTCCACACAACTGTTATACTCCAAACTGTTATACTTTCACATGTATACCTCATATACAGCTCAAGCATAAGAAATCAAACTGTTATACTCCACACAACTGTTATACTCCAAACTGTTATACTTTCACATGTATACCTCTTACATCTTTGTATTCCAATAATTAAGTCCATATATGCTAAGTTAGTAAACTCCTTCATACATAATTCTTAAACCTGTGACACACATGCGAGGTTTGAAAGCAATGAATCTTACCCAAAACCAAACTGTTATACTACATAAATGTCAAATTCTACCTCTTATATACTCTTAGCATAATTGAATTTCACATTCTCATATTAATATAAGAGGAAACATTTCTTTTGCCATATAACACTTTTACTCTTCCGATTTACCCTCTTACAGATAACTACTTTTACTTTTACTCAAACTCTTTCGACTTACCCTCGTTTATATTGATAACTATTTTAACTAGTCAGCCTGAGTACCAAACCGCACAGCTTTTACTTCGCCACTAATTCCAGTCGCAGCGGCAATTCGGTCAAGAACTTTAAGAACTTTGGCCAGCAAACTCGAAAAATCTTCGCATTTTTTTTTTTTGTGTAATCAAATCACGTCTGAAACAAATGACAAAATTTGGTTGCATTTAGTGAATATTTAGTGTGAGCAGGGAAATGGGAAAAGGAATGGGAATGAGTGTGAGTGTTATGTGGGGAAGTTAATGGTAGTCCTTGCGTCTCTCTCTCTCTCTCCCTCTGTGTGTGTCAATTGGACACGCGCCAAGCGGTTGAAAATGAGAATCTATTGCCATGATGGGCAAGAAATGAGCGCAATCCCAAGGCAAATCTACAAAAATGCAAATGTCATTTGATTTGTCTAAGCCCCCTCTCGCTCTTACTCTACTTACAACTCTCTCTCTCTCTCTCTCTTGCCTTGGGACAATCTCAATTCAGAATTCAGTGAAAAAATAAATGCGTAAAAATGCAAAGTAAGTGCGTTCAGCACACCGGCAATAAGTGATTGTCTATTGTGTGCCGAACGCATCCAGCTTCCATCTGCCTTTATTGTTAGGCAAATATATATTTCTGTGAAATAAAACTTTAGCCACAAATAGAGCCGGCACGAAAGAGATGCAGCTACAGATAGCGCGAGCGAGATACAGATATATCTAATGTGTTTACATTGGCAGCAAACCAACAAAGAGCAAGAAAACTTGCCATAAAAAAAAAAACAAAGCTGAGCAAAAAAAAAAAGGAAGAAAAGAAATTTCATCGTGTACTTCAAGTTTTCTTCCTTTTTTTTCCTCATTGTTATTGCTGCTGTTGTTGCTGTACATTTCATCGCCGTGTCCCGTTTGTGCCGTCTGTCCATATCCATGTCCTGCCGGCTGTCGCACGTTGTCCTCGGGGCCAGACCAATGCGAATTGGCTCCGGTTCTTGTTTTTTTGGTTTTCCCTCAGTTTTTCTGGCTCTTCTTTTTTTCTCTCTACCCCTTGAAAGTTGGTAAATAGGGCATATTGCTCTTGTGAATTGATATGAGTCGGGAAGTAAAAGGTTTGGTTGACTTAGGTAAGGCTTATGTGCTTGAGGAGAATCAATAGTCGAATCGATTCAGTTTTAGTTTGTCTGGCTGGCTGTTCAAGCTTCAGGCAGTCCCTTCAATCGTTTGTTTGTCTCTTGAATCCAGAAATCTAGTTAGACAAGTGAACGCGACTCTATAAAGTCTTTTTGATATATATTCTGAAGTAGGAATAATAGCCAAGTGGTTGTAGTCTTGTCCATCCTTCCGTAAGTCTGTCTGTCTGTTCTTCTATCTGATCGTCTGTTCGCCCTTCTACCCGCTCGTCTGTCCGTCCTTCCTTTCCCTTATCTGTTCGTCCTTCCATCCGACGCACAGTCTGTTCTTCCATCCTTCTATCTGTATGATCCTCTATCTAGTGAGCTTGGATCACTAGCCGAGTTGATTTATTCTTGTCCATCCGTTCGTCTATCTATCCTTTCACCCATCCATCTGTCCGTCCTTATATCAGTCTGCATGTTTGAGTATATCAACTCAAGCACCTCAAAATCTATAAAAGCTACGGAGCTAGGATCCATAGCTGAGTCGATGTAGCTCGTTCCATCCATTAGTCTATTAGTTTCCTCCGCTTGTCTGTTTTGCTCTGCTCGAACTCGAAATCATGAACAGCTAGAGACTTGAGTTCACTTGAACTTCCTACATCACGTGCATATCAAGCTCATTTCAAATCAGCAATAAAGAAATCTTACATCCAACGACACAAACTAATGGGTATCTCCGAGTCAGACACTCTAGCTGCTAGTCAGGTACTGAAACAGTCTTCACTTGTTTTCTTTCTGCTTGCTGTTTTATGTGCCATTTCCATTAGAATTCAAGTGCCGCAAGACTTGAAAGTGAACTGGCCCTCAAGGCTGCTCGTTAAGTGCGGCCACCTCTTGCCCATTCTGGCAATCGCTCATTCTCTATCTCCATCTCTGTAATATGCGCTTTTATCAGCTGCTACCACACATTTGCTTTCCACTTGGTTTTTAGCCAAATCAAACATCGCATCGCATCGCATCGCCTCGCATCAAAGCAAAGCGAAGCATTTGCTCTGTGGTATTTCCACCAATTAGTCTCAAATGTTTTGCTTTAATTAATTACGACTAATAACTGCTCTTCAATACGAGTGAACAGCAGCAACAACAACAACGAGTCGCCACAGAACAACAACGAATTCAACAACAAAACATGCGACAGCGCAAACATTTGCTTAGCTTCATGTAAATTTTACCCTCAGGCTAAGTAACTGTGCCTGTGTGTGTGTGTGTGTGTGTGTGTGTGTGTGTGTATGCCTTTGTGTGTGTGTGTGCGTATGTTTTTATGTATAAACACGCACTTGGCATATTTCTTAAATAATGTTTATCTGCTTTCGAGTGCCAGCTGGCCTTAAACACAGTTCCGCCTGCTCCTCCTCCCACCTCCGCCCCACCATCTGCTGCCCCACATTTCGCAGCAGTTAAACACAGCCTCCTGTATAATTTATTTGTTAGATTTTCATTAAAAAGTGTGCGCCAAAATCTGCGCTTGGTCAAAGAATTTAATAACTTTTGCCTGATTTTCGAACGAAAAATTCGTGCCTAACCTCACTTATGACATCGTTGCTTGCTTTCCTTGCTCAGGGATTAGAATTTGGGGCTTTTGCTCTTGAGCCTATAAATTTTTGAGATTTGTTAAAGCGTTTGCTTTGATTATTTAGTGAATTTGCTGACCTAAGCTTATTTATTACTAACCTAACTTAACTTTTCGTTCATTGTGCTTGCTCGGACGCCATTTTGTTTAGCAATTGTCTGTTTAGGGCTATTTTATGTAAGCTCTGTTGTTCAGCTTGTTTATGCTTTAATTATTTAGTATTTTTGGTAAGCCAATCTGACCTTAATTAAGCTGTTCCCTGTCTAAAAGAATCTAACTTTTAACACAGTTTGTATTAGGGCGCCATTTTAAATACTTTTCTTGAGCTTGTTATAGCGTAGCTATTAGTATTACCTACCTACCTTTCTACCTTTTACAACTTTTACTTGAGCACAGTTTCTTGGTTTATGCCAAATAAATTGCGAATCATTCAGAATAAATATATATTTGATTGCATTTTTGTTCCATAATTTATAAACCATTTCCTTTCTATAACAAAACCAAAGTTCCTTTCCCTCTCTTGCTAAGACCCTAAATACAACTTCTAGTTAACTTCCACCCCTGATTAGTCAACTGCATAAGAGTTGCTTATGGAACCACACGACTTGCTCATGGAATCATCCTCATTTTCAACTACTCAAACTGAAAGTTATTTGATTCCAATTTTCTCACTTTTTCCTCTATCTACTTTTCACCATTTTCTTATGCAGCTCACTTCAGCTGCAAAAAGAAGTGAGTCGAGCGCAGTTCTTATAAGCACATTACGTATACGCCAAGTGTTGCGCTGAGTTATAAAATAAGAGCAAGCGGCGAGCCATGCGCCACATCTACTTTGAATAACTGCTTATTGGAATGCCAAAAAGAAATATATATGTACATATATATATAAATATACATGTGGTTAGATAGATATTTCAATGATAATCGCGCCATAAAAACCTTACAAACTGCATAATGGAAAAAACCCCTTTAAAGAAGAGCGAGAGAGAGAGAGAGGGAGCGGAGGAGATATACGAACTATTGTTGTTGTTATTGTTGTTCGCATAGAATATTAATTTATTGCTCGTTGTGGCAATTTCGTCGATATATACACACATATAGCGATAAAGATATATAGATATATATATATATTTTTACCCAGTAAATCGCCGAGAAACAAAAGAACAGCGCAAAATGCCAAAATTGCTGCATTTAAATGTTTATTTGGGGTTTTGAATTTCAAATTTATGATGCAAAACAAAAGCCGAACACACAAACCGACCTAAATGATTGACCACATATTGTTTTTATACAATACCCTAAGGCGATTCAAATGCCAGAAATGGGTATAGTTGAATAATAAAGCGAGTGTTTGATATATATATAGAGAAGAAGGCTAACTAAACAAACAGTGAAAGAACTTAAGCTGTGATTATGTTGAGCTAACTAAAGCTAAGTTTGTTTTGTCGAAGAAAATAAACAACATATAAATTAAAAGATTATTTTAATGATACAAAATAGGTCTTTTATGAACAAAATGAGCAGGTCTAACTACAGTTCAAGAACCTAGCAAACACACCAAAGCTTAGTCAGCCAAATATTCTAATATTCTAGGATATTTTCCAGCACTTGCACACCGACTCCCAAAACAGTCCCAAACCAATTTTAAAGCTGCTTTGGTTGCGCAGTAAATCGGGCTTTGGCAATAAATTGAATGCAACATTGCCAAAAACAGCTGCATTAAAATATCAAAAACGCAATTTATAGTTATATATATACATATATATATGTTTTCAGAGTTTCTTATTGATTTGTGAGGGAGCTGGCCGAAGAGCTCGGCTCACTTCTCGAGCTGAAAAACACACCTGTGAATACGTGACCTTTCAATTTATGCGAGCAACGAACCAAATCGAAAACATTTTTTATGTTCCACCCATCAAATTTATGACCACTCGCTGAGCCTACCCTACTGCACACACATGTGTAGGTGGAGCCTCTGCTGGCCCTCATCTGTTCATGCCATATTCGATTTTCCCGATTCGGCCTGCAGCATTTTCAAAATTTGTCTGACAAATATTTGCCTGCCAGGGCAGGCGCTGGCTATAAAGCGTTTTCCAAAAGGGGGGGCAGAAAAGGGGAGAGGCTGAAATAAAAATAGAAATGCTGTCATGGTCAGCGCTATGCGAGTGAACAGCTTGAAATGCGCTGAAAGTACGGCAAAGTTTCCCAAAGCCCAAACTGAATTTTCACTTGCAATTCTCAATTGGTTTTCGGTCACGCTAAACTAGTTGACGGCAAATTGACATCTGGTGTGGCCCAGTTGACTAGTTGTGGCCTAGAGTCGTTAGTTCGAGTCACAAATCACAGTCACATAGCAGGCTTAACTGCCCCAGCTCTATCATACATCTGCCAGTCGCACACCACATATGCGGCTTAGTCTCCCACTCTCTTCATCTCTCTCTGTGTGCACACTCATTCAAATTTATGCCTAAGCGCTGATTATGACAAATATGCCACGCTTCACTGGCTGCGACTCGCTGTCAGGTTGTCGTGCGGGGCCTACGACCCAAAAATCCGACCCCTTAAAGCGCTTATTGTGTTTCGCTTGGCCTGTTTTTTGCCTTCTGCTCGGTCATTTTACGCAAATCCCAAAATAAATACGAGTCCTTATTATTAGCATCAGTATACGCAGCCACACACACACGCACACACACGCCAACGCAGCCGCGCCCCAAATAAATAAAATAAACCAAAAGGCAGCAGGTCGCCCATGCCTGCCGCCCCGCCGTATCGTCCCCCACTAATGACACATCGGCTGGAGTGAGCCTCCGCCTCCTCTTCGTCTTCTTCACGTTCTCTGGGCATCCCTCCACATGCGAGGCGATGCGTGTCAACAATTATAATGTGCAAATTGTTTGATGTATGTCACCTGCCACATTTGCTTTATTGCCGCTCATTAGAAATGCTCAGCCATCAGCTTTGCCAAGGCAGACAAATAGAGAGAAGAAAAAAAAAACAAATACAAATACAAATAAAAATACAAAATACGAACCCAAACACACACACGCACACACACCCAACCGCACCCACACCCACACACGTATCAGCAACGGCTGACAACAATGACACCTTCCATTAATAGCTGTTCCGTTGATGTGTGTAATACTGACATACACTGTGACAAAAGAGGGGCTGACAATATTGTTAAAAATATATCAATAATATCAAATAATATCAATAAATAAATAATAAGCTTATATATAAATAAATGTGTATTTACATATCTTTATCTCAATCGAATATATATTTTTAAAAATACTTAAGAAATAGCGCTTAAAGGTAGACTATGAAATTCGTAGCTTAGAGTTTATATACACTGAGAACAAAGTATAAATAGATTTAAAAAATCCATAACAATTAATAAAGAAATACTAATAATAAAAAAAACATTTTCGTTTTTTGGGAAAAAATAAACTTCATTTAACATTTTTGAATTCAGTAAATGAGATTTTAAGCTTGCTACTCAACATGTCACCTCACTTGATCTAAAAACCATTAAAAATGTAGACAACTTTTATAAATAGAATTTTGCAAAAAAAATATATAGATATATAATACATCGAATAAAAATATGCCTAAAAATAAGCCTAAAACTTTAGCCTCGCAAAAAGCTTGTAGAGCGAACAAATGTGGCAGCTTTAGTTAAGCATTATCCCAGACACTTCACTAACTTCAGGACTCACAATGCCAGTGCAGGATAGAAACAAGCGTCTCTTAGCTTAACAAATTTTTGGCTTAAATACATATTCGTTTGCTCCACGGTCTGCGTCGCTGTCTCATAGAGGTTTTAGCTGCGATTAATGACAGCGCATCGCCAAGATTCAGCTTGCATGCGGGCCAAACAGGGTATAAAAAGCACTGAGTCAACTTGCTGTGACATTTTGATGAATGGAAACAGAATTTATATGCGCTGTGTGTGCGGTGCCGGAAAGAATAACCAAAGAGCAATTTGGACACATGATTTTGCATACAAATTGTTTTGGCTGGACAATTGCTGCGATACTCCAGTAATTTGTTGACTTTTGTCGTGCGGAGCGAGCGTGGCGGGTGGAGTGTGGGGTGGGCAGTTAAGCATTCGCTGGCCATGAAACCAATCAACGAGCTTAGCCAAATGATGAAAACCAAAAAATATAACAAACAGCCAATGCCAATGGCGGCCAGCAACAATGGCATCCATAACTAAGCTCAGCTCCAAAAGCCCAGCAAAAGCAAACAGACCAAACGAAGCAAACAGAACAAACAAACAGTGCGAAACGAGCATGGAGACAGTGCAGTTGGGCATTAGTGACTGCCGAATGCTCGTTCAATTAATGAAAAATGTATTCGTTTATTTATATACAATTTAAATACAATTTTTATATTTGTCCCGCCTGTGGGCGTGCTTAAATAGAATTTTGCATATATTTGTTGAGAAGCTCAATAATGATTTAGAGATTTAAATTCTTAAATTGTGAAAGATAGATTGTACGATTTATCAAGCACCACATGGCTCTATCTATCTAAACTTCATATATTTGTATTCAAGACTTGTTATACTGGAGGCTATACAATGCTTCTGTTGCTTTAAAATCGCATATAAAATATAGACTTAATTGTATAAGAAATAAAGATAAGATGACTTACAATTCGGCAAAGTCCTAGTGAGAGTATCCCAAGTCGCTTAACATTTTATTTGTCCAAATTAAATCCTTTAATAATTTAACCCAAATTTTCAAATCTCTGTCATACACAAAAACCTATATTCTCTCTTTACTCACCTCCATGAGCGAGCATTCCAAAAAGGGAGGTGCACAAAAAAAGGATTATTTTTGATTATTTTGCGTGCCACAAAAACAAATTTGTAGCTTTTTTTGCGGCTGCTGTTGTTGTTGTTGTTGTTTGCTCCTTTTTCTCTGCTATTGTTAGTGCTCGGCCTGGCCATAGAGCGCCAAGCCAGATAACATTTAAACCGACTTTCTGCCTAAATACAAAAAAAAAAGGGGAAATAACGATGTATAGCGCTTTTTAATGGAGCTGGTAACAAGCGAAATGAATGAGCCGCAATCGGACTGCTCTCCATTTCAATGAACCGCCTTTCAAACGTAATTTCATCGCAGACCCACGCATTATCTGCGTCTGCCTTTGATGCCCTCTAAATAATATTCTTATCAAAGGGTCGTTGCTATCTTAAGTGCCTTCCATCATGTTTTCGCGGGCTGCGCAAAGTGCTGTCATTAACTTAATTAATTGTACTTAAAATAAACGTAGCAAATCTCGAGTGCACTGCTGCAATGTTGTGTAACAGCTGCTGGATGTGCTACTAAAGAAAGCAGTGCTGGGTAATTGGTAGATAATGAATGGGAGAGCTTGGTAGTGCAGAGCGGGTAGTACTTATTTAACTGTGGAGGTTAGTGGTTTATAACAGTGTTTTGTTTAATGGTATATAAGGAAAACTTCTGAATAATAATAAAGGTATTTTCAGAAACTAAAAAGCTTAAGCAATGTTGAGTAACAGTATCAAACAGATGCTTTGACAGCTTTCGATAATAAAAGCTTAGCTCCTTTTTTCAGCTTGATTTGCCATATAGAAAAGGTCAACTCGTGTTCTAATCTCTTACAAATATTGCTCTTATTGCTAAAGATCTACCCTAAAGCAGCTTACAGTATCGTATTTCGAGTTCTAGAAACTATCAAAGTGCAGGGTATCCCCTAGTCAGCCCATTCTTTTTACACTTTATACTCTACACAACAGCTGAAAGCCAGCCAAGTAGTATGAATAACAAAAAAGAGTCCTTATGCGTGTCGACTCAGGCGGTAAGAAATAACAACAGCAGCAGCAGCAAGAAGATGAAGAAGAACAAGAAAATGCTCAGCATGTGCATTAAACAAATCTAAGACAACATTTCATGGGGCATTCATGAAACTTGTTTATTTTGGCTCAATATGCTAAGACGCTCTAACCCACCTCATTCACTCGCTCACTAACTCTCTCTTTCTCTCTCTCTCGCTCTGTCTCTTTCTCTCGCATTCTTTAGACTTACAATCCTTGTGGCTAACGAGCTGGTTTGGCTCCAACAACAACAATAGCAATAGCAACAGGAGCAACAAGAAAAAGACGCAACAGCAACAACAGCGACGGGACGGCTTCGACTGCGTCGATGCTGGCGTTTACACGCTACAGCAGCCGCATAAATTTCCGCTTCAATTGGACGTGTACGGCGGTAATTGCAGCTTTGATTACCAGCAACACGAGCTGCCATCCGGACATTACCAGCAACAACAACAGCAACAACAACAACAGCAACAAGAGCAATCAACACTTTTCGTACAGCAGCAAAAGCAGCTGAAAAATCGGTACAAAAGCCAGCGGGAGCAGTGGAAAATTCTGGGAATATCCTCGAACATCAACGAGACGAGATTTATTGAAAGTTCAGCGGGTAATGCAAAATAGCAACAACAACAACAACAGCAATAATAATAAGAAATCACAGCTGTAGCTGTGCCTTCACGCCTTGCCATCAATCAAAATCTAAATTAATTTTCTTTTATTTTCATTTACATTTACATTTTTCCCGTGATAACAGCAGGCGTTGATATTCGGCATCAGAAACAATTTTTTTGACTTTTGTGGCCAACTGAAATTTGCATACTTTTATTATTTGCACGCATATTAAATGATTTCAGGCGACCCCTGAAAAGTAGGCTACATTATTTTCAATTCTGCAATTAGCATATGAATTCTGAAAGCGAAAAAAGTCAGTTTTAAAGTTAAAGTTAAAGCAAGTTGCTTGAAGCGAAATTCGAAAGAGCTGAAACTTTTTGGTAAGCTGCTTGCACAAAGCCAGTGTGGAAGAATAAAGTTAAGTTTTTAGTGAGAAATTTTAAAGAGTTTTTCTTTTGGTTGTTCGTGAAATTATAGAGAACATTTTTTTTGTGGTTCAGGAAATTATAGAGAAAAAATTATATTTTAACCAGAACATTTTATTTAATTTATATTATAGTTGAGAAATATTAAAAAAAAATCTTGATGAGATATTAAAACAAACATTTACTAATGAAAAAAAATTTAATTGAAAAAATTAATGTAAGCAAAATACAAATAATTTATGTCCTCGTATTTGCTAGTCGGTTTCTCCCAACTCATGAACACTTGTAATAATAGTTAAACAAATCCATCGATGATTTATTCATAGTTAATTCATAGCAAATATCTTTAAGCCGAGCGGCTAAATAGATTTTTGGTTCTACGAGCTATATTTGAAAAGCTTTAATTCTTTTTATAAGTATTATTATTTTGCTAGGATTCCTTAAATACAAATTTAATGCATTCATTGTCACATTAATAATAACATTTAATATATAAAGAAATATTTTTTTATATGTCATTATTATTTATTTATTGTACAGCTCCAACAATGGACGATATGGTTTATCAGTGCAGCAATCAAAATTCTATTTACGTACTCAATGCCGGCTACAACCCAGCTTTTGGCGTAAGTTTGATTCATCGCAGGTCTTGTAAGGTCGAATTGGTTTGGTCAAGTGTCGATGTGTTTACAGAACTTTGGAGCAGCAGCAGCAGCAGCAGCAACAGGGCGTGAAATGAATGGCAGCAGCAGCAGCCGGACAACGGGCTACAGGACAAACAATTCAATTGGGGCAAGTTGCTCGAGTGCCGCATGCAGTTTGCAGCATAAATTCAAAAGTTTCGGCACAGCCAACGGCAATGGCAACGCCAGCGGTTCGTCAGGAGCGACAACAACGGCAACGGCAGCGGCGATAGCAGCGGCAGCGGCAACAACAGCAACAGTTGCCGTTGTCACAGCAACAACAAATCCGGTCGCTACATCAATGTCAACCGCAATGTGTTCACCGGCAACGGCAGCGCTGCAGAAATTGTTCAATTGCAATGTGGCTTCCATGGGCGACGTCTGCCAAAATGTCAGCCACAGAAATCAGCAGCACCAGAGCCACAACAGCAACAGCAACAGCAACAACTGCAGCAACACTAGCAGCTGCAGCAGCAACAACAACTGCCCAGTTGGGAGCCATAACAATGGCTGCCTGTCAGCGGCAGGCTTGCATAGATGCCCCTGTGATACGCACGAGGGTGCCGCAGCTGCAGCTGCAACAACAACAGCTGCAGCAGCAGCAGCAGCGGCAGCAGCTGTTGGCGCTGTGGCCAACAGAAAGAAATGCACCAATGTCAAATCAACGCTTATTGCCAAGAAGACAAAGTTTCTCAAATTTCTCGAAGAAGAAAAATGGCGCAGCAACCAGCAGCAGCAGCAGCAGCACCAGCATCAGCACCAGCTGCTGACACCGGATGAGGCGGAAGCTTGTGGCGCCCCACAGCCGCCCAGCAGGTAGGTGGCCTTTGCCCTTTCTGCCCACCACCTCCCAGCACTACTCTGCGGCGAAAACTTATAAATTCTCATAAATGTTATAAGGCATATTGCGGTGCTAAAATTGTGGGCAACTTTTTATGGGCCACAAGTTTATTGGGCCAACGGAATTTGCCGACTTTTCCCGCTCTATCTCCGCCTCTCTCCCCCCGCTCTTAGCAAAGTATGCGCGAGCATGACAACAACTTTGTCATTAAGTTTGCCACGCAGATACGAAACTTGGCCCAGTTGAAGGCTATATCAAAATTCGTGCCAGAGCCGCGAAAGCAATTGAAAGTGAAATGATTAATCGAATCGAAAGTTTATCGATAGCCCTAATTAAATGAGGAGCGATTATGATAGAAGCAGCGAAATATATATGAACTATGGGAAAATATATAATAGAGTAATCAGAATCTAGATTAAAATACTCAAGATTAAGGAATATAATAGAGAGAAACTGTCGAATGGGAGCTTATGAATATAAACTTCTAAATGGAAAGCAATTATCCATAGAATAAGAGTACCATAGAGATAGAGATAGAGATAGAGATAGAGATAGAGATAGAGATAGAGATAGAGATAGAGATAGAGATAGAGATAGAGATAGAGATAGAGATAGAGATAGAGATAGAGGTATAGATATAGATAGAGATAGAGATAGAGATAGAGATAGAGATAGAGATAGAGATAGAGGAGATAGAGATAGAGATAGAGATAGAGATAGAGAGAAAGCTCATTAAAAATATGTCAGATTCGATTATACGGTAGATTATACAGTAAATGTGTTAGAAATCGTATGAATCTATATTTATAGGGTTGACTAACGCTTTGTCTCTACGTTAGGCTACTTAAACTTTTATATGCCCAACTTTATGGTATTTTATAGTGTTAAAAGACGCTAAAACACTGTAATTCACAGTTTTTTCTTCAGCAAGTATGCTGTGAGCAACTTTATTTGGCTTTTAGTACAATACAATTTTTTTGTAGTGTTTAACAACACTTAAATGCAATTTTCGTCGTTAAACTACACTAGCTTTTGGCTTGCATGTGAGTTTAAAACGAACATATAACCAGTTTATAGCGTTGAGCAACTGTTGGATGGTATCATTTTTCGTGTTGCACAACACTTAAAAGAGCTACTCGCAAACAGTGAACTGCCCCAGCATGTGCACAACAAATTCATCTGCACTTTGAGCAACATTTTATAGTGTTGTACAATGTTCAATATGAAGCGCACGTACGGCTCTTTAATCTAATATTTATTGCTAATAAACTCTATTTTAATAGCGAACTCATCAAATTCCCTATAAATATTAAGTTGGAGCCAATGATTTAATATTTATTCGCATTGCGTTTGCAACAGTAGCTGCGAGAGAGAAAGAGAAAGACAGGGAGAGAGTGAGAGAGAGGGAGTAGATGCTATGGTCATCATCAACACGTTTTGTGCCTTGGGAAAAACACATCGTTTATGACAGTTTGTGCCGCAAAAATGAGCTCAACTTGGGCGTTAACTTGTTTGCAACTCAGCTGCCCCCAATAGCTGCCACCTGCCCCGCAACGGCTGTTAAACGCATTCAATTAGCTGGCTGTTCACGTTGTGGCAGCTGCCATCTAAGCGCAACCTCCCACTGCAAACTACACCTGCCACGCCCCCTCCTGCTTAGCTGCGCCCCAGTTGTGTTGCATTGTTCATGAAGTCATAAGTTTTGATCACCAGCGCTTAACAACGAGCAAAACTTTGTGCAACTGCGGGCGGATGCGGGGTGGGTGGTAGGCGTGGCAGCAATGTCCATGCCTTTCGCTTGGCTCAGCCATTTGTGAAATTGAAAAATTAACGCGCTAACGGAGAGTCGTTGAAGCGCTTAAAATGCCGATACCCGATAAACTAAAAGAGCGGCGAGTGCTCTAGCCCGGGCCTCGTAGAGTTGATTAAAATGCACGCCGCACACATGTGGCAGCTAGCCAAACTTGCAACAGCAGCCCAGCACCAGCGATATATTGAAGTGCAATAATCATATTTCAATAGCTAACGAGCTGCTGGCGATGGCCGGGCGTGGCAGCCATGAAAAGTTGCCAGCAGACAAAAAATAGACTTAAAAAAAATAGCGGTGGAAAATGTGTGCCAGTGGGGCATAAACGACTGCTTAATACTCGGTCTTTCTCTAGAGATAGTAAATGAAATTTTAAATACATAAAAAATATATTTTTAATTTTATAAAATATTTATATATTTTACAATATAAATATAAAATATTTTATAAAAGTTTAAAAATAATTTATCTTATATAAATATATATATTTTATCTAAATATATATATTTAATATCCAAGTGCATTCCCAGATTGAATGCGTCCCAATAAGCTCATCCATGACTTCACTTCATTCGACAAATTTCAATATATATAGAGCCCGAAGCCTATATACTCTCCTCACTCTGTGTACCCAAAAAAAAGGCGAAAAATAATAAAAGGTAAAAATTGCATTTTCTAGCAGTCGAGCCCGCTGGCATCTCCTGTTCTACCTCTGCGTTTTTGCTCTCCTCTTCACACAAAAGGCCCAAAAATAAATTTTCCCCAAAGAAATGCTAGCGAGTCCTTGCGTAATAATGATGTCAAAGTGCAAAGCGTTGAATATTTCATTAATTGCAACTGAGCACAGAGAAAGAGAGAGGAGGGGGGAAGGCAGAGCGAGAGCAAGCTGTCAGCAAAGTTCCTTTGATTTATTAGCAACTTTAATTAGAACAGAGCCTCTCAGCTGGGAAATGCAGTCGCCGCGCCTCGTTTTCTTACAGTTGATTACAAGAGAAATTTTCGCAGCGCAACGCACATTCATCAAGGCAGGACAAGGACCTGGCGACAACTCCATCAAGCAGCTTTCCAGTGTGCCTCCGAAATAACTTTCTTCATATTTCTCTTCCTCCTCTTCTTCTTCTTCTCCTCTTTTTTTTTGCAAAGAAAAAATATTTTACGCAAAGTTTTGTCGCTCACTTTTAGAACTATTTTGCATTTTTACGCAGCACCTCGGCAAGCTTTCGTTTGCCCTCCCTCTCTATCGCTCTCCCCTTCATTTTTTCTCTCTCTCTCTCTTTCTCTCTCTCCATCTCTCTGATAAGAGACACTTAGCAGAAGGACAGGCAACTCCATTTTTTAATGTGCTGCAATGCAGTTGGGTCTTTTTTCTATCAACTAAATGGTCCAGGTTAAACGACGAGCAGACCTTAAAGCTCCAGCTGTAAAAGGCAGCGCTTGGCAGTTTGAAACAGGGTCGCCACGCCGAAGGTGGTGAGGACTTGTACACTGTACAAAAGTATACTGAACTAAGTGAATTTGTGGCATGTGATTCAATATGATTTTAAACTATTGAAGATATTTTATTAGGTATATCATTTTTGAAAATTCTGAAGAAATAGTTGTTATATCAAATATCTGTTAATTATCGCAAGGAAAATATTAAAGTAACAGAATAATTTATTTAAATATAAGAAATAAACTCCTAGCTTAGCAAGCATTTTAAATTTTTCTATGAAGCAAGTAAGAGTGTCCGACTAGAAGATACCCTGAACACTGCGAACCTAAAGCTAAATACAAGCACTTCTATCAGACACAGAAGACTCACAATAAAAATGCCTACACACATATAAGCACGCGTTACACTAGCTAGACACTTTGCAGAATAGGCTTTGCTTTGAGAGACTTACAGAAGGCCAGTCAGACATGGCTGATATATGCCCGCATACACACTCACACAGAAGCACGTGCTTTGCTTGCCGCGCGATTGATGCTGCGGTTGCGTTTGAGCTGAATGGGAGTATGTTGGACGGCAGGAAAGATAGATTGCCTGACAGACATAGCTAGATCGACTCAACTCAGAGTGCCTTACTAAGAATAAGTTCTGTAATTTGCCACGCCTCCCTATGAGAGAGAGACCATTTTCATTTTACCTTTAACAAACATAAGCAATTAAACCTCTATATTTTTTGTTAACAATCGAAAGCCGTTTATATATTTTATTCAAACCAAAAACAGTTTAAGTTCCCTGTGATTGTAGAGCAAAGCTGTATTTATATAGATCGACTTATGGCTGGGCTTAAATTAAGTTGCGCTGAAAAGTATGCTACGTTTTATTTCAATTTGCATAGCTCCCACTCCCTCTCCTTTTCTCTATCGCTCTCCCTCTATCGCTCTCCCTCTCGCTCTCTATCTCCCTCTACTTCGCTTCCTGTGCTATGCTGAGTTCCTGTTCATTTGTGCACTGGCCGTTTAGTTTAGTCAACCAAAAGCTAAATACACGACGAGAAAAAAAAACTTTTCATTTCAGGGCCAACAGCAATGAGGCGGAGCCCAACGGCACGGCAGCCATGTCGACGTCCACTTCGGCGGCCGCATCATCATCATTTGCGGCTCACTCAGCCAGCAAGGATAACAACAGCAACATGAAAAATCACAACAACAACAACAGCAGCAGCAACAGCAGTCAAACAGGAGCAGAGCAAAATAAATTGAACAATTGGAGCATGCATAATGAGAGCAACAACAAGTTAGCTGAAGCCGAACGGAAGTTGGAGAGTCATAAACAACAACAACAGCAGCAACAACAACAACAAGCAGCCAACAACAGGTCCTCGAGCTATGAACTGTACGAGGAGGCAGCAGATATACTTGGACTCAGCTGCAGCCTCTGTGATAATTGCCGTTGCTTGGACTGCCAGGTAAGCATTTAGCATAGAAGTTTCAAGTCTCAAATACTCACTCCGCCATCGACACACAGAGCGGCTATTTCGACTGTGCCGACGACGATGACGAAAGCTACTCGGAGCATTCATTGATGGATGAATACGATGAATATGACTATGGCTACAGCTACGAGGAGCAAATGCTGCTACTAGCTAATGCACATCAACAAGCTCAGCAGCAGCAGCAGCAGCAGGAGCTAAAGCTCTGCTATGCAGTCGATTGCCAAGAGAATTGCTGCAGCAAAGTTGAAGAGGAGCAGCTGGAGAGGGAGCAGCAGCGGGACGAAGAGGATTTGAAATCTTCTGCCGAGCAACGTTTGGCTATTGATTTTGATTTAATTAATGCTACCAGCAGCCAAGTGCTGGAAAATTGTTCAACATTCAATGATTTAAGCTTATTGGATGCCGACCAGCAAGTGGAGCCATTTACGTAAATTTCAGGTAGGTCTAGACTGCATCTCTCCCTCTCTCTCTTTTACATGCCAAAAATACTATAAGCCATAATCCTCTAGCAAAGCAGCAGTGTCTATACTGCTTTGCTAGAAGATTATGGCTTATACAAAAGGCACACAAAGTCATGTTTTAGTTGCTGTCTTTCTGTCAGTATTCTCTATATAGTTGAATGCCACAGCAGGTGGCTAAGCCACATACCTGTTTTCAATGCAATTGTATACAATTTTAGCAACATTCTTGTATCGCAGAGCACAGTTTAAAGCTCTCAACATAGCTTTCATCATATATCATATCATAGCCTTCTCTTATCCAGCGGCACTCGCAGTTGGCATTTATAATTTGAGACTAAAACTAATTCCAAATTATTTAATTGCACAAATGTGTGTGCAAAGCTTAACTAACTATAATTTAGATTGCATTTTTTTAATTAGTTTTTCTACGCTAATTAGCAAAAGTTTGCTTTGGCGTTTGTAATTGCATAGTCAAATGCATATTCCATTTCAAGAGCATAGTTTAAAATTGGATATGTGAAACTGCAAATTATTAAAAGCTTTTTTTTATCTGTATACAAAGTATTTGCATAGACATAATTATTAAATTAATATTGCTCAACAAAAAAAGTGTTGAGAAAACTTACAATCAGATCTGCATTATTTAAAAGAATTTTTTTGATGTGATCAGAGCTTGTCACAATTTATTTAATTTTTCACCATTTTTTTTAGTTGTTTTATTTTAAAAATATTTAACTAATATTTGTTTATTAATTTGTAGCTTATTTAAAGTTTTATTTTATTTTTATTTTTATTTTCGTTTTTGATTTTTGGGCAAAGTTCATATAAAACTTATAGTTAGCTCAATAAAGCCCCATAAATATATAAGCTCTATTTATGAACCCCAATTAAACCAATTCAATTAAGTATTCTATGAACTAGTTCCCTTTTGCAGTTAATTTAACAGCAACGCCGGCAGGGCAAACTTTAGCTGCATTTCTCAAACAGAATTGCAAATGCTCAACTCAATTTGAAACAATTCACAAAGCAAAAATACAAAATATGCAGCATAATAAAAATTTGCAAAAATTCATATACCCCTTAATCAAGGCTTTATAGAGTATGAGAGGCAACAACAACAACAACAACAGTAGCAGTAGCAGCAGCAACAATGAGGTTTTTATGCAAAAGTAGCAAATTGCATTTTACACAAAACTAAATGCCCGCTGAGTTGGCAAAGCGCCACTTCTCCTAGAGCGGCAGGAGGCGGGGCAGGCGCAATATGTGGGCGTGGCAGTGGTGGGCAAGCGGGAACCGCAACACTGGCAATGCCAAAAAACCACTTGGCCAACTCGACCAGTTTATTGCTTTTAGCCCAGTTGTGTTCTCTGCTTTTGTTGTTGTTTTCATTGTGGATTTTTAGCCGATTGTAGTATACGAGACGTAACAAAATTTTTGGCTGCACCCACAGGCCACAGCATCGCCCACTCCGCCCGCCACGCCCACCCCCCGTTTGGGGTAAGGTCAGAAAATTTGATTTTACACAGTTCCATGGACAAGTGCCATTTCCATATTTGTGCGGAGCGCCACAAAGCAATATGCAAAAACAATTTTGATGGCCAAGTGCTGCGCTTTTACCCCAAAAAACCAAAAGCCAAAAAAAAACTCCCCATTTTGAAATTTATAATTTAATTGAGAGCAGCAAAATCAGGGAAATTGCAGTGGTGCACTCTCAAAATGAATATTTTAGCAAAGCTTAAAACTTACAGCAACAGCAAAGCTACAATCAAATAAATTTTCAATCAAGGGAGCTTTGGATGAATCCAGTTGGATATCCAAAAGAGCAGCCCAGCTAAATTGTTTGAAATTGCAATCAGGTTGATGGAGGTACGCTTTGTGTGCGCTTAGTTGTACTGCAATTTAATCAGCTTTAAGCTCTAAGGAGCTTTTAGCTTGCATTTGCAGATTATTTTAGATTTGAACTGGAGTGATACAACGATCTTTCAATTAATTAACTAAGTTTGAGTAAAAAAATGAAAAAGAGTGAAGTTTAAGTCAATTAATCGACTAATTTTTTAGTAATATATAAAGAACAAGAGATTTTTTAAATATATTTTTTAAATATACTTTTTAAATATATTTTTTAAAAATAATTCATAAAGAAAAAGATTTTTTTAAATGAATTTAACAAAATATATAAATAAATATATGTAAATCAAAAAATCCCCTTTTAAATTAGATTGAAAATAGAAATCCCCACATGCAAAAAGCTTTCAAATACTTTTATTATTCGACTAAATAAAATATAGACACTCAACCAAAAACAACTACCCAAAGGTACAAACAAATTAAAAATGTAGAAAAATTCTAAAGCACTTAAACCATATTTATTTATGGCATAAGAAATAGTCTAAAAATAAGTAAATGCATTTTCTATTTTATTTGCTGCACTTTGCTGCTGCACAATGAACTAAAAGCTGGAAGTAGAAAGACAAGAAGAAGTAGAACCAGGGAAGGAAAAAAAACTCGTGACTATGAAAAATTCATGGCGATTCTCTCACAATGGCAGACGGCAAGAAGCAAATGGCTAAAAGCAAATGGCGAATGCCTTAAACTTAAATCGAATTACATTTAGCAAATGAAATTTCGAGCGTTCAAGCGCGCCGAAATCCTCGCCAGTGAAAAATGGCCGCAACAAGAGGCGCAATAAATAGAACGCTCCCAACGTTAAGCCCATTTAAGCCAAAAGAAAAGGGCGACGCTTCACACTGTGCAGCAGAGTGCGTACACATGTGTGTGTGAGTGTCTCGTGTGTGAGTGTGTGGCTGTGGCTGTGTATGTATGTCTGTGTGTGTGTGTGGCTTCCCCAAATGCCTTTGCGAAGTGCATTTGCTGTTGTTTAAGCCAAACAAGCGCAGCTGGTGTTCCTATTACACATTTTGGACTTGGCCAGCTGCCAGACATTGGCCAAAGACAATGCATTTCGGCTAGTAGGAAAAAAATGCACTTGCATATAAAACACATAAGCGAAGAATGCAATAACAAATTTTCTGTTGTCTTTTAATTTATACGTGCTTAAAGTGAATGTCCCGAAAAAATGCCCAATTTTTCGCTCTTCTCTCTTTGCGCTTCTTTTGAATATTTCTAAGAGCACTTGCATTTAATTTATGCAAGCTTAAAGTAAATGTCCCCAAAAATGCCCAATTTTTCGCTCTTCTCTCTTTCCCCTTTTTGGGTATTTCTAAGGTTAAAGAATAGTGCATTTTATGCATGCTTAAAGTAAATGTCCCGAAAAATTGCCCAATTTACGCTCTTCTCTTTGTCTTTTTTTTTTTGCACATTTAAGGTCAGAGAACAATAGCACTTGCAAGCTTCAAGTAAATGTCCACAAAAAATGCAGAAATTTCCCTCGCTCTTTCTCATTTGGGCATTTATGAGCACGCCGAAGATCAAGCATGTGTAAGTATGTACATACACATATATTCATTATATTTGGCGAGAGAAAAAAGCACTCGCATGTAAAAGACATAAATACAATTTCCCTCTCCCCTCTCAGACATTTATGAACACTCTTATTACTCATCATACATATATGTATATGTGCGCGTCTGTATGTATGTATATGCGCGCTTATAGGTTATGTATTTTTCATCATTTAATGATTAGAAATTACTTTATATATATTACCTACTTTCTTTGCCGCCTTTCGAGCAGCCTTCGACTCTATGAGTAATGATGGCGGCTTTGCTTTTAGCATCCAATTGAGCACTTAACACACACTTTAATTGACACTACGCCAAACACAACAACAACAGCAAATGCTATAAAATTACACTTGAACAAATGAAATTTTACGTAACAAGCAGCGGCGAGGCTAGCAATTTTCAATTACACACGGTTGCACTGTGGTCACCACAAAGAGAAATAGCACAAGAAAAAAAAGAATAAAAAATTAATTGCACTTTCAATTTGAAATATTAGACAAAGCGCGACATTTGCACGCCAAGCACGCGTCGCTACGACTGCGGCAAAGAAAACGAAGTAAAGAAGAATGCAGAAAAATAACAGGATGAGCGCGCTGCAGCAAGATCAGGTGTGTGCGAGCGAGATGGCAGGCCAGACTAAGGGAAGCAAAGGCAAACACTGAGCGCAGGTATCGATAGACGATGCGCCAACTTACGATCAAGCTGTGCGAGTGAGATGGCTAGCGAGGCTCATATTTAGTGAAAGTATCGATAGTGATGAGCGATTACCCAAATTAATTATCGTTTGGCACACTGTGCGGCAAATCGAAATGCAGTCAAGTACCACAGCCACGCCCACGCGCACATTCGCTTAATGATGCTTGATTTAATTAATGCCAACTGGGAAGGAAGTGGCCGGAGTGTCTACGTGTGTGTGGGTGTGTGTGTGTGAGTGGCAATTGGAAATTGTAAACGCAGGAGGCGGCGCCACAGCCACAGCCACAGCCATTTGCTGATGATGATAATTTATGGGCCCGAAGGGTTTTGCGGATTTCGCATTGGAACCTTATTTCCGCCTCTTTTGGGCGTGCACAAATATTTGCCCAGGCATTTCAAAGCAGTAGGGAGTGGGGTGTGGGAGGTGGGGGGAGTGGCATCAGGCACAACAAATTGTTTACAATATTTATTGTTTGCGACTGCGACTGTTGACAATGATGAAACGGCAACTTAATGCGCCGCTCGAAATCAGCGCCAAGGCAACTTGACTTGACCAACACCAACACACACACACACACACACTTGGGTAATTCCAATTGGAAGTCTCTAAAGCTCAAATGCCCAATGCGCCGCAGCAGCAGCAGCCATGGCGTCAATGCTCATTTCCGTCGACATATTTTCATTTCCTTTTACATTTTGTTGTTTTTTTTTTTTTGCTGTTTGCTCAAGGATTTGCAGAGGGCCAAGCTCTCCTGCTCCGCTGCCAAATTGTAATTCATTAAAGTTTATTGTACAACATTTTTGTTGACCTGTTTTTTTTTTATATTTTATTTCTGCTTTTGTTTCGTCGGGTCTTTTGGCTATAACTCGACCGCTTGACCATTATTATTTCTCTTTTTTCGCTCTTTGTTTGTCCAATCTGCTTGGAGTGCCAAGTTTTTGCCAATATCCTAAAAAGTGTAATTAAAAATGTTGGCTGATAAGCAAAGTAGGCATTGTAAGTGGTTGACTATGAGATACCCTGTAAGTTGTTAAGTGTGCTGAATTGATGAATTTGCTGAATATTTAAATTTGCTGAATATATAATTATATTCCAGGTAATCTAAGCATTTTGTGCACTGCTGAATAGCTTAATAAATAGCTGAATGTTATTTAAAGAAGCTGGATTTATGGAAATTTGCTGAATATCAATTTTAAATAAATAACAAAAGTGCTGAATTTGCAAAAATATTAGCTGAATTAACAAATAATACAGCTATTTGCTGAATATGATAGATAAGTGCTGAATTGGTTTATATACTGAAAATTTCCCTGGATTTTGTGGAAATTAGCTGAATATCAAGTTTAAATTAATTACAAAAGTGCTGAATTAGAAAAAATATTAGCTGAATTAACAAATAATGCAGATATTTGCTGAATATGATAGATAGTTGCTGAATTGGTAGCTATACTGAACATGTCCCTGAATTTTGTGAAAATTAGCTGAATATCCAAGCTGAATATCACAAAAATGTCTAAATTGCTAAGTATTAAAAATATTTATAAATTGTTAAGTATACTGAAAATTTTTAGAATATTATAAATATTTTTATAATAATTATAGAGAATTTTCAAAATCAAATTCGAAATTCCAAAAATTTGTTGAATACCATAGAAAATTTGCTGAATACCAAAATTAAATAAATACTAAAGTAAAAATTGAAATTTAATTGAGGCAAAATTAAGAGCATTGCTGAATTGCTGAATTGCTTAGTTAGAAATTGTTTGAATTTTATCGTAATTTATTGCATTGCTGTATATAACCAAAATGCGCCTAATTGCTGAGTATAATATTATTGCTGAATTGCTGACTATTAGAAATTGGCTGAATTGCTGAATATTATGGAAATTAGCGCATTATGCTGTTACCTCACATCGCTTTAGGTAATTAACAGCGGATTTTCGAGATATTTTAGCTCGCTTATTGTTTTCATTAATATTCCAGCGAAATTCCCCCGAAATTCCCCGGAATATAACTCTATTAAGCTCCGCTTAGAGCCGACTGAGGTAGCGCCGCCTTTGGCTTTGTTTGCTTTGGCGTCCAAAATAAACAAAATTAATTTTTTTTGTTTCTATTTTTGTTGAGCTAATTATAAATTGTAATAAGCAGATGCGTGTGTGTGTGTAAGTGTGTGTGTGCGTGTGTGTGTGTGTGTAAGTGTGTGTGTGTAACGAAAATTACTTGCAAATATCTCACGCGCCAACAAATTTTTACCAAATGCATTAATGAAATTTTTCAAAAACTTTGCTCCAGTTGCTGCTCCTCTTCTGCTTCTTCTTCTTGTTGTTGTTCTGATAATTGTTGTTGTTGTTGTTGTTATCCAAAAAAGTAAGCAAACAAAAGCGGCAACGATTCGCACACACTTTTGGGCGCCAGCGGCTACGCAATTAATTTTACTTAACTTTATTCATGGACAAAATGAGGCACGTAGCCGATAATGAAAGCCGCAGCACAGACACGCCCACACGCCCACATGCCGGGCCGCCCATGCAGGCGGCGGCAACAGACAGCAGCCGTCGCCGCAGCCACGCCCACACTAATTGTGCCAACAACTTGATTCCAGCTGAACGACTTACAACAGGCAAATGGACACAAAGTAGAAGAGGGCTGGCCTGGAGTTGCCAGACTATTCATAAAATTTGCACCACATAAAAAGGTTTTTATGACGTGTGAGTGAGCGAGTGGGAAGGCGCCCGAAAAAGTATGCTATGCCATCTAATTGTAAAGGCATCAGCCACAAATTTGTGCGTGTGTGTGAGAGAGAGAGAGGGAGGCAGAGAAGGCTGAGCTGAAGAGAGAAATGCCCATACATATATTAGCTAGCATGTGTGTGTGTGTGAGGTATGCCCATACATATATTAGTTTGCATCTGTGTGTGTGCTCCTCAACTGCTGCAATTTCATAAATTTGAATTTCAAATTTGAGACATTGCTAGACACACACTAGCACACTCGCACACACACTCTCACACACTAAACAAAGTTTTTGGCAAGCTACAAAGTTTCAATCCTCATGCAAATTGATTTGTGTCTTGTGTTTCTTTCACAATTTGCTCCACACTTTGGCTAACAAACTATGCGAGTGTGCATATTTGATTAAGGTCTTATATGTTTGACATTTTAGTTAACATTGTTAGCTTAGGCACAACAGCAACAGCAACAGCAACACGCACAACTATTAACAAGGCAGCAGTCGACGCATTTAAATTCATTAAAATGTCACACAAAATGCACAAACAAAGCGAAATCAAAGGGAATTCGCAACTTTTTTATAGCATGCTTTTAGGCTAAGCATTAAAATATGCGGCAGAAAAAAAAGGGAATTATTTAAGGGGGCATTTGTATGACAATAGCTGCCTCTCACTCACACGCCCACTAGCTATGCCGGCAAAAAAAAACCCCTTTTGACCATGCATTTTTTATGCAGAAGAAAATTTATGCAATGTATATGATATTTATGCTATGCTGTTCGCTATCATGTCAACAACAAAAAATATCTATATATTTTATAAATATTTTTGAAATGTGCCACAAAATGCGAAAAACAATGCGAGCAGAGATTTAAAATATTAATAACATACTTTTAGGCAGTGCATTAAAGTATGTTAGGACATTTACGCATCTGTGTTAGTTCATAAATAAAGGAAGTTCTTTTTTTGAGGAAATTATTTGATAAGAAAATACCTGTGCCTCTCTCGCTCACTCTCACATGCAGTCACATCCGTTTTTTTCTGAAAAGATAAAAATAAAAAAAAAAAAATTTAAACACAATATTTATACAGCTTGTACAATATTTATGCTACGCTACAATTAAGTAAACAAATAATATCTATTTTTTTTTACAATTTCCCTTTGCAGTTAGACGAGCGATAAATCAATGGAAAATAAAAATATATACATATATATATATACATAGTGGCGGAACGTAAATAAAAATGTCAGCTAATTAAATTTCAATTGAATTGAGCCATGTTAATTGCATGCAAATACACACTTAATGCAGGTGTGTGAGGTTTTTTATTTAATTTATGTGCAACAGGCGAGGAGTAAAGCTTTATTTATTTAAAAGAAAACATAAAAGAGAATTGAAATCAAATAGAAATTGTTGCTAACTATAATCGAAATATATATATATACTATATTATATATATGTATTTACACATATATATATAATATATACCCCAATTGAATTCTCTTTTATTTGTTTAATTCCAAATACTGTGCCAAGTCTTTATTTAGAAGTCTAGAATGTAATATAAAAAAATATATTAACTGATAATTAAATGAAATTGATGTTAGTCTTACATACATATAAATATATATATACTATATATACCAAATACTTAACGTGAGTAATTCAAATTGTTGTGTGAAAAATGAGAAAAACTAAAAACTGTTTCGTGTCTGGTGCTTTTTTCTTCGTTTGTTT
Source organism: Drosophila pegasa (assembly GCA_035046225.1). Classification (NCBI taxonomy): domain Eukaryota; kingdom Metazoa; phylum Arthropoda; class Insecta; order Diptera; family Drosophilidae; genus Drosophila; species Drosophila pegasa. The sequence goes on along the minus strand of JAWNOD010000076.1, from coordinate 4,318,863 downwards.
TATTGATTTTAAATCGAAATATATATCTATATATGTTTGGAAAATCAAAACTAAAAAAGTGTTTTATTTAAAAAAAGGTGTACTAAATTAAAAAAAAAAAAAAACAATAACAGCTAAATCAATTTAAAAATTTCAAATACAAAACATATAAAAATATAAATAAAAATTTTAAATGTAAAAAAAAAATAAAAATAAAAATCTTTACATAAAAAAAAATATAATAAAATTAAAATATTTTAAATATATATGTGAAAAATATAAAATAAATAAAATATACTAAAATATGAATATACCACAAAATAAATTTATATATAAAATCATTTAAAATAATAAATAATAAAATTGATTAAAAAATATATATACGAGTACATATAAAAAAATTATGAAATAAATATATATATACAAAATAAAATATATATAATTATAAAATAAAATATAAAATATCTAAAAAAATGAGTATATATCTATAAAATCTATAAAACAAGTTATAAATAATTAAAATACAAAAATAACAAATTTAAGAAATTAAAAAAAATAATGTAATGTACTAAAAAAAATCAATACAAAAAATTAAAAACATATTAAATAAATATTTGAAATATACAATTTTAAAATATAAAAATATCAACATATTTATATAAATAAAATAAAATATATAAATAAAATTATTGATAATTTCTTTGGACTTGATAACTTGCATCACTTTTGCTAATAACTTGACAATCTCAGGTAAGCGTAAGTGTGTCATGAAACATTTTAAATCCCTTTTTAATGGTCTATCTAAATAGTTGTTCCACATAAAGTAAATATTATATATACTCTTAAATTGTATATGGCTTTATAACTGGGCATTAGCTGTGCATTCACTTGGCTTATCAAGTGTGCTAAGGTTTGTGCTCCATATAATGATAGAGATGGAGATAGAGATGGGCAATATATCACATTTATATATATTTTTTTTATGCTTTAAGAATTTTTTGTATATTTTAAAATACATATTTTTCCCCTTAATTTTTCCACCTTTTTTGGCAAGTCTATTTTTTTAAGTCTAAAGCGATTTGTCTTAATGCTAGACACAAAGTGCAAAAGCGAAAGCCAAAAGAGAACAAACACGTTTAAGGCCAGCCACGAACAACAACAACAACAACAACAACACCAACACACATGCTGCATAATGCAATAATAGGGTAAAAAGAAAGCAAAGGCAAGGGTACGCCCAGGTGCTCGTTCGCACCTGCCATAATTTATGTTCGAGCCGCGGCGTTATGCAAATGAGCAGCAGCACGGCGAAAATATCAGCGAGCGCAATGCACAAAAGAGCGATAATCATATGCGAATCGGTGTGTGTGTAGGTGTGTGTCTGGGTGTGTGTGTGTAGGTGTGTGTGCTGATGGCTTTGGGCCAGGTCAAGGTGCATCTCAGCCAGCAAGCCAGAGCGGCCATTCACTTTAATTAACGGTTAACGACTGCAACTGCCGGCTGCTGCGTCTACGCAATTTGCTATAGAAAGGAGGGCGGTGGTGCTGTGTGGGCGTGGCCAAACAGACAGCACGTCTCGCCTGTTGGCGGCTTTGCACAGCGATAACCCAAAAAGCCATAAACAGGCAAAAAGCAGAATGCAATCTGCTTATTGAAGTGAAGAGAAGCCGCCGACAGAGCAAAAATCGAGATAAGGCAATGCCATGGAGAAGAGGAAGACATGGAGTGAACGAGGGAGTGACCGCACTACGAAATACCCTAGCTGAGAGATGGGGGAAGCTCAATTAGAGGGGGGAGAGGCATGGAAAGGCTAAGAGGTAATAAGAAGAAGAACTTATTTGAGTGTCTAAGTGAGCTGAGTAAGGTTTTAAGTTCCAATAGTTATATGACAGCTGATTGTAGCTATACTATATAGTGCGGAAGTGTTAATGTGACTTAAGATCTAAATTGCGATTGCGAAGTCTGACTACAAAGTAATATCAGTAATAAATTTCTGCCTTGCCTATTGCTCAGATTGATTCTAGAGCTCTATAATCTTTCTAGTTTATATATTTAAATCAGCTGAAATCGTTCTTAAGATATTTTGAATAAAATAAAAAAAATATATAAAAAATATAATAAAATAAAAAAAATATATAAAAAATATAATAAAAAAAAATAAATAAAAATATATAAAAAATATAATAAAATAAAAAAAATATATAAAAAATATAATAAAAAATAAATAAAAATATATAAAAATATAATAAAATAAAAAAATATATAAAAAATATAATAAAATAAAAAAAATATATAAAAATATAATCAAATATAAAAATGTCATTAATCAACTGATTTTAGCTCTAGAAATACATGGTATATTGAAGATAAGATATATAAATAAGATTTTGTTTCTACATAAATTTTATGGTAATACTCTAAAAGATATGGCTAGTGAGAAAGTTGTGTAATAAAAATAGAAAGTAAAAAGAAAACCCTAAAAAGCCATCTCTAGAAGAAAGTCTGCCTATAACCCATTTTCACATTACAGCTATATAATATCCTCCATCGATTCAGCTAAAATCATATATAAATTTTACACATAAAACACTATAAAACTGTCACACACCAAATTTGATGTCAATATCTTACAACAAAAAAGTTTTTTATATAAAAAAAAAAAAAACAAGTTTTTAAGCGTCACTTTCGATGTCAGCTATTTGATATAGTAAGCCGATTAAAAACAGATTTTTTCAACAAATTAACACCTTCAAAAAAACTGTAAAATTTAAAATTTGCCATAGATATATTCAAAAACAAAAAAGGGACTTAAAAAAAGAAAGAAAAAGTTGCAAAGTCTATATAAGTATATCCCCTTAAATAAGCCCTTATGTGAGTTGTCTGATAAAAGTGAAAATACCCGTTGGCAGCGCATGGAAAAGCTTAATAATATTAATTATTTTTATTAGCACGCAACGGCGAGCTAAATCCATTCGCAATCCGCAAGCCAAATCGAGTTGTCCTCACATAATTAGGCGAGCGCCCACGCAATTAAAGAGTGAGAAGGAGACAGAGTGAAAGTGAAAGAGAGAGAGGGCGAGATAGTGATACAGATAGAGATAGAGACAATGAGCGAATCGATTTGTGTAGCGATACAATTCTTGCAATACTGATTAAAATGTAATCAAATGGAACGCAAATAAACAAATGTATATATATACCTCTATATATATATCCATATCCATATCTTATCGGTGAACATGCGCCAGAGCTTACTGTGAATCATCGGGCTACTGAAAATCTGTGAAAGAAACAATCGAAATTAAAAGAACGTAAAATAGCTGTTTAAACTTAGTAAAGTGCATTCAAAATGGATTCGTCGGGTCTGTTGATTATTCTGGCTGTCGTCTGCTTCTGCCTCTTCATCATACGCGTAAGTGATCGAACTTCCATGGGTATTACTAATACTATTACTGTTAATCCGTAATATTATATTTGACATTGCAATTGCAGTCGATTATGATTGCCTATCGCTTTTATATGCTCAAACAATTGAAGGAAATGTCGCAAGTCGACGAAGGTAAGCAAACATAATCGCAAATATTTGCACTAGTTTCTCATACCAACGACAATCTCGCTAGAGATGCGCGTAAATCGTGCGTGAGTCGTGTAATTTAAGTAAATGTTGAAAGTATCAGACAAAGCGTTGGTTATGTTCACAGAAGTGGACTGTCGCAGAGGTAGAACTATAAGAATTGAGGGCTTAGAGATCCTAATTACTTGTAATAAGTAATAAATTAGTAATTAATTACTTCAGTAATTAAGTTAAGTAATTCATTATTTACGTGATTTAGAATCGCCACATTAATTACTTGCGTGATTATATTTAAAGGCATCACTTAGGTTAGAAATTTAAAAAATTAAGTGTCTAATTACTTTGGTATTTGCAATTGCAAGCTCAAATACTTAAGTAATTACTTAACTTACAATTACTTAAGCTATTGCACACTCCAGATGCAAAAGCTTAAATAATTGCTCAGATAGCTCACCTTAAGGATGTGAATACTCTAGGAATTACGCTCAAGTCTTAATTACAACACAAGTAATTAGACATATTTCAAGTAATTCCATATCATTTAGAAGGCATAATAATATATATTAGTTTTATGTAATTGCTTACCTGTAAATAATTACCTAAAAACAAGTAATTGATTTTTAAAAATTATAATTACAATATAAATTAAGAATAAATTAAGTAAAATTAGTTGGCTTTTATCTTAAAAATATAATTATTTATACTTAAATATTTTTATGTAAAAAATTTAATTATAATTAAATAATTAATTAATAAAAATTATAATTAAATAATTACATTATAAAAAATTAAATTAATTTAATTACTTATTTTTAAAAATTAATTATACTTAACAAGATTTTCCCTTTTAAAAAAATTGTACAAACAGTTTTTAGTTAATTATCTGCTTTATTAGAGGTGCCTCATTAACCAGGTAATTAAATTCAAATTATGTTTGTTAGTTTGATGTAATAAAAATACCTCTGAAGCACTATAAAAACAATATTATATGCCAAAAAAATAGATTAGCATATAAAGTATTAAAAAAGTATGGCCTTACTTAGATATATTAAACAATTGGGCATAGCTACAAGCTCTTTAATTAAATCCAAGCATGAATCCATGTCGTGTCCGCTTCTCATAAACGAACGTCCATACCTAAAACTAATATTACACCTCCCAAAAAATACAAGGAACGTCTTGACAGTGGAAAACTTGCTATAAATCATATAAACAGACAACGGACAACGGACACACACATGGAGATATCTTACATATATATTTATAGATACACATTCACACAGTTTGTGTGTCATTTGCACACATTTATCATAGCGCCTCATTAGATAAAGCCATGCCTTGCCCGAGGCGGCCCAGGGACGGGTGAACGGCACACCGAACTTAAGCCCCCGGCCTAGGCACTGGTTTGTGCTTTTTTGTTCGTCAACCTTATCAGCTAATGATTACAAAGCAAATATGTGCACCATGAGCCTGACCCATGGATGAGTGGTCGGTGGCCCATCAATTTGGGGGCTTCAGTTCAATTCGAGCGGACACGACGAGTAGAAACTACATTTTTGAATGGCACCTGCAACGGCAGCAGCAGCGGCGTCAACGGCGGCAACGGCAACCACAGCCAGAAGCTGGCCGACGAGCACCAATGGCACCACCACTAGCACCACCACTAGCACATATTCACCGTTTTACAATGGCGACTCCGGGATCTACGGTCCCTTCTACGATCCGAATCCGAACTATCCATACTTCTATTCGGGCTACGCATTCTATATAGCGCTAGTGGTGCTCTTCATCATACTGATCCCATTTGCAGTCGTAATGGTAACACAATACTTAAATCTAATATATATGCTAAGTGAGCTAATCCAACTCTCCGAACAACCACGAAATTAGAGTGCCATGCAGCGCAAGCGTCGGGAGAACGCACGCAGGCTGATCCTGCAGAGACAACGAGGTAATTGTTTTTTGTGTTTCTTTCATCCCAATTTAATTTGTACTTCAATTCTGCGTCTGACGGCGCTGTCCATGCTTAGAGCACCTGCTTGAGCGCCCCAAGAAATCCAAAGTTTATCAAGCCCAAGTAGAGGTAGTAGACATTCAGTTTGAATAGATCCCAGCGCTCGCGTAGCCTCAGCTGCCAGCGCTTCGCTGCCTCCGGCTGTTGTGCCCGCTGCTCCGCGTAAGAGGACTGCACACAGCACTTGGACATCACCCAGAAGGCGGTCATGCGATTCTGTGTGCGCAACGTTGACTCGATGCCGCGTATCAAATCATTTGTCTTCAATATGAGCAGCATCTGGCGATCCACCTGCTCCAACACATCCGAGATGTGGGGCAGCACGAGCGACGTATTGCTCTGCAGCGTGTTCTTCTGCAAAATGGAGAAACAGAGCATCTATTAGACAAATCTCCGCGAGAAACTGGAGCTAGTTGAGTGTGTCACCTCTTCTTTGGAATATTTGACTTTGTTGATGCCCTGCATGAGCGTGTCCCACGGTCGCCCCGTCACCATGCAAACAAACAGTCCATACAGATCCCCCTTGATGCCCAGCTGCTCGCTGTGCTGTCGCATGGACTTGCGATCCACATTCAATATGCTCAGCCAAAGCTTTGAGTATTCGTAGCGAAATTTGTCGCTAAGATTCGCATAGAGTCCGTGGTCCAGCAATACGATTTCCAAATTGTTCTTGGGCGTCTGTCGGACGAGTATGTTGCCCGGATGTGGATCGCTGTGCACGAAGCCCGTGGAGAAGATCATCTCCGAGTAGAGTTGTCCGATTCTGTTGGCCACCTCAAAGGCATCGATCTTATGCTGGCGAATGTAGTCCAAGTCCGTGACATGTCCACCCTCCAGATACTCCATGACCAGCACACGAGATGTGCTCAGCTCCCAGTAGATTTTTGGCACACGCAACCAGCTGTATTTCTTAAAGTGCTCCGCGACCTTTTCAGCATTTTTGCCCTCGTTGAGGAAGTCCAGCTCAATGGGCAGATTCTGACGGAGAGAAATTTGATGTTAATATGTCTATAATCTCTCTTTAGACTTCTTACCTTCTTCGACTCCTCGACCAGCCATTGTATCTTAAAGTCGGGAAAGATGCGCGCGAGCACCTTGACAGCCAGCTCCATGGTCTTCATGTCCACGCGCGAGTTGCCCTTGACATATGGATGCTGCACCTTGACGGCCACAATTTCGCCTGTCTTCAGACGCGCTTTGTGCACCTGGGCCAGGGACGCAGTGCCCAGTGGCTCCCGCTCGAAGCTATCGAACAGATCCTCGGGATTTCGTTTCAAATCCTGTCGTATGACCTTGTATAAATCCTCAATGGGATTCTGTGGCGCATCCGAATGCAGCACCTTCATGGTCTGCACAAACTCCTTGGGCAGCAGGTACTCAAGTGCTCCAATATGTTGACCCACCTTGATGTAGACACCCTTATTTGTGCAGATCAGCTCGAGTAGCTTCTCGGCGGCGATCTTGTGCACGCGACTCTTCTCGGCTTTGTACTCCGGCGTCGTCTTGTCCCACTCCTTGTAGTAGAGCTCCCGCTTGTAGGTCAGCGCCACATCGACCACGGCGCAGGCTGAGCGCGTCAGGCGCACGATGCCCAGCGAGTTGAGCTCGTAGTCGTTCGTATGGAGGCTCAGGCCAGTGCTGACGAGGCCCGCGCCCAGGGCGCCATAGCCCAGCACGCGTCGCAGCATCTAAGACAAGTGTGATGACGACGACAACGACGACGCACAGTTGAAGCTGCAAAGATGCAAATTAAATCGTTGTAGTTAATTTTAAACAGCTGTGCTCAATGAACCGTTAAGTCAACAGGTTGTCATGCCGTTTCAGTGTCAAGCGCAGAGGAACTAGCTCAGCAAAGACTTAGCTTAGTTCTTTTGACACATTAATTACGTTCTGACCATGAACCGTTATATGAATATTTTGTCATTCCGCTTCTAGCCCAAAGAACTAGTTCAGCAAACCTTTGCACTGCGAAACAGTTCAAAAAGTCAGCATTCAAATGAGCTTGAACTTTGCTTGCACTTTAAATGTTTTTGTATTTCTCTTAATGTTGTTGAAATGTAGATCATTGAACGACTTCGCACACTTAGCACCAGCTCTTTGGCCCTTCACTGTAAACTTTCACTCATAATTGAGCTGCCAAAAAAAATTGGCAACGCACAAGACAACGCATGGAAATCATTTATCAAACACTTTACACTTTGTTAATATAGATTTCCATCATTAATTTGCTCGAGGCGTTCGGCCCCACGAAACCTGTTGCAGCATTCATTGCATTGAGTCACAATTTACATAGTTTGCCTGCCTGCCGAAAACTTTCACCTTGTATTGGCTCAACAACGTCAGCAATTGTATTATTTGTCTATTACATAAATGACTAATCGACGTTTTGGGGCCAACTTCTGGGCCAGAGCGTTTCACTTACGACGTGTGTGCGCGCTTCGAAAATGTCTTAGTTGCAATACATGTGCTTGTTGACTAGTGACTGCTGCTAAGACTTACACGCGAATATTAATAAAAGAGGAGAAAAGAGAAGCAGCTTCAAATCTGTTGCTACTGCTTGCTCAGCTGCGCGCAACTGAACCGAACTGTCAGCTGTTCGAGGCGCGTATGCAACTAGAGATTGATAAAAGTGCGATAGCGCTGTTATCGATAAGTGAGTACAAGTCGATAAGTCACAATTTGAACTTAACGATGAATAGAGAGATAAGATAAATTTAAACATAAAATTATGTGTCGTTAAGCTGATAAGAGAGATTTTTTATTCATAATTATTTATATGAAATTAATTATTTATATTAACTATTTATCACCATTATATATTTAAATTAAATAAAATAAAAATTAGTTGTTATTAATATTTATAATTATTAATATATTCAATATTATTTTATATTTTTATATTTATCACCAATTTATTAACACTTCCCCAGCACGACGTGAAATGGAAATCAGCGTCAACAACAACAACACGAACATGGGCAATGGCGGCGTTTGCCTTGAAGCGGACAACAACGACATGACCATATTGCCCAAGGGCATGGATCTGCCGCCCAGCTACGATGAGCTGAACATCTGTAACAAGGATGGCAACCTGGGCGCCTCCACTCTGACCATCACCACGGACCTGGCCAGCAGCGATCCGAATCTGGCCACAGCAGCTCTAAATGAGCCGCCACCAGATTATCAGGGAGCCATAGGCATTGTCGAAGCTCCGACAGCCACTACAACTGTATCCACGACGACAGTTGTTTCGGTTATGCCCAGAATCTAAGGATACAAACAGCATTTTCAGTGTATTAATATATGCTTACAATTATTATATATATTTATATTCGTATAAATCTTATATATATACATATATATATATTTAACTTCATTACAAATTACACTTTATTAAATTTAACACTAATGAAAATATAGAAAAAAAAATTAACTTTATTAACGCTAACAACGCAAAATTTCAGCCAAAGGTGGCCCAAATCTTCCGTACGGATCCTTGGGTAAAATCAGTATATTATCGCACCACGAATATCCAATTACCCGATTCTCAATGATCTTCTTGAACGCGGCATTCTCATTGATGAGATCACGATAATTATCGTTAGAAACAACAGCTGCATTGCGCTCATACGCCAACTGGAGTATAAAGCTAAAATGAAAATTGCTCCGAATCAATATATAATCGTAATAGATACTGCGATCCGATCCTTACCGATCATCGTAGCTGACGGCCTGTTGATTGGGTAAATTTTTACAGGGTGTAAATACAATTTTGCCCTCTTTGTACAGTTGATCGAGCAGGGCAGGATTCGAGGACTTGTGCGCATTGCGTCGAAACAATGGAATGACAACCTTAACATCGTGGCCCATCTTCTGAAAATACTCAACACAATATTTGATGCCCTCCGAAGAGAATACGTTGGAGCGACCATGACTGAGCGAGAAACAGAACATATGATTAGTTTATAGTTAAAGAAGCTCTGAGTAATCACTGCTCACCCAAAGGCCACATTGCTGCCATCTATAATGATGGGTCGTTTGTGGGTTACAGGCGCATTCGTCTCCACTCCTGGATTATACGTATTACTATTATAATCGGCGAGCTTTTTGCGTTCCTTCGAGGTAAATAGGTTTTCGTTCATCCGATGTGTGATCATCCTTGGCACCTTCGCGTTCTTCAATCCATCACCATCTGTAGACTGCGCCTGACGCTTGCGCTTTGGACTTGTATCATCAGCATTACCACTCGATATAGGTATAAAGTCTTCTTGTACAAATATCACGCTATCGTCTAATAAATTCTGTGCATGAGGCTCTTTACGATCGTCTACGTTGGACTGACCGTAAGCGTCCTCAATGATTATGCACGACGCATCCTTCGCTGATAATGGACTCACATTACCCTCGTCATATGCTAAGCCACTGAGCTTTGTCCCCCTTGCAAAATTTTCCCATAACTTGAGCTCACGCCTCGTATCCACCTCAAAGTGACTAACTGAAGGAATTTCGTCTTCCACTTTGCTGTCAATTGGCTCTTTTTCAGCATCATCATCTGTATCCAGCGTGATTTTCGCCACATCCGGTTCGAGGACAATGCAATCATCTTCGTCGCTGCTCTCAATCTCTTGAACGAACAGGCCTTCTCCTGCTTTGGTTCGAGTCGTATGCTGAAAGATTTTAAATTATTCATTATGTTCAGAAGGTGTTTATTGTCCGCTTCTACTCACCTGTCTCGTGGCATGAATCTTCCGTTTAGGCAGTGACTGTCGCTGCTGCTGCTGCTGCTGCTGTTGTTGATGCGCCAGAAGTGGCTTCATTTGCGTTTGATTTTCTGTTTGCTGCTGCTGCTGCTGTTGTTTTTGGCTTAAATGCTTCTGGTTTCTCCCGGAAATTTTCAGGAATCGCTTCTTTATCTTTTTACTGGGTGAAGTACTAGCGCTTCTCACTTGGGTATTGAGTGCACGCCGCTTGATGGAGTTGGCAAGCTTCACTGTATATTTCTCATTGGAATTCGCGTGCAGCTTCCTCGTCTGCAAGCACTTAAGCTTCTTTTAAAATATACTCAAGACGTTTAAAAATTAAGAATATATAATTTGTCTTTTTTCAACTTACTTGTACTAAATTATCCTTGAACTTATGGAATCGCGATTGGCTGGGCGGCATTGTGGCACGAGCATCGGTGTCTAATTGCAACTGATATCAGACGAAAAACATGTGTATATATACGTACATATGTACATATATTAATATTGATATTTACAATTTTGACATATTGAAACATTAGTTTTCGTACTTACTGCGCTTTCGATTTGAGTTGACTTTAAGGTGCTTTTTCGAATAAAACTACAGTTTGATCGGTTTTTGATTATATATACATCGAGTTTTATTATTGAATCGCATGAGTAGCTTACGTATGACAATATCTGTTTACAATTATTTTGATTAAAATACCACTATGGTTAGACATTCAACAGAGGAGCTTGTTCCAGAATTGTATTAACTAAAAGTATGATTGGCGCATCGCTTGTAAATTCAGCTAGCTAAGATCGTTCATATCACTCACATCCTTCATCCATTAAATTAGAAAGAACTTCAATTTTCTTGACAACATTTAGTTATATATCAAAAGACAACTCGCACACACATATTTGTAGACAAAAGCTGCATATTGTATACTGTTGACTGGGAATCCTGACTTGATCCCTAATCCTTGACTAACTACGTTCCGTCCACAATCTTCTTACTGCTTCAGCTCACGTATCTCATTCCGTATGTTGGCACGTGCCAGCTCCTCGTACTTCTCGTGGTACTCAGTTGTCGCATATATGCATGGTATTAGCAACAATGTCTCCAGGACCTTGACACGCATCATTTTATAGCTCTCATCGTCCAGATTGGCGTACTCGTGACGCAACAGTTGAGTATAGTGTTTATATTCATCCGGCGGAGCACTGCAGGTGGCAGAGGAACAGCATTTAGACTCTTCTTAGCAAATGAGCTAGTCGCGTGTGCACGACTAGGCTAATACCCTGTATCCAGCTTAGATATATGCTATTGAAAATGATTTATAGCTAATACAGTGAAAGCTCTATTAATGAATTTCTTCAAGGTCCTTTTGTCGTCAATATATTGACCTAATCATTATTGTAACTGAATTGGGTAAAGTCTATTTGACTGTTTCGAACATTTTCTTTGAGTAGAGGATATTAATGCAACCAGGGTTATTCACAGCTTATAACTTTCATTGTATATAAAGGAACGAAAATATGGCTAAATATTTTGTCCTGCTTAGACGCATATAGATCGACAGATGCCTGTTTTTAGCTGATTGGTATATGGTATATGGTTTAGGGAGGCAATTCTCTCCTCTCAAATCTCCTGTTCTTAGCCTCTGGAAGTTGCACTGATCAAAAGTCTATATACCTTATAGAGAGACAGACTTAGCTTCTACAGTCTCATACATTTCTTCAACTTTTGGATACAGGGCATACTAAAATCTCTTGCTTATATATAGTACATACGCCAACACAACCAAATCGACGTCCTGCAACAAATTGGCCTCGTCATCGTGCGACCAGGTGACCTCATTGTCAGGCGTCTTGCGGCCCAGCAGATTGCAGACAAGCGACTTGGCGTGCTCCTGCATTACATCATTTCAAAGCATCAATGGTGATATAATCTGATATGCCTATAGTCTATAGTCTATCTACTCACATCCTCAATCATGGCGTCGCGACAAAACTCCTCGAATACCTCGCAATTCTGCTGCACGCAGCTGCGATTGCCATCGAAGTGGTAATACTGAAAGAAGGCGGCCAGGGCAATGCTCGGTGCACAGTCCGAGAGATGCTCGTGCTTGCGCTGCATCATCTCCTGCCAGTTGTGGTAGGCGCGAGTCGGGCTTTCCTCGCTCAGATGCTGTTCGATGCGTGCAAACCAGGCTTTGGTCACATCCTCTGGCACATCGTAGTGGGCACAGATATTACGCCAGATTTGCTCCATTTTCTTGTTTTATATTTACTTTTTTACTATTTTTTTTTTTTAGGTGGTTTCAGTTACACTTTTTGGCCACTTTATTTTCACAAGTTTTGCACTGATTCGATTTGGTAGAAATTTTTGTTCTGGAACTCGCGCAGTTTTTCGCAAAAGAAATTCCTTCTCTTTTCGTTGGTGTTTGGGGGACTGACGCGTGCGCAATGCGATTTACGGTGAACGCGTCAGCCGCCGCCCCCTTCAAAACAATCACAACGAACCCCCGATAATCGCGACACGTTAACTAATGCATAACTAATAATAATTAAATGCAATTCAATACTCACTTCCATTCCTCTTGCTGCGCTGGAACAGGAGGTGCCTGGAAGCGCTTCGCTTCCAATCGGTTGTTCTGCAGGGCACGTGTCTGGTTGGTTTTTAGCTGCTGCTTTGCGGCCTTTGTGCGGCGATTGCGGCTTATCTTTCTTGCATCGGTGCCTGCGCATTTTTCCTCGTTTTCTGCCGCCACCTTTATTGCTTTTGCCCATTATTAAAAAAAGCAAAATATATTATTACAAATGGAACACACGCAGAGCATATCACACAGAATGCAAGACGCAACAGCTGATTGGCGTTGCCACCCTATCAAAAAGCAAAATTAACAAATAAATTTTGTCTCGAGTATTTCTAAGACTAGCTGCAGTTGTGTGAGTGCAAGTACAAAATAATTTTACTGTTTAAAATTACAATATTTATATCAGCAAAATGACGGAGCGGGTTTCAAATTCCAGTTACTACTTTGTTCGTGCGATGCTGACAACCCTGGCGCTGTGAAATGTCAAACGAACTTGTGAAAGTAATCATTCCCAAACCTGAATTTTACTGTATAATTTCAAATAGTCTGTTAGTTTCTAAAATTGTTGGGCCTTTTCAGTGCGCAAACCGTTTAAAAGTTTAGCACTTACTAAACAGTTGAGGCCACTGACTGTTTATCCACAATTAGTACCAAATTGCACTACATTTAGAGTGAGTACGCGATGGCTCTTTTGCCCTTTGTTCCATGTTTCAATGTTTCTTGCGCCTGACTCCCCGTCAGCTTAATATGGACATCGAAAAATCTAGCAGCAGCTCATTTGAGGATCTGACCAATGCCGACGACACCAACGACATCCGGGGAGTTCACGGCCATGTGGGGGAGTCGGAAACATCCGAAGCCGAGTCGGGGCCCATGCAAACCAGCAGCGAGGAGAATGCGAAGCTGCCAGACGAAAATTTGGATGATGAAATCGAATGCGATATTTTGGGCAACAAGCAGCTAATCAAGCGCATCATCAGGAAGGCGCCGGCCAATGCCAAGCGTCCCAGTCGCGGTGACCTGGTGACGATAACGTACACGGGCAAGCTGCAGGATGGCACCGTTGTGGAGAAGGAGGAGTGCTTCCAGTGCCATGTGGGCGACTTCGAGGTGGTCCAGGGCCTGGACATGGTGCTGCCGATGATGCATGTAGGCGAAAAGGCGCAAGTTAGCATCGACCAGCGCTTCGGCTATGGCACCATTGGTCTCAAGACCGAAAATCCACCAGAAACCGTTGTACCACCCAACGCCAATGTGAGTGCAGCGATTGCTACAATCCGCTCTTGGATGAACACTAAATAAACCCCCTTAATTCCAGCTGATCTATGAAATAGAACTGGTTGATGTTAAGTACGAAGACTATGTGGACTTGAAATCTTTTGATGTACTGCGTAAATATGGGTAATAGAACATTGGATAATACTCGGAAAGACACTGTTTAATCAGCTCCAAATTCTTTCTAGTGCGAGGAAAAAAGAGCGCGCGAACTACTTTTACAAACGCGTGGAGTACAACAACGCAATACATCTGTATAGACGTGCGCTGGACTACTTGGATAATCGCGACGGTGATCCCGATGCAGAGTTCGGCAAGGAGGACCTGGAGGTAACGAGAAATGAGTTATGAATGCGGCATCGACATCATGTATTTATCCCAATTATTGTATAGCTTTCCAACAGTGACCTGCAAAGCTTATTGGAGGATCGTCTGATTGTGTATAATAATTTGGCCATGGCGCAGATCAAAATTGGAGCCTACGATGCGGCACTGCATTCGGTGGAGCATGTGCTGCGCTGCCAGCCCAATAATCCCAAGGCGCTGTACCGCAAAGGCCGCGTAAGTTGAATATGCGCTCGCTGTGTGTGTGTGTGTGTGTGTCTACGTGGCACTTGACAAATCTTTATCTCCCACACACTCGTTATCAGGTGCTCGAGGGCAAGAATGATACGCAGGGGGCAATCAAGCTGTTTCAGAAGGTTGCGACACTGGAGCCGGACAATAAAGCCGTACAATCCGACCTGGCTAGACTCTTCATCAAGGCGCGCCGCGATGAACACAACGAAAAGGAAATGTATCAGAAGATGTTGGGTCAGGCCAAGAAGATGGAGCAGAAGACCAATGTGCGACAGAAGGCGCCCTTGGTCGATAATTCCAAAGTGAGCGCAGCTGATGATGACTCCCTATTCACTATGTTACATTTCCAATGTTTGCTCTTCTCTTTTTGCCAGCTGAAACTAATTGGATTTCTGATGGGCACCATCTTAATAGGCGTGGCGGGCGTGGCTATTTACCGATATAAGTACTGAACAGGATGAGATGAGGCAATTTACGATGCATTTTTAAAGAGGATATATCTATGTCAAAATTAACAATGTTGGAAAATGGTTGCTTACTTATAAAAAAAATACCCCTCCCCCCTCCCTCCTTGACATGCACAGAGATCGGTTACAAAGCACACTTCAAGAAAAAAAAGAAAGTAACAATAAGAGCTACGGTTTTTCGATATCGTATGTTAGATTAAAATCAACAAATTATTGCAAATATATATACACATACACATATATATATATGTATATATATATACAATTACAAAGCCTTTTGAGAACAACCCGATGTACCGTCACTTCATACTTATTCCAAATTTATGAAATTCATCTATTGTTTACCAGTCAATAAAATAACAGCTTGAACTATTGAACACTAACGTGAGCGTGATGCAGCCCTGGTAGAACACCAGCTGGTATTTTCGGTCAAATTTAGCACATTTTGTTTGCTGAATCATTTTCGCTGCTGCGCCGCAAACACAATTTAATTAAGTGCAACACAAACGGTGCCAATCCCATCAGTCGAGAGCGAATTTCACAACTAAAAACACTTAAATTGCTTGCAGTAGCCATGCAAAAGTCATTGCTGCTAATTGCTGCTTGCCTGGCCTTAGCCTGGGCCGCAGAGCCACAACTCTTGCGAGTGCCGCTCAGCAAATTCCAGTCTGCTCGCCGGCATTTTGCAGATGTCGGCACCGAGCTGCATCAATTGCGCATCAAATATGGCGCCGGTGATGCACCCGAGCCGCTCTCCAACTACCTGGATGCCCAATACTATGGCCCCATATCGATCGGCTCGCCGCCGCAGAACTTCAAGGTAGTCTTCGACACGGGCTCCTCCAACCTGTGGGTGCCGTCGAAGAAGTGTCACCTGACCAACATCGCCTGTCTGATGCACAACAAATACGATGCCAGCAAGTCGTCGACCTACAGCAAGAACGGCACCGCATTCGATATACACTATGGCTCTGGCAGCCTGTCGGGCTACTTGTCCAGCGACACGGTCAACATTGCCGGCTTGGACATCAAGGGCCAGGTATTCGCTGAGGCATTGAGTGAGCCCGGCTTGGTCTTTGTCGCCGCCAAATTCGACGGCATCCTCGGCCTGGGCTACAGCTCCATATCGGTGGATGGTGTTAAGCCCCCGTTCTACAACATGTTCGAGCAGGGTTTGATCGCTCAGCCGGTGTTTTCATTCTACTTGAATCGTGATCCCAAGGCGCCCGAAGGAGGCGAAATCATTTTCGGCGGCTCTGACACCAATCATTATACGGGTGATTTCACCTATTTGCCGGTAACACGCAAAGGCTATTGGCAAATCAAGATGGATTCCGCTCAAATCAATAATGTGGAGCTGTGCAAGGGCGGCTGCCAGGTGATTGCCGATACGGGCACCTCGCTAATTGCAGCTCCTCTTGACGAAGCCACCTCAATCAATCAGGCTATTGGTGGCACACCCATTGTGGGTGGACAGGTGAGCAGATGATTTACTCTTTATATATATATAGATATTTATATTTGTATAATCCTCCAGTATGTCGTCTCCTGTGACTTGATACCAAAGTTGCCAATCATCAAATTCGTGCTGGGCGGCAAAACGTTTGAGCTGGAGGGCAAGGATTACATCTTACGTATTGCTCAAATGGGCAAGACTATTTGTCTGTCCGGCTTCATGGGCATGGATATACCACCACCAAATGGTCCCCTCTGGATTCTGGGCGATGTCTTCATTGGCAAATACTACACAGAGTTCGATATGGGCAACGATCGCGTTGGCTTCGCCGATGCCAAGTAGAGCAGTCTACCAAATCTTTTTTGCCTATTCTATTATACACATACACACATACATATATATAACCTAATGCAAAAGGCAACTAACTGCAAATTTGTAATTAATGTGAACATATTCATGTAGCTTGAAAGACTTTTCTTGCAATTCGAGAAACAAATTAAATATCATTATTGTAGACCATACAAATTTGTTATTTCATGTAAAGAATATGCCTTTGTCTTGATCGTGCCGGACTTTTGTTAACGTTAGTCATGAACCTTTGCTTATCAAGTGGCAAATTATTTTTGTATTTTTTCTTTTCCTTTTTCGTTTCAATTCTGTTTGATAATATTGTATATAGTCGACAGCTTTGTTTACTTCTTATATACAAACATACATTCACATATATATATTTACTCTCTAGCGAAAGAGAGCCAATCGCTGTCTGTACTCGCGCTGCATGACGACCAGGCGGTAATTAAACTGATCTGATATAGGAACATATAGTATAACACATTTGATTGCTTCATTTAATTTGTATATACAGACAGACACATAAATGTGAGCGCTTATAACAATTAGCTCTGCTGATAGTGCAAAGCCTGGCAAGTGAGTTGCTAAATAAATAAACATATATATATATATATAAATTTATATATACATAGAATATAATATATTTAACACTATGCAACAAGGCACTTAACTTTAGCTTCTATACATAATTGCTTTAAAATTTGTGACGCTTAGATGAACTTGTGACAATTGCCTAGAGAGAGAGTGGGAGGAGTTTGAGAGAGCTGAGAAGAGCACAAGAAAAGAGAGCATTACAGGTGAGAGCGAGCAGAAATGATAGAGAAAGAGAGAGAGAGAGAGGGGGCAGCGCGCTGACATATAAACAAGAGAGAAAGCTGATATGTTTGTGAAAAAATCAATAATGTGAGAGAGCGAAACTGTTGAGAGCGAGAGAGCGAATTGACATATAATAGAGTGAACTGGTAATAAGAGAGAGCGAAGTGATATATAAGAGAGTAAACTGTCATACAATAAAGTGAACCGTTATATAATAGATTGATATAAGAGTGTGATCAACGACAACGAACTGTTATAAAAGAGAGCAAACTATTATAAAATACCGCAAATGCCTAAAAGAAAGTGAATATAGAACGATTAAATGAGTAGGGAAATGGTAAATAAGAGAAAAATTGAAAAGCCAATTGAAAAACTGAACAAATGAGAAAATAATCAAAGATAGTGACAGCTCAATTTGGCTTTAAGTGACAGAGAGCAAGTAGCGGATCTTCCAAGTTGCTCGCTGAATAAAAATAGTTTGACATGCTTTCGCTTATCAAAAACTTTAAGTAATTTCTATAAGTACATTGCCATGTATTTTTTTTTTGTAGATTGCAGTGCATGAATAATTGTGATTAGCTAAGCTAAAAGTTATATCAATTTTGTTGCTCTAGGCCACTGGGTTGGGTCGATGACTGCCGCCGCCGTCGCGACGTCAAGCGGCTGATAGGGAATGGAATATTCAGCCAGAGCGGGCTTTTAGGCGCACTCGGTAAATGAATAAAGAACTATATATGATTTATCACAATTGTTAAGTGGGAAACTTGAACTTTGTACAGAATATTGTGGCACGCGTAGTTAATCACGCGGCGACGTTGGAAAGAAAGATGGTGTGAATGGACTGGCATGACAATAGAGAACAACAAACTAAACAACTAAGATAAGACAACATTTAATACTAGGCAAACAGGCTAATAAAATGTAAAAAAAAATAATAATAGTAGACATATCGTTGGTAGAGCAACATTTATAATAATTTAAAGGCCGGCAAGAATATTCACAGCGCGTTCGCTCATTTTCGTTTCACATCGGCCAAGCCAACGGCTGGAGTCGTTGGCTCCTCGCTCTTGTTGGTCTTTGCCTTTGAGGATGCTTCTGCTGCTGTTGCTACGGTTGCTACGGTCGCTGTTCCGCCTTTGGTTGGATCTTTCGTTGTCGTCGATGTAACACCTTCGGCCGCGTCTGCCTCTGGCTTGATCTCCACAGATGCCGCAGCTGTCTTCAGGTTGGGCACATCGTGCTCCTCGTCCGATTCGGTCGTGTCGCCGATCATCTGTATCGCTGCAGCCACTGCCGGCAGCTGTCGGAGCTGGGGCTCACTCTTACTGAGTTTGTATATATCACAGGTCTCGTTGACGTAGCGATTGAATACGTCCGGCTTATCTGCGTACACATGATGCCCGGCGCCGGTCACGATCTTGATGTCGACCATATTGACGCCTCTCTGCGATTTGATTTTCTCACCGGAAGCGGAATCGATCCAGCTGCGTGAGCCATAGATGAATGTGATGGGTATATCGCTGCGCACGTCCTTGATCCTGTGGATCATGGGATGCTTGGCCCAGCCAAAGGATTGCATCATGCTGTGGAAAGCCGATTCCCCAGTCGGTCGCTGGGCATTGCACTGATGTATGTACTGGGGCAAGAGATTGATGTCCTCCTCGATGGTATGCTGGAACTTGCGCATGATATCCGGACGCGTCTTCTGCACCACCCACTGGCCAAACGGGCCGGCGGCCCGCAGCGCCCACAGTGGATTCAGTGGCGTCAGAACTCGGGCGATCGCGCGCAGCCACAATGGAATCTGTTTTGTATTCGTCGATTCGGCGGGCTTCTCGGGAAAGCCCCACGGATCGGCCAATATCAGGTGTCTTACGCGCTCCGGATAGCTCAGCGCATAGCTGGATGCGATGAAGCCGCCCATGGAGTGGCCCAACAGGATCATATCAGTTATGTTCATCTCGCGTCGCCATTCCTCCACGGACTTAACCAATTGCTTCTCACAGACCAGCGCATCTTTGGCAAACAGCGGCCTGGAGCTGCGTCCGAAGCCAAGCACATCCATGGCGTAGACCGGACGATCCTTGGCAAAGGCATCCAGGTTCATGACCCACAGGGCGACGCCGGCGCCCAGGCCGTGCAGCAGCACCAGCGGCACCTCCTTCGACTCCGTATTCATGCTCACCGTCCAGATCTTGTCGGCATCGCCCACGGCCGGGCCAATGTCCACGAAGAAGCCGCGATAGGGCAGCTTCAGATATGATAGTATCTTCTTCTCTACGGCCCGCAGCATGGTTGGCGATGATGCTGTCCAGTTATGCCACCATTGCCATAGGCTAAAGCCGTTACTTTTCGAAACCTAAATGTGATTTTTCATAAAAGTTAAATACGAGAATTTGATTACACATAAAACATGATTGTCCGTTCTGTTATGAGAGTTATGTGTTGTGTACTTCAATTATCTAATTTCTCGAATTGTTTCTCTACACAAATCCAAAAGGGAATTTGGTTGTGACATAGGCAGCTTGAGTTGAGCCCGGCGAGCGATTAGCCAAGTGTCTAATATGGTCAGCCATATAGTCAGCGAATATATATTCATATACATATATATCTTGATAAAGATCACACAAACGTTGCTCTATTGCTCTAAAAGGCAAAGCAACAGCAACAACTTATACTAGACATGTACTCTTATACTATTACAACTACTCTTATACCTAGTAGAAGTATGGCCATACTCATATACAGGCGAACAGTTATTATTCACACACACACACACACACACACACACACACATGCATATGCATACATCTGCATATGTTTACACGCAGACGTCATAGATGCTAAGGCGAACGCGGAAGTGCCGCCAAATGGGCGTGGATTACCTAACGGACACACTGATCGCGCCCACAGAAACTGCGCAGTTCAGTGTTTGTATGTATGTGCGAATGTACGTAGGTATGCAAGTATGTAAGTATGTGTGCGCACACTTGTGTATATCACATTTCTTAACATTGACAACTGGGCTGTTTGACCTTTTCGGCAAAGTTATTCGAAATCCTTTCTCGTTCTCATTGCGCTTACCTCAACGTCCATTGACCGAGCCGCTAGCGGAGCATCTGCAGGCCCGTCGCCTTGGTTTGGCAATGACAATGTGCCACTCATTAGATTGTGTATTTTCTTGTTGATTTAGTATGCTCTCTGAGATGATTTGTAGTTGTTGGTAATTTTGAATGGTTGCCAGGAGAGCGCCTAGATTAATAGCAGCAAATGTCTGCGACGTTGCAGCATTTGCATGAACTTTGCTATTCTTGCATGGGCCACGTTAACCCTTTATAATGATGACTATGAATTTTAACTCCAAGTCTGTGACAAATTGAATGGCTGCGTATGTGTGTGTGTGCGGCCGCCACTTTTGTGTAATTTTTGTCTAATGGTGAAATTGTATATTGTTGTCATTTATTTATATGTGCTCACCAAAAACTTGACTGGAGCAACAGCTGTTCGGCATGCCGCAACCCTGA
This sequence comes from Drosophila pegasa, assembly GCA_035046225.1. Taxonomy (NCBI): domain Eukaryota; kingdom Metazoa; phylum Arthropoda; class Insecta; order Diptera; family Drosophilidae; genus Drosophila; species Drosophila pegasa. Next base: position 4,297,501 of record JAWNOD010000076.1, on the reverse strand, counting down.
CATATGTTCTCAGCTTAGTATTAAATATGCCATGTACAATTTGAAAAAAAAATACTAACATCTGAGCTAGTGAAAAGTAACTGAATGCATACATTGGTGATTTTTTATACAGTTACAGTTGTATAGCCTTTATTAATGTTAACGTACAAAAATACTAACTCTGTTCACGAGCTGAACTAGCGAAGAGTCAGTATTACTTTCAAACTGTTTTTCAATATTTCCTTTTGTGTTTAGCGCCACATCGATATCGATTGTATTATTTCTTGGTCCTGGTCTTTAGTATTTTTAGTAGCTACTAGATGGTGTATTTTAATTGTACCTAAATGTCAAAAATAAAAATATACCATCCATGTGAATTAGCCGGGCTGTGACAGTGGCAGTGCCTTTTCTACCTTTGCCAGGCAACATGGACGGAATTAATAAATATAATGAATTTGTGGCTCTGCACAAACCTCAACTGGAATCTTCGGCAATTCCCGTGCACTTCTGGCCAGCACTCTATCGCAAACTGGGCACAGACCAATTCGATGCCGGCGAATCGCTGCGCTTGATGCTCATCGACTACGACGAAAACGAAGAGACTGAAGAGAATGAAGAGAATGAAGACGACAAGTCAAGGCCAATCTTTGCTTTAGAGGTGGCACGAGAGAACGGCATCAAGGCAAGTGATCCGCAGGCTATATTCTTGATAGACCATGCCTGGACATTTCGCTTCAAGACGGCACGCCAGCAACTGAATCAGTATCCACAGCTGACGGACCGCTTGGCCGCCATCATGGGCGTGGATGTGCAGCATGAGCAGCGCATCGACAAGATATTGCGCCGCATCTGGAGATATTGCCATGCCTACTCGGTGGCTCGAGAGGGCCTGACCGACGAGGAGCGTCTGCCCATTTGGTATGTGATGGATGAAATTGGCTCCGCTGTCAATCATTCGGATGATCCCAACTTTCGCCTGGTGCCGCTGCTCTATCTGACCACTCAAACCACATATAGCCTGTTGTTTCCCATAAAGGATTCGGTTCAGGGTGATCCAGTGACTCGTGATTTTGTAGAGTATGTATCCAAGGATTCCGCACAGCGCCCGGCTTTGCTCCTGCCCTGGAGGGAGACTGATTTCAGCAAGGAGAGTTTCCTGCAGGTGGAGCCGAGTGTTGCTTACTTTGCCAGTGGCCACATACCAGAATCGTTTCCTCGCGAGGATCAACTCTTGCCAGCATCGTCCGCTCCCCCAGCTCGCTGTGATCCCCTAAAGGTGTACTCTGAGTACGATGTGATACGTGAGCATCTAACAACGCCAGAGTTCACGCTAGTCGAAACCGAAGGAGAGGCAGATGTGCTCTGGTTCACCTGTCACTACAAGAATTTCGAGGAATTCGCCAGGGTGACGCCTCACAAATTCGTCAATCAGTTCCCCTTTGAGTATGTCATAACCATAAAGGATCTGCTGGGCATTGTGGGACGTCGTGCTGCCCTGGAGCACCACAATCCCGAAACTCTGGAGACCTACCCAGAGTGGCAGCCAACCACGTACAATTTGGCCACTGAGCTACGCGAGTTTGTGGCCTACTTTCAGCGCAGAGCTGAAAAGGGTTTGGATAACCACTGGATTGTCAAGCCGTGGAACCTGGCACGCGGCCTCGACACTTGCATCACAGACAACGTTAAGCAAATTGTGCGTTTGCCTGTTACCGGACCAAAGATAGCCCAGAAATACATTGAGCGTCCTGTGCTGTTCAGGCGCGATGAGCTCAACGCTCAGGTCAAGTTCGATGTGCGCTACGTGCTGCTGGTGAAGCGCGTGAAGCCCCTCGAGGCGTATGTGCATCGCAAGTTCTTCTTGCGCTTCGCCAATCGCCCCTTCTCGCTGGACAACTTTGATGACTACGAGAAGCATTACACGGTGATGAACTACCAGGAGGAGGCGCAGCTGCGTCACATCCAGTGCGAGGAGTTCGTGGACATGTGGCTGGAGCAATATCCTCGCCACAATTGGCCAGCTTTGGAGGATCGCATCTGTGACATGCTGCACGAGGTGCTGGAGTGCGCTTGCCGAGAGCCACCGCCGCGTGGCCTGTCGCCTTGCTCCCAGTCGCGCGCTGTCTATGCGGCAGACATAATCTTGGCCTGGAAGGGCCAGAAGGACGAGGAGCAGCAGTCGGAAATGCAGCCGAAGCTACTGGAGATCAATTGGACACCCGATTGCAAGCGCGCCTGTGACTACTATCCCGACTTCTTCAACAACATCTTCAAGATGCTGTTCCTCGACGAGCAGAACGACGAGATTTTCAGATTGCTGACACCAAAGGAACAAGGCAAATAGATGTTAAGCGACGACGACGACTAATCACAATGCTAACTTTACTAACATGTAACTCATACGAATCACACACACATACAAAGCGTAGCCAGAAAAGATTTCGAACAAATTCTCTCGAACATTTTCCATCCATAAAACCAAACCATAAAATTGTATACGCATTTATGCTAGAAGCATATAGACAAACATACATATTACACTTGATTTTGAAAATAAAGTCGCCGATATAAATTCCAAATTGGTTATATACATTGATCTCTGCTGACAACAAATGCAAAGCATAGATGGGATGCTAAATATGTAAGTCTGTTTAACTATTTGATATTACTAGCTAGAAAATCTGACCAACTATAGAAACTATTTATCATTTTTTTTACTTAACAATTAGGTTGTATTTTATTTGTTGATAGTATCTTAAAAGTCATTTGTAAACTACATATACAACTTAATTAGCGCTCATTTGTACAGTATACAAAGTATTGTATATAGATAAATATATGTGTGTATGTATATATCTTCTATATGTAGTTGGGAACTATTCACTTAACTAGGTGCACAATATGTTTCATGTGTATGTGTTGTTTGTGTTTTGATTGTTTGTTGTGTGTGTGTCGCCGATTGCTTACATTCTCAATAAATTTATCATAGCTTGATAAGAAAAAGAGGAAAAACAAAAACAAAAAGAAATATAGCTGCTTAGATAGCTGTGTTCAGTGTTCAGTGTTCGGTGTTCATAGGTGTATGACGTAAAGAGTGAGCTTAAATATAAATGTATATGTATATATATAAATATAAAAATGTTCTGTTTTCGCGTTTTGTTGTTTACCAATTCTTAATTGTAATGGCACTTGAAATGAAAATGATTAAAGTTTACATAAATGTAGGCGATTCGCATAACTTATAAAGTCGCTACTTCTAGTCAAGTTAGTTAGGCTTCTTCTTTTTACATTTAAGGCAATTTGCAAGGCACAAAATGAAATATCGATTCATGCAGTTACACACTAACGAAACAAAGAGTTGAATGAAAGAAATAAAAATAAAACTTCAATGAATGAAACTTAGCCTGCTAGCAAAATGAACTAATCCACTAATGTCGCTTAAGACTAACTAAAAACTAAAGCTTAGGTGGCTAAAACATTAAACAAACTACTAAACGCACACTTCATCAAAGTCTAAACGTATCTTCTCATCAACGGAAGCTAATTTATGTATAGTCTTTTTGATGCGCAACGCGGGCAGACGAACGTTCGGGTTCTGATGCCAGCACTCCTTCATTAGCTTGGACATGCCAGCCAGCAGCTGCAACAGAATAAATGCACAATTAGCCATTGCAAACATAGCCTATATATAAGGTGTTGTCTACTCACCGAATCTGAGCTCCAGCGATTGGGTATTGATGGTCTGTAGTTGTCAATGCAGACAACTTTGCGCATATCCTCAAAGCTGGGATCCATGGGCACCACATCGTAGAAGGGCACCTTGTACTCCTCGGCAATGCCGCACGAAATGGTGCGACGACAAACCTCCCAGAGAACCAAGCCAAAGGCGTAAATATCAGTGCGACGCAGTGCCTCAAAGCACTCCATGTCAATGCTAAGGAGTAAAGGGAAAGAGAGTTACTTCAGCTGTTCAACAAAAAGTTGGCTATAGTTAGTTCACCTTTCATCCAGTACTTCAGGTGCCATATACCGCTTGGTGCCCACTTTTGGATTGTGTCCCAAATCTAGTTGTCCCGTAACATGCGAGTGTGTAACTGCCAGACCAAAGTCAGCTATTACACAGGTGCCATTGGCCGTAACCAGTATGTTCTTCGACTTCAGGTCGCGATGTGCCATGGCCGGCTTGCCCTCGGTGCCAAAGATTTCCGTGTGCAGATGCACGAGTCCATTTGCAATCGACAGGCAAATCCAGATCATGTCATTGTGACTGAGTGCATTGCGATTCAGGTGGTCGAAGAGCGAGCCTTGCGGATAGTAGTGGGTCATTAGCCAGAGCTGGGTGCACGAGTTGCGCGAGGTCATGTCAGAGCCAATGAAGCCGAGGATATTCTCGTGGCGCAACAAGACAGTGCTGAAAGAGTTGAAATTAGTAGAGCAGGAGGCAAAGGAATTCCAAGTGTTAACCAACCTGTAGATTTCGGTTTCACGTTTCCACGACTCCTCGTCACGGCTGAAAAAGATTTTGACCGCGATGCTTTCGCCGTGCCAGTGGCCGCGCCACACCTCGCCGTACTTGCCCCGGCCAATGCACTCGATCAGGGTCACCTGCTTGGCCAGCGTGCGCTGCACCAGCAATGGCAGCCCCGAGCCGGAGCCAGAAGTCACCGAATGCTGCAGATATTCGCGCAGTGTACTATCGCCGGCGCTAGTGGCGCGCAGCAGCTCATCGTTGACCAAATACGATTCGGGATCCTGCTTGATGCGCGTCGCCGCCAGCCGCTTGCGATGGCTGCGCCGCATGAAGTACACCGCCACCGCGCCCATCAGTGTGATCACCAGAAAGGGTCCCAAAATGGCGGCGGCCATTTTGCTGAGGTTGCTGCTGTCGGCCGTGATGACCACGTCGCCGCTGACAAACGGCGGCAGCTCTGGGAATTCGCCGTCATTGCAGAAATCGCTTGCGCAGCAAACGATATTTATGAACTTTGCTGTGTTGCGCTTCGAGGGGCCGTTGAACTTGTTCAACGCATTCTGATTGCAAATCAACGGCACCTGATCTTGGGATTTGGTGCAGCCGCGCGACACCAGCTCCTGGCCGACGGCGTCACGTGTGCGCGACTTCCAGCACTGCAAATGGAATGGAGGCAATTAATAATCAGACAGATGAGACAGGCAGCTGTCTTTACTCACCTGTATGGCATTCTGGCATGTATGGGCGTGTTGATTCGGGTCGAGACAGGGTGGTTCGCACGCATAACATTTTAATCTGTGCATGCAAAAAATATCAGATTAGCAAAGCAATCAAAACACATCAATTCTGAGTCTGTCTGTGTCTGTGTGAGGGAAGCCTAATGGAAACTGGCGGGCAAATGAGTTTTACCTTCTTTTCATGCGTCGCTTACTCTTAACATGTCTTCTATTAAGGAGTGCAGCGTGTAAATAGATTGGTGTTGGGATATTAGGATATGTATATATAGCAATAACTGCTAATTGCATTGATTTAGCGTTTCTTTGGGAATGGGAGCTGCATTTAATTCTTTCCAACTTACCTCGGATGTGTTAATAGCGAGTTTTGTGGTATTGCGGGAAATTCTTTTCCGTTAATGTGCGGCGGCAGTTCCATGTCCATATCCTGTTGCTCCTCTAGCAAGAGTCCAGTTATTTCCGCTGCAAGAACAACAACACGGCGAATGAGTCTCACACATACACACGCACGCAAACGGCTAGAAATACTCAACGCTCACACACACACACGCAAGTATATTTTTGTATACACAAATCAAAAGCAAGCATATGTATGTATGCGTGTGTACGGATGTGTGCCTGTGTGTGTGTAGATTATAAATGCACTTTTATGCTACGCTCGCCCACATAAGTAATCTTAAGCGTTTATATAATACACATTTTGACAATTCTGCTTTATTTTCATGTTGTTTAATGCACTTCGTGACAATTTTGAATCACACTTGTCTTTATTCGCGGCGCAATTGGTCAGAACAGTAGCATATGAAAACAAATTGTCGTCCAAACACACACACACACACGCACACATACACACAACAAATAAGCAGCGCGTAGGCATCATTTTCTCACAGCAATATGCCGCTATTTCAGTCATACACTCGTGCTAATATGCAAACTTTTCTGTTGCACACACATTATGTGACAATTAGGCACATATTTTAACACACCTTTTGCATTTTTATACAAAAAAAATGACAACAGAAAAACCAAAAATAAATTTGACTCCATTGCCATTGTTTTTTTCCCAACACTAACAGCGCTCCGTTAGCCAACACCAACAGGTATACATTCTCGACTGAGGTCACCCTAAAACCGCATATATATATTTGATTACACTGCTAACAGCGGTCATATGGGGTGCCCATACCTAAAAATGTTAGCATAATACCAAATGCTGTTAAAAATTACTATTTAAAGCGCTCGTCGTTATGTTGTTCAGGTCACACTGAGCCGGTCCTCAGCTTGCTTCGCCTGGAGAAAAATTGATCAGCTGAAAAGTTTCTAGAATATCTGAACAAAACGTCAGACAATATTACAGAAATTTTAACAGAAAAAAATTATAAGAAATTGGTTACGGTTTATAAATATCTAAGTACATACACGTATGTATTTTCAAACATCCATCTTTTAGGTAAGTGTGGCCTATGTGTACCTTTGCTTGATTGTGTGCGTGCGTGTGTGTGTGTGTACGTGCGTGTGTTTTCTGGAAGAAAATGCATTAGTGTGTGTGCACTAGTTCTATTGTATTTATTTCTCTTCAAATTATGATTGCTGTAAGAGCTGCCTAGTGGTCATTGACTTTCCTTCCTGTGTTCAAGTTCATTCGGATTGTCAGCTTAAGTGTGCAACGGCGCCTGTGCAATTCTCTCTACAAATCCTGTTTGGTGGGCGTGTGCTAAACGTCTGCCTGGTTTAGTTGGAGTTGGGACCGGTTTCGTCTAGTGGGCCACACCACACTTTATGCAGAAAAATCAATCACTTTTTAAGCATTCGTATCGATATTGATCAAACGCCGCATTTAGTATGTACAAATACATACAAACATGTGCTCCCCTTGGTCACGTAACTGTAATACTTTTTCCACATTTTCTTTTGCGCGTGTACACACAGAAACACACGCACACGCACGCACATATGCACACACACACTTACACAGACGCCAAGGGGCCCAAACATGTGCTTGTTTGTGTCGTTGTCCCTTTTCTAACATTTTGTCCTGTTTATCTGGGTGTACGTGTATCCCATCTCGTCCGGACTGCGCAACACAACGCATACAGATTACATACACACACACACACACACACACACACACAGAGCAGACATATACATTATTTTTGTACAGAACATTGCTAAACAACAACAATAACAAGGCAGACACAAACAATTGAGGGCAAGTGGTTGGTTAGCTGCCTCTGCTTATCTATCGTCGCCTCCCTCCATTCCCTCTTTTTCGGCTGCAAAACATTTTGCCGGCGTTTCGATGCTCATTCGTAAAAGTTCGCTCGCGCCGCAAACACATCGACACATCATCACACCGACACACACACCAACACATACAGACTCTGATACGAAGCGACGGTCACAACAAAACGGCAAACTACGCAGTACGTTTTTGCTATAATAATAATATTAAAACGATAGCCCCACCTCTGTCTATTATTCTGTTCGACTTCGTGTCCGTTACATAATCTATGTAATTATTCATTTTGCAATTGCCAAAAGAAACTAAATAAATAAATTGCAACCGGCAAAATTGTCTGATAGAGTGAGGAAGAGAGAGAGAGAGAGCGCAAGAGTTTTGGCTGAATATTGAATGTGCTTTTATATTTATATAAAATGAACAGTATATATGCATGTTATCATATAAATGTGGGTTATAGATTATATTAAAGATGTAGATTACGACCAGGGGTTTGCCTATTGGAAACCTACGACAATTGAGTGATAGACGACTCACCGGCTTTGCATGTGTGTGTGTGTGTGTGTGTGTATACGTCACAATGCGCCTTCTATCGATAATTTTGCGTATTATTGCATCAACTGTCATTTGTTATCTTTCTCTCTTCTCCCTCGTTTCTTTCCAGAAGCCATTCGAACATCAGCAGTCAACTGTTATTCGCGTTAGTTCGCTTTAACCGTAAAATTATTAAAACAAAAAAGAGTGCAACAAGTGTTTATCCATCTATATCGAATTGCACGCGATTTCGTCAAAGTGTTAGTGAGAGTGAGACAGTGCTAGTGAGAGTGAGAGTGAGTGCAAGTTTGAGGATCTGAAGCTATGTCCGCTTCCACTCGCAATAAACACTCAAAGATCCATGGTAATGAAAAGTTGGATATTAGCACCGATGAATTCGACCGCATTCGCGACGCTTTGAAGAACGAGGAGTTCCGCAAGTTGTTCTTCGATTACGTTGATGAAATCCAAGATCCCGAGAATCGTAAAATCTACGAGCAGGAGATCACGCAGCTGGAGAAGGAGCGCGGCGTCGATGTCACCTTTATACATCCGCAGCCGGGCTTTGTGATCAAGACATCGATTGATGGCGAACTAAAGTGTTTCATTAACATTGCCAGCTCCACGGTTGTGGAACGGCCCAACAATGAGGTTTCGGTTAACTCCGAAACTGGCCGGAAGGGGCTCAGCTGGTCCATTCCCATGGCCCAGACACCGCCACGCGACGATCTCGATGCTAGTAACAAGCATTGCAAAGTCTTCGACGTTGTCTTCCATCCGGATGCACTGCATCTCGCTAAGCGCAACGCACAGTTCCGCCAATGCCTCATAGACACCGCACTCGATGGCGTGGAGCGTGAATATCACGTCAATTTGGATCGTGCCAATCTCAAGTTTCCCAAGCTGGACTACAAGGGCATGGCTCATCCCACGGTGCTGCGTAAATTGTCGAAAAATCCAACAGACGAGGAGCAGGAGCCACACCCCCTCGAGCACATGTATCCAAAGAAGCCCGAGGCCGATGCCGGCCAGGCCAAGGTCTTGCCCATTAAGACCAAAGTGACGGCCACGCCTTCATTTGCGGTGCCCAAGTACAGCATCAAGCATAGCCATGGCGTGGATCTGGCTGAATATACAGACGAGCTGGACGCCAAGATGCAGGTGACAATACCACATGCTCTGGTCGTCGAAATCGAACTGCCGCTGCTGAACTCCACGGCCGACTGTCATCTGGATGTGACGGAGAAGTCGGTGTATCTGCTCAGCGAGCGACAGGGCGCCAAATACAAATTGAAGCTGGACTTGCCCTTCACGGTGGACGACAAGGCCGGCAATGCACGCTTCGATACGGCGCACAGACGTCTGTGCATCACGCTGCCCGTGGTGCGCTCCACGGCACGTCAGGAGCGCACGCTGCACGATTCTGTGCGGGTTCTCAGCCGCGAGGATAGCGGCGTGGAGCTCAACTCGAATGGCGAGTCGCCAGTCGAGGATGAGGAGGCGATTGTCGAGCTGAGTGCGCACAACCCAGAAAATAATTCCGATGCATGTAAGTATATATATAATATATATTTTATAGATTAGTTGTAATTCGATTTGCTCTGCTTTTCATCCGATTAGTCCCAGCCACTGCCATTGTTTCGCCCCGCTCATTCCTGAAGAGTAATCTGCACTATCAGCTGCCCGCCCAGTTCAATTGCAACATCTTGGACAATGTGATTGTCTTTGTGTTGCACGTCACGAATGTGCAGCCGGACTCTGTGCAGACACTGAAGCAGGCACGCAGCCTGCACTTGCAGTTTGCCTCCATGGGCACCGGCTACTATCCCACCCACTACGCGTTCCTAGTGCAGCTGCCCGCTGAGGTGCAGCCCCAGCTGCACATCGATCACATCGAAGTCGATGCTGGCGACGAGAATGTGGTCTTGAGGCTGACCATGAATGAGAACTGCATGTTGCTGCCCAACTATCTGGCTGGACCCGATAGCAATGATCTCAAGGAATATTCAGTGCTTGGTAACCACAGCAGCGATGAAAAGGCCAAGGAGTTGGAAAACTGCGACTTGGCTTCGGAGAAGTCACTGCAGATTAGCATGGATCACAATGATGTGGAGCACGCACTGGAAGTGACCATCGAGCCGCAGGAGACTAAAGGTCCCTTAGACAGTGTGGAACTGCTGCATGAGCACCAGCAGGAGTTGCAGCAGCTGCAGCACCAGAAGAAGCTAAACAAGAAGCAGCGCAAGCGCAACAAGAAACAACGCTCACTCTCCGAGTCCGCCTTTGAGGATCTCAAATTAGCTCAGGAACATCATGAGCAGCAGCAACAGCAACTGAAACTGCAGCAAGAGCAGCAGCAAAAGCAGGAGGACAAGGAGAACGAGGTTAAAGAGCCTCAGCCTGAGGATGCCTCGGCAGAGCGTTTCAAGAACGTCTCTCAGCCGATGGACACGCTGAAGCCGCCACAGCGCAAGCAGCGCAGCTACTCGGAATGCACCGAGAGCAGCCTCAATCGCGGCAGCGTACAGCGTGGCATCTTGAAGCGTTTCAGTCGCTACGGACCATATCCCTCCATCTCCGACAGCTGCTCATCCATCGATGATTGCTCCTCGACGTTTTCGTGCTCGATAGATGCAGCTGGCAATGGGTTCTCGCAATCGTTCGGTAGCATACCCGAGGAGCGCGGAGGAGATGAGGCGGGTCTCTCGGAGAGCTGCAAGAAGACTGTTAGATTTAATGATCACATCATGAAGCAAGTGTTCAGGTGCGTCTAAATATAAAACGATTTCAATTGCGAGCAATTCTAACTAATTCGCATCTCTATTTTTAGGCTCGACTCGAGCATACTGGGCCAGCGGAAGAAGAATCAAAAGCGACGCGATTGCAAATTGCGCGCCCAACAGCGACGCCTCAGCGAGGGCGACTCGGTCGACTACGACGTGGAGGTGGCTGGCAACAATGGAGAGCAGCAGCCCGCCCACAAGGTAAACTTGCGATACCAACTGATTGGCAACACCTTGTTAATTTGGCGATTTGGGGAGCTAATTGAATTAGTGGGGCAAAGGCAAATATTGATTTTTATATACAGCCAAGTCTGGCCTATTGTTTGGCTAGGAATTCGGAATTTCGACTCTCTTTTACGCGTGTAAGCTAGTTAAATATTTGATCTACATTGCAAATTAATTCGCAACTAAATGCGATGTTTAAGACTAATGCAAGAGGAGGGGCGTCATCAGATTGAACCAGTTTGCAGCAGTCTTATTGCGATTTAAGTTAAATCAGTCTAACTATTTATTAAACGAAGGTCAAGACGCGCAATGATAACGGAATATTTCTGTTTACTTGCAATTTGCGTGTAATTTAAGTAAATATCTAATTGAATAATGATGATACTTGAAAAGATAATGATGTCAATTGATATAAGCGGTTGAGTGCAAAGGGGAAATGTTAGAGAAAGCTGTTAGATTTCGGTGTGAAATGAGAGAGTAGTATTATGGGATAAATCAGAATGAGTATAATGTATATTTTGATCTCCTCAAATACTTACTCTAATTCCTTCTCCCTCTTTCAGACCGCTGCCAATGCACAGTATTTCAAGCAACCAAACAATAATCATCCTCGTGACAAGGAGAACAAGAAGCTGTCGCTGCACGACAGCGGCCTCGACTTGACCAATGGTTCCATCAACAGCAACAACAACAACAACAATCACAGCAATGAAAACGATACTAAACGCAATGAGGCTGATGCCAAGAATGCCATGATGTTTGAAATGGATGACGATGATGAGGATGAGAATGAAAATGAAGCTGAGAATAATTAGTAAAGAGCCGGGCTCGAGCCGCTCTTGATCTGCGAACTGTGCATGTGTTATTTTTCGAGGCAGGTTTTCAAAGGGATTTTTGAAGCTACTTTTATTAAACTAATTATATACAACCAACAATATATAAATGTACTGTATGTACTTTTATGATTAATTATGTTCTTCTTTTTTTTTTTTGAAACGAAAAGTTTTTGAATGTAAATGTGGTAAACATTGTTTATCAGCGATCAGGCGCTCAATTTCATAACCATATACAATTGCAAATTGTCTAGGTACATATATATATTTATAATAATAGTAATGAACGATAAATCAGGGCTAATAAGAAAATCAAAATGAACAAACGATAAAAGAGAAATTCACTTATGTGTACATGGTTATATACATGCATAAATATAATTGTTATTTAATTTGGTTAAAAAGAAATTGGAAACAAATTGTTAAATTACAAAGTTCTCGTAATACTATTTTTTAGATCATACAAAAACACACGCATTACCATCTGAATATATATACACAACACACACACAAACACATATTTCATTAACAAAAGGAAATCTCTCATGAAAATATAAATTTAAACAAATGAAAATGCAAATGCAAATAATATCAATAGTTAACAGTGCATATATACAATACACACACACACATGCATACATAGTGTATAAGCTATTTACATATATATATACTGGCTGCCGACACTAAATGTACGTGTAGTATTTTAACTTTTTTAAACAGCCGCAAGTTAAATATACAACAACAAATATAAACCTTTGTCTATGCCAAATTTATGGGGGTCGTAAAAATGGCTGATTGCTGCTCTAATATATACACAGCAAATATTTAAATATTTTGTATAATATTCGATATACCTTCACGTTTTTAAAAAGGTCACTTTCATCAAAATCGCAGCCAATTCACCTTTGATAAGGCCATTTAAAGTTTGCCCTTTTTCCCGCTGCACTTCGATATCAGCTGCTGTCCAGCGCTCAGCTGCTTAACAGTCTGTTAAATCGTATCAGCTGTTTAACAGCAACAGCAGCTTAGCACCCGCAGCGGCTTAACAGCTGCTAATGGCTGCCCCCTAAGCACGCAATGAAATTTTTATTAATTTTGTTGCTGCCTTGCTGCGATTTCTGTTCGCCTGGTACTTCAGTCGAATTTTCGTTCGAAATTAGTGAACCAGCCAGCCAAAAGACGAACTGGAATTTTTCGGCCGTTAAATTTTGAAAAGGAATTAAAAAGCAATTATTATCATTAATTTACATAAATTGTTTATTATCATGCAATATAATTATATTAAAAATATAAAATTATTTTAGACATTTTTCAATTCAATTAGCAACATTATATACATAAATGGAACAATATATACACATATAAAGAATATATACATATTTATATATATATATTTACAAAATAAGTAAAGCTAATCCTAGAAACGCTCCTCCAGCTGCTTCCGTATGAATGGCATCTGCTGCAGCTCGCGACGCTTCACTTCCAGCACATAGAGCACCGGACAATCCAGCGAGCCACACTGCAGATCCCCCAATCGGCCACAGCAGGCCTGGCATATCTGCTGGGTCAATCTGTAGCCACGGTCCAGCTGCGCCAGCTTCGCCTGGAGCGTGACCACGCACTTGTTCGGCATGCGCGCACACTCCGAGCAGATGCCATCCTTGGTCTGGCGGCCGCACTCAATGATGCAGTTCGTCGTTGAGAAATATTGTGATATGGTGGACTTGGCATTGCCGCGATTCAGCAGCTCGCCGGCTGTCGAGAGGGCGGGCGTCATGAGCAGCTTGCGTGGCAAATTGCTGAACCTGCAAAGGATTCCGAGTAGTTAAATTACGAGATCCACGAGTGCAGCTCCTTCACTTACCAATCATTCACGTCGGCGCCTATGAGCAGCAGGCAGCGATTGAGTGGCGGTATGATGGCCTTGGTTATATAGTAGATCGCATTGATTTTGTAGCCCTCGTTGGCCAGTATCTCGTGTGGATGGCGCACCAAGCGGATGAGCTGCATGCCAGGCGGACCATTGACGATGCAGAAGGGCACACGCTCGCCGCGACGTGGCACGCGCCTAGGATCCTTTTGCATCCATTTGCTGGGGGTGTGGAAGAGAGGATATTCCGTAAATATACATATTAGATCTCTCATTGATCTACTTACCGCGTCATCTCCAGCGCCGGCACACAGGCCGTGGGCTTATAGCCATTGAGGCCACGAAACTCCTTGGCAAAGATCAGATCCTGCAGATTGGCGCGGCCAGTGAGCAGCTTGGTGAACTGCCGGCACACGTACTGCTTGATCTGGCTCACGTCCGCCGTCTCGAAGAGCAGGCGCAGCACCTTCTCCAGCATCTTGGCCACAGCTGGACAGCCGTCTCGTCGCACCGTCTCAATGCCCTTCGCCTCGTAGACGGGCTGCTCCTGCTCGGGCGTCTCGTACATGTAGCCCACATAGCGCTTCTTGGTCTGCAGCATGCACGGCTGGTAGACCTTCTCCAGCTTCAGTTTAACCGGATGCGGATTCATCTCAGTCACCGCCTGGGCAATCTCCTCGCCTATGCGAAAGGCCTCGGCGCGATTCCTTCCCGGCACGTGAACAAACATCGAGTCCGTGTCGCCATAGACGACGCGCACATTCCACTTCTCGTGCGTCTCCACCAGCTTGATGGCGCGCTCCAAGGTCTCGCGGCCCTTGGACACCACCGAATCGCCCACCTCGACGGCGGGCATGCGTCCACTGAAGTTAGCCGCCGTGTAGCCATAGGTGACGTTCGCCATCAGCTTCAAGCCCAGCTGCCGGGAGTGCAGCACTCGCTGCAGCGCCGAGCTGTCGCGATGCACCTTCATCGACTGCTTCACCATGAGCCGCGTATCCAGAATCTCGCTGAGCATGCGCGGCAATATGCCCTCGCGCACCTGGCGCTTGACGAAGACCACGCCGCATGGCGAAATGCTGACCAGATCCCGTTCGAGCAGCTGCTGCAGCAGCTGCCGCGAGACACGCAGCATCGAAGCGCCAAACTCGAAGGGGCTGCTGCTGCCCAGGTGCTCCACACGGCCCAAGCACGTCGAGAAACAATAGTTGTAGGCGATAATCATGCTGGGATAGAGACTCTGGAAGTCCAGCACGATGACCGGATCGGCATAGAAGCGCGACTCCGGCTCCATGATGAGCGCCAAGTACTCCGGGGCGCGCATGTGGGCGCGCTGCTGCACACTGGGCGACAGCGGCACCAGGTTCTTCGGCTTGGCAATGCTACAAAAGAAGATTACAATGAATATATATAAAATTTAGGGATCTCAATCTCTCACCGCAACATCATGCTCTCCACGCGAAACTGTGAGCCGCGCGAGAGCACCTCGTAGAACTGTATGCCAATCAGCTTGGCCATCTCACTGGTGCGACCTAGCAGATCCAGTTGGTCGAGCAGCGCCAAGGTGCCCCGCACACGCTCCAAGTAGTACTCGAGCACGATCCAGCGGGTGCAGGGCGAGGCAAACCAATCGCTGAGCGCACGCGGACTGTGCCAGGGGCAACGCTTGTGCAGTATGTGGTACATCACGTTCTCGAAGGTGTACGAGGTGAGCGCAATCTCCGAGCGCATTAGACGCCAAACGTCCAAGAGAATGCGACCGCAGAGCTTCATCTCCACGTCGAGATCTGTGAACGATTCGCGGTCTTCGTCCACAAAGTCGCGCACCTTCTGCGTGGGCACGCGGGACAGCAGCGGCGCAATGTTGAAGCACAGATGCTTGGCGCGCTCAATCACATAGCCCCAGGAGCTCATTTCGATCTCGTAGCCGGCATAGATGTCCGCATCCCAGCGTGTGCACAACGCCAGCAGCGCCTCAAATGCCTGCGCCTCGCTCTGCACCACCTGCAGCTCAATGTCCGCATCCAGACCATGGTGACGTCCCTCAGTCAAGATGTCCTGGCCGTCGCTGACAATGATGTAGCCGCAGGCCTTGCTGGGCAGCGACTGCGACTGCTCCGGCAGGCTGTGCTCTATGGCATAGAAGAGGCAACGGATCTCATCATGCAACGGATCCGGCTGCAGCTCGCCACGCGTCGGCACGAACAGCTCCAGCGTCATGGTGGTCAAATAGTTGCACTGTGAAGAAGAGTTTAGATGGAGTAGCTATACAGCTTAGGCTTATCTCTCCCACTCACCTCAATGTCCGCTTTGGCCTGCTGCAGATTCTCCAGATTCACCTTGAAGCCAAAGGTGTTGTCCATCGTGGCATTGGTCAGTCCGAAGCTCAGCTCGTGGCTGTTGCGTCCGCTGCTGATGCTCCTGACGAATGAGCTGCGCTCCAGTGCCTCCAGTGCAGCAGTGCTGCTCACGCTCTTCTCACTCGACTGACTGCTGCCGGGCGGCTCCTCCTCTGCCGCTCCAAATTGCAGCTTTGTGGCACGCTTCGAGCGCATCCTAGTGCTGAGTGGTGTGCCCTTCGATGGGTGCTTGCCGGCGCCACTGTGCTGCGGCGTCTGCGACATGGGCGTCAGAGTTAGCCCACTGCAATCCAGGTCGCCATCCTCGTCGCCACTGGCTCCGCCTTCAGCTTCCACCTCATTGAGCATCATTGTTATCTTCTGACGCTTGATCTTTATGGGGCTGTCCACATCGTTGCCCACAGGCCGCAGCTCGTCCCGCCCGCCTTGGCGCTGCTTGTGCAGTTCCCTCGCCTTCAGCCACAGCTTGGCATCCTGCCTGCTGGGCGGACTCACTGCCGGCTCCATGACCAGACGTTGCTCGCTGCTGAAGTACTCCCGCACCTGCTGCTCATTCCGATAGCGCTGCAATATGGCCGGTCCACCAATCGATACCAGCTGCCTTCTGCGCCAGGCAGCCAGCCCTTGATTGCCATGCAGAACGCTGCTCTCAAACGGCTCCAGGTCGTTGAGCTTGTTGCCTGGTATGCGCAGCACCAGAAAGCCCACCTCGGTCATCTTGCTGACGTCGGCAGGATTGCTGTAGTAGGGCTGCTGGAACACGTACTCGGGTATATCCAACTTGCGACAGCTCTGCAACACCTCCTCATAGCTGGGCGGCAACTCCAAGGGCGCTATCACAATTGTGCTGGAATCTCCAGAGTTGCTCGAACTCACGCTGGGCTTGGCCACGAGCTGTGGACTGTCGAGGTCATCACTAAACACGGATGGACTGTTTATGATCAGCGAGTGCTCATAGAAACTCTTCATCAGCTCTGGCGTATCTACGCTGTGTGGACTCAACTGTGGTGTGCCAATTGCCTCCTTTCCTGTTTCATCTGCTGCTCCTATTTTTAAAGATTGTCGAGGAGTCATTGGGTTTGGCTCATGACTTATTGGAGTATGATTCATAGATCTCACGGGCATTGGACTTGGCAGAGTTTGACTTTTAGCACTGGACGGAATTTCATTCGCTGGCATTGGACTTGCTGGAGTTGGACTCTTGGAACTCTCTGGACTTGCTGCAGATCTCCTCGTAGAACTCTCTGGGATTGCTCTTGGTCGACTCCTTGAACTCTCTGGAGTTGCTGCTGCTCGACTTCTTGTCCTCTCTGGCATTGGACTTGCTGTAGCTTGATCCCTCAAACTCTCTGGCATAGGACTTGCTTGACTCCTAGAACTTCTTGGCATTGGACTTGCTACAGCTTGATCCCTAGACCTGTCTGGCATAGGACTTGCTGGGGCTTGACTTCTTATATTCTCTGGCATTGGACTTCCTGCAACTCGCCTCGCAGAACTCTCTGGGATTGGACTTGCTGCAGCGTGATCCCTCGAACTCCCTGGCATAGGACTTGCTGCAGCCTGTCTCCTAGAACTCCCTGGCATTGACCTTGCTGGTATTGGACTCTGAGAACTCTCTGGCATTGAATTTGCTGCAGCTTGATCCCTAGAACTCCTTGACATTGGACTTGCTACAGCTTGATCCCTAGAACTCTCTGGCCTAGGACTTGCTGTGGCTTCACTTCTTGCATTCTCTGGAATTGGACTTCCTGCAACTCGCCTCGTAGATCTCTCTGGCATTGGACTTTCTGCAAGTCGACTCCTTGCATTCTCTGCCAGTGGATTCGCTGTCGTCTGACTCCTTGCACTCTCCGATGTGGCTGTTGACTGACTTCTTAATATCTTACTCTGTGGAGTCGCTCGCTTCGCCAGTAACGATTCTCGAAAGCTGCGTCGTAAGCGCCTCAAATTCGGCTTGGCCACATCACTAGTAGCAGCAGGAGAATCTGCAGCCGGGATAATCGTTTCCAAATTGAGCTCTGCCTTGGGAAGACTCTTCTGCTCCACATCTCGCTGAGCTTTGTTGCGTGTACTGCGCCGTGGTTGCTTCTGCTCCTCTATAGATTCCGCTGGCGATGCCGCAAAGACATCCGACATCCGTGAACCTTTCTGTAGCGGCGTCAGCGAGCAAGTAATATGGGTTTTGTCCAAATCGCGCGTGCTACGGCGCTTGCTGCGACGCAGAGGAGTACTGAAAGGAGAAGAACTATTTAAGGGAACATTACTAAAGAAGATTAAGTAAACCCACGATTCATCCGTCTGCTGAAGAGCTTTCACCTCTGCGAAGGAATCTGCGGAAATGGTCTTGCGGCGCAGCTCTGACATGGCCAGCTTCTTGCGCAGCGTTATGGCTGGGCTACAGATGAAGGAGATGCAATTAGTAGTAAGAATTAAATCCTCTGTGTATATAGTAATACCTCTTCACGTTCGTCTCAAGCTGCTGGCTCAAACGCTTCTTGATGGCGCTGCTCGCTGGGAGAGCTGGGGCAGCTGCTGCTGCTTCCGCTTCCGCTGACTCTGTAAATGGAAAGAGCCTTAAGATCAAGCAATATTAATCAATGCGGCGCCCACACCTACTCTGTGCAGATCGGCTGGTTATTATCAGGGGCAGCGGCGCATATTTCTTGGCCGCACTGGACTTGGGCGTGCGCGGCTGCTGCATGCTGATGCGAGCTTTGGGTGTTGTGGGCGTGCGTGGTGGAGTGCGTTGTTGCTGTTGCTGAGCCCTTGTCTTGGCCTTCTTGGGCGTGCGCTGCAGCTGATCGTCGGCGCCATCGATTTGCGGCAACTCGCGCTGCTGACTAGCTGCATCCTTGGGCAGACTCTGACTCTGACTCTGACTGAGCTTGAGCAGCAGCTCATCAATGTCGTCGAGCGCAATGGAGTAGTCATGCGCATTGCCAGCTGCATTCTCTCCATCCGAGTTGTCGCTTTCGTCCTCGGACAGCGGCTGCTGCGTGGCTGCTGCAGCTGTTTGTTTGTCCAGCAGCTCTGGCGTTAGCTCAACTGAAAAGGAAGTTTTTGGATTAATTAAAGTAATTAAAAGGGGGTAATTTACAAAGGACTTTACACTGCTTATGCTGCTGCGAGAGCTGCGCTAGGGAACTATCCAAATCGATGTGGGATTCATTTTCATTCTGCTCCTCCAGCTGTTGCAGCACATCAAGCAGCTCCAGATCCTCCTCGCGCACTGAATTTAGATGAAAATTAGATATATAAATATATAAAATTATATATAATATATTCGTTTACATGTAGCATCATGTGGCACTGGACCATTAGCTTGCTGCAGCAACTCCTCATCAACTATGGTGTCGTCCAGAAAGGCAGCCTCATCCTCATGCGCCACATCCTGCACTAGACTCTGCACACTCCCGCTGCCCGATAGATGGTTGTGTATGACAGATGCATTGATCAACTGCTGCTGCGCATCCTGACTGCATTCGTCGGGGTAAACGGCGTTCACCATGAGCTTTTGTAGATTAAATTGACGACGCTGCTCCTTGGCGCTGGTCTGCAGCGTGATGTTGACATGGCTGATCTGTGTTTGATCGGCTAGCGTGTGGTCGCCGCTGACTGTTTGCTCCAGGGACAACAGCTTGCTCTCCAGAGCAGCGCGATAGAAATTATCGCTCTCAGCTACTTCCACATTCGGACGCTCCTGGGTGGGCGGCACTTGCAGCGCGGGCAGCTGGAAGGGGGGGAAAGTCATAAGTAAAATTGACATGGGTGAAGTTTCAACAGCTACCGCATTGAGTTTCTGACTATCTCCGCCGTAGCTCTCCGCCAGCTTCTGCCTTCGCACGTGCTCATCGTGCCAAATGGCCTCAATGCCGGGATTTGTGTGCGCTGAGCTCGTTTTGGTGACCAGCTGAAAGCGATTCAGTATAAAGTTCGAGCTAACATCTACTTCCAAGGCGCTGCAGGCGACTTTCTTCACAACAGCGGGATCCAAGAGCTGTTGAGGCTTCACATTCGCATAGGCCACAGCTGCAAGGGGAGGAGAGAGGATTGAGCATGCGGAGTGAATGGATTATTTGTGATTATTATCTATACCATCCTCCTCTGTTTGCCTGCGAAATTTGACCACCTCAAGCGGCACGTGCAGGTAGCTCATGCCATACAAGTTGTAGTCGATCATGAATTGCAGAATGTAGGGTACATGCGATTCGTGTGGATTGAAGTTTCGGCTCAATATGGCGCCGCTCTGGAGTAAATTGGCGGCGCGTCGCACGAAGCGCGGATTGAACATGAAAATCTTAAAATACTGATGCTCTGTGCGATGGTAGCCATAGAAGGGGCTGCAAAGGAGTAGAAGACATAATATATATAATTTATATATAATTCAAAATATATAATATTTATGCATATATTGCTCACATTCCCTTCACCAATTGTATTTTAAAGACATGCTGCGCATTGGAGCTGCCCTGCCCCAGCGATATGTTAATGGCCTTGTCCAAGTGCATCGCTATTTGCAGTATGCCCCGCTCCACCGTCTCAAAGTCCCGTTTATCGTAGGGTATGTAGAAGTAGGGGAAGACGCCATGCACGTGCATGCAGCACTTCTGGCCATTGGCATTCGCGCCAAATATGCGCACTATGGGCACCTATTAAACAAGAATATACACATAAACATTAATATTATTAAATTTTAGTCAAATTACTTGTATTTACGCGCTTAATTTCCTTGCCGCGCAGCTCAGAGTAACACGGATCGAGCCCAAATACCGGCTTTTCCATATAAAAATCGGCTATCACCAGCCGCAGTGAGTAAATGCCATCTATAGCCGACATTTTCAGTTGTTACTTTATCATTTACACTGGCGAAATTCATCAAGATAGCAGCAGCACACTAATTTAAATCAATTTGTTTACTTTTTATGCCCAGAACTGCCAGGGCTGGACAAACTTTATTCGACAATATTGTGAAATTCAGCTGTAGGTCTCTGTAGTACAAATAATTGGCGCCAAATGGCGCAAGGGCTGCAGAAAACAAGGTCTGGCAACTTTGTAAATCGCGACTTTTACAACTCTCAACGAAACTTAATGCTTATGCATGTGACTTTTTTGAGTACTCAACGAAACTTAAAGACGTGAAGCTATTGAGTACTTGACGAAAATTAGAGTCGTGACAGCGCATACTCGTTCAAATTTGAATATTTGGCGCCAATTTCGTTTTAAATTGATTTTTTAAGCATTTACTTATTTGCTGATATTTATAGTAAACTTAGGCAATTCAATTTGTTTTTTGGCAAATATGAAGTCTTATACTTAAGTTTTATTAGAGTTACTTTATATTTAGTATATTTAGATGATTATAATGATGCACAATGATCTTGTTTAACTTATTGCCTATCCATTGTTATCTGTTACGGAATAATTATTCAACTGAAATTGTCGCCTAAAAGTCCCCTTGTACGTGATCGACGTGTGTATTTAAGAAGACCAACAGAGATAAAAGTACCCGAATGGGGATCCCTGGAGAATTCCGAAATCGAGCGCAGCTCGCCGGAAGACAAAGGCATTGCGTGGTTGTATATAAGCCGGGTGCACCGTCAACTGAGACAGTTCAAACAGTTCAACAGCCCAAGCAGCTATCAACATTTACAATGAAGTCTATCGTGTGCCTGACTTTGCTTGTCGTCTTGGCTGTGGCAATAGCTCAGCCCATTGACTTGAAGGAAGATACGATTCCACAGGAGGAGCTGGAACCAGCTAAGGCTGTGCTTGCGTCGCCTGTTGAGCTGAAGGATGCTACAGCTGCTTTGGAGCAGGCAGAGGCAACACCATCTGTCCCACATCAACGTCAGAAGCGTGCCACCTGCGATCTGCTGAGCTTCTGGAATGTGAAGAACACAGCCTGTGCTGCCCACTGCCTGACCAAGGGCTACAAGGGCGGCTACTGCAATGGCAAATCCGTTTGCGTTTGTCGTCGTTGAAATTCTAAAAAATTCTTTAAAATTATAAAATATATTTAAAAAATATTTAATAAATTATATTGAACATACTTCCATATAATAGTTTATATATATATAATTTTTTTTTATTTATTGCTTCATCGAGCCGCCTAAACAGATTTTTGTTTTTGTATCTGTTGGCTCAGCTCGTTATAAATTGTTAAAAAACAAAACAAAACAAAAATTTGATTAGTTTTAGCTAACAAACATTGGTGAAATGGCGATTGGTGCAACAATTTTTGTTTTTGTTAATTCTTTTGCTAGTTTTTATAAAAATGTTTAACATGCATTTCGTTAGTTCATTTAACTAGAGTTAATATATAAGTTTAAGTATAAAATTTGTTAATCAACCGTCATATGTATAATTATTCGATTTCGCTGTTATTTATACATATATATGTATATAGTTTTATATACTAAGTTAACTTGGTTAGAATTAGTTTTTTTTTTTAATGTATCTTTTATGTATGCAATAAGCATATTAAATATTATAATTGAGAAATATATTATATAAATATATCAGTATATATTATATATCAATTTGTATTGTGTTTCATATGAATTTTGCATTTTTATATGAATTAATTTGTTATTTTTCAAATATATAATTGTTTTAAATTTCGTATGAAATATTTTTTTCTTCAAATATATAATTTTTAATTTCATATGAAATAATTTATCTTTTTATAAATATATTTTTTTAGATATATATATATATATATATTTTTTTAATAATTTGTTATTGTTTATGTTTTTTTTTAAATGTTTTTAATTTATTTGAATATAAAACTATTTGTTTTACCTTTCATATGAATTGTGTATAAAATAATTTTGTTTTATGTAATTAAATATTTTTAATCTATAATTTTTGTATGAAAAACAATTTTTTATGTATATATAAAATTGTTTAAATTATTTTTCTTCAAATAATATTATTTTGAAATGAATTTCTTATGAAAAAAATGTTTAATTTGGTTATCTATATTTTTAAATCATTTTTTGTAATTAGATAATTTTTTGTGTTGGTTTCATATGGAAAAAAATGTTAATATATATTATTAACAATAAAAAATGATTTTTTTTAATAATTTTTTATATGTGAATTTTTTATGAAAATTGTTTTTCCCTTTAAATAAATGATTTAAAAAAATGTTTTTCAAATGATTTTCCTTTGAAATATTTTTTTTTTAAAGTTAACTCTCATTTAAATATGGATTCCTTTTTCATTTTCATATGAATTTTGTATGAAATAATTTGTTTTCTTTTTAATATAGCTTATTTAAAGTTATATAAAATGTTGTTGTATGAAATAATGTTTATATATATTTTTTTTCATGTATTTTTTTTGTCTTAAGTAATATTTAATATCTTTTATATATATATTTAAAAAGTTGTTTAGTAAAAAAGAGTTAAGAACATATAGCACAGTTTTTATTTTGATTTTTGTGTTGGTGTGTGTATTAAAAGCTCCATAAATTAGAGTTTCATAAAGAGTATATAATATATAGTAATATTTATATATATATTTTAAGGAGGCTAGCGAAGTTTTAAATTTTCTTTTTTTAGTTTTGGCCAAATCACAGGAGAATTAGAAGTTGTTAGTAACAGAAGAGTCTAAGAGAGTTTGTAAACAGATATATATATAATATATATATATAGTATATCATGCACACACACACACACACACCCACGCACACACTTTTTATGTTAAATAAAAGTGTTTTTAGTTTAAAGCTTATGAACACACGAGATTTGCTTTTTGTGCTTGACCAAGTTTTGTTATGCTTTTAGGCCTCTCTCTCAATTTGTTTATATATAATATATATATGTATATTAATTTGTGTATAAAGATTGTATATTCAATTTTGATTGATTATTATAAAAAGAGCATAATTATATATATATTTAAAAAAACGCTCAACTTGTTTGCTTTATTTTTGCTTTTGCTTCAATTCTTTCTTCTTTTTGTTTCTTTTTGTTTTGTATAATAAATTATGACTATATATATATATTTAAGAAATATGTAAGTAGGAGGCGCACATTATTCATTACTCTCTCTATCTCTCTCGCTCTTTCGCTCTCTGTCTAAGTATTATTTGTGTTTTCCTTTTCCTTTTACTTTACGACTTAGAAATACAACTTTTAAAAAATTGTTTTGTTTTTCTTTTAGAAAATGTGATATTAATTATGAATTGAAAACAAATAAAAACTAGTTGTAAACAAAAACAAGAGTAAAATATATCAAAAATAAATAGTAACTAGTGAAAAAGGTATATATATATATAAATAGTTATATATATATATAAAGAAAGGTTAAACCTAAACGCATTTAGCTTCAGCTTCAGCTTTATCTCTGCCTCAGTTTGCCTCGGAGGCGCCTCTTAGACATCCACGACCATCTTCTTGTGTATATCCGTGTTGCCGACGACCGAGCAGAACTCGTCGAACGAGATCTTGCCATCCTCGTCCTTGTCCGCGAAGCCAATCGTCTTGTCCACGATCTGCTGCAGTTGCGTGTCTTTCAAATTGTTGCCCACCATCATTTTGAGTACCTGTTGAAGATATCTTAGTCGATCTGCTGGGAATCTCCTCTCATCCGATTCACTCACCTGAAAGAGCTCGCCATTCGATATGTAGCCATCGTTGTCCATGTCGTAGATGCGAAAGGCGAAGCGCAGCTTTGACAACTTGTCGCCCTTCACGCTGAACTGCGAGACGCCCTGGATGAACTCCTTGAAGTCCACCTCGCCGTTGCCGTCCGCATCGAAGATGTCGATCACACGCTGCACGAGCGGATTCTGCTGCAGCTCCGGCAGCGACATGAACTCGTCCACACTCAACGCGCCCGAGTTGTCCAGATCCAATTTGCGGAAACGTTTGCCCAAACGACGAATCTCATCGGCATCGACTGAGGGAGGGAGAGAAAGGGAGAGAGTTGGATTCAGTTTCATTTGTTAAGAGTTTCCACTGGGCCTACACCCTGTGTGGTACGCGCAGGACACCCTGTGCTGCTCGTGATCGCTTCTATTTATAGATCACACGCCCCCAACGGCGCAAATGACAATGAAAATGTTTATTGATACTCATAATGTGCATGGGCTAATTAAAAATAGAGCAACTGTTAGCCAAAGCGAGAATGCAGGCATTATTATGGCTAATGACACTGGTTTACTTGCGATAGGTAAATAAAGAGAGGAAGGTATAAGGTGGTATAAGTAAATACTTTCTTGATAGGTCGGAATTTGCAATTCAAATGTCATTCACGCATAATTTCAATTTCAACTCCAATTAATACCAGCACATATTTAACATTTAATAGTTAACATTCAACACTTCATCACTTATCATTTTACTTTTTTTTCTAATTAGGATGCAACCAGACCAACAAGTATCAGGTGTCACTCGAGCATAATTCTTATTTATTTCATATACAGAAGAAAATTGAATTCCCATTAGTACAATAATTACTAACAAGTATCATACCAGCACAATATATATTAAAATTCAAAAGAGAAAATTAAATATAAGCAATGCTTCATAGCATTCTATAATACAACTGCAACTAACAAGTATCATACCAGCATATTATAATTTCCAATTGGAGCACATTACTTTAGTATTTATGCAATGTCACTCTAGCACTTTTTACACTCCTCCTTACTAAGAAATCTCACTGGAAAGGTTTTCTTATTGAATTAATAGCTAACATGTATCATCTTAGCACAATTCATATAAATTTAATGATAATTATTATTACAGTACAAGTTTAACTCCACTTTTTCATATTTTTTTTTTTTTTTTTTGACAAAATTTATTTTACTTTTCACTTTACTACTTGTTCCCTTTTACAACTATTTTAAATCAAACAAGTATTACAATTGACATTGCAATTAATTCCACTTAGAATTGTAATTAAAAATAATTCCACTTAGAATTGTATTTAAAAATAATTCCACTTAGATCTTACTCCAATTAACATATGATAAGCATAAGCTAACAAATGTCATTCTAGCACAATTTTCATACTCCAACTGACTAAGCACTGCTCCATTGCAAACTACCTAAATCCCAATTACCACAGCAATTGGAATGCACTCAACACACTTCACACTTCACACACCGATTCGAGCGCCTACACGTGTCATCCCATTACAATTCACCGTTTGCCCGATTGGCGCATGGCACACGCACACACACACACACACACACACAGAGAAATAAACAACTGTCATACTGGCACAGTGCTCATATTCCAATTGGCAATAAATAAATACTGCTCCCATTGGACAAACAAGGCGCACAAAGTAACGCAAATAACGGCAAATGCAAATGCAAATGGGAAATAATTGTCTTTTTGGGGCTGATCTGAAGTGCCTTAGCGCTACGTGGAATATGCACACGCAGCTGGCCAAATTCCATTCAAATGACATTGACTATATTGAGGAAAAAGTGGATATATATGTGTATAAATATATTAACTTACAATTCGAGCACATTTCCATGGGCAGCGACGTTTCATTTCCCTGCAATATAAATATAAATAAATTTGGGTACTAAGAAAATATTTTCGAATTAACAAAAGAAAAAAAAACAGCCATAAAAGCACTTTTTCTAGAATTTGTGTTATTTGGCAGAGTTTTATTACCATTTTGTGTGCGTGTGTGTGTGTGCGTTTTCTGGCTTGAAAATCGAATTAGCAGCAACAACAACAATCAGCGCGACGACCTTTATTTTTCTTTTTGGCAATTTATAAAAGATTTGCACTTTTTTCCCCCGTTTTATTTGGCGACTGCGACACACTTTTGTACACAATGGCGTCTGACCATTCGCAGTTAGCGCGCACAGAAAGTCAGCTGTTTTCGATGGAATAAAAAACGCGTGCACCCTGTTGACTCCCACGCTTTGAACTGGCATACCAGAGGAGAGCAGCGCTGTTATGCAGTCAAATTAACGCAAATGTGCGCTAACAGCGGGTGCTATGAGCATTACTGCGTCAATGTTAGACGCAAAAGTGAGACAACGGCGCGCATTAGTGTAATACGAGTCGAGGCAGTTAAGTTATTGCAGAGCAGAGCAAATAAAAGTGCTCAATGCATTTATGCACTAAGAGCGCTGCATGTGAGCAAATAGAAATGCAGTGACTTAAGTGTGTATTAAAATGTAAACAAAGAGAACTGCAAACTATTCGTTATTAGCCGAACTCTATGTAAAGGGAACCGCAGCGCGAAGAAAGCAAAAACAGTACAAAACGCAGAATAGAGCAATGCCAACGCAAATTTGAGCTTATGTTGCTCTAAGTGCAGCGATAACTATTGCAAGTGTCTATCGTATTTAAATGTTTTTCGATATGGCAACGTTTTCTTTTAATGTAAGTAAAAAATTTTTGCATTATGTTATTGAGCTTTATGGAGAGTCATGGAGCTATGTTAACGCAAATTTGAGCGCAGCGATAACTATTGCCAGTGTCTATCGTATTTAAATGTTTTTCGATATGGCAACGTTTTTTTGAATGTGAGTAAAGAAATTTTCGCATTATGTTATTGAGCATAAAGTGGAACAATGTTAACGCAAATTTGAGTGCAGCGATAACTTTTGCCAATGTCTATCGACATTGCCCGCTTTAGCAACGTTTTTTTGAATGTAAGCAAAAACCTTTCCGCATATGTTTAATGTGTTACAAGCAGAGCTGCTGCTGACATAAATACATACTTGAATGGCAAATACTATGCAAGACATCTGTAAAATTATGCGCAATTCAGATATCTGTTGTAACTAGATTATGCATGACCCAATAAAATGTATTTTTTTTGGGAACTCTGAATAAGAGGGAGGAATATATTATCTAACAGGTCAGATTTCCGCTGACCTAGAAGACAAATGGTCTTCGATTATAATCGCTTTGTAATGCCAACTTAGCTGAGACCTTATGACGATCAAGTTGCCCCAAATTGGATTGCCCTTTGATAACTGCCATCGACGGAAAGTGAAAACTCGACTGGGAACTGGCGGTTGGCCCACTGAAGGGAATTGCGGCTAGACAGTTGTAGAGCTTCCAAAGAGATAGCATTTACTGTCTTGCCGCATTATCATTATAGCAAAGAGTCTTTTAGCTGCCAGCCCATTTCGCTGCGGACGCCCCAAGCGCACGGTCGCAGCAACCACGAGACACCCACGAGACGCCACTCGAACCACTCCATCTCCGCCATGTCACAGAGCACGCCGAGCTACGTCTACGCGGACGGCAATGGAGCCGCCGCGACGCGACGAAAGGTGGCCATCGTGGGAGCTGGCCTGGTAAGTCTTTATCTAACTTTTATCACACGGGGGGGATTAGCTGGCAGCCGAAATAAAAATATTTGGCGCTCATCAAGCCATAAAAGCGAGGGGCATAGATTAGAGCAAAGCAAAGCATAAGAAGTGAACCCATCTTGGAGCTTATCTAGAGAGTATTAGGGATCTTTTGAGACTAGAGATTATTTATAAGACTAAATTTAGCCAAAGAGGTTTCGATGATCTTATAGATCTTAGAGTGTCGTATGAATTCCTTTCAGAAAATCCATAGAGTATAAGAGATTCAAATAATATCGTATATCAACTCTTATAAGAAGTATCAGATGATGATTTTCCTTCCATTTGTAAATTCATTTAAAGACTATTTATTAAGATCTATAGTAGAGTAATACATTGAGCACAATATAAGAGTTCAGTATAAGTGTATAGTTTATAAATGTCTGGTAAATTCATTGTCAGAATCATCTATGGATATGGATATAAGATATATATGAGAGATACATATAGATAATATAAGTTCGGTAAAACTCATATACATGTAGAAGAGTGTCTTATAACTCTGAATTAACTCTCTTATAAAGTATAAGAGTGTCTTTTATATCTATATTTCAAAAATAGAAATTTCAAAAATAGAAGAGCTTTCTATAAGTTTAAATTAACTCTTATATTATGTATAAGAGGGTTTTATAAGTCCAGCTACAAGGCTATAAATCTATAAAACTGTCTTAAAAATCTTATTGAACTCGTTTATAGAGCATATAAGAGTGTCTTATATATCCTTAAGTGCAAGATTAAGTATAAGAGTGTCTTATAAGCCCCTGTCTTATTGACCTCGAATATAGAGTATAAGAATATCGTATATCCTATATCATATTTAACTCATTTATAGCGTAATAGAGTGTCTTATAAGTCTCATTGAACACTTATATAGGGTATAGAGCTGTCTTATAAATCCTATTTATGGAGTATAAGAGTGTCTTATAAATCTTTAACTCTATTATGGAGTATAAGAGTATATTTTAAGCTTTTCACGCTATTATGAAGTATAAGAAAGTCTTATAAGAAATATTCAATTTATTTATGGAGTATAAGAGTGGTTTCTGATTTGAACTCTTCTATAGATTATAAAGCTGTCTTATAAATCGTATTTATGGAGTATAAGAATGTCTTATAAGTCTTTAACTCTATTAAGGAGTATAAGAGTATATTATACGCATTTAACGCTATTATAAAGTATAAGAGTGTTTTATAAGTAATATTCAAATCATTTATGGATTATAAGAGTGCTTTATAAGTTGTATTGAACAATTCTATGGATTATAAAGCTGTCGTATAAATCTTTATTACGGAGTATAGGAGTATATTACAATTCTATAGCTCTATCCAACATATTAGAGTGTCGTATAAGCCATATTCCACTCATTTATAGAGTATAAGAATGGCTTATAGGAAGAGGAAGAAGAAGAAGAGTATAAGAAATGTCTTATAGACCCTATTTAGCCTCGTCTTTGGAGTATAAGAGTGCCTCAATAGCTTTCTCTCTCTTCCCTAACTTATCTACATTGTATAAGACTTATTTCCTCTCCAGCTTCCATCCAGTATTAGAGTCTCACATGCCTAATCTTATACTATCTTCTATATCTACCCCTTCAGGTGGGTTCATTGGCCGCCCTAAACTTCGCCCGGATGGGCCACGACGTGGAGCTCTACGAGTACCGCGAGGACATTCGCACGGCGCAGCTGGTGCAGGGGCGCAGCATCAACCTGGCGCTGTCGCAGCGCGGCCGCAAGGCGCTCGCGGCCGTCGGGCTGGAGCAGCAGGTGCTGGCGACGGCGATACCCATGCGAGGGCGCATGCTGCACAGCGTCAAGGGCCAGACCAGCGTCGTGCTCTACGATCCGTGCCAGCATCAGTGCCTCTACTCGGTGGGGCGCAAGCAGCTGAACGAGGTGCTGCTGAATGCCTGCGAGGCCTTTCCCAACATCCGGTGCCACTTCGAGCACAAGCTGGTGCGGGCCAACGTAAGGGAGGGGCGCATGGAGTTCAGCCAGGGCGAGGAGCGGCAGCTGATCTCGGCCAGCGCCGATCTGATCGTCGGCTGCGACGGCGCCTTCAGCGCGCTGCGGCAGCAGCTGGTACGGCAGCCCGGCTTCAACTACTCGCAGGAGTACATCGAGACGGGCTACCTGGAGCTCTGCATACCGGCCAAGGAGGGGGAGTTCCAGATGCCGCCCAACTATCTGCACATCTGGCCGCGCGACTCCTTCATGATGATCGCCCTGCCCAACCAGGACAGATCCTTCACGGTGACCCTGTCGATGCCCTTCGAGGTGTTCGCGCAGCTGCAGACCCAGCAGCAGCTGCTCGACTTCTTCCGCACGCACTACGCGGACGCACTGCCTCTGATCGGCGAGCAGCAGCTCGTCAAGGACTTCTTCAAGTCGCGTCCCCAGCACCTGGTCTCGGTCAAGTGTCGTCCCTATCACTACTTGGACAAGGCTCTGATCCTGGGCGACGCTGCGCACGCCATGGTGCCCTACTACGGCCAGGGCATGAATGCGGGCATGGAGGATGTGACTCTCCTCAGCTCCATACTGAACCAGGATCTCCCGCTTGATGCGGCGCTGCAGAAGTTCACGAACTCGCGCTGGCAGGATGCCTACGCCATTTGCGACCTGGCCATGTACAACTATGTGGAGGTGCGCCTGACTCTCATATATCCAAGTCTTTTTATACCCTGAGCCCATTGAAAATGGGAAATCAGGGTATAATGTTTTTGTTGGATGTATGTAACAGACAGAAGGAGGCGTGGCAGACCCCATAAAGTATATATATTCTTGATCAGGACGAAAAGAGAAATCGATTTGGCCCTGTCCGTCCGTCCGTCCGTCCGTCCGTCTGTCCGTCCGTCCGTCTGTCCGTATGTTTGAACGCGCCGATTTCAGCCCGTATAAGAGTTAGAGACTTGAAATTTTTTTTTGTAGGTCCGTGCATAGCACGCGCAGATCGAATTTATTTTAAAAAATCGATAACTATCCCCAATTAATTGTTATCGATTAAAAACAAAAATCGGAATTCAGTTAAAAAATTCTATCTCGCCCATCTTTTAAGCTAAAGACACCAAATTTAGGTTTATATGTATTTTATGCAATTTTGAATTTGTTTATATTTTGGATACTGGCCCCAATTTCCCCCAAATTCTATGAAAAACGCAGATTCGACGGGGTTCAGGGTATCTCCTAGTCGGTCACGCCCGACTAGAGTTTTCTTACTTGTTAATTTATCTCTCTGTTATCCTCGGCAGATGCGCGATCTGACCAAGCGCTGGTCCTTCCGCTGCCGCAAGTGGCTGGACACGACGCTGTTCCGACTCTTCCCCCGGCAGTGGGTGCCGCTCTACAACAGCGTCTCCTTCAGCAGCATGCCCTACAGCCAGTGCATCGCCAACCGCCAGTGGCAGGACGCATTGCTGGGCCGAGTCCTTAGCGGAGCGATCGTGTTGAGCTCTCTGCTTGCAGCTGGCGCCATCTATGTGCGACGTTATCGCTGAGCGATGCGGATTTTAATCAAATTTGTATCGTACATTTGTTGTGAATTATTATGAATGTTTTTTTATACTATTAAATATTTTTGTTTACCATAAATTTCCTTATTTTACTTGTGGCATTTATTTTTAATTTATTTTCATTCATTTTGTACCAAGCAAATCGCTGCTGGCGCCATCTATGCGCGGTGTTTGTAATTTAGCGGGTAAAGCATTTCCTCTGCACGCCATTGTTGCGTATGCTTTTGATCCCGTTAACTGTGCTAGCCTGGCAATGGAGTGCAGACTGAGGCCAGTGCCAAGCTCTTTTACTCAATTTAGTCAGTGCGCGTTCGTCCTGTCAAACGTAGGTGAACTCTGTGCGTGTTCAAAATATTTAAATAATAATTAAATAAAAAAAAATAATATTAGTTATTATAATAAATAAAAAATATGTGCATTTTATTTTTTAAGTGTGTGCTTGTGAAATGTGATAAATCTATTTATATATGTATGTATATAGAGTTGTGTGAAAAATGCATTTCTTTTTGATTGCTGCTGCAACGCCAAAGAAAATGGCGCGAAATTTTGAGAAATTGAGTGGAAGCAGAAGAGCAAGATAATTGATCCTGTTATGTTTTGAGTGTAAGCTGCAGGCAGAAGAGAGCGCAGTAATTGGCAAGCATGCATGTGTTGTTGGTGTGAGTGAAGAAAGAAAAAGAGAACGCGTAATGCATACAGTTATTTTAGCCTGCCATTTCATACTATTCGTAGTGAAGTGAAGCTAACTGAAGACTGAAAGAGAAAGGAAAAGAAAGAAAGAGTGAAAGAGAATAGAGAGCGAACTCTTATATTTGCTTACTTATATTAGCACTGTCTTATATTAACTATTATACTGCGGCGCTTCATCTATGTATGTGTGAAGTGAGGAATTCGGATACAACTCGAATTCAAATTTCATGTCATTTGCTTCAGATTCTTTTCATTTTTGTTTACCCAAAAAAACACATTTCCTTACTACATTTAAGTAGTTATTTTATATGTACAATTTGAACAGAATAAATAGCTCTCGTTAAATTAGAAATATACAGACAAACTATGTATGTATATATATGCGTGTGTGTGTGTATATATATGTATTTGGCGCGTGGTTGAAATACTACGCATCGCCTTTGGCAATCTAAACATTGTATGTGCATATATTTGGTTTTTATTTATTTCAGAAGTCGATGGCATTGTGCAAAGCCAAAAATATGCCACGCTAGTGTACAATTGCAGGCACACACATTTATATATACATACATACATGTTTATGTTGGAT
This sequence comes from Drosophila pegasa, assembly GCA_035046225.1. NCBI lineage: Eukaryota > Metazoa > Arthropoda > Insecta > Diptera > Drosophilidae > Drosophila > Drosophila pegasa. The sequence goes on along the minus strand of JAWNOD010000076.1, from coordinate 4,264,338 downwards.
ATCAAATCGAAGAAGAGCGCATTTTGTTATGATTAACCTCACTTATTTGCTAATTAAATAGATAAAAACAAAGTTTATGTATGTATGTGTGTGCGTGAATGGCAGCACTGTAATTAAAAATGGCAGCACTGACACGCAAGGCCGACGCTTTCTCTTCACTCGTGCACGTTCGTGCTTCCACTCTCCCTCGCTCTCTTCTATTTCAATGCCGACGCCGGCCGGCGCGAGCAATAACAATAACAACAACAGATTACATTGCACAAAATGCGTTGGCAGATCTTCAAATCGGAAGCTCTCTTTCACCTTGGCTCTCTCGCTCGCATACGCATGGAGTTGCCGAGCAGCGAGCTGCGAGCAGCAACCACATGTTGCTTGGCGAAAAACTAGGCTTAAAAGTGAAAACACACCAAAACGACTGACCCACTGCTGTCAGTGGCGGCAGAGAGTGCTGAGAGTGAGAGTGAGAGCAGCGCACACACTCAGTCACTCAGTCACTCTCTCTCTCTTGAAAAATACTCGACTAATTGTTGTTATTTAAATGTGAATGTTTAATTGCACACACACTCACACCTATTTACATACATACGCATATATACATACATGCTTATATAAATGAGCTCGTCACACACACACACACATGCACATAGATTTGGTTATTGTTGCTATATGCCGGCGGCGACTTAGTTATTTGTGAACTTTTTCGCTGCTCACTTTTTATATTTCGTTTTCTTTTTGCTTTTATTTCAATTCTTGACTCTCTAGAATTGTCGGCGTTGCACAGTGGTCTAAGTAGCGTGATAATCGTGGTGACAAATCGAATTGGAATCAAACTGGCTTTGTTTTTTGTTGGTTTTATTTTTTTAACAGAATATGTATAGATCTATATTTTTTTGTAATACAATATATACAGTATAACGTGTGACAAAAGTGATACGTGTACACCACACAAGTCCACACATACTAACAAATTATTTGACCAATGGCATTTGCCTGTGGCCCACAGTGCTGTGTCGCTGGCGACGACGCGTAGCTGCCGCGATTTGTACAAACATACGGTTTTGCTTAAGCAGCGGCCATCAGTTGCTCGTCACATGTTCGACACTCAAGTAGAGACCAACAGCAGGTAACGGAAATTGTGCAGAAAATTGGACCAAACGACGATCAGTTCTGTGACCAACCAACCAAGCAGCAACTCACGAAAAACACCTCTCCATTAACGAAAGCAACAACAGCAGTGCAAATTGAAAGTGGGAGATTCGAGAGATTTAACCGAAAGCCGCAAAAAATAAAATATAAAAAATTGTGAGTGCTCTCTCGAATACATATATTAATCGAGCTGTTAACATTTAAAATCCAACTAGTTGCCAACGCGTCGTTGCCGCCCACAACATTCTCGAAACTTTCTGAGCAACGTGCTTTGACCACACGCGTCTCTCTCTCTCTCTCTCTCTGTGTGTGTGTGTGTGTGTGTTGGGAAAAGGAAAAGCTGAAAAACGAAAAGAATATAAGCAATTAGGGCTTTATTTGTCAGTCTCTTTAGTGTAGTTCAGTAAGAGGCGAGAGGTGCAGTCATCCTGTCGGTTGTTGGCTCGCGCACGTCCACGTAATATTTCAAACACAACAAACACAAATCGAACCATCGAACGTCTTTTTCGGCCAGCACCTTTACACCGGGTCGTCGCTGTCGCTGAGAATCCCATTGCATTTCCGCTCTCCCACTCTCTGCAATTCACATACATACATACATGCTTGCATATTTCGCATCTCTGTCTCACCCGCTCTCGCTCTCTCGCCGTCGCTGTCGTCTTCGCTCTCCGATCTGTGTCTTGCTGCTTGCTGATTTATTTTAATACAGTGGCGCTGTGTGCTCTGTTCAAATTCAACAAATAGACTATTTGCCTGTGTGTGTGTGCTCTATATACAATCAAATATACATATATACATTCACATTAGTGTTACATATACACGAGAGCCAATCGTGTAACCGTAACCAATAACGTCACTCTAACTGTAACGGTCAGCAGCGCTGCTGCCATCGCCACACTCGCGCCGCACTCTTTACACGCACGAAAGCAGCAGCAGCAAAGCAGCAACGCGCTCTAACGGTCAGCAGCTCGTTACATTTGTGTAGCGTCGTCGTTTCGCGAACATTCGGCGCGCGTCGTCCTTCTCGATTGGCCGTGGTGTAAAAGTGATTGGCCGTGGTGTAAAAGTGATTTCGCTCGCTCTCCTTGTCCACCACTCGCGCGTTCGTCTACGTGCGAAATAGTGCAAGTCGCGATCTGCATCTTGAGAATTCGGATAGCAATCAGTAAAGCACGACTTATCGCTCGATTCACCAGGTAAATATTACAACGAAAAGAAATGGAAAAGAAAAAGAGACAACGAACGTTTATCAAAATATCGAAGCTACGTGATCGGGCTGCAGATGGCGCTGCCGGGTCTCGGGTTGCCAAAAAAAGACGCCGACCACAAAGCGCCCACCCCAACACACACACACACGCACGCTCTCCCTCTCCCTTTCTCCCTCGCTCTCTCTCGCTATGTGCGTGTGTGGTGTGTTCTGCAGACGTGTATCTCTTTCTCTCTCATCTCTGTCATTTCCGGCTTGGGCTGAAACGAAATTCACCTTCGGGCCGTTCTGGGCACTCGGCCCTGACGGAAGTCTAAAGGCTTTCCTGTATACAATATTCTGGCATTAAAATCTATATGAGATACGATATATAGCAGGCGACAAACACGAATTTGATCACAATTCCAATGACAAAATATTCATTTCAGTAACTTTAAACAGCATGTAATCAAAAAATTTTTAAATTCCGTTCTGATTGAGGAGATTTCTTGGACAATCCCTGAAGCTGTTTAGCTTTTGTCAGCCATTAACAAATCGCCAAATGCGAATCATATGCTAACCCATAAGTGTCAGCATGAAGAGCTATTTAAAGTTCCAGTTATCCAACCAAGGAGATTAGACAAATATTTCAAATATTCCAACAGTCTTCTATGAGGTAAAGAGAGAGTTATATGCATATATGTATGTATATAGATATATATTTGCTATGACTAATTGCTTTATAGTCCAATTATATTCCATTTTTTTCTTGATTATTTGTCAGCGTTGACTCACCGGGATTATAATGTGATTTGATATATAGATATAGAGTTTGATATTCCTATAATGTATTATACTATAATTAGTAATGCCTTAAGGGCTAACCTGACATCCGTATATTCCTATGTATTGGGATTCCCAGTAAAAAATCTTAGATGACAGACTAATTAGCCGATTTGCTACAGCCCTTAATAAACACACACACACACACACACATGCACAAGCACATGCATACGCTTGGAAATGCATACATACATGCACAAGCCCGCCTAAATAAATATCAATATGTATCTATGTATGTGCGTGTATGCATTTAAAAAAACTTACATCATCTGCTTTTGGGCCAGAGAGAGACACAGCGAGGCAAAGCACGAGAGAGAGTGAGTGAGAGTGTGCGAGGGGCGAGCAAAAGAACGCCAAAAATGGCAAGCCAATGCCGTTATTGTTGTTGTTCTTGTCGAAAGTTATAGAAATTGCGCGTTGGAATTGGAAATGACGCCGACAACAGCAACAACAATAGCAGCGGCAGCAGCAGCGGCAGCAAAACAATCGAAAGCAAAGCAAAAACAACAACAAGAAATAACCGTAAACATGCCGCGCACTTCGCTCTTCGCACCTTTGCTTTGCTTAGCTTTGCCTCTCTCCTTCCAACAACAACAACAACACATAAACTTAAGACAAGTGCAAAACAAATGTGATAAACAGCGGCAAGAAGGTTAATGGGGGAATATGCTAACACATAAAACGGCACTTCACTTTCCTACTAATATAATAATTCTCTTCTTTTTTTTTTCTTTTCGTCGGCAATAAATAGGGCAAACATTTAGAACAGAGGACGCAGTGAGAGAAAAAAAAGGTGCATTCGCGAAACAAAACGTCCGTCGAAGCCAGCGAAAGAAAGACAAGAACAACAACAACAACTACGAAATACAGCAAGAGCGACCACCAAACAGCAATAGCAATAGCAACAACTACAACACCAGCAACAAGGCGCAATTTGATGAATTTTGTGATTATAAATATTTCAAAGGTACAACAAAAGCTCATTTAATAAAAAAATCGCGGCGTCGAGCACAGCGGCAAACGGCAAAAACCCATCAAAAATCTAAAATCAAATAAAAACAACAACAACAAATCGGCAGACGAAAAAAACAAATAACAATATAAAAGAGAAAAAAAATCAAACGCACAAGCAACAACAACAAAACGTGGCAATAACTAAAACAGAAAGCTTTGGCAAGTTCGAAACAATAACAAATAACAAGCAGAACAACAACAACAACAAGCAGAGCAAAGTGTTCGAACAGTGTGAGTGCGTGCGTGCGTGTGTGTGTGTGTGCGTGATCAAGTGCTTGAGTAACAGCAGCAGTGAGAGTGTCAGTGCGAGAGCGCGCCGAAGAGCGAGTGCGAGCGCGAGCTTAAGAGAGCGCCGAAGCAAAAGCAACAGTAATTCAACGGCAGCGCTCGTCAAGCGAAACAGCAACCAAAGCCAATTGCGCATAGAACAAGCACAGAGGCACATTTAGTAGCTGCGCAAAGCCAACCAACAAAAAATAAAAATAAAGTAAAAAGAAAGAAAATAAATACAAAAATACGAGAAAATAAAAGAAAAATTTGTGAATTAAAGTAAAGTAATAAAAAGAATAAAATCTTGAAAAACGGCTGGAGAAGTTTTAAGTGCAGCGACAACGTTACCGTTGTGAAAATGGTAAACAAAGCCCAAGGGAAACAGGCGAAGGCGGAAAAGGACAAACAAGCGACACAGCAACAGGAGAAGTCGCAGCAGCAACAGGTGCTACAAATCACCAAATCTAACAGCAACACCAACAACAAAGACAGCAGCGACAGCAATGGCAACGGCAGCAGCAACGGCAACGGCAATCAAATGAAAACCAAAAATGCTAACAAATGTAACAACCAAGCGGCGCGTGCCAAGGCGGGCAGCAACAACAAAGCACAGCAACAGCAAAATCCCCAACAACAGCAGCAGCAGCAACAACATCAGCAGCAGCAGCAGCAGCAACAACAGCGCAGCAGCAAAAAGTCACGTCGGCAGCGACAGCAGCTATTCTTTCAGCCCCTTACGCGCAGCAGTGGATGCCAACAACAATTGCAGTTTAACAGCAACAGCAGCAACAGCAACAGCAGCAACAGCAACAAATGCAGCAATACATCAATAGCAACAGCTGCTGCTGCTGCTGCAACAACATCAAAAGTTAGCTCCGCTGAGTTGTTGGCAGCGGCCTTGACCGTGCCCTGTGCCAAATGCTCGAAGCCAGCGATGCTGCCTGGCCTGCTGCCCTCGTCCGCCTCCACCAGCAGCGCCAGCTCGGAGGCCAGCAGCAGCAGCTACAGCAGCATCAGCAGCGCCAGCAGCAACAGCAGCAGCAGCGAGTTGCAGCAACAGCAGCAGCAGCAACAGCAGCCGCTGCAATTGGAGACGGCGATCGTCTATACGGGCAAACAATATCGCAAATCCAAGTCCTACATGGGCGTCTCTCAATATGCAACGAAAGCAACAGCGAGCAGCAACAGCAGCAGCAGCAGCAACAACAACGGCAACAGCAACAACAACAACGGCAACGGCAACAATACATATAGACGTTCGCAAAGCGATCGCCGCAATTCCTTTGATCGCACGTTTGCGGAGCGTAATCGAGATTTCGTGCCCATCGTACAGCCATTGCGTCCCGTTCTCTCCTCATCGAACATCGCCGGTGTCATAGCCAGCGCCAGCAAATTGACAATCATCGAGCGTTTCGGCAAAGGACGCGTCGCCTATCCCATAATGCAGGTGAGTCGAAGCGATCCATATAATAGACTTATGTCATATATATAACATATATAAATTCACTTACTAATTGAGATTAGAAATCTCGAAACTTGTTTTGATTAAATTTGGTTTTTTTTCTTTCTTCACATCATCTGAAATTGATCTGCAATCGAATTCCTAATCTTTATTGGCTATAAATTTTGCCAGTGTGATTTTTATTCTATTTATAATGAAGGAATTTATTTGGGCAGGGGCAGACAGATAGATAAATATATATTCAGTTTATAGATTGAGGAATCTATGAGATTACTTAGTTTAGAATAGATGAAGAATATATGACATTAGGAATGTACATATATGCAATAAATATATAACAGTCTATAAATTGTGGTATCTATTATATATTCTTCCAAAAAGTGTTATAAAGTGTTATAACTTTAATAAACTGTTGTACTTAACGCTATGCTATAGTTCTAAAAAGTGTTATAAAGTGTTATAACTTTAATTTCATACTTAACGCTATGCTATAATTCTAAAAAGTGTTATAAAGTGTTATAACTTTCATAAGCTGTCATATTTAACGCTGATTAGTTCGGCCTATTCTCGATATGCAAGCATATAATTCTCTAACTTTCTTTAAGTAATATTTAATATATCTAAAATGTTTTTCTTTACTATTCTGTTTACCAACATAGTAGTGGGAGTAACCACTTAATGGGACTCACCTTAGTGATAAACCCAATAATTTGTAAACAATTTGAAAAGATTGTTAAGATTAATATATATATTTTTTGCTGTTCATAAAAATAGTAGTATTGGCTCAAAAAGGAAATGACAAGCTAACAAACTATTATAATCTGTTATACTTGACATTGATAAGCAATCAGACTTCAATTATAATTCTAGCAATTTCTCCAGGTAGTCTAAGAAAAGCAGCCTCACATGGCATAATTTCTATTTATAGATTAGATATCACCAACAAAAAAAAAAAAAAAAGAAAAAGAAAAGAAAAGAAGTTTGTTTGGTTCTCTCTTCACTTGGTAACCTTGCCCTTTTCACAGTAAATAATGCTCAGATCCCTAAGATGATAGTGCATAACTGATCTATGATTAAGATTTTGCATTGACTAAGCTCTATATTGAAACGTGATGCCCTATTGGGTTAATATAGAGGGCGTAATCTTGTGTAACTTTCCATTTGTATTGCTGTTGCTGTTGTTGCCTTATAAAGATTCGAGAAGTTCGTTTCTAATCAGCGCTACCGAAGGAAGCAGTTCTAATTAATGCCGCAAAAGCAGTTAGATGATAAGGCAAATAAGTGAGGGAGGAACAGAGAGAGAGAGAGAAAGAGTGAATAGGGTAGAGTGCAGAACAGAGAGAGAGAGAAAGAGAGAGTAGCTGTCTTTGATTAGTCATCTCGATATATTGCAGATTGCATCACAGCATGAAATGAGAAGATTTCATATAGAAAATATTACCTATATAAACATATATATATAAAGACGTAGCTTAGTCAACTAAAGTTGCCTCTAGTTCTTAATAATTTTGTGCAATTCACTTGGCATTTGCATTACGAAAAACTTGTTTATTTGCCTGGGGTGGGTTGAGTTGGTTCAGGGCTTTTGTTATCAATGCACATTTTGTGTCGTACATATAAATTTACACGGGGCCAAAGACGAACCCACCTGGTGGGGTTTGTGTATTCAGTATATTACGTATACGACATGCTCAACACATTTGTATTCTAATATTGTGCTACGCTATGAAGAAGTCATTGCAGAATCGAAAGTATATAAAGTAGATGAATGTATAGTTATATATATATATGATACCTAATATTATATATATAACTATGTGAACTGAGCTCTGAGTAGAGCTACAATATATGGTTGCAATTTCTCATAAATGCCGCTCTTTGTTTACTGCAATGCGTATGACGACAGTGCACTCTGATCAGTTAACTATATCATATAGCTGTCATATAACTAAACTATACCTAAATAAATTTAGCTCTTATCAAAGTCTTGGCGCAACTTTTGACAGCTATATTTTAACTTTTGATGAGTAGCAATCTGAGTTTTGACTAAGAAGCTATATATTACGATCATTAATCATTCAGTGTTGCAGTGTTGCAGCTATATATAGCTGACATGTAGAAGTAATGAGCTTTAAAACTTATCAAAGACTGTTCTCTATTTTGATTAGGTATTATAGCTATATAAATGCTTTTAAATAGGGTATGCCAACTTCAATTTAACGTCCATTTATGAGAAGATCATTAAGAACTCTTCGCTATTATAGTCTTTAAAGTCTGATCTCTACATCTCTCAAAGCTAAATACCTGATATCTTGATTTTGGATCATTGAGATCAGTTAAATTTATCATTGATATCATATACTTGAGTTCTTAAACTTAGGAGATTAACAACTTCTTAGCAATGATTGGCTTCCACTATTAGTAGAAAAATATTATATCATATAGTACTAAAGAGCTTTATGACTTTTAATCTATCATATATCTTACAACTCTCACTGTAATAATCCCACATTTTGATCAAAGAGTATCTTAGCTACGACTAAGCCGCATGTCTTTTCTAGTTTTGTTTTGTTTTGCTTTGTTGATCTTAGATCCAACATTTTTGTGTGTCGATTTTGACAGAGCAGCTTTTTTGGATTGATAGATATTTTCTTTAATGCGGAAATTGCAAAGCCTTGGAATATATTTAAGAAATCGAGACAACAAACGGCATGTGTCTGCAGCCGCATAGGCGAGGTATATCTATATATATATATATATATATATATATAAATATAAATAAAATAAGAAATTAAAAATAATAATAGTTCAGCCAAAATAAAATATTTGATTTATGCTAATTTTTGGAGCTTCTATAAAATCTGCATATGTGGAAAAATAGCATCGCCCAATATTGTTATACAGTATATGAGCTTTAGCTTTGTCTGCTTCAGCTTCTGCTTCTGCTTCTTCTTCGTCTTCTACATTGATTAGCATGTGCGTCAGGTTGTTGCTGGGTTTGTTTGATTACCATTAAAGACATACCGAAAACTAGTTCTAAATGTATGCGAAAAGGGAAACTTGTTTTACCACTTGGGATACATTTGTCTCCAATGAAGATCGAGAGTAGAAAAAGCAAAAAAATAAAAAAAAATACTAAAATTTAATTTAAATTTGTATTTGTTTGGTTTTTTATTTAAACAATTGACAGCCATGTCAATAGGCACGAATTAAGCAACATAGTTTGCACAACTGTCGCAAGCACCTGAAAGCTAACCTTCAAAACAAAATTCTTTCCAAACAATCTTAACACACATTACTAAGCAAAGTCTCGACTATTATTATTATTATTTCTTCTGTGAAGAGAGGGTATCATGTGTAGCCAACAGATTTAAGTATTTATATATAGTTTGATAAGAGCTGAGCTGATAAAGTCAAGTCTGTCTGTCTGACTGTCTGATCGATAATAGCAGCAATGAACTTCTAAAGGTGCTTAGACTTGATAGTTGAAATATATATAGGTTTGCCTAGCTGCATAGGCAGTAAAAGTCTTTTAGAGTTTCGATATTTGTCGAAACGATAATATATTATAGATAATATAATAATCGATAATATATATAGAGATATCGATAATATGGTTTGAGTACGGTTGAGTAAACATTTGTATGTGCAAGAATTTATACTTTTCGATAACGATAACCTAATATCGATAAATAGCGATCATTTTTACTTAAGCGTACAAAAGTTGAAAATTTCTATGTTACTATGCAGTTTCATCGGATGAATACACAGATTTAGAATATTTCAGATGTGGAATACCTTAAAGTTCCCTAACACAAATATCTAAGCAAATGTTATGAATATTTCTCATTATTCATAAATAATAAAAGAATTTAATTTACTAAAAGCTCGAGCTGAATGCCTTAAAAATTGCATAAAGATTAACTTATTTCTTATAGTGAATGAGTTAGTAAGAGCAAACTCTGTGTGTGTTTTGTTATTATGGGTACTTTGAGTGCACAAATCACATTCTAATGATTGTTATAGCAGCTCTGCTTAATGTTTAGTGTATTGACTAGTCTAACACTAGGGTTTTATAGCTCTTTTACTACTTTTATATTGGCGTGAATCATTTAAGCCCGCACTTGAAGCTCTTCCTCTCGCTCTCTTTTCTAATACTCGCTTTGGCGCTCTCACGTGTGCAGAGCTTTGGCAGCACAGTGGTTCGTGCCGTAAAACACGTGGCAAATGCTGATCAACTGGCCAGCGGAAATGAACTGACGTGAAAGATAAGATAAACAGGCAACAGACTTGTTGTCATAAAAACAAAAACAAAAACACTTTGCTCTCGCCCTCTCTCTATATATAAATATATAAAACTAATATATATATTCTATATATATAGGCATGTCTGTATATAATGGGGAATTTTTCAGTTCAAGCTATGCAATAACTTTGAATATTCACGCGGGCTTTGTTATCAGCAGCAAAATATATTGTATATATAAAAACGGAATAAAATTAAAAAAGTATTTAAAACGAATAAAAAAAAAAGGTAAATTAAAAATGAAGCAAAACGTACAGACATGAGGTAGGCTTTTGCAAATATTGAAACTTTTGTTTCATTTGTGCTTACGTCAAGCGAACGGCTTCAATCGATAATGCTATATGCATATATACACAGATGTACCAACAAATATATATATGTCTCATCAGATATATTATATAAAATTGATTTGTTTTAATGGAAGTTGTCGGCGAAGCCTGAATGAAGTCGGTTATGATTCGTTTGGCGCAAACAAGGCGCAGCTCTCTAATATTTAACTAATTAAATTTCGACAAACAACTAAAGAACAGCTGCGATGTAGGACTTTAAACCACTTGGGGATTTTTTAATTATATTACCCCATATAAATATATATATATGAATTTAGTCGAAGACGTGCCTTCACGTTCATACTTGAATTCTTCAATGAGTTATTTTTCCGGTAACAGGTTTATGCGACATTTTGAAATTTACATTTTGTTTTTTAATGGAAGAATACGCCAAAAATATAAAATATATTTGACATTTGTGCTTTAGACTTTACTTTATTATACCCAAGAAAGTATCTAAAATTTCTTAGCTTTTATTATGGTATCTTTCGGTCTATCACTCTGGCTTATCAACTACCGATTCTTTTATATAATCAATGTGTTCCTAAATATATTATAGCTCTTCAGTAAATATCAGAATATTTATGACGTACTTGGGTCTGTTTTCTTGTTTACGGCATTCCTGTTTGCTTTGTTCTTTTTCTTTTGCAGATTGTTTGCAAATTTGTTTATTTTGGTGTGCTGCAATACTTTCAATGTAAATGAAGTATATTGCCCCTCGATATGAGTTATCGATAAGCTATAGTTAGGTGTAAGCTTAGCTGTTTCTTGTAGCATACTATTCAGCTATTGGTTTAAGACTCGAATATGACTTGAGTTTCATTTTGGTTTATCTTAGGTAACAGTCTTGGCTAAAAGATAGCCAATTTATCTAAAAAATGCTTTACATTTACATTTTTCACTTTATTTTCCCCCCGCGGTTCGGGTATTTCAAAGTCGAACATTTCTTGGCTTCGACGCTAATTGTTTCACATTATTTTTGCGTCAGCCGCAGCTGTGTGTGAATTTTAAGCTATGTTACCCCCTCTTACTCAAGTAATTGCTTTCGCAAAACAAAAGCTAACAACTTGCGTTTATTATTATTATTATACCGAATTGAGGCAGTTAAAACGGGGTAGCTTAGCTGGATGGGAACAGATAATGGCTGAATGAACAGCTCAAACAAGTTTATAGCTTATAATTAGAGCTTTCCAGCCAGAGTATCTACACGTCATGCACTCCCCGCTTAATATACTCTCACTTGCTGTTTTTTTATATAATAATTTGCGTCGTTAAATTTTGTTGCTGACATGGCCGAAAAATGTGCTTCAAGAAGTGCCAAAGCAACAGCAGCACAAATGGAGTGAAGAAATTCAGATAATGACCAAAATAATAATGATAATGATGATTATAATAATAATTATTATGATAATGATAATGCCTATGATAATTTGTTATCACGTTTCGAACGTTCTTCACCTTATCATAAGTGGAAGTCATGCAAAAAAAAAGAAAAAGAAAAACAAAATATTTAATCAAAATAATATTTGCCTACTTTAAATTTGAGAAAAAGTGAGTTCGTGGCTTAGAAAGTACCACATGGCCCGAACCGTGCATTGTTTATGATTTGTTGTTCATTAAATAGAAATATTTACAATAGCTTGTTGTTCACAAGATTTGCTAAATGCCAGCTCATTGTCTTAAAAAGGTGCCAAAAACAAGAGTAGAAGAGTTTTTTAATAGACGGGGGAATCTAAGTGATGCGAGCGACAGGTGGGAGCAGGATAGAGAGTGAGGGTAGCGAGAGTGAGACAGGGAGAAAAGGAAGGGAAAGACTTTGATGAAAGGGTAAAAGACTGGAGGTAGTGGAAGATATTGAAGGAACAGAGAGAAAGGAACAGAATGAAGATATATAAATGGGCAGTATAGGAGAGAAATGAAAGGTAGGGAAGAGAGAGAAGAGAAGGAAGAAAGAGGCAGAAAGGAGCAGAAATTATAAAAGAGAGAGAAGAGAACAGAGGGGAAATAGAGAGAAAGTAGTCATGAGTGAGGAGAGAGAGAAAGATAAAACGAAGCTAAAAGGGAGAAGAGAGAGCATGGAGAACAAGTCTTTCATGGAAGAAAGAGCGAGATTATTATGTCATTGATATATGTCTATTATCGCTTTTGACTAAAATTGAGATTGTATATGTCAAACACTTTAATTTAATGAAATATCTTTGCAGTGGCATTTCTACATATAGATAAATTATATAGATACATTGATAAAACTACTATAATTATATATCATAATTGCAAGTCACTGACAAGTCTTCTTTTACTCATTTACTAAGCCACCCTACTTACTTTACCAATATTATTTATCAAGTAATTTTCTGGTAGAAGTTTCTGGTATTACGCACTTATATAGAACACTATATATACTAAGTTTATTGCTTGAATGCAATTAATTTTAGTTTGCAGCCAACCCCACAATTTCACAATTTATTACTAATCGATACTTAACCCAACTAGGTTTATCTATTAATAAATCACCATTTGGCATGTCTTAAAATATTCCCATAAAATACTATATATTAAATACTAAAATACTATATATAAAATACTATAATCGTATACAATTTTTGAATACATCTACCAACATATTCGATTTCTAAAAAGTATGCACTACAAATTTTGATTAGCTCCAACTTAAAGCAATCGTTAAATCTAGCCTAAAACTAGGCAGCACTTTTTGCGCTTTACACTAACTCGATTTGAAAGCTCTGCTTAAAAGCTTGTCAAGCCACGAATGACTCGAGTGCTGAGGGAGACAGCAGAAAGCAGCGACAAGTAGACAAAACCCTAATTTGACCTTTGATCAAATTGAGCTAATTAGAAGCTTTTGTGTAAGACGAGACATGGCGCATTACATTACCAAAACAATAAGAGACACAATTAGTGTCATTAGAAGAAGACAGGAGCGAGAGAGAAAGAGAGGGACAGATTGTGGGAGAGGGAGCAAGAGACAAAGACTGACCCGAGGTGACTTGCAACAATGTATGCGCCTCAAATTAGGTAAAGATTAAAGAAATCTATGTGAATGGAAGTCGAAATAAATATATACATATAAATATTAATATATATTTGAATATATATTTCTGATAAGCCAAAAAAAGACTGTGAAGTGAATTAACATGTTTGCGTTTTCGCAGTGATAACAGACAAGAACCTCTCACAGATTGTGCAGAATATCAATATATATAAATATACATCTTTAATTTGTCAAGTTTATATATAAAAGTTCAATCAGAGCAAGAGCAACTTCAACTTAATCAATTATTATAATATATATACATGCATATAAACCTACTTGAAACTCTTTTTTTGGAAGCACTTGACTCGCATATCACATATTATGCAAAAACAATTTATCAACTTCTTCGAAAGATTGCATCACAATTTTATTGTTGTTGCTTTTGTGGCTTCCACTTTAATTTATCACTTAGTTTAGTCGAAGATAACTGTTGATTTTTTTGGCACGTACTTCTTTTAAATACTCGTTCACCTAGTCTAAAGAGAGTGTATTAGCTTTATCTAATAGCTATTTGCATGAATACAGTTGAAACTACAAATATTACTCAAGTTAGCTAAGATTTTTATCGAATTTCTTTTATTTTATTTCAATTTGAGCGCGCATCAGGCAGCCGCTTAAGCCTGCCTTCCTATGTTCTTGCCTTTGTTGAACAAGTTTGTCTCTTATGTAATATGTAAATGCGTAAAAATAATTAAATAAATATTTTTGAAAAAATAATTACGTTTTTATTGCGTGTTGTTTGGCATAAATTAAGTCATATAATTGATTTATGAACCAAAGATGATTTTATAATAAAATTTACTTCTTTTAGTGGCTCTTGAGTGCATCTTAAAAAAGTTATATTGCTTAGCAGTCGGTTTACTCTATCAATATTTAATGCCTACTTGGCTTTTGAAACTAGCCGTTGGCTGTATTTTTTATTTGAAGATTTAAATGTGCAATGAGATCGATATTTAGTGATTTGAAATGTTATCGATAAAGTGTAGAGCTGTATATTTAAATGAAACAACTGACTGAAGTTATCGATAACGATAAATAAAAGAAAAGAGACATCTTATAAAGCCGTATGAACGATTATTTCCTGATTTATTGAGCATTCAATTATCGATTATCGATGCCCCTTTTAATACTAATAATCGTCAAGTTATCGATAATTTAAAGTAACTATAAATATAAAAGTACTTTCTCTCTTATAAGTCCATCGAAATATATAGATCCTGCTTTATTAATTAACCTCCAATCAACAGGTAGTAAATACCCTAATTATCGATTGCTATACAAATTGAAATCGCCAAGTTAGCGATAACTCAAAGTAGCTATAAATATATATTAGAGAAAGAAATCTGATAAGCCTGTCGAAATGCTTATTTCCTGATTCATTAAAAAACCTGCCATCAAGTGGGATTAAACATCTAAATTATCGATTGTTATGCACCTTTTAATACTAATAATCGTCAAGTTATCGATCATTTAAAGTAACTATGCAAGTATAAAGTGCTTTCTCTGTTATAAATCCATCAAAATATATATATCCTGCTTTATTATTTAACCTCCAATAAACAGATATTAAATACCTAAATTATCGATTGCTATACAAATTGAAATCGCCACGTTATCGATAACTTAAAGTAGCTTTAAACATATATGAGAGAAAGAAATCTGATAAGCCTGTCGAAATGTTTATTTCCTGCTTCATTAAAAAACCTGCCATCAAGTGGGATTAAACATCTAAATTATCGATTGCTGGCGCTATCGATTGTTATACAACGCGTCGCATCGCAGACGCATCTTAAGGATGTGAATGCTCACCTAAGACTCGAATTTAATCACATAGCGACAAATGTATGCACGGCATGCTACATGCAATGTTGCTGCCGCAGCTGACTGACGGCGATGCTGTTTGTCTATGTTTGTGTCTTAGCCAAAAGACAAACGGACAACTGAGCAGAGCGACAGACGGACAGTAGTAGTAGTAGTAGTAGTTGTTGTTGCTGTTGTTGTAGTTCTTTGTTCAAAATGCTTGCAATGCATTCGTGTGTGCACCTTTCAAATTTTTTCGCCTAATCTGAGCTCTCGACTTGCAATCGTCGCGTCGTCGTCATCGTTGTTGTTGCAAGTAGTTGCTGCTGCTGTTGCAAGTTTGCCACGCAGAGCAGAGGCGAGAAGGCCGCAAATGTATTTCTTATTTATCGTTTTTGTTTTTTCTATAATTTTTAAATTTTGCAAATTGGTAAATTATTGAAAAATATTTTTCTCTACTTTGCTTTTGTATATGTATAATAATTATGCAACTTTCAAAATCGAAGCGCCGAAAGAGGCGTTTCAATTGGTATTTAAGGGGACATTTAACATTTATGCACCGCTGCCGCTTTCAGCCAGCTTCGGCTGACATTTAAGCCCGACGGCCCGAACGAGCGTAGAGCAATCCATGGCTCAATGACACTAGCCGCAAGCTCCACTTGTCATGTATCAAATGTACATAACTTGCGGCTAAAGTGCAGCATTAGCAAAGAAGGCGGCGCTTCAAAGCAATCAGCATGGGGAAAGAAGGTGGGAGAGTGGGCGAAGGTGGAGTAAGCGAAAGATTTGACTCTTCAAGAGTTGTGGTAAGAGAGTAAATTGCTTCAAGTATAGCTGACAATTCATCAAGAAGTATAAAATATATAAGATGCAGAGTATATAAACAATTCTAATAGGTCTCGGTATAGCTTTACTGAAAGAGATGCAAAGTATATAAACGGTTGTAATAGGTCTGGATATAGCTTTATTGGAAGAGCATTGTGTACTCTGGAAGTAATATTGAAGCGCTATGTTAAGATTTGGAAATCAATAAGGCTAGCATAAGGCTTGAATTTAAGCCCTAAGTCTTGCTATAAGACAAAGTTTGAAAGCTTTAAGGAAGTCTTGATAGATACAAATAAATCTTAACCCAACCCAGACTCTTAACTCATGCTTTAAAGTGTATTATTGATAGTTACAAAACAATCTAAGGTTGCCTCTCTAGCATAAAGATGCTTTAAAGTTCATTATATACAAATCAAGCTTTATAATAATCAACATTTGGCAGTCTACAATTTAAAGCTCTATTAACTGTTGGCCATAATTTACAGAAGCAATTAGCCGTAACTAAATATTAAAGCTTTGATAGCTACATTTTTATAAGCATGACAAGCCTAATACGAGCTGAGCTCTATATCGTAGTATGAGGCCCTTAAGTGAGCTTTATGTGAATGTATATGAGGCCCTTAAGTGAGCTTTAAGTGTATCAATATAGAAGTCCCCGTTACAAGTTAAGCTATTCTATGAAGATAATGAAAATGCTGAGAATTATTCCTAAATTACTAAAATTATATCAGTAGAGCTCTCTTACTTAAAGCACTTACAGCTTTAGAAAGGCATAATAAATTAAGAACTTAATAACAATGAAGTTCTTCAAAGAAAAATTTGTCAGGTTCTATTAAATTTTTTAAAAATTAACTAACAAAACTTAATCTAAAGCAAAATTTAAGAATATATAAAAAAAAACCCTAAAAATAATAACTTAATAACAATGAAGTTATTTAATGAAAAATATGATAGGTTCCATTAAATTTTTCACAAATTTACTAACTAAAACTTGGTCTATGACAAACGTTTTACAATTTATAAAAGAAAAAAAAACTAAAAATAATAATCAACTCAAGTCTTTCTTATAAACCAGCTGCAAGCACAAATTCCATTTCATTTAGTTTGGCATCATCCACTAAGTCCTCCAGCGCATCTTTGAGCCGACATGACAGTTCACCTTCAGCTTTGGCTTCATCTTCAGCTGCTCAGCTGCTCAGCTGTTCAGCTACTGTCATTGCAGTTACGTAGAAACATAAGCTGTTTCGCCTTCAGCTCAGGTCCGGTTCATGTTAACTGACTTTGGCATTTATAAAGTTGTGTAGTGCAGCTTATCTGCGCATTCTCAAGGGCTTCTCCCTTTCTTTTGGTTCACTTTTGATTAGTTTTACTGGAAGTGAAGCAGAGAGAGACAGAGAGAGAGCAGAGGGAAAATTCATGGGCTGCGGTCGCAGGCTTATCAGTGCAAGGGGCTTATCAATACTTAAGTGCTGACAATTGGACTGTGGTTGCTGTTGTTGTCGCTAGTCTTCTTTATTATGCTGGTGCAGTGAAGGAAAAGAGAGTATATTGGTTTGAAGGGAGCTGCAATGTGGAACTGAAGCTATTTTGTGGGCTACGCCTGAGCTGCTCTATTTAGATATATGTATAGATGGTATAGCATCCTTTCCAGCCATGGCCGGGTATTCGGCAGTCGGCTACTCCTCTTCTTGTTGTTGTCCAACTAATTGTAAAGTATTTCTAGATCTTTTTTTTGCTGTTTTTTGTTATTTGGGGTTCTTTCACTGATAGCGCGCGCCATTACCGCATTGTGGAATCTGTCAAGTGTAATTTGTTAACCGAAAAATTCCAAGAACTGTCTTCGCCTTTCGAAATAGATGCCAAAAAGTGCTGCCAAATTGCGCCAACCGCCTGATAAAGTTCACTATTATCTCTATTGTTGAAAATATGTCGCATATTTCTAGTATTTTACGACTGTCTCTCCCTATATATTTCTGTGTGCGTGAAAACAAGTTACTTCCGCTAATTATCAAATTTTTTCAACAACTCCCTCCTTCTTCTCTATGTCTTCCTTCTATAAACAATAATAAAAATGAAATATTTAAAGCTTGTAAAGGTTAAATCGAAATGTATTTCAGCCATAAAGTTTAATAATACATATGTGGGCTCATTGTCTCGCTGGCTTGTTTCGGCTCTGACTTGCAGAAATGATGTCTATATATATATAGATATATATGCGAACAGTCGCACCAAATTCGTAAATACTATATTTAAAATTAATTGAAGTCAATTTCAAAACAATTATGACAAAGCAAATGTTGCGGCCCCATAATGTTTCTTTATGAACTGGGTTAGGCCGTACAGTTGCGTTGCCAAATTATAGCTAAATAATAGCTATTTAGATAGCCCTTAACTGTAAACCTAATATTTGTCTATTTTAGACAGCATTTAGTTTCTAAAAATAGATTTAAATTAGAGATTGGATGATGACATTTGATTAGGCGGTATGATGAAGATATTTGGAGGAGAAACTAGAAAGAGAAGCTAGAAGATGCCAGAAGAATTTTGAAAATGTAGGTATAAAAGTTAGTAAAAGAGGTTACTATAAGAAGTTAGAAAAATAAGTTAGAATAAGCTAGAAAAATTAGAAAACGCTTGTAGCTTGAACAAGATTGAATTAAGAATAAGCTAAAAGAAGCTAGAAATTATAAAAGAAAGTCGAAGAAGTTAGACAGCTTGAAGAAGAAGCTGCAAGGATGTTACAAGCTCTGGAAACTTCTAGTGTGAAAGTTTGAAGGAGAAGCTAAAAGAATATTCTAACTAAGAAGAATGTTGTAAGTTCCTAAAGCTGGAGAATCTAGAAAACGAGTTAGTAGAATCATAAAGAAGGAAATTCTAAAAGGTAGAGATAGAAGTTAGCGCTAGAAATTGCTTTTGAAGAAAACTAGAATAAAAGAAAGATATGAAATTAGAGGAGAAGAGGTTAGGCGAAAGAAAGGAGAAGATGGTAAGATAATATAATATAGATGAATTACAAGACTTGAAAAGGATAAGTTAAAAATAGTTGGAAAATTTTTCAATCCTTCCAAAAGCTCTACTTGGGCCTGCAACTACACTACGCAAAAAGTCAGCCCAGCAAAAGCAGGCAGATATTAGCTCAGCCTCAGCCTACTGCACACATCTGTTTCTTAATTGATAGAGAATAACAAATTAAATGTGGTTGGGGCTGTGTTTAATTGCTTAAACGTCATCATTATTATTATTATTATTGTTATTGTTATTTTTGTTTTGTTGATGGGTAGAGCTGCTTAAAGACCTGCTGGCCATTTAGCCTCTATATAACAAAACAGTTTTCAATTGACAGCTACACATGTCGACTTGTCAGCTTAGATATTTATTTAATCTTATATTGCTATACCTGCGCGGTAATCGTTGCTAAAGGGGGTATATTAGTTTGGCGGGAGCATGTGAAGGCAGAGATTGGGGCAGTTGGAGAGACTAGAGAGGCGAGACTTGGAAGAATTGTAGCTATTTCTTGGTTGATAAATCTTTCCATTGGGGACATAGGATATCTAGAAGATATATAGCTTTAAAGCTCTGAGATCTGAAAATAGTACAGATATATATCTGTATATCTTCTATATATAAAACTAAAGCTTTAAAGCTCTGATATTTCAAAATTTTACAGATATATATCAAGGAATATCTACAATTTTTATACATGTCAAGATTGTCTTTAAAAAATTTATCAACTTTTTATCTTTTGTCTAATGAGCGCGCATTATGCAGTCAATCACGCCTTGTTTTTCCTAAATAATTATCAATTCTCGTATTCTCCAGCTCAATTTGATCGAATCATTCTATAAGTGCGCCGCAAATCTAATTGCTTTGACGTGGCTTCAAGTATTATTCAGGGTATTTCTAGCTAACTGAGTCACATCTTTCTCTCTATCTCACTCCCCCTCCCTCTCTCTCTCTCTCTCTCTCTCACTCTGTCGCATCACGTGCTCCGATCGCAACTTCAATTAACATTGAAATAAAACTTCAACAAAACTATTAATCAAAAGTTTTATTTATGTTTCGTATCACTTTTTTTCCACTAGATTTTTTCGTGGAGCGCCACGTAGAATGCGGATGTTGATAGACTCTCTATGTGTGTGTGTGTGTATTTCGAGCATCTATTGTAGCTGGTTTATATGTGTATTTAGTCATATATGTAGATATATATCTGTGGCATCCACTTATGAATGGCTCCAAATATACTCCAAAATCAGTTGCCTTGTTCCGCTATTGTATTTTTGTTTCGCTCATTGAAAAAAAAAAAAACCTCCACAAGAAACCCCAACAACAAAAGATAACTTATAAAAAAAAAACGGAGTTTTGTTTTGTTTTTTTTTTTTATATATATTTTTTGCGATTTTTCAGTTACGCTTGCGTATTAAGCGCCGCTAATTCTTTTATTATTGCGACTGAAGCGTTAAAAAAGAGCTGCAAAAAAAGAAGCAAAAGAAAAAATTAAATATAAAAGAGTTGGAAGAGTTCGGAAGACTGCCTTCGGCAAGGTCGTTCTACACACACACACACACACACACACATGCTATCTTATGGTATGTTTATACATACTGCAATAACTGTCAGCATTATTTGCAGTAATACCCTAGGTCAGAGGATACTATTTGCTATATCATGTTGAATGGAATGCAATGTTGGTTATTGTTTGTTGTTTAAAGCTCTATATGGTAAATGTGGGATATATGGTATATAAGCTGATATGCTTTGAGGTATATACTGATATATTATGAGGTTTATACTGATATAATGTAACGTATGGTATTGTATGTATTATATATGCGGTTATATATTAATGGTAAAAAGAAAGTTATTTAATATGATATTATTTTATAGAAATATTGATAGGCTGGAAATATCATTGATTATATACATAATAATGAATATATATTGCATCAATATTAGATATTTCAAGAACCACAGATGAACTGTATTTAAAGACTTATATTTTTATTTAAATTTAAATTTAAATACAACTTTAATATAGATAAAACTTTAAAAATTATTATAAAAGAATATGTTTTTAATCAGCTTAGCTTAGACATATTTAGGTAAGCTGTATATATAGACCCAAACCTAAAGAAATCTTCAGAAATATACATTATAATTGATGGCATTTTGACAAACTCTTGACAATCTCTTTCTAAGTCTCAGATATCCATGCTCTACTCACTAAAAAGAGTACTCTATAAGAGCATTAAAGATTCGTCTAAAATTCCTTGCCAATCTCTGTTTGTTTACGTTAAGTTGGGTCATTTCGTGGAACTTGTCAACGTCTCCTCGACGATGGCCACAAATCTTGAGCAGTTATATTTATCTGTATATACATTAATCTAGCATATTCATCTATATATGTATATATAACCACATATATATATGTATATATCTATATCTGTCTTTAATTGTGCTTTGTTATTAATTATTTTTCCTTCTTTGCCTGTCCAAATGCCAGAGAAACAAAAAACGTTTGCCATATTATTAAAACATAGTTTCATCAAGTCAAGTTTTATAGAGGTATTTGGGCTAGGGTTACAACAGCACCAAGAAATACCACTCATAATGAGAGAGAGAGAGAGACAGAGATAGAGCTACAGAAAGAGAGGGAGGGGAGGTAGAGCCGCCTTATATGGCAAATATTTTCATGTTTTTGTTTAGTGTCCGTAGGTAATTAAGGTTTTACTTTATTATGGGTATTTCCAAGTTAAGTGCCGGGCTTTTTGGTATTTCAGGCTTCTAATTGGCTTTTAGAATGCTTTGTTGCTCTTTTCGAAAGGTAAATATTTTAGAAACAAAGATATGGATAAAGCATAATAAACAAATTTGAATCAAATGGGAAAACTCGAGCTAAGGCAGATCTAATTTAGGTGTATAGAACAGATAGAAGATATATGTAAGCAGAGAAATGAGAAGAGATGAGAAAGATATAGAAAAGAGAGAAAAGAATAAAAGATAGATAAATAACAGATAGATAATCACAGAACATATGGATTATAAGATGTAGATCTATAAAAGATAAATGTTTATAAAGCTGTTCCAAATTAAATTTAATGTTATTGTAAATGAAATTCTCACTCTCTTGAGTTTTTTGAAGCATTTGTCGCCTGGGCAAAACTTTTAACTTTGATCTTCATTTGATCTAGAGTGGTTCGGAGTGGTGAGAGCTTGGGCTGCTAATGGACGCACATAAAGATAAGAGACTCTGATATATCAGCACTTTCATCAGCCAAAGCTTTCGCTGTCAAGCGAGATCTGAACTAAGCTGAGCTAGAGATATCAAATATATATACATATATATATGTGCACAATATCTGAATAACTTAATCTGTAATTACAATTACTTAGACTGAAATTTGTTTATCTTGCATTCCC
Source organism: Drosophila pegasa (assembly GCA_035046225.1). Taxonomy (NCBI): domain Eukaryota; kingdom Metazoa; phylum Arthropoda; class Insecta; order Diptera; family Drosophilidae; genus Drosophila; species Drosophila pegasa. The sequence goes on along the minus strand of JAWNOD010000076.1, from coordinate 4,241,685 downwards.
TTGATCTGAATTCCCATTACGCTCGAGTGTGCTTTATTATTGATTACAATTTTCGAATGTATTGATATTTATAATGAATTATATTATTTATAAGCTGATTAAGTTTGCCTGCATATATATAGATCTATTTATGCAGATACAGCCAGCTTTGCAGGCAAAAAGCTGAAACGCCAATTGCAAGAAATGAAAGGCAAAAGCCGAGCAGCCACAGCCGCAGCCACACTCAAGACACTTGTAGGTTTGGTCACATAAAAAGGCTTATAAAAAGTAACAAGGTGTGGGCATGCTTGACTAGCAAATACCCTGAGCTTGTCAGACAGCAGAGGAAATATTAATGTAGAAAGTTTTCTAAATGTTGCGCTCCGAACTTTCAAAGTTTATTTATTAATTTAAATTTGAAACCTCAAATTTGGGTGTACAAATATTTTTAAATTTAAAAAATATATTTTATGTATTAAAAATAAAGATAATCAATTAAAATAAATAAAATATAAAAAATTAATAAAAAAGAAAATAAATAATAAATAATATAACTTTAGTAAAAAATAAATATTTGATATTAATTATTATAAATTTAATTATTTTATTTAAAATTCTTGTAGATAAATATTTTTTATTTTATTTATACACTATAAGCTCCGCCCCGCTCCCTCCTTTCTGTAACTTTCATGACATCGAAACCGATATACTTCTTTTTCCTCAAGCCAATTTACAATTCAGTTCGTGGTATAAAAAAGATACATCAATATAAAGCAGCAGCAGCAGCAGCAACAACAACAGCAATACAATCCAATAGCCAAACTGCTTCAATGTCAATCCAATGCAGGTGGAGCTGCGCCCCAGCTTTCGGTTTCATTGGTCAAAATAAAAATAAGAAAAATAAGAAAAAAACAAAACAAAACAAAAAGAAATAAAAGATACAACGGAGCTTTTGATTTATCTGTAACGTTCGTTAAAAAACTGAACAAGAGAAACAAATACAAAATTTTTACTCAATCCGCTCGGTTCGGTTAATTGTTTCGCTTTGGTTTTATATATATATATATATATATATATATATATATATATTTTTTTTTTTTTTTTTGGGAATTTTGTAATCGCTTTACGCTTGCTTTTTTGCTGGATGCGGTTTCAGCGTTTGCTATATCCAGTTTTTTCTATATTGAGTTTGGAGTTCTCCTTTTAAAAACAGTTTTTGGCTCAGATCCGGTTGGAAAGGATGTTTGTTGTAAGCTCTTTATTTGTTACTGGGCCAGACAGATTTTTTTTATATTTTATTTATATATATTGTATGTATGTCTGTACGTATAATTCTTATATAATTTATTTGGCTTCAAACTTGAACCGCACCCAATAGCGCAACCCAAATTCTTGACAGGTAGCTGCACGTGCACTGTGCAAAAATTAGACTGAGTTACAGTATTATATGGAATATATATATATATATATATATATTTTGAAAATGTATTTAAGAGAGTGGAGGAAGCTAACTATAAATATGTATTTACAGCTGTGTTAAAAAAACGGTAGGGTCTAACAACTAGACAAGACATAAACCCAATTAAAAACGACTTTTTCTGGTTAAAAATATAAGGAATATTTAGAATAGAATGTTAGTATGAGAATTACGAGAAAAAATGTCATTTCTTCGGCCAGAAACTATTAGTTATTGACGATTTTAGAGAGATGCATTGAAAATCGATTGTTCATAAAAATAATAGTGCTGGACATAAGAAGTTGAAGGAAATGATAATAATAAATATATATAAAGTATCTAGAATGAATGATATATATTATATATATTATAATTTATTCACAATTTTCTTCAACTTTTTTTTTTTTGAGTTTTTTATTAGTTTATTAGTTATACTAATAATCTATAAAGATATATTATTAACATTGAGTTTTTTATTAATTTTAGGATTATATATTATCATGATTTATCACTCGTTTCAAAGTCACTAACAATTGATATTCAACTTTTCACTTACTTAAGAAACCATTCTAAAAACGTAGTTCATATTTTGTCATAATAAAGGGCCATAGGAATATTATGGAATGAAACAGAGAACAGAAATCTAGTTTAAAAACCAGGATACGATCAGATCCTATGGATAAACTAAAAATCTATCGATGTAATTCATACTATGGAACGTTTTCTGTTCTTTCGCTTCATTGGAAGATATAGCTTTGTCTATTCTTATGAAACACTCCCTTCATTTCTTGCAGTGCAGTGGCACTTGTAATTTGTTCAGGTGCTCGCTGAAGGATTACAGTTGCCTCAAATTGCATTCGATTGGATTGGGTTTTGGGTTGAATTGGATTGGTCTGGGCCAGCAGCAACTGCAGTAGCAGCAGCCACAGCAGCAGCAGCCGCAGCAGTCGTAACAGCATCTTGGCAAGTCCAAGTTTTGAGTTCGTTGTCTGGCAAGTTGCAGCAGCAGCAGCAGCAGCAGCGGCGACTGCACTCAGCTCTGTAAACTGGAAAGATCGGTTTCAGGTTTCAAGGACTTTTGGTGGACATTCACTTTTTTGAGACTGCAGCAGCCGCAGTCGCAGCAGCCGCAGCAGCATAGAACCACTCCACTAGCAAAGCTGACTGACGACTAGTTCAGCTACCTCGCTCGCTCACACACTCGCGCGCTCTCGCTCACTCCAGTGACTGACTGACTGACTGACTGGCACACTGAGCTGCATTTTATGCCATTCGAATTGCATTTTATTTTATAATTTTTTGTGGACCACGAGCGCAGCGCATGGACAACTCCTACTACCCTACCCTACGCTTAAGCTAACCGCAGCTCCCCACCGCCCCCTCCCCATCGCTCACTCTCCTGCTGCGCCCTTGTGATTCAACAGGTTTCAGACAGCAGCAGGTCAACTGGATCACGCATATTAATTGAGAAAGTGCAGCGGGGCTTCCAGAAAATTTCCATTAAATTACCACAAAATCACTTCCAGTGCTTCCAATACCAATACCAATTTCAATTTCAATTTTCATAGGCTCAGCGCCTCCTCACTGTGCGTGCTTTTGTTTTTGTTTTCAGTTTCGTTTTCGTTTGCTTTTTCGTTCCATTTGAAAGTCATATGCCTAAGCTGTTGTTCTCTTATGGCGCTGGCTGCTGAAAGGCAACGGTACTTTGTCTGTGTATTTGTTGTTGGTTCTTTTTTTTTTGCGTTTGCTTTTGTTTTTGTTTCTGTATGTCTTTTCGTTCATTTGCAAATGATTTGCTTATTGCATTGAGAAGTCGCAGCCGCAGTCGCAACCGCAGTCGTTGCTGGCGTCACATGCTTGTCTCATGATACCCCGTAGAAGTGTGACACTGGGCATGGGGTGTGTGCGGCGGTAAGAGTGAGAAGGTAGATTGAGTTAGTTGTTGATTGAGTAAGGAAAAAATATATGGATATATTTATTTGATTAATATATGTTTATAATGAGTATGAAAATATATATACCCTATATTATTTTTTGAGTAAAGAGAAAAAATGTTAATATATGTATTTTATAGAAATATGTATAAAAATATATACCCTATATTATTTTAACTAATTTTAAATTCCATATTTAATATGCATTTATGAATATTTTAAAATTTCTAGGGTATTTTTTAGTCTGTGCACTCTTGTCTACTTCACTTTCTGGCATTCTTGCTTCATATATTGTCACAGTTGTTGTTGTTGTTGTTGTCGTTGTCGTTGTGTAGTCATTGCAGTCATTACACAATAAATTTATAATACGAGTTTGTCAGTTCGCCTTCTCCGCCTCGCGCAAGTAATCGAAAAGGTTTGGTATGCCAGCCAGAGAAACCAATTGCTGCGCATCATCATTGTCGTCATCATCATCATCATTATTATTATTGTCATTATCAGTGGTTCTAATGCTCTTTGGGAACTTGTTTAGTCTCGCGTTTTTTCGTTTCGTTTCACTTTGTTTCGTTGCTTTTCATAATGTTTCGTCTCGTTTCGTCTCGTTTCGTTTCGTTCAGTTTTGTTTTGTTTTGTTTTGTCTTATTTCAACCAAGGTGCAAACTTGATTCGCATTTGGCGTCGCATCTGCAATTTTGACATTTCGAGTCAACCTTGAAATCAAATGCGAGCTGCTTGTGCTAGCGAGCTGCTCTGCCTACCCATCAACCTCCCCCTCCCCCTGCTTAGACTCTTTGTCAACTCTCGATAACAGCCGCTGACGCGCGCGCGCTTAGTCTGTGTGTGTGTGTGGCTCATAAAATTGAACAGTTTACGAGGTGATTGCCGTGCAACAATATGGTTTGATTGGATTTCGTGTCTGCTGATGCAGATGCAGATGCTGCTGCTGCTGCTGCTGCTGCTGTTGCTGTTGCGGTTCTGCGCTGCCCGTGCTGACCGCAACTGGCGTCAAATAGTTTGCCTTAAAGGTCATTTGACCGACTGACGCTGCTCTTTGGCTTTGACATTGTACCACACACACACGCACACGCACACCGAAACACTCACACACCTTGTGCACTCACTCACTCTCTTTACTCACCTCACTCACTCTCTTTACTCACCTCACCCTCTCGCTCTGGCTCGCTCGCTCACACTATTTGAGCGCATTAACTGCGCAGTTCTTGTGCCAAGCTTTCACTCAAAGCTCGGCGGCTAGTGTGATTGCATTCGCACTCAAGGCTTGCGCATTGGCAAAGGTCAACAAAGGACTCGCGCATGACAGCGCGCGCGCACTCGCTCACTCACGCTCACGCTCACGCTCACTCTCACTCGCTCTCACTCTCTCTCTTTCCCTTGCCCAACAAATTTTTATGAATGAAATGCAGGCAAGCGTACAGCAGGCGCGCTTTTTGCGAGGGTGGAGCAAACCTACGACAATTGTGTGCGTGTGTGTGTGTGCTTTTTTTTATTAGTTTACCGTTATTGCTGGTGCTGCCTTTCGGTGAATGAATGACGCAGTTTGCGGCATGTTGGAAGCTTCGCGACTCATTCACAATGACGTCAGCATGCGTAATTTTTTTTTCACTCTGCCAGATTTCGCGTGGGCGTCAACCGACAAAACAAAGCTCGGAGGCAGCAGCCTGCACAGTTATGTGTAAGCTCTAATCGCTGATTTCTAATCCTTGGCATTTATTACATTTGCTCTCTGCGATTAGATAACTCGGCTTTTCGCCGTTTTGTATAGACCCTTTCACGCGCCATGGCAACTGACACCTACACCTCTCTCCTCTCCCTCTCCCCCTCTATTTCTCCCCCTCACGCTCACTCATAAAGTGAAGCTAGTTTTGCTTAAATTGCGCTTAATTGAATGCCATGTTTCCGGTGGTGTCGCTGTCGCCACTGGGTCGCCACGCCCATACGCCTTCGGCAGGCGCCAGTCGTCGCCACATGTCGCATGCGATATGCAGCTCATACTCCTCCAAATGCTCCTCAACCTTCTCCACCCATACCCATGCGTCCGGCTCTTGTGAACCAGTAAACCGCAAGTGCGTTGCTCCAGCTGGGGCTGCCCACGGGAGTTGGGCGTGGGCGCCTGTCGGCTGTCCACTTTACTCATGGAATTGGAGCCGTGGCTGGAGCTGTTGCTGCTGCTTGCTGGCTCATTGATTTTTCATTACGCCGGGCATCAGTGGAGCTTTGCCACGCTGACGAGCTGGCGTCAGCGCTGTCAGCGTCAACAATCTGTCGATGAGTGAGTGTTGTGCGTCTTAAGCTCCCTCAGCTCCTCCTTGACTCCTTGTGTATTTCTGTGTGACTTTGAGTGAGTGCCAAAGTACCCCCAAGGCGTTGTAAGCGCTGTTCCGCGCGCTGGTTCCATGGCCAAACAGAGGGGATTTGTCGCTCGGCTAAAGGGATTTGCTCCATGTTCTCTTCCAACTGGTTCAATAACGCATGACTGCGGCATGCGTGTGGGAGTCGTAATGGATCTGCATGACAAACAAAGAAATAACTGCATTTACTTAGACTATGTAAAGGTTCCATATCCATATCATGATAAATGAGTCAGTTGTGGCGCTTAAGGAGTCATAAAAAGTATATATAATAAGTTCCATAGTGAAATAAGTTAGCATGGAACTTTATGAACTGTTCATCTTATATGTTCTTACTGGTTCCACTATAATTCAATGCAAATTCTCAAGCTGTCATAGAGTTCACCTGTTATTCCGTTTTCATAATTAGTTTTGAACTAGTTCCAAAATAAGTAACTCATTTATTTAGGAACTAGTTCCAAATTTACATTCAAAAAGTATCAAAAAAGGAACTAGTTAGATTTTCCTTTAACTTAATAATCCCTTAACTTAATTGATTTTCCTTTAACTTAATACTTCCTTAACTTAATAATCTATTTTCTAAACGGGTTCCAAGTGGAACCGACTCAAATGCATAACTGAATCTTATGAGCTTCTACTTCTCTAAGTGGTTCCTTAAGCCTATAAACAAGCCTGAACTAGTTAAACACTTTGGCAATTTTCTGCTCCTCAACTAATTCCATTTCGAATTCATATGAAACTATTTTGGAACTTGTAATATTTATAATAATTCGATTATTGGTTTGATCGGCCCACAAAAAACCCGTTGAATTTTCACTTTTATAACATCTAATTGGACCTACATTCAGTTCAATAACTTTTTGCTTTTCAAGCAATCACATGATTGTGCTGTGTGCGACCTTTAGGAACCAGTCTATATGCATGGATATATGGATATTGTATATATGCCACTATTGAATATCAGGTTTATTTTAACTACCTGTGCATAAAATTAGTCTACGAGACAATTTATTTATTTTTTTTTGGGAATTTGTTGGCTTTAATACAATATATGCAAATCGTATTTGAATAATATTATTTCTCTTGATTTTTGCCTTTTTTGGGTCTTTCGTATTACAATGTAAACTGATTTGAATATGCCTGTTATTAGTCGGAAAGATTTAAGACGTTTTTTTTTTTACCGAAGATTAAGATATTTAACATAAATTACATAATATAATTTATGTTTGGAGCTAAAATGAGATACAATTGGTTGTTGAAATTTATTGAAGATTTACGATATATTTTAAATATATTTCATTGATGTGTAATTCATCAGGTGTTGATACTACTATATATAATAATAATATATAATATTTAATATAGTTATATTAGTAAGAAAAGTTGTTTAGTAAGAAAAGTTGTACGGGTTCGAATTCAGAAAGAAATTTGATTTTTTTATATATGATAAATTAGATCTTGTATAAAGATTTCTTGCATTTGTTTAGAGATTGAAAAGCTTTAAGGATTCAGGATTCGGAGCTCGAATTCCTTTAGCTTGTGAATTGATAAAGGAACCATTTTTTTTCTTATGACTTATAATAAACAATATTTCAAAATCAAGAATTTTGAATTTTACTAACTTCAAGTTCAAATGAACTAGTTCCATACTGCAAAAAGCTTTATTAAGCTTTGCAAACTACCTTAGCGTATGCCACAATTCGTTGTTAGCCTTTGCCTGTCAATTTGGCATACTTTTCCATCTTTTCTTTTCGCATTTCGCTTTTCCAATTTTCCTTTTTCTTTTTGCTGCTGGCGCATTTGGCGCAATGACGATATGCAGGCGGGGTTCTACGCAAGCGTTTTGTCTATTTTTAGATGCCAATTTGTAAATAGACTGGCAATAAGGAGAGGACCCTCAATCAAGTTAAGTCAAGTGTGTGTGTGTGTGTGTGTGCAGGCTGGTTGTGTGTGCTTCAAGCTGATAAACATTAAATGCTTATCAACAAATTTTTGCCAACACTTTTTTGCACACATGCAGAGAGAGACAGGGAGAGAGAGAGAGGGAGTAAGAGACAGAGACAGTCGCCCACGCAGAAAGGCAGACACAGGAAATTGATGTCGTGATTCGTAGCACTGACGTATTGTGTGTTTAGATATATAGATGTATGTGTGTGCATACCCTGTAATCAACAGTTAGTAGGACTTACAGAAGAGAGAGAGAGAGAGGGAGAGAAAATTACTTACCATATGTTAGGGCAGACTGAAGGAACTGGAAGCTTGCATGAGTTAGAGCATGGAAATTTTGATGTGTGCTGCATGTTATATATAGCAATTGATGTTTAACCTATGGGCTATAAATAAATTAATAATATAATATATAAAAGAGTCAAATATGGGGTATTTGAGGCATAAAAGGAAAGGCTAACTCTGGTAGAGTTAAGTGAAGTCTTTGAATATTTGCAAAATTGAAATTGTAACATATTGAACTAGTTTTTATATATTAATATGAAACCTAATGAAGTATTACAGGGTATTTAAATTGAGAAAAATCCATAAATTAACTATAAATACACTATATCTAAATATACATAACTTATATAGGTTTTTAGTCGTGTATAAATTATTTTGTATTCATATTTAGACAGTTAGGCTTATTATAGGGTATCTTCCAGTCATTGCTTTTCTATTATTAGGAAAAAAGATACAAATATTATATATAGAATTATATTCAGCATATAAAACTTCTTTAAAATTAAGCTATAGCTACAGCAATACAGATAAGCTTGTTGTAGGGTATCTGTTAGTCAAGCACATCCATAGTCTCTCAATGCTTTCACAATGTTAAGACAAAAATCAATGTATTGCAGCAATGAGAAGAGCACCGCTTGTTTATTCACATCACATCATAAACGTAACAATAACTTGCAGGGTATCTCCTAGTCGTTCATGCACAAGCTCACTCATTGCTCTAGTATTTACTTGCGTTTCTTTGGGCTGTCTTTGGGTAACGCTTTTTGACGCCAGCAAAGCGACAGGACATCAATTTCACGGTCATTTGCTTAGGGAGCTTGGGGCTTTTGGGTGGGCGGTGGGCGGTGGGCTGGGGCTTGGGGGCTGCTATCGCATATATGGCATAATTTACCGTTTTTTACCCATTTATTTTTTATTGCCTCTGCCGTTGTTTGTGTATTTTGCTGAGTTGTGTTCACGCTTCGCCAAGTTTTCAAATGCGCCACAAAATGTTGAAGGCAACTTTCAATTTTATGTCGAGCCTCAAAAAATAAAAAATAAAAAAAACGGCAGCAAATAATTGTTGTGCGTGTGTGTGCGAGTGTGTGTGTGAGTGTGTGTGTGTATTATCAAATTGGTTCATGGCAATTCTTGTGCGTTGTTGTGGCAGCCACAAGCATGAGCTCGTTAACGCCGCCTAACGGAGGCTGTATGCCACGGAGGCGTTGCGCCAAGTGTTAGGACACAATTCAAACGATGCCAAATGCTGCAGCAGCAGCAGCAAATGCAGCAGCTGCAACCAGTTCCATTCTAATGCGCCTGCAAAGTGAGCGTTTGCCATAGATGCCGAAACAAGAGCTACACTGGACGAAATATTTGGGCAGCCGACGGTAGATGGGAAAGTACAGAATTATGCGGCATGCTGTTATACTGTTATATTGTTATACTCTTATAATGTTATATTGACATACTGTTATATTAATATACTGTTGTGCTGTTATAGTGTAATACTTCTAAGAGTGTAATACGCTTATAGTGTGATACAATAGTATCAATAGTATAATAATACTGAAATTCTGTTATATTGTCATACTCTTTAAATGCTGTCCTGTTGTGTTGTTATATTGCTATATATCTTCTACTGTTATGCTGGTGTATTGTTATACACGTCTACTGTTATACTGCTATAGTGTAATACTGTTATGCTGATACTGCTTTTGTGTTATACTGTTATACTAATAATCTGGTATATTTGTATACTGTTATACTGCCACACTGTTATACAGCCACACAGTTATACTGTCATACTGTTATTCTGTTATACTGTCATATTGTTATACGGTCATACAGTTATATTACCACATTGTAAAGCCGTTAAGTTTCTAAACTGCTCAACTGTTATACAGTTCTACTGTTATACAGTTCTACTGTTATACAGTTCTACTGTTATACAGTTCTACTGTTATACAGTTCTACTGTTATACAGTTCTACTGTTATACAGTTCTACTGTTATACAGTTCTACTGTTATACAGTTCTACTGTTATACAGTTCTACTGTTATACAGTTCTACTGTTATACAGTTCTACTGTTATACAGTTCTACTGTTATACAGTTCTACTGTTATATCATCATACGCATATCTATATCCGCTTCAGTCAAATTTCAAAGTTCAATATACTTTTGCAACTGTTATACTCATACTCCCATCACAGAATCAATAAGCTGCATCTTGCGTCTTTCAAGTATAGCAAAAGCGAAAGTAAATAACTGTGCTACACTTATTGTTGCACAATATCCGTAGCAATAACTCTTTCTGTATCTGCATATTTGTATCTGTATCTGCGTATGTGTAACAAAGGCATTCTCGAGGGCTTTTTGCGAAAGTACATTAAAATTCTTGAAGTGTAGCACAGTTGCAGCATATGATATACATATATAAACTTATATTCTATATGCATATACATATCTGCCTTTAAGTATGTTTATAAGTCGAGAGCAGGCAGGCAGGCAGCTTTGTGGCTGCCCTTGGAGTCGTTTCTTGACGATGTAGCTGCCACAGAATTAAGGTCGTTGTTGCCCGTTGTTGTTGTTGCACTCGTTGTTGTTGTTGTTACACGTTTGCCTGGCCTTTCGTTCTTTTTAGTCGTAAATTCGTTTTAGGGGGCAACGTGTCTGGAATTCAGGATGCGCATCTCAAGCACGAGCAGCAACGCCCCCAAACGAACAGCAGCTCACATTGCGTATACGTAATATGTGTGCGGCCCCAGTTGCCGTTGGCTGTTGTTGCTGCCTGTAGTTGACTTTCACTTTTTATTTAGTTGTTGTTGCAATTGAAATTCTTGCATAAAGCCAATGTAATTAACGTGTCTTACATAAGGCCAGCAAAAGCCTGCGAAGACAAAAGAAAAATGTAAGAAATAAACAAAGAGTCGAGAGCAGCTGCTGCTGAGCCTGGCTTGGCCTGGCCTGGCTTGGCCTAGCCTGTCTAGCTTGATTCCTTGGCCAAATCCTCTCAAGATCTTTCTTTGCAAACACACACACACACACCTACACACACACTAGTGCTAGTTACACTCCCTTTTGGCTAGTTCGCTGTGTAACTCGAGGCATTTCAGCAATTCACTTTGCATTCAGTCAACAATAAACGACATTCTTCTAACTTGTTGGCAATTGCAGCCACAACAACAACAACAACAACAGCTGGCAGCCAACACCCAGACACACACACACACACACACACTCGCACACTCGCACACACTCGCACACTCGTACACATATTAAGAATTAGTTTTTGTCTTTAGTTGCTGCCTTTTAGAAGTCTTGCAGCAAATGAGCTGTAACCAAGAAGCCAGCCAAAGATACAAACACACACACACACACACACACACACACACACACACGACTGCTGTGTGTGTGTGTGTGTGCAGTCAATAACTAAACCAGTCTTGAAAGGTGTCTTTGCTGTTAACCTGGCATAGGCCGAACAACAGTTCAAGCCAAGAGCAGCGCGCGTAGCTGTTGCGAGCTAGCAAGCCAATCGACCACAACCAAGTTAACAGCAACAACAACAACAACAACTACAACTTAAAAGTAAACAAGCACAAGAAATGCGAAAGCACAACTACTAGATACCCTGTAAAGTGCCCAATATTCAGTTGTAGATATAAGAAATTTATAAGAACTTTTTAAGTAAAGCTATAGAGCTTTTAAGTTGAGCTTAAAAGTGCAAAAGTTTAGGTAATATAGTAAAACTATACTTGTAGATACCCTGTAATTCATGCACATTTCATAAAATGTGTATATATGTATTTTTTGTATAAAAAAACGATCTAGAGAACTTATCGAAAAATTTCTTCTTCTGCTTGACTTAAATATACCCTATAATTCATGCAGCTTATGCAAACTAAAATCGACCTGACATCTACACTATTTACCCATATAATAAAGAATTTGCAAATTAACGCTTGGTGGTAAAATTCTGTGGAAAAATACCCTGTAATTTAGTGACGAATATAAAAACTATAAACAACTTGGCAGCTATGATAATTGCTTAGATGTACAAATATATATAGAAAGCGACATATGTATCTACTTAAAGAAAGGCTACATTATGGAGCTCTACTCAATAATACCCTGTAATTTATATATAAATATTTTTATATATATGTTTATCTAATATTTTATAGTTTTAGTTATGTATAAGCGAGTACACTCCCATAATTATAGCGAATAAATAAAAAGCTTTGCACATTTAGCTATGTCATAGAGCTTAGCGTACATATACCCTGTAATTTAAAAGCTTGCATTAGCTGGGGTGTTTTTTAATAGTGGCTAATGTCAGTAATTTAATCAGAAATTTATATTAAATAGACTTCAATAGATAAGCTTCAAATATACCCTATAATTTTTTAGTTTGATTAAGAAGGTATCTCTATTTATATTAAAAATGTATTAGCCTAACAGCTCTATAAAATTTGCTCCCAATAACTATAGCCCTTCAGTCAAGCAATACTTAACTATGATTCAATTGTAAAATATTAATCTCTTACCTTTAAATTGAAAAGTTATCGTTGATATCAATCGATATATAAACGATATATTAATCGATATCGTTAAGCATTATAAGATAACTATTTGTTATTACAATTTTTATATATTTTAACATATATAATATGAGATAATCAATGAGCACCAAAAGCCATTCACTTTTTACTGCTGAGCTAAAGCAGGGTAATCGATAACTTTGCCTATCGACTCTTACGTATATAAACATAGTTATCGATCAATTGCCAGTTGCCTTTAGGCTTCAATCTTACAGGGTATTTAAACTAAAACATTTTGGCCAACAAGTTCTACAAACTACAACGACGACAACGTCAACGACGATAGCTGCTGCTGCTGCTCTGCTGACGCGCGCTGCTAACAGCGACAGCGACGTCGACGGCGACGTCAACGCAGTGAAGCGTGCGGCTATCGAGAGATGTTGACTTCGCTGCGGCGACTGCTGCTGCTGCTGCTGCTATAGTTGTTGTTGCTGGCGTTGTACTTTTTGGCTTGACTTGGGCTTGGACTTGGCTCTCGCTGATCACTGGGCGTGGCTGGGGGCGGCTACACACAGAAAACAAACAAAAATTGATACAATTTATAAATGACTTTGCTTTGTATCTATCGAAAAAAAGTTGTTGCTGCTGCTGCTTTTTATTTCTTTATGTTTTTATTTTAGTTTATTCGATTTGATTTGCTATTTTTTGCTGTTTTTTTTTTGGTTCTTTTAATATTAATTTTTATTTGCAATTTGGGTTTGTTGGTATTCCATAGTCAGATTTCAGATGCATAAAATAACAATTTAAACGTTTCTTGTTGTGTGTGCGACTGACTGTGACTTGTCTCGAGTGTGTGTGTGTGTGTGTGCTGACGTGTGTGTGTACGTTTTTGAAAATCGAAAGCAAGGTCTTTTCATTCTGCGCAAAACACGCAGACAACAACTCGAGACAAGAAAAAAAATAAAGACTGGCAACTGTTTGTTGTTGTTGTTGTTGTTGCTTGACTGTTCTTTAAGCTCCAGTTTTTAGTTTAGAACGTAATTTATATACACACACATATATATATAGTTTATATATATAGTTAAACAATTTTAGTTAACGCCCAAGTCACATGCAGAAATATGTTTAAAAGGAATTCGCCTTTGTTTAGCCTTAGAAAATATATACCTATTCCATTGCTAAACTATTATATATAGATAACATTTATATCTATTTAAACACCTTTCTATTTGCATTTATTTTCTATCTGCTGGGCACGTGTCGTGTCAGAATGCAACGCGCCCTAATTGCAATTAGCCAAACAACAATTATAGTAAATGTAACAACTCACACACACACAGACACACACACACATGTGCTCAGCTGTTTGTTGTTGCCAAGGGCAATGGGCCACATGAAAAGAACTTCGATAAGCAGCAGCTACTTCTAAATATAACTAAAACGAAGAAATAAGAATAAGCAAGAACTTTGCAGCGCACGGGGCGTCAACGACTGCTTAATACGCGTTCAAGGCGAGCTGCGCTAAGCTAATTTTATGCAAAAGCCAGTTGAGAATGCTTAAGTGGGGCGTGTGCGACCTGGAGATACCCGAACTTCTATTTAGATGAGATAAAAGAGATAAGAAAACAGCTAGAAGCGCGTGAATAGTGCTCGCTAGCCGGATGAAGAGTTTATTAAGAGTATATTATAGATATATGTCAATGAGTTTTGGATATTTACTATATGGAGTGACTATAGGGGAAGTTTTTGTTGTTTCAGAACAGTTGAATTGGCTCTAAAAGTGTATCTAATATAGGATTCGCCTCAAAATTTCTTATCAAAACACTCATTTCTTGTCTTTATCAAATGACCATAAATTTATATATGTGTATATATAATAGGAATTATCTTTCTACTGTTAAGCAGATATAGATAAACCCTCCACAAAACCCACAAACTCTCTTTATCTGTGCTGTGAGCGAGCATAATGAGCCCTGTTTGCTTATGTCGCTACTGTTGCTATCAGTAGCCCAGCAACAGCTGCTATTTATATACGTAATGCTATTTCTATATATATATATATATATGATATTTGTAAAACTTAAAACACTTGAGAGCGGAGAGGGAGAGGGAGAGTTCAGCGCACTCTTCTTGGAAGTTAAGCAAATAATACCTATTTAAATAGCAGCTTTTTCACTTATGGATCCAGTTTGAGTATTAAGCAACCTTTTAGTCAAGCCCTTTTTTATTTATTTTCTGCATTCTTCATTTCACATGCCCATTTCACACTTGACAATCGAACGATATCGATAAGAATTTCTTGATAAACAATAAGAACAACTCGGAAAACCTTTTAAACAGCGATGGTACAACGTACATAATTTTAAAGTTGTAAGAGCAGATGATTTAATCGACAATGAAACTAGTTACATAGGAAATGAAACTCCAGGTTTATAGATATGAGATTTGAGGAGAATTTTCGAAAAGTGGTTAATATATAGCTGGAGTAATTATGGATTATATGGATAGATAGATACAGATATCATATAACATATGCATAGATATACAATTATATATCCATATATAACGCCTATCCTTGTTAGGAACTCTGAATTGAAGCAAAATTTTGTCTTATGCAGCTTTACAATTTCTAAAGACTATCGAATCTTTATAGACATGTTCCAAGTAAAGCCCCTACCAAATGTACATAATTATCTACTTTAAACCTTTCTCTTTTATCTCACCCAACTTCTACTACCCATGAAGCTTATCAAAAAAAAATTTCGATTCAATCAATCGAATCAGCTATCAAAATTGGCTGCACACAATAATTGTCGTTTGTCTCTTGGCCAAGTTATAAAGAAAACAATCTCTCTCTATATATATACATACATACTATATATATATTTGCTTTTTTCATTGCCATTGACTTTGACTTTTTGATTATAGACATTCTACGAGTCTACAATCTAGCCATCATGTGTGTGTGTGTGTGCATAGTATAAGTCTATATGGCTTTAATTATATTAAATGAGTAGGTAGATAGATTGGATGAATAAATTAGTCAATGTCACCAAAAAAACACATATCTACAAATATATATATTTAACTAATTTAATAGAGGATAGCCATGGAAAATAATTAAGGCAACAACTTTTGAGTGAACTTATAAAAAAGGCAGGATATTCCCCATTTGGCGATAAATGTCAATATAATATAATAGAAATATTAAAAAAATCGTATAATATAAAATAATTCAATGCAAAATCTTTAGAATTTGATGCGTTATTTAATATATTTTTTTATCTAATAATTATATGTTGTATGCATACCCTTAATGTTGATTTAAATACTTAACGTACTAAAAAACATTTTCTGTTTAATTTAAATTAAATATTTTTTTTTTTTTTTAATTTTTATAAATTTTCTTACAAATTTTTCATATAATATTAAGCTTGCAAGCACACCCCTAATGTTTTTTTATAGTTTTAGTTAAGGTAAATAAGTAACAATTTTTTTTGTTTTACTTTGAACTAAATTTTGTTTCTTTTTATTATATAGAAACTCAAAATATAAATATACAAAAATTCTAAAAAAAAAATAATTGCAAGCATGCCCTTAATTTAAATTTTTTTGAAAGTTAATATGAAGAAATATTCCTTACAAATTATTCTAGATTTTTAAAAGAATTTATTTGTCTGATAAATAAGAATTATCATACCAGGAATACCCCTAATATTTTAAATATTTTGAATTTTTACATATGTCAAATTAAATTTTAAGTGCAAGACACATTATTTATTCATTATTTAGTGTTGTCTAAATGTCTTGGGAGAGACAAGTGCTTAAGACGCGTCGAGTTGTTGAGCCTCTTTAACAGAAGAGGGTCAGACGACGCTGCGTATGCGTGATATTTTGAAATTGTTTTCGAATGGGGATTCAGAAGATTTTCGAATGAAATATAAATATAGTTGGCGCATTGCAATCTATGCAAATAAACAATGCCAAAAATAAAATAAGCAACAACAAACCAGGCGACAAAATCAACAAAAAATCGCAAGCAAAGAAAACAAAAGCAAAAAAAAAACAATTTTTACAGTTGTTTTTGCGCAGAGTTGTTATTGCTTCTGCTGTTTTGTGGCTGCCATTTCGATACGCTTTAAAGTGAATTGCATTAATTACGCACACAGACACACACACACACACACACACACGTATAGTGTGCGCTAGTGTGCGTGCGTGTGCACAATATTTATTTCTAATTAATTTAATTTTTGTTTTCGCTCGGCCGTCGCCGGTGCAGCTTTTTGTGAGTAGCCTAACTAGGCATATGCATGTGTGTGTGTATGTCTGTGTGTGTGTGCTTGGGTCGCGTCGCTTTGGGTCGCGCATGAATTGAAGAAAAAAAGAAACAACAAAAAAGAACGGCGCACGAAATTCGTATAAGAAAACTTTTAGTGCAAAGCTTTGCGAGCAGAGCAGCTGTGTGTGTGTGAGCATTTCTGACGTAATTCTGCTGCTGGCAAACGCACCAATACTAATACGCCGAGCACCATAACAATAAGCGCGTACAATTTGTTGCTTCTTTGCTGCTGCTGCTGTTGCTGTTGGTGCTGATCGAACGCAGTCGACGCCGCAGTCGCTGCGCTGCGCGCCTTGCCGGTTTCGAAAATCCAAATAGCAACAACAGCAGCAGCAGCATAGCAACTAGTGTCGGTGGCGCAAATATAATTAAACTTTCGAATGGGATCAGCAGCAGCAGCAGCGGCAGCAGCAGTGGCGGCGGCTATAGCTAGAGCTAAAGCAACCGCAATGCTTGACAAGTTTTTTTTTCTGCTTTTTTGTGTTTCTTTTTTGTTGTTGTTGTGCTTTTCACTCAATTTAAGAGTCGCGCTTGTGCTTTTGAGAGCTTTGCTGTTGCGACCGCGTCCGTTGCTGACGCTGCCGCTGCCGCTGCTGCTGCTGCTGCTGTTGCTTGCGTTTTCACTCAATTGCCGTTTGCTTGGTTACCGCGTAGTCAAGTTTCATGCCACCAGCGATTGCCGTTGAATTCAGTCGTTCAACGAGAGTGACCGCGCACGAAAGCCCCAGCAAGTCCACAGCGGAGCCGCACAAACAAAAAAGAAAAGAAAATAAAAGAAAAAAGAGAAGATAATTAAAAAAAAACAAAATTGTTTAAAGAATTATTAAATACAGCCACAAGCAAACATATATATAAATATATAGAGTGAGAATTAAGCAAATATACATACATACATACATATGTTGTACTTGTAGAGAGAGCAGCAACAGCAAGCATATTATTAATACGAGATCGAACCAAGTTTGTGCTGCAAACAGACGACCCCAGCTCAATCAGCATACGAATGCGTAGTGTGTGCAAAAATCCGTGCATAAGCCACTGAAACTAGCAGCAAGAGAAACGAACGCACAGGCGAGTCGAGAACATTCTAGAGAAAGACACAGCGCTTACCGTTACATCCCAACAACATACGCTCGCCCATTGTCGTCAGCCTGCCAGCCTGTCTGCCTGCCTACCTACTCCTGCTCACTCGCTCGCTCGCTCTCGCTCTCACACGCTCTGTGCGCCCTAGCAAAGCTGCGTACGTGCCTGGCTGGTCAAACATATGTTTGCTAGAGCAACAACAACAGCAGCAGCAGCAATTGCAACAGAAGCTTCTCTCTATCAACTGGCGTTAAATCTAACATATGTTGGGCCGCCAGAGGCCGCTTCGCTCTAAAGTGCAGCTGTGTGCGTGTGTGCCAAAAAGCGTTTAACTAAAATAGAAGAAAGGAAGCAAAAAAATAGAAAGAAAGAATAAAAGCAAATCAAAGAGAAGCGCGCAGAGTTTCGTGTGTATTTCGTGTGTGTGTGTTTTACATATATTTCTCGTTTATCTCTGTGTGCGTGCGCGTGTGTGTGTTTGTGCAGTGCATAAAATCAAGACAACAACAACAGCAAGAAGAAGAGCAGCTAGTGCCAAGTGCAATTGAAAAGTTGTCACGCAGCGCCCCCCAACGGCCCGCGTACGCAACTGAAAAAGTGCGCACTTGAAATTTTTGTAACTCTTTTTTTGTGCAACATTTTCGTGCGGTTTCTGCCGCCCACCACAGATTTTTAAATGAAACCGGAAAATTGGCTCGACTCATCTGCCTCGACATCAGCAGCCGCAGCCGCAGCAGCAGCTGCTGCCGCCGCCGCCGCCGCCGCCGCCACAGCCCCCAACACAGCTGCAGCATCCTACAGCAATGCTAAGGTAAATGTCACGCCCAATAAAACACGCCCCTCTCCCTCCCACTCTCCCTCTCTCTCTCTCTTTCACTCTGTGTGGCTACCCCCCGTGCAGCAGAGGTGGCCACCACCCACAAGTGGCACACCCACACACGCACAACCTATTTGCAACTGTAGCATATGGCGCTGAAAAGTTTGCCCCGTTGTGTAGCTCGTTAAAAATGTTGTTGTTTTTCTTCTATTTTTTTTCTATATGTATATTCCGCGTACCCATTAAGAATGCTTAAAAAGGGGTATAAATATGTTGCTCAGCTGGCAGCAGGGAGGGGAGGGGGGGGGGGGGCACATAGACGACATTGCGACGCGTATATATACACATGCATTCTTGATCCATATGTCTTTTGAATTTTGCGAAATTTAAAGGCGAAAGATGCGCAAAAAAATTGTGTCAACCATACGGTAAATGTTTTGCTTTCGCATTAAGTCGATAAATATCGATTTCGACTTTCCAAGTAAACAAGGTGCAACAAATTGCGCAGCGTCCATATGTTGGCTTTCTGTTTGCGTTAAGAGCGGAAGAGATTTTAATTTGCTGCAGTGCCATGCGTTGTGGGCTAATATATCGATAAATATCGATTATAATAATATGTAAAATACTGAGAATATATAGAAACTGCTTTAAGATGTTTGATCGTCTACACTTTTGTCATATTATGGAACTATAATATAAAATAAATATATATAATAAAAATAATAACTTATCTGCTATAAAAATATATCGATAAATATCGATTTTCGGTTTTTGGGCTTGAAATGAAATATTTTAGAACTGTATGTAGACGGCCCCTAATACTTACAGAAATACGACTTATCGATAATAATCGATTTTAAGCATGTGATTTTTAAGCATACATAGCATTATGACATCAATAATAATCGACTTTTAGCATTTAATTTTTACTCATATTACTTTGCATTTGTTTGCATTCCATAGACAAAGTCAATTATCGATAACAAATCGATTTTCACTGCATCAGCTAATGCCCTAATTCTATGTCACCTAACAGGGTATCTACTCTTCGCGCTAGCCCCACTCTGACATCTATTTATGATATTTATCTAGCTCTTGCGTTGTGGTTCATTAAGTGCCAAGAATTTTGCTCAAAAAAAAACACTCATCAAAATCTTGTTTATTTAAGCTGTAAACAATTGTTCCAATCTCTTGAAATCGCGACATATTGAATTGAATTTCAATTTTCGATTACAATTTCAATTCGAGTCGAATTGGAATTTGAAATCAAATTGAAATTGAAATTCAGTTTCAATAGACGCAAATTCGATTCGAAATGCGTGGCAGGGGCGAATACATGCCTAACTTTTGATAAAAGATGGACGAAACTACACTTGTCTATATACTATATATATAATGAGATATATATATTTAGTTATATGTATATATATCCGGGTTCATTAGCGTTGCGCGCCGTGAAACCTAATGACTTGGTCAGTTTTTCGCATTTGCCAGGTTTTGCATTTGGCTTTAGATATATTTCGCTAGGGGATGGGTGTCGTTCCGAGGGAGGTTTGTCTCTTCGGGCTGTTTTGGGTCACGTGTGACACACAGGCCCAATCCCCCAATCCCCCAGACACATTTCACAAGCGCAAATTACATTTTGACGCTGTGCAAACCCTCACTAATTACATTACATTACATTGCGCTTTAGACGAATGTCTATATGTGTGTAGAGGTGTATGTATATATAACACTTGGCACCTATTTTGTATCTTTCTGTTCGTCCCCCCCCCCCCCCCCTGTGTTTATTCGTTTGTCTATTTGCATGCAACGCACGTTTGCCAAACGCCGCCCAATTGGACTATCAATGGGAACTAGACACAATTTGTGCGACTTTATATAAAGCGAAGACATATTTACATGTTTTCTATAAGGCGCTACTCAAGATCTAAATCTAAGTTGATTTATTTTTGATTGGGCTGCTTGTGCAACTTTGTATAGAACCAGGTCACAACGAAATATGAAATGTTTTTTGAATATAGCTTCAGAAATATTTCGTAATATTTTGTGACTAATTCAATTAGCTACAATATTATTATATTGGAATATACATCAATTTATAGTTGTATTATAAATATTAAATATATAAGTACTATTATATATATATTCATATATATATGCTAATATATATATATATATATATATTCAATCAACCCAACTATTTCTAGCTCTTTAATCTTAACTCAAATAACACTAAGTTTTCATATTACTGTAATTTATTATAATCGAATTTTCTGATAGTCGAACATAACTTATGTCAAACTATACTACCATAGCAATAGAGCTATAGAGTTATATATCTATAGAAGAGCCTTACCTATATTGTCTATCCAACAAATATTCCACTTTATATTCCTAAAAAGCTCAGCCCAATTTTCGTAGCTCTTTTCATTTACATAAAATTCAAACTACATTAACATATAAACCGTTTATGATAAACTAACTTGTTAATTTGTCTTCCAACCTCAATTCTATAAATGAATTCGCCATCAACTTTTAATTTATTTCTTTCGCTCAGTGCACTTTAAGACATTTGCTCCAAAAATAGGTTTATCTTTATTTTTTTATAGCTTTTGCTTCACACACATTTTATTTGTACAAAGTAAAGCTTCGACTGCTGCGTCTTTGATCTTATATCTTAGAAGATTTATAGCTTCGTTAATTTCTTTTAGCAAGTTTTTTTTTCGCACAGTGCATTATATTAGATTTTACTTTAACAAAATGTTAATATTTTTTTTGAAAAATCTTTAAATAAAACCAAACATAAGCTGCGTCTTTTAGCTCAATGCTGTAACTATATGCTCGAGTCTAAATTTCTATATAGTTTCATATGTATTTTTCTCTCAGTGGACTGATGAATTCCAATTCACTTCTTGTTAAGACAATTTCGAGAACTAGCTTAGAAAATTGTTGTTTAAGCTATATAGTTCCTCACAAATTTTTCTCTCAGTGTACTAATAAATTCCATTTAACAAAATGTAGAGAATTAGCTACAAAAATTGTATAAAACCAAGCTTAAGCCATACTGATGAATTCCATTTAACAAAATGTAGCTTCAAAAATTGTATAGAATACCCAGCATAATTTATCTTGTAGTTCCATTAGTTATATATATCTTTTAGCTTTAATTCCTTTATAGTTCCATATAATACATATTTTTCTCTCAGTGCACTAACAAATTCATTTCCGACTTTTGGTATCAAACCAAGCTACAGCTACATCTCTGAGTTTCATTTAAAAAATTTATATTGCAGCCATAAATATACCATTTATGCCTTCGTATATATTTTTTCTCTCAGTGTATTTGTGATTTTTTGTAAGTTTTGTAAGGAAAAATTAGCTTAAAATTAATTTCAGCTTTATTCTGTAGCTCTAGTTGCACAAAAAAACATAGTTACAGCTGCATCTGCTTGGCTCACTTAAATTCCTTACCTAAAGTAGTTCCTCACACACAACTTTTTCGCTCAGTGCACTTACAATTTCGTTGTCGCAGACTTCTATGCCAACAATTTATTGTCTTTTTTTTCTGCTTGTTTTTTCCTCATCTTCTTTCATTCTTTGCTCGACGTGTTTGTTTGTTTCACTTTGTTTTGTTTTTGTTTTTGAATGCAGCTTGTGTCTTCCTCTCGCTGAGTGTCAATTGATAATATCGATTGTAGTCGCAGCCACGTTGCATGGCTGTGGTATTTATTTATTTGTCTACGTTGTCGTTGGGACAAAAAAAGAAATAAACAAATATTTGAGTTTATTTGGAGCAAAAGTAGTCAATAGATGTAGTTTGTTGACTCTACAGAGGAAGGGGAAGGGGGAGGGGGAGTGGGAGCATTGCTTGTTATATTCTTATGAAACAAGACAGCTGTGGAGCCCTCTCTCCGCCTCCCCCTCTACCAACTGCACACGCAATGCAAATTGTTTGTCTGTCTTATAGATTGATGGGGCTCAATATGTGATCTACCTGATGTTTATCTCAAATTTTATTTTATTTCATTTTCTGTCTTGGGGTTAATAACCTGGTTTCTTATTTAAAATTAGCCAATCGCTTGGACAGCATCTACCTGTGATGAATGTGTGCGTGTGTGCGGCACACACGCTCCGTTATTGATGTTTGTTGGCTTCTGACCCCATTCAAAGTCAGATATATGTATAGCAGCCGACTGTGTTCTTGTTGCTGTTCTCTAAGCTCTTGGCACATGGCAAATAAATAATCTTAACTCTTTGCCTGCGGCACTTTTTCAACTTACATCGGAGCGATCGAGCGAGCTCTCTGCATGGCCTACGCACACATTGTATTGTCATTCAGCATAAAGCCGCCAACAAACAGCTAGGCTTATTGTTTTACGGCCAAAGCGAAAGAATAAACAGAATTCGTGCTTAAGTTATGGAAGAAAGATAGAGATAAACCAAGCCCAGAAAAAAAAAATGCTAAGTTTTTTGTTGGCCAAAAATGGTAAAAGATAGAATATAGAATAAATCATAATTAGAGATATATACATGTGTTTCTAGGCATACATTATGTATGCATATGTGTGTATATATATATATATTTATGAGCGGACATAATAGATCTTGTAATAATAGTCTTGATTATAGTTAATGCTTAGAAACAGATGGGAATTGAAGTCGATATTAAGTATACGCCTTTAAATTATTATAGTTAGGGTTTGTTTGTAGTAAAAGAAACTATTCACTATGAGTATAGCTTTATAAATTATGTTTTACATATATTTTGGAATACATTTCTAATGATTTATTAATTTTAATAGACATTTTTGACTAAATTACTAATAAATAAGTAGAGTTTTTGACTCATTATTACTAAAAATATAAATAACAAGTAAGAAAACTTTAGTCGGACGTGACTGACTAGGGGATACCCTGAGCCCCGTCGAATGTGTGTTTTTCATAGAATTTGGATATCCAAAATATAACTATATATACTTGATGGGGTCTGCCACGCCGCCTTCTGCCTGTTACATACATCCAACAAAACCATTATACCCTGATTTCCCATTTTCAATGGGCTCAGGGTATAAAAGTAAATATGCCACATAATATTATATTATATATTATATTGTATATATAATACAAATTTTAAAAAATCTTGAAAACTACAAGCAAAAAATCCCCATTTACTATAAGAAAACGCCCCTTGCTTAATTATCACTTACGAATCCCAACTAGTTTAGGCCCTCAAAAGATAACTGTGCACACCTTGGCATAGATGCATATTCGGTGTAAACCACCCCAAACAGTTAGCATTGCATTTGCATTTGGTCGATAAGTAATTGTGCCAAATTAGCTGGGGGCCCTCGACAACACCGGAGTCTTTCTTTTTACCAGATAGTCAAATAGGTAAACCCCCCCAAAAAAAAAGAGCCACAAATATATGCAAATAAATGCAAGTCGGCACGGGGCTGGAGCGTGGCGCAAATGTGGGGCGTTCGATAATGCAAGAAACACGGTAAAAACTGCTGAAAATATCTGAAAATGTTTGTCAGCTGATGGAAGTTGGGCAAATAGATATATAATTGCTAAGCTCTGCGACGATTTAATAGATTATAATAGATCTTGCATAAGATCTGCGAACAGCTGAAAGCACATAAAAGCTGAAATTGGGAGCTCAAAATTGAAGCTGGCCAAAGAATTATCAGCAGTGTGTGTGTGTGTTGGGTGTGTGTGTGAGTGTTGGGTGTGTGTGTTGGGTGTGTGTGTCGGGTATGTGTGAGTGTGTCATTAAATTTTTAAGATTTTTTTTTCTGCTTTTGCAAGTCACAAAGGCGAAAACCAAAGCGAATCGCACGCAAAATGTGTTTTTTTTTTTTCTTTGTATTTTGTTGCACTGTGCAATTAAATTTGTGTTTTGGCCTAAAGTCACAAAGTGCCACAATCAACAACAACAACAACAACAACAACTAGAGTCGAACAATGCAACTTGAGGTTGGGCAACAACAATTTGAAGCGTCTTGTGTGTGTATGGGAAGCCTTTCTCCCATTGGCGGCAATTGCGCTAAGCAGCTGTATAAATAGGCTATAAAACACACAAGTCTTTGGTATTTCTTGCACAAAAGGAAGTCAAGCAAATAATGCTTAGAAATGGTTAATTATTATTTATTATAAGCTGTGCTAATAAGACGGCTATATAACACACAAATGAAAATTTGCAGAGATCATAAAGTGAATCAAGCATAATAAAAAATATTAGAAATTTTGAAGAAAATATATAATTATATTATATATCTTTAAATTCCAAAAAGAATTTGCTTGAGAGATTTGAATATAGCAGATATATAAAATCTACTCTTACTACCTTATGCCCTAGAAGTATTTACACTAGTGGCTTGAGAAGTTTTTAGATATTGATCTAGATAGATCAATATAAATTTATTCAATTTTAGTGTTGCATTTTATTTTTAAAAAAATTGTAAGCTGAAGAGCTTATTTATATTACTTTACAGTCTGAAAACTTTAAAAATATTATTCACGAACTTATGAAAAAGATCAATCATATTAAGTATTGAAATTCTGTTTTATTTTTCAATTTATATATTTTTTAATTTATTAAGAATCATAAAACCAATTATAAACTATTTTTACTTAGTTTTAATTCTCAAACGGATAAATATGTTGAAACTGATGCAGATACAAATACAGAAAAAGATATAGATAAAGATGCAGATACAAATATATATAGAGATTTTGATAGTGAAATATATGCAAGTGCAGATAAAAGAACACAATTTATTTGCTATAAAATATTTTTGATATAGGTATATGAAATGTAGATTTACAGTTCTCGAGACTATCAACTGCCATCGACTTTTTCTGCATTCGTCGCTTGGCCATACCTTTGCTAAGCCATAACTATTTGAGAATTATAAAGTTGAGGCTTAAACAACAGACTCACAGCTCGCCTTTTCTATCCCCTTACATTACTCCAATTGGCAATTATCCTGTATACTACTAGAGTAAAGGACTCTCTAGAGTTCTCCCTCCTCCAATTGGCATTTACATAATACTCTCTCATAAAAGTAAAGAACTCTTGAGAGTTCAACTTCAACGAATGCCTTTACCGGATCTGTTCGAACCGGAGCTGAAGTTTTTCTTTCGAAAAATGCATGAGGACAAAGCCGAATAACTGCCAAGCATTTGCTCTAGTTAATGCGCTTTTATCTATTGTTGTTGCTGTTGTTACTTATGCTGCTGCTGCTGCTGCTACTGTTGTTGTTGCTGTTGTTGTTGCTGTTGTTATTGATTGTTAACCTTGAGCTGAGTATGCCGCCGCGTACACGGCGAAGGTCGCCAAGTGCGTTGTCCGTCGGGTATTTCATGCACAAACTAAATAGCTAAACAGCTAAATAGCTGTGAGCTCCCCAACACACGGCCAGAGAGATACATAGTTAGACATATGCACACAGTATATGTGTGTGCAAGTGTGTATAGATATCTGTATCTGTGTATACTCTATGGCTATATGCAGTGGACTGTTTGGCATTAACATATGTGTAGCGCGATTTGACTTTGATTACATTATACGACGCAATGCGACGTCGAACTCGAGCGTCAGCAAAATAAAAAAGAAAAATTTGCATTGTTGTTGGCCAACGTTCTAATTACAAATGGGCGCAGTTAAGCGCCAGTTGCCGCTGCTGTTGCTGTTGTTGCTCTTCGTATGCAGAAGCCAAAGCGTCAGTTAAGGACAAGAGCAGCATGAAAAGCCAAATGCTAATTGAATTAAGACTCAAAAGCTCAAGCAGCCAAGTGCCAAAGACCAAGAGAAGGCTGTGGTAAGGTAGAGAGAGAGAGGGAGATAAAGTGCACTAGCAGAGTGAGAAAGGGAGAGAGAGGCAAATGATGTGGTCAAGAGTCAAAGGCATGTGTCAAAGCTGTGGCTTGGTAGGGAGAGGGAAATAGTTGGAGGCATAGGAAGAAATGCAAAAGAGAGAAAGAAAGAAAGAGGAGAAGAGGGAGAGAGTTAGTGAAATTATGTGGTCATATGACAGAACTTTGTTGAGATGGCGAGAGGGCTTATAGCTTGTGGGGAAGGAAGGAAAAAATGAACAGCAAGAGACAGAGAAGACGAAGAGGAGAAAGAGAGAGGGAGAGCAAGAAAGAGAGGATGATAGTGGGAAAAAATAGTGGGATCTAAGACAGAGGGAGGGTGAGGAAGAAAGAGAGAGAGAGAGAGAGAGAGAGAGAGAGAGAGGAAAAAAGAAGAGAGAGAGGGAGAGGAAAAAATAGAGGAAGATCGAAGGAGAAAGGGAGGAAAACATAGAGAGGAAGGAAGAAAGAGAGCGAAATAAATGAGCGATAGGAAGGAAGACGAAGGTTTAAAGAAAGACAGGAGAAAGGGAGAAAGACGGGAAGAGAAGAAGCGAGAAAGACTGGAAGAGAAAACGACCAAAACAGAGGAAGGGAAGAAGAGAGGAAAAGAGAGTGAGAGAAAAGATGTGGTCAAAATATTCAGTCATTGAGAAGTCAGATACAGTTAGCTCGAGAAAAAGGTAGAAACAAATGAATATTGAGAGGCAGAGAAGAGAAGAGGAGGAGGAGAGAAGAGACTAGCTAGAGAGTTAGAGTGAGAGAGAGAGGTTTAATGGGCACATCAATGACCCAAAAGGCAACTCAAAAGGCGCGAGCTGTAGTAAAATTCACTTGTCTAGATACATTTGTATCTTTTAGCCAGCGGGCTAAGTAAATGCCGTGCTCTTTGCCTATTTATTTAGGCACTCTTTAAAGCTATTTTCGGTCAGTCATAAAGAAAATATAAACATTAATTTATTATACAATAAAAAACAAATGCAAAAACTAGCCCAAAGTGCTTTGGGCTTAAATATATATAAAAAATATATATATATTTAGAAACAAATCGAATGTCTAATTAAAGATAAACAAAAACTGTTTTGTCCATCAGCAACTGTTTTTATTAGTTTTTAACAGTTAAATCATATTTTTTAAATTTGAACAAATATATTTAAAGAGATCATAAAGACAATTTATGTTATATGTTTATATTCGAAATATAAAGAGTACAATGGGGCTACTATTCGGTTGCTAACTAAGTTTTTATTGGTGCATTGGAGTTGATGTACAAAATGTATGTCAGCTAGCCTCTGTAGAAGCCGAGTTCCATGAGGTTTTTTCCAGCTACAAGTGTCAGATCATGGGCATATTGAGATATATTTAAATAAATGCAGTCAAAGAACTCACATACCAAAACAGAAAATTCTAGTTTTAGCAGAAGCCGAGTTCAATGAGGTTTTACCCAGTTACAAAGGCTACCAGATGTCAGATCATATGCATATTGAAATTTAATTAAAGAACTGCAGTTAAACAATTCAGATAATAAATAAGAAATATGTCCACTCCTATAAAAGCCGAGTTCAATGAGGCCAACTGCCAAAATACTTAAGAACTTAGCTATAAATAACGAATTATAGCTCAAGAGCTTACAGACTAAATATATTCAGTCTAGTTTTTGTGGCAGGCGTCGAGTTCAATGGGTCTGTTTGTGTCGAGAAAGCTAAAGCTGTTTTCATTTCTTATATGGAATATGTTTTGTTAATGCTCCCATTTAGTATGTGGCATATTCATATCGTACAATCGGATAGTTTCCATAGGCTCAGAAAAGAAAGAAGTGAAACACAGCTGCAGCAGCTGTACAAATAGAGCCTATATAAATAATTGTTATTTCTCTGTCTCTCTTTCAACTAAAGTAGAGCACAAACTTGTCGAAATTTCGAACTGAATTCAATTGGATGACCAAAACAAGAATTTTCAGGTTTTTAGGTTTGTTTTGTTATGAAATAAAAACCAAATCAAAATGAGCTTAATTCAACACTTTTATTTAGTTTATTTATTTATATTTTTTATCTTATTTAATTTTTTTTCTGTCTCGCTCGCCTTGAGCAGCACAAAATTCGCAAATTTTTATTTAAATTTTTTTTTGTTTGGGTTTTTTTTTTTGTTAATAGAATTCGCATCCACTTTTAATTCGAGCGAGTTGTCAAGCGCTCAAGATTTTTATTTTCGGCCACATTCAATTTGTGATTTGTTGTTGTTGTTGATCTTCTTCTCATTGTTGCTTTTGTTGTTTTTGTGTATATTTTTAAATAGCATTTCACATTTAGACGCGCAGCGTAAATTATTTTATTTTAATTTTCAACTTTTGTTGACTTTTACATGAGCTGCGTGACGTTCGTGTTTTGAGACACTTTATTTGGCGCCCTCTAAAAATACTCTTCCTTTATAAAACTGAGAGTATTATGAATTTGTGCTTGGGTATGTCTAGGCGAATATGATTGTAGAGGAGCTGAGAACTCTATTAATATAATTTCGGTATAGCAACTGCTCTCGACTAGAGATTAAATATGTGTTGAAATTGTTTGAATCATATCATCATGGGCATACATTTTGTTCTATAAGAACTTAGCAATATTCCTTGACTAAAAATGCTCTGATATTTTAAGAGTATTTCGTGTTCGGCTTGCCGAATTGCAGCTGAACTTTTCACACTTGCTGCCAATTGATTTTCGTATGTAATTTGAATTATTTGCATAAACTGTTTATTGACGCCTGCGTTTGCATATTTTGTTTTCTTCTATTTGCAGGTAAGCTAATTCCACCGTCCACTGAATCACTCGAGACACATTTGAATAGTTCGTGAATCATTTGAATATTATTCAATTGCTGCAATCGTAAGTAAGCATCTTCAGCGAAAAGAAATGAATGAGAGAGGCTCGAACCGCAAACAGTTGCGTTTCTTTTCAGTTTTATTATTTTCTGTTTGTTGTTTGTTTGTGGCTGCTGTAAAAAATATTTATTTGGCCCCGACAACAACAAAAGCTGTGAAGAAAAGCGCGTTTCCAAAAGATTTCACTTTCATGCCGTTTAGTAGAGAGAAGTAGGGGGAAGAAACCATATAAAATTATGCGCAAATGCAAATGCCGACAAACGATAAGCATTAGCTTTATTAGCTGGCCATTGTTATCGATAGACAAGCTAATGAATTGTTATCGATAACTAGCCAGCCACAAAGGCACAATCACATTAACGAATGCCGACAATGGTTTCGTCTTTATTGAGCTGTTTCCCCAATGTTGCAAGACTTGAAAAAAAAAGGGTATAATAAATTGACAATTAAAGAGAAGATATAGATAAAGAGAAATATATAAGTAAAATATAAAATGGAAATATATAAATAGAAGAAAGATGTATAATTTTAGGGAAAATAGAAATGACTAAAATATTTAGGAAAAATAAAAAAAATAAATCTAAAAAAAAAAAACATAAAAAAATAAGACCAAATTAATAAATAGAAGAAAAATTAATAACATTTAACTAATAGCTATTATCTAAAAATTTAGTAATATTAGTATTAAAGCTAAAACTTCAATCACACTTTGATATCAATATTAAACATTTTTAAATAAATTGTGAGGTGTAAAATATTTTTTAAAAATTGAAGAAGTTAAATTTTCTAAAATTCCCAAAAAATTACAAAGATTTTAAAGAGAGTTAAATTAATAGATTAACTTTTTTTGTTTAAAATATTTTCATATAAATATTTTTAGACCTTGATCTAATGGCAAAGGCTCTCCACTATGAAAAAAAATTGAAATAAAATATAAAAAAATAATACAATTAATAATGCAAACCAAAAAGATTTTCAAATATCAGCTTTCTTGAAGAAAACTTTTATTTCTGTTAAGTAAAAGATCTAATTGACGATAGAGAGATAATGAAAGCTTGGCAATATCAAAAGTTTAACTCTAAATATCTGCCTGCTGCCAGCCACAACTGCAACTTGCGGCTGTATCTCACGAGTTGCAGTTGCAATCAGGTGGTTGCTGCTGCTGTTGCTGTGGTTGTTGTTGTTGATTGTGGCGCAATGGTTTGGCATGTGCATGTGCATGACTTGGGGGCATTGTAACAAACACACACACACAGCGACACATAGACACATGCAGCTCGTTGTGTGGTGCATGCTCATATTTTGTTGCTGCCGACGAGGCATTCAATTGCCACAGCAACTGCAACTGCAACAGCAACAGCAACCGCTTTGTGGTTGAGTTTTTGTTTTGAATTTTTTATTTTTATTTTTGTTTTTGTTTTTGGTTGAAGCTGCTTTTGGGGTTGGGCATTGCCAATTGTTGTTTGTTTGTTTGTTTGCTAAGTGAAAAGCGTTGTTCAATGCTCATTTTCACCAGCAACTGTTGCTGTTGCTGCTGCTGCTGTTGCTGATGCCGTGTGTTATCGCAAAAGTTCAACATGCTTTTTGCATGATGTGCATCATCATAAAAAACGAAAAAAACAAAAAGCAAAATCGCTTTTAATGACTGACCCGTTGTGACACGCAATGTCCAGCACCCACAGAAAATCAACAGCACCGATATGCCACATATAGCAACTTATATATACGTAGAGCAGTGCAGTATAATCATATACAGTAGGAGTCTAACGTAATTACTCAATTCGCAACGCCGACTGCTCATTATTTCTCAGCCCACTTCTGAAGCCCTTTTCTGGGTGCCTTTCACTGAGCCGAAACCGCCCACAGAAACTGGCTTTGAGTACGAAAAATGCAATCAAATCGATCTACAAATTTGTGGGCACGTTTTGTGATGCCTTGCATTGAGTGAAGCTGGATAAGAAGGGTATATTATCTAGTCTGGTGATTTCAATTTGCAAGAAAGCAATCAAATTTGGCAAAGAGCCTAGATTATTCGAGCATAGCTCTCATATTTTAAGATATCACACGACCAAATGTGATATCTAGCTTCTACTAAAGCTTAACACAAATATCAAGTATACGCCTCAACAAATGTTTAATCCTATACCTACTTTAGAGCATAGGCTTCAAGCTGTCAGGTATCTTCTAGTCGTTCACTTCCGTTTAAGTCCTCAACTCTCAGCTCTCTAGGAAGTTATTCCTAAGCATTATTTAACTTCGCCAAAATATTTAAAGCCAATTACTTTTGGCAAAAAAATTATAAATAATTATAATAAATAATTTTAAAAATGCATTAAAAATACAGCAAGAAAAAAAAAAGAAGCAAGATAAATGTTTGCGGAGGCAAAAAAAAAAACGAAAAACTCCTTTCACTTTGTTGAAATCAAACGAAGCGCAGTTGCGGCTACTGCAGCTGTGTGTGTAGAATGTTTGCCACATTGCCACACATATATAAATGTGTGTGTGTATATATATATAGCCTGGCATTTTTCAAAGTTCGACTGACACAGAGACCAACTAAAGCGCAACGAACAAACCGTAGCAAAGTCTGAAAAAAATAAAACGCGACGCGTTGAATGAACTTTTCGCAAAGGCAACAGCCACAGGCAGACACTTTTTTTTTGCTGTGCACTAAAACAAAAGCTGTATAGATGTGTATATGTATATATATATATGTGTATATATAGAATTGAAGTTAACGAAATTCAGTTTAAGGCCGTGTGAAATACTCTACGTAAGCACGCAGTGTGCGAGCTTTGAGTAGCTGAGGGAAAAGCATTTATAAGATTTAGTAGATATTAAAGATGAAGAAGAAGATGAAGAAAAATTGTTATACTATTATTATAGATAATATAACTACAAGGATAGTATCTAGATACTAAGGTGTAAGCCTTGGTCTATAAGCGTTTATAAGATTTAGTAGATATTAAAGATGAAGAAAAAGATGCAGAAAAATTGTTATACTATTATTATAAATCATATAACTGCAAGGAAAGTATCTAGATACTAAGGTGTAAGCCTTAAAGATGCCTAAGAGAGTCAATTAATATATACTAATTATAGCTAATAAAATAACTAATTCATCTGATACTTAAGAATGACAAATCTGCTTTATAAGTTCATAGCTTCAACTGCCTAAAGCAAATTTACAAACTCCAAAGAAACATTCTCTTTTTAGTATAGTCCAAACAATCTCCATTTATTGTCCATATAATATACTCCAAGCATTGTTCATTTATTATACATTCTGGTATTTGCATAGGAAACTCCAAATGAAAATAAGTGTTAAAAAGTCTATGGCAGCAATTTATGCGACAGTCAACGTCATCGTCAACGTCGTTGACGCCGCACGTGGCGTATGCGTAATGTGTTGAGCATCATAAATCAAGCATGAGATGCAAAGTAAAGCAAAGGCAAAGGCAAAGGCAAAAAAAAAAAGAAGAAGAGAAGCAAGCGAACAAAAAAGGAGAAAAAGCAAAAAGCATGCTCGACTATAGCGAACCGGAACACGCTTCGTCGTAATCCAATTTTGTGTTTTGTTGCGCTCTATCTGATGGATGCACTTGAGTACTTCTCGCCGCTGTCTGTATTCAGCTAAGTGGCTTAAGCTCGAGCTCGACGAGAGAACTATAATTGAAATTGAATTTCTATTTTTAATAATATAATATAATAGAAAAACTAAGTGTCTGCCTGTGTGTGTGTGGGGGCAGCAGCTACTGCGCTCCACTGCCTTCAACATATTTCTGTCTTAAGCTGATTAAAATTTATAGCTTAAGAGCGCGCAGCCCACGTACATGTAGATAGATATAAATATAGGTATCTGGGAGTCAGAGAAGTACCAATTAAAAATTTCTCAAGAGCTGACAATAAGCAATTCGTTCAACTAGAAACGAATACAAATAATGAGTGTTTCACCTGGAGAGTGAACGACTAGGAGATACCCTGAAGATGTAGATGAGCTTTAAATGGAGTGGAAGCATGAGAGATAGACTAAAAATGAAGAGCTTGGTAGTTATTTGGATTCTTAAGAGAGACATGTAGCAAATTTGTAAGGTGTATATATTAGAATTGATAGATTGATGCAGGCAGATCGATGGAGAGACAGACAATTGGAAGAAGAAACAGTCTGAAGAATAGAAAGCTGGAAGGACAAACAGTCGAAAGGATCAACAGCATTTTTAGGCTGAGGAAACTTTGTTGATCACCTTCAATTATTTTCTTGAACCCTCGAGGCTCTGTCGTACCTTCTTAAAACTCTTGCAAACATTTCAGCTCAATCTGTCTACCCTACTTACCCACTTTCAATGACTGCCAGGGTATAAAAAGTCGTGGGATGTCGTTTTTTTTTACCAATTTGTTACACTTCAGAGTGCGCAAAAATAAATGCTTCTTTTTTTTACCCTATTTGATATTTTTACCTTCCTTTTCTTTGTCTCAATTGACGGCATTACGTAATCGTCATATTCTTGTTTTTTTGATCTCGAGTGTTTGTTTTGTTATTTATTTCTTCTTTTAATTAATTCAATTTCGATTTTGATTTCGATTTCGATTTCGTTTCGTTTTCAATTTGTTTATGCGCCTTTTATGCTTTGATTCTAATTATATATAAATCTTCTCGGAACGGAAGCAAACATTATAAATAGAGTACATGGAAAACGGTGATTTATGTTGATTGGACAACGATGTTTCCTCCGGCCGCTCATTAGGCAAAAGACATAACTCACAGTCGCAGAGATAGTCAAAGTGCTGCTAAAGGTCACTTAGCTCTGAGTTTGCCTAAACTGTTTGCGATTTCTAGGGAAGAGCTTTTCGAAAGTCGTCGAGCTCGAGCTTTCGGCTCAATCTATTTTGTATTAACAGCTCAAATGTGTGTTAGGTTGGGCTTTTTTTCGTCTCTCGTTTCTCGTTTCTCTTTTCTTTCTGTGTTCGTAATATAATTCGATGCACTTACTTATTGTCGTCACTGTCGGCAGTTCAACGGGGCAAATGAGGCCGGATTACATAATACTCGTTATAGAGTTTTTTTCTTCAGCTTTTTCATTTTGATGGCCATAGCCAATTTTTAATGGCACGTAGCCAGCACAGAGAGTCCGCAGCGCCGCACGTCGAAAGAAAGTGAAATTACGAAAATTCATAGACTTTGCATAGTTACGAAAGGAATCGAGACAGCTGGAAAGCAGCAGCAGCAGCAGGCGGCGGGGGCGGTAGGCGGGTGGCACATTGAGGTTGGGGAGTGTACACAATATTGTCGAAATTATTATGTTAATAAAAAATGAAATGAAAGAAAATCAAAGAAACAAAAGAAACAAAATTAAAAATTTGTAATGCAGTTCAGCGGATTGCGAGATAGGCTAATCGGCAATTCAAACACGTCAAGTAGACATAGTTTGACCCGCAACAAACAAATTGATTATACAAGTGGCATTTGCTGAATGAAAATAGTATATAAAATACTTTATAGTATATAGTATTTAGTATATATATAGTTGTGATTAATAAAAATTAGTACAGAAAGTGTATTTATAAAAGTATTGATAGTGAGTGATTCGCAGTTTTTGTTTCAATTTATATATAAGAAAGCTCAAAACGTTTAAGTGCAGGGTATATGGTAGTTGAACAGTAAGGAATATTTTATTTAGCACTTAGAAAGTAGAGTTTAGGGTATGTAAAACATATTTATAAAAAAATTCATTTATAATTCCCAAGTGGTTCAAGCTAGCCTTTAATGATAAAGAGAGAAACGTGCCTAGAGAGATGTAATAATATAGATATTATAATATCGGGAATTGAGATAAAGAGCAGTGAGAGGGGGAGAGAGAAAGAAAGTTATATAAAGAGAAAAGAAAGGTGTATATAGAGAAAAGGATGACAGAGAATAAGAGAAATCGAGCTTAGGCAAGAGAGAGAGAGAGAAAGAGAGACGTAAATATAGACATAGACAGATATATAAAGACAGATACTAAGGGAGAAAAAGAGCGAAAATGAGTAAAAGAGAAAGATACAGAGAGAGAGAGGACTCTCAACTAGCTTAATCAAACACTTTGTATCAGAGAAAGAGAGAAAGAGCGCACGAAATCACGAATCAGACTTTAAGCTTAGCTTTTTCGTTCACCTACTCGAGCTGAGAACTTTCGAATTTCTACGTACTACCCATTAAAATAGTATTATATATATTAAAGCTCGCTGTTGTTGTTGGGGCCTGTCCCCTCTATCTGTCGTTACGTTAGGCTTTGCACGTGCTGTCAGCTCGACTTGGGCCTTAGTCTAATGAACCTCTGGGCAGTGATTGATGTTGATAAGTGAATCGTACTATATACTATAAGCGATATACTATATGTCTGTATGTATATATGGGTATACTATGTGGTGTGAGTGTGTGTGCAAGTCCATTTATGAACCGTAAAAATTGTTTGTGCCAGCACTTAACGCTGGACTTCATATATTTGAAAGCTGTTGCCGTCTAGCTGCAGCTCTTTCGCACCTGCACGCTGGCCATATGGCTGATGCCGTCTCGCTCACACAATTCGAGTGCAATAAACTCACGTCGCGTCTTGACATTTTGCGCTGACAAGCGAAAGAAAGAAGCAAAATCACAAAAAAAAAAAAATCAAAAGAAAAAATAACGTAAATTAAATAATAAAAAAATTAAATTTAAACAATAAATTTACAAAGATGGCACAAATAAATATATGTATGTATATATAAGTGTGTAAAGTCAAGTCAAGCTCTGTGTTCGCCCTCTCTCTCTCTCTGTGTGAAAGTCACTTAACTCAATCTTGACAAAAATGCATAAATCATATGCAGCCAACACGTGTTGGCAGCGGCAGCGGCAATCCCCAGATTCTCAAGCATTAGTCAGTCAGAAATATATATATCAAGATATAGATATCGCACAAGCAATATAATAATAGCTATAGCAAAATTCATTGGCATATTTATAGCCACACAAACACATATAGCTAGCCCACATGGTGCACACACAGCAATTGCTTGCGTGGGTTGTAATTTTAATGAACCAAAATATGTATAGAGATGTTTCACTATAATATTCGTAGATGTATGTGTCGGTAATTACTAATCAGACGCCTAAAAGGTGAGACAGCTGCTTGTCTGTGTAGCTAATTGAAGCATCTTCTCGTTTATAGACTTGTCACAGCCTTCTGAGCTTGAACTATTTGAGAATTATAAACGATTTTCAATGGAGAGGCAAGGCAAGTGAAGGCTAAGCTTGCATAGAGCTTGGTATAGATTGATTGATATAGAAATATATAGATATATAAATACATCTACAGATATATATTTAACTTTCAGCTCTTGCTCTTCATAAACATTTTACTATTTTATATTTCGGAACTTTAATATCTATTAATTAATAAATATTAAATATTACTTAATTTTTTTGTTTATCTTTTACCTTAACTCCAAATTTAAACACTTATTTTCTTATATATTGCTTCGCAACTTTAATATCTATTAAAGTATTCAACATGTTTTATATCTTTTATATGGAGCTAATATTTAAAACATATTTTCCTATATAATACATATACTATATCCACATAGAACTAATTGAATCTAGAACACGAACACACACGCACACTCAGAGCCATACAACGTTCTTTGATATTGTTGGAACAACTGTTTCTTGACTACATTTATCGAATACAGCTGACAATTTGTCAGTTTTTGTGCCATATAATATTTTCTTTATTGCTTAGCTGGCATCTGTGCCCATTTATTTTTTTTTTTAGAAATATAAACTAGCTTTCAACAACAAAGTTGTTATTATATTGTTTTTTGAGCTGTTATTGAAATGGCATTTCAATATTATTCCGAGTTGTTGGAAGGTAAAGATAATAAAATACTGGGAATATTGTGGAGTTAACTGAAAGTAAAGTCAAAGCTTTTTTAAGCAAGTTCTTAAATATAGATTTAGAGAAATACTGAAAATACAGATAGATGGATAGAAAGAGAGTGAATATGAATGAAAGGGAGAGACTAAGAGATCTTTGATATACCAAAGGTACAACAAAATGCATTTGTAATTCCCAATTAGTTCAAGCAAACATTTACTGAAAGAGGAACAGACAAAGACAGAGATAAATTTAAGTTCTTCGCTCGACTTTCTGTCTAACTATATGCATTTAGATCTGGCGACAACTCGATATACATATGTATGCGCCATGTGGCTTGTATCTTGAGCTGATCTATGCATTTGTAACTTCACTTCTCGCTTCACTTTGCATCCGATTAGAGAAGTGTGTGACACGTGCCTAGCCCGAAGACAATTATTGTGCTGAAACAGCTGTGGAAGGCTTGTGCATTTGTCTATCGGCTGAATATAATTAAGCTATTCTACATATGCCGTAAACTCTTTAGTATTTATTTATTGCTGTTCAGCCTCACTCTCTGTGTTTTTTTTCTAATTCTAAAGTTTAATTGCGTATTGCACGTTTTGGCTTTGATATTATTATTATTTTCCACTATTCTATTCTGTGTTCTGTTTTGTGCGGTTCCCATTGTTTTATGGCGTGACTTGACGAAATATCATGCCGCTTGTAATTACAGCTATAAAATGACAGATGAGTATCTGTAGCTCTTCTGTGTGTATAATGTCAATGATTGATTTCCGAGAGATACAAATACTCAAATGCACAAACACAATGTGCATGTGTTATAGGTAGTTGAATCCTCTTGGAAATCCATTAAAAGCGGCTTTTAAGTGAAGCGCAAAGATACTTTAGAAGGTGAAAGACCTTGTGCTGTTAGAATCTAATAGCTATGGGGTATACTTACTATAAATTTTGTTACAGGCTTGTGTTAGAAAGCTTAAAAAGACCTCTATTGTTGTATCCAGTAATATTCATTCATATAACGCCTACTCTGTCTAATTCAGTTCTCTTTAAACTCTGAACCAATTCTTTTTTTTTTATCTATATCAACTAATGGGTATATTTAGTAGATTCTCCTACAAATTCAATCCGTTTTTAAGGGAGGCTGTTAGATGCATTTTTTTAAAAGTAGGCTCGAAATATATATATCATCTATCCTTGTAACATCTATCCAAACTACCTTGATCCTCCTTCTCTATACTGTATCTTGTATCCTATCCTGTATCTATGATCCTTTTTTTTATCATCTGCCATCTATTATCTTTCTATACCAACGTATCTGTATCTTGTATCCTGTATCATCTATCATCCTTTTTTTATCATCTATCATCAATTATCTCTCTATACCACCATCTCCCCTTCTCTCCTTACTTTCCACACACTCCCTTTTGCTAAATAATCTTCATTTCTTCTAGAATTTTATAGAAGTTGCCTATTCATCAGCCATAAATTGTAGCTTGATTTTCGTAGTACTTCGCCTCAAGGTGTAGACCTCGTTTCACTACGGATTTCTCTCGCTTTTGCTTACCTTTTAATATAGTTTTTTTATTTTTCTCAGTTGAGCCCTATTATTGTTTTTGCGTAGTCGATTGTCATGCGAATTGGCGCCCGCCTCTGTATTGTAATTAAAAATTGATAAATGATGATTTCGTGCCACAAATGTTCTCGGGGGCTGTCGGTGCTATCAATTACTTCCTGGGAGAATTGACTAACTCAGTTGATGCAACAATCTAATTGAACTTGACATATTCGTTTACATCCAAATAAAAAATAAACTACAAATAGACAGACATATATATATAGTAGTTATAGTAGGTATATATGTATATGAAAGTTACATCTGTTGCAGCGCCTTCGCTTTGTAATTATAAACGTGATCGTGATAGTTATTATTGCTGCCAACTAAAAAGTCGCAATCTAATCAGGCAATTGCATAGTCCATGCCAACTACAAATGTTTTACTTTTGTCATTAGCAAATTGTTTTCTTAGCTTCGATTCGGAAAGTTTCTTTTCAACCAGAATCGAACGTGAAACCTCTTTGGCTTTCTGGCGTAAGCAAACAGCTGTCGTCTGTTTGTTGCATTTCATCCAAATAATAATTAGGCATATTTAAATTAATTGTATTGAGTAGGAAATAGAAGAAATATATCAACAATGAAAGCTGTTCAAACAGACGGAGCAAACAAATTGGAAAGAGGAAGAATATTATTGCATAACTTTACCAGGGATGGGGGTGAATCATAAGAATGGTTAGATATGGGCTAGAATATGAAAGAGATGATGAGGGGAAAAGATCGATAGAGAGAGAGAGGGAGAGAGAGAGAGTCAAAGAACGCAAGTTGTTTCTAGCAAGAAGGTAGAAGAGAGATAGAGTAAAGAGAGAAATATACAGAGAAGTAAGACAGAAAGACTGAGAGAGAAAGAAGAAAGGAGAGCGAGCGGGAGGAGTACAAGTACAAAACTAAACTAGAGATTGAATTAAGGACTTTGTGATACAGTGGGAGATAGAGAGAGGAATATAAAGAAAGACAAAGCCTTAACCAATGGAGAATTACAACACGGCAGAGCAATTGAAGAGAAGAATGAGGCTTACATTGCAGAGGGTATTAAAAGGAACCAGAGACAGAGAAAGAGAGTAAGACAGTAGTAGAGTGATAGGGAAAAGAACTTATATATAAATGAGGCAACTTTTGTCATGCATCTGTAATTGTGCTCACTTACACTAAGACACAGCTTTAACCAGTTGAGAATTACAACACAGCCAAAGCAATTAAAGCAAAGAATGAGGCTAACATTGCTTTATGTGCACACGACAACTAAATCTTATCGCATTCTCCATAATACTGCTATTTTATGGCCGGGCCCAGAGCACAATTTCGAATTGCCCCAATCGAATGTTTGTTGTTATTGCTAGTTATTAAGAGATACCAGAAATGCTTCCCGGAATTTGCCTTTTTAACTTATCTTTCATTTTCATTTGCAGGTAAATAACGCTATCCACACACGCACACACCCACCCACTCAGACACCTGTTTGTTGGTAATGTATATAGCTGTATAGCTGGAATATTTATAATAATAATATTTAAAAATATTTGCACAAATGCGTTCACAGTTTGCGCGCCTGTATTTGCATAAAAATCTGTTTGTTGTCTGTCCCATTCGGTGTCTCAGCAAATATCAACATTTTGCCAATGCCAAAATCAAGTGAAACAAGCAAAAGCTTTGATGGAAGTTGCTCAATATGATAGAATTAGATATATATATTGCAATTGCTATGAGTGTTTCTAATGAGATACAAATAAAAAAGGGACGGGCGATAGATCTATCCCAGCTACCTCTCACAGTCTTTCTAAATGCCCATAAATGCGATCGAATGATTATCAAGTCTGACTAATATATAAAAAATATATATATAGTCATAATCCAGATAATTTGCATAGCTGCAATTAGTTAGATTATGATTTTTTTATTTAACAAATTTTTAATTTTTTTTTTTGACTTTCTAATTAATTTTTTTTATAGCAATCAATGCAAATTATTTGGCAGGTTTTTTTCTGCTAGCCATAAATTTTTTGCGTTTTTTTTCATGTGAGCTGCAATTTAATTTTCACACTGTGCTAAATAACAACTAGTATGAGTGTTCTAGCGGGAAGTGCTCGACTGTGAAATGCCCTGCAAGATTTGAATTTGTGAATGTGGCTGGGAGTGGCTAGAGATAGAATAAAAAAACATAAAGGGAACTTATAGAGAAAGTAGTTGAAAGAGCTCTGCAAATGAATATGAAAGACTAAAGAATATGTGCCTATAAGTATGGATGCAAATAGGTTAGGGTATTTCAAGCGTGTGGTATTTTAAAATACCTTCGGTTATATATGAACATACTCTTCGAGGTGTATCTTCTAGTCATTCATACTAATTTGCGGCGCTCTTTCAACTACACCCCCCTTGACTTTTCCTTATCTTTTAGTCGTGCATACTCGTTTATATTTGGAACAATCCATATACCAAATAAGCTGAATCCAGTTTAAAAAGTAGATTTTGACTTGCGCTAGCCATGGGAGTCTGGATAACAAATTTGGTGATTCTAGCGCCAAAAATGTAAGACAAAAATGTTATAATTAAAGCTTATTAACGATTTAAATCAATTTCGATTAAATTAAAAGAGTTATTATATATAGTTTGAAACTAAGTCAACTGCTGTAGCTATAGGAAGTTAAGAAAGATAGACTAGACTACACTTAAATGGATCGACTAGATGGGCTCTTAGATTGATCTTAATAAGGAATAGATTTATTTATTTCGCTCAATAATGTTTCGTGATCGATATTAATCGATTTCATGGGAAATTTATCGATTATTTAAAGTGTAATTAAGATGTGCAAGCTATAGCCGCTTCTAGTGCTTAAATAATTATATTTGCATATATATATTAGCATGACAACGAAATACACATCGATCGATAAACTTAGGCTGAATCTATCTTCTGTAATATCTATCAATACAACCAATATACTCCGCTCATTCATGTGCCCAGAGTATAAAAAGTTTTGATGACATTCTTTGGTGTGTGTGTGTCAATTAGAGTCTCTTTTGTGCGTGTGTGTAGATTATATAACTGCCGCAGTGTCTGTCCCAATTGAGTTTTATTTTTTATTGCTGTTATCTAAATTTAGGCATAAAAATGCAGCGCAACGC
This sequence comes from Drosophila pegasa, assembly GCA_035046225.1. Classification (NCBI taxonomy): domain Eukaryota; kingdom Metazoa; phylum Arthropoda; class Insecta; order Diptera; family Drosophilidae; genus Drosophila; species Drosophila pegasa. The sequence goes on along the minus strand of JAWNOD010000076.1, from coordinate 4,199,587 downwards.
AGAAGCGCAGCTAGTGATAAAAGAGAGAAAAAGAAAAGAAAAAGCGAAAAGCGAAAAAAACGGAACAAGACAGGAAAAAAATAAAGTAATTTAATTATTCAAATTTATTTTTGGTGTCGTCGTGCTATTGTCGTAAATATAGACTCGTGTATGTGTCGCACCTCGCACTGCCTTACAGCTGGCAGCGGGCCCACCTGGGCTCACCTGGTCACGTTTTGCGTAGCGTCGGGTCAAGATTAACTGAAAAACTAATACAAGCAAGCGACGACGTCAAACGAAAGCCAAATCAATAATACAAGACGAACGCATTGACGTGCAGTGCGAGCGAGTGGATACCCTGTAATGGGGCATGACGTGGGCAGGGGTAGGGTTGGGGTCGGGGGCAACTCTCTTATCAAAGTCACCAAAATTCATTTCCGTCACACTTCCAAATTCTCGCTGTGCTCGTCCGGCTGCACTTTCATTTTCGCTGTGTCCGGCAAAGGCCGTTGCGCCACGCCTCGCCGCCCACACGACGGCTAAGGTATGTGAAACTATGCCAAAAAAAACGTAAAAAAAAAACTGAAACCGCAAGTGAATCTCTTGTTGTTGCCGTCGTTGTCTGTGCGGCGTCTTGGCCTGGCTCTAAACAAGGTTTTGACTTGGCTCGAACGGCGCGGCGCAGCGCGTCGCGTACCGCCCCTAGTTGTATAATTGAATTGTAGTCCGGCGCGTATACACGTATTTGAAATGTCGGTCGAACCGGTTTCAATTTGGCACTTGCTGCCCAGCCCGGCATAATAATTAAGCCTCATTTGCATCGTGTGGAAGGCGCGCTAGAATTCGATTCGATTCAATTCAATTCGATTCAATTAAATTCGAATCGATTTGATTCGATTCGATTTTGGTATTGCGATTGGAATTGGAACTCGCGATGGCCAAGCTCTGAGTCGCACTTTCGTTGGCACATAAACAACGCCATCAGCACCAGCAACAACAACAGCAACAATAACAAGGCATAACAACAACAACAACAACAACAACCACAATAGCCACAAATAAATCAAGTAACTAAAATAGCCTCGACCATGTCTAAAGTGAGGTTGGGGGAATGTCTAGAAAATAGCCTTGCGACAGGGTTTTTCTTGTTTCTTTTTGGTATATGTAGGTGTGTGTAAGAATGTTACTACGCTGCCTATTACACTGTAAAAAGTGGGGTACATAGTAAATAGATTGGGTAAAGAAATTGACAGATATGAGTCTTTGTTTACTTCTTCTTCTTTGGTTCTTCTTCATTACTTCTTCTACTTTACTTCTCCTTCCCTTTTTTTTTGCTTCCTTACTTGAAAATGTTTATAGTTTTACGATCAATGTTTCTATATTGCCAAAAACCCAGATTTGACGGGTCTCAGGGTATCCTCTAGTCAGTCACGCCCGACTAGAGCTTTCTTACTTGTTATCTACTTCCTTACTTTTTCATCCTACTTCTTCTACTTCGTTACTTCTTCTTCCTTAGTTCTTATTTGTATATCTTCTTTACTTCTTCTTTACCTCTTCTTCATTGCTTCTTCTATAGTCCTTATTTTTCGCAACTTCTTTAAATCTTCCTAACTTCTTGTTCTTCTTCCTTACTTTTCCGTCTATACTTCTTCGTTAGTTTCATCTTCTCTACTCCTACTTTAAATCTTCTATACTTCTCCTTCTTTACCGTTTTTTTCTCCTTTACTTCATTACCTAATCTTCTTCTTCTCTACTTTTTAATATTTTATAACCCTAAACTCCTCTACTCTAAATTCCAACAACTACCCACACAAAGATTATATGAAATTATATTGAAATGTTAATTACACTGCAATTAAAATGAGTTTCTTACATACTAAATATATCAAAGAACCCAAAAACATCAATTTCAATGTTCATTTAGGCATATTTAATAGCTTCTCTGAATGCAAAGCCTTAATTAGCCAATTTAATGCTATTACACCGCGAGACAGAGCTATATATTTCAATAGCAAAGCAAAGAGTGCCAAAGGCTGCGATACGCATGAATGTTTCTTTATTAGCGATATTTAGCTGGAATTGGTATTGCTTAAATGTAGCTACACTGAAAGAAAAAGCCAATTAAATATTGCCAAATATGAAAATGCATTCGATAAAGCTTTATAAAGTAGTAAAAATGATATATAAAGTGAGTAAAGAGAGTTGAAATCAATATAAAAAGCAGAAAAGCTCAAGCTCTGCTATTCCTTGACTGTGCACGGGTTCGAACTCGTGCTTTCAATAGACATAATATGAAAATGCATTCAGACATTTCTATATAAAGTAGTAAAAATTATATATACAGTAAATCGAGAATTGAAATCAATATAACTAGCTGAAAAGCTCGAATTCTCCTATTCCTTGAGTGTGCGCGAGTTCAAACTCATGCCTTTAATAAGCATAATATAAAAATGCATCCAGAAATAGCTATATAAAGAAGTAAAAATTTTATATAAAGTAAATCGAGAGTTGAAATCAACATAAAAAGCTGAAAATCTCGAGCTCTGCTATTCCTTGAGTTTGCATGAGTTCGAACTCATGCAGAAATAGCTATATAAAGTAGGAAAAATTATATATAATCTAAATCTAAAGTTGAAATCAATATAAAAAGCTGAAAAGCTCGAGCTCTGATATTCCTTGAGTCTGCACGAGTTCGAACTCATGCTTTTAATAAGCATAATAACATTTCTCAACTATCAGTTACATGGATCTATATATAGCTATATCATTAGACTCGTATTTCATATGCGCTTTAACTGCTTGGGAATTGTAAAAACGCGCTCTCAAGGCTCCGCTTAATGGATTTGTGTTTATCGCATAAATTATATATAACATATAATTAATCAGTGGCGCTGTCTGGCATTAACTAAATTTTTCTGGAATTTCAATGCAAGTCAGGCAATTGCAAGATACAGCGAGAGATAGCGGGAGAGATAGCGAGAGAGAGATAGAGAGGGAAAGAGATGGAGAGGGAGAGTGAGATGGAGAGCAATCAAAAACAATGCTAAAACTTATTAGGTCAGGGTCACACTGAATGCCTTGTGACTGACTGCCACACTGAAGCGAATGCGCGAGTCTTTTGCCAAAGACAACGCCATCAACAAGTGGCTATGGATACAGCTAGAGATACAGATACAGATACAGATACATAGTTTACAGATACATGCAATAAATGGCATTAATAATAGAGCCAAGGCAGAGCAGCGACGTCGGCTAGAGGCGGCGGCAGAAGCGGAGACACGCAAAAGTTGCGGCTGTTTGTAATGCAGTGCAGCCAAAAGTATCTATGTGTGCGAGTGCATGTGCGTGTGTGTGTGTGTGTGTGTATCTGCAAGATACATTAGCGCGCTGTGGCTGAAATTAAAGTTTTGTGCAGTGCTTACTTGTGCAAAGGGGCAGACCATCCATCATAAAGGCTGAAAAACAAAAAAAAAAACAAGTAAGAAAACTCTAGTCGGGCGTGACCGACTAGGGGATACCCTGAGCCCCGTCGAATCTGTGTTTTTCATCGAATTTGGGGGCATTTGGGGCCGGTATCCAAAATATAACAAAATTCAAAATTCCATAAAATACATATAAAGCTAAATAGAAAATTTGGTGTCTCTAGCTTAAAAGATGGGCGAGATATAATTTTTTCGATTTTGTTTTTAATCGATAACAATTAATTGGGGAAAGTTATCGATTTTTTAAAACAAACTCGATCTGTGCGTGCTATACACGGACCTACAAAAAATTTCAAGTCTCTAGCTCTTATGGCGGCTGAAATCGGCGCGTTCAAACATACGGACAGACGGACGGACATGGACCAATCGATTTCTCTTGTCGTCCTGATCAAGAATATATATACTTTATGGGGTATGCCACGCCTCTTTCTGCCTGTTACATACATCCAACAAAAACATTATACCCTGATTTCCCATTTTCAATGGGCTCAGGGTATAAAAACACAAACATTTTGGAATTGCGTTACTTGTTGAGTATCTGTGTGTGTGTGTGTGTGTATTTTTGGGTGTGTGTGTATAGAGTCTTTGTTGTTGTTGATTTGAGCCGCTGATTAACATTGAACCACGGGCCAGCAGCCAGCAGCAGCAGCAGCATTCACAATAAATGCCGATCATTGCGTTCTCCATCGAAATGCCAAAGTAACGGTACATGCATACACACACACACACACATAACACTCTATCTGTGGCTGTGTGTATATAAAGCTCGCTGTTTACGATTATGCCTGCGAAATTGAAAGGCCAACACAATTTAAATGACAACAACAAATATCAAGTAAAATAAAATACAAAAACAATGCAATTAAAAAAATTATGAACAATGAATTAAAATTAAAAAAAAAAAAATATTGTATATAAAAAGAGCAAAAATATATGGCAATTATTGTTAAACTGTTTAATTATAAATGTATTTATTTGACTACATTTTTTTTTCTTCTTCTTCTTGTTAATCTATTTTCGGCTAGCGCGAGCTTTGGCATTACATAACTGTTACTCATTTTTGTTGTTGTTGGTCTGCGCTGAGCTGCGATCAGCGCTTGAATTAGAATTCAAAGCTTTGTTGTTGTTGTTGTTGCTGCATTTGCTGCTTATCTTTGCTGCATTGTGTGTTGAGCTTTGGGCTATGCGTGTGCCTCTCTCTGTGTGTGTGTGTGTGTGTGTGTGTGTGTGTGTGTGTGTGTGTTCATATTTCCTTTCTAAGCGGCGCGCACGCTTATCAGCTTTTGTCCATTTGTCGGGCCTCATTGCGGTTGATTTGTTTTTCGACTGTTAATGGCGCGTAAGTGGGCGAGAGCGGGACAGGCAGCGGTCTAGCGGGTAATTAGTAAAAAATAGCAATCTAAAAATAAACTGGACACAGCAAAAGCAAAAGCAAACGCCAAAAGCCAAAAGAAACAAAACATGGCAAAAGAAGTATTTAAACAATTTGCGTTGCGGGCAACCAACGACAACGGCAACAGTAAAAAAAAAAAAAAAACAAAAAACAACAACGAAAACGAAAACTTGTTTGCACAAACACAAAAGCTTTTTGCTTTTTTTTGCGTTTGCCTTTGCATGGAAATTAAATAAATGTACAAAATAATGAAATCGAAAACGCGCAAGCAGCAAAAATGCAGCACAAATATGGTAGAAAAAAAAGCAGCACACACAGACGCACACACACAAGCAAAGTGCATGATCGCGCTATCAGCTGAGCGCTCGAGTGAGTGAGTGAGCGCGCAAGAGAGAGGCGCTCAAGTGAGCGGCCTAGTGAGCGAGTGAGTGAGTCGCACTGCAGCGGGCAGCGACCGACTAACCGAGCGACCGTCAGAATCTACCTGCAGCACGCTATGTTGCTGCTTGCCCTTCTCAAAAAAGACAAGAAGCAGAAAAAAACTAAAACAAGCGCACGCACAAAACTCACTCAAAGCCTGTGCGCCGCAGTCGACGCTGGCAGCAGCAGCAACACGTCAGCGACAGCGCCTGCTCTCTCAACCACCACTTGCGCTCGACGAAACTCACTCAAACGGCGTCGTGACGTCAGCTGCTGGCAGAAAAAGCTTTTTATTTGGGTTTGCTGTGCGCGCCGCTCGCCGCCGCTCACTCGCGAATATTCTAATAAGTATTTCAATTCATTTCGTTTTCAAACGCGCAACGCAACGCAACGCAAACGCTTGGCAGCAACCGGAGCTCGCGGCGCATTAGCTTCAAAATTTTTGAACAAAAATTATCATAACAGTTGTTGTGGCGTTCACTTAATATTATAAGCATAAATCAATGTGTGTGCCAGTGGTGCGTGATATTTAAAGTGAAAAGTGCATAGATAATACATAAAAATTGCAACAATTTAATTGAATAATTATTGATAGAAAAAAATAGAAAAAGAAAAGCAAAGAAATAAAAACACGCAGCTACTACGAAAAAAAGAGAAGAAAACGTAAATCAAAGCAAATCGTACGCGGGTGCGTCGTCTTCGCTTGTTTTTTTTTTTTTTTTGAAAAAAAAAAAAAAAACGGTAATTGCTGCTTGCTATTGTACCCATCCCCCACCTCATTGCTCGTTCACTCTGTCTTTGCAATACTTTTGCTGCTGCTTCTACACGGAATCCATATTTGTTTTTGCGTTTTGGACATTACCACGCACACACACACACACACACAGAGACACACGCATAGGCACAGCTGCTAAGTTACACTTGTTTGAGCTGACTTTCTGCTCGCGCTGCTGCTGCTGTTGTTGTTGTTTTTTCTCTTTTTTGCTGCGACTGCGACTGCGACTCTGCGGCTGCTGCTGTAGCTGTAGAAAGAAGAAAAAAAAGACAACGGTTTTCACTTTTATTTGAGACCAGTCGTAAGTCTGTCTAGGCCAGCAGGCACGCCATAGACCGATACACCTGTTTGCGTGTCTCTCTCTCTCTCTCTCTCGCTCCTTCTATGTGTGTGTGTGTGTGTGTGTTTGTCGCTATGCAATCCAATTGCAGCCAAAACAACATAATCATCATCATCGTGTTGAGACATAATGAAGTTTAACCATTCATAATAATAATGAGCAGCAAAATGAAGAGAGAAAAAAATGCCAAGAAGAAATTGGTGAAAATTGCAGCGCACATTTATTACACACACACACATGCATGCACATATATGAAATAAAGGTTCAGCGTATATATTGTGAAATTCACAAAAAAAAGTTGTGGTAAATGCCAAATAGCAAAAATAGTTTTTTTCTTGCCTTTTATCACAGCTAATTAAAAACAAAAATATTTTTATAGACACAGCTCTTATCTGGCAGGCAAAAAAATATAAATAAAAGAAAAAATTGTGCCAGAAAACAAAAAAAAAAATTTAATTAAATTGCATAAAATGTTTTACAGCAAAAAAAAAAAAGAGAAGAGTGAAAAAAGTGTTAATTTAAATTTATTATACTCTATATAGTAAAAGAAAGTAAAACTCAGGCAAGAAGTTACGAAAGAAATTTGAAATGGAAAAGTGTAAAAAAAACGAAATAAAATGAAATGAAATGAAATAATTTGTGTGTTTGTGTCTCATGAAAATGCAATAAACAATTAAAAAATTAACAATTAAATATAGTAAATTGTATGCCAGACAGCAATTAATAAATAAATAATTGGCTGAAAAGAGAAGGGAAAGAGAGAGGGGAGAGCGGGAGAGAGAGAGAGCAGATGAACACAAATCAAATGAATATATACTATATATACCAGATATATATATTTGAGTAAATTGAGAAACCTTGAAGCACATAGAAATAATATCACGCCGAACTTAATGTTTATGCGTCTCGCTCCATTATCATGTTAAGCGAATCAAAGAACTCGAAAAGTGTGCTAAAGACGAACCTAATTAGGTATTTAATAAACGTACTCGCTGTGCCCCTCTGCAGTCATAAAAAAAAACACACACACAATTTCGAAACGTTTCACACAGCTACAACAAAATTCTTAGATTATGCGATCTAAGCTAATTAGTGAATCTGTTGAATTAAACATGCGATGCGTCATCTAATCTGCTATTGCCATTGCTGCTATTTGCCCTTTCGCTTTTAGCTGCAGTCAACTAAATTCATATACATATATATTATATATATATGAGTGCAATAGATAAAACTAAGTTTACGATCAACCGCATTAGCTGGAATGTTGCGGATAAATCTCTTTAACAGCTCCAAGTTGATAAGCAGAACGGAAGTAATAAAAACAAAGCGCTGGGCATCATGATAAAGTAGAAAGCGGAGGAAATGATAAAAGCAGAAGAAGAAGTTGAAGACAATACAAAACAAGGTCAACTTGTTGTAAATTGTCTGATAAGGGCCCTAAGTGAAAACATGTAACAAACGTTGGAGTCGTGCGGAAACGACTGCATAATACACGTTCGCGCTGCAAAGGCAATCAACAATTTAAATTGAAGGCAATGGAACTAAATATAGTAAAAGATATAGAAATTGTCCCGTCTGTAAAGTCAATGGAACTGGATATATAATTTGATATATGCAGAATACTATAAAAGTCCTTGTCGGCCTATGCAGATGGGAGTAGGTAGGTAGTTTCTGGATTGATATCTAGAGTAGCCCAATCTATATAGGAAAACTGGTGGGAACTGTCAAGTCTGTGAAGGCAATAGAGCTTGAAATAATATTGGATATATGTATATAGTATTGGATATATATATAAAATATCGCAAAATAATATATAGTGACTTTTAGAGTTTCTAGTAGACGTGGTGATATTTTGTCTTGATCGATCTGTAGAGTATCTCAACGGTAAATCACGTTTTAGACATTTTATAAAACAGTCTTAGACACACCCTAATGGGCTTGGATATATCTACTATAATATTTTTTATGGGATTTTCTGCACGACTATAAATATTCGTAGTTCCAAGTTCTCTTTTTTATGGGATTTTCTGCACGACTATAAATATTCGTAGTTCCAAGTTCTCTTTGCGCGTAGTTATATCTAATTGATATTTATTTATTTACTACTCGGGAATATATATAGACATTTCCCATTCTCTAGCTTAAATAGCGTCATAAAGTATATCGATTAGATATTACAATAAAGTCAATCTGGATTTGCCTTGCAATAATTGGCCTGAGGACAATGACGAATATTTCTATCAAATTGCAAGTGTCTAGCTTCAATAGGTCCTTAAGTAGTACCGTTTAGGTATTCTTAGATAAGGAAAGCATGTTACTAGATGAAATATATAGACATTGTATATATATATTATCTATATATATATAAATATATTTATATAGATATAGATATAATATATAGATATCGTATATTACTAGACATATTAGAGAGATATAGTATATTACTAGACATATTATGGAGATATACTATATTACTAGATATAGACTTTATGTTACTAGATATGATATGTCCTGGTCTCTAGCTAAAATAGTGACGAAATAGCTTGCTTATAAATAGACAGTGTTATAGAAGCGACTTGTACTAAACCAATATGCTCTATTCGTTTGCTGAACGGGCATAGCGATAGCAGATAGAAAGCAGTACGAAATAAATGAAATGATAAAACAAATGACAATAAGTTTTTTTTTTAATCAATGTTAGATTCGCACGTGTAAGCGCGTTAGTTGTAGATATAAATGATATAGATATAAATGTGTGTATAATATATATATATATATATATATATATATATATATATATATATGTGTTTGTATATATATATATATTTATATAGTGTGTGAATCATTCGCACGCAAGAATCTATTTGAATTGGTTTATGGATGTTGGCATATTTGCACGCAGCTAAACGCACAGCATATCAGATACACACACACACCCATAGATACACACACACACACATAGGCGTATACACCCACAGCTACACACACTCAGGCACATGGACAGCCTTTCGTATGCTCGACCAGCAGCGAGTTATGCTAGAATTTTTAATATATATTTTTTTTGTGTGTTTTTTTGATAAAATAGGCACGCAAATGCAAATAAAAAGAAAGAAAAAGGCAAAAGGCCGAACAGAAAGAAACGAAAAGGCAGATAGAAACGAAAAACGATATAGATAGAGCGAGAGATATAGAGTAGGGCGACAGACCCAGACCCAGACCCATATGCCGATAGAGAAAGGCGTCGGGGCGGGCATCGATAACAATGCGGAAATTTGAGAAATAAAAAGGAAAAAGAGAAAGATTTTCAAAGGCATAGCAAAAACGTATGTGGCCCAGAGCAGAGACAAACGCTAAACGCCGAGGCTGTCGCACAATAATAATAAACAAATAAATTAACCAAAAAATAAATAAAAAAAGAGAGAAGCGAAATAAACAACAAATTAAATGTGTGTGGGAATATAAATTAAGCGAATGTGTATGAGTGTGTGTGGGTGGGTTAGCAGATCAGCAGGTAAAAGGCCTGCCACACACACACAAACACATCGCCCATCGCTCAAATTGAGCGAATTTAAAGCAAATTAATTAATTAAGAGAAAAAAAAAATAAAGCTTCCAATTGGGGGCCATAAAAAATATTCTGGCATTGGCGCAATAAAAGCACAAACGAAATAAATATGAGCTGTTTTTCTTAACGAGAATTCATGAATTAGAAGTGGAATTAGATGTAAAGATAAGGCAGCTTGAAAAGTGATTTAGAGCAGCTCTTGAGCTCTTGTGAGCGGCATGAGAACCTAAACGAATTTGGTCTAGAAAAAGCCGCAAATATTAAGCTAATCATTGGAAGTGATCTAAAGCGTTGCTCCAAGTGCTGAGTGTGTGGGAAAGGTGAGCTAGAAAATGATATATGCACAAGGTATTGGGTTTTGAAAGTAAGGTATTAATATGATATTTAGAAATAGCTAAAGTAGCTGTGAAGTCACACTTTAAAGGGAGTTATGAGCTTAAAAGAGAGTCGAAATGATGAGCAATAATTCTTAAAGTAACTTTGAAAGTTTTTGCAAGCTTTTAAGGGAGCTTTTAAGTGCGATTTGTTGAGGATTTATAGTACGACAAAGAAAATTACAGATTAAATCGAATGGATACTTATCGATGTACTTCGGTGAACTATTTCAAAGAGCTTTTGAGAGCTGATAAAGGCTTAAAAGCTAATTTTACATCTAATCGATATATAATCTATTTATCAAAACATGTAAAAGCTTTTAGGGAGATTCCAGTAAAAGCTTTTTGTAAAAACAATAGAGAAGTTCGCTGAAGTAAGCGGAGAAAAGGGTTGGCTTACAGCTTTGAAATGCTAAAAAGTCAAAGCTTTCAAGACAGTTATATTTGAAGCATGAGTTATGGCAGATGAAATCGATCCTAGATTGTTATTGATAAATGCCAAAAAGTGACATTGCGTGTAAAATCTGCCTTAAGAGCTTTTTTTCAATAGCTTTGAAAGCATATGCACACTTTTAATAAACTTAAAATAACAGCAGCTTAGCAAGCTCATGAAAGCTCTAAGCAAAAGCTCTGCTCGCTACCAATTCACACTGATTTCATTTGTCTTTTCCTTAATCATATCTAAGTCAATTTGTCTCTAATCAAATAATAACTAATAAAAACCTCTTTTTCTTCTGCTTCTTCCACTTTTTAGTGCGGGACACTAGACGGAGCCGCCGAACCACTATTTCATCAGCAGCGCAACAACAGAATGGACGTCTATCAGATTGACGATGGTTTCCACTCGGATGGGGGCACCGAGACGCCGCCTCCGTCGCCCAGTTCGGGCTCGTCGATAGCCTCGACGTCGGACCACGGCTCGCTGGAGAGCGTCGACACGGGCGGAACACAGAGGCTGGCGGTGCTGTCGTTCGAGCAGGTGCGCAAGCTGCACACCGTCATGGACGAGAAGGTGGCCATACATGGACGCGGCAATTTTCCGACGCTGGAGGTGACGCTGAAGGATTTGGTGAACTCGGTGCGCCGCAAGCTGGAGGCGGACGTGAATAGCGGCGGTGCCGGCGTCCTGGTCAAGGACATTCGCCTGAACGGCGGCGCAGCTAGTCATGTGCTGGCCAGCGAGGATCAGCCATACAACGATCTAGACCTGATCTTTGCCATCGAGCTGAGCTCACCGCGTGTCTTCGATCGCGTTAAGACCGCCGTGCTGAACACTCTGCTCGACCTGATGCCCGAGGGCGTCTGCAAGCGCCGCATCTACACGTGCAGCCTGAAGGAGGCCTACGTCGGCAAGATGGTGAAGGTGAACAACAACAACGACGGCGACCGCTGGTCCCTCATCTCGCTGGGCAACTCGCCGGGCCACAAGAACGTCGAGCTGAAGTTCGTCGACACGATGCGGCGCCAGTTCGAGTTCTCCGTGGACTCATTCCAGATCGTCCTGGACTCGCTCCTCCTGTTCTACGACTGCGCCGCGCTGCCCATCTCGGAGAACTTCTACCCGACAGTGGTGGGCGAGTCGGTGTACGGCGACTTCCAGGAGGCGCTCTACCACTTGCAAAAGAAACTGATCTCAACGCGACAGCCGGAGGAGATACGCGGCGGCGGCCTGCTCAAGTACTGCAACCTGCTGGTGCGCAACTACACGGCCGTCGACTCGCAGCTGATCAAGACGCTGGAGCGGTACATGTGCTCGCGCTTCTTCATCGACTTCCCCGACATCAACACGCAGACGACGAAGCTGGAGGCGTACTTGCGCAACCACTTCTGGGGCATCGAGGAGGAGCCGCTCCAGTATGAGTACCTAATGTATTTATATAACGTCGTCGAGATGTCCACGGTCTGCCTGATGGGGCACGAGCGTCGCCAGACCCTCTCGCTCATCCTCTCGCTGGCCAACCAGGTGAAGCAGCAGCAGGAGCATCAGTATCACCAGCAGCAGCAGCAGCAGCAGCAGCACCAACAGCAGCAGCACCAGCAGCAGCACCATCACCAGCAACAGCAGCAACATCATCACCAGCAACAGCAACACCATCACCAACACCAACACCATCATCATCAGCAACAGCAGCAACAGCAGCAGCAACATGTTGCCTACCTGCAGCAGCAGCAGCAGCAGCAGGTGCAACAGCAGCAACAACAGTCGCTGGAGTCGCAGCAGACACAGGCGACGCCGGTGCTGGCTCTGGTCTCGGCAGCGCCGTCGCAGCAGGCGCCACAGACGCAAACGATCTACGTGCAGCAGGCGGCGCCGACCAGTGCCGCCTTGTGCTGCAGCAATACGACGGCCGCAGGAGCAGCTGCAGCAGCAGTGGCATCCGTGGCAACGGTCGAGGCGCCCGTGACAGCCGCGACGGCGGCGGCAGCAACAGTTGCCGATGCCCAGCAGCAGCAGCAGCAGCAGGCGCAGACGATTCAGATACAGGCGGGGCCGCCGGGCTTGATCTATGCCAATGGCGTTTTCTATGCACCTGTGATACCCAGCACCATTTGCACATGCAATTCGACCTGGTTGAGCACGTGATTGGAACAGCAGCAGCAGCAGCAGCAACTCGAACCACAACAGCAGCAACAGCAACAACAGCAACACTTTAACAGCAACAGCAGCAACAACTACAGCGGAGCAGAGCAGGAGGGCAGCTTGGTGCTAATGCAGCAGCAGATCAACAGTATGCCAGTCTACAAGCTGCAGCAGCAACAGTTGAACAAGAAGCAGAGAAAGAAGCAGAAGCAGCAGCAGCAACAGCAGAGGAAGGAACAGCAGCAGCAGCAGCAACAGTTGGTGCTGGACACATACAGCGGACAATTCGCATATTTCTATCCGCACGATGGTTCGGCGCCCAGTTTGCTGCTGCTCGGCGAGGATACATATTTGAATGTGACCACAGCGCAGCAGCAGCAGCAATATATCTAAAGGCAGTAGCAGTTGACAGAGATATATATCTATATATATATATGGATCGGTATACATATATATATATATTCACATAAGAATTGTATTTAGATTTTGGCAGATTCGTTTATGGACTTACTCCGTCTAGCAGGCGAGGTTGTTGGTTGCTGTAAATATGTTGAGCTTGATGTTAATTGATGTAGCCACACCCACACACACACACACACACACCAACACACACTCCCACACACATCCACAAATTTGACTGAAGAGCCGCTGTTAAGGACGTTCGCTGGTTCAACGGGCAGCCAAAAAAAAAAAGAAAGAAAACTATGCTTAAAAATCAGGACATGCCAACAACAACACACACACACACCAACACCAACACACACTCACACCTAGTTATATTGAACCACAAAAAAATAGCCATTTTTTTTCTTTTCAAAACAAATTTTTTTTGTCTTTAAGCGTCGCTCAAAAAAATTTCCTTGTATCGAAACAACAAAAAAAAACCAAACAAACAAAAACAAAAAGAAAATCAAAACGAAATCCAGCTCATCGCAGAACTCCACTTGTATACGATAACAACAAAAAGAAAACAGCAAGAAACAAATTATAAAATTTCTTACAACTTTTGCTAATTTCAGAGAAAAAAATTTTCCAAAAAAAAAAACAAACAAAAACAAAACATTTTACACACTTTCTGCTCGCAAAACACGTTTAAGATATTTTGATTTTGTAATAAATAAAAAAAAAGTTAAAATTGCGACGCAACACACTAAAAAAAAAAGCAAAAAAAAAACTAAAATTTATTAACTTTTTTTTATTATTAACTTTTTGATTTTTACAGCTCAATGAACCAAGCAAAACTATCCATCTATAACTATATCACCTATATGCATACATATATATTATTTTATAATCCTTTTTTGAATTTCTTCGATTATATATATAGAGATATATATAAGCGAAATTCCAAGCAAATTATCTATATATGTATATGAAACATAAATACGATATATACTACATATAGTGAAAAATCATAAGAAAATACTAAAAAAAATTACTAAACCATATAACTTACAAAAGGCAGATATGATGACATGTATATATATACAGATATATATATACATACATATATACAAATGTAATTCTTAGTCCAATTTTTAGCTGTCGAAATTGACATGAAAGTAATAATAATATTCATAATAGATCGATCGATATGCATTGTATTTATATATTGTATATGATTTAACATTAATGTTAACTCTCTAACTGTAACTGTAAAACTTAACTTGTAAATGTTTTCGTTCTTGGTATAGATATATACTCCATATATATATATGATATATGATATATATATATAGCAAAAAGCAGTTAAATGAAACGCGTAACGAAATGTATCTCAGCTCAATGTGGGGAAAAGGGGGTAACAACAACAACAACAGCAACAACTGTAACTGGAAAATGGAAAATATATATATGGAAAATACTGAAAATATCTAAGGATAGCCATTATTTTATACAAGCAGCTTGCAAATGAAATCACACAAAAAGTCTAAAGAAAATCTCTCTCAAAAAAAAAATACAACAAATTTTTTACTTAACAAATTTTTTAAACCGAATGAAGAATGTGAGAAAAGATTGAAGAAAACTTTGCTACAATATTTTCAGTGTTTTTTTTTTAAATACATATATATAACTGTATAACTGTAAAACTGTAGTAGTAGTAACTAAGTGTAAAACTAATTATGTATATCTAGTTAACAGCAGCAGCAGAAAGCAGATTGTTTGATTGATTGTGATTGAGTGAATGTTTCTTTCGTTCTGTCTATGTTTAGAAATTGCTTTCGGCTTTTGTTCGTCTAAGAGAAATAACTAAGGAAAACTGCTGGGTGATAATTTATGAATGATTCAACTGATATATGTGTAAAGCATATTAAATATTATATATACGATTTAAACATAATATATAGATATATTGTGAAAGACAACAAAGAAGCAAAAAGAAACGGTAGAAATTGTCTATGCTATGTTTCCTCTGTAATGCTTAACAGTGCTGTTAGCTGTTAACTGTTAACTAACACAATGTAAACCGTAAACTGTAAGCAGTTGTTGCTGTTAACTTGGCTGTTAGACGTGAAACTGTTAAGTTTGCTGTTAACAGTGCTCCTTATTGTTAGGTTTGCTGTTAACAGTACTCCTAACTGTTAAGTTCGCTGTTAACAGTGCTCTTAACAGTTTCACTGTTAACTATGCTGTTTGCTAATTGTCAACTGTTAATGCTGCTGTTACTGTTAACGCTGCTGTTACAGCTAACGCTCAGACTGTTAACGCTGCTGTTAACTGTCGCGCTGTTAACTTTACTTAATTTTGCCTTTAACACATTTTTCTTTCAATTATTAATTAATTTTGTAACTTTTAGTTAAGATTCGTTTCTTTTTGAACCTTTTTTGTAATTTGTATTAAAATAATATTTAGTTCTAAGCTTAATTTGTGCAAACTGATCGATGTGTATATGTATATGAGTGTATGTGTGCATGTGTCTGTGTGTGCGTGCGTGCGTGCGTGAATGTATGTGTGAATGGAAAGGAAAAACTGAAAAATCACAAAATGCAAAATTTGAGCAACAAAACTTTGAAACTCTGCTCACAGCCTGGCTGCATGACTTATATATAAACATATATACAGATATACATATACACAGACATATATAAATATATATATATATATATATATATATATATATATATATATATATATATATATATATATATATATATATATAAGAAAGCGAAAGAGAAGAGAGCGAATGCTTGAAAGCTGATGAAAATCGCATTGAAGTCGATGATGATGATAAATAGAGCGAATAGTCTGTAAGTGTGTAGAGAATATACAACAAACAACAACAAAAAATACAAGAAGAAAACAATTTAAAAAAATATATATATATTATTAAAGATGTAATTTTAAATTTATACAAATCAAATGTAAATTAGAAAGAGGAAAATGCAAAAAAAAAAGCAAATCAAAATGAAATCAAATCAAATCAAATCAATCAACAATCTTATTGAGATTTGTATATAATATTATGCTATAATCTACTATATATATATATATATATGTATATCTAATACACACACACACAGAGACACTACACACACACACACACACAGCTACACACATCTACAACCATATATATATATATACTATATAAATATTACTTACATATTACAAAGCATATATATTTATATATATATATGTACATATTATATAAATAATCTTAATTATATATATTATTATTATTATTATTATGTATGTATCTACAACAACAACAACAACAACAATTTACCATATACATATTACTTCTGTGCGCTTCTTGCGATCGTAAGGAATTTCAATAAAAAAACAAGAAAAATACCTAAAAAGTATAAAACCAACGAAAAATACAAAAAAATAAAAATATAATTTACAAATTGCATTTATTTATTCCACAAATGACAGGCGATGTCTCTATCTATCTCCCTCCCCCTCTCCCTCTCCCTCTCCTCTTCGCTCCTTGCTGGCCATTGGCTATTTATCATTGATTACGACGTTTCATGCTTTGTGCTTCCTCCTTTCCAATTGGATATTTACTGATTATGACAGTTGCAGCTAACGGTATACCGAGTGCAGCTGCATCTTCAACTGCAGCTGGGAACTCACTTTCGCCTGTTGGCTTGTTTATTGTATAATGTCATGTTTGGACACAGCCAACAACAGCAACAACAACAACAACTCGGGTGACAACTAATGTCCGTATCAATGGCCTTTGCTCTTGGTGACTTGGACCAGGCTGTGTTGATAAAACTGCAAACTTAAAACTTGCCAAATATAAAAATTCAGCTAAAATTAAACAAATAAACCAAAAGCTTCTTTTTAAAATTCAAATATCTGCGCGCCAAGAAAACTACCTTTATATACTAACACAATCTAGTAAAAACCTACATATTTTTAGGCAATTTACAAACACACAAATATGGTCACACTTGTTACTAGAGCTTTTGCAGCGCGCGCACACATGTCAGTCAGCTTTTTGTCACTCAGCTCTGCCAGTATTTCTTTTTTTTTTGCCCGCGCCATGGCCAGCCGAATTTGTCGATTTTTAGCGCCAAATGGCTGTGGCTGGCAAAAGCCTCAACTCGAGCTTTCAGTGTCGAACGTGGATTCGTGACGAGCGGTGGGTAGCAACGACGTGTTTGCGCCAGTTTAATTTGCAACACACACACATACACACAAAACACTATAAAACACACTCACATAAACACCAAAAATAAAAAAAAGTGCACAAAGTGAAGTTGAAGCAATAAAGCAACATAAAGTGCGCGTAAGCAACTAGGCATCAAGTGCTGTGAAGTGCGTAAATTGTGAAACGAGTTGTATTCATTGAGAAAAGTGCGTAAAAATTCAACTAAAGCATTCAGGTTTTCATTTCAATACATACGTACATACATATACACACACGTACACACGTACACATGTAAGCATGCATGCATATATACATATACGCTCGTAGAGTTACCTGCTACAACACACACACACACACACGCAGAACTGACTGCCGCATTTTTTCTGCTTTACTTATACCCCTCTCCCCTTGCCTATACGCCAGCGTACGTGCGCTTGTGTGTGCGTGTGTGTGTGTGAAAGCATTTTTAATGGCTTTGGCTTTTCTTTTGGGTGTTTTCATTTTGTAAAACTCGCCAAAGCCGTTTAAGTGTGTGTGCGTGTGCAGTTAAGTGTATAGATCTTGACTAATATAGCAGTTAGTTTTTGGCTGTTATACAATAGAATTGTATTATTGAGCACAGGCCAAACACACACACACACTCGCATAACTATATACAATATAAAAGAATAATACACACACAAACACAGACACACACACACACCTACACGTAACCTTCACAGCTTGTGCAATGGCTTTGCTAACAAAACTCTGCAGCGGCAGGAGAAGCAGCCGCCGTCGCCGCCGCCGCCGCCTGAAACAAAGCATAAGAAAGAGAGAGCAAAACAACAAACTAACTGTTAGTTGACGCCATTCAAAAGCTAATTAATATTGCTAGAGCTCTGAGCGCTGCTTAGAACTGAGCAAAATTTTGCCGTTTTTTTTTTTGTTTTCTGTTTTTGTTGTTGTTGTTGTTCTTCAAGTTTTTTTTCTATTCCAGGTGCAGCTCAATGCATTAACAATTCATGTGCATGTGCATAATTAAAAGAGTTGCGACTTGAAAAATACAAAAGGCAACATACATAGATAACGGTACAGATATATACTCTCGTGTGTGTGTGTGTATATATCCATGGCTGTGTGTGCAGAATGCCAAGTTAAATGGCAAAACCAAGGCCTAGCTTTATATTCTATTAGCCCAGGTGCATGATAGCCCACCAGCATGCCCTACATATGAACTATATCTATATATATGTATGTATATATATGTGTATGTGTTTGTGCGCCGCCCACAACTGATTAATTGTCAGCGTTGGCTGGCTGGCCGGACGGACGGACTCCCCCATCCTCCACAACTCCCTGCTGCTATCCAATTATTTACAATTTCCTTGCCAATGCCATTGGACTAATGCACACATGTACTTTGTACACTCTGTTTATTCAATAACATATTTGCCCAGTGCACCCTGTCGCTGTCGCTGCAGCTGCCATTCCCCGCTTGAGTGCGCTTTTGCAGCTCAATTATCAAATGCTTTTAAGGCGCTGCTAAGGTGGCATGGGGTCACTAGAGGTGCCATATAGATTGCACTACGAGAGAATGCCAGATCTTATTTATGCATGTGTGGAGATATGTCAAGGGCACATTAGGTGATGTGGAGTGTGGAGTGAGTGCATAGCTTAAACTTGGTTTTAATTGAAGCTGTGTTCATAAAGCAGTGTGATTGAGCATCCTGCATTTTCGACAGAAGAATTTTAGTGGTAAACACTATATTTTTAATGAATTTGAAAAAAATACTCAGATTAAATAATTTTGATATTTTTTATTTATTTTTTTATTATATATTCAAGGCAAAATCCTCATTCACTCATATATTTGAAGCTTGTATAAAGAAAAAATTAAATTTAGGCATTAAAAAAATATATATATATATATTTTTTTTTTAAATTTTTAATATTTCTTTTAGATTCATTTCTACGAATATTAATTAAATAATTAAATTTGGGCACACAAAAAATATATATATATTTTTTAAATACATTTTTAGTATTTCTTTTAGATTCATTTCTACGAATATTAAATATAAGTGTGAATTGAATTTGAATTGTCTTTTACAAACTTAAGAAGAACTTTAGAAAAATGAATCAAATTCAGTTGTTCATAAAAATAGTAGTGGGTACTAAAAGGTTAAAAAAAACTGTTTAAAATTAGTCTAACGTGTAATATTAGCTTATTGTGTGCTCTAACACGTAATCGTAAGATAATTTGTTATTTATTACGGCATGGGATCAGCGTGGTATCGAATAAATGAGTTTCATGCATTGCGCTCAAGGGAGTGCAAGTGCAGCACTATTATTTTCTTGAACAATGAACTGCTTTTAGTTAGGGTTATTACTACAGGATATACACATGGTCTAGTCATCATATATATCTATATATTTATTCCATATCTATCTATATATATATATATATATATATCTATGTATGTATCTATCTATCTATCTATCTATCTATCTATCTATCTATCTATCTGTCTATCTATCTATCTATCTATCTATATATCTATACAAGAAATATTAATGAACTTTATTACGTTTATGTTTGAAACAGCCTACATTACTTGAATTTAAAGGAATATTTGTAAAACATTTCTTTTTAGCTACAAAACTTAGAAAATGCACAAAAAATTCTAGACAAAATATTTGGCTTATATAACTATAAAAATATATATAAATTTGCCATAAATGAATTCATTTCCGCCCACTGTGCGCATTCAATAAAAATGATTGCCATTACGATTATAATTATTATTAATAAGCAGCTTAGGTAGAAATATATATATTTTTTTATATGGAATTTACGACTCTGCGGCGCAAGAGCAGCACAAAGGCGACGGCATTTCGATAACAATTATTGGATATATACCAGACCGAGAGGGTCGCAGTTGAATGCGTAATGGAAATAGAGTAGAGTATATAGATATTTTGATTATATGTCCATAAAAGTGCAGTTAGTGCAATTAAAGAGACAAATGGCGGTCGTCGAAGTCGAAAGGTGACATCAGACGGAGAGCATTTAAGGACGCGGATGATTGATCTGGTCTGTGGAGCATAGAGATAGCACTAACTGGGCCTATTCGGACTTTGGGCAATGATTGAAAACAGTCGGAAATCGCGCGCGAGACACGGACGGCGACCGAGCCCACAAAGCGCGACGAATGACGCATTCAAAATAAATATAAACAACCGAAAATAACAACGACAAAAGTTGGAAAAAAAGAGAAAAAAAGCAGAAAAAAACAATAAGAAGCGCAGTTGACGTTGAACGTTAAGCGTCGAAATTCGAAGATAAACAAATCGAACGTTCGCTGACTGGTACAGGGAAAAAGTAAAAATAAAAGTTGGCATTGTCATTCGGCAGGCCCAATACTCGAGCCCAAACTCGGATAGCAATGCCCTCCCTGCATACTGTTTGCCTGGCCATACTTACGCTTGCCTTTTGGTCTCTTTATGGCCGGAGATCAAGAAAGAAAATAAGGGGAAAAAAAAGGCAATAAGAATAAGAAGGCAAAGGACAATGCCAACAGGCCGTATACGTAATGTTGTGTTCCGTGCCAAGCGCAGCCGTTGCTTCTGCCATATGCACGAACACGAGCCAAAATACCGTTATAGTCACCTGTACACATACGTGTGTAGGCTGTATGGTCATGGGTGAGCGGGCCATAAGACCTGTTAGTATTAGTCCTTGCCAGTCCTTGGGCATGTGGGCGACAAAAATTTCGCATTGATTATGCAACAGTTTTTGTTTTTCGGCGGATTGAGCGAGTAGCGTAAACAAAGCTCAGCAGCGCGACCAGAAATCATACTCGAACGACTCGAACAAAATAAATAAAAGTGTGGGTAGTGGGGAGTGGGGGGTAGCTGGTGGCATTAGTGGAAACATCCTGGGAATCGACAGTCAAGAGTTGTAGGGAAAAACTTACGAAAGCATGATCGATACAGCAAATGCCAAAGTCTTTAAGGTGAAACTAAATATGAAAGATTTTAATATTTAGACTTTAACTGAATCGGATCGATTTTCAACTGCAATTGAAATCAGTATTAAAGCTGAAATTCATGAGAACTTAAGCGATATAGCAGATGGAATACCCTCAACTTGCTGCAAAACAAGTTTCAGTAATGATTCAAAGGGTTCTCTCTGGTCTCTCTGGCTCTTCCCCATATCTGAAACCTGTTAATCCCCTTTGAGTCACAGTTTGCAGAAAATGTAGGTCAAAGTGTTAAAAATAATGCTTTTATTTGATTTTTAAGGCTCCATAAAAATTAAATTGGTGTTACCTGAAATAAAAACTTGTATCTTGAAAATATAAAGATATTTTAACTGTATAAATGATCCATAATATTTGGTGACAGCAGTAGAAAGTCATAAGATTTGGAAGAATTATTGCCTTACATGAAAGCTAAGCTACTTAACATTAAAATGGAGGTTTATATTTGTCTGATATTGAAATGAAATGTTGTATATTTATCAGCCACAAGTGAAATTTTGACATGCATGTTAAACTTTTTGCACAAAATATTTAACATGAATGCCAAAATAATAATAATAAAATAGATATATTTGTTATTGTATGAGAGTCAACTGAAATATGGGAGTTTTTTTAACAGAATATATATGGAATATATATAGGGTGACCACATGGACTTCAGGCCATTCCGGGACGGATGGTCGACGACATATTACGACGATTTACATAGCATCATAGAAGTACAGACTTTGGCATTTTCCACTTTTGAAAAAAAGGGACAAATCACAAGTTAATTAGTTCAGCAATGAGACTCAGAATTATTCTTTACATTTTGTTAAAGTGATTTTTTGATCGAAACAGTAGAAAGCCGGGACAATTTCGTGTCAGATCGGGACACCGGGACATTATCTCCAAAAGCGGGACATGTCCCGGAATTCCAGGACGGATGGCAATCCTAAATATATAGAATTTCTCAGCTCAACTTCAGTATAAATACAAACTGGCTTGTAAAATACTTAGCATGCATGTTAAAATGTAAAATTAATTATATAATTTGATTTGAATTTAGTTGTAAATTCAAATCAAATCTACAAACTCGTATCTACCCCACCTGATCTATCTTAAGTACTGAACTTTCAGACTTTATTTTACTTCAACAATCAAAATGAAAATCTCGCAAAACTTTAACATGCATGTTAAATTGCTGCACGGCACAGTGTACTCAACTTTCCATGTTTTCGCTTTATAATCAAGGCACTTATATTGAACAATTACCAATTACTGTCTGAGACTTATTTGATATGTGCAATTTTACGCTTATCTTCGCCGTGCGCGACCCTTCGTAATTGGCTTGGGGTGAAAACACAAAATTACGACTCGACTCGCAGCAGTTTTGACATATAGCAGCGACATGAACAAGAAACTAACTGCGTTCGGCCCTCGTATAATTGACTCTAGCATGTCAACGTCAACAACGAGCCAAGGAGTAGACAACAAAGGCTAACGAATATGAATTCTTAGACGTGGCTGTAGCTGTTTCACTTAAATGTGGGTTGTCCGCGGGGGCGTGGCATTTGCGTTCTACTCATTTCTAATGCATTTCCATTCCATTTGGACACGCTTCGTATACGTAATCTGGGCGAACTAAGCGTTCGACGGGACGATTGATGGGTGACTATCCATCAAAATCTCAGTAGGCACAAGTATTTCTAAAATGTAAACTATTTAATGATGATGATGTGATCGTGTCTGACGCACGACAACACACACCCATACACAACCATACACACCCACACCCCCACACACACACAGACACATGCAGAACTATTAGCAAGATTATGACCAAGTTTTTGTTGTGTTGACGGCATTTGTTTGCCTTAAGCTTTAAAGCAGAAGCGGCGCGTTTATCCAAGCCAAGTTAAGACGTAATTCATTCAAAAGTCAACATACACACACACACACACACACACACCCAGGCACACACACGTGCAAACAAAGGCAAGTGTCAATTGCTTTGGCTACAAAATTTGCTTTTACAATGAATTTGCTCTAACAGCAAAAGCAACTTTAAGCTCTCGCTCTCCCTCTCTCTCTCTCTCTCTATTACTCCCTCTCTCTCTCTCTTGGCTCTTTTCTATCTCTTGTTAGCTTTAATATTTGTCAATTTTGACTTACTGCTCAGACCAGCTTGACTTGTATACAGGGTGTGCCAAGCATGGCATAGCGCAGAAATATGAACAGTAAACAAAATAAATAAATCACATCAAACACAACTTAATATAATCGATTATATATGTGGGTGTATATATATATATATATGTAATATATAGGGTATATAGGATATATGAGATATATATGTAATATATAAATTATGACAAGGAAACGTTTAAGTAATAAAGAAATCGCTATGAATTCCAGCTTGACTTGACTTTCTTGCTTCTTAGTCTTAGTTAATAAATCGATAAATATATTGTATATAATTTGCTCTGTTGTTTATTTAGATTATTTACTGTTTGAAAGCATGAAAAATCAAATGTCAGCTAGAGTTACGTTGAAATGTGATGTAATATGTAAACAAAGTCTTTAAGGTATTTATTATTTTGATGACAAACTGAGTCGTTCTAGTCCTGTTCATATTTCTTTGTATATATTTGTCTGTCTGTAGATCTGCCAGTTTGTCTATCTGTCTATCTGTTTCTATGTATATAAACCTATTTATATGTCAGTCTGTCTATCCTTCAGTACATACATCTGAACTCATTGAGCTCGAAAAGTGCAAAGGCTAAAGAGATAAAATCTTACACCTGCATTTGCCTATAGCACGCGCAGATTAAAGTTTGTTTTAAGCACTGGGATCATCATATATGATATATAGATTATATAAATATATAGAGAAGCTTACACAACTGTAGATATAGATATAAATTTCCACTAAATTGCTTTGAATCGATATCAAACTTCAGATATTTCAGAGTAACTCACAACTTTGAAGAGCTCGACTGACCAAATTTGGTATATAGACTCACTTAAAAATACTTCAGTTTCAAATTATTATGATAATAATCATCATAATAAGATCAATTATGTAGATGATCACAGAGTAAACGCAGAAAAATATTAGAATACTTTAAGTATTTATGCCTAGAAGTCCGTTAGAATACAGAACTCCTTAAAATCAGCATGAGAGCTGCTTGACAATTCTTATACTTGAGATCTCCTGCATCTACATTATAATGTAGACAAACGAACCAGAAACTATATTTAAGTAGAGCTGTTGTATCTGTTTATATGCAACGTTCATTTGTGACTAAATACTGTTCTGCTCCCAAGTAGAAACATGTTTTGTCAATATTTATTTTACCACAAGTGCACTTTGCTATAGACGTTAATTTGCAACAGTTTTTAGCCAGCTAATGGGTAAAATATAGTAACTAGTCGCTGAGTCATCTTTAATAATAAACAATGTCTCAGACTCAGCTGAAGACTTTTAAAACTGCTCTGTGATTTTTTTCCTTTGTTTCATTATCTCTTCCATTCCACTTCTTAAGCAAATTTTGCTCTGTCTAGAGTAGAATATAAATCATTCGTCATCTAAGATGAAAAATACATTCTAATATTCTCTTCTACCCACTTCTTAAGCTCTTTTTGGCCTTAAGTCTTTGCAAATTCAAAAAGAATAAATATTCGTCAGTTCAGATTAATTTCCATGCCCTAAAACTTCTTTATTATTTACTCTCTTCTACTCGCTTCTTGCTCCATCTGGAACAATCTTTAAGTAGTTGCGAATCCCAAAAGAAGTTCTTCATCAACATTGACTTATATTTTAGATAAAGCTGCAAAGAAACCCCGTTCCTAAACAATCAGCTTTTGGTATTGTTATAGTTAAACAAAAATAAACCCCCGTCCAGACAGTTGTGTATCTTACGTTCAACTTTGACGTAGATAGATCTACGGCTTCCGCGTCTGTCAGCGCCTTAGCTAAGGCAAACTCCGAAATTCTGTTTGCCAAGTCAAGTCATGGGAATTAATAGATCAGACGAGACTAAACAAACGAGCGAGCCCTGGGAATGAAGTTACTTGAGCGAAATTTATAATATAAATAATTAGTTAATTCGCAATTAAACTTTAGCGAAAAAACCCGTGACGTGACTAAATAACTTTATACATATATTTAAATACAAAAGAAAAATAAACTCTGAACAAGATTTTTTGATAGACAAGTGAGTCTGGCTTAAATAAAGTTCTTAATTAGCATGTATGCATAATAATTATAATAATTTTAAATATGATTAATAAAAGAAAATAAAAATAAAAAGAATTAACATTTTAAATATAAGTAGATATATATAGCAGTTTGCAATCTATTCTTAGAAGCTAGTAAAAGTGTAGGGAGTGTTCGGCTAGAAGATACCCTGATCTACGCTCTAACAGATACAGAAGCACGTGCTTGGGCTGAATGGGAGTATGGGGTTGATGGAAAGACGGATAGATCTTCTTTCTTATCAAGAATATTATATATATACTTTGCATTGGAATTTTCCATCCTTTGTCTTTCTCAGCCTACCGCAAAAAGATTGCCAAACATCGATTTCCCATATTCACTGCGACCAGGGTGTAAATACCTCTAATCAAAATGAAGTACAGCAAAAATATTCCATGTAGCGAACAAACACATTTATAGTAGAGCTCTAAGACCATGGAATCTTACTAAATTTTGACTGGAAGCTGATAACAGATTTGAGCATATTTGCGTATTACTTCAATTGCAGCACTCTAAAATAGACATTCCAATTCATTTATCTTTACAAAAGCTTTTGCAATCTGCAATTTGTTACAGTTAAGCTTGAGATTCCGATCTGCATTAAAGCTTCGTTAAATCATGCTAAACAATCTCGTTCCAGAAAATCAACTTGAAGCCCATTATTCTATATAAAAACTCAAAAATGTTGCCCATATGTCTGTCTCTCTGCCTTTTAACGTTCCTTGTGATTGCATATTCATATTTAATATGAAATAAATTGCCAAAAAATATTGTTTTCTGCTTGTTATGGCAGGTGAAATAAATTTAAATGTTTACCTGAGCTCAATTGTATTGGCCTCGCCAGGTAAACAAAGTTTGTATTGCATAAGTCAAGCTTTAAGAGTTAATCTCTTGGGGTATTCCCCAAATCGAATTCACTTGAAATTCATTTGTAATTGCTGTTGCCTTTAAATGGGAATTACAGTGAAGATATGATAGAGAGGAAGTGTTATTATTGTGAATTTGTTAGTCTTTACTATTTGCGAAAAGAGTGCAATGGACAATTGTATTGACTTTGTTGGGTATTTGCTAAGTAGTGTATACCCTGTATTTAGTTGGTATCTAACAAGTTGTGTATCCCTATTTTGAGCTAATTATACCCTGAGCCCATTGAAAATGGGAAATCAGGGTATAATCAGGTATCAGGGTAAATTTTCCCTAATTCTATTAACAACACTGATTCGATGGTGCTCAGGGTATCCCCTAGGCGGTCACGCCCGACTAGAGTTTTCTTACTTGTTTTGAGTTCAGTTTATTTGGTTGTTTTTGCGTTTTATGTTAGTCACAGTAAACACTTGAACTAATTTGTTAAAACACTTGTTCTAAAATTTCTATTTTGAAGGTTTTCGTAAGTACGCTATCCAAAACTGTAGCCCATTTCAAAGTCTATTTACTAGTTTCTATTAACTGCATTTATATTCTTGGGTATTTCCCTAGTCGTGTATTGCCAGAAGAAAAATCTTGTGATCTATCTACAATGATTGCTCGCTAACAAGTGTGTTTATCTAAATGATTTCTGTTTAACTCTCTGTTATCACTAATTACATATAAACCAAACCTATTTTTATTGGGTATTTCACAAGTTGTGCATGCTCTAGCAGAGCTAACATTGTGAATTGAAATGCAAACAGTTTGCAGATGAATTTATCAAAGTATATTATATATACATATATGTTATATAATGTTGTGCGTTGATTGTTTGAGGTGTGGGAAAAAGAGAGAGAGAGAGAGAGAGAAAGGGCGAGAAATAGTGTGAGAGAGAGAATGTTTGAATTGATGTGCGTGTGCAGCACGTTCATTGTGCTGCGCTTTTGTTATCAGCCGCACTCGAAGCTGGCACCTTGAGCCAGATTACAGAAGCCAATTTAGGCCAAAATGCTGGAGCGTCAGGCCACGCACACATATATATATCAGAGACACGCATGCACAAGTATATATAAACTATATAAACTAATATATATATGCCTGCATGTATTCCATATACCACTGCAAAAGGGCAAAGTTCAACAGGGAGAGAGAGTGGTGAGAGGGGGGAGTGGGAGAGGTAGCTCTGCTCGGACCACTCTGGCTGGTTGGCAATTAGAAAAGGCAGCGCGTTGCAAGGGCTTTGGGCATTGCACCTGCCATTCAGCGCGTATGACGCACATGCCATAAATAGAGCATCAAGTGGAAGAGGGCGGAACGGGAGCAGCAGCAGCTAGCTGTGCAGCACTCGAGATAGCTGTGAATGAGACGCTCACTCAATTGTTCAACTGAATGCATTTGCTATTCTCCTACACCCCAAATGAATCCAAATTGTTGTGTTCTCCTTTGTTTCCTTTTGTTTTGTGTGGAAATTAGACTGAAACAAAACAGAGAATAGAAAAGCATAAAAACAACTGAAAACAAACTGAAAACAAAAACAAGTTCGTTGACGTTTTTTTTTGGCATTGTTGTTTCCTTGGCTGAGTCAGGGCGCTTTCAGAGTTTTAGATAAGGTGAGTGGACCCATAGATTCGCTTTGGACCAGTTTGAGCCGGCACCAGCTAACGCTTTGGCAATAACAAAATGAGCAAAAAAATATTAATGAAAATGTTTTGTTTATCGGTTCAGGCTCTTTAAATTTATGTCAAAGATAAAACTGTGTAGAATATTGTTTTGTACAAGCTGTAGACAGCGCCGTGCATATTAAGTAGAGGTAGTCCCGCCTTTTGTAATCAAAATAAGATAAGAGTCAGAGAGAGGCCTTTGCTAGATCATGTGTACACAGATCGTAAGCCAATGAATAACCCGTAAACATGTGGCAGAGGTACTCCGTGGGTAAAGGTATTCCCGCTTTCTGTAAGATCACAATCAGATAAGAAAATCTCTTAAACATCTTCAGTACATAGAATCAAAGCCAATGAATAATCTGCAAATAGCTGAGAGCTTAAAGGGCAAAGGTATTCCCGCAGTTTGTTATCTTAAATGCTTAAATTGTTTTTAAAAGTGCACAGATCTGGTCAGTGAAGATGAATAATCTGTGAATATATAGGGGTGTATATAGGAGAAAGGAGAGAAGTATTCAGGAATCTTGTGTTTATAAGCAAAAGAAATTCTAGATAAAGCAGTTGTGCATGGATCACAGGCTACTGAACAATCTGTAAACGTCTGGTTGTTTTCAATAATAAAGATATTCTCATAATCTCTAAACTTCTTCGGAGACATAAAGTAGAGGCGTTCCCACACATTGTAATAATAATGGGATCATAAGCCAAGGAATAATCTGTAAGCATCTAGGGAACACGTAGAGTAGAGTTATTCTCGCACTTCTATAGACATATTAAAGTAAACTTTTGATGATTCATATGTGTATCAAATAATAAACAAATACTAAAAAGTTCTTAAACCACTTTTATTCGAAGATTTATCTAATAATCCATGTTAATTTCAGCACTGTTATGACACAGATTTATCATTAGGACATCACGTTTTCACCCAAAAACGTCTTTTACCTGGAATTCCTATAATCCGCGTGATTTGAACTTTAATTGCATCTAGCCTTCTTTTTATATGTGCTATAAAAGATGGCTGAATTCAGATAAACAAAACTTCTTAGAGAACATATGTACCTAAGTGACATATAGACACTGTTACCTTATCTTAAGATCATAACGAAGATAATCTATTTAAGGCTTGAACTTGTTTTGAATCTGCTTTTCCACTAAAATTTTTATAAACATTTTCTTTGACTCAGCTATAAAAATATTCCCAGCAGTTCCTCTTTAGTTTCCACTCCTAGCTTAACTTAACCCCACACACACTTTACACACACTCATTCCCACATTCAACTTTCATTCCATCGATCTCAGACCTAAACTCTCGTCTTATAATTCCCAATCAATTATAGCGCAATGCGTCTCGACACGAACTCAAATGTGGACTTCAAAGCGTTCGATTCCAGCTCCAGCACCAGCAACAGCTCATGTGTAAGTGAACAACTAAAGCACTCTTGCAGCACATGTAACTAAGCATTGTTTCTTCTACTTCTGCTAATCGTAATTAGCTTGTCAAATTGGATAATTTGGCCACTTGGGGTGGCTCACAGAAGACGGACACACGGCTGCCCCTAACGGACTATTCGACGCTCGGCGGGCCGCGGCACAACTGCAGTCCCTTTCCCCTATCCAAAGATGTCAATAATCGCTTTGTTATTTGGTAGGTAAAGTCGAGAAACGCAATGGAAACTAGTTAACACTCTCCCTCTCTGATTAGGGATGGCGATATGACCACACTGGATGTGGACGCCATCACGAATAGCAGCGATGAAACCCTGACTGAAAGCAATAGCATATCGGAGCGCATTATTGCCGTTGCGGGCAATCAGCTCAAAGAGGAACTGAGCACAACTGTAAAGGGTGAGTGGATATAGATATATAACTGCTATTTATACCCTGAGCCCATTGAAAATGGGAAATCAGGGTATAATGTTTTTGTTGGATGTATGTAACAGGCAGAAAGAGGCGTGGCAGACTCCATAAAGTATATATATTCTTGATAAGGATGACAAGAGAAATCTATTTGGCCCTGTCCGTTTGTCTGTCCGACTGTCCGTCCGTCCGTCCGTATGTTTGAACGCGTCGATTTCAGCTCCTGTAAGAGCTAGAGACTTGAAATTTTTTTTGTAGGTCCGTGTATAGCACGCGCAGATCGAGATTGTTTTAAAAAATCGATAACTATCCCCAATTAATTGTTATCAATTAAAAACAAAATCGAAAAAATTATATCTCGCCCATCTTTTAAGCTAGAGAAACCAAATTTTATATGGAGCTTTATATGTATTTTATGCAATTTTGAATTGTGTTACATTTTGGATACCGGCCCCAAATTCCCCCAAATTCTATGAAAAGCACAGATTCGACGGGGCTCAGGGTATTCCCTAGTCGGTCACGCCCGACTAGAGTTTTCTTATTTGCTTTTAACTGTATGTATATATAATCTTACAGAGTGCCGCATTGGTGATGTGCGCGTCACGCGTGGATACAATCTGCCAGCCAAGTATGTTCTGCACACTGTTGCACCCGCCTACAAGGAGAAGCTCAAAACAGCCGCCGAGAATGCGCTGCACTGTTGCTACAGGTTAGACTTACTCTACTATATACTGTCTATATAAATCGTTATAAAGATCACTTTTCACTCTTATAGAAACGTTCTGTGCAAGGCCAAGGAGCTGAATTTGCGCACCATCGCCGTTTGCAATGTGAGTGGCAATCAGAAGACCTTTCCAGCCGATATCGCTGCGCACATTGCACTGCGTGAGTAAAGCAAGCAAAGCTAAAAGTGGCAAAAAAAACAATGCTGATCTGATTTGATTGATATGAGATAGAGTAGAGTGTTTTATAGTTAGTATAGAGCATGAGTCGCAATAATGACGTCTATGTATTATCTGAGCTTGTTGTTTCTCGATCAAACTCTGTCTGCCCAATTGTCTGTTAGTGTTTTGCGCGCTCTCTCTTATGAATCACTTTATATTTTAGGCATATTACTCAAGGATAAGCTGTTAGCATCTGTTTGTATACCAAGTCATATTGTAATCTATTTCGATCAAAGATAATGTCTAATGCATTGCAGACTTTACACTTTTTAGTTTTTGCTAGTTCGCTGAGCACTTAGCTCTTAGCTTGTGAAATTCTTAGATAATTTAGTATGGCTTATTTATTATTTTTAGATAACTTGTATTCATTGTGGCTTATCAATAGACAATTACTGTGACCATTTGTCATGTAGAGTCCGCTGTCTCTCACATATTAAGTCAATGAGTCAAAGCTTAGCTGTTGAGGTAGAATACATATATTAAGTAGATCAAGATCTGTATAAGTATAAGTATTGAGACTAAGCTCTTACTATATATAACAAATATCATTTCTGTATAATTATCTCTTGCTTAGCAAACTCTTTTCTTAAGAGACTATACTCAAGCATATATTTTAGCTATGTTTATAAAGATATAATTCATTGCTCGAGATTTCCTTAGAGTCTAGATCAAGTCAAGATCTGTATACTTATATTGAGTCACCGACTAAGACTAAGCTCTTACTATATATAACAAATATAAGATCTGTATAATTATCTCTTGCTTAGTAAATATTTCTTTAAAAGATTAAAAGGTTTTAGACATATTACATGTTAGTATACAATTTTCCTAAAAATTCCCAAAAAGATTTGGCTTATCTTTTATTGACCAACTTGTCTTATTGGGTAACTCTTTCCATAAGAGACTATACTCAAGCATTTAGCTAAGTTTACAAAGATTTAAGTCATTGCTTATTTATCATATATTGTAAGCAAATCTTTATAAAATTCTCTTACAATTCCCAACCAGTTTATGCCATAAATTGATCAAGCATACTTTACCTCAGCTCAATGATCCTAGCCCATCTGTCAAGCTCAATCAAATCAGTCAAGTATATAGCCCCATTCCCAATAGCAATCAATTTAATCCAATCTCCTCTACCTATACACAGGCACAATTCGACGCTTTCTGGACAAATTTACACAGCAGGTTGTGATACTGTGCGTCAACAGCAGCGAGCGCGGCACGTACGAGGTGCTGGCGCCGCTCTACTTTCCACGCGATCAGCTGGAGGAGCGCAGTGCGCTGTGGCAGCTGCCCAAGGACACGGGCGGTGAGCTCGGCGAGCCGCAGCATCCCGATCCGGATCGACAGATACGCATCATACGCAATCCGCAGCACAGTCACAGTGCGCACATGCGTCATCGACACGGTGAGTTGTGCGGGAAAACAATGACGTTTGACGTTTGTGGGCAATCGCTTATCGGCTATCGGTTATCAGTTATCAGTTATCGCTCGGCTGTTATCAGTTGCGCTGTATATTTCTGCGCCTGCCCATATCTCCTGACTCGGTCTAGAGCACGGGCCTTGGGCTGATTGCTTTGCTGTTAGCCCCTCGACAGCTGCCGATAATGTCGATGTCGATAAGATTAGACAGACACACACACACACACACACACACACACTTGATATATGGTTGTGCGTTCCATGCCCAATCCGAATCCGAGTTCGTTCAAATTACCTGCATACCCACTGCTAGGGCTTCAGTTACGTTTTGAAGACGCCAACGCGTGGTCAGCCGAGCGGTTAAAAAAAACAATAAATAAATAAACGGCGATTCTCCAAGTGATTTTCATTGTTCGCAGCCGATTTAACTGAATTACGTTTCAATCGAAACAGTTTAGCTCATTTCATTTGTAAGTGCAACTGCAAAACATACAAAGCAAAGAGATCAGTGCTTCAAAACTAAATTCAAAGTGTGCTGGGACCGCAGCTGCAGCCTCAAATTGTTTTCCAAATTACGTGTCTAAATCTGATAAACAGTCTGGGCAACATTCATCAAGCCAACTCATTCGCGCGAGTGACGTCAGCAGTGACGGCGCAGCTAAGTTTTGTTTCAAAAGTGTTGCATACCTTGAGGCTGAACCAGAAATTCAAGGCAAATAAGGGGAAATCGCTGAACAGGAAGTTGGAATAACTGCAATAGGTAGTAGCGTAACAAACAGCCAGATAAAGCAAGCAATTCTGTGATAGCTAGCAGATAAAAAGAAAAACTACTAAGACTGTTGGAAGTGCTCGACTAGGTAATACCTTGACATGTGTGCTTGCGCTTATTCCGCACTTTATAGAGTTAATTCGCCTACAATTGCACAAATATTTAAATAGCTTTAATTCTAGGTGCAAGATATTTATGGAATTTTATATTTTATATGCATATATTTATATTTATATATTATATTATATCAAATTTTGTGCATATAATGTTCGCATTGAGATTTTGCCAAACTATTCATAAATATTTAGGGAAATGCTATTAGGTCCTAGTCTAAACTACTCAACAATTCTCTGTTTTTCGGAAGAACCGAAATGCTGCAGTCTGAAATATTCTCTTGAAAGTTCACGATATGCTTTAAGACCCAAGTCAAAATGGGGATTTTTATTAATGTAATGAAAACGGGATAAGATGTTGACTATGTGCCCATCTTCAGCTTGTTACTCTTGCTAGAGTCTAGAAGCTAGAAAAGGTGTCTATTATAGAAGTATTTCACAATATTCAACCACTTCCTCTTATCAGCTAGTAAAAGTTCCGCCGCAAGACTTTCCCTTCTAGAACTTGTGCTTAACACCCTGGTAGTGGGGTCTTAGAGGTCCTAGAGATCTGTTTATAGTTTAAACTTCCTTGCGGAAGACTAGCTCTTCGTCCTTTCCTTTTCAAAAGAGTCCTTCTAATTATCTTACTTCTTTGAGCTTTCCTTCTGTTTCTCTTCTTTCCTTGAGTATTCTCTCTCTTATTTCCCTTTCTCAGCAGCTGGCTAATGCTAGCTCCTTCTAGATCTGCAATGCTCCAATCTCAGCATCTTCTTTTGCGTCTCACCAGCTAATGAGTAGCTGCGCAGCATTGCTTCTGCGTTTTGATTTAAGTCCGCACGTAACGCAACTTTATCAAAGCAAATCAAAGTCAGGCATTTAAATTAACTCTGCGTCTTATCACGACAGTTTGTTAAGATTAGTGTTGGCCATGTTTAGAGCTAATGTTGTTGTTGCTGCTGTTGTTGTTGTTGTTGTTGTTTCCGCTGCTGTTGTCATCTTGGCGAAATTCATTTTGGCCCACTTAAATCATGTCAACTTTAGTAAACAACGCAGCACGCTTATCGCCCCCAACTGATGCCCACTCCAGCAGCCCACCTCCGGCAAGGGGGCGTCTCTGCTGTCTCCTGTGCTCTCACGCTGAGTTATCCAATGCTGTCGCCGCTGCTTCTGGCTCTGCCGCGGCCCGCGTCGCAGCTGAGCAAAGCGACGTCCGTAAAGCTGTCGACGCCTGCGTCGCTTTCAGTTGATATCAAATTACGCAGCGCTGAAGTTGCGACTCGACTCGGATCTGTGCAGCGAGGCTGAAGAAGCACTGATAACCCGAAAGCAAAACAAAAACCCAAACATGATAAACAATTCATTCGAATTCTCCTGTAAATGCATTGGCATCCACACAAATACGCCTCAATAAACTAACTCTCTCTCTCTCTCTCTCTTTTTCTCTCTCTGTTTACATCTCTCTCTCTCACAGCTGACGACGATTCAGACGTTAGTCCACACGACATGGAGGGCAACAGCTCAGACCTGGAGTATGGCGCCAGGGACATGAATGGCCTTAGCCTTAATTCCTACAGCAGCGGGCTGCAGGCGCAGCTACAGGTGCGTCAATTAACTCTACCTCTCTCTCTCTAGGCATATGCTTAATAAGACTCTCTCTCTCTCTCTCTCTCTCTCTGTCTTTAGCGCGATCTGGACAGACAGCACTTGCTGAGCGATCGACCCAGAGCGGGCATCTATGAGAGCGTCGTTGCCGAAGGCATTGAAGGCATGGAACATCAAGAGAGGTGAGTGTTAGTCTAAGAGATAGATAGAATGGGGGTGGGGCGCTAGCCTTTAGATCTTAGACAGCTGCTAACTCGAGCACTCAACAAGCTAAAGCATTGAGTATGCAGACAAATATTTATTTTCTATAGTTAATTGTAAAGAATAATAAGTCTGGCTCAATAGTCAATAGTCAAGTCTGTTAGTTATATTCAGATATATTGTTGCAGTATAGAGTTATACACTCCCTTCTCTTTCTTTATCACCTCGGCATTTCTTTTCATCTTGTCCTTATACTATTCCTATATTCTCTGCCTATACACGAATCGTTCCACTCCCTCATCCCTCCCTTTCTTATTTCCTCTCGTCTTCTTTCTGCTACTACATTTCTTCCTTTTTCCTATATCCTCTACCATCTAATCCATTATTTTAATGCCTTACCTTTAGGGTTCCATCATCTTCCAACTTCTTTTAAGAGAACTAAGTGTGGATATAGATCTATAGATATATGAAAGTATGGTAGATACTATACATTATCTATATATATTTGAAATTAAAGAGATCTAACATACATTTATACATTTGTATATAGATCGAAAAATTGATACTTCCATCTACATTAAATTTTCATATTTAAACTATCCCATTTCAAATACCAAAAAGACACGAAATTGTAATGAAAATTCAAAGAATAAGTTGTATAAAGATTAGTATTAATATATCATTCTCAAGAATCGTGCAAATTCCAAATATTAAATTTGACAATTCGCTGTGCAGTATCAACTGATGATATTTGGGGCTATTGAACTGCTAGGTATAATAGAACGAGAGTCGCTTAAGAGTTGTTATCATCTCAGCCCGGTCTAGTCTGGAGCTTCTCGTAAACAGTTCGCAAGTCCGAATCAGGTGTTCGCTTGCGTCATTAAATACATATTGTTCGTCCATTTGCAAGTCGACAGCCATAGCTGGGGGGCTGTCGTCTGCAGCTCATAAAAGTGTCTCCCGCCTCTCGGCGCCGCTTAGTTGGGCACATAAACACATTTTGTAATATCATTCGTAATACTCTTAAATAAATAGAATTCGTGTGTATTTAGCGTGCGCGTGCCGGAAATATCTTAAGCGTCTAACAAATGACTTCTTTGACCGGGCTTTCTTTCCGACGAGCCGCCCCTCTCTCCTGCCTCTGGCATTTGTATTGCCTATGCAAATTTTTACAGGACATTGGCACGCGAGGGCCAGGCGTATTGTGGTATTCGTCGTACATTTTCTTGTGCCTTCGTCCCCAGCTCTGAGCCCCCCCGTTGACCAGCGTCGCCTTCTTGAGCTACGACACTTGCCTAATGACGTCATTGTCACACAGCCAACGACGTCATCGATGGCATGCCTAAAGACCCACGAAATATATATATGCCTTGAGCTCCCTCTAATTATATCGTTGCACGTGTCAAAATTGAGTTTGAGGGAAGGTCAAACTATATATAAATATCTAGTTACAGCTGATAACAATAGATATGAAGTATACGACAAGTGGTCAATGAAGAGATAGAATTTCTGATAAATAGTAGAAGGGTTTATTAGATTTCTATTAATATAACTCTAATAATAACTCTAGATTAATATATTTCTATTTCTGAATATCTATTATAATATTTGAGACTTATATTTTTCCATGAGCTGAATATAGATTTCTTATATTAGTTTGCCTTTCTCTCTCTCTCTCTCTGATAGATAGTAGAAGGGCTTATTAGATTTATATTTATATATCTCTAATAATAACTCTAGATTAATATATTTCTATTTCTGAAAATCTATAATAATATTTGAGTAGCTTTATATTTCTCCATGAGCTGAATATAGATTTCTTATATTAGTTTGCCTTTTTCTCTCTCTCTGATAGATAGTAGAAGGGTTTAATAGATTTTTATTAATATAACTCTAATAATAACTCTAGATTAATATATTTCTATTTCTGAATATCTATAATAATATTTGAGTAGACTTATATTTTTCCATGAGCTGAATATAGATTTTTTAGTTTCCCTTTCGCTCTCTCTCTTTCTACATTACTTCTCTGTCCACCCTCGCTGAAATATTATTTTTAGCCTTAGCCTTTATCTTTATTACGTCTCGATTTGCATTTCTCACTATTTATTCCGTAGCCATAACCAAATCAGCATAAAATTAATAAAAAACTTTTGATTTTTCAACCTGAAATTCGGTTTGTTGATTTTGTTTTGCTGTCAACTCAATTATGATGGCCCGACTCTATAGACCCTCTCTCTATATATGCAATTTACACTTAACGACGATGACAGTTCATTGAATGCAACCGCAAATTTGGTTACATTTATTTCATTCCGTGTGTCACCGCATTTTGTTGCCATTTAAATCGTAAATTTAACTAAATATATATTATATATATAATTGTATAAATCAGTTAACTGGCATATCTTAATATATATATTCGTATATGTGTGTCTGGCTGTCTGCTTAAATATGTAAGCAGGCGAGGCTTTTTGGCTGTGGCAAACAGTTCAATGCATTTGGATGAGTTCACAGTATGTTGCCCTGCTTATACCCTGTAAATTACAAAATGTGAATGGGGTAGATGCTAGGCAGATGACTGGAAAAGGATTTCTTTTATTCTTATCTAGTAAAGTATTAGATCATATCTATAGATTATATATAGCTAATGACTACCATGCCTATATGAGTCTATATAGATATAAAATTGTCAATCTATGCCTTCAGTTAGCCTGCAGGGTATTTACTAGTCAAGCACTCTCGCTCGACATTCACTTTCAGCTAATTACAAATATAAGCTTGCGACTTGCCTATAGGGTATCTCTAAGTCTACTCTCCCCTGCTCTCTCACATCGTTTTAGTACGCCGCCATCGCTTGGCGTGTTTGTTATATTTGCATTAGTTTAAATGGAAATTGCGCATACGTCATGTTGGCGCTGTCCAAAAAATGTGCCACAAACAAAAGTCAACAAGAGCACGCGAGAGTTGAACGATTCAACTGATTCCGTTGGACAGTGCCAGGCAGACACGAAATATGCATCATGCGATTGGCGGCTGCCAGCCAATCAGGCACTCACTCACTCAGTCAGGCAGGCAGGCAGCCAGTCAGTCAGTCAGTCAATCAGTCATGCCACCCCATGCCATGCCATGTCCTTGGCCAAGCACAAGCCACGCTCACATACAATTGTTATTGTTATTGTTGCTGCCGCTGCCGCTGCCTCTGCCGCTGTCTCTGCCGCTGTCTCTGCTGCTGCTGTTGATGTCATTGTACAGCTGCTAAGGCGCAGCTGCGCAGAGAGTAGAGAGTAGAATGAAGAAAGTGAAGAAGCGCCCGAGTGTGTGAGAGCGAGCGAGCACGAATGTCTGTGCACTTCCTGCTGTACGCTGCGCTCTTGGTGTACACATATACGAACAGACAGGGAGAGAGAGCGAGGCAGCGAGAGAGAGAGCGCGCGTAATTGAGAGAGCGCAATTGGAGCAGGCTGTGGGCAGCGTTCGGCAGGCGAGAAGAGCTTTGTTCAGTCGAGAAACGCAGCTCGTGGCGTCTGGTCGTGTGTGCTCTAGAAAAGATTCGATTGAGTGTGGACCAACTGATTTATATAAACTCAATATACAATATATGTATATCATACCGATAGCTATATAAAAACAATATTCATTCGGTTCACACGCATTTATTGTTGTCTTGACGCGGCTTCCTTCTACGCAACGCAAAAGTCTGCCACATTTCGAAAATAGCAGAAATTATTGAGAAAACTATTTATAGCGGCCCCAACGTAATTGGAAGACGCGAAACGTCTGCGCCATTTGCGTCAATTAACACGAAAGTGCACTAAAGGCAAATAGGCATAATTCCATGAAGTTCTACTACGTTTCGCTCGATCGATAATAACTGTAAAAGGCACACAACAACAACAGCAAGAAGAACATAATTGAAGAAGAACTAGCAAAAGCAAAGCAGCTTAACCAGCAACCCACCCACCCAATCAACCAACTAAACCCCATCAACCACAATGACAATGCTCGAGGGCATGACGTCCATAGACTTGGGCTCCAGTCCCATGCAGGAGACCACCGGGGACATAATGTCAGCCGATGAGCTCATGGAGACGCCCGAGGAGAGGTAAACAAATTCAATAAAACGCAAAGAAAGAAATCAAAATCAATTCAGACAAGTGAAGCGCGCACGGCTCTCGGCCCGATGACGTTTGGCATTTCGCTCCAAATTCAATTTTTTCTTTTAATTGCGTGACGTCATTTGCGTGGGTCGGAGAGAGCTCCCCCCCCCCCCCCGAAGTCCCCTTTCGAATTGAAATTGCTTGGCTCGACTTCAACTAGTTGTCGCTGCTCGCTGGGGCAGGTCCTTTCCAGACAGCTCATCGGCCGAGTCATGCACGCTGACGACCCTGGCTCTGGGCATGGTACGCCCACCCAGGCGCCTACCTGTCGAACTATCTGGCTGCCATACCTACATTACCTGTCAATCTCGAAATTGAACAATGGCATGCAATTTGCGGTGGGGCAGAGCAGCTAGAATCGCATTAGATACAGTAGTAACTCGATGGGGAGAACCAGAAAATAAAGTTGAACTAGGAGAGGGAATAGAATAGAAGAAAAATTAAATAGAAATGCAAATGAGAGAGAAGAGAGCTCTAAAGACTGATTAAAATAATTTATATATTTAATTTATATATATTTATATACTTATTTAATTTATTTGCAACAACTCATTCATTCCACTCGTCTTAGTCAGCGCTTACTGTGGCTAATGCGCATTTGCTAATTGCCTGGTTTAATAACTGATTTCTTAATTTGCCTGAACAACAAAAGCTAATGAAAGCAAATATTAATGCGAGCGAATTTCACACGCGAATTGTTTTTAATCAATGTACTAGAAATACAAACAGGTTGTAGTTTGACTAATAGATGAATATATTTATAATAATTACATATATGCGGAATAATAGTTGATAGAAGAGTTGACAGAATAATTAATAGAGGAGGGATGAAGGATGAAGGCAGAGGTAATATAAGAATTTAAAATAAAAATATTAAATATTTAAAATAAAATATTTAGTGAGTAAAAGAATATTCTGAATGCAATGAGTGTATAAGTGGATGCAGAGACAGAGAGAGAAGAGAATGTACTAGGTATACTCAATAAATAGAAGAGTCAACAGAATGTCGTATACTTAACGAGTATAAGAAGATACAGCAGGCAGAGCATAGAGCTAATAGAAGAGTTTGTAAACTTAGAAAGCAGAAGAGTTTAAAGTATAAGATTAATAGAGACTGCAGTGAGTAGAACTAGTATAAGAACCTGTAATATGTAGTAAAGTACTTGGAGAGTATAAGTAGGCTAAGCGAGTAGAAGACTATTTTCTATACAGTATATTTTGAGTAGAAAGTGATATAGCACTGTATATTTAAGTATACTATGTCATCGCTGAATACGATCG
The DNA here is from genome assembly GCA_035046225.1 of Drosophila pegasa. NCBI lineage: Eukaryota > Metazoa > Arthropoda > Insecta > Diptera > Drosophilidae > Drosophila > Drosophila pegasa. The sequence continues at coordinate 4,158,910 of JAWNOD010000076.1, read as the reverse complement.
TCGTAGAAGACAGTCTACTGTGGACTTCAGTATAATATATCGATGTAGCATACTGTATACTTATATATACTATATCGTCTTTTCCCACTTCTACTTCTACTTCTAAAGGACGATATCTTCTACTACTTCTCTTTCTAGAAAGAGATTTAGTATGTAATCTATAAACTTAAACTAAAAGCAGTACAGTTAGCGAGTATAAGACGCAACTGCATACGATTATGTGATGAATTTCTAACAGTTAGTTAAGGGAATATAATTATGCAGATCTTATATATGAGTATAAGACTATGCTAAATGCATTTATAATACACATTATATATTTATCTTATATACCTTACATGTAGATAGCCAATTTACTTAAGCATACGTCATTCATATGGATTATGCAGTATGTAAAATATTCTGTATTTTGCAGTATACTGAGTTAATATATATATTATATTACATATAGTCTAGATTTATATCATATATATATATCTCGTTGACATACTGCGTCACAATGCGTCACATTCGCTGCATAGTGGCGGGAGCAAACGCTTTATCTTAATCTGCTGTGAGGATGTGCTGCAGATGCTGTCGCCGCTGATCTTATCAGCTGTAGGGCTTATCACTTGATAAGCAGCTGCTACCGGAGTTAACTGCGTCACTTTGCACCAGGCACAAACACTCACCAACACAAAGACACACACACACATCCATGCAGCATCTACAATCTGTGGGGCGTGTGCCAGCAAAGAAAGAAAATAATACGAAACTGGTTAATTAACACCTTTTAGCACCTGCATCTATAACAGAAACTTGAGAAGTCAATGCTTGACTTAAATGACTCAGTCAGTTGTTTTACGCCTTTGCAACTGATAATTGGCTGAAATTCAAGCTAAAAATAAAATAGAACTTAATTTGAAATTAGAGGTTGCTCCACATTGGGGAGTTAAATGAGATTTTCTCAGTTTTTATAGAGCTTGTGTTAATTATCTGTGAAGGAATGAAGACCCAGAATTGCTATTAATAGTATGTTAAGTTGTTTACAGAAAACAGTTTCAAACAGCCTTGAGATTTATTTATTGATGTGCATATATAATTTATAAATCTATTCTAAAACTGTTATATATAGTTGTAAGAGGTTGTATAATTGCTATAAATCTATTCTAAAACTGTTATATATAGTTGTAAGAAGGGCACAGTTCATTGGGAATAGGTAAACCTCTTCTGCGTTTGTTTTAGCTTTCTCTCTCTGTGAAGACCTAAAATTCATGTTGATGTTAAACTGTAATATCAACTGTTCTATCTTAGACTGAATAAGAGTTGTTTAGGCTATTGTCTACCTTCTCTCTCTCTCTCTCTCTATTTCTCTCTTTTAGTCTAAGCTGCTGTTAACATTAGTGCTGCTCTCAACAGACTTAATACATTTCCCTTTAGCAGCACAACAGTAGCTGTTGTCTAGCTACTGTTAACTACAGCTACAGTAGCTGTTGTCTAGCTTAGTGTTATCTGTTGTCTCGCTGTTATATTGTATGTATGTATTTCTGTTATATTGTCTCTGATAACACATGAATACAGTCTGCTATGTAGCTGGAAAACTGCTGCTTTAACAGTAGCTGTTATCGAGCTACTGTTAATGGCCCAAGCAGTCGTGAATATTATCACTACTGTTTGCTTCTCAGCTGTATAACAGTATATATTCATACTTTATCAGTCAAAGCATAAATGTCTATATCTTGTTATCAGAGGGAATACTTTGACATGCCGTGTGCCAATAATAATAAGTTTATATTTATGATACAACCCACTGTTAGCTTCAACAGAAGCAACTCTCTCTCTATATAACAGTATTTTAATTAACTTACTGTAACTTTAACCAGCATACACGAAATTCCCTAAATTATTTTTAATGGCTTGACTAAAGAAAGTACTTATTTACATATACAATTTCTAGTTTAATTAGTTAAAGCATAATTGCGTGCTCCCGCTTTGTGCTGGAGCTTATCGCGCAAATATTTACTTTAATTTTAGTACCATAATAATAAAGCCAAAAGTAGAAACTGACTTGGGGCCAGGTAAACAGCGCACAGCTCATAAAACTGGGTACAAACTTTTCAAAATATTTATAATCCAAAAGCAGACAAATACGCTCGAATGTTGCGAAGTGAATGTTTGTGTTCGTGTTTATGTGGATGCGAATAGGAATGGAAATGAGAATGCGAATGTGTGTTGCGAATCCGTAAGCAGCTCAGCAAGGTAAACACAATTACGATTACTGTGAGCCGCGAGCTGCGAGCCGCTGGTGACTCGCGCTCATCTGATCTAGCGGATCAGTTGACGCAGACTAAGCACACACATGTTAGCAAGCTTAGAACGCTGTAGCTGGGAGTGCACGACTAAGAGCTACCCTGAAGCTTGACACTGGGTTGGTTCTATGGATATGTAGCTAATATAGATAGACACACAGACACGCACATGTACATGTTTGAAAAGACTTTTTATAACCTGAACTTATTTAAATTGGAAATTCAGTATAAAATATAGTTTTATTTATTATTCCACTTTGAGCTATTTTATAGCTTAGGCATTCAAACCCTCAAATATTTATAACTTGTGTATTCAATTTAGCTAATGAAATGCTTCCAGCTTTGAGACACATCAAGTTTTGCCTAAGAACCCAAGAAAAAACTTCGATTTTTATCTATATAATAAAAATGTTGTTGAGCTATCGAAAAAATAGAGAATGCTTACTACATAGATTATACAAGAATATTTATAACAAATTGCAAGTCTCTAGCTCTTCTAGCTTATGAGTTCGTTGAGTTCATAAGAAGCAGTTCTTAGACCATATCAATAATATATAATATCACCCACTTCTACTTCTACCAATGCCTTTACATAGATACAATATACCCCTTTACCCCTTTTAAGCAGGGTAACATTTTAAAGCTTGTTAAACAGCGTAGCAAACTAGGTCTATAAGCCATTAGCACATAAGTGGCTCGAGTAATGTTTGTAAATGATATAGAAATATCAATAAATTATTTACCATTTACAGATATGAACGTCTGCTGCAGCGCGCGCAAGTTGAGGACCTGAACGAGGTGTCTGGCATCGGCTGTCTGTACCAGAGTGGCGTGGATCGGCTGGGCAGACCTGTGATTGTGTTCTGCGGCAAATGGTTCCCAGCACAGAACATTGACCTGGAGAAGGTGCGCACTTTGAACCGGCTTTATGACATTGATAACTAACTTGCTGTTATATTGCAGGCACTGCTGTATCTGATAAAACTGCTCGATCCGATTGTCAAAGGTGATTATGTCATCGCATACTTCCACACGCTCACGTCGACAAGCAACTATCCATCGTTGCACTGGCTCAGAGAGGTCTACAGCGTATTGCCCTATAAGTGAGTGAACCAGGCTTAAACCAGAACTCTACCAACTCGCTTTGAGCTCTACTAACGTCTATTCCCATTCATCTCTTACAGATACAAGAAGAATCTGAAGGCCTTCTACATAGTGCATCCCACATTCTGGACTAAGATGATGACCTGGTGGTTCACCACATTCATGGCGCCTGCCATCAAGGCGAAGGTGCACTCGCTGCCCGGCGTGGAGCACTTGTATTCGGCCATAACGAAGGATCAGCTGGAAATACCCGCCTATATAACCGAATATGATATGGCAGTACGTAGTCGAAACATATATGAACTTTGATTTATATAATCATACTTATTTTTCTTTCATTTCTCTCTCTCTTCCAGACCAATGGCCTGCATTATTTTAATCCTGTGCCGACTGCCTCGTAGATGTCAGCCATTGTGGCTGTCTAGAGGCAGCTGTAAACCACCAGATATATAAATACACATAGTTATATACATTATACAGACATATATACACACACACACATACACAGACGTATATTGAAATTTTTTATAAATTTTATAGAATTGTACTCTTTGTTTTCTTATTATAAATTGTAAGTTGAAAGAATTTTTGTTTTCAATTGTTGAAATCGTTTTTGTGTAGGTATAAACAAAGAAAGTTAAAACTAAACCAAAATGGAACGCGAGCTGATCAAGTGTAGAATTAGAGGAATATATATATACCATATATATATATATAAACTAAATTCAAAATGTTATCCAAAATAAATAAAAAGAAAAAAATGTTAAAACATTCTTATGAAAGTGCATGAGAAATAAAAATGTTGTTGATTTGCTAAAGAACAAAAAAGAAGAAAAGAAAAAACTAAAAAAAATAATTAACAACAAATTAGAAAAGCTAAAACAAATTGAGAATTCGATTAGCATTATTTGTAGTTAAACGAAAAATAATAAAAAAAATCATGATATAAAACTAAATTGTATTACGGCCTATGTACTTCTCTATATAGTGCTATATCTTTAACTGTATTATCTCTCTCTCTCAAGCAGAGTGAGTCAGAGAAAGAGAGAGAGAGGAAATCCCCCCAAAACTAAGAAAACAAATACGTACATACTATATAAATTCAATTGTAACTATACAAAACACGAAATGAAATTATGAAATTATATATACATAAATTATACACACTAAAAACCAAAAATAAAAACTATATATATATACATAAATATATGTTGCAATAAATAAAACAGAGAACAAAACCCACAAGCAAAACTATATTTAAAAAGAATTGTTAAACCCAATGAAGACCTTTTGTAGATACTAATTATAAAAAATGAACAGAAAAAATTAATTAAAATTAATTTAGAGCTCAAAATAAGGCCCGCAATTGAAACACCAAAAGAAGATATAACAAATTAAACTAACAAAAATTATTGTTCAATGTTAAAAATGGCCTAAAATGTTTTAAGGCAAAGACATACAGACACACTCAACACACTCACATTTATATAGCTAAGTCCTTGTTAATCTTCCATGCACCTTTTGCGCTCAAAAAAGAAAAAACTTAAAAATCTAGTAAAAGCTAAGCAGTCGGCTGCTATCGACTGCATAATACTCGTTCCCAAGTGAAGCTTTTGAAATTGAAAGAGGTCTTAGAGTATATCTTTAATGAAGGTCAGCCTATGGTTGCCTAATGTATTTTATCTTAACTTGTAGAGAGTTTACTGACTTGTCACATTTCGATAGTAGAACCAGACAACAAATTCGTCTATCTAGAATGGTTCAAGTGCGAGCTAGCTAAGACTTGGTTATCAAAGCTCTAAAAGTTTGCTAACTTCTTACATTCTCCAAAAAAAATTATATTTATTTAACTTTAGGTATATTATAAAAGGAAGTTTACATTTAAAAATCATTCCTCATATTACCAATTTTAGTTGTTACCAGTTATATCTTGCGTGGTGCTACCTATTGCGCCAATGAAAATATGTTCCAAATTTCAAGTCTCTAACTGAGCTAGGCAAACTCATATATACTCTCCTCTCGCTGGCTGAACAAGTATATAAAATAAATGAAATTAATAAATTTCTTAACCTTTTTTCTCGATCTTAACTAAAGCACGTTTCACAACATATTTTGAAGATTGGTCAACAAAAAATTAACAAAAATTAAAAATAAAAAGTGCGTATACTTAATGTGTGCGTATACTTAATGAGTAATCTAATCTAATGTAGCTAATGAAAATATGAAAAAAAAAGCAAATCACAAACTTTTTTCAATTAGGGCAACCGCGCGTAAGCAAAATCAATTCTAGAATGCTGAATACCCGAAAAACAAATCAACTTTCAAAATATATAATAAAAATCATTAAAAAGCAAGCAACAAAAAAGATATAAAAAAAAACACCAACAAGCAGAACAATTTAAGCGAATTACATAAAAAAGAAGCAAAAAAATGCACTCAGGGATTGATTTAAATAAAAACCAAATAAAAATCAGAAAAAGAAGAAGAAGAATACCACAAAAGAAACCCAAAAATATAAAGATAATACGCTTTTTTGGAAGCACAGCGAATATCGTAAAAACCTTTTTGCAAAAACACACAAATCGGCTGCCTGGCTAGTACCTAAAGAACTAAATGTAGAAATAGAATTCAAATGAGAGCTATAGCATTTAACTATATATATGATATGATATGATATGAGAAAATTAGCAAAATGTTTTTTAGGCTCTTTAAAGAAAATCTTTGAACAATTGTAATTGTAATTGTAATTGTAAACATCATCAAAAATTTATGCCAAAAAGAAAACGAGATTTTTGTATTGCTAAATTAAAAACAAATTTATATTTATATAGTTGGAATACATAGCAATTGAATTGCTTCTACTACATGCATACATAACATATATATATAAACATATATTTTTGTCACCCACACACACACACACACGTGCATAACTAGAATCCCAATTATACAACAAAAAGATATAGATATATATAGCAAAAAGAGAGAGTTATAGGTAAATCAAAGAAGCCCACAGAATATAATTTTTGACAACTACAAATTACAACAAAAAGATAATCATATATACATATATGTATACAAGATATATATATATATATATTTGTTATAGCCTAACTGCATTTTCAATAAGCTACCGAGTGTGTCAGATATGCCAGATATACAAATTAGAAATCCGAACCCCAAGTCCAACCAAATGCCAAGTGCTCCTTCTACAGCAAAGATTCCCGAATCAGTTTTAGTTGTTCGATTATTTGTAGATAATTTAGTAATTCGAGAGCCAACTACAATTAATTAGGCAATGGAAATTAATTTCATTTGATTTAGTGAAAGCTTTAGTAAAAACTTTTCGAAAAGTGATTTGTTGCTAACGGAAGAAAGGAAGGAAGGATAGAAAAATTTAATTGTACCTTAATTGAAGATTCTGCGATTGAATTTAGTGTAGCATAATATTGTATTTTTAACAAATTCCTTATAGTTATTAATTGTTAAACCAAATGGAAAAGAACAAAAACAAAACAAAATTCTATTTAGTATATAGAACCTATCTAATATATAAATATTAACAAAATGAAAAGTTAATGGCACAAAACACTTAACAAGAAGAAAAAACATTTAGTTAAGTTTTCCAAATATGAAATTTCGCATCCTCCTTCTCCTCCTCCTTTTTCTTTTTGTATATAACATTTATGTACGAAGTAACAAATTTAATTGGTAAATTAATAATTAATAATAATATTAATAATAAAAAGAACATACGCTTTCGTTAAAATTAACCAACTAACCTTCTTTATTGTGTACAATTGCTAATTCACAAGACTAAAAACTAAAAGCGTAGACAAGTGCTTAAACACTTAAAATCACTAACAATTGCACCTTAAATATTGTAGTAATCCGTTTCGTTTGGTTTTTGAATATTTGAAGAGCAGCGCAATGTAGCTTGCAGTGTGACCTTGCATGCTCTCGTGCGAAAATCCCCAAAGGCTGTACAATTTGTGAACAAGTTGGCAGTCCCGAACAGCTGAATCGTGCGCTTAGTTTATAATTAGTTGGGTTTCCGCCGCGTTCTTCAAGTATTTGGCCTTATGCTCGTCAAACATCTCGTACAGTGCCTTAATTACTTTGCCGTGCAGCTCGTCGACATAGGCGGGATCCGGGTCATCACTCTGCACCACGTCAATTGGCGCGCCAACTGAAAATAACCAGTTTGTGCATTTGTTTACATGCGACAAGTGTTCGGGGGGATCGAATCTACTTACCAACTTGTGTGATCGGTCGACGATAGGGCACAACGCCAAAGGGATAATGGAAAATGTCGCGGCCCAGGGGTATCAGTGGCGCTATGCCGGTTTGCTTCTTTACCGCAATCTGGAAGTTGCGCAGCTTCGAATTGGGCGGATTGGCCACCTGCCTGAAGATGTCAACTTCGCCGAATGAAAAGCTCGGCACGATTGCAGAGCTAAGAGAGAGAGAGAGATGAGGAGAGTTATACAGTTAGCTCCTCTCTCGCTGTCTGCCTATTTACCCTGTGCGAATGGCCATCTTCACGAAGCCTTTGCGACTCTTGAGCGTGAGAATGTATTGGCCGGGATGCGAGTCGAGCGCCTCCTGGGCCCCGCCCACCAAAATGGCCACCGCATTGGAGGTGAAGCCGTCGCGATTGTCGCTGTGCTCCGGATCATTGGACTTGGAGAGGAAGTACGTGAGCGACTCCTTCGACACGGAGATCAGACCCCACCAGCGAATGAAGTGGCGCAGAAAGGGCGTGACAAAGTGCTGATTCAGCGTGCCCACCTTTGGACGCACCTTGGGGAACAGTTTCATCCAGACGCTAATATCGAAGGCCATGTTCATACAAATGCCGGTGCTGCAAGTAAGTCATATAATACATATCGATATATACTCCAGATAAGATATCCTAATGCAAGTAGTTACCCAAGTATGCCGTGGGGGAAGCTAGCAATTATGTAGTTTTTATTGGGCGGCAGTTCGGCAGTCTTGATCAATTGAACGGGGAAATATTTACGATATATACGACTTATTCTATTGACGCGCATCAACATGCAGCTGGAATCGACAATAATATACATTAGCCAAATATCTAATCTTCACGCCTTCGACATACCCATTTCCATCTACGGGCGCCACATTGAGCTTGTGCCGCGCGTATATGATGGCCGTATAAACGAGCAGCAGAGCGCGCAGTAGATTGCTGCCGAAGAACTGAAACAAAAGAAATTGAGCAATAAATACAAATATTTATATATGTATGAGTGTATACAGGGTATGCGCTCTTCTATACTGTCTCTCTTCTAAGCCTATCCCACCCCCATTTGCGCATTTGAAAGCGCTTTCAATTAGCATGAGCGAGATGGTTGCTCTCTGTCTCTCTGCATTGCTTGGTGTTTGCTTACTCTCTCTCTCGCTCTCTCTCTCAAATAAATATGCAGTTATGCATATTTCCGCTTTTTCCTTCCTCCTACTTCTCTTCGTTTTCTTCTGTGCGCAGAGCATTGCCAACTAGTTAAAGCGCTTGCCTCGCTTATATAAATGTTTGATTTTGCAATTGACTATGTTAGGAAAGGGTATTAGAGCGTTGACACATTTCAAGATAACTTTATCTAAGCACACACACACACACATGTAATTACCCTTGAACATGTTTATGGTTAGTGCTACTAGGTTTATCCTGTCAAGCGCATTGAAGAGTGCGGCATATCGCTTTGATCTTGCTCTAACTAACTGTACTGTGCTTACTTACCAGTATTATGAGCGTGGCATAGTAGGAGTTCAGCGGTAATGTGAAGAAGAACGACGTATAGGCGGCCATGACCAGCAGTTCCAGGCACCTGTAGGCCTCTCGCTTAATGGACGTTACGATATTCATGTTGAAGAAGGAGCAGAGAGCAGAGCAGAGCAGTGGGCAGACGGCAGACACGCCTCAGTTGAGTTCCCATCAACGACTGAACAGTCCCACAAATGTTCAATGCGTTCTTATCCTTATCGCTAGCTGTGTAGAGAGACCATCGGACATCGCTTTAACACTTTAAGAACGCATTTTAGTGATAATTATTTGGCGATAAGTTTCGGCTGGCAATGATAAAGTGCCCCCATGCACTAAAAAACATTTTCTACTATCTAAAATATTTTCGAAAATATTTTACAATAGTAAACGCTTTTCGGAACTTGTGAACATATGAGGTGATAAGCCGATCCTTATCAATAAACTGGATAGGCAAAGTTAAGTTAATTGGACTGGTCTAATATATTTATATATATACATAAACTGCGTCGTTGTTATACCATAAATTCATGTTGCTATAGGCAAAAGACAAGTCACATATTCGATGAATGGGCACACATGTCTCTACGTACGTATATCTCACTCGGTCTTGACCTTTAGAGCGGAATCACGTTCAGTAGTAAGTGCAGACACATACACACACACACATATAGAATACATCATCCGGATCGGTTGAAAGTTTCGTGAAATTGGGTTGTGGGTACGGTCAATGTGCTCTCTGATAAGAAACTTAACAAATAGTTTCTACAACAAATAGAGACAAACGTCTGCCAATAGGCTGGTTTCTTTATTCTTATCAATATAGACATGTGAATAGGGCCTAACCTCGTTAGCAAGTATTCGCATTGTCATGCTTAATCAAGATGCAGCTTATATTGAATTACATATGCATATATTACAAGCGAGCCATGCTATTATATATATATAATTAATTGTTATATATACTGCCTGAACTTGACTTTACGCTGCAAGTCAACTGGCTGGAGGCGATTCTCGGGGAACACTGAAGTGCATAGAGTTCGGAAATAGATTAACCGGTTCATGTTTTCAACTTGCATTAATGACTCACACTTTTTAATTTGCGCATTAGCAAAGTGCAATGTATTAAACAATGCTTAATATTTATTGTTTTAGCAAATGGCGAAAACATTTTCTTTTCAATTATTTCATATGATTTCAATTCTGATTTTATAGCTACTGATACTTTTTGGAGGAACTCACAGTAAAAAACGAGTACTAATTTAATTTCCAATTTATACACTATATAATATTAAATATAGATTGATATTCCCTTCGGTTAGTTTGAATTCACTTGGTGGTTTGAAAAAGTTGCCGTTTCATCGATCGGCTGACAATTGTGACTTAATGGTAAAGCGCTGAATATTCCAAAGTTGTAGCATTGTATCTGGTCACACTCTTATATTCAAACTCTAGCGTCTTTAAAATTCTAAATTCCACTTGATTAACTCGTTGTATGACAACTAGCAACTGTAAAGTTAATGATGGTAAATCATCCATCAGACTTATATAAATATTGTATAAATATATAATTTAATTTGCTTGCATTCGTTGGAGAGGCTTTAAATGAGTTTCGATTCGACCAGCTGGCTAGTGTGACCCAATAGCCGAGCACTGCAAACGACAAAGTATTGATTTTTCGAACGGTCACACTATTGTTTACTTGCGCTGTTGCGCCTTACACACACGAGCTACAGTGGTGGCAAATCTAAAATACTGGTATACAGGTGTGTAAATATCGCTCATCTCAATTGTATACACACATTTGTTGCGCCTCGGGTGAAAATGAACAAAAAAATAAAATAAAATAGTGTTAAAAAATAAATAAGCCATGGCCACTGAGGAGCATCAGCGCTTGGCCAACATTGTGAAGAGCTGCCACGAAAGCTTGAGGCAACTCACCAAATTGTATGGAGCCGAGCGGGCCTGGCAGGAGCATACAGGGCCCCACAATGCAGAAAAGCTGGCTGAGTATGCGGATGCAATGCAGCAGCTCGCAGGCATATGGGAGGCGAACACCAGCAAGACGGAGCTGCAAGCGCGCAGTCGCATCAAGTGGGCCATTGACTATATAACCAAGTACTTCTACACCGAGGGCATCTATCTGCAGAAGCGTCAGCGGGAGCAGCGCCTGCTGGCCTCCTACAACGAGCTGGCGGCGTCGGAGTGCGTCTACATGGATGAGCCGCCAGAGCGGGTGCGCGTGCTGGACGTCGGCAGCTGCTTCAATCCCTTTGGCAGCACACCTCACCTGGAGGTGACGGCCATCGATCTCTGTCCCGCGCCGGGAGCTCATGTGCTGCAGGCGGACTTTCTCACAGTGCGCGTGGATGCTGGCTTAAAGGAGCCAGAGGTTGCCGATCAAAGCGTGAAAAGCTTACCCGCTGGCTACTATCACTGCGTCATATTCAGCCTCCTGCTGGAGTACATGCCGAGTGCGGAGCAGCGCCTGATCTGCTGCCAGAAGGCCTACGAGCTGCTGGGACCGGAGGGCATTCTAGTCATCATCACACCCGACTCCCAGCACGTGGGCAAGAATGCCAGCATCATGAAGAACTGGCGGTTCGCGCTGGCCAAGCTGGGGCTACTACGCGTGCGCTTCGAGAAGCTGCCCCACATCACGTGCATGGTCTTCCGGCGAGCCATTAGCCAGCACTTGTCGCAGCACTGGGCGAGCGTGCACCGCGAGGAGGGCATCTGCGAGACGATTCGCATTCCGCAGGACGATCACTAAATAGCCATAGTCCCCCCTATCTGTAATCTATGAACGTGTCCTTGTGTCTGCATTACATTTATGAGTTCCTTCGTTCTTAACTATTTCTAAATACGACATAAATAGTTACTTAAATACTATTACTACTATTGCAGTTGTTTGTCTCCTGCTTCTGGGCAGCGGCAGTGGTGGCCTCGGCGGTCTGGCGCTTCTTCATGGCCGTCGTGGCGCCCACTGCCTGCTGCATGATGTTCGGTGGCAGCGGCTTCTTGCGATCCGCCTCCCACTCGGCGCGATGCAAACGCTGGCGATGCTTGTACATGTTGGCATTCGAGAAGAACGTCTGCGGGCAGTTCGGACAGGTGTAGAGAACCTCGCCCGTGTGCGTAGACGTGTGCTCCTGCAAGGAGACAGATAGATGAGCAAGGATTCATTGAGTTTACCTTACTCTATCTCTCTTACCCTTAAATCCTGCGGCCTCTTGAACGCCTTCTCGCACATGGTGCATCGGAACTTTCGCTCGCACTGGTGATTGTGGTATATATGGCGCTTGAGTGCTCGCGAGTTGGTGGACTTCTTGTCGCAGATGTGGCACCGGTGCTCGCCACCAGGCGGCTCGTGCACCGTGCTCATGTGCTGCTTCAGTCCGGACAAATGGCGCAGCCACGTGCCGCATATCTCGCATTGCACGGGGTCGGGCTTGGGTCGTGGCTTGTCGGAATGCTCCAGTTCGTGGTGTTTCTTAAGGTTCGCCTGAGAGCGCAACGTCTTGCCGCACTTGTCGCAAATTATGGCAGTCTCCGGGTCATGCATATAGCGTAAATGTTCCTTGAGCTTGCGTTCCGTGGGCACTCTGCAAGGGACAAAGATCAGACATTTAGTATTGGGTATAGTAAATACTCCAGCTCAGGCTTAACTGACTTCTTGTTGCACTCGGGGCAGGTGTATTTGAAGTCCGACTTGGGCACATGCTTGGACACATTGTGATACTCCACGGCAGCCTTTGTGGTGAAGCATTTGGGACACTTATCACACTGATACATGCGCTTGTCCTTCGCATCCGCCTGCGGATTCGTGTGCGTTTGCTCGTGCGTCTCGAGCGTCTTGGAATCTTGGAATACGCGACCGCACTGCGTGCACATGAAGTGCTCGGGATTCTTGTGGACCAGCACATGCTCGGCAAGCGCGCGGCGTATGTGAAATTTGCGACCGCAGCAGGCGATGAAGCCGCTCTCGATGTTGTGGGACATGCGCTGGTGGCGTCGCATGTCCCCGAAGTTGGGCACCAGCAGATTGCAGACGTGGCATGGCAGCTTCTTGAAGAAGTCAAATATGATCTCATCGAATTCGTTTTGTTGCGCCTTCCGCTTCTCGATCTCCTCGCGGCTCATGCGGACGGGCGGAATCAGAGGCTTGGGACGTTTGCGATACTTCTTCGGCTTGACTACGATGCGCTTGGGTATCTCGGCATAGCGCTCCTCTGGCTCAATGTCGGGCAAGCTATTGCCCGAGTCGGAGTCGCTGGTTTCGCTCGAGCTGGCGCTGTCCTCAGTGCCCAGCACTGCCTCCGCAGCCACAAAGTCCATGTCGTTGTCATTGCCTTCCTCGGAATCCTGCTCGTTCTTCATGCAGCTGGACGGAGATTCTGGCGGTGTTTTTGAGCGTCGTCCACGTCGCGTGCTGCGACGCAACTGTTGTCCTTTGTTTGCCTTCGCTGCAGATGCTTTTTGTTCCACAAAATCAGCTAAGGGTATGTCGCCATCCGAGTCACTGCCAAGAGCTGTCTGTTCGTTTTTAATGCGTCTCTTAGCACTCGCTGGATACTCAGTACTTGCTCTCTTTGTCGCGGGCCCCTTCTCCACCAGCAACTGCTCCTCGAGCATTTCCAGCTTGGGCAGCGGCTCCAGCTCGTTCACCTCCACCTTGACATCGCCTGTGGCAAAGAAATCCTCAGCCAGTGCATCCAGCTCGCCGCCAAATGCCAGTGGATTCGCTGCCTCCGCCTCGTCGCAGAACTCAATGTGCACATTCTTCACGTCGCAGCGCCTCTCCTGGTGGGCGTTGTAGACCCGCTGGTAGAACTCGTTGAAGCTGCTCACGCACTCCCAGCACTGGCGACATATCTGCTCTTGGCCACCCGTTGCGCTGCTCAGCTGCAAATAGTTTGCAAATTAAAAGGGAAGAGTACTACACACAGTAAAATATTGGCGCCTTTACCTCAAGCCAAAAGTGTTTGTTTATTGTTTTGCAAATGTTTAGCCGCTCGCCAAGCTCGGAGAATATTTGGTAGGACTCGGCGTTGTTGCAGCAGCGAAAACATAGCACACACGCCGCCATGGCGCTAATCTACAGTTATTTAAATTGTTTAAATTGCTTAAGCAGCCGCCATTTGGCGAAAGCAAAAGGAAATTTGTTTATAGGCAAAAAAAAAACAAATTGTTTCCTATTTGTTGACAGTCGACAAATACGTGGAGGACGGCAGATAAGTTGCTATCGATTGCCTTGAACAGTGTGTGCACACTCGTCAAATATTTGCCATCAAGCGACGGTCACACTGCTGGCAATTCAAATATCGCTGCCATAAACAGCCGTCAGTACATTTCCAACGGTCGTGCGGTGCGGTTGTAGTCTCTGCTGTCGGCGAACAACAAATTTGAACAGAAAAAAGACTTTCTAGTGCAAAAGAATATGTAAACAAAGAGATAACACAAATACAACAATAACTACCCGTAGTCAATTGACAGTATAAAGCAGTAATAGCATCATTTGCCAATTGCCTTAGTGACTGAATAACTACATAAATATATGTAATTGAATGATTCGTTTTTTTTTCTTCTGTTTTTTGTTTGTTTATTGTCGCTGTTTTTGTTTGTCTGTCTGCAAAATTAACACTCGACTCACTGCCAATTTTCATTGCCTGCTAATGGCTAAAATAACTTGTTAGTTATTACAAAATTTGCCTGGAAGTTTGTTATGAAAGACTCGAACTGCATATACTTCCTTTATTTTGTCTGCGAGGTGTGCGCTAGTCAAGTATATAAAAGTATATACAATATATATATGTTTTCTTTATTCCCATTGTTGCAGTTACAGTTGACTTGAACTTGAGCCAATTCAAGTGTTTAGCCACAGCTGGTTGGCAAAAGCATTTGATATACAATTTCATGACGCATGCAACATTCGACTTCCTTTATTGAACCTTTTACTTTTCTTTATGAAT
Organism: Drosophila pegasa; assembly: GCA_035046225.1. Classification (NCBI taxonomy): domain Eukaryota; kingdom Metazoa; phylum Arthropoda; class Insecta; order Diptera; family Drosophilidae; genus Drosophila; species Drosophila pegasa. The sequence continues at coordinate 4,143,767 of JAWNOD010000076.1, read as the reverse complement.
GAATGAATGAATGCGCAACATTCACCTGTTCGTGCTGTGGTTGCCACTCAACTAGTTGCAATTGCAGTTGCAGTTGCAGCCGCCACATCTGTGGCATGCCTCATGCATTTGCCACTTGCAGCGGGGCTCTATGTGTGTGGCAGCCAGCTCGTTTCGCTTCGCATCGCTTAGCCTGCTCTAGTCGGGGTTTTTTTTACACAATACCCTGCATCTATCTATTGATGGAGTGTAAGTAGGGTATATTGTATAAGAAGAGAAGGCAAAGGAAAGCAAATGCGGACTAGAAGGTACAACAAAAAGGGACTAGAAGAGAAGTTAAAAGAAATAGCAAGATTGAAGAAGCGAAAGATGATACAAAGACAAGAAACCACGCTAAGGGAAGCGCAGAGAAAACCTGAGAAGTCACTAGCAAACAAGTGTAGACAAAGAAACAAAGATAAGTAGATAAAGACAAAGAAGGAAAGGTACATATGTATATGACTTAGAATAAACAAGGAAATTTGTTCAGGGTATCTGCAAGTCAGGCACTGCCGACTAGAGCACTCTTACTTGGTTTTTTTCCCAATTTTCTTTTACGTAACATTTAGCCAAGGCACGAGCCAACCTAGTTAAAGTTTATACACACATTCCACATACACTTTTTGTGTTTATTTGGAAGAGCATTTCATTTTCACTCTGCACAAATTCGCTGCACTCGACAGAGCCAGGCCTGAGCCGAGCACGTTTTTATTATCGCACATTTCTACGACGGAATATTAATAGGTACATCGACCAGCGACAATAAACAGCCAGAGCAACAATAACAAAAGGAAATGAAAATTTAGCGGCTGCGTTCATTGGCCAACTGACATCCAAATAAACAGAGGCTCCACTGTGCATAATCAAGTGAATCGCCGAACGAATTAAACATTCTATGCAGAACAGTCATAGCTGAGAAACTGTGTCAAACTGTGCACCAATATATAATCCACATACTCCATTTGCAACTATGCACCAGCCGAAGTTTTGCACAACTTTGCGTATTTCGCTATTGTCAGGCGCTCTATTGCTGCTCACATTTGTGGCCGAGACACAGGCGTATGGATTTGGACGTTGCCCGAAGTATCCATCGATGCCAAAGTTCAATATGAGTCGCGTAAGTTACCCTCGCACATATCAAACAAATAGGCAATGAAACACATATATATTCATATACATATATATATGTTATATATACAACTATATCCACACCTGTTTCCACATTAACGAACAGCTTTATTTGTTCGAGATCACTAGTCGTTGGACTATTGAAATGTTTTAAATACACATTTAAGAAGAGCAAAGCAGGGTATTATATCTTTGTTGAGTTGTATGTAACACGCAGAAAGGGGCGTTGTCAAATTCATATAATATACATTCCTTCTCTCTACAACTTCCCCTGTCATTCAAACACTTTTACTCCGATTTTTACAGCCCATTCGCCCATTGGCAGATTTCACTATAAACTTTTGGCGCATTTGCCAAATAATAGCCAAACCCCAAAAGACTGTGAAATTTTCCATTAATTGCCAAAAGCCAAAAGGCGTCGATTGCTGTCTTTGTTTTGTTTCTTTAAAGATTGTGCATAAAGTTGAACTTGAACCAATTTCAGAGTCTGCAACAATGTAAAAGTGCAAACCTGTTTACAGCCAAGCGGCCATAAAAGCTTTTTATAAGCACATCCATAAAGAGATATATAAATGTTTATACATCTATATTTATTTGGCTAACAAACAATTCAATTCAATTCAACTTCTTTGAACGTGTTCAAGAAGCCCCACTCTACGACTCCAAGGACAGCAACAATGAGAGCAAAGATCAATGAGATCTCTTTGCTGCAGCTGTTGCTGTTGGCTGTTCTCTTTAGCTGAACAAACTAGAAAATTGCCTTAATCAATTTAGCAGGCCAATTATATTAATCATACGCCTAGTGCAGCGAGCGAGACCTGAACTCACAAAAACACATTTAGTTGACCGCCTTGAGCGCACTTAAAGTTCCATTCGCGCGCCATGGAAACGCAACAAATTACCATATCCACAAAGCATAATAAACTAGTGAGAGTTAACAAAGCGAGCTGAGGCTGAAGCTGAAGCAGGGCAGAGCAGAGCAGAGCTGCTTAGCGATGAGTGGAAGACAGATAAGAGCGGAAAAAGATGTAAATGATAAAAATAACTGAGCTCTTGAGAGAGATAGTTAGCGTATGGATAGCTAAAGGTATTCTAAATTAATTTTAATTTAATTTCTTACATGTTAAGCCTACAAGCTACTTGTAACTTTACAAGCTAGCCACTGGGTTGCATATAAGACACTAGTGAAAGAAAGGGCATGCTTGGGCATTATGCTACTCGTCTATGTCTTGTCGTTTCTACTTTCCAAACTAAGTCTCTTGGCATACTAAATAGCTAGTAGCTATTCTTAATCTGTTCCATTATAATGTCTTCCATCCTAATTTAACAAGCTACTTGTAACTTAACAAGTAATTGGGTTATTTATAAATGAAGAGGAAGTGCCTGATAATCCATTTAGCTACTCATCTATGTCTTGTCGTTTCTACTTTCCAAAACTTCTCTTGATACACCAAATCGCTCCCTTTGTGCTATCTCGTGCCTGTTTCGTGTCACGTAATCAGCCTCAGCTGGTGCTGCATTTGGCTCTCTGCTGTGCCCACTAATTGGATGATAAGTCTTCGTCGCCTTCAATTGAGCTGTTGATAAGCGCGCTTTGACATGATTCGTCTTGAGAGGGGGGCAAAGACCTCGAGCATAAGAATAATTATGCAGTGGCGGCCTTTACGACTGGCAGCTAGCAGTCGGCAGCTATCAGTGGCGTCAATAGCAGCAGCAGCAGCATCTAGGCAATGGCTACTGGGCAATCTTTGAGAGCAGCCGCAAAACCAGTTTACCCAAAAAAAAAAGCAAAAAGCAAAAATAAAATAAATAAAAAATACTTGAAATGTTTATGTTTTACGCTGCGACTGGAGGCAGTTATTTATTTCTCTTCTTCTCTTTTATTTTTATTTTTGAATCATTTTTTGTGTTGTTTAATAGTAACCCAGTTAAATGCTTACTCATCGGCGTATAAAGAGAAACGCAGCTCGAGATTCTTATTGAAACAATATTATTATTTTTGACTATTTATAGTGCGCTGCCTTGATAACTTAAATGACTTGACAGCTCGTCATCTGTTATCCGCCTTATCGATGACATTTCTAATTTCCTTTTGTATTTATATTTATTTCAGGTACTCGGTCACTGGTACGAGGTGGAGCGCTCTTTCTATTTGCCAGAAATCGCCTCGGGCTGCACCACATTCGAATTTCAGCCCTACAGCAAAGCGGAGCTATCCAAGTTCAATAATTTCAAAGTGGAGGTGGCTATCAAAACGGTCAATCGCATGTAAGTGGAAGAAGAGAATAGATCAGATAGATAGAGAGAGAAAAATAAAGCAAAAATCTATAAAATATATATAATTAAAGACAATTTCAGATAAAATGAAAAAGATAGATAGATAACATAACCTTGAGTGTAATGAAAAATAGAGTAATAATAATAAGAAATAGAAAGTTCGACAGGAGGAGGGAAAATACACAGAGATAGAAAAAAATATTGATATTAATATATGAGTATTTGTATATCTATTAAATATTAATATATTCCATAAATATTTTAAATTTATATTTGTTTCAGAACTGGCAATCCGAATGTGAATCTGGGCTATGCCACGCCAGAGAACAGCAAGTCCTCCATAATGGACTTTAAGGTAAGTTCAGCAAGATTATAATTCATATATCATTTGTGGGGCTAGTGCTGTCAGCCATTTTCGTAATTTATTTATTTTTAATAAATACTGTTTATAAAATTTGAAATAAGTTAGATTAGTTATATTACCTCCTCTGTAAGTTAGTATAGTATAATTCGAATTCCTATTCAAATGAGAAAGACAAGAAATTTTCCCCAATTGGCAGCACTGTTAAGGGATTATATGAATATCATCATCATCATCATAATCATCAATTATCACCTTTAAATACCTGTGCATCTTACTAACGATTATAAAACAAACAATCGCAGTTCAACACACGTTTTCCGGATGTGATCGCCCGTCTGCTGCCTGGCTCCGGCAAGTACCAGGTGCTCTACACGGACTACGAGAACTATGCGATCCTGTGGTCATGCGGAAGCATTGGATCGCTCGGCTATGCGGATCAGATTTGGATACTGGGACGTGAAACGGACTTTGTGGTGGAGATACGCGAGAAGATCTACGACGTGCTCAAGCGACTGTCCCTCGATCCGGAGAGGCTGGTGCTCAGCAAAAACACAAACTGCCCCAAAATCAACTGAAACTAAGCCTATATATTAATATATATATATATAAACTGATTTTAAGTATAATATTGAATCTATTTAGGTTTCTGTGATATCGCAAAGTCGAGCTACGCTTCTTTGTTTTGCGAAACAAATATATATATAAATATATATACTATGACCATATGTGAAAAGTGATATTTGAGTGGGGTTCCAGAACAGAAAGGTTCAGATCTGCCAATTATTATAGATGCTCTAATTAATTCGATATATATATATAAAACTTGCCAATCCGCAAATTAGGAAAGATGTTTTTTTTAGTCGCAATACGAAAGGGAAACAAGTTGGAAGTGTTCTAAAGATGTCGAAATTGTGGATTTTGTTGATCTGTATGCTGTTTATAAGTATGCTGGAGACGTCCTCTGCACGAGGAGGAGGACATGGTGGAGGCCATGGTGGTGGTCATGGTGGAGGTCATGGAGGAGGACATGGTGGAGGACGTGGAGGCGGTCGAGGCGGCGGTCGCGGCGGCTTTGGAGGCGGAAGACCTGGCTTTGGAGGTGGAAGACCTGGTTTTGGAGGACCACCCAGAGGCGGCTTTGGAGGACCACCCAGAGGTGGGTTTCGCGCTGCCTATGGACGGCCATATGGCGGTTATAGACCGTATGGCTATGGTGGCTTAGGACTAGGCCTACTGCCGCTGCCCGTGCCCGTACCTGTACGGTATCCCTGTCGTCGTGCATATCCCTATGACGACTACTACGACGATTACTACTGTTAGATAGAGGAAGAAGGCAAAGTCTTAGTTTTGATTATGAAAGTTATATTATACAAATTACATTAACATTTCCAGTTACAAGATTATTATTATGTAAATGTCCTAAGAAATTGAGGCTGTAGACAGTTCTCTAAATATTTGATATTTTCGTATTTATATATTGTAGATAGATTCATAGATTCCTTATTGTTTTGATGGTCTTCGGTGTTTGTTGGTTTGTTTTAATATTCGTTTTGCATGGACCGGTCCCCAGTATTCGAGCTTAAGTCTAAGTAAAAACCGATTGCAATTCAATCCTCCATGCATGTATATATATATATATATGTATTTATGTATATATATTTAGTGAATTAAACTTAGTTCTTGTTGTCTACGGACTAGATATGAGATACGAGTACCAATAAATAATGGCTGACTTGTGATGCATTCGTTGTGGAAAAGTAAATATATATCGTAATTATAATAATATATCGTACTTAGTATAAATATTGAGTGCTTTGGATATCATGCAGTAACTGGCAAAAGAAAGTGGCATACGCGAAACGAAGTGGAAACTGAGGAAGTTGTCGAAGGTGAAGCCGTCTAGGAAATATGCCAGAAGGTTTATACAAAAACAAATAACAACTCCAAAGACTTGGATGAGCTAAGAAACTATTTTGTATAACTCCGTATTTTGATTATATTACTGATAAGTTAAGTGTGTGTGTGTGTGTATTGCCCCGGAAGACAGCCTGGAGAGCATTGAGTTCACGGATACGGATACGGATTCGTTGAAATGTTGACGGAATTTCGACTTCGATATCGATATCGATCTGGATCTCGATTCGATGCTCGCTCAGCCTAGAGCATCGCCTTGCACTCGCTCTCGGCAATGCTGTGCTGGATGCAGTGATTGATCTCCGCGAAGCCGGGTCGTTCGCTGGGCGTGCTGTTCCAGCAGCGTCGCATCAGGGCGTACACGGAGAGCGGCGTGTTGTCCGGGCAGCCCAGCACGTTGCCCTCCTTGATGTACTTGATGACCTCGGCGTGCGTCAGCCCGAAGTAGGGCTGCAGGGCAAAGGAGAAGATCTCCCACAGGCAGATGCCAAAGGCCCAGACGTCCGACTCCAGGGAGAACTTATTGTACAGTATGCTTTCGATGGGCATCCAGCGTATGGGTATGACGTCGTTCTCGTCGCCCTTGTAGTAGTCCTGCAGATAGATCTTGTGCGAGAGCCCAAAGTCCGCTATCTTCACGGTCATCTGCTCGTTGATGAGGCAGTTGCGCGTGGCCAGGTCGCGGTGCACAAACTTGCGCTCGGCCAGGTACAGCATGCCCGAGGCCACGTCCGAGGCCATGTGGAGCAGCTGCAGCTCATCCAGGTGCTGGCGGTTGCGCGGCTGGGCCTGGTGTGTGGCGTAGGGCGAGCAGGCGCGCAGGAACTCGCTCAGGTCACCCGGCGACATGTACTCGAAGAGCAGGCACATGGGACGCCCCAAGGCGCAGACGCCCAGCAGCTTCACAATGTTCGCATGATCGAACTCGGCCAGCAGGCAGGCCTCGCGCTCGAAGTCCGTTTGCATTTGATCGCTGGCGTCGTCCTTGAGCATTTTGACGGCCACCAGGAGGTCCTCATTGCCGGGCACCAGGCCCGGCGCCTTGGCCTGGAAGACTCGACCGAAAGCGCCCTGACCCAGCGAGCGCACGTAGACGATCTCTCCGCGCGGATACTCCAGCTTCTCCAGCCGTGCGTTCAGCTTCGTCTTCGGCTCCTGCTGCACCGCCGCTGTCGTCGTCAGCATCACGCAGTTGACGCTGTGTATGGTCGCAGTGCTGCGAATGGTGCCGCACTTGATGCTCGTGGGAGCGAAGCCCGTGGAGCCGAGTGTCTCGCGACTTGCGGACAAATTGGCGCTGCACTCCCCGTGCGCCGCCTGCGACTGCGCCTGGGGCTGCGAGTAGTCCTTGTGCTTGGACAGCTTGTAGGCGAGCAGTATGATCAAGTGGAGTGCCACGATGCCAATGAAGCCGATGCCAGCGAGGAGAAATATCATCGAGGGCGTAAAGAACTCCTCCATTTTGATGGGCGTATTCAAGTCCTTGGCACTCGGATCGACATAGTCAGCTGCAAAGGCAATGGAATACACTTGGTAACATTTCAGAGTGGTGTAATCCGGTTAAACCTACGGCAGAGTGGTATATCGCAGTGCTGCCAGCGCACGGATTCGTCCAGGGTGTAGCACCAGGGATGGGGCTCCTCGCCGCCCGCATTGCGGCAGTAGTTCTCGCCGTCAGTCAGCTGCTGAAAGACCAGAGGCGGCTGTATGTGCTTGTGCGGATACTGCGTGTCCCAGCGCTGGCAGGGTATGCCCGACTTGGTCACGTTCATGCTGCCCAGATAGTAGCGCCCATTGCCATTGCGACAGTCATCTAGAAAGGAAAGGAGAGGAGATTAATGCAGATCCAGGACAGACAATCTCCTCTGGCAGCTTCTACTTACAGCTAACCTCCGACTCGTTGATCTCGGTGAGGCCTATGTACGAGCAGCTGGGCCAGCGCATGCTGGCGTCGTAGCGAGGCAGCGCTGTGCAGTTGGGCAGTCGGAAGTGCGCGCGACTCTTGAGATACATGTTGCGCTCCCGCTTCTCCTCGATCAGGACCCAGTCGTTGTAGCAGAACTGCAGATGCGTCGCCTGGCAGTCCTCGAAGCAGAGCGGCGCCTTGATGGCCCTGCCATTCTCCACATGGCAGCGCGGAAAGGCGTAGGCACAAAGCATTTTCTGTAAGGACAAAGGATGTCAAAGGTCACTCATTGGGCCTGAGGAGTGCATTAGCCTACCTCAGCTGCCTCGCGACACAGTCCGCTCAGGTCCATGATTAGCTCGTCCCAGAGCGCCGTGGTGATCTGCTCGTTGCGCCAGCCGCCCGACGGATCCTCCAGGCTGTACCACACGGGTCCAGTGATGAACTGCTTGCACACCTTGCCGTTGTACGGCGCGCAGTAGCCCTTCTCCTCGCGCTCCCGCTCGTACTCGCTGTTGTGGTGCCGCTGGTGGTGGCGTCTGGCCGGCTCCTCCATGTCGATGGCATTCAGGGAATTGCCATTCGCCTCGCATGTAAACAAAAACACGCAAAGCCCCACCAACACATACACAAAACTTTCAATATCCCCAACCCCCATGGCTGCCCTCAGCGTAACTGTGTGTGTGTGTGTGCGTGTGTTTATATCGCTGTATAAGTAAATACTTTTCGAGGCAGCTTTTGCGTCTTTGTTTGCTTCCACTGTGCACTTCGCCAATAACTTCAGTCGCTCCCTTCTAGGCGCCCTCCGAGCACATTTGCACACGCATTTTCACAGAGTTTTCCCTAATTTGGAGCACTTTCTAAGATGCTGGCGGTACTCGAGTGGTAAAAATTGCGAGGCGCAGCGAACTGTATACGCCGTACACTCGCCTCTGTCGACGCCTTTTTCCAGAATACCACCAAAACGGACTCGGGCTGACAGCCCAATGGGGGAAGCATCCCCATAGGGGTGGTTTTCGGTTTTCGTGCACAGACAACACAGCGAGCACAGGGTTGTTTCGCGCGTCCAGTTTATTCCAGTTGTTTACAAAGCTCAAATAACACAAAGCATTATTTCAAATAAACAAAAACTAACTTTAATCTCTACTATTTCTGCTCCTTCTTCACCTTCGGCTCTTCTTTGTCTTTTTTCTCCTCCTTTTTCTCTTCCTTCTTCTCTTCATCTGGAATCTGCTCTAGACCCTGTAAATAAATTAGCCCAAGCAGCGATAGCATAAACTCTAAAGCTCTACGAAGATGCTACTTGAATATAAAATATAAAAATTGACCAATTCTAACTTTGATTCAATTCAATTTCGTTTTGTAAGTTTATTCACTTTTTGCACTTAAGCTTAACAGAATTTCAACTAGATTTACATTTACTTTCTATCCTCATCGGGTATAGCATGAAGACCCTGTAAGAGAATGAAACATATTCTCGAGTTTTCAAAATATTGAAGAAGCAACTTTTCATGTTTATTAGGCAGCGCGTGCAACATAAGGGTTAAATGAAGAAGCATGGCTCATGATAATGGGATTTGTGAGCGACAAATAATAATGGTATTTGTTAAGTCTCATCAAAATACGAAATCAGTAAGGAAATGCAGCGTAACGGTTAAATGAATAAAAACGGTTAAATGAATACATTACATGATTCCCAATCATCGCATATAATATCGGTATTAATTGTAATAATGGGAATAAGCGCAATATGAAATCGGTTAGGAAATGCGTGCTACATAAGGGTTAATGAAGAAGAATAGTTAGTAAATGTAATTTTATGAATATAACAAAAGGAAATTAATGATGTCTTTTTAAATGGATGATTTGTCAGGAAAATTAAGAAGCATAAGACGGGATACAATTACTTAGAATAAAATATAAGTAAATAAATGGTTGCTTAAAGTGACATTTTGTTAGGTGAATTGTGCAACAGCAGACAGGCAGGCAGACAAGCTGCTGCTTGGCATGCATACGAAACTAATCTGAGAGCTATCACTTACGTTCATAATGTAGGGATTGTTGGTCAGTCGGAAATCGCGCTGATACATAACACGGTCGAAGCGCTCGTCCATGTTGCGGCGATAGGCCTGCAAGCAGTAAAATAGCAAAATAAATCATAGTAGTTGAGAGCGTGTGTGTGTGTGCGTGTGCTTCAGTCAGAATTGAATGCATTTGACGGCTGCGAAGGCGCGTCCCTAAATAATGTTTCAACAATTACGTTTAGTGCACAATAAACGCAGAGTATTATATAAGAATTTAGTGTTGGTCCAACGAGCACTTACGTTGCCCATTGTCAGCTTCTGCAGGCCGTACATCGCGTATATGGGCACGGAGAGTGCCACGGTAATGATTGCGGCGGATGGTAAGATTTCGAACCACATTTCGACTGCGACACCAAATTTATTGTGTTATTTTGATATTAAAAAACACGGCCAAGTGTCAGAGCGACGAACAGCTGTTGTGCCCGATTGCCTATCGATGTATCGATAGACGCAAACAATAGTGACATCAGATTTCATTTGAAGACGAAAATAATAGTGACATTACATTTAATTTGAAGTTACAGTCAGATTGTAATACACTTGTGTATTTCTAAAAGCGTCTCCTGATTAAAATAATTTTTTTTCGCAAAACCTAAGAGAAGGTAAATTTCGATAGCTAATTTGGCAGACGTTGCAACACGGGTAGCTTTGAGCAGCTGAACTGTGCGACAGTGTGGCAACGCCGTATCCCCTGAAATATACACACGTATGCATAGCAGAAAGCAAATTACCGCAAAATCATTCTATTAAAGGTGCGACGAAGTTAGAGCGCAGACGACATTCATCATATCAAGATCGCGAAGAGGGGAATAGCGTACTGAGTCCGCGCGTCGACCTAACCCAACAAAAGACAATATTTACAACGCTAAGAAGCGACAAGAACGAAAATAATTTATTCAAGAACATGGCTAGCGATTTGAGCGGCATTGTCGAGTCATCTTTTCCCACGGCAGCTCTGGTACGCAATTTTATTCCATTGCCTGTGGAGAGATTTATCAAAATTATTGTTATTTCGATGCTAGGTGCCGAAGGCGGAGACAGGCGTTCTAAACTTCTTGCAGAAGTACCCAGAGTACGACGGCCGTGATGTGACAATCGCCATTTTCGATTCTGGCGTAGATCCCCGTGCAACGGGACTTGAAGTAACTAACTGTCAAGCACTTCGCATGACATTTTAAGTTATATTAATTATTTCGTTGACAGACTTTGTGCGATGGCACAACGCTGAAGGTGATTGAGCGCTTCGACTGCTCCGGCTGCGGCGATGTGGACATGAGCAAGAAGTTGATCCCGAATGAGAATGGCATTGTAAAGGGCCTATCAGGTCGTTCGCTCAAGTTCAGTCCTGAGCTGCTGGCCCGCAACACGGACAAGGAACGCGCTGTGCGCGTGGGCTTGAAGAGCTTCAACGATTTGGTGCCATCCAAGGTGCGCGACAATATTGTCGCCCAGGCTAAGCTCAAGACCTGGGACAAGCCACACAAAATGGCCACGGCCAATGCCAGCCGCAAGATTGTGGAATTTGAATCTCAAAATCCAGGTTGGTCAAAGGCAATTGAGTTGTTGAACATTTAAGTAAATGATGTGCCTTGCAGGAGAAGCGTCCAAGCTGCCGTGGGATAAGAAGATAGTCAAGGAGAACCTAGACTTTGAGTTGGACATGCTCAACAGTTATGAGAAGCTGTACAATGACGTGCGGATTTCCTATGACTGTGTGCTGATGCCGACTGAAAAGGGCTGGCTCGCCATCGTCGATACCACAGAGGAGGGAGATCTCGCCAATGGCTTGCACATCGGCGAGTACTCAAAGACGCATGAGACGAAGAATGTTGACGATTTCCTCTCGATCTCGATCAATGTTCATGACGACGGCAATGTGCTGGAAGTTGTGGGCATGTGCTGTAAGTAGGAGTAGTCCGACTCGCAACTAGTCATTATAACTACAGTTTTTATTTGATTAATCGACAGCTCCTCATGGCACTCACGTGGCTTCCATTGCCAGTGGCAACCACAAGTCGCGCGACATTGATGGAGTTGCGCCCAATGCCAAGATTGTGTCCATTACCATTGGCGATGGTCGCCTGGGCTCAATGGAAACCGGCACGGCGCTTGTCCGCGGCATCATGAAGGTGATGGAGCTGTGTCGCGAGGGCCGGCAGATCGACGTGATCAACATGAGCTATGGCGAGCACGCGAAGTGGTCTAACTCCGGGTAAGCAATGGCTAGTATGTAGCAGCTAAAGCATGACAATTGTCATTTGTAGCGAGATTGATGAGCTCAAGAAAAAGCGTAAAGGAATCAAGATAATTCCGCTGAGGTAAATCGATCAACATACTCAAGTCCAATTTCTCTTCTATCACACACTCCTTACGCTACACTCGCTTCTCTTACTCGATTATAACAGCATCAATGAAGTTGTTTAGGGTGCTAAACTATCCCTGAATGATGGTCGCCTTTTAATTGTTACTCTCCACCTCTTTGCAGTCGCATTGGTGAGCTGATGAACGAGGTTGTCAACAAGTACGGCGTGGTCTGGGTCGCCTCGGCGGGCAATCACGGACCCGCTCTCTCCACAGTCGGTACTCCTCCCGACATCAGTCAGCCCAGTCTGATAGGTGTAGGCGCGTACGTCTCGCCTCAGATGATGGAGGCCGAGTATGCGATGCGTGAGAAGTTGCCGGGCAACGTTTACACCTGGACATCACGCGACCCATGCATCGATGGCGGACAGGGTGTAACGGTGTGCGCTCCAGGAGGGGCCATCACATCTGTGCCGCAGTTCACCATGAGCAAGTCGCAGCTGATGAACGGCACTAGCATGGCAGCACCTCATGTCGCTGGTGCAGTGGCTTTGCTCATTTCCGGGCTGAAGCAGCAGAAGATTAAGTATTCGCCCTATAGTATTAAGCGGGCTCTAGGCGTCACGGCCACGAAGGTTAGCTATGTGGATCCCTATGCACAGGGCCATGGACTACTAAATGTGGAGAAGGCATTTGATCATTTGGTTGAGCATCGTCAGTCCATCGACAATATGTTGCGGTAAATAGACCTTGCCTTTCATACAGAGTCCTTTAGTTTCTTAATATTTTGTTGCCCTGTTCGCTGCAGCTTCTCGGTGCGCGTGGGCTCCAACCAAGCAAAGGGCATCCATCTGCGCGAAGGCGTGCAGCGCAAATTCGTTGACTTCAATACCAACATCGAGCCTATCTTTTTCAATGAGAAGGAAGTGGGTAAGTTGTGGACTGGACAGCTTGCTTTTGCACCTAATAACTGTTGGCATTTCCTTCAGATCCCAAGGACAAGTTCAATTTTAATGTGCGTCTCAGTCTGGTGCCCTCGCAGCCTTGGGTGCAGTGCGGCGCCTTCCTGGACCTTTGCTATGGAACTCGCTCGATTGTTGTTCGCATTGATCCGACTAGCCTGCCGCCGGGTGTGCACAGTGCAGTGTAAGTGGCTACAACTAAATATTAAATATATTTTTATCATAAGTTAACTTATACTATTTCAACGATTACAGCGTTCGTGCTTATGATACGGCCAATGTACAGAAGGGTCCATTGTTTGAGATACCTGTGACAGTGGTGCAGCCCCATGTATTGGCAGACACACAAAATATACCCATATTTGAGCCTGCCTCAAACAGAGCTGATAAGAGCGTTGAATTTCAGCCCAATACGATTCAAAGGGACTTTATTCTAGTGCCTGACAAGGCCACCTGGGCAGGTGCATATATGCCTACAAATTCTACTCGAACCAATTGCAAACCCTTCTCTCCCATCTCTAGTTCTGCGCTTGCGCTTGACTGATCCCAACCGAGGCAACGACGGTGGCAAGTTCTTCTTGCATACCAATCAACTGCTGCCCAACCAATCTTGTCGAAAGCTGGAAACCATGAAGATTATTGGCGTCAATTCGGAGTTTGAGGCCACGGCAACCTTCCAAGTGAAGGTGAGACAAACATGAAGATTATAACTGTGTCATTTACTACAAATATCTGTTGCAGGCCAACAATATATTGGAGCTGTGCATAGCCAAATATTGGTCTAATTATGGAGACAGCCATTTGAAGTACAGCCTCGAGTTTCACGGCGTGTCTGCACAGAATTCCAATGCTTGTAAATACAGCCCCTAACTAGAGTTTCTCAATAGTCTCTACATTTCTTGACCATTCTTTTAGATGTGATGCACGCTGGTCGTGGCATACACAAGCTGGAAATTGGTGCACTGGTGGCGGAGGAGATTCAGCCATCGCTGCAGCTAAAGACTGCTGCTGTTGTTCTCAAGCCAGTCGAGGCGAAGGTCTCGCCATTGAGTGCCACTCGTGATGTCATACCAGAGGGCAGGCAGATCTACCAGAACTTGCTCGTCTACAATCTGAACGTGGGCAAGACAGGAGAGGTGGCGTTGTATGCACCTCTGTTTAACGATTTGCTATACGAAGCCGAGTTCGAGTCGCAGATGTGGATGCTCTTCGATACCAACAAAATGTTGGTGGCCACCGGCGACGCACACTCCGAGACGTTCTTCACAAAGCTGGAAAAGGGCGAATATACTGTGCGACTGCAGGTGCGCCACGAGAAGCGAGAGTTGCTTGAGAAAATTTCGGAGGCCAATCTCATCGCGGTCTACAAGCTAGCCAATACGTTGTCGCTTGATTTTCACGATAGCTACAACCAGTGCGTTATCGCTGGCCGCAAAACAACATCTGCCAAGGTACGAGAGGGCACCAAAATACTCTACGTTGCGCCCATTAGTCAGGAAAAGCTCAACAAAGCCAATTTGCCGGCACAATGCGCCTGGCTGAACGGCAATCTAATCTTCCCCAAGGATGAAGGCGGCCGTCGCATTGACATGCATCAGTTCACATACATACTGAATCCGGCTGAGAAGAAATCGTCCTCGAATGGGGCCTCCAACGGAGCGGCTGCCAACAATACCAATCAAGCAGCGGCAGCTGCTTCCACAAATGGAGGCAAGCCGAAGACAGCTGCCACCATCCAGGAAATCACAAGTGCTGCGAATTCGGCTGGCGGCGATGGCGTCACACTGCAAACCGAGGTCCCGGCCAATGCCACCTCTGCTGCGCCCAGCTCGCCTCAAAAGGGCAAAACAAGCGCCGACGATTATGCAGAGAGCCTGCGTGATTTCCAATGCTCACACATTTCCAAGTGTGGTGAGTTCAAGTCGGATCTTATAAAGACCAGTTTCTAATAATATTTATATTCTTCCTAGAACTGGAAAAGGCAGAGAAGATCTACAACGATGTCATTGCCGCACACCCCAAGCACTTGCCGGCCCATCTGCAGTTAATCCAAAACATCGAGTCGAGCGAGCTGAAGAACCTTTTGCCGTTCGCATTTGCCACTGCCCAGAACAGCAGCAAAGAGGGCGACAACGTCAATGTGGACAAGCCGAAGGAGGATCAGCAGAGGCAGCGGTCGGCCTTGGAGCGCATTGTCAAGCTGGCGGACATTGTAATCAACGAAACTGACGCCGACGCTCTGCTCTCCTACTATGGTATTAAGAACGACACGCGCTCAGATGCGGCCAAGATCAAGACGTAAGTAAACGAAAGAAAGTAAATATACAGATTTAAATTTAAATTATTTATTAATAATATTTTAGCAATATGGATAAGCAGAAGAATAATCTCATTGAAGCCTTGGTTAAGAAGGGCATCGCACTCTCTAAGCTCTGCGTGATCGATAATACTTTGAAGGATAATTTGCACGTGTTGAACGAGATCTACACGGATATTATCAAGTTTGTCGACGCCAACGACAACAAGGCCATCCAGTTCTCCATTTGGCACGCCTTTGCGCACAATCATTACGGACGCATGTACAAATACGTGATGAAGATGATTGAGGAAAAGCGCACACGGGAACTCTACGAGGAGATGGCTGCCATTAATGCAGCCATGGGCTACGAGCACACAAAGACAGTCATAGATCGCATGGGCGTCAGCTTCTTCCCAAGCAGCTTCCGTTTATTCTAAGTGATTGATAATGAATATGCAGTCACCGTTAGCAGTTAGCGAAAGTATCTAATGAATGCACATTTTTAATCTTCTCACTGATTTATTTGTATTGCAAGTCGCGAAAAAACATACCTTAATTATATATAATGTACATGAATTCAGTATGCTTCCAATTTAAAAATCAAGTGTGTTTCATGTGTTTAAAGTTAAAACAAGAATGGAAATTATCCTAATTAACAATAATTTTAATGATTGTTTACAATTTGTATTTTAATGCGAGTGAACAGCTGTTTTTCGCAAGCATTTAACGATTTGTTTACATGTAAAACTCATAATGGCCATGTACGTTAGCAGAAAAGTGTGACCATTCAATAGCATTTTAGAAAGTTGGTATTTTTTCTTCAGCGCGAGGAGGTATTTTCTGCTTAAGCAGTTGAGTTCACACTGGTGAAGATGCAGTACTCCCAAACAATGCACACGCAAAAATAAAATGGGTAAGATTGAGTTAAAAAGTGCAAATGTATATTAAAAATCTTGCTGATAGTGTCAACGAACCCTGAAAAAGTAACAGAATAGTAAAAAGTGACAGAGCAAAAGGAAAACGCAAGTGTTTTCGCTGCACGAAAAAACTGTCTCTGCTACGTAGTTGTAGCTTCCGTGCACGTACGTGAGTGCGGTGTGAGTGTGTGTGTGTGTGTGTGCGTACGCGTGTGTATTGACCGATCGATTTTATTTTGCAAATTCAAGGACAACCGCAAATCCTGCGGGATAGCTTGTCGGTTTAATTACGGCAGAAGTGAACGGTCGGCCCCAAAAGCAACATTTGCAACACATAAATGCGTCACAATTGCAGCAACGGCAACGCCAACGGCAATAACAAACAGTCACAGTTCACAGTCAAGCGGATGTGGACAGTTTCCATGGAATTTATTATCTCAACGAATGTCGAATGCCGAGCTGATGACTCAAATTGCAAATCCAGAGGTTTTTTAACCGACATTATCAGCCAATCTGTGTACACATATGTACAGACGTGTGTGTGCGTGTGTGTGTGTATACATGTGTTGCGCGTTGTTTCCTTTACAAAGGCAAACAAAAACACGGGAGAGAAAAAAGAGACAAATGCTGCGGGTTGAGGGCAGCGGCAACAACGGCAATCAGAATTTTGTGTCAGCGCGTGTGGATGTGTGTGTGTGTGCGAGGTGGGACAGAAAGATAAAGATATTGAAATGAAAGAATACAAATATTTTAAGGCTGCCCCACATGAGGGCGCCGCCGCTGCCATCAAAGTCAAACAAATGTGTTGGCGTCTGTGTGGCAGTGGGTGTAAAAGAAATCCATGCCACCCACATACACATACACACGCACCACTCCATCCGTATAGCGCACACATGCATAGAGGCGGCCAGAGTCAATATTATGGAGTGCAGCTGTTGTCGGTTCATGGGCTACATCGCATGCATACTTAAGTTAAAAACGTATTTATTTTTATATTTATATCTGTATCTTCTGCAGAGTGCCCACAAATTGATTTATATGAATTCCTCACCGAGTCCGAACTGCAGCAGTACTACAATGCCATCAAGTGAGTTGGGTGACCCAAATAGACGCGAGTGTATGCGGCGCGGTATGCTGATCACAGGCAAATGCGAGCAAAATTGAAAATTACCCCTTGTGCGAACAAATTTGAATTCCCCCCTATGCACTAGCAGTGCAGTCAACTTCTTATTAGTATTTTTTAATACCTTTTTATTGCCATAATTTAATACCGATACGCACAGTATATGTATCGATATGGGTATTTTGACACCGTTGCGCAGGAGAAAAGAGCATTTGCGTGATCTGCATACCAAGCTGAGCTTTGACAAACACGTGACTCATTTAAAATCATTCGTTTCCTTCTTTTTTTTGTGTGCGCGCAGAAACGAATTAAAAATTACAAATGCAGCGCAATTCAAATATGCTGCAGACGAGGATTTACGTTTCATTGGCCTGTCGAGGCCGGAAATACGAAGACTGCGCAAGTTCTATGAAAAGCATTTCCCCCACAGTTACCTCAGCAAAATCAAGCGCCTGCTGCAAGCGCCCGCCACGATTGGGAAGCGCGAAGACGGGACTGGGGCCGGCGGGCAGGCAACAAATGAGAACGGCGCCGCTGCAGGAACGACCAGCACAGCGACGCGCAACGGCGGCGGCAACTCGCCGGGCAGCAAGGTGCCCAACAACAAGCACATCATACCGGCTGATTCGATTAGCGTTAATAAGCAGCTGGGCATTGGGGAGTTCGGCATTGTGCAGCAGGGCGTGTGGACGAATGGCAGCGAGCGGGTGAGTACCCTCGCCCTCTCGAGGGCTTCCGGTTGAATTGAGTAATTAATTTTGACTGCTGATTGCTGCACAGATTCAAGTGGCCATCAAGTGCCTGTGCCGCGAGCGCATGCAGTCGAACCCCATGGAATTTCTCAAGGAGGCAGCCATAATGCATTCGATTGAGCACGAGAACATTGTGCGCCTGTATGGCGTGGTGCTGGCCACGGATTCGCTGATGCTTGTCACAGAGCTGGCCCACCTACGTTCCCTACTCGAGTGCCTTAAGGACTCCGGCTTGCGCGTCAGCTTTCTCACAATACCCACGCTCTGCGAGTTTGCGCTGCAGATCTGCAATGGCATGCGCTACCTGGAGCAAAAGCGACTGATACATAGAGATTTGGCGGCACGGAACATACTGGTCTTCAGCAAGGACAAGGTGAAGATTTCGGACTTTGGGCTCTCGCGTGCCCTGGGTGTGGGCAAGGACTACTACAAGACGAACTTCAATGTGAATCTAAAGCTGCCGATTGCCTGGTGTGCACCAGAATGCATCAACTACTTGCGCTTCACCAACGCCTCCGACGTGTGGGCCTATGGCGTCTGCCTCTGGGAGATGTTCTCGTATGGCTTCCAGCCCTGGGCAGCACTGACTGGTCTGCAGATACTGGAAGCTATCGACTCGCCCAATTACCAGCGCCTCGAGCAGCCCGACTGCTGTCCGCGCGAATATTACACTCTGATGATGAAGTGCTGGCAGGACGATGCCGCCAAGCGGCCCAAGTTCAGCGAGATCTACGAACAGCTGCCCGACATGAAGCCCGAACAGCTGAAGGCCGTGGTGAACTGCGTGGAGCCGAAGAAGGATCATTTGTTGTATCGCCAGGGCGATATCATAACCGTGCTTGATCGCAACACGGGCACGCCTTTCTGGAAGGGCGTTTTGAGTACCGGAAAGACAGGTTTCTTCAATCCCTCGAACACCGTCGCCTTCTTGGAGGGTCTGCCCTGCTCCTCCAATCGCGATTCCTTCAGTCGCGTCGGCGACCATCGCATTAGCAAGCGCAAATTGCGCACGGAAATGATTTCGAAGCCACAGAACGATTTTAAGCACACCGGACACGTTGGCATTGATGGCGCCACTTTTGGCGACATTGCCTTCCTCGGCAGCTCTCAGAATGTAACTAGCAATGGAGCTTCTGTTTCTTACCTCTGCTAACCTGTTTCTGTTTCTCTTGCAGTACAATCATGTGCCCAAGCAGATTGTGACGCCCTACAAACCGTCGGAGGACATTGAGCAGACGCCACTGCTGCTGCCTCCGACGCCCACCAGTCCCGACTCGCTGCAGACGGCCAGCGGCTATTTCCCAGAGGGTGCCGGCACCTCCATGAACCCCACATTTATTCCCTCCACGGAGCACACGCCCAAACTAATACCTAGCAATGGGCACAGCTCATTCGACTTTGCCGGCTCCACAAATCCCTTTGCCTCACACACCTTGGATGAGGAGCAGCTTGCCTACGCGCTGCAGAACAATAATTACGGCGCCGATGGCAAGAGCATCCACTCGGAGCCCAACTGGCGAGCCAGCTCGCGCAACACGACTGACGATCCACACGAATATCACGAAATATCCGATGATGAGATCGCTGGCGATAAGCTGGACTTTGGTCCCTCGCTCTTGGATGAGATCAACTCGATGTTTGGCTCAATTAGCGGCGCCTCTGGCAGCCAGCCAAAGTCGCCCGACTTCGATCACGTCAATACAAAGAACGAATTCGCCGAGATGTCTGCAAAGTTTAATCACAAAAGTGGCGACAGCAACAGCAACAAGCATGGTCATGGACATGGCCATGGACTGCTGCCCACGCTGTCCAAGAAGAAGTCAACGACGGGCACTGTGAAGCCCATTTCGGTCAAGGATGAAAAGATACTGAACCACGCCATCGAGATGGCCAATGAGATTAGCGCCAGGTGCGTAAGACCCAATATATATAGTGTATATATATCTTGATTCGATTCTTGTTTTGCCTCTGCAGGTCGATGATTGATCTGGTCTCTGATCACACGCCAGCCACGCACAGTCCGAAGCGCAAGTTCAGCTTTCGTTTTCCGCATTTGAGCAGCGGCGGTGGCGGCGGCGGGGACAAGTCGAGTGGGGCCATGGGTGGTGCTGCAGGCAGCTCTGGACTTACGCCCACCCACGGCAACGCCTCGCCCTTCTCCAAGAAGAAGAACTTCACGGAGGAGCTGCAGAGCATACCCGACATACAGGTGAGCCTCACTCGGATTAAGTCGACTACTCAGTTTTGAGTTAAGGTTAATGTAGAGCTAGCCTGGATATTGAAGTTGTGTTATGTTTGCTAATCCGGAGGTCTCTTTCTTGTCTACACTCTGCTCTCTTTTCTTCTTCATTCGCATTGGCGCGCCCCGTTCATTCCCCTTGCTTTGTTTTGGTTGTCCCATTTGTTCGTTTTTCTTTGGTTGCCTTTCGTTTCGTTTTCCCCTCACACATCAAGCAGCGCTTTCGATCGCTGAGCGAGATCAAGAACAGCTCCGACCTGCGCATTCCCATCTTCGACAAGGAGAGCTCTGACTTCCTCTTTGAGAAGTCGCGCGAGATACTCAGCCGCCCGCTGAACAGAGACCTGAACAGCGAGGACTCCAGAGAGCGCGAGCCCAAGAGCATCAACGATAATATTATGGACATTGAGAATACTCTGAAGGCGCTCAACCTGGACTTTATGCACACGTACACGGAGCTGGACAAGAGCGACTCGAACGACACCATCTTGAACGACCAGCTGCCGCAGCTGGTGGGCTCCCTGGACGATGGGATCAGCAGCGCCACCGGCAGCCTGAAGTCCGCTGTCTACAGCTACAGCAACGGGGTGCAGACGATGTTCGACTTCAATGCGGCCACCAGCCACCTGGACAAGCACCTGCAGTACATGCACAATCAGGCGCAGCTGCACAGCCAGCAGCCGGAGCAGCAGAAGCTGATCGAGGACAAGCGCAGCAGCACCCCGGACACGGGCTTCGCCTCGCGGGACACGAACATCTCGCTGTCGCGCCGCAGCAGCCAGAAGAGCAGCTACAGCCCCCAGGAGAGCTACTTTCCCATGAAGAGCGACGCGCTCTACAGCGCACCGCCCGTCGTGATGAGCAGCGGCTACGAGCGCTTTGGCAACGGCCACACCAAGCAGATGCTGGCCAGCGCCTCGCCCGTCAAGTCCTGTCTGAATGCCAGCAGCAGCTCGGTCTATGCGGCGGCGGCCAAGAGTCATCGCCAGCGCTCCACTTCCTTTAACGAGAGCTTCCAGCCCATTTCGCCGGTGTTGTCGGACACCAAGCATCGGCAGTTTCGCCAGGAGTCACTTCATCAGCAGCAGCAGCAGCAGCTCTCCCATCACCTGCTGCAGCAGCAGCAGCAGGTGCCACTGCCCAGACGCTCTGCGTCCTACAAGCCGCGTTCGATACGCGCGCGCACCTTGCGCCGGCTGAGCTACAACCCGATGACGCTCGACTCCAGCAGCTCGTCCAGCGGCGGCGAGGAGCCTACGAAGCCCAGCCTGGCCCGCTCCGAGTGTGATATACGCGCACGCGTTGCCGGCAGCTCCAGCAGCTCGCTGTGCCGGCGACGTCGGGCGGGCCTGAACCGGCAGGTGCAGTCCGCCTGCCAGGACGAGCGCGAGACCATCATATCGCCACGGCAGCTGTACGGCTCCAACTCCAGCATCAAGTCAGCGCCGCACTACAACCTGGGCGGCAACAGGCGCAGCTTCCATCGACCGGGCACTGGCTACGAGCAGTTCCACTACGACGAGCGCATCTACGACTTTGGCGGACGCGGACCGGGCAACAATTACACGGCGCAAATGGCGCAGCATACGCTGCTGACGGCCACCCAGTCGCAGAAGCTCAGCTCCGGCTCGGGCTCCTCCTCGGCGGCCTCCTCCGCCGTGGCCACCTATCGCACTGCCACGTCTGCAAGCTTGGTGCCGCAGCGGCCCATGAGCGGGGTCACGCTGCACGAGTTCGACATCAGTCGGCTCACGGGCAAGAGTCCCACGTCGACCAACTACGTGGGCAGCTCGCCGGACGAGCTGAAGCAGCAGCGGGATAGCCAGGTGCAGAGCCTGACGCAGCTGGCCGTGAAGCCACAGCTGCCAGTGAAGCCGCAGCGACCCACGGAGTTCCATTGGCCCGAGAAGATCCACGTCTCGGCGGTGCAGCAGCACGAGATGCACTGGCGCCAGCTCAAGCAGCAGCAACAGCAGCAGCAGCAACTGCTGCAGCCCCAGCAGCTGCCGCTGGTGACAACGGCGCGCGACTCGAGCGACAGCAGCTCCTCCTCCAGCACGGAGAGCGGAGACGAGTTTCAGTTTCGGCGGGAGTTCGTCGCGCCGCGGATTCCGCCGAGTCCGGCTCCATAACTAAGGAAAATGCTGAAATATGTTCTCAATTTACTATTCGGGCATGTGCTGTCGGATTAGGGCGTTGCCACGCCCCACACAGAGGGTGTGCGTGCGTGCGTGTGTGTGGCCAAGAGTGTGTTGTAGTGTGGTGTGGTGTGTGTGTCGCAAGGTGTGTGTGTGTGGGTGGGTGGGAGTGTCGGAAGAGTAAATTGTAGAAATATTTACAGCCAATATTTGTTAGTGTTTACATAACCCATATATATATACCGATATATATATATATATATATTTTGGATTTGAATATTTGAGAGCGTGCCTTATTCGGAAACACGGAAGACCTCTCATAAACGGATGATAATAATAAACGTAATTTGCAGTTACAGTTATAGTTACACAGATACAGATACAGATAGAGATACGGATGCAGATGCAGTTTACAGTTACAGATTCAGATACATTTCAATTCAATTGAGATTTAACATAAGCAATACACAAGTCTAGTTCAGGGGGCTGTCCGCTCCCGCCCCACTCCGAAAACAGCTCAATAATAACTAAAGCAATATTAACTAGTTGCAATATATATAAATATTAATAGAAACGATAAAGGAATAAAGTCAGAGCGAGGGAGCTTCGTCTGCTCGAAGATGCAATAGCTTTGCACTTGATAGATTTATATAAAGTGGAATAGTCTGTTAGCTAACTCCGAAAGTAGTCCGACAGGCTATAGCTCTGCAAGGGTATATATATATTAAATGGATAATTTGACGAAAAACAAAGACTCGAATACAATTTAGCATAACTCAACTCACATCAATAAAGGCTTCCAGAACAAGGCTACTCAGACGAAATTGTGCTTGGACGAGGCGCTGGCAACAAATAGATATTAAAGAACAATTTCCTACAGAACTCAGATATCACTTAGAAGTATCATCCACAAAACAGAGCTTGGTTGTCAGAGGAATCGTTGCAAGTGGAAGAGGAGAATGAGGAAAATTAAGAGAATCTCAAAGAGAGACAGAGAGAGTAAGAGAGGATCAGTATTAGCATTTCATTGTACACGGGACACTGAGCAAACACCTCACATATCTATATGACAGGGTATTCAAATGAACAACAACAACACACAGCCACAACAACGACAGTCATCAAATACACACACACACACAGGCACACTCAACCGCTGACAATCCTTCATTGAAAAGAAACATTCCCAAAGCAAACAAGAATTATATATTGTCCGAAAAGAAAGGAAGGAAGAGGAGGAAGAAGAAAAGTCGTACATATGCAAATGTGTATTATGTGCCATATCCTTACGCTTGCATTTTTACTATACTATACTATATTATAATTGATATACATACATACCTACTATACGAGAGTCGCGCATGCCCTGTCGAGAGAGGAGAAGGGAGAGGAGGAGAAGGAGAAGGGGTATATTTGCTACTTTCGCATAATCAGAGATTTTTTTGATATCTTAGAGCTCCCCGAGCGAGAGAGAGCACTACGAACTTGAATAATGTATTCGAATTAAACGATTTGTCGCATTCTATGCATTTATTGATAAAGAATAACCGAAATACGAAGAAGAAGAGAAGCAAACAAAATTACTTATATACAAAGTTTATACACATACTTACCTATATATAATTACAAATTCATATATATATATATTCATATCTAAAAGAAGATCTAAAATATATTAAACTACCAAAAAATGATATTCTAAAGCATGCGTTCGAAGCGTTTCAAAGCCCAAATGAGAAAACCTAAACTTAAACTTAAATTTAACTTAAACTTAAACTAAAATCTGAAATCTAAAATCTAAAAAGAAAACTTTTTCCAAGTATTATATATACATATTTAAAAGACGAAGGAGAAGAAGACGAAAAGAAAAACAAAATTCATTAAAGTTTGCATTCTAAGAACCAAACAGAAAAAACCAATTGGTAATCAAAAAAGTTGTGTATATTTAAAGGGATTTAATAAAGAAACAAAAAAGACAACAAGAAATTCTTGATAGATCAAATATTTTATTGATATTTATGTGTAAACTATATATTTATAGAACTATTAAATATCATATATAGATTTAAATATTTTAATATTATTTATATATTTGTAGATCTATTTAATATGATAGATCTATTTCAATATTTTTATCAATATTTATAGATCAGTGTATATAAATTATATATTTATAGATCTATTCAATATTATAGACCTATCTTTATATTTTCATTTCATTTATAAATTATATATTTATAGATATACTTAAATATTATTATATAAATTATATGTTTATAGATCTATTCTATTTAAATTTAAATAATTAATTAATAATTAATAATATTATATTTATATTTATTTCATTTAGAATTTAATTTGACTTCTTAATATTTTTTTATTTTGGTTTATTATGATTTTTTAAACATTTTTCTTTTCTCCTCTTTCCCCCTTGGTTCCTGCAGTCGCTGATTGGCGAGGAAGGCCGCGAGGCGTACAACAGCCTGATCGAGCGCAAGGGCATGCTGGACATTGGCTCCAGTCCGGCTGCGACGCTGCTGCGTCACATGGACACGGATGAGTTTGAGCTGATGAATGCCAAGACGCTGCCGCGTCGCTTGGGCAGCCAGCTGAGTTACCCGGGCACAGCTGCGGGTGCTGCTGCTGCTGCTACGACAGAGCCTTCGGCTGCGGCGACGGACTGTGCACGTCCGTTGCAGCGGCTGCAGCCTCCACGGCCCATGACGTTGCCCACGCGTGGCGCGGCTCAGCGCGTGCGTCGCGCCGAGCAGACGAGCGGCGTGGAGCGGCAGAGCGACGAGAACCGGAATGAGCCGTGCGAGAGTCCCAGCTACATGACACATGCCAGCTACAAGTTTCCGGAGCCGCAGGAGGCGAATGCCCTGCCGCTGCCATCGCGCGAGGGCAAGAAGCAGGTGAAGACGAGCACCAAGCGACACGTGCGCAAGTATCCGCTCATCATCCCGGCGAACGGAGTGCAGCGCACGCTCAACAAGCTGGCCGACTTTGGGGACGCATCTCCACAGCCACAGCAGCAGGCGCATCCGCAGCAGCAGCAGCATCAGCAGACTCGCTCCATTGAGGTGGTGGCTGCGGTGCGCTCCAGCAGCGTGCGTCGTCGGCCCGATGCTCGGGAGTACGAGAATATGCCAGCCATAGCAGGCGAGGCAAACGCTGGCCACACCTACCAGAACCTCGACAAGCTGGACAAGCAGGCGCCTGCCGATGCGGCTGGGCTGACGGACAGCGCCTCGCTGCAGTTCGAGTCCATACTGGAGGGGGACATGAGCAAGGAGGACATGGTGTTGCAGTCGCCGGACGTGACCGACGGCTTCTACAACTTCTCCATACAGAAGGAGCACTACAACAAGAGCAAGGACGTCGGCTTCGAGCCTGCCCAGGTCACGGGTGGACTCTATGTGAACGACGACGAGCTGCGCAATCTGGACAAGCCGCTGGCTACCAGCAGCAGCTCGACCACCTTGGACTCTGCAGCAGTCCCTCAGGAGATGGCGCCAACTGCAGCCGCAGCAGCAGCTGCAGTCGCCGCAGCAGCAGCAGCAGCAGCAGCAACAACAGCAGCGGCGGCAGCTGCTGAGGAGCCCTTGGAGAGCAGTTCCTCGCGGCGCTTGGCCAGCGCCGACAATGAGCTCGCGGGCAACGCTCTCTTTAAGAAGGTGCGCGCCTCCGTTAACCAGGCCATGAGTCGAAACTCCATCAACGGCAATGGCAACGAGGTGCTGAACAACAACTCGGCGCCTGCATCGAAGCCCCAGACGGAGGCGGAGTATTTCGCAGCAACTGCGGCACGCTTGGCCGACTCCAATTCCGTGAGCTGCGAGGATTTGCTGGAGTTCTCCGACAAGAAGCCACGCGGCTGCGAACGTGGCGTGGATTCAGATGAAGTGCGCATCATGGTCAAAGTACTGGGCAAGGATGTAAGTTAAACCTAAAATTCCTTTTCATTTACCCTAACTAATGCACCCTTTATATATATCCCACACAGAGCACACCCACACGCTGCCTGGGCGCCCTGGAGTTCATCAATTGGGACGTGCACAAGTCCATTAAGTTGATCAAGCTGCAGAATATACTGGCTGACACGAATCTCAGCCTGTCCGCTGCATTCGAGGCACTGCAGCAACAGGAATGGGATCTGCACACGACGGCAGTCAAGCTGAAGGGAATGAAGATCTGAAAAAAGCGCAAATCGAGATATATATGATATATTATATATGATATATTATATATGACATATTATATATATCAGTGCACACAAACCATGTGCCTATTGGAAACAGCATCATTAATGGCCTTATCGTCTATGTTTCTAATTGTACACTCTAAGCATTTAAAATTCAATATCCTTTATTATATAGTACTATAGTTTGTAGGACATCCTTAACCCCAACTCAATCACTGCTCAAAATATGTTTCTATTGTATTTCATACTCCTTTCCTACTGTATGAACGAATCTCAGCATGTACTTATCTAATAATGCAATGTATCTAGTTCTTAACTGTACTATGTTAATCCCTATAGCCAGTTCTTTCAATCAAAGCAGATCACAAGGATCAATTACCATTAACTAATACACAATCCCAATGCTGGCTAGGTATTTGGCTAGTCCTCTAAAGGATTGCCAGAATTCGTCTGCAGCTTATGAATTGCATCAGCTGCCACACGCTGTGGCACATTCATCACACTCATGCAACAGAGGACGCAACAGCCACCAGCAGATGCAGCTGCAGCCGCAACGCCAGTTAAATAAGCATGTAGTGCCTAAAACTGTATGAATTAAGCTAAAATAAACGAAATAAACTTTAAAATTTTTCAAAAATAACGTGCATTTATTATTTGGCGGTTAAAATTTACATTTAAACGCTCGTTTGAGCTCAACGGCCTATTTAGCCCCTGGAGGATATGCAACGAAATTTTTCGTTCGCAAAAGTTCAGCTGCTTGCTGAGGATTCTGTTCGCCTGGTATTTCAGCTGAATTTTCGTTCGAATTTCGAACGGCTCTCGCCAGCAATGGCTGCGCCTGTTGGGTATGCAACAAATATTTCATGCACCAAATTTCAGTTGCTTTCTGTCGATTCTGTTCGCCTGGTATTTCAGCTCAATTTTCGTTCGAGTCGTTATGGCCAATTATGGTTGGCCCTTCAGGGTATGCAACGAATTTTTGTTTTTGCAGATTTTTACCTACTCGGTTTTTTAGCTATAACTTGGCCAAATCCTTGCGCAGGACGAAAGGACTTGGTGCGTTTGGATCGTGAAGAGCTCAGCTATCGATTGCCATCAAAATATTATGGGGTCATCTAGGGATCCAGGACTTGGAATTTCGGCTGGCTCGGGCGGACAAGGAAATTGGCTAAAATCCACAAAATCCCTAATCACTCTGAAACTACAAGGACGATTTTGATGCGATTTCGCCAATTGGTAGTCCTGGTGACCCCAATCAGTTATACACCTGATTCGCCAGGATACGCAAGGATACGGCCGAATTATAAGCCTTTTTCTTTAGGAAAATTCATCCTTCAATCTCTGCTCTCTGAAGGATTTTGATCCTTGTTGTGGTCAATTCTTAATTTGTGCCACAAGAACACCACATGGTCCAAAGGACATCCCGAAAGTCCTTCAAATGGCCAAGATACCTAGGATTTTTGGCATTTTTGACCATTTTTCGACTATACCCCTTGTAAAAATATTCGTTGAAATTTTTGGTCGAATCCTGGAAATCCTTGAATGTCAATCGATAGTCCTGATCTCCACGAGCACAAAAAGGTATATCTCGCCGAGATCCTTAAGGATATGTGCAAGTTAGAGTCATTTAAATATGTCCTGATTTAGAAAAACAGCTCAAATTCGGCCATATCCTGAAGGATTTTTGCAGGACATGGTGCGATAGGATCGTAAGGACTTACTTTATCTATTGCCATCAAAATTTGGTGCCATTGTCTAAGGATGAAAACATATCCTTTTTACAAATAATTGTCATAACTCAAGCATCTTTACGCACATCCTGACGAGTCCTGTGACAAACGATGCGCATTCACCAGGACTACTAACTATCCAAAGGACATTCAGTTTTTTTTAACTATATCCTTGCGGGACGTACATTTGTATTGATTTTAAATAAGTATATTGAGACATGACACGTATTATACATGAAGCTTACAAGGTTAATGAACATCTAAAACAGACAAAGTTTAAAAGTATATCTTAATCGAGTACATTACACAAAAAGAGGGGAAGGGGGTCAGAGGAATGGAGACTATTTGTGACGGGTGCGGGTTGCTATGGGGGCGTCCGCTGCACGCGCTCTGGGGCGCAGCGAGGCGCTCTTTGAACTGCTTGTGTTTGCTGTGGGTCGCTCGATAGAGTTGGATTTCTTGTGTGCTGAGTTGTCCTGGCGCACGCGCTTGGGCGTGGACACCTTGAGATGTCCTTCGGTCAGGCTCAGCTCTTGGGACACCCGTTTGCGGGTCATGCACATGGTATTCATGCGCAGCTTGCGCGCCGAGTGACGCGTTAGTATCCTGGCGACGGGCGTGCTGCTGCTCAGATGGGATGCGGAGCGTCGCCTGGTAGGCTGCGGCGTCTTGTGATTAGACCGTTGTGTCGGGACTACTGCTGATGCAGAGACAGATACAGATACTGATGCAGATACAGATTCAGGTACAGGTACAGATGCTGCAGGTGCCGTGTTCTCCTTGATAGAGGAACAGCTGCTGTCCGTGGGACTCGCTGTGCTCTTCGATGCCGTCGCCTTCTTCGCTGGAGCCGCCATCGACGCGCTGCTGCGTCTTCTGGGCGTCGCTTTGGCGTCGAGTCGTTGCTGCTTGCGCAGTGGCGAGATGCGTTTCGAGGACTTCGTCGAGTCGGAGGAGGATGGCGAAGACGAGGCAGGCGTCGCTGTGGGCGTGGCAACCGCCGACTTGCGCAGGACACGTTTGCGTCCGTTGCGCAGCGGCGTCTGTATATCGAGGTGGAGCACTTTGCGCTACAAAATCACAAAGGAAAGAAAACGAGATAAATTAAAGAAAATAAGAGGAAAGCAAGGCTAATTTAAATAGGCTACTAACTAGCAATAACTAAATAATACAAGACCTTACAAATATATACAGCTTGCGTTGGTGGACCGGGCGTAAAGAAAACAACGTTTTGATTTTGTTTTGTTGAATTTTCAAACGTGTTTTTTCAGTTCTTTTTGTTTCAGTCAATGCTAAGTGCATATCGTTTATCATTTGTGCTTAAATTAAACAATGTTCAGGACTCAGCCTGGTTTTCAGAATGTTTGTTACAGGCTACGTTTAAACTAAAAAGAATCTTGTGTTTCGTCTGCTACTGCTACTGATTGCCTGGCTCTTGATCTGGCTCGCGGTCTGGGACTGGGACTGTCGCACTGCCTAGAGCTGCAAGCGCAAGCGCGCGGTACTCACTTTGCTGCCCGTTGGCGTATTGCGCGCGCCGCCATTCGCGGCGCGGTTGCGCATCGAGCGCAGGCGCAGGTGACTCGCATTCGCCGCTGTGCTTCCGCTTGGCGATGATATGGTGGGCGAGTCCACGATTATTTCCTCCGATTCATTGTG
The DNA here is from genome assembly GCA_035046225.1 of Drosophila pegasa. Lineage (NCBI taxonomy): Eukaryota > Metazoa > Arthropoda > Insecta > Diptera > Drosophilidae > Drosophila > Drosophila pegasa. The sequence continues at coordinate 4,113,752 of JAWNOD010000076.1, read as the reverse complement.
CTAGGGGGAAACGACACGGATTAGTTTGGCAGGAAGTTGGCTTTCATTCGAAGTGGAGCACTTACCGACTGGACAGGACTAACCACTTCCACGTGTTCATCTTCGCCCTGAGATTCTATGTCCACATACATATCCTCGTCATCTACAGGTGGCTCCACGACTTTTGTTGCTTCAGGCTCTTTTTCGGGCGTCTTCGAGGCGCGCGCTATTGCCCGCTCCAGCCGCTGCTTGGTCTTATCCCTGCGCAGGTGGCGACGACTAATCTCTGCGACTTCCCTTTGCTGCTGTTGCTGCCTCTCCAACGCCTCCGCCTCCGCTTCTGGCACTGCTGCAGGCGCTTGTGACTCGCCTATGCTTTCGCTGTCCGAGTTGTAAAGCGAGCGCCGCAAGAAGCGCAAGCCAACCTGGTTGTTGGCCCCGAACGTGGTTAGCACAGGCTCCGCAGTCGCCGGCGGCGTTGGCGCTGCTTCTACTGCTGCTGCTGCTGTTGACTCCGTGACTGTGTCAGTCTCCGTTGCAGTTGTCTCTGCTGGCGCTGGCAATTCGCTCTCGGCAACAGCTTGCGCTTCGGGCACTTGCGCAGGAGCCTCCGATGTGGATGCCGTTGTGGCCGTGATGCTCTCACACTCCTCGGCATCCGCATCGCTGTCGTTGCCTTCGGGCTTGCGGGCGGGCGGCTTGAAGCTGCCGTTCAGCATATTCTTAAAGTCCTCAATGTTCTTAATCATGCGCGGCTCCAGGTCACTCTGCAAAACAGGGTTGATTCAAGCAAGAGCTAAAGCATATAATCTCAATTCACTTACATTGACCAACTTGTCGGCCAGCTCGTGCATCTCGTCCTTCAACTGCGAATTGTTGAGCACGTTCAGCTTGAGCGTGGTCAGCTCCTTGGTCAGCAGGCGACACATCTCCTTGCGCTCCGTGTAGAAGTTGTGCACGTAGTGCAGAAAGCTCAGCGCTATGCGATTGTGTATGTTGCTCTGGGGCGTGCTCGAGACCTGCGTGGTTAGGTCGATGAAGAACTTGGTCACGTGATCGGGCAGCACGTCGTTCAGCAGCGAGTCGTAGCTGCAGTTCATCACAGACCACACAATCGGCAGCAGGCAGGGCTCCAGCAGGTGCTGCAGCTTCTGCTCCACAAGGTTCTCGAAGAACATGCCAAGCACCTGGTTGATGATGGGCTCTAAAAGCAATAGCAATTCGAATGAGTCTTTGGTTGCTTTAAAGTCTCTTCTGTACTTACCCGTGCTGGGATTGAAGTAGCGCTTGAGCAGCTTCTCTAGCACTTCGGGGCGATTGTCCAGCTGGCCACGCAGCACCAGGCGACACAGGCCGCGCACAATGGCCAGCAGGATGTTCTTGTCCACGACCTTCTCGACAAAGAAGCCCATCATGCTGATGATGTCTGCATTTTGATCGCCGCTTTGCGACTGACTCCGGTCCTCCTCGCCGTCAAAGTCCTGCATGGTGAACAGCAGCCGCCGCTTCGACTTGGGACCCGCAACGGACTGACCCAGGTCCATGAAGAAGTCCACACCATAGTGATCCATTTGCTCGCAAACGCACTGCGCGGATATTTCGCAAAGGCGCAAGTTGTTGTTCTTGTAGAACTCATCGACGAGCACGTCGAAGACCTCCTTGGTGTACGCCTCGTACAGAATGCTGAACGTGGTGCCGCACTTCATGGACCACTCGAAGATATCCTGCTCCGTCGAAGGCAAGTAGCGGCAAATGAAGTCCTGCAATTACGAATGGAAATGGAATTGAAACGTTTGACCTTAAGTCGTATAGCAGGTGCATTACCTTGTATAGCTTGCACAGGCTGGGATTCAGGCTGTGCACGTGCTCAGAGGCGACCATGTAGAAGGATATGTACAATCCCTTGAGCACTCGTTCCTGCTTCGACAGCTTCGGCCGCGTGGGCAGCTGCAGCTCGCCGTGCTTCTCGAGCAGCGGCTGTATCAGATCTCTATATTCGTCCGTCACGATCATCCGCTCATTGTTGACGGCCTGCGCGCGCATGTACTCCTTTTGCCTGACGAAGTTCTCCTCCATCTCCTCGAGGTCAAGGATTCGCACTTTCAGCGACCTGATCTTCATGACCAGCGATGTCTCCACGTTCTCAAGCAACATGTCCGTCAGCTCACGATCGTGCACCAGATCGTTCTGCTTGGTGTTCAGCTCGCATATGTCATAGATGATGGTCAGGAAATATTGCATACGGGCGGTCACGTCGCTCACCAGCTGCTCCATGCAGCGCACGAGCACGGCCACGATCTTGGGGTCCAGCAGGCACTCTCGCAGCAGATGCGATATTAGCTCCTTCAGATTGTCACGTCCGATTTCATCGCCCAGATCGTAGGTCTCCAGCATTTCTACCAACGAGAGCAGCATGCTCTGAAACTCGATCTGAGCAAATTTGTCCATATCTGGCTTCTGGAATTGACAGAATCTGTGGACAGCAAGGATTAGTTAACTCCACATTCAGCACTTCTATATGCAATAGTCACTCACTTCTTAACATAGTCACAAAAGATGCTTAGCTCTGGGAGCACTAGCTCGAACTCGTCTGCTTGGATCTGTTGGAGGTAGCCACTGAGGCACTGCCAGTAGAGGACGAGCTCGACGGTGAGCGACTCGGGGGGCACACAGCAGTGCAGCTCACAGTCCTCGGTCAGCGGCAGCTGGGCAAGCAGTTCGCTGCGGTCCTTGTGCTGCTCGAAGATCACGAAGAGCATTTGTCGGGCGACGCGGCGGAAGCGCAGCAGCTCCTCCTCCGTGGAGTCGAGCTTTAGGGCAGCCACCAGCTGCACATAGTTATGCTGGTACGATTCGATCCAGGCCTTCAGCATGTATTTGATCACATTCTTGCGCACCGTCTCCGAGCTGTCGTTCAGCCCGCGCTCGAGGAGCGTCAGACGCTGGGACACCTTGTAGGAGCGCACGGGATAGTTGCACATGTTGATGTACGTGTGGCGGCGCACCTTCTCGTCCACGTCCCACAGGCGCTGCAGTATGTGCGGCACCGTTAGGTAATTGCGGCCCATGCACGAAATGATGCACTGCCTCACGCTGGACGAGGGGTCCGAGCTCAAATGGTACTGGTAGGCGCACAGGACCTGATCGTTGGGATGATCGGGCACCTGGAGGCGCTGCATGGCCAGCACCGCCTCCTTGCGCACGCTGGGCGAGATGTCCTTCAGCCTGTCCAGCATATAGTAGAGTATCTGATCGCACTGCGAGTCATCCAGCGCAGCATACGGACCCAGGTGCTTCAGTATGAGGTTCACGAAGAAACAGATGCGATACCGAATGTGCGGGCTGTTCGAAATCGTCTGCAAAAACCAACGAAACGTAAACAAAGCGCGACTGATAAGCAAGTACAGTAGACACCCACCGAGAGCAGCCACGAGAAGGTCTCGGCCAGCAGCGGATGCGTCTTCTCCGACTCGAAGCTGGTGACGAACTTGGCGCAGAAGGCGAGCGCGGTATTGCCATACTCATTGCTGTCGTCCGCCTCCAGGATGGTCTTGAACATCTGGATGAAGGTGTACATGAAGGCGTCGTGGTCCAGCTGGAAGAGGAAGAGATCACACAGCAGTTAGTTGCACTCCCAGGACACCAGCACGCCAGTCGACCCGACTGCTCACACAGCTACCTACCTTGGAGTACAGTTGCTTCATTTCCTTGATGTAGCGCTTGTGAAATGTCTCCGTGTTTTGCGCGTTCGAGAGGATTGTGTACATTGGCCCTTGGCCTGCATAGCGCTGCTCGCTGGTATTATTGTTGCTGCTGCTGTTGTTGTTGTTGCTGTTGTTCCTGCTGCTGCTGGTTGCAGCCGCATTCGATGTGGTCTCCGCATCGGGGCTGACCTGCTCCTCCGTATTTTCCTTCTCTTTAGTTTTTTTGCTGCGCTTCACGTTCGCCCGGACCTTTTTGACCATTTTGTTTGTGTGTCCAGCTCTTCACTTTTCCGATTGTTCTCTGCTTTTTCTCGTCAAACTTAATTGCCTATTTCCCTAATTTATCAGCTTGTCTATTAATTGATTCAAATTGAGCACGGCGCAGCTTACTTTACTTTTTCGTGTTAAATGCCAGCGAACAAACACAAGCGTCGCGTTCTTTTGCGTTCCGCTTTCCACCCCATTCGCGCTGCCGTTAATATGTTTCCTCTTCGTCAGTTGGCGGCGCTGCCAACTTGCTGCAAGCGCGGCATCGATCGCAACTGCTGACGGTTAAATTCAAAATTCAAATTAATAATTACAAACATAAAAATATTTTTAATTTAATAAATAAATATTAATTGCTAAAAATATTTAATTTAGACAATCAAGATGTTTTTCCTCAGCAAATGGTTTTTTATGCTTCAAATGTGATGCGAAAGGCCATGACAGTCAGCTTACTTCCATTGACAGTGCTGCGTGACAATTGCTTACAGCTATAATACGACAGTGTGAAATTCTTTTTAATATTCAAAGGAATTTTGTATCTTTTTTACTTTATATTGAAAAATTGTTATTATATTTAAAAATGCCCTCTTCAATGCCTTTTCCGTCAGTTAATGATGCAAAACTTTACAACATTTTAATGATATTGTTAAACAAAAATGTCGAACGACACGAAGCGAGTTTACGATGCTCGCTCCAAATATCCCGATCGGGGAAAAACCACTGAGAATTCGTTTAGCCCATTGACTGTTACTTTAAAAAGCCTGGAGACGGGCCTATTGCTGCTCGCCTCCGCGGAGGAGCCCGTCCTTCAATCTGTGCTCAGCCATTTGGCCGAGTTTGCCCGCAAACAGGATCAAAATATATTGGAACTGAAGCAGCAGCAGGTGCTGGAGAGCCTAGTGGATAAGGAGCTGTTTATCAATGCGGAAAATGTTATAGTTCGACGCTTTGCCCTATACCTCATCACTGCCATCTTGGACAACACGGAACTGGGAGAATATGACACGGACCGGATGACCCAGCTGCTCGATGTGGCCTTTAGATTCTACTTAAAGGAGGCCGATGAGTTCTGCATCGAGTATCTGACCTATATAGTCAACTTGTGTCTGCGCGATCCGAAGGTTGGCCAGACTATAATTGAGAATATTGAGTTCCTGGAAAAGTTCAAGAATATATTCATCAACTCGGACAACCCCGATACGGTGTTCAATTCCATCGAAGCATTGCATAAGATCCTTCAAGTTCAAAGCGCCGAGGAGATGCTAGAGTTTACCACACTGCCGGGATTCCCAGTCGATCGCATTATCTGTGAGCTGACCAACGAGTTCCTCGAGATCCGTTTGGCGGCCATCAAGGTGCTGAAGACGTTGCTGGCCGACACCAGCGATGCCAGTGTCTTCGAGCCTCTGCATCGCTGCTTCTTCGTGCTCCAGCAGCTGGTGAAGGCCTTCTGCCTCGATCCCAAGGCTCCAGACGCCCTTGGCATCATCGAGGTGCTGGCCACGGCTCTGCGCTCCGAGAAAATGACCAAGCTCTTCTTCGAGCAGAATCTCTTCGATCAGATGGTGGAGAATTTGAAGGAGATTATGGACACCCTGCCACCGGAACTCGTCTGCAATATCATCTCCATATTCGCGGAGACGGCCAAGTACCAGAAATATCTGCCTCGCATCCACAAGGCCGAGGTCACGGACATGTTCATCAAATGCCTGATGAAGAGCAAAAACGAGCCGGCTCCCTTTGTCATCATGGGCATCATACGTCTGATCGCCCACCCGGAGGCTCTGCGCGCCGTTGTTGCCGAGTACGAGAATGGAGCTTTGGCGCGGCTAATTAACTTGTTCTGCGCAGTTGATGTGTCCATCAAGACTCGGGAGCAGGCAGCCGAGTTGATCGGAAGTCTGCTGATCAACGCCTTCCGCGTCACAGCTGATCGCCTGATGGATCTGAACATATCTGAGGCATTAACAACTACCCTAATGCAGGGATTGCCTGAACTATCGATCGACCTAATACTATCTCTGCTGGCGATCATCGAGAGTTTGGCTGACAATGACGAGTATCGTGCGATTCTAGGCGAAAATACATCACTCACCGAGCAGATTGCCCAGCTACTTATGGTAAATATTATGGAGATCTGTTATCCAGTTGAATTAATCGATGATATCGATACACTCTCTTATCGATAAACAGTTCTATCAATATTTATCAAAATACTGATGTAGATATTCCGTTATCGATCTCTTCGATATACATTTATAGGTATAAATTGGTCGATTGTTAATTATATATATACCTTATACATCTTATAAACTGATCGATATACAGTTATCGATATACACTTATCGATTGCCTACTGTTTTAACAGCGCTCGTATGCTCACTCAATACTGGTCCACAACATATTTCGCTGCCTTTGCACTATTATCGACGAAGAGCCCGTGCGCCATGTTCTACTTGATAACTTCATAGTTTCCTCGATGAAGCGCGCTCTGAAGTCTCTCTCGAATCTGGTGAAGACGGCGGTTACCAACTTTATATTGCAGACGACACGTTTCGGCGAGTTCGTAGACGCCTACATAGACCGAGGAATTCTAGAAGTGTAAGTTGATTATGCTCCATGTCTATATGCCTTTTATCTCATTCAGTTATTTCCCCACAGCTTGATGCTCTTCCAGAAGCATGCGTTCTGTGTATCCACTTGGGGTCCGGCCATTGAGAGCATTTTATCCAAGTGCCCGACCATGAAATTCTGCATCCGCAATTGCTTGGGCTTCACGGACATTACGGCTGGCAAGGACTTCTATGTGTCGAAACGTAAGTTCGAGGACTTCCGTTGCTTTCAGACCATATTGCGACTGGATTGCTCTCCACTGGAGGCGGTTCTGGTGGTAAATTTCGATCGGACGGTGGAATGTGAATCGGATGTGATCTGTGTGCCTGCCCATTGCCTGCACGATGTCGACATTGCAGGCGATCAGAAGTGGTCATATTGCAAGCGACCAGCCGATCGCAAGCTACCCGTATTCCTCGAGGCACTCAATGAGACCCTGGCCGTGAGTATCTTAGTTCCTGCCTAACCTAGCTAACCGTATTTCGCCGCTTAGTTGAACGGCCTTGTGGAGAATCCGGATAAGATCAGGCGCAGCATCGACTTTGAAAATGTGGCCAAGCGCAGCAAGATCATCGCCGAAGCAGTGAACAGCGTCATGTGCGACGACATCAAGATTCTGGATATAAATACAACGGAGGAGTGCTCCCGCCATACGGTGCGCTGTCATCTGGAACATCTACGCCACACTTATCACAGCAACTTCATACCGATCGGCGAGGTGCGCAGCGGCTGCCAGTTCGAGCGCGCCATCCTCTTCAAGGCCTTTGCCGACCAAATCGGCTTGCCCTGCACCCTGCAGCGCAGTGTCGATGGCCGCATGCTCTACAACGAGGTGCCGCTGCCGCTCGAGGCGGACAAGGATATACATTGTGATCAGAAGACTCTCAAGTTTATGCCCTGGCGCATGCTCCGGCCCACTCACATTGTTGATCTCATGTACAACATAGGCGAACTCTATCCCATGCAGAGTCGCCAGGCCTTGCAGTATTTGCGTCTCTATTGAGGCCCAGATGTATTACAGATTTCCTTGTTTATTGATGTTTTCCAAATTCTTAATGTTAACCCAATAATAAATAATCAGGAATTATTTATTGGGTCACGCAACTAAATAATGTGCAATCTTATTTTAATATGTGATTGATCTCTCTCCATCTCATATCTGATAGCTTCTTTCTTCTCCCGTAAAATTCTCAACTAGTTCATGCATCAACCGCACTTGGTTTGTGTCTCTGCTAAGCGTTGGCTCAGTTGGTCCTGCTCTCACTGCGCATGTCCTAATTTTGACAGTTCTTGCATCTCTGACATTCGCTGTCAAATGAAGTCGTTGGGCCTCCGCACATAAACAACAAGTTTTCTTAGTCGCTTATAGAATAGGGTTTCCAGCTGGCTGAGAAGGCGTCCGCTTGTGGTCCAATTGGCGGCCACAATATGTCCAGAGCGCTTCTCACGCTCGCCTACTTTGTGCTCACCTATTGCTCCATTGTCTTTACAGCGTGCGTCAATAACGGTAAGTGAAGCGACCTTCGAGCCTCAGCGAGGGGAAAATCAATAAAGTTCTGTATTTGCTTGGGCTAGTGACTGGCACAGCCACCACAGGCAGCTCAGCCGCATCGGGACCCAACTCGGCGGGCAGCCTGAGCACCTCGCTGACCAGTGGCGGGCACATACATCGCACCGCGGCGGCCATCGAACGGGTGAACAAGCTCTGGTGCTATGCCTGCGATACCATGGACGATGGACCGGGCTGTGTGGACGTGCTCGAACGGAATGAGACGGCCTTGATGAAGAAATGCCAGGGCGAAGAGTTCATCTGCATGGTAGGAGCCATTTCTAGCATAGGAAATCCCTAGAAGTTCTCTGACTCTCTCTCTCTTTCTACAGGTCAAACGCTTCTCGTACACTACGAGCACTGAGAACTCTACGAGTTCGCCCAAGATGTGGTCGTTGGATCGTCGCTGCGCTGTGAATTGTGAGCCCGGTTGCATTGTGATTGGCGAACGGACTAAGCTCTACGCGTGCACCTCCTGCTGCGAGGAGTCCTTCTGCAATACGGGCCGAGGTGGCGCCGCTGGCATCTTCCATCGTGAGGCGACGGGCATTGGCACGCGCCTCTTCTGGCTGGCTGGCCCATGTCTGGTCAACATATCGCTAATGCTTTACAAACGGCATGCCGGCCAAGCGCTCATACAACTGCAGTAGTACCTCGTAAATGGAATTTAGCCAATTTAAGTTCTTCCCCCCGTTTTTGACTTCAACAATTTCAACTAGCTAAACGAGTTTATCTGCCCCCGCCCCTTACAACACTATTTTACCTAGAAATAGATTAAGATATACTACTACTACTACGTACTGTGTACTGTACTCAGCCTTCACACTTCACTCTCTGTGCTTGTGTGCAACTTGTTAGCCAAATGATTAGGGTGTGATAATAAATGAATCCAAGTGTCAAAGTGTGAAAACAATTATCCATGAGTCTTCAATCTGTCGGAGATAGTTGGAGTTGCTTGTGCTGAATTAAGTTTAGCAAATACTTAAGAGGACTTATATACATAGATAGACATATATGTATGATCATTGGGCTTCCTTCTCCTTAGGTTTTAATGAAGACTTATCTGATGAAAGGATATTCATCTACTTCAATTTATCTTTATTTATATATATATATATTTATGCTCAACTCCTTCGATCCTTTAATCCTCAATATTCGATTCAATTTCTAAATTAATTCCTACAACTTATTCCTGATTCCTTTAATCTCCTATCAGAATTTTCCACTGCATTTCAATTGAGAGCCGATTACTATTTATCGCTTCGCATTTGAGCGCCTCGTTGTGGAGAACAATTGTAATTAATCTGAATTGCCAACTGTTACTCTGATATTCTCTCTGCAATTGATGGAGTTTACGGTCGCTCCACACATGGTCTGCATTAATTTGCACACACTTCCTATCCCGCTTGGGTACATGTGTAGTCCCTTATCCGCTTGGTTACTGTGCTTCAAGCTGCTGAAACCGTTCATTTGGTTTCGTGAATTGCATTACAAATCCGTCTGTCCACGAGTGCTCTTTCCACTCTCTCCCTCTCCGCCTCTCCTTGTGTCTTCCTTTCTCCTGCTGCATGCATCCGCCTTTCGACATCCGACAGCCCGTATTTCCCACATCATTCACAATCGTCTACATCCGCCCACTCGCCCACTCGGCCACTCAGGCCTCCCTCGCTCTGGGTGGCATTTCCGGGCAGCCAACTTACTACTTGCAGCATGAATTATTTATTGGACAAAGTATTCATAAGCAGACAAAGTGGGTTAGCAGTGGGCGGAGTGGTAGTAGCCGGGGCTCCCTCCTAATCAGCTTCGCTCTAATCCTCGCCTCCTCTCTGCCTAATAGGGTTGCCATTAAAAGCAGATACTTGAAAGAAACATATATGTGGAGAGGCGTGGCCAGCTCACTTAGTTCCGTTTCTCCCTCTCTCTCTCCCTCTCTCTCTCTCTCGCAATTTGTTTTCATCTGTGGACAACTTTCTCTTTGACTTTTAGTTTGTTACATCTCCAGGGGCCAATTGCAATTGTTTTTTCCTCGGCTGCCTGTGAGTTATGGCCATAAAGCAAGCAGCTACATCTTGGCTAATAAACCAGAAGACAAATCTGTGCATTTTGTTGCTTAATTTACATAAATGGCCAGCAGCAACAGCAACAGCAGCGAATAGGCTGCCCATTCGTAGGAGACTCGAAGACCAGAAGGCACTTGGTCTTGGTGGGCCGCAGCGCATTCATCATGAGTAGGGGCTACAGGGTGTGGGCAGATGGGTCGGTTGGGTGGGGGATAGGGAAGCCACTGGCTGTTCCCTCTAGTCTATTGGCTTTTTGCTTTATGTGTGTTTTGGCGTTTATTTTGCGGCTTTCATGTCGTAAATCTTCATCAGACGGCAAATTACGTGGTTGCCAGTCAGCCAGCAGCGACGCAGGTTCTCCACGCTTCCCCCCCGCTCTCTCTCTCTGTACCTCTTCGTCTGGGCCCAGTTTTTGCAGCGGCATATCTGGTAAACAATAAACTGACCGCAATGGCTGGCATTCAGCCTGTGGGTGGTAAAAACAATAAAGCGGTGACAAAAACCAAACAAACAACAGCAACAACAACAAGCAGCAGCAACATCCCATTGACAACAGTTTCATTTATGAAAAATAATAGCCGAAGCGGCAGCAATATGCGAAATTTATTATTATATTTGCGTTGTGCCGCAAAAATGCAAACGTTACCAGCGCCTGCTCCACATCCACCCATCTGCTCCGCCAACTCCTGCTCCTGCTCCTGCCCAGTCCCTTAATGCTGACCCCGACCTCAATATAAAGTTTCCTGCTTGATTCGTTGTCAGTGCGCACGAAGCCAATGGGCAGCTGGAGTAGCAGCAGTTCGAGAAGGAGCAGCAGCAGCAGCAACAGCAGCCATAAGGCTGCACAGCAATTGTTATTGTTGTTTTTGATGTTGCTGCTGCTGCTGTTGCTGTTGCTGCTGCTGCTGCTCTTTGTTGTTATTCGTTTTATTCATTCATTATTATTGCTACTTTGGCGTTGTTGTTTTGCTGTGTGATTGCCGGCGACACGTTTATGTTGTTGCTGTGCTCGTTATTATTGTTGTTGCTGCTGCTGCTGTTGCTGTTGCTGTTGCTGCAGCAAGTTCACAAAGAAATTTCAATTAAAATGCAACAATGCCGCACTCCATCATCAGCGTGCCAAGCTGACAAACCGCGCACATAGCTTGCTCTCTCCTCCTCGTCACTCTCCCTCTCTTTCACTCGTCTGTTTACCAGTGTTGGGCAACGGAATGTAGCAAGCTATGTAGTAAAAAACTAACCACCCATGCAGTCACCCACAAAATGCAATTGCACACACAGAGTGGGTTGCTTAAAGAGTTACAAATGGTCAAGGTAAATTATGCATACATTTTTATAGTCTAAAGAGTTCAAATAGCATGGAGAGCATGGGCCTTATAGCTATTAGACTATACATCTATATAATTATATCATTCTATAAGGCTTTCCTTAAAGTGTTCTTCCTTCTTCCCATCTCAAGTCGGAAAACTTTTCAATAAATTCCAATTAGTCTCAAGTTGGGGCTTCGCTCACAATATCATTCCGACATAATATCGCTTCACTCTGTGTGGGGCAACTTTGAAGTATCAAAACAAAATAAGCTTCAACCCACTTGCCTCCGTCTGCCTGCTCGTAGTATATCTTCCACTCAACTGCTCTTTAAGCCCCTTACCCTCCCGCCTTTCGCAGAACTCTTTAGTCAAGCAACTATGTTGATTGTTATTGCTGCTGCATCCCTTCGTCGCGCTGCCTGATTCCTGGTTCTGGAGTGATAAATCTTTGTCGCCAAGCAAACACGAAAAACACGGCGGCAACTGCAGCCGAAGCGCGCAATGGCCAAGGCCAAACAGGCGTAGCATTCCGGCGAGCAGCCATGCCAAAAATTTCCTTGTTGCCCGTGGAGCAGCGGGCTATGCCCCAATCCCAATCCCAATCCCAGTCCCAGGCCCACTCCCAGTCTCCCTAATTCCCCATAGCCCGTGGCACAGCGAACGTGTAATTAAAACTTTCGAGCAAGCAGCCACGCAACTACAACTACAATTGACTGACTGCCAGCCAGTCTGCCTGGCTATCCCTCTCTCTTTCTCACTCTCTCTCTCTCTCTCTCACACTCTGCGTGTGTGCCAGTCTGACTGTCTCCTTAACTGTTTCCCTATAGCATAAGCTGTTGCTGCTGTCAGTTTTTTGGCGCCTTGTTTTCAGCTGCTCTTTAATAAAGTTTTGCCCCCGTGGATCCTTGATTGGATCACAGCCAAATGCAGCTGACATTGATGGTGCCTGACCTAAGCTTGAGCCTGGCTGCTCCTGCTCCTGCTGCTGCCGCTTCAGTGGCTCCTGTGTGGTGTGATTTGCGTAAATGATTTTGATGGATTTGATGGGATTTGAGCGCGAGTTTTTATGCACCAAATCCCAAGCCCCAAACCCTTCGCAGCTGCAAAATGGTTTTTGCGAGCAGCAAAGCTCTCAAGCTGATTACCAACCAGCTCCAAGCTTTGCCACACTGTCTCCCTCTCTCTCTCTCTCTGTGTGTGCGTGCGTGTGTATTGGTTAAGCTTTAGTTTTCTTCACTTCGGCTTTAATTCTCGCCATTTCCTGGACATGGACACGAAAATGCACTACACACAAATTAGAGTGCGACAAAAGGGGGGCGAGACGAGATTATGTCGGGCAGAGCGCGTGTTGCAAATTGATTTTTTGTGTCTGCCTCGTTGCCACTTGCCACTTGCTCTACATGCTACAAGCGCGTAATCTCCCAAAGCTCAACTCCTCTTCCTTCGCCTTCCTTCTCTGGCACCTTCGCTAGCTACATGCATTTGCATATTAATCTGGCCAGGAGCAGCCGCTCCAACGACCCCAAAATTACACGAACTACACATTTTGGTTTGTCACCTCTTTCGCCCCCTCTCCCTCTCCCACTCCTTCTCCCTCTCTCTCTGTCTGTCTCTGTGTATGTTGCGAGCCGCTTTTGGCAATTGCCTAGCCTTGAAGCCTCCCTCACGTCTCCTAAATGTATGCAAATGAGCACGACGGCAGCTGCTCTCAAGGCGACTTAACGCCTGCTTAATGAACATAAATTAGTCACCAGGTGTCGCCAGGTAACACGCGGCCCGTGTCTCCATGGAGCTAACACACGCACTCAAATTTCAATTTGTAATTTATGCCCAAAGTAAATTGCGCTATTTATAATAATTAACAATTTGTAGTTCGCGATAGATGTGCGCCACAATTTGCCAGACTTGAGGGGTCAGGGTTCGATTCATAGGTTAGTAATGCGAATTTAGTCTTTACTTGTTAGAGAAATACTAGAAATAGTAATACTAATAATAGTTTTTTTTCTTATTTTTTATTATAAAAGAAGCTCAGTCCATCTGGCAACGCCAAAAGGAAATTTGCACTCGTTAAGTTGGCTGCGCCTCAATTTATGCAAGTTAAGCTCTGTCTATTGGCCGCATATTGTGTGCAATCAAGTTGAATTCAGATGATTAACAACCAATTTGAGCAATTCGCGCTCTCCATTACGGCTATATGAGTGTATACTCTCTATATATATATACTCGATTCGCAGTTCGTTGATTGGGCACTCGCTTGAGTGGCTGGCATAATACAATTTGTTGCACATCCGGTTTGGAGTCCACTCGAATTTCCTGGCTTCGGCCACTTTGATGCAATTAGTTTTGTGAGTATTTCGTATGCACGTAATGTGACTCAACGGCAATTCAGAATTGATTGATGGGGTATCCATTCGCGTAGCGACTGGATGTGAGTATACTCATGAATATTGAATGATTACATGTCAGCCATAATCGCATTTCGATTGGCCTCGCTTTAATCGACAGCCGCAGTTGGGGTACTTTTTTTTTTTAATTGCCCTCCGTCTCTTTTCCTTCAGTCGCTTGCCATTTGTTTTTATTTTCCTAATGGACTCTGCCCGGGCAGCCAGCGGAAGTGCTGCTCAAACACTTGAAAGTGTATCGAATGATTAAAGTTTTGACCTCATTTCGAGTCGGTTTATTGACTCTTGTCTTCAATTACAGTTTGCTAATCATTGCCTTTGGCTCATTACAATTGTCATTCCCGTTGAGTGCCCACGGCCCGTCTCTCCCCTCCCCTCTAACTGCTGTCAGCAGATGAACAAGAGTGCGTTTAATGGCCTTCTCTGCTAACCTCACACTCCAGAGCCTCTGCTACTTGACCGCAATGGAATCAATGGCAAACACACACACACAAAGGCCGTGACTGAAGTGAAGGGTGTTAAAACCGCGGGTACATGGTATTCCACGGATCTCGCATTGAATGCCACAAGGGCGGAACTGGTTCACTGGTTAGCTGCTTATGTGAAGTGCTGCCAAATTCCACACAAAAGCCCATGGGCCATGGCGGTCAGCCTGACCAGGCTCACGGCAGGATAGGTCGACAGGGCGTTAGGGCGACAGAGCGACAGGAGGATAACAGGATAACTGGGTAACACGGGCAACAAAGGCAACATCCGTTGGCGACTTCCGCTTGTCTCGCTCTGCGGCTGACAGGAAGCAATCAATAGTGTAATGGCAGACAAAAGCATCCGCCATAGTTTGGCACTTTGGCCTGACAGGAACTGCACCAGCAGATCCTAAAACCGGTCCAGCCAGCCAGCCAGCAGCAAAGGCAGATTAAGCAAAACGAAACGCAGAGAAAAAACCCACCAAATCCGAATGCAAAAACCAAACTAAAATCAACTGACAGTTGCGCAATTTGTCAGCCTGTGCCGAGAGCCCCTTCTGCTACCCCCCGTCGCTTTATTTCCCCTTACCTGACTAGACTTAAGCCCCGTCGCACATTAAAGTGTCCCCTATAGACCCCTCCCTTTTTGGCTTTGTCGCAACTGTAAATAATGCGTTTTAATCAAAAGAACAACAGTGAAAAATCCATTAACGGCGTACGTGCCGCACCCCCAGCTGCTCCACTTGCCCCATAGGGAACACAGTTAACCCCACCCGTTCCCCATCATCATTTTGCTTGTGCCTAGGCTTAACTTTTCGCATGCTGTGCGCGTCATTTGCAGGTTGATTTACAAATTTCTTTAATGGGGCGACGACAACATTTTTAATTAGCACCTGTACAGGTTGCACGAATCTCTTTCGTAATCTCCATAAAATACTCTAGCCAGGGCGTGCTCCAAGGAAATTAATTTCCAACTGTGCGATGTCTATGCTCAGCTCTCTTTCCCTCTTTCTTCTCTGCTGTTCCGCTTCCCTGCCTCACGCACTTTGCCAACTTTGCCCCCCAAATGGTGCCATTCGAATGGGTCGCGTGGCGTGGAAGTGAAGTTGACTCCGCTGCCGCCTTCTAGTTAACCCATTCGCTTCTTGTACTTGCTCTCGACATCTTCAACCGCAGCAGCCACTTATGCTCCCCTCTCCTTCTCTCTCCCTTTAATCCACTTGAGCTTAGTCCTGATCCAATATCCTAATGCCTTTCTATGTGTGTAGCTGGCCTAGCAGTGAGCTCCTACTCTGACTCCCCGCAGTCAGTGGCTCCATTCCTCCTCATTGAAGGCCTTTGTTGTTGCTATTGCAATAATATTTTGCAAGTGTTTCTAAACAAGCACAAAGTCATGTTTCAACAGCTGTAGTCTGGCTTCTTCTTCTTCTTCTCGCTGCTGTTTTTATTGTTGTTTGCCCTTCATCCCTTCGGCTTGGCTTGTGCAGTAATTGTTGTATGTTAGTCCCCGCAGCCGTTAGCTAAACTTTCGCTGAACATTAAAGCAATTTGGCCAACATTTATAGACTGATTTAATAGAATCAGAAGGGAGTCGCCAGGAGTGGGGCGTTGTTGCCAGAGGAAGCCCCACACAAATGAGATATTTCCACACAAGTGAGCAGATCAGAGCCGACAACAACAACATTTCAGTGTGTGTGCACTTGGATATAATTGTTTGACTAAATGAGTGCGTCGCTCCTGTGCTCGCCAGCCCCGCCACCCCCTCCCCTCGACTATTCCCTTTGCCTAGTGCTGCACAAACACTCGTATGAGTGAGAGGGTAGCTAGTGCGGTTTGGGTTTATAACAAGAGAACAGCAATAATTATGGCAAACACTCCCTTCAGAGCCCCCTCTCTGCACACAGGAGAGCCATATGCAATTTTGGGGCTCCACTTTTGTATAAATTCACTTAATTCCTCGTCGCTCCCCTTGGAGATAGCGGCAAATGGATATGACTCTTGGTACTGTGCATTAGCCCAGACATCCAGATATGCCAGATATCCTTGTGAGAGTGTGTGTGTGTGACGAGCGCCTAGCTGCTCCCCAGCCAAATGGCTCGAAACGGTTGCCATAATGAGGATGAAATTGAAGTCTAAACAAACAGAAATCGTTTGGGCAAATAGCAGAGGCCAGGCACAGCTTGAGGAATGCTGAGGACTAAGCAGCAAATAAAAATCCAAAGGAGTCTCCATGGAAATTGAATATTTAATTATGCGTCGATGCAAATTGCGTCTCGAGATGGTGACGAAAATGGCCCAAACAATCATGAGAATGGCGCCAGAGTGAGGGAGGAGATGCGACACTTTGGTGTCTAGCAAAAATGCGAACGTCGCTTGGGTCTGTGAAATACTCTTGTCGGAGAAATAGAAAAGAAGATGCTGCTAAATAATTTATTCTAATTTGCGACAGATTCGCCAAGGCCAAGAAGTTAAAATGTCAGAGGGATTCCCAGAATATATAAAAACAGATTGTGGCCGACGGACGGAGGGAGGAGGAAATGTGTAAAAAGTTTTTTTGGGGCATCATAAAATTAATTTGAGGGGACTCGTCACAGACAATTCTTAAGGCTTGATAGCTGCCTCATAGGGACTCATCTGCGGCTTCTGGTTAGCTTAAATTTAGTTTGCTAATGTGCATACTGCGAGTATCTCAACTGGAAGCAAAACAAAGCGATGAGTAAGCACAGTCAGAAGCACCTTCCGCTTATCTAAACAAACTCACACGCTTCCCCCAACGACTCTCCACTCACACATAAGAGCGCGTATCTACTTAATTCTCGTCTGCTCTCAGTGTGTGTGGAGGCTACGTGAGCGCCAGGCCAAACTTGCCCCAACTCTCAGCAACCCCACTGAATACAACTAGAGCTGGCGGTCTGGCGGTCTGGCAGCCTGGCAGCCTGGCACCCTGGTGGGTGGAAAGGAGAGTCCCATATTTATGAATGGCTCTTGTTTCGAGTTTCACGCACTTCGGGAGCTTTATCAGCTCGTAAATATAAATTAGAATTTAATTTTTATCGACGTGGAAAGGTGGCACGAGTCGGCATTTGTATGTGGATGTGGACGCAGACGTAGCTGCTGCCTTGGGAGCAATCGTCTGGTCTGGTGTGGTGAGTGCCACAAATTGGCAGCGGAGTGGATCTGGTGGCCTAGGCAACCGAGCGACCGAGCGAACATCAACGGGATTCATATCCATTTGTGCCTGGCACGTGTCGCAACATATCAAAGGCATTGATTTACCTGAGGGCACTTGGCTGCTCGGTTCAACCCCCTTGGAGGTAATTCGTGTGGCCACAGAATCAGATGGAGATTGGGACTCACCTGGGTTAGCTGCGAGGAGGCGTAGTAGGAAATCCTCGAGGGACACACCGATTCTGGTTTCGAGTAAATGGTCTCGCCGGCCTGGTCGCCCATTGGCAGCAGGGCGGTTGCATAGGGTGTGGGCGTGGGTGAGCTGCGGAAGCCTGTAGGGAAATGAATAGTTCGCAGGTCGATGAAAAAGGGATGGGCTTATCGAAGAGAGGCAAAACTTACGGTCGAATATGCTGCAGGACTTTTTGGTCTCCGTCGGATATTTGTTGAGGCTGGCAATAGTCGCGTAGGAGCCGGTGGCACTCGGCGGTCGTCCGAGAGGATCAAGGCGAATGAACACGTTCTGATGGCTGCCATAACCCGCCGTTGTGAAGCTGGTGCTAAGAGTGGAGTGGAGTGGGCATGAAGGGTTAATAGTTAGGTAGATAATTAAATTGATGTGCCAATCAATCAGACTTACTGTAGCGAGTCCTGGCGTAGCTGCTTGCGAGCCCGCACATACATCATGCTGGCCACAAGGCCTACGGCCAGGACTAAGCCCAAAGCACAGGCAGCGGCGCTCATCAGTGCTGGTCCCTGGGATGGGGCGTGGGCAGGCGCCGGTGACTGATTCGGCTCTGGTGAGATGCCTGGAATAGTTATGGCAATGCAAAATGAGATATCGCGAATGACAATTGGTAGAGAATTGGGAGCTTACCTTTGGCACAGATCTTGTTACGCTTGAAATGGAGTCGCGTGTCGTTAAACCGGGGCGTTCTTTCCACCAAGGTTGATATTGCCCGTGAAACGCAAGTGGACCTACGGTACTACGCCCTTGTGTGGAATGCGGAGCGTGGGTGTGCCCGATGCTGATTGCCAGTAAGTTAGCCAGCTAATGGAGTGCAAATCAAATTTCTAGGTAATGCAGAGGTGGGTTAGATGGGTTAGCGGATAAGCAACGGGACTCTGCCAGGACAGCAACAGCTTGCAGACATCTGTCGGGACGGGAACGGTGAAATGCGTCGCGTATGTGAACAGAATGAGAACAGAGAATAGATAGCATAGTGCGGATGAGATTAGGTTGCCGATGCATTGCAGGCATAAAGAGAAAGTTTATTTCACAATTTGCTTTGTTACAGTCTCCCCTTGGCGTCCCTCCCCTGAATTCTCTACTGCTGTGCAAACTTTGTGCATTCTGTGTTTACTTTCCTCGCAGTTGATGGCTCTCTCGCTCTACCCTCCAGCTCAATATACCTTTCAACTTCAACGGAAATTGATTTCCTCGACAACCCAAGGGGGGTGGAAGGTTTGCAGGTTTGCAGTGGGTGAGCGAAGTTCGGTAAACAAAAACCAAGACACAATAATAATCGAAATCGAATCCGTCACCAGCAGGCGACAATGCAAAGGGCGTCAATTGGTTCTCGCTCTCGGATCTGGCCTCAAATGACGCACGACAGACGTCCGGGGGGAACGAAGGGACTTGTGTGGGGTGGTGCGAGATATTAAAAGGTGTCAAGTGTTGTCTAACTCGATTCGAGACGAGACCAGGCGAGACAGCGAGAAACTCATCATCATGCTTCGCTTTGTGTAACATTAACTAGCTTCGGGGACATCCTAATCTCTGACCCCGACCCTGGAAGCTCTAAGCTCTAAGTGAAAGACGAGCTGTTCGAGTTAAAAAGACGTGAAATTAAATTTCTTCATCCGCCGTCATTGTTGTCTCTGCCTCAGCCTGATTCCTTCTTCTCCCTTCTCTCCCTCTTAGTGGGTTGCTTTATGTTGCATCATTTACTCCCTGGGATAAGGCCTCGCTTTGCATTGAAAGTCGCAAATGCTGTTTACTCTCCTTAACTTGACTACCAAGCGCCTTCCTCCCCACTTCCCGATTTTCCCATTCATCCTTTTGACTGTGCGTCTGTGCCGGATGTTGAGTGTTGCGCTTCCGGTGTAAGCAGAGGCAGGGGCAGAGGCAGAGGCAGAGGCAGAGGTAGAAGGAAAGAGGCGCGTATGTGCGTGCATTTAGGAGAGAAGGAAAAAGATCTCTCTGTATTTTTAAAACAATTTCAAATCCAATTATAGAACAAGAAAAAGCATTTTTCGTTAGCTTCCTTCTATTCACGACTCGTCTAAGAACTTCCCCAATTCTTATGCCGTTTTCCTTTACAGCTTCATTTTGTTTCTGAATTCGAAATTGTTATGCACCCCGCTGACTATCCTTCAGGCACCCAAAGTGTGCTACTTTCCTTTTACATTTTCCGGTTTCCGTCAGCAAACTGCACAGAAATAGAAAAAAGGAGAGAGTATAGGGGCTGCAATTGACTCTACTTTGATCCCTCTTTATTCATCCACAGACTAAACAAAAAACAAAAACATAACCTCAAAGTGGCTCACATTAAATATGCACAAACACACGAAAAGGACAATGTCACTTAGCTCGAGCTGAGTTGTAGCACGACAACGATGAAAGGCTAGACAAGGTGCAGATGGGTAACCACAAAGGCAGAGAGAGAGAATGCACTTCTTCTGGCTTAATTAATTCAGTTCTGATTGGAAACGGATGTGATTCAAAGAGACTCAAAGAGACTTTCGACTTTTCGATTGGCCTCTTTAGCAAATTTAAGCTACAGCCCGAGAGCAACTTTAATTTTCGTGAGATCCTCCTCGTTCTGCAACTGGAGATAAAAAGGACAGCCAACTTGGTTACGGGTCCAAGTCTTGCTCCGCCGAACTTTGGCCGTCTTTCATATCACGCGCCGTGCACAGCGCCAACTTTGCCGTCGCCTGGCAAAGTTTTTAGCTCGTTCAGGAGTCCCAGCGCCTTGTCCCAGATACTTCCCCTTGTCGCCTAGCCCTCCACCATAATTATAATACCTGCGATTGTCTGAATGGCTTCGCCACACACACGTGACGCTGCAACGGCAGACGCTCGCTCGCAGAGGTGGAGGAGAGCGGAAGGATTTGGTGGGTGGGGAGGCAGGAGGACTCTGGCTCGGCTTTGACAATAGCATCACACAATTTGCATAAAAGATTAAGAGGATAATTAGTGTCATTAGCTGAGCAGCCGCTTTGATGCAGTGCAACGCCGTGCATACCCTGAAATTATCATCTTGCTTGTCGCCTGCCTCTGTGTTCTCTCCCCCCATCTGCTGTCTCTAGGTGACACCTCGACAGGGCTTATCCCTTTGCAATGAATGCAGCTCTTTTAATAGCCCTCGCCTTCGTTCCTTGAATCAAAATCGAGCTTGGAATTTAATTGGCACAGTTTAAGAATTGCTCACGCCTTCTCTTTCCTCTTGCTTCCTCGCCTTGCTCAGCAATAAAGCGAATCGCCCTTGCTCTATGGAAAGAGAGAGAGAGAAAGTGGGAGCAAAAGGTCGAGGGTTGCTTTATTAATGTGGCGATTTTCGGGCTGTTTTCTATTCATTAAAAATAATTTTCTTTTGCATTAACTTTTAATTTAAAGGGAAATTTTGAGCCAAAAAGGTGGGAGAATGCTCTAGACCTAGAAACAAGTCCTGTTCGAGCTTGGGCTCCTGTTCGCTCTCAAGAAATGTGCACATCAAAGTGAAACTTGTTGAAATTGCATTTTTACGCACCCTTGCACAGCGTGGAGCAGGTGGGGGTGGTAAGTGGGGCGACCCTCCCCGACTGGTGGCTGAGGCTGGTGTCGCTGGCAACTGTGGGTCGAAATTGCTCGTTGCTGGGACGACACGACGTAATGGAAGGCAGAGCGGAAAATCTTCAGCAAAAGCGTAAAAAATATTTAATTTTAATGTTGTCGTCACTCCATTGAATCGAGATATATATATGTATATATATCAGTGTAGTTAGGAGCAGTCAGAAAAGAAATCGTTTAACTCATGTTTACAGCTCGCTTTATGGAACAAACTTTCAAATTGCGAGTCGAGGGAGGGTGGAGGAAGAGGAAGAATGAGGACGACGTTTGGAATAGCAGAGCGAACGCTGTACTCGATTTTTATTGTGGGAATGCATCACGTCAATCACAGTCACGCAATGAACGAACTGCCAGAGAGTGAAGCTATGCGTAAGCTGAATAAAGGAAGAGGAACTAAATCAGGGAGGGAACTGGCAGCTGGACCGAGGGTGGAGATGGAGATGGAGCAGGGTCATGCAGCCGTTACACGCATTCCACTTGAGCAAATAGCTATAGAGACATATGCAGAGGAAAGTGAGGAGCCCTGAAAATAAATCATGCAATGGCATGTCGCCATTGGAGGAGAGAGAGGGGGTGAGAGGCGAGCTGGGCGGGTCAGTTTGTTTGATTTCATGCTGCTTGTTAATTTTGAAATGGAAAACAAGCCCAGAGGGTGGCAAATATTATAAGGGAGGGGGTGTTAACTGGTCGTTAAAAACATAACGAGCTCCGTGGATGGGGTGGAGATGCTGAAGGAAACGCCAGAGAGAAAAGGAATCTATGTGAATCGCGTGTAGCACAGGAAATTACAAAGAGCAACAAACAAAGTGGAAGATTCTTTGAGCTGTCGCTAATGAAATCCGATTTGCATTCAAAGACGTGAAAGGGGTGAGGGGCCAGCGCATGCTTTGTGAAGTGTCAATTGCCCGGGCGAGTAGCTCATGGCTCAGCGAACTCGAATGCAGTCTCAAAGAGGACTGCAGAGAGATAGAGATAGAGAAAGAGAGACAGAGTGAGAGCGAAGATGGGGAAAGGGGAGCTGGAGTAGCTGACCCAGTGACGTGGGCGACAGCTGCAGCTCAAAGTTCTTTGGCCATTCATCAATCTCGGATTCATGTGCCACTTGTGTGGATTATTTTATGCTGTTCAACTAATTGAAGTGCCGTGATTCGGCGATTAGCAGCGACTGGACTAGGACTGCGACTAGGAGGAGTACGATTGAGCCTGAATAATGAGATTGAAGCATTTTGCTCCAATTACAGCTAAGTGCCGGAAAATGCTGTGCACAGCCAACGCATGAATGATGGACTGGTGGCTGAAGGGAGGCCTAGGCAGAGGAGGAACCGCCTTGGCTCACATTTTGGAGCCATGAACCATTAATCAACGAGAGGCAAGCAACACGACGTCATTCCGCCTTGGCACGCCGAATGAATGCCTATTACTGTAACTATTTTCGGTGGACATGAATCGGGTGGGAGCTGGAGGTGGAGTTGGGGCCATGCCTGGCGCAAGGTCGATCTGGAGGCACTTGAAGGGCTGGCGCCATCAATAACGAGGCCTCGCATTGAGCAAAACAGCAAAACAAACAACAAAATGCGCCGCACCGGACTGTGAAGTCGTTAGCGGGAAGGAGAGGGAGGGGGAGTTGGGGGTAGGGGGTGGACTACTTGCAGCTGTCAACAGGGTGGCAAAGGTGCGAGGGTGGCTCCGTCTACAGCCGGAAATCGATTTGTGTGGATTTGTTTTCTTTCGTGTTTTCGCGCAACTTTTGTGGTTGTCCAACCCCTCGTCTTCCTCCTCTTCCTCTTCGTCTTTCCTAAATCGTCCTCCTCGCCGTCGTCGTCATGGTCAACAATTATTTTGGAACTATTAATGACTGCGACGTGGTCTGTGCCTAAGCCCCCGCCTTAGCTTATTTTGTTTGTTTTCCTGTTGAGGAGCAATGAATTTGTCCCGTCGCACTTTGCCATTCAACTATTAATCATATCAGTGGGGCGGAGCTCCGACGTCCCAACTTCCTAACGTCCCGTCGATTAATTTCAAATCGAAATGAGATTGCCTTTCCCCCCCTGAAAATGGGTCTCATGTGGACTTACCCATCAGCTTCATCACTTCGTGGTGACTGATGAAAATGTTGAGATATCCGCTGACCGCAGGTAACTGCCAGGTGAGCAGCGATGTCCAGAGGAGCTGCAGCAGCAAACAGCGGCTGTTGGCCATAATGAACAGAGGATTTGCTCCTCCT
This sequence comes from Drosophila pegasa, assembly GCA_035046225.1. Classification (NCBI taxonomy): domain Eukaryota; kingdom Metazoa; phylum Arthropoda; class Insecta; order Diptera; family Drosophilidae; genus Drosophila; species Drosophila pegasa. The sequence goes on along the minus strand of JAWNOD010000076.1, from coordinate 4,090,174 downwards.
CGTTCCTCCTCTTGTCAATGTTGTTCTGCGGGAGATGCTTATCTGCCTGGGATGTGTGGAGTTAATAACTTGTCGGTGCATGTGACGCCGCAGTTGGCGCTCATTTCAAGGGGGCGTGGAGTTCGCCTTTGGCTTTCTGACAGCCAATTTCAATGTGTGACCATTGAGGCGTTCCGGAGGCACAGACGAGACTCTTCCTTCCCGCTTTGATTTGGTTGCCAGTTGCCAGTGGCAGTGGCAGTGGCAGTTGCAAACAGGCGACTCGGCTCTAAAAGATGCGTTAAAATCAAATTCCGGCAACGGCAACTGCTGCTAACAGTTCCGGATGCAACCACAAAGCGACGAGCGACGCCGAGCTGAACTCGACGAAATTTGTGTCTGGTAAATTGTGGAACTTTTCAGCCGCTGCAGCCTCTGTCCCTGTTCAACTTTTCCAGTTTTGTTTTTGTTGCGGTTGCGTCTGCTGCTGCTGCTGTTGTTGTTGCTGAATTCGGCTGTCGACTGCAAGTGGCATCAGCATTTTCGCATCTGACTCTGCACGAGTTTCGTTAGCTTTTTTATTGGCCAGCTTCCACCCTGCTCTGTGGCTCGTTCTCTTCTGACCAACTGCTACTCTTGCTGGTGGCTTAGCTCGTCACGTTGGCAACGTCTCGCCCGTTGGTCAGTAGCCAGTGCCAGTGCCAGCGCCAGTTGGTGTCGAGCATGTGTCCTGGCTCTGGTCCTACTTGCCCAGCTCGTCCTGGTGTCCTTTTTGTGTCGTCCGCTCGACTGGTTGTCCAGCTGGCCAGCTGCTGCGTTCGAAGCAGACTCTGTTGAATAGAAAGTGATTTAGTTGAGTTTTCGGACAGGAGTCGAGTGGTTGGTGACACTGTGTGTGGTGTGGTGTGGTGTGTGGTTGGAGGGAGGACTCTATGTGGTGCTGTGGTGGAGTGGCTTTGTTGTTTGTTTCAAAAATAATTTGTGAACGCTGCTCAAAGAAAGTTTTCTGCCTGCAAAAGTAATTACAAAGTTGAAAAAAGATTAACAGCTTACAGAGAGGGCCTAGAGAAAGGAGGAGGGGCAGGTGAGGAGGCGTGGCAGCTGATTAAAAGTCACACGAGCTGCTTCAACTGGCGTTTTAATAAATTCGTGTTAATATTTTGTGTGCTTTCCACTTGCTAAATTATTCAAAGGGCAAGAGGAGAGCAAATGGGAAGATGGGAAAAACTTTTGCGTTGCGTTGCAGAAATGTTTGTGTGGATTTTGTGGTTCAAGTGGTTCAGCTCATTCTCTCTTCAGCTTTGCCTTCCCTTCTAGCTGCTGCTGCTTGCGTGTGGAGCTACACGAATGGAATTCCAGGTGCAGCTAGAACCGAAATCAAAACATTCGGCCAGGTGGAAAGTCAAGAGTTGGCATGGAAATGGAAATGTGAGTGGAAAGGGTAGAGGCGGAAGAGGAAGGGACAGAGGACAGAGTGGGTGCAGCAGTCAAGTGCCTCCAAACTGAAATTGTTGCCAAGAAACGGACCTCCAATTCCAGCTGCTTGCACTTGTTGCCCCCCTCACTGCAACTCCTTCTGTTCCTGCTCCCAGACTTGCTCCTGCTCCTGCTCCTCCGTGGCTGCATATTGGGAATTGTTGCTGGGTTTTTGGGCCGCAATAAAAATCGAAATCAGAAAACTTTGTTGCCTCGACTGCTCTTGGCTATCCAACGAAAAGTGCTGAAAGTCTCGCAGTGCGCGGTCAAGCCAGCTGTGGGCGTGGCCGCAATGCAGCCGTAGAATGTGGAATGTGGAATGCGGAATATGCCAGAGATTTAATTAAACTTATCAGTGATGAAGGGTAAGGCCGCAAGGAGGAGCCAGGCGACGAATCACTTGATTAAGATCCATATCATCATGACGTCAACTGCAGCTCGGCTCCCCGCCACAAGCTGAAGCTGAAGCTGAGGCCGATGCCATTCAGCAGATTCATTAATAATTCAAAAGACAAATAACAAAATGAAACTGCACATGTGTGTGCAGATGGGTGTGTGGGTGTGTGTCTCCTGTGTGTATTTGTGTTGACATTGCGAGCAATGTAACTGATTTAAATGGAGCAGCAGACAAATAGCCCGCAGCCAGCCAAGCAGTCAGGCAGCTCGCCTCATCTGTCGAGCTGCCGAAGCCGCCAAGTCGCGAGCGCGTGGCAAATACTCACGGTGAGCTGGCAGCCTTCGCTCCGATTCCCTCGCCATCGTGGAGGAGCTCCACATCATCATCGATAACATATTAACGACGTCAACTCAATCATAATCAAAAGCAAGGATCAGGGGAGAGCGAGAGTGGGAGTTGCGAGGGAAGGTGTTTGTCTTTCAGCTGGGGACAGGGACAGCGAGTTGTCTGTCGTGGAATTGGGGAGCCAATGCTGTAAATTTTCTGCTTAGTCACACGCATCATCAGTCTCTGGGTATCCACGCCTAGACACAGCTGCCACGCCTCGCTCGCTTCCCTCGCCCGCCCACTCGCCTTCGTGACAAATTGAGCTACGCGCTTTGTCTCCGAAAGCCAGAAGATGATGTCTGGGCTGGATGCTGCTGATGATGACGTGAGTTCTGGCAGTTGCGACAAAGAAAAACTTTTCAATTACATGATTTGGCGTCTAATGAATAATCATATACCCCACCTCAGCTCGACATCAGGCCAAGCATTATCATTAGCTCCACAATATTTATTGATGTTGCCTTCCGTTCTTTTCTATTTTCTATTTCTATTCTCGTTGCTATTTCCATGGTGGGCGTTTTCGCCTGGAGGCGTGGCAGGTAGTCAGTCAGTCTTGTTACAATTATAAAATGGCTTTCGCTTCTAATTGAATCTGTTCGTCGGGGAGCTACACTAAGTAAATGTTATTGCCCCCGTCAATTTCCATTAGAGCCCCGGCCCGATCCTGGCGTCTCTCCATGGCGACTTTAATTGCGAGGCAGACCACGTTGTCACTGCCGGCGGGGCTGGGATTGGCCGTCGGGCCAATGTTGAGCTTTCAATTATTTCAGTTATCCAAATGTACACGCAGCTAAGCCAGGTGGAATCTACAATTTACGGTATTCAGGCTGCGTTTGTCTAATTTAAGCCTGGCCAGTGGAAACTCATCTAGCTTAAGCTTCAAGTTCTCTGCTCATTTAAGTGCTTGAAATCGATCCCTGCAATTCGAGACAAACAAAACAATGCGAGCAATATGAGAAATCGAAAAATCCACTTGACTTGCAATGCGATGCGATGCGATGCGATGCCAGCGCCATTTCAGCAGAGCCAACGGCTGTTTGCTCATTTGGCAAATAGTTTGCAATGCTCGTTAAGGATGTGAAGGAAGAGTATATTAGTTGCAGTCTATATTGCTAGACATACATAGTCAGTCTGACTGCAAATTGACAGCAGTTGGATTACTAAAGTTCTGCTCTAGTATTATTAGACGATTATTATATTTAACTATAGCAAATTAGGCAAATATTCTCGACAGCTTGCATCCTAGACATCCTTGAAATTTTACCGAGAATATCCACTTCAGCTCAACCTTTTCATTATATAGAAATTCAAAGTATACCTTTCATTATACAAGACCATCTGCTTATACCATTAACAAGCATGGCCCAGTTGGTTACGCCCTTTCGCGCAGCTTTTACTTGTTTTGGCTCAGTTTCAGCCCACAAAAAGTATCGAATGGCCTTTCAACTTAGTTTTATGAGCGCTCATTGTTTTTAGTTAGAATAGCCGGCGGTTCAGCAGCTGTCCATTTACTTTAATGTGTTCCGCCCACACAACCAGACACACACACACACACAAACATTTTCAGCAATAATGCAATACGAGCGGGCAACAGAGGATAAAACGGGAATAAACTTCATTAAACTCGCGTAAAATGTTAAACACAAAATTAAAATGAACACAAAATGGCACCAATAACGAGCTTTGCGCCTCAGCTTCTATACCGTCCGTTCAGATATACATCTGTATGTGTATATGTTTATGGGTATGTATGTAGAGTCCAGATCTCACACCCAATGAAAATGCTCGACAAATTTAAAGCGATAAATTTTGATAACTGATTAAAAATAACGAGCGACATTCGAGCTTTTGTTTACCTGCCACGCGGCCGGCTGCTAAATGCTCACACAGACTGAGCTGAAGGGGTATATTGGCTGGGAGAATAACTCTTAAGGCTTGATATATGTAGATACAAAAGATTTTGTATGGATAAGTAAAGCCTTTTAAGCTGTCAGCTTCCACTTCCCAACTTTCCTTTACTTCCTAACTTCTTACATGTTGCTATTACAGGGTATCCATTAGCCTACCACAATTGAGAGACCATGCCTAATTGCGCATTCTACGTTGGTCAACAGGGTGGCAACATATTTTTGTTTTTGCTCGCTACACCCGAATCGAAATATTTTTGTTTTTCCAGCTAATTTGTATGGGCAATTAATTTACATTAGGCATGGGCAGTCACACAGGAGCAGGACAAATGGAAGCGGAGTCGGACTAACCTGGCAGATAATGGTCCCTACAATGTTTGTCACATAAAATCTAATAATAACCGGGAGAAGTCATAAGAGGAAACGAAATAGAGAGAGAGAGAGCGAGAGACGGAGAGGAAGAATGAAAGATAGAGAGAATGAGATTCAATAGCAGATAGAGAAATAGATATAGAGGAAAAAGGAAATGGACAAAGTATATAGAAAAGTATTAAGTATTACCGACTATATCTAGATAAATTGTTGTTGCTTTTTGTTCTTTTCGTTTTTCTAAGTGCTCAATGAGCGTATCCCGAGCCTTGATTCCCAGCTGCCAGACATTAGCACAAAACCAATATACCCTCCTTACACTTCATAAACAGGCATAATCATGAACTTAAAACAAATCCATATCAATTAATTCAGAAATCAGATTCGATACAAAATATGCTTTATATAATATTATAAACTTAAATGCAAATGAGCATAATCAAATTTAATATTTTATAATAATCTCACACTACCTCTCTTTCATTCCCTCTCCCATTCTCTGTCCTGTTTTTGCGTCTCTGTATGAATGCGCTTTAAGCTGAAAAACTCTCGCTTTAAATGTTGCAGCTTTTGTCTGCTGCAACGTTGTAAAAGCACTTTATATAATATATATTAATATCTTTTGTTATTATGACTTACAAAACTGATAGCATAAATCTAGATGGAATATTATAATATATACATAATATATGATACATATTCAATGACACGACGAGTTTTTCATCGTTGTCATCGTTTTTCTGTACCATGGACCGCCGTTACCATGGACAGTGTGTAAAAGGGGCATATTAGTTGCTTTGTAAAGATATGAAACAGCTAAAGGGAGGCGTGACCCTGGGTCAAGACGAGGATCTGAATCTATATAGCCATGTTATGTATATATATTTGGTTGTTGTGATATAACTGATAGACCTTAAATACTAGAAACAACAAGTTCGGTATGTGGATTCTCAATAGTAGTTTGATTATGATGTTTCCTGCCAAGTCCAGATATACAAGCTATGTATATGTGTATAAATAAAACCTAGCCAAGGGCTAGCAACAGCCCTACACTGGCTGTACGGTATCTCCTGGTCAGTCACAGCCGCCTAGAGCACGGTTACTCGTTTTAGCTGAGAGCTTATGGGATTTGGAAAAGCGTAAATGTGATTATCATGCTGGATAACGTAACGAAAGACCACGACCACCTGCCATTGGGAGCGATGCAGCCATTTGGCATGAAATACAACCTCAATTACGTTTTATAACTCAACACTCGCCCTTAGCTGGGAATTTTCAATATTATATAGCTGAATTTATTGTGCGACAAAAGCGGCAAAGCGACAAAGTGACAGAAACGCCAGCTAAGCGACGCACACACACGCTAGACAACACTCCTACTCAAAAAGACACAGCGAGAGGGGGAGCGAGGGGGTGGGAGACAGACAACGAGAGACTTGGGTCTGGGCAGTCTTTTTATCTGGCAAGTGCTCCCATAAAAATATCTCGGATTTCAAACTTGGCAAACGAGCAGCAGCCACTTTAAAGCGCACAAGAGAACTTGAGCTAAAAGCCAAGCTACGCCAGGCCAGGCCAGGCCAGACATCCCTAATCCCGCCCTCCTCGGCCCCGCACAATGGGCAATAATCATTGATTTATGGCTGTCATTTCGGTTATTAAACTGAAATTTCTTTTTTAAGCAAATCTCAACTGGCAGCCACTGTCTAGCTACTATCGCCCTCAGTCTCTCACTTTCCCTCTCTCTCTCGATGTAAGGCAAACGAACTTTTGATAGCATTTGAAAATTATGCTGCTCTACTTGGCCTACTCATCGCTCTCGTGTCCTCTTGACCTGGCTAAGACGCAAATTGAAATATTCGACTCGTTAAGCTGTGTCCGTGCCTAATCTATGCCTATTCCAAGCCCTAAGCTCACTCAATGGAACCAAAGCCACAACAAAAAGTAAGCGATGAGCGTGAAAGTAGAGAGTACATGACGCGCAGATACCCTGTCAGGTTGTTTGACTTTGTGGATAGTTTGTGTATGGGTGGAGATATTTTCATTCCTCATCATAAATGATCTTATATTATAGTATATGATGAGCAGATACCCTCTAAGCTATCAAAAGCTATTAGAAAAGGGCTTAACTTGAAGAGATATTCTTGATATGCTTTATGAGCAAGGATCTATCCCTTCAGGCTTCTGATAGTTGTAATTCATGAATACCCAACACACTCACATTTCTAGGGTATCTTATAAAAATCAGCATAAGCTTCAAGTGCGGCACATTTCTGGTGCACTTGGACTATATATAGCACCCATTGTTATTGTTGTTGTTGCTGCTTATGAAGCACATCGAAGCCAAAGGCACTTAGTGGCCATTCAATCAAGCCAAAGGGCGTTGTTAGGGAGAAAGGTGGGGCAGGGGCTAGGGCGCGCATTGAAAAGTGTCGAAGCGCAGCGAGAAATTTGCATAATTTTCTCTTGAAGGCGGGGGCTAGCGGCTGCCGAGTATTAAGGCGAAAGCGGGTCAGTTGTTTGCCATTACTTTAGGGCCAGCTCGACTAATCTCTGGCATATTTCAATTAGTGTCAACATTTTTGGATTTCTTTTTTCACTCTGTACAAACCCAGTGCAACACGCCCCCAAAAATTACTAGCCCAAACAGTCCACAAACACATGGCTTCTTCGGCCACTCCTCCTCCTTTCCGCCATGTCGTTAACTGCCCACAAAAGCAAAGTAGAGAACCACATACATGAAAACTGGTCACGCAATGCTGCGGTTATTGGGTGACAGCTCACAAACTAACACATAGCCACACGCACACACACACGCACACCACACACACGTGCAGTTCTACATACTAAACAGGACGCAGAATTATGCAGTATACTGCTAGACCAAAGGATACCCTGCAGATGAGTAAGGGAAGAAAAGATGGATAGTTTATCGTAGAGCGAAAATTTCTAAGATGAGAATAAGTTAAGTGAAAACCTATGCTTAAAATCGTATCTAAATAGAGTGATAGAAGCAGAAAGAAGTCAGCTCTTCATAGTATATCAACAGCTTACACAAATAGAGAAGAAGTACATATATATAACGAGTATTTTACAATAGAATTACATTCTATAATTCTTTAATAAATATAGAAAAATCGTATAAATGAATAGACTTTATATCAGATCAAAACAATTATTAGAAAACTCATTAAAACTGTTTCTGCTTATATTTGAAAGTACGGGGTATTAAATATTTGTTTGCTTATTGTGTGAAACGGGTCGACAACTGTCTGTTTGCTGAATCGTATGGGTGTGTTAGATAAACATACATAGGCACACACACAAACGTACACACACACACACACACATGAGCGCATATTAAAAGCGCACTTATCAAAACGCAATCAGCTCAAATGCTGTTTTTGCTGTTCTCATTGTCAGCAAAAGGATTGAGATTGTACATATAGTTATATATGTATATCCACCCATGTATGTGTGCGCTTGTGTATTATAATAGCTGCTGGTGCCATGTTTAAGCATTTTTGAAGTGTCCAACCGGCATTTCCGCTTCCCACTCAGCAGATTACATTTCAAGCAAACACGAGCTGAAAATAAATTAAATAACTCGCAAAAGGTGTTAGAAATGGGTTGAAATTTCGGATGCCAGCCAGCCAGCCAGCCCCAATTCGAGTCACATAATAAAATGTGGCTGGCAGTGACGGGCGAGGACTTTAAGGCGCTTTAAGGCACAGCCGTTTATCGATTGTCGTCGAGTGGGAAGCGCTGTGCCCTAGGCCTGGCACACCGTAGCGCCCATCATCTGGCAGACAACTAACGAAATTTGTTTACATAACAAAAGCCGAAAAAGGAAAACTGAAAAGATGCAAAAGGAAAATCCAAACGTGGTCACATGCGCATTGCCTGCCAACCCGTAATCCTCCCACGCTTACAACTTGCAACTGTTGCGCCTTGTTTCAGTGTTTTTTACTATCTCTGCGCCATGCAAATGGAGCCTAATCCAATCTGGCTGGCATCAAACTGATATATATCGTATATGCATATAAATTCGCATAACTAATTGGCCTGCACAAAAGCCGGGCTCAAATTCGATTACGCCAAACACATGCAGACAGACAAATTGGACAACTTGTCCCAGCCAATTACCAAGCGACCGGCGCGACAGGGCGACGTCACGTCCATCACAAGGCTCGACGTCGTATCGCTCTCCAATTTTGATTTGATTTCGATTTCGATGCGGCATGAAATTTAATTAAAAAGCGCTTGGCTGCAAAATGCTTTTGAAAAACTCTGCAAACGCGTCTCATTAGCAGCAAAAGCCCCAAACGCCAAAAACTTTTTCCCTAAATTTCAATGACAGCCTCGGCAAGAGACAAAACTTTTAATTAAAGCAAACGAGTGCTGAAATAAAAAACACAATAAATTGAAATTCATTAAAAACTCCCTAAAAATAATTGAAAATATTCAAGCTGTGCGATGGAAAACCCTTTTCCCTCATTTATGGTGTTTACACGTGCAATTGCAGACGCTGAAGATGAAAGATTGGAGAGTCGAAGCCAGCAGACGCCACGTGTGACTATTAAGTGTGGGCCAAGTAAATTGCAGGCGATAAGATTCTTGATTTAAGAGGAGAGAGAGCGAGAGAGGCGGGGCAACAGCGACAGCAACAGCTACTGATAGTTGATAAGCTCATAGGCAGGCAGAACCACACGAGAACCACCAGACGTGCTCTTATCAGCGAAGGCAACCACCCAGGGACACGCCCACTTTACAATAATGAGTCCAGCCAAAGCACACAAAAACCAGCCAGGGGAGTGAACAAGGGAGCGAAGCTGAGTTGAAAGAAAGGTTAAGCGTGCCCCATGCAACAACTGTGAGTAAAAAGCTGCACAGGAGGACAACAATAAGCAGCAACAACAACAACAACAATTGAGAGACGCTTAAACAGTTGCAGGAACTGGAAAAAAGCTGCAGTAGAGTGGCAAAGTTCACACCAACCCCGGAATGGAGGAGGATGGAGAGAGGAGAGCAGTGTAAGTGGTAAATCCTAAAGCGGTCTAAGGATAAAGAAAAGGATAATAATGTGAATGCGAGAGCAAAAACAAATATGTGAGACTTGATCTGTGGCTGCAACTGTGTGTAAGGAATGTGTGTGTGTGGCAGGCGCACGCGAGGCGAAGGATAACAACAAATAGTGAGCAGAGAACAGAAAATAGAATCAAATCGCAATAAAACGAAACGGAATCCCCTTAATGCGCCATGTAAACAAAATGGGCACGTGACCCGCAGGAGGGCAACCGAAAGCTACCCCCTTGCCCACTATGTTCTCCCTTATCCCCAACCCGAATTTGTGTCCTGCTGGCGCCGGACAAATTGCCTCGTGAAATAATCCCGCCAGGCAGCAGATGCAGCTGCAGAAGCAGAGGAGCGTCTCGTGGCGCCTTCATAAAATTCAGAGAGTCTCAAGAAGAAGTTCTAGAGGATACAGTCGAGATGGGGACTAAGGAATAATTCACAGCTGACCGAACAGTGTGAATGCACTTGCCAGTTGCTCATCCTATTTATCCTGGTGCACAGTTATCAGAGTCCTTGAATGGCTGTCAAGTTGCGGTCGCTTTACAAATCGTTGCAAATTCTCAGATCAAATATTGTAGAGGAGTGGAAGAGGAAGAGAAAGAGCAAGAGAATGAGAAGAAAAAGAAGAAGTGTGCAACAATATAAAAGATGTATCTGATGTGTCTGCTGAGAGTCCGTTGCAATCCTTTGCCGCAGTCCGCAACAAAAGCAACGCCAGCTCGGACACTTCCTTCTGCCTCCGTTCCACTGCCTGTTGCTGCCACATTTTGGGTCATTTCCTTCATTGCTTCAACACATTGCACTTGCATTGTCAGCTGCAGAGGGAAGGGAAATATTTGAGGACGGACAGATGGGCAACTGCTGTCAGTTACAGTTAAAATGCCTTTAAAGACTACCAAATGTGTGAAGTTGCGACTGAAGAAGGAGGAGAGGCTACCTTGGCCTGTTGCCAGGTTTCTAATGCCTCACGTATTCCCATATGCCTCGCTCGTTGGTTAATTACCTCGATAAATGGGTAATTGGCTCACTCACTCACACAGCCAGCATATGGGGCCAACAACCCCAACTAAGACGCCAACTGCACTTCATTTTATTTTATGCGTCACAATTTGCTTTTAGTGAGTCGCTTCCTTGTGGCAGATCCTCGAGTGGGAGGGACTGGCGTGGAATCTGTGGAACTATCAAGATTTTTACGAGTCAAGTTATGAAGTCCGAAAGATAATAATGGGCCAACACTTTACGCTTGGCACTAATTCAAAATCCGCCAACAAGTTTCAGAAGCGCCTCCAGCCAAGGGCAACTTGGCAGCCGAAACCGAACTACACTGAGAGAAATGGAAGAGGAACTGTTTTTACTATATTGCTTGTATTATTATTATTGTTGTGAGGGAAACTATAAGCAAAACTCTAACCAAAAGTCAGGCGAGTAAATTGTTTGATGCTTTGAGGCACAAACTGAGTTTCATCCGCCTCAGCGGGGGTGATGAAAGCTAAGGGAAGGGGCAGTTGGTCGGAAGCGTCGGAAAACTTTGGTTGCCAACAGCAGCAACAGCAGTGAAGCAGTAGCCATCAACTGTCGGGCTCCACTTGGATGTCAGCAGTCGGCAATGGGCCAAAAGGATAGGCATCGTCGCAGTATGAAAGATCCGCCCATCCACGGGAAAAGGGACAAGTGAAACGGGGTATACTGGACCAAGGAGAATTTCTTTTCTCAAAGCTTTTATTGCCTGTCGCTGTCTGGGAGAAGACTGCGGAAAGTAGCGCCAAATTTGTATGATTGGAAAAAGTGCAGAGCCAAACTTAAGTCTGTCTAGGCAGGAGGAGTGGGGTATGGGGATGTAATGTGGGGAGCACGCCGGGTAAATGAAGTGTGACGCTTTGTTTTCCTTTGATTTAGTTTTATGGGTCTACATCGGATGTAATTGAATTATGCAACTTGGCGCCGACACCCGACAGGCCAAGACAGACCCCGCACACAGCAGACAACAGACGACTTTATTAGCCTTGAATCGTAAAAGCGAGACGAGTCTATATATGGAAATGGGAAATGACATCCACATCCATAATAATGAATCCAATGATGATGGAAGATAGCGATGGAGATACGGATGTGGATGCGAGCAGGGATAGGAAGATGTTTACGCTTTTTAGCGTTGATATTTGAATTTTAGATGCCCAGGTCTGTGTGGTTGGTGCCCGACACCCGATGAAGTGAGTTGGAAAATATGTCTGCGGTTGCCCAGCAGCCAGAGCACGCAGCGCCATCGACATCCTGCGATATCCTGCAATATCCTGCGAACTCAATGAATCTGCAGAATTTCCATAGCTCAATAAAGCGACGCATTAACTGATAAGCAGTCGATGTCACAGTTGCCGCTGTACCCAGTAGATGGACTAGCTGAGTGATGAGTGATAGGAACATAACTCAGCACGCTGTGATGTCGATGGAATCAGCAAATGCCAATGATATGGCAATTGAAGCTGCTCCGCAGAGAACAGAGAGACAGAGAACAGGGATACAGAGAACAAAACGATGGACATCGAGACTGGTTGCCTTGAATTGATGCGGAGTGGTTGTTGTTGCCCTTAAAGGTTGACTCTGACCCAAAGATGAAACGAAACTGAAACTGAATCCATTTAAAGGGCGCAGCAACACGCATTTGCTTTCAGGTCGAATATCCCCAGGGAGAATAGGAATGGAAACGGGTTCTGTTTCAGTTTTATGCTCTAGAGTCTGGGACCTGCCCATAATGCGAGTTGCCATAGAGTAATCCGTCATATCATATATGGAGTGCAAGCGAAAGTCATCCCAGACTGTCTGACAGGAGGACAGTGTCACATACAGATACAGATACAGATTCAGACAGCTCGCTTCAGTGAGTTCCAATTACAGTTTCATGTCCTGTCAGAGCACGTCGAACCTCCATATCCACTTGATGCTCGATGCACTGCTACTCATCGAATGGATGCGAATTAAAAGTCGAAACCATGGAACCAATTGAAACCAAAGACATCACCTTGAACCCCTCCTGCAACTGGACAGCAATTCGAGTCCCCGTGCAGCGCAATGTAAACGGTTGAGGGAGGTCCAATTGAGAGCTCCCTGGCACTTGTGTTGCCCCTGTTTGATTGTTGTGTTCTGTTTGTGTCCTGTTGGACAAGGACTAAGCTGTGTAAACGACGACTGCACCAGAGGCAGCAGGAGCAGTAGCAGCTCACGCATTGACACGGGACTTAAAAGGCTGGACGGATGCTGTAATTCCAATCAACACGAATAGAGGAACAACAACAAAAGTTGGGAAAAGCTGTGGCTCATGGATTGGCGCAGTCGTCGAGTGCAGAACAATGCAGTTTAGTAGCGCTTGAGCCGAAGGTTGCTCTATATAGTTTCAAGTTTCTTCCCTGAAGTTTGCCTAAAATGCTCACGTCCTTCGCACGTGACCAAAATGTTTGTCCATAAATAAGGAAAATATGAAAATGAAGACATGAAGTTCGTAAATAGAAGAAGCAACTCGTTTATCCTCTAGTTTTCTTCCGTCTTTTAGCGACCTCATATGAACTGACAAACTTCGCACGAAACCTTTGAAATATTCATCAATGAGTCGTGAGTCGCAGCTGAAAGACGATGAACGGTCATCCCATGGCACCTCTTCCACCCACAAGACATTAACCCCAATTGGCTAAATGGCTCATTAGGTCAGTAGAGAAGTCTCTGTCTCTCTGTTTCTCTGTCTCGCTGCCGTGCCGTGGCTCATCCATGAGGTAAGCAACAAAAGTCACTCGACTGCCATTCAGAGAAGTTTTCCCCATTCAACGAGTCGGTCGTTGGGGCTGTTTCATTTCTATTCCCATTCAGTCGGAATGAAAACGGAAAGAAAACGCAACCGAGTTGCACTACTGCGTGGTCAGTTATAATTAGGGGGCGCTTTTAGGGTTTTATGGGCTAAGCGATTATCGCCGAGCGAAAAGCGAGAAACGAAAGCGAAGAGCTAAGCGGAAAGTGAACGCGACTCGTAAACACTTTCACATTGACCCACGCGGAAGGATTCGCCTCTCCCCTTCCCCCCTTCGTTCCACTCGGAATTCAATATTGTTAATTGGCGACATGGTTCCAGCATGGTTCGAAGAACCCAAGCGACCCATAAACCCATCGCATACAGCTGTACCCCAATTTGAAGCAGCTCTAAGTTATGTTGACTTTGTATATTTAACACAACAGAAGAGGTGGAAGATGGGGGGAATACAAATGGGTGTGGTCCCGTCGTGGATTCGCATAAGTCGGTGGAAATATGTTTCGGATCTGGTTCTGCTGTAGGGTTGATTAATTGGCCATAAACCAAACGATTATCATACTAATTTTGAGAAAAGGAAGCCTCCACTTCGGATAAACTTCTACTTCTCAGATGAATCCACTTCGTAAGGGATGCCCCAGTGATATGATGAACTGGAGTGTGGAACTGGACCAGGGGAGTATATAAATGGCACTTGGAGTTGTTTGAGTTCCGTTTGGCTAGGCAACGTTTACCGTTATGATTGTGGGGTGCAACTTCCTCATGTTCCCCTTCCCCCTCTCCCTTCTCTTCTGGTCTGTGCCTCTTCGCAGTTGCACGAAGCTCACCGAACTGCCCCATAATCAAAGGGGATGTCGACACGGTTTCGCTGTAGACCTAGCTGCCCAGGGGCAGGAGCTGGGGGCAGACGAAGGCAGTAATTGCTTAATTTGATTACGTGCCGCCGTAAAAAGCAGAACAGGAAATTTGCACACACACTCTCCCGGACACCCTGTGCTCCGTAATGAAGTTGATTCGCTGAATGGATGAATGAATGAGTGGATGGATACATGGATAGATGGATAGGCAGTTAGCAGGCGCTCGCACACGGGTGGTTCGCGCATGTTGCCCGTAGTCCCCGATTCCTATTCCCTTTCCCTAGTCTGGCAGCTACCGCGACTTTAAAATCCCAAAGAACTTAATTTATGTTTTCGGCTGTAGCAGAAGCAGAAGCAGAAACCCTTTGCCCAAATGTCGCCAACAACAGTGCGGACAACGGCAACAACTACAACTACATCAAAGGGGAGCTTACTCCACAAGTGCAAATTTAGAGGCAACAATGGAGCGTCAAAGGCACGAAATGGAAAACCATTTGGTTCGGTTGGGGCGATAATTAGAAGCGACCTCTGCACGCTCAATTAGAAGCTTGTAAGCATTACCTCAAAGGGAGTAGAGGGGACGAGAATCGGGACAAATACGTATATATAAACACTCTCTAAACTCGGCTGCAACAACAAACGCGGGCAATATGAAGGGAACACGCGACCAACTGCAGCAACAGAAGGAGAGGGAAAGGAAGAGGGAGAGGGCAGGGATTAGGCCGAAACATGAAGCGAACGTGGCAAATAGAGCCAAAGAGTGGGACGAACGGCGGCTGGTTGAATGTCTTAATTAACTGTTAGCTGCACTCAGCTGAACCAGCAGGAGGGCGGAGGGAGAGAGAGCGAGAGTGAGGGGGAGAGGGAGAGAGTTACTGCTTCTGCTTGTCGCCTGTTGTTGCCACTAAATAATGTCGAGGACAACCGACGCCAAGCCGTGCCTCAACTTATTTATGATTTGCAATTATTTTAGACCGAGCTTCGCTTCACTAGTGAATAGAAGAGAGAAGAGAGAGGGAGAGAGAGAGAGAGGGGAAGGCAGCGGCTAGGGGGCGGCACGAGTTAGGTTCGCTTATCTGATTTAGGGATACACGAAGTGTGCATAAACCTGAACACGTCCCCATCATCAACACACACACACACACACATTCCAGTTGGTTGTGGCGCTGTTTCATTTTTTTTTGGCGGCGGCGGCGCCAGACGAAAGTGTTCGCTAGACAAATGCTATGGGCAGAGAGAGAAAGAGAGAAAGGGGGAAATAGTAGGGCGGAGAGAGCGAAAGACTGGGCTGACATGTCACTTGGCCATAAAAAAAGTTTATGTCTGACATGAGCCAAAAACAATTTGCATATTTTTCCAGTGGATAACAACTTAATTTAGGATACATTCGAGCGAGACTATTGCGTAGGGTGGCCTTAGTCGCTGGAGGGTCGGTCTGGTTTGGGGAAGCTGTCTGGTTTGTCTGGCTGTCATAGCAATTAAAACGAACTTACGGCAACTAGTCGAGCTTGCTGCGTGCCTTTCCTTCACGAGTTTCTCAAGCAATTTGCTCGTTTCTCAGATATTTGCTGAGCTCCGATGTTAGTTGTTTTATGACATTCTTTTCGATTCACTTTATTGGCTTCTTGTCTTCCGTTTTTATTCCTCTCCTATTTTTTTTGCTCTGCAGACATCAGGAATAACTCGCATTCATCATTGTTTGCCACTGCATTGGACGGGCTGCTGCCTTTCCCTTGGCTTCGATGCTCTGATGCTTTATTAGTTTCACTCAGAGGAAAACGCTCATTCTTTCGCCCTGCTCTCTCTGGCTCGCTTGCTCCATCTCGGTTGTATTTCACACCTTTTGTTAGCGTACGCAGCGGGTGTTACAAACATTCTTTGAAATTGCTTTTCACTGAGCTTCACTTCCAGCTCACCTTTCACCTTTCATCTTTGACCCCCTCCATCCCATCCTCTGGCTGGATGCACCGAACGCCGAATGCAATTTATTTGCTGTCGCGCGCATTAAACGCGCTGCGCTGACTTTTGACTGACGCCATATTTTCCGCCACATTTGCGACGCGGCGCGGCATACAGCTTGCTTTATGGCTGACACGCCCACTCGCCCACTCGCCTACTCGCCCGTGCGCCCATTCATTTTTCATAACTGTCAGCTGTGCGCACAATTCAAACTCGCCCACCCATACACACACAGAAGCTACCCAAAACCCCAAAACCCCTTTGTGCTCCTGCTCCCAGTCCACTAATGTGAGTTCAGTGTGATTGGAAGGGGAATTTTCTTTTGTGCAACTGTCGCACTTTCTGCTTAGCCATCGAAGTGCGGAGTTAATGGCCAAGAGTTGAGAGCTGTGAGCTGTGAGCTCTACGTTGGCTCTATGAGTACATTATGCGCATTGCTTTTCACAGCTACAAGACCTTAATTACGGGCACGGGCAACAGCAGCAACAGCCAACACCTAAGTGGTTAACTTCTTGGGCGGGTGTTGCCAGGGGGCTGAAGGGGTAGCTCAGGGTGTGGGGCTGAATTATGCAGCATTTTTCATTAAAGTGGCAAACGGCATTTCTTGTGTGGCCCGCGGCGGAAGTTGGAAGTGGAAGTGCGCGACGGATGTGGCCAAAGCCAAAAGACGTCCCATGGATGGATTTGTGTGTGTAGCTGACAGGTCCTTTAGCTGCGCCAAGCTACAGCTACAGCTGCTGTTGAACATGGCTAGAGCATGTTCACTCGAAAATTGTGCTCAGAGTGAGACTTGGAAATTAGCATAATCAACATGAAAAGGCGGTATACATGGAGCGTCATAGACACTGGGCTGGGCTGGGCAGGACTTAGCAACTCACGCTGATGCCTAGGGCTGCCTGCCTCTGTCTCAGCTGTGGTCGAGCTCTTTGGAGCGCCTTTAATTACACAGCGCTGCACAAATGATGAGCTGGCAAATTCTTGTGCATTGGGCGTGTCCTTTTGTGACATGGATGACTAAGAGATTGCGCAAAAAGGGCCCGCAGCAAGAAACAAACCAGCCCAGCCCAGTCCAGTCTAGCTCCGGCCAGACCAAAGCAGACCAATCCATACTAGACCCCGGCCCAGTCAAAGCACAGCAGACAAAGCGATTAGTAATCGTATTTCATGGAGTGGTCTTTAAGTGTGAGGCTCTGTCTCAAATTGAGACATATATATTTGAAATAAACTATATGAAAATGAATCGCATAATAAAGAGCTAAGATGAATAAGTGTGACAAAAAACAAGTAAGAGTATTGCAGTCGAGATTGATCGACTAAGAGATACCCTGACACAGGAAAAATCAAGTCTTTAACAGTTATGGAAACGGGATGGGGACTTAACGAAAAAATATGACAAGCAATGTGCATGATATACACGAGTATATATTTCAAATTTCAAGTATCCATCTCTCACGGTTTACGCGATCGGATGGATGGACAGACGGTCGACGGAGGCACATGGCTAGATCGATTGAGCTAATTCCGATCAAGAGTATTTTACCTCTATGCAGTGTAGCCTTCCCTCTGTTACATACATTTTCACAAAACCGTTTGCCCATTTTCACTGGATTCAGGGTACAAAATAGCAGAACAAATCAGCAAAGTCTTGCCCCGAGAATTCTGCCTAGATACAAAAGGCAAGGCACACATTTGGCTTTTGTTCTGCCGGACAATTGCCTGAACAATAAAAGCGTCAATTGTGAAGTGTAAGGCTAACAGATGGCACTCGACTATTGGTTAAAAGCCCTCCAAGTGTCAGCAACGCTTGATTTCAAACAGACCAGCAGCTCCTAACTTTCTAATCCCATACATCATGTCTATATATATACAGATATATATATATATATAAATGTGCTTGCTTAGGGATTAGGAACTCCTACATAAGAAAGTTGTTTGCTTTCGAAAAGCAAACGAAATTAATTTCATGGCTCGCAGCGCTCAAATTGAAAATAATTTTTGCTGAAACACCCGGCTAACAATAAGAAATAACAAACTGAGCCGAAGCCACAGTCGATGCCGATGAAAAGCTGTGAAAAAGTGAAGCTGCAAAGGTGTGAATGGGAGCACATAATCAAGCTCATTGTGCGCACTTCATTTATGCTAACACCCCTAAAAGGAAAAGTGCCAAAGTGAAAGCTGCCTCGAAAGAGGATTACATATATATGTGTGGATTCCTCACACATGTCAAGTATTGGAAATCACTTTAAATGACTAAATGACAGCCGAGGGTTGTTGAGCTAGTATGGAAAACACATTATGCGATGTTTACTCTATAATTATGGAGCTTGTTGAAATGGAATACGACAAAGAATCGGGCATCAATGACTATAATTATGCCACTTATTGTACCTTTCAAAACATAAGCACATTTTCTCAGCCAACTCCCCGATCGTTAAAAGTTTATCCTAGAATTATTTTGATTGGTCTATTGTCGGCACTTTGTGCCACATACTGCAATTAATGTTTTGTGGTCTTTCGGACACTCCCCCCCTCTCCCCTCTAACAATTGTGAATCTCTGCCAGAAAGCACTTCGGCCCCAAGTGTTTTCGCATGAAAAGTGCACTTCAAAAGTGCAGCTTTTCGATACTTGTAATTGTGGCAAAAACTTTTCAAGTGGGGACTTTCGGCTCATCGAAGATGTAAGTAATGTGTGAGTGTCCGTGTGTGTTTGTCCCTGAACATGAATATAGAGAGAAGCGAGAAGCCAAGAGCACACACGCTAGCTGGCTGGCTGGCAGACAATGAATGCAGCAGAAGCAACTATTCAAGGAAAGCCAAGGCAAACCTTGACTTGGGCAAGGTTGAGGTGCGCGCTGGGCTGGTTGAGGCCCGGGGCGGTTGAGTCCTTCTGCTGCATTGCCAATGTAAATACATGTGCGAAAGCGAGCACCTGAGATATCAAGTGCAATTGTCTGAGCCGGAGCCGGTGGCAGCGTTGGGGGAGCGACTCAACAATAAAAATGATACAAAATGCGGCAACACGAAGCAGCTTATTGTGGCCACAATTGCGTGGCCGTTGCGAAGGGAGAGAGAGAGCTGTGGAAGGGAGGACGCCACGGTTGTTGTCTCGCCATTATGCGTTCTGTTGGCATGGATCTAAAATTGAATGTAAATTGCGATTGTGCGGCGGCTGTACGAGGCAACTCAAATGAATCAAAATGAATCAGAATGAATCGAACGTGGGCTGATACACGTGGGAACCGCGCAGCTGACTGCCAACTTGGCAAACAAACGGGCGGGCGGCAATGGGGGAGTGGCGCTGCTAGTCGGCGGCAGGCAGACTTCTGCTAAATCATTCAGCGGCCATTAAACTGGCAACGGGCAGCAGACAAGTTGCAGCCAAGTCATGTGTGGTGGGTGGCTGCTTGGGCCCAGCACACTTGGCCAAGTGTCATTGACTCCGTTTTGCACAAACTTTAAGCTGCGGCCAGCAGGAGCAGCAGCAGCAGCAGCAGTAGCAGCTGCATTGGTCAGCTAGTCGTTCGCTTGGCTCGTAATTACTGTAGATAACTATTAGGGGCCGTGGCCATAAAAAGCCATTACATCTTATCTTGGCCAATTGCTTTCGGTCAGCTTTACCGTCTCTCTCTCCCCGCCCTCCTGCTGGCCAGCTGGAATTTATACGCTGGCCTAGGCCAAAAGCCAAACATGCGAATAATTTAAATCAGCTGCAGCGCAACACCTGTGAAAATGCCGGGCTATCAACACTGTAACCAAAAGCGGCCCTGGCCACATATTTATCGGGGCCAAACTGTTTGCGAAACGGAATTTCAGGCATTCCTTTAAAGCAACGCCAATGTTAGCCAGACGCCCAGCCAAACACACCCAGAGACCAGAGCAGAACAGAAACAGAAACAGAGCAGAGAGAGACCCACACCACAACTTCCTACAACTCGTACATCATGCATATTTCGGCTGCTTTATGCTCTGTGTGTGCCGCACACCCCCTCCCCACCGCCCCCTCTCTCTTTCACTGTTTCCTCTTTTATGACTTTATGTGTGTGTGTGAGTGTGGCAACTTCATTGAGTTGTTGTTCGACGTTTCACACAGATTTTACGACCATGATGGCGCATTAAATTTTATAACTTATCAAAGAGACGACACCCCAGCCAGCACTTCGCCCCACCCGCCCCACACGCCCCACTCGCCCCACTTGCCGCAAAAGTCATTCAAATGTTGGTTAACTGTAAATTGGCTGTGGGCTTCATGCGAAACGCGCGTTAATTGAATTTGGCGTCAAACAAAAGACGCAGCGTCCCGAAATATCCTGAAATTGCGCGCCTCCGTCACATGGAGCAGAAATGGGGGAAATGGAAACGGGATTTTCAAAACTCACCGGAAAGATGCGCGTGCATAGCTGTTTCTCATTTGATTTGAATTAATTCAGCGCGCCGCTGAATGACGTGTGAGGAAATTGCTTTCATTTAAACTGATTTAAACATGTGAAGCTGTGACGCTATGCCAAGTGAACTAGTTCCGAGCTGTGACGTTAAATAACTGAAAAATAGAGTTCGAAATTTTTTGTATGAGAATATTATATTATATTTTATATATATATTTATTTATTTAAAAAGCAAAGAACTAGTTCCAACTTTTTCGGTTCATTGATCTAGTTCCGAACTTTTCATCTGAAAATTAAATAATATTATTTCACACATTTTTCATTTAACTACGTTCTGATATAAATATATTTATTTTTAGTTCATTGAACTAGTTCATTAACTTTTGTATATTTTTACACTCTATAAAAGATCATTGAGCTAGTTCCTTTTATATTATCACAGTCTGACTGATAAATTTACTACCTTCCATAATAAAATCGATTTTTTTAATATTATTCAGCTATATTTGATCGATGGAACTAGTTCTATGCACCTCATGGATTCAGTTCATTAATCATTTTATTGCATTTCTAGTTCATTAAACCACTTAAATTCAGCTAATACTTAAGCATTATTTTCAGTAAAACAAAGAACTAGCTGTCTCACAGAATTATCATATATATATTCTTTAGATATTTTTTTGTGGTTCTTTGAACTAGTTCAATGCAGTCTACAGCTAAGCTAAGAGCATTAGGTTATGCAATGGAAATTCTGTGTCCACGAAACCTCTCAGTCAAGCACAATAAAAATGGCCTCTTGTCACCCTCCTACCCTATAAATATGATAATTGATTTAGCCATTGCACAAAGCAGAACGAGACAGCGGGAGGGTGAGCGAGATAATAAGAGACAGACAACAAACTGGATGAAGGAGAGAGAGAGAAGAAGAGAGACAGGGAAATGGCAGGGTGAGCTGAGCTGGCGAGAAGGAGGGAGATGAAGTATTATGCAAGCATTTTTATTGAGTGCAGGCATTGAGTCTACATAGAGAAGGGTGTATATGAGAATGTGTGTGTGTATATGAGTGTGTGTGTTTGTATGTGTGTATGTACGAATGTGTTTGAGGGTTATTAAATGCAATTGTTATTTTGCAATCAATGCCAATTAAAATTGCCATCAATTTGGTTATGGTAAATGCGTTTTTGTTGCGTCTGATCTCTATGCCACACACACACACACACACACACGCACACACACACACACACACGCACACACACACGCACACACACACACGCATACACCCACGCAAAGCCGCAAGTCAAACAAATGCATGTTGCAAGCATTAACAACAACAACAACAACAGCAGCAGCAACAACAAATCTGTGTGGGCAATTGATTTAAATTAAAATTTAAATGGAAATCGATTAATTGGGACCAACTACGAAAATTTAATTGAAATTTTCATTGCGTGGCTCAGAATTGAAGCGCAAAGCTGAAATTGAAATTGAAACTGAAACTGCATTAACTATAGTCGATGTTGTTGTTGTTGTTGTTGTACTCAATTATTGTCAATACGAAATGCAGGAGCAGCCGCCGCAACAGCAATTGTTGTTGCACACTTTCTGTGGCTTTCACAGAGGGAGAGGGGGCGCTGGGTGTTGGTGGTGGGCTGAGGTGGTTAAGTGGTTGTGGCACATGTGCCATGGGCTCAAAATTGGCTTTGCCTGCAAATTAACAATTTCATTTGATAAATCAAAGGGTCAGCTGCGACGTGGCACACAAACAAATAGCAAAACCAAAATGCAACGAACACTCACAGTCACACTCACATTCACATTCAAGCACTCATTCGCATTCGCATTCAACAGAGATTCAGTTGCACGCATCACTGGACAATGGCTGCACTCTCTCTGTGCCTCTGTGTCTGTGTGTGTGTGTGTGTGTATAAGTTGTGTGTATGCATATTTAACATGACATGAACATATCGAACACCCACGCATCGTAGAGCATTCATTATGCAATGTTGCTTTCACACACACACACTCTATACACACACACCCACTCACACACACATTTGCATAATTGTACGTCTGTCATTGGCATTGGTTTTGCTGGCAACAATTGCATTCGATTTGCACTCGCCCCCCGCCCCCGCCCTCGTCTCTCTTTTGCTCTCGTTATAAACTGAACCTTTTAACTTTGTGTTCAACTTGTTTAACAAGCAAAATTTTCCATTACACTGCAAATTGTTGATGTTGATGTTCCCAATTTGGATTTCCACTGGCAATATGCTGCCACAAAAATGGATTTTCATTTAAATGGGAAAAGCTGAACTGGACTTTAATGTAGTCTATGAATGTGGTAAGGCGTGAAGGTTAAATTTAAATGAAGGTAACTTTGAGATTTGAGTGACTGAGCACTGAATGTTAGGCAATTTTGTGATAAACAATATTTTAAACAAGATTTTATACAAATGTTAAGATTAATATCTACTCTTAAGGCTGAAGGCCTCTGCTGCCATAGCCTAGTATTAAGCTAGCCTATAATTTAACTATTAATAAGTTAGCTCTTAAATAAATAAAAATAAAAATATCTACTCTTATTAATTATTAATATCCGATATGCTAAAAAGTTCTTGAAACATCTTTAAACCTTTTATGATTAATTTCCTTTTCAATATGACAAGCCTATAGGATTTACTAATCAAGAATCTGAGAATACTTTCTTGAAGAGCTCTAAAATTTAGGGAATCCTGAAATTGTATGTTGATATAGAGTTGATTGAAGAGATTTACATTGAAAAAGAATGATATAGAGGAAGAGAGATAGTTAAAGAGGCATAAAAGAGAGTGAGAGAGAATATGTCCAAAATATTAGATGTGCCAATAGAGATATTCTGTTAAAAAAATTGGATAAGGATAGTCTTCTTCATGACATCTAGGTCTAACTTTTCTATTCTCTATAAATTGATCGCAAATTTGTGGTATTCCCTAAGAAATTATTTTAATCTTATTTTAATTATTTTTAATAATTTATTGTTATTAAAATTTATTTATTAAATTTTATTCATAAATTTCTTAAGTGATTTATGTTCCGCTTTAAACTTTCTTAAATAATCTGCACAGCTCTGAACTATTGTTAAAGCACATAGAGATTAGCTCAACATAACATAATATAGCCATCAATCAAACTTTCAACCAGATGTTAAGCAGAATGGAAAATGTTAAACTGCATTTGCCAGTGTTGTATAATTTGTGCAAATTTTTGGGGCATTTGAATGATTGATGGGGTTACACGACAGCAACTGCATATTGCATAGATATATATAAATATATATACACATATATATGTATATATACATATGTGTGTGTGTGTGTATAAATTGCTATTTGTTTTCGCACTCTGCAGACACTGAACATGAGCAAATAAAATTTGCTGACAGAGCTTGGGCCAGAAGCGCAACTAGAAAATTGTTAAATCAGTGCAGGTAAATATTGGCTGGACAAAGGTAAATTTTTCGGTGCAGACTTTGCCGCCGAATATTCACATTGCAGATGATTTCACATTTTTAATTAAAAGGCTTTTGTGCCCGGGCCGTCGTGCACAAATAAAAGATGTCGAAGAAGCAGAGAAAAATTGCTGCTAAAACCAGAAAACTTGCCATAGAAAGAGATAGAGAGAGGGAGAGAGAGAGAGAGAAAGAGAGAGTTATGCTGTTGACTATGCAGATTTTGTGGGTTAGTTTATCAGGTTTAAAACGAATCAATAAACAGAGTGAAAATGTTACTTTTAAAGGCTGAAAGGGACATATATAGCTATACAGTTATATATGTGTGCACAGATATATATATATATAGAGACAGTTATGCTACGCCTTGCTGCACATTAACAGCTGAGTCATTCGTTTTATGAGGCATTTTCTTCACATATTCGTCAGTTACAGCACACACACACACTCTGCTAGTTGTTGTTGCATTTGTACACTTCATTTATTTTATGCGTTTTATCCCCCTTTTAAATGTGCATGTACTTGGTTAGTCACTCTCTAGCTGGGCGCCGCTTGGCTCCTTGCCCCTGCACTGCTGCTGCATGAAATTTATTTCGTTTTTATTATCATTTCATGCATGTGCCCCAACAACACCCACACACATATGCAACGGCGAACGAAAAAAAATTACAGAGAAACGCCTGCAATTGACCTGCCCCAGACCCGGGCACACACACGACCCCCCCCCCCCCCACCGGCCCGCCTGCATAAGAGGCTATAAAATGTCCTGCTTGTTGTTGTTATTTTTGTCGTTTTCAAAGGGACAGCGAAGCCAAAAGAAAAACAACAACAAGATAACAGATAGAGAGAGGGGTGGGGGCGGAGCAGGGTCAGAGGGCAGGCAAAAAAATGAAGTGGCAACAGAAATAGTTGCGCCCTCGCTTTATATAAAAATATATGCAACGAAATGAAGCTTCTTCCTCTTGTTGTTGCAGCTTGAAAAAATATCAGAAAAAAAGAGAAGGAAAAGAAAGTAGCAGCAACAACAGCAATAACAATGGGGGGAGGGGGTTGGGGTGAGGCGTGGCACAATAGCCGCATCGCTGTCTATTTTAGTTGTTGCCGTCATTTTTACCCAATGCTGTTTTTTTTCTTTATGTTTTTGCGTTCAAGTAATGTCATTTTGTAAATTGCTTCAGTTGCCACACGACACACCACCGCACACACCACCACACCACACACACACACACCACCACACACCACCACACACACCACACACACACACACAATACACTCAATATATGTCCCCTTCTCGCTGTTGGGGCATATTTTTTTTAGTGCTTCTTCCTTTAGATTTGCTGCTTTTATTGTGTTGCCGCCGACAATTGGCCTTTTTGGTCCTGCGTCGATTTTGTCTGCCCTGCAATCTGCTCGCATGTCCTGATAGACATAGCCAGCCCAGCCACACCCACCCACACAGCCGCCCACGCCCAACCGCTCTCCTTCAAACTTTGCCTTTGTTTGGCGCGAAAATCAATTAACGCGCTCAATGAGCTTCAAAAAACTTTACGACACAAATACACACACACACACACACAAACACCCCTCCCTCACACACACACACACACATTGAAAACAAAGCCAATTTACAGTTAACCAAAATGTAAATGGCGTCAAGGGATGCCCGCTTGGCCCGAACCTGTGCTGCCCCAGCCTGTCGCTCGCGCTGTCAATGTGGTTTGCCCGCAAAGCCCAAAAACTGAAACTGAAACCGAAACTGAAAGCTCCAACAGCGCGAGGGAGAGAGAGAGGGGGCGCCAGTCAGCGTAGGTGCGAGAGAGACAAAAGTTAGCGCCGTGCAAGTGTCAACTGTTTTGATAAGCTGTTAAATTAAATGTGCGGCAATGTCATAAAAATCTGTGGCACGGCCGCAAGGACAACAGGACGCATATGAAGACATTAAAACACAGCAGGCAACGAAGGGGGGGGGGGGTTGGTGGGGGCGTGGCAGATTGCTGCCGCTTGTTACCTTTGATGTTTGAGGCGCACAGACACAGCCACAGTCGACAAAAGCCAAAGCATTTGCATAGAAAAGTTGCGGCTTGTAGCATGTGGCAGCTGCGTCTGTACCCACGTGTGCCACAGCAGCAGCAGCGGCAGCTGCCACGCCATTCGGCATTCAATTTACCAGATCAATATATAACAGCAGAGGCTAACGCGATTTGGTAACAAGCCAAGCAATCGCGAGGACCCCGCCTTAAGCTGCATGCCCCAAACGCCCCGCGTGGCGTGCTGATTTCTCAGGTGGTCGCTTTCGCACATGTATTTACATTGCCAGAGTGAATCATCGACAAGTCTGCGCTGTGGCAGACGTCTCACTTGAGTCTCTTTTAGGTTGCAAGCGACAAGCGGCATGCGGCAAGTTGCGTGTCCACATGAGCAAACATTGCTGGAATCTTTGACAAAGTCGTGGCCAGCAGAGACTTGGCCAACAATTAAAAGTATCAATGTGGTAACTTGAGAGAGAGAGAGAGAGAGAGAGAGAGAGAGAGAGAGAGAGAGAGTGAGGGAGAGGGCGAGAGAGTTGAAGATTGACAGAGACAACCACAAACTTTAATTGCGTGTCCGTCTCAAAGTGTTAACAAACTGTGCACAATTGGCCCAATCAAACGAATTGCTAAACTTTGACAATTGTTTTTACTGCCTCGTCTGGCACTTTGAATACCCTGTAAAACCTTAGCAAGAGAGCATATTGTAATGTGGCACATAATTTATATACAGTCTAAAGCTTAAGGGGCTTTCCTGAAAAGCTGAAAAACTTTTTTGATTGGAAATATTGTGAGCTCTTATAACCCATATGCCTCTCTATAATACAGATACATACAGAAGTTTTAGAGAAATGTTGGTTTATATTGACCCTTGCGGGCATATCAGGAAAATCCTTACACTCTATAAGATTAGGGTGATGAGTTCCAAGCCTTAATAGCAGCGAAATGCTTAGCGTTATAGATATATGGATAGATGGGCAGACATATAAACAGACAGTAGGACGAACGGACGAAAGGACGGACGGACGAAAGGACGGACGGACGGACGAAAGGACGAACGGACGGATGGACTTAGAAGTGGACATACGAACGAACGAACGGACGGATGGACAGATAAATGAATGGACGGACGGATGGACAGACAAATGAATGGACGGACAGAGAGAGAGAGGAACGGACATTAAAGCGAACAATGCACAGAGCTCTTTGACTTCGTGAACTCCTACAAGTTCTACAGGGCATTGTCAAGTTGGGCATTCGCACTTGTTGCACGTTGCGTGTTTGCGACTATTGCGGTTTATTGTTCGCTTCATATGAGTCTTGACTGTGGCCACGACAATGGGCAGTTGACATTTATTGCCCCAACTTGAGCAAAAACTTGAAGATTTATTTTTCGCCTTTGCTCTGCACTCATTTTACACATGATTTTTTTTCTGCTTTCCTTCTATTTTATTTTATTTTCGGGTTTGTTGGTTTCTCCGAAATTCTTGTAGCGTTTGGTCCTTTTTCTAATTGTTTACGATTTGTGTTTTTTGAGCCATGAAATTAATTTCTATTGCCTTTGTTGAACTCCGGGTTAAAGCCACTTACTCGAAACTAACGTGACCAAAACGGCAAAGTTTCATTATTAAGTGGCAAATGCCTTCTGCTGCGACCTTTATCTGAGCGCCACAGCAACAATTTCCAATTGCTGGCAAAAGTTAACGCCGAGTTGGGAACAATGTGGAGTTAGAGTAGAGCTCGAACATGATTAAAGTCAACGGGCGAGAACTTTAAAGACTTTTCAAAGCTCTCACACCAGGGTTGAGCAAACACACAAGTTGTTTAAGTTGCTTAAGCCTAAGTACTTGGCTTTTCACATCTATTATTTATGTGATATAAATATTCAAATGCTTAAATAATCCAGCCACAATATATTGCATTCAGTTGAATCATAAATATTACATTGTATATTCGGCGCACGGAGTCAACGTTGCGTGTTTTTTCTGGCACACTTCTGACCCGCCGTCGTAGCTGTGCCCCTACCTAGTGCCGTACCGGGTGCCGTACCTGGTGCCGTACCCATGCCAACGGACAACGGACAACGAGTGCTCGGGCAATAGAAGTGCGTTGAGCCGTGGATTGTTCGCATGCATGAATGCATCTTGATCTCTTCCAATGCAGCGCTGTCCACTCGACTCATCTCCCTCGGCTCTCGATATGCCAATTGCAAATTGCTAAAGTGTTTCGGCCCGACCCCCCAGCGCGTTGCTGGGGCAACATTAACGGGCAACAGAGCTGCAATTCCAATTGCACTCAGCAGCAGGCAGAGCTTGTTAACGGCTTCAAACTGTTTTTGGCCTGTCGTAAATTTGAGAGGGAGATAGACATAGAGAGAGAGAGAGCTATAGAGATAGAGTGCGCTCCATCATCGAGCATTTAAGTGACTTGAGAGCAAACGTTCATTACACAGCCAAAGCAGCATTTGGCAATGGATTAAAAATGCTCTCTACATATGGATATGAAAATGGATGGCAATGGATGAGCCGCTGGACCTCGAGGCGAATTAGCTTAAAAGGCAGCGCTCCAAAATACATATATATATGGAGAGAGAGAGAAAGAAGCTGGCAAATTAATTTCAATGTTTCGGGGCATTTTTTCTTGCTGGGCGGCAAATTTGGTTTGACAGTGAATAAAATTGTGCGCGTTGCGTCTGTGAAATGAAATTCATTTGGCGCCCCACAACATGCGCCATTTTGGCGCCCAGCAAACAGCAGCAAAAAGAAAGAAACAGAAGAAGTGGAGGCAGGCGTGGCAGTCGCTGGCAGTCGCTGGCGGCGACAGGGCAATGAAAAAGTTTCTGACTCGATTTTGGGCCCTTTCGAAAGTTTCAAGTTTATTAGCGTGGCACAGTGTTGAGCAGTGTCGGCTGCCAGTGTTGGCTAAGTGCATGCACATGCAACAGCCAACAGCCAGCAGCCAGCAGCCAGCAGGAGCCAGCGGCCATCATTTGCCATTTGCCACTCGGCAAAGCGTTTGGCCAGAAAGCCAGAGTTGAAAGCAACGCCAAATGCATTTAAAGTTGCCGGCGGGGCGAGCGAATTTCAGGTGCGCTTCTCTAAAACTCTTGGCCAGAGAGAGTAAATGGATTTTGCTCTTTGCCATTGCCACTCCCCCCTCTCTTACTCTTCCTCTTCATATTCCTCTTCATCTTGCTCTTTTAAGCAATTTTTTATGGCGCCACACAAAGTGGTTGGAGAAAGCGAAATCCACTTTCATGTGCCACCCACACACAAAGTAAATGAAAGCGATTTCTCTTTGTGTGCGCAGGAAGAGCTGGAGAGAGAGCAGCTTCCTCTTTGACTTTGTGCAGTCCATATTAGATTAGAGCCTGGCTTTCATAACTGTAAATGCAGCTCAAATTGCCTCTAATCATATCATTTACAGCTTCTCCCTGGCAAGCGGCACATCAAAGCGTCCCACAATTGGCTGGGAAATCTAATAAAGCATTTCGTTATAAATTGAAGTCAAGAGCCAGAGTAGAGTCATCCTTTACTGCTCTCATCTCAAGATCTCAACGTCAGCTTAACTATCTTGCACATGACTAATAAGTTTCTCCACTAATTGCCAGCCGGGCAGAGTTCTGTTGCAGTTTCAGATTATGCTAATCTATCAGCCAGTTGAGAGAGTCATTCGAGTTGAGCAAGTCGGCAGGAAGTCTTGACACTTTGAGAAATGGCTGCACACACCATCAATGCCCGGCCACAGGCAACATGCCGCTTGCCGCATGCCGCATGCCACATGCCTCCACTGTCTGCGGCAGCTTCACTCTCTTTCTCGCATTGCAGCGCAGGCGGATGAGCTCACGGCTATTGCAAATGTTGCGGAAAATATGGCGTCAGTCAAAAGTCAGACCGACGACAGCAAATAAATTGCATTCCAGGTCCAGGTAAGAGTCTGCCACGCAGCATCAGCAGCAGCTTCCTCTTGCGGAAATCCATTTCGCATCTGAGCCCTGCCTTAAGCCACTTGGCAAATAATTGGTCAACTCTCAACTAAATGAAATTTTCTACGCCATTCCCTTTTCCCTTTGTTTGCTACAGATATGACTTGCCCCAACCCCTTCCAGCCGGGTTACGCAATAGTCTCAGGCGCAGTGCCATTGGCGTTGCTTGAGCATATCCTAAATTAAGTTGTTATCCACTGGAAAAATATGCAAATTGTTTTTGGCTCATGTCAGACATAAACTTTTTTTATGGCCAAGTGACATGTCAGCCCAGTCTCTCGCTCTCTCCGCCCTACTATTTCCCCCTTTCTCTCTCTCTCCCTAGCCATAGCATTTGTCTAGCGAACACTTTCGTCTGGCGCCGCCGCCGCCAAAAAAAAAGTAAATGAAACAGCGCCACAACCAACTGGAATGTGTGTGAGTGTGTGTGCGTGTGTTGACGATGGGGACGTGTTCAGGTTTATGCACACTTCGTGTATCCCTAAATCAGATAAGCGAACCTAACTCGTGCCGCCCCCTAGCCACTGCCTTCTCCCTCTCTCTCTCCCTCTCTCTCTTCTCTCTTCTATTCACTAGTGAGGCGAAGCTCGGTCTAAAATAATTGCAAATCATAAATAAGTTGAGGCACGGCTTGGCGTCGGTTGTCCTCGGCATTATTTAGTGGCAACAACAGGCGACAAGCAGAAGCAGTAACTCTCCCCACCCCACTCTCTCCTCCTTCGTCCTCCTGCTGGTTCAGCTGAGTGCAGCTAACAGTTAATTAAGACATTCAACCAGCCGCCGTGCGACCCACTCTTTGGCTCTATTTGCCACGCTCGCTTCATGTTTCGGCCTAATCCCTGCCCTCTCTTCTCTCGCTCTCCCTCTCCTCCTGTTGCTGCAGTTGGTCGCGTGTTCCCTTCATATTGCCCGCTTTTGTTGTTGCAGCCGAGTTTAGAGAGTGTTTATATATACGTATTTGTCCCGATTCGCTCCCCCCTCTGCCCTTCTGCCCCCTTGGGGTAATGCTTACAAGCTTCTAATTGAGCGTGCAGAGGTCGCTTCTAATTATCGCCCGAACCGAACCAAATGGTTTTCCATTTCGTGCCTTTGACGCTCCATTGTCCCCTCTAAATTTGCACTTGTGGAGTAAGCTCTCCTCGTTGTAGTTGTTGCTGTTGCTGTTGTCCGCACTGTTGTTGGCGACATTTGGGCAAAGGGTTTCAGCTTCTGCTTCTGCTTCAGCCGAAAACATAAATTAAGTTCTTTGGGATTTTAAAGTCGCGGTAGCTGCCAGACTATGGGAAATGGAATAGGAATTGGGGACTACGAGCAACATGCGCGAACCACCCGTGTGCGAGCGCCTGCTAACTGCCTATCCATCTATCCATGTATCCAACCATTCATTCATTCATCCATTCAGCGAATCAACTTCATTACGGAGCACAGGGTGTCCGAGAGAGTGTGTGTGCAAATTTCCTGTTCTGCTTTTTACGGCGGCACGTAATCAAATTAAGCAATTACTGCCTTCGTCTGCCCCCAGCCCCTGCCCCTGGGCAGCTAGATCTACAGCGAAACCGTGTCGACATCCCCTTTGATTATGGGGCAGTTCGGTGAGCTTCGTGCAACTGCGAAGAGGCGAAGGGGAGTAGGGGAAGGGGGAAGGGGACCATGAGGAAGTTGCACCCCACAATCATAACGGTAAACGTTGCCTAGCCAAACGGAACTCAAACAACTCCAAGTGCCATTTATATACTCTCCCCTGGTCCAGTTCCACACACGAAACTCCAGTTCATCATATCACTGGGGCATCCCTTACGAAGTGGATTCATCTGAGAAGCAGAAGTTTATCCGAAGTGGAAGCTTCCTTTTCTCAAAATTAGTATGATAATCGTTTGGTTTATGGCCAATTAATCAACCCTACAGCAGAACCAGATCAGAAACATATTTCCACCGACTTATGCGAATCCACGACGGGACCACTCCCATTTGTATTCCCCCATCATAGACCTCTGCTGTTGTGTTAAATATACAAAGTCAACATAACTTAGAGCTGCTTCAAATTGGGGTACAGCTGTATGCGATGGGTTTATGGGTCGCTTGGGTTCTTCGAACCATGCTGGAACCATGTCGCCAATTAACAATATTGAATTCCGAGTGGAACGAGGAGGGGAAGGGGAGAGGCGAATCCTTCCGCGTGGGTCAATGTAAAAGTGTTTACGAGTCGCGTTCACTTTCCGCTTAGCTCTTCGCTTTCGTTTCTCGCTTTTCGCTCGGCGATAATCGCTTAGCCCATAAAACCCTAAAAGCGCCCCCTAATTATAACTGACCACGCAGTAGTGCAACTCGGTTGCGTTTTCTTTCCGTTTTCATTCCGACTGAATGGGAATAGAAATGAAACAGCCCCAACGACCGACTCGTTGAATGGGGAAAACTTCTCTGAATGGCAGTCGAGTGACTTTTGTTGCTTACCTCATGGATGAGCCACGGCAAGGCAGCGAGACAGAGAAACAGAGAGACAGAGACTTCTCCACTGACCTAATGAGCCATTTAGCCAATTGGGGTTAATGTCTTGTGGGTGGAAGAGTTGAAATGGGAGAACCGTTCATCGTCTTTCAGCTGCGACTCACGACTCATTGATGAATATTTCAAAGGTTTCGTGCGAAGTTTGTCAGTTCATACGAAGTCGCTAAAAGACGGAAGAAAACTAGAGGATAAACGAGTCGCTTCTTCTATTTACGAACTTCATGTCTTCATTTTCATATTTTCCTTATTTATGGGCAAACATTTTGGTCACGTGCGAAGGACGTGAGCATTTTAGGCAAACTTCAGGAAAGAAACTTGAAACTATATAGAGCAACCTTCGCCTCAAGCGCTACTAAACTGCATTGTTCTACACTCGACGACTGCGCCAATCCATGACCCACAGCTTTTCCCAACTTTTGTTGTTGTTCCTCTATTCGTGTTGATTGGAATTACAGCATCCGTCCAGCCGTTTAAGTCCCGTGTCAATGCGTGAGCTGCTGTTGCTACTGCTCCTGCTGCAGTCGTCGTTTACACAGCTTAGTCCTTGTCCAACAGGACACAAACAGAACACAACAATCAAACAGGGGCAACACAAGTGCCAGGGAGCTCTCAATTGGACCTCCCTCAACCGTTTACATTGCGCTGCACGGGGACTCGAATTGCTGTCCAGTTGCAGGAGGGGTTCAAGGTGATGTCTTTGGTTTCAATTGGTTCCATGGTTTCGACTTTTAATTCGCATCCATTCGATGAGTAGCAGTGCATCGAGCATCAAGTGGATATGGAGGTTCGACGTGCTCTGACAGGACATGAAACTGTAATTGGAACTCACTGAAGCGAGCTGTCTGAATCTGTATCTGTATCTGTATGTGACACTGTCCTCCTGTCAGACAGTCTGGGGTGACTTTCGCTTGCACTCCATATATGATATGACGGATTACTCTATGGCAACTCGCATATTAATTATGGGCAGGTCCCAGACTCCAGAGCATAAAACTGAAACAGAACCCGTTTCCATTCCTATTCTCCCTGGGGATATTCGACCTGAAAGCAAATGCGTGTTGCTTCGCCCTTTAAATGGATTCAGTTTCAGTTTCGTTTCATCTTTGGGTCAGAGTCAACCTTTAAGGGCAACAACAACAACTCCGCATCAATTCAAGGCAACCAGTCTCGATGTCCATCGTTTTGTTCTCTGTCTTTCTGTTCTCCGTTCTATGTTCTCTGCGGAGCAGCTCCAATTGCCATATCATTGGCATTTGCTGATTCCATCGACATCACAGCGTGCTGAGTTATGTTCCTATCACTCATCACTCAGCTAGTCCATCTACTGGGTACAGAGGCAACTGTGACATCGACTGCTTATCAGTTAATGCGTCGCTTTATTGAGTTATGGAAATTCTGCAGATTCATTGAGTTCGCAGGATGTCGATAGCGCTGCGTGCTCTGGCTGCTGGGCAACCGCAGACATATTTTCCAACTCACTTCATCGGGTGTCGGGCACCAACCACACAGACCTGGGCATCTAAAATTCAAATATCAGCGCTAAAAAGCGTAAACATCTTCCTATCCCTGCTCGCATCCACATCCGTATCCCCATCGCTATCTGTCCATCATCATTGGATTCATTATTATGGATGTGGATGTCATTTCCCATTTCCATATATAGACTCGTCTCGCTTTTACGATTCAAGGCTAATAAAGTCGTCTGTTTTGTGCGGGGTCTGTCTTGGCCTGTCGGGTGTCGGCGCCAAGTTGCATAATTCAATTACATCCGATGTAGACCCATAAAACTAAATCAAAGGAAAACAAAGCGTCACACTTCATTTACCCGGCGTGCTCCCCACATAAAATCCCCATACCGCTCTCCTCCTGCCTAGACAGACTTAAGTTTGGCTCTGCACTTTTTCCAATCATACAAATTTGGCGCTACTTTCCTCAGTCTTCTCCCAGACAGCGACAGGCAATAAAAGCTTTGAGAAAAGAAATCCTTGGGCCAGTATCCCCCGTTCCACTTGTCCCTTTTCCTGTGGTTGGGCGGATCTTTCATACTGCGACGATGCCTATCCTTTTGGCCCATTGCCGACTGCTGACATCCAAGTGGAGCCCGACAGTTGATGGCTACTGCTGCTGTTGCTGTTGCTGCTGTTGGCAACCAAAGTTTTCCGACGCTTCCGACCAGCTGCCCCTTCCCTGTGCCTTCATCACCCCCGCTGAGGCGGATGGAACTCAGTTTGTGCCTCAAAGCATCAAACAATTTACTCGCCTGACTTTTGGTTAGAGTTTTGCTTATAGTTTCCCTCACAACAATAATAATAATACAAGCAATATAGTAAAAACAGTTCCTCTTCCATTTCTCTCAGTGTAGTTCGGTTTCGGCTGCCAAGTTGCCCTTGGCTGGAGGCGCTTCTGAAACTTGTTGGCGGATTTTGAATTAGTGCCAAGCGTAAAGTGTTGGCCCATTATTATCTTTCGGACTTCATAACTTGACTCGTAAAAATCTTGATAGTTCCACAGATTCCACGCCAGTCCCTCCCACTCGAGGATCTGCCACAAGGAAGCGACTCACTAAAAGCAAATTGTGACGCATAAAATAAAATGAAGTGCAGTTGGCGTCTTAGTTGGGGTTGTTGGCCCCATATGCTGGCTGTGTGAGTGAGTGAGGCAATTACCCATTTATCGAGGTAATTAACCATCGAGCGAGGCATATGGGAATACGTGAGGCATTAGCAACCTGGCAACAGGCCAAGAGGAGCCTCTCCTCCTTCTTCAGTTGCAACTTCACACATTTGGTAGTCTTTAAAGGCATTTCAACTGTAACTGACAGCAGTTGCCCATCTGTCCGTCCTCAAATATTTCCCTTCCCGCTGCAGCTGACAATGCAAGTGCAATGTGTTGAAGCAATGAAGGAAATGACCCAAAATGTGGCAGCAACAGGCAGTGGGACGGAGGCAGAAGGAAGTGTCCGAGCTTGCGTTGCTTTTGTTGCGGACTGCGGCAAAGGATTGCAACGGACTCTCAGCAGACACATCAGATACATCTTTTATATTGTTGCACACTTCTTCTTCTTATTCTCTTCCTCTTCCACGCCTCTACAATATTTGATCTGAGAATTTGCAACGATTTGTAAAGCGACCGCAACTTGACAGCCATTCAAGGACTCTGATAACTGTGCACCAGGATAAATAGGATGAGCAACTGGCAAGTGCATTCACACTGTTCGGTCAGCTGTGAATTATTCCTTAGTCCCCATCTCGACTGTATCCTCTAGAACTTCTTCTTGAGACTCTCTGAATTTTATGAAGGCGCCACGAGACTCTCCTCTGCTGCTGCTGCTGCAGCTGCATCTGCTGCCTGGCGGGATTATTTCACGAGGCAATTTGTCCGGCGCCAGCAGGACACAAATTCGGGTTGGGGATAAGGGAGACTGGGAGTGGGCTAAGGGGGTAGCTTTCGGTTGCCCTCCTGCGGGTCACGTGCCCATTTTGTTTACATGGCGCATTAGGAGGATTCCGTTTCGTTTTATTGCGATTTGATTCTATTTTCTGTTCTCTGCTCAGTATTTGTTGTTATCCTTCGTCTCGCGTGCGCCTGCCACACACACCCAACACACACACACATTCCTTACACACAGTTGCAGCCACAGATCAAGTCTCACATATTTGTTTTTGCTCTCGCATTCACATTATTATCCTTTTCTTTATCCTTAGACCGCTTTAGGATTTACCACTTACACTGCCCTCCTTTCCCCATCCTCCTCTACTTCGGGGTTGGTGTGAACTTTGCCACTCTACTGCAGCTTTTTTCCAGTTCCTGCAACTGTTTAAGCGTCTCTCAGTGTTGTTGTTGTTGTTGTTGCTTATTGTTGTCCTCCTGTGCAGCTTTTTACTCGCAGTTGTTGCATGGGGCACGCTTAACCTTTCTTTCAACTCAGCTTCTCTCCCTTGTTCACTCCCCTGGCTGGTTTTTGTGTGCTTTGGCTGGACTCATTATTGTAAAGTGGGCGTGTCCCTGGGTGGTTGCCTTCGCTGATAAGAGCACGTCTGGTGGCTTAGTGGTTCCCGTGTGGTTCTGCCTGCCTATGAGCTTATCAACTATCAGTAGCTGTTGCTGTCGCTGTTGCCCCGCCTCTCTCCCTCTCTCTCTCTCCTCTTAAATCAAGGTCTTATCGCCTGCAATTTACTTGGCCGACACTTAATAGTCACACGTGGCGTCTGCTGGCTTCGACTCTCCAATCTTCCATCTTCTGCGTCTGCAATTGCACGTGTAAACACCATAAATGACGGAAAAGGGTTTTCCATCGCACAGCTTGAATATTTTCAATTATTTTTAGAGCGTTTTCTTATGATTTCCAATTTGATATTTTTGCTTGCAGAGGCTCAGCAGTCGTTTGCTTTAATTAAAAGTCCTTCAAAGTTCCAAGTGTCCTGCCTGCTGAGGCGG
The DNA here is from genome assembly GCA_035046225.1 of Drosophila pegasa. Lineage (NCBI taxonomy): Eukaryota > Metazoa > Arthropoda > Insecta > Diptera > Drosophilidae > Drosophila > Drosophila pegasa. The sequence goes on along the minus strand of JAWNOD010000076.1, from coordinate 4,053,156 downwards.
CTGTCACAGCAATTTTTAGACGGAAGGAATTTCTGTGCTTGGCCAGAGTTTTTGCCTTTCTTTTTCGGGCGGCTTTTTGTTGTTGTTGGTAATGAGGCATATTGGAGGCGTTTGGCAATGTAATTGCTAACTAATCAACCTTTTTTAATTGAATTTCTGCAGCTGGCAAACGGCAAATAGCCTTGTGGGCGGGGCGACGACCCGCCTCTGCGCAAAATCAAAGAAAGTTATTTCATTAAAAAATTTTAATTGACATTCGTTTCTTCTAGTAAATTGAGCTTTGTGTCCGACAAGCCTCGCCGGCCATCTGTCAGATCCTGGGACAGGAACTGCCAAATAACTTTGCCCTGGCCCCACAAATGAATCAACTTGACAGTCTCTGTGTGAATGTGTGTGTGTGTAGCTTACTTTTTTGATTGTGCTGCGTTTTCACTTGTTTTTCTTCTCTTTTTAGATATTTTGATGTAATTACTGCGACAAGTTGCCCAATTTGCTTAGTTCGGCTCGGCTTCAACTTCGCTGAGCGTTCGTTTCATTTAATTAGTTTGGAAAATGTTGCTACCAACAGTTCATCATTCTCTGCTGCTCCTCCTCCTCCTTCTTCTTCTTCTTCTTGTTCTTCTTCGTGAACTGATTTTCCGCCTCTTCTTCTATGGCCACTGTTGTTGGCAGCTAGCAGGAAATTGCTTCATTTCGACGGCTTTTGAGTGACAAATTGAATTTGCAGCACAACAAATAGGGCTACTTGTCACAGTCAAACACACACTCACACACACACACATACATATACACACACACAGTCACATGTCGCTGCTATACAATTAAGTGTATGCAAGTGTTTGTGCCTTATGTGTAGCTCAAGTTTCACACAATTCCATTGCATATAGGTCTCTCTCTCTCTCTCTTTCTATCTCTCTCTCTCCCTATTGCATTTTCCTACATATTCCATTCCAAATTTCAATTCACTCAACAATACAATACGCAGCGAAACTTTATCCTCAACTGTAGAGAATAGTATTTGTTGACTAAGCCAATTAAATTGCTTTTACAATCAAATTCATTTATAATTTCCAACAAGTTAAGGCACAAATACGCCTAAGAGCCGCATGACAGTTCAGCATATTATTGTACTTATATATGGCAATATTTGTATTATATAATACATTGTGGTTATCATAGATTTTACAAGCTAGCAACAGTCGGATATTAGCTCTTATTTCTAATTAATTCTCATTCTATTTGTTTGATACAAGTCACTTCTATAAACAATGCCCTGAGGTCCTTTGGCCGGCCGTTTGTGCAATTGTTCAAACTTAATAGCATTTTATTTGATGCAAACATCATGCATTATTTAGATATATTGGCTATCAGCTATTTGTCAACCAATCAACTCGTTAGTAATACTTCATAATTGGTTATTATTCCTAACAAATTGCCTGGCCCAGGGGAATTTTCGGTAAAATATATGGATATGAACATTGCGCTTAAGCCCGATACAATTAATTTTGCCTCGTTGTAGCGAGGCATTGCCATAATTATTATTGAATTATGTGATATGCTTATTAGCTTATCGGTTCATCTATAGAAATCGCTACAGCTGCTTCTCGCTTACTCATCCTCTCACTCTCCCTCTCTCTCTCTCTCACTCCCACGATAACTCTGCTAGGAAAAGCACAACAATAACAAATGCTCAGGCCTTGGCCATTTGGAAAAAATGCGCAACAGTTGCATGTGGCATGTGGCATGTGGCAACAGCAACAAACCAGCAAACAATTGTCCTTTCTGCCGTTGCCAAACACACCCCGAATACCCCAACTCCCAGAGCCGGCACATTTCCTGCCCAACTGCGCATGTGCCCACACAGCCCAAAGACGATTGGAACTTCGTTAAGTTTCGGCTTTATCGTGGACTTTCGGCTATTCGCGATGCTCGAACTGCATTCAGTCGCACACAGCTTTCCGGTAGAGTCAGTCGGAGTCGTGGAGCTAACGCGAAGGACTTGCGAATCATTCTGTGCAAACGATTTCGCCGGCAGGACTCGCTTTCAAAAATCGTGAAGTGACGAAGTGAACTCCGTCCAGTTGTAGTCCAAAAAAATACCAAAATATTGTTCCTCTACCTTTCCGCAAATAAATAAACCAACCAAATCATTAATAAACCTAAACGCAGAACGTGCAAAGGACGAATATCATCAGCATTAGCATCATCAGTGTCAGCATCGGCGTGGCCATCATTATCATTATCGTTGTCGTTGTCGTTGTCATCGGCATTATTGTTGAGCGCGGTTAGCGGTTCGCCTCGCGCGTGCTGTGACAAACCAGCTACGAGGACATTGAGCCCGCAAGTGTCGCTACCTCCCGCGTTGCCCGCCCAAGAGCCATGTTGACAGGCTTAAATGGGCTTTTAAGCGCTTAAATTTCAAGGCGCTTTTCCTCTCATTACGCTCGCTCCCGCTCAGCGCCTGTCAACGTTTTGGCTGGTGTCCTGTGAAATGATATATTACACCCAAGCAAATAAAAGTGTTGGTCCAAAGTGCGAATACGTTCTCAGCCAGAAAGGATTAAGCACTTCGTGCCCGACGCTGCGTGTCTCTGTGTGTGACTGTGTGTGACTGTGCGTGCTGTGCGTATTTTTGTTGTGCGTGTTAACTGGCCATAAGGCCGCGCGTCGCCAATGAAAGGATTAAAAGCATAACATTTCATATCAGTTGACAGTCGACAGTGAACAGGACACAGGACACAGGACACGGCCCACAGCAGGATAGAGCCGAGGACTCTGCGCCTAAGCTGATTGCGTTTTGATAAGTAAGCATTTAATGTGTTTTGCTAAACACTTTTTCCCAACACTCGACAACAACTTGAGCACCCACTTGCCCGATTTCGTCCTTTCGTATCCTGCTCGGGCCCCAGCAGGCGTGCGCCAGCAGCCGTGACTAACTCGCTTCGAGACGGAGCGTCAACAGACTAGACCCACTTCAAAGTGAAACTAAATAAATATTTTCACATTTAAGCATTGCGTCCCTTTTACGACTAGACATGTGGCCAGTGACCAGTACACTGAGCAAAATGACTAGCTGATTATGAAAGAGACTTTAACCTTAAGAATCTATAATCTTAAATCTTTAAATCTCCAGTAGTAGTGAAAGAGTTGTTCATCAGCATATTTAAAAAAGCTTTTTATTTTTAAGCGAAAGCACTCACCTCATGTTTTCGTTCAGTGTATGCGGCGTGATGTGTCCGTGTTAAGCGTTGACACTAATTGCAACGTACGACAGATTAAAAGCTTTTGACCAACTCTTCAAAGTAGGCAATCAAGAGCAAATTGAACGACAGCTTACTGGCCAAGTACCCTGTAAAAAAATCGTAAAAAGCGCTTAAAAAGTTGAAGAGTTTATTGAAATGAAACGCATTAAAAAAGACCCTCAAATGTAGTTATTACTTCCCCTTAACTGTCTGGCATAAAAAGTTGGTAATGCATGCACATTACGGTGTAATTATCTTAATATACCCTAGAGTGAGAGTGTTTCCTTGGAGTCTACATGACTAGGTGGGTTGGTAATGTTTGCCTGTCATTTGCACTGAGTGGGGCAGGCACAGAATAACTGAAAGTGTTCTCTAAGAGGTGCATATTATAATCTCAGCTCATCAGAATCTCTTCATATTGCTTTCAGGGTATATTATATGGGTTTCGCCCGTATTTATGACTAGCCAAAGTAAAGGAAAGGGTTTCAAAATGATAAGCCTCATAGTCATAGACTAACAGGATCTCTTCATATTCTTTCTATTTTAAACATGTGCAATGCCTAATCTCTCATTTTACACAATCCCCAACAGGGAAGCAGAATTTATCTCTAATCTTGTAGCCTTCTCATAGTCACATAGCTTATCTGCAGCACATCACTGCCCCCTTCACAGTATTTTCTAGGGCATATAACTAATGCCTGCTCTCTATTTCCCACAAGCGAAAGTAAATGGCCGCAAAATCCGTTCAAATCAAAAACATCAACAGCAACAACAACAACAATAACTGCTTAAGAAAATGTCAACTTATGCAAATCTTGCGCTGCGCTTGAACAACTTTTTTGAATGGGGTCGTTCGGCAATGCCCCACACCCTCTTATAGCCGCCCCACCCAACCGTCGCACGTTTCCGCACGCCATGCCACTATGCTGATGGAATGCCTAAGTGCTTGGCCAGGACACGCTGCCAGCCACATTAAATGGCCAAGCATAAAGGACAACAATGGGCGCCACTGTCGAAGTGCAACAAAATGTTGCCCCAAAATGTATGCTACATTTTTCTCTTGCCTCTCCCTTTGTTGCTCGCCTCGTTCTTTTATGGTCTTTCTTCCTTTTTTCGGTTAGTTGGGGCAAGTGCTAAGTGGAGAACTTTTGATTATGTGAGCAAGTTGAAAAATATGCATAGATTAGGCATGCTTTTAGCGCCCTACTTAGTGAACCGACTCGACGCTTCAATTAGGAGGCAATCAAGAGCAAAGAATCAGGAATTATTAATAGTTGCTCTACTCACATTTCAGCTGATGACATTTCAGCTGAAATCTGAATACGATTTGATTTTAATAACCACCAATGACGGCCATAATAAATCAATGATTATTGCCAGCCATTGTGTCCTGGGAATCGCCCAAGGAGCATTTCAAATTTTTAAAATGGCTCGTTGAGTCGAGTTATTTCTTTTTATGGCACTCGCACAGATAAAAGCAACAAACAACCAGCCAGCCAGCCAGCCAGCCAGACAGGGTCGAGTGAGCTCTAGTGGCTGCCTGGCTGCCTGGCTGAGAGAGATGCCTAAAAGTGTCATCGCTTAGCTGCGATTCTGTCACATTCTCTGGCTGCTAACAATAAATTTACCACACATAAATATGAAAAATGGACACGGCCAAGCCCTGGGCGTTCGAGTTATCAATAGGAGCACATAAAACATAATTTGCGATTGTTTTTCATGTCAAACGGAAGGTCATAAAGCTCGCTTCAAACAATTTGTCGAGGGACATTGTTATTACACGTTAAATCTTTTTGATTTCACGATCATATCAAATATTATGCGAAATTGTTTTCATACTCAAATTGAAAGTAAGGAGATTGCAGAAGATTTTTTTTGGAGTGAATGCATATGATTGTATTATTTTAAATGGACTTTAAGAAAACTTTTTAATTTTTTTTATATCTTAATATCAGCAGAATATTTATTTTTATACCCTGAACCCATTGAAAATGGGAAATCAGGGTATAATGTTTTTGTTGGATGTATGTAACAGGCAGAAGGAGGCGTGGCAGACCCCATAAAGTATATATATTCTTGATCAGGACGACAAGAGAAATCGATTGGGCCATGTCCGTCTGTCCGTCCGTCCGTCTGTCCGTCCGTCCGTCTGTCCGTCTGTCCGTATGTTTGAACGCGTCGATTTCAGCCCGTATAAGAGCTAGAGACTTGAAATTTTTTTTGTAGGTCCGTGTATAGCACGCGCAGATCGAGTTTGTTTTAAAAAATCGATAACTATCCCCAATTAATTGTTATCGATTAAAAACAAAATCGAAATTCAATTAAAAAATTCTATCTCGCCCATCTTTTAAGCTAGAGTCGCCAAATTTTATATTTAGCTTTATATGTATTTTATGCAATTTCGAATTTTGTTACATTTTGGATACCGGCCCCAAATTTCCCCCAATTGAAGTTCAGTCTCAAATATAGCCAAAATGCGAATGAGTTGGCACTTTTACTAAACTGACAAATATGCCCATGGAATATGTTGATCATATGCCGAAAATTTCATTGAAATCCGTTAAATAGCAAAAAAGTTATTAAACAAAACGTTTGGCTACTTTGCAAACTCACGTGGCAGCAGCGCCAAGCGAACGCACTTGCACACACACATACAAACGCTCGCATTATAGTCGCTTCGAAGAATCGCAAATTACGTTTGAATTTTGTTGAATTATTAGCTGCTGCTTTAGTTTACATTTGCCACAAATGCTTTAAACTTGAAATTTTTGTATAATTTTACGCTAAATATAAGTGTATTGGAAAACACAGGTTCGACGGGGCTCAGGGTATCCCCTAGTCGGTTACGCCCGACTAGAGTTTTCTTACTTGTTTATATTGTTAATTTATTTTCACTTATTCATTCTTTTATATTTTATATATATTTCTTTAAGTTTGTATTTATTTAATCTTTTTTTTTATTTATATATATATTTTTTTAAGTTTGTATTCATTAAAACATTTATTTAATATTTTGATTTATTTCTAGAGCATTATTAGATTTTTTTTTTTAATTTTATTCATTTTGATTGAAATATTCAGATATATTTTAATATATTTTTTAAATATTCATTTTTTATATCAATTTTTTATATGCTTTATTTATATATATTTTTATACAATTTATTTCTTGTATCAATTGATTTATACATGTGTTTTGTTTATAAATTTATATTTTTTTAGTCTTTTTTTGCTGCAATAAATTTAATGAATTTTTTATAAAGAATCTTATTGAAATTTCAACAAACGAAACTTTCATTATATTATAGCAATAATTCCTCTACCCATATTCATTTCGGGGCAGCGCAGACAATTGTTGGCCGACATAAATTGTTCGTTGTTCATTGAAAATTGCACAAATTGTCAATTAGATAGCAACAAATTACACTGCCACAAATTCAGCTCACGCAGCCACGAGCCACCAAGTCACGCCCAGCGCCCAGCGCACCGCCACCTGCCCCCTCAGGCATGCCCTCAACCACAGTTTGAGCCACAGCCTTTATTAGTGTCCATGGAGTTGCGATATTTAGTGCACACGACAAATTGTCTGCCCAGCCCCTGCCCCTCAGCGCTACATATGGTATATATAGTATATACAGAGTACTATATGTATATCCATGTCAAAGCCTCCGTTCCTCTCTATCCTGCCCTCTCTCTCTAGCTCTTTGGCTAGTGAAGCGCAGCGCCGAAATGTAACAAAATCGCACAAATGGCTTGCACCACTTCCCTTTTCATTTGCCTTCCCATTCGCCTGCCCATAATGCCCATTGCCCTCGCCCCAAATGTAAATTAATTGCCTGTACAAATTAGCCAACTCGGCGAACATTTCGAACATTTTATACATTTTGGACATTAGGCCCAGGCGCACAAGCCGCGATGCCGGCATAAATGGGCAAACTCTCCCTAATTTCCCCATACGAAATAATTGGACAATCACCAGCAAAAATAATTGCCATCGAAATGCTCAACTACAATATACCCTGCCTCCAATATAAATATGGATTTAATGAGGAGTCTATTAGTTTATGTACATGAAGAGAAAGTGGAAGAGTTAGATTATTTAGTTTTTGATTTGAGTAAATACATAAATATAAAATATATAAGGGAAGTGATACGAGCTTTTGATTTGATTATAATATAATATAACTATAATATATATAAAGACCGAAAATCTAACTAAATTTTGCTATGCTTAAAAGCTTTTTATCTTGAAAAAAGCTATGCTGCAAGTTGAATTAAGCAGCCAATATGAAACTACAATATAATTAAATTCCACTCATTTTATATTTATATTTTAAATGTGCTTAACGTCTTATAAGCTCCAGTAAACTACTCCAAGTCAAGTCTAGCTTGAGGCTTAAGCTGCCAGAAGTACTACACATGCAAAGGATTTACAAGGGATTTGCTCGATTTCAGGTTCATAGAAGCTTCAATCCCATAAGCTTTAATGAACTTTTACTTCCATTCCTTGAATTTTGTAAAGCTTTTATAATTTTTATCTTAAATAATACTCTACGTAAACAACTAACATACCCTGTCTCCCGCACACGCGCATTTTGTCATTGCCACGTAAACAGATGCAAATGCCGCTCGTTATTTTTAATCAGCCTTCAAAATGCTAAGCTGCTAAATTTATCTGAAACATGGCCCAAGCGCAGGTGAACAACATTCGCCATTTCATTTCGAATTTTAATATTGTGCGCAACAGCAATTTTTTGCGCGTAAAATATTTAATGAAGTCGCGCAAACACAAACCACGACCCAAGCCCCACCTAAAAACCCCATTTGGCACATTTGACTTTTGGCTTGTTTGCATTAGTTTATTTATGTGTGTATTTGCGTGTGTGTTTTGTGCATATTGAAATTTGTTGTTCGAGTCGCATTAAAGTTAATGAGGAAATTGCTGGAGCAGGCAGTCAACGGCCATTTGATAGGGCAAATGGAGACCAACTATTTGCCAAAACTGGGCCGCAGGCCACATTCATAGCAATTGCCGTTTATTTACGAATGTGAAAAGTTTCAAATTACTCAAATGCCTGAATTTAGATTTTATTTTTCTCATTTTTATGAGAGAGAGAGAGAGATATAGAGGGAGACAGCTTAATAGCCAAGGCAATGAGCTTCTATTTCTGCCACAGCTGAAGAGGAATCTGAATCTGAATCAGAATCTGTTACCAGTTTATCATCAACATCAACAACAACAACAATGGCAGCTCCCCATTCCCCCCGAGTTTTGTGTCTGCAATTGAAGCAAGAGCAAATGCCTCGCGGCTCTTGGCAACATCGGCACAGCAGCAATTGGAATGAGTCTAGAAATGAGAAATGGAAGTGGAGAACGAATGCCTGCCATTTAAAGTCGCCAAATGATGGCGGCAGCAGCAGGGAAACATAGGCAAACAGAGCTGAGGGACCCCCCAGAGAAGGAGGCGTAAGGGTGGCCACTTGGAGTGGGGCCATGCCCGCGCAATTGAAACAACAACGAGGCGGAAATAAAATATTAACTTTGCTTAACTCAAACTCACGATTCAATTAAGAAGCGAAAGCCATTTTATAATTGAAACGAGCTTGGCTGCCTGCCTAGCTGCCTAGCTGCCTGGCTGCCACGCCTTGGGGCGTCTGCCCCATGAAATGAACGATAAACAGAAAACCGGCTGAGGAGTAGACTAAAGGCAAACAATAAAGAACATCAATAAATATTGCGAGCTACAAAAATTAGCGAAAAGGGGAACCTACGTAGATAATAATAATGGTTAGCAGAGAGAGATTGCGGGACGGAGAGTGGGGGACGGGCAGCTAATGACAGATGATTATTCATTAGACGCCAAATTGTGTAATTGAAAAGTTTTTTGTCACAACTGCCAGGACTCACATCATCATCAGCAGCCGCAGCAGCTTTTCTGAACATCATCTTCTAGCCTTCAGAGACAAAGCGCGTCGCATAATTTGTCACCAAAGCCAGTGGGCGGGCGAGGGAAGCGTGGCAGCTGTGTCTAGGCGTGGATACCCAGAGTCTGATGATGCGTGTGACTAAGCAGAAAATTTACAGCATTGGCTCCCCAATTCCACGACAGACAACTCGCTGTCCCTGTCCCCAGCTGAAAGACAAACACCTTCCCTCCCAGCCCCAACTCTCTCCCCTGATCCTTGCTTTTGATTATGATTGAGTTGACGTCGTTAATATGTTATCGATGATGATGTGGAGCTCCTCCACGATGGCGAGGGAATGGGAGCGAAGGCTGCCAGCTCACCGTGAGTGTTTGCCACGCGCTCGCGACTTGGCGGCTTCGGCAGCTCGACAGATGAGGCGAGCTGCTTGGCTGCCTGACTGCTTGGCTGGCTGCGGGCTGTTTGTCTGCTGCTCCATTTAAATCAGTTACATTGCTCGCAATGTCAACACAAATACACACAGGAGACACACACCCACACACCCATCTGCACACACATGTGCACATTCATTTTGTTATTTGTCTTTTGAATTATTAATGAATCTGCTGAATGGCATCGGCCTCAGCTTCAGCTTCAGCTTCGGCTTGTGGCGGGGAGCCGAGCTGCAGTTGACGTCATGATGATATGGATCTTAATCAAGTGATTCGTCGCCTGGCTCCTCCTTGCGGCCTTACCCTTCATCGTTGATAAGTTTAATTAAATCTCTGGCATATTCCGCATTCCACATTCTACGGCTGCATTGCGGCCACGCCCACAGCTGGCTTGACCGCGCACTGCGAGACTTTCAGCACTTTTCGTTGGATGGCCACAAGCAGTCGAGGCAACAAAGTTTTCTGATTTCGATTTTTATTGCGGCCCAAAAACCCAGCAACAATTCCCAATATGCAGCCACGGAGATTGCAGGAAGTAGGAGGAGTAGGAGTAGGAGCAGGAGCAGTTGCAATGAGGGGGGGGCAACAAGTGCAAGCAGGTGGAATTGGAGGTCCGTTTCTTGGCAACAATTTCAGTTTGGAGGCACTTGACTGCTGCACCCACTCTTTCCTCTGTGCCCTCCTCTTCCCCCTCTACCCTTTTCACTCACATTTCCATTTCCATGCCAACTCTTGACTTTCCACCTGGCCGAATGTTTTGATTTCGCTTCTAACTGCACCTGGAATTCCATTCGTGTAGCTCCACACGCAAGCAGCTGTGGCTAGAGGAGAGGGCAGGGGAGAGAATGAGCTGAACCACTTGAACCACAAAATCCACACAAACATTTCTGCAACGCAACGCAAAAGTTTTTCCCATTTTCCCGTTTGCTCTCCTCTTGCCCTTTGAATAATTTAGCAAGTGGAAAGCACACAAAATATTAACACGAATTTATTAAAACACCAGTTGAAGCAGCTCGTGTGACTTTTAATCAGCTGCCACGCCTCCTCACCTGCCCCTCCTCCCTTCTCTAGGCCCTCTCGATGGGCGCTTCTGTAAGCTGTTAATCTTTTTTCAACTTTGTAATTACTTTTGCAGGCAGAAAACTTTCTTTGAGCAGCGTTCACAAATTATTTTTGAAACAAACAACAAAGCCACTCCACCACAGCACCACATAGAGTCCTCCCTCCAACCACACACCACACTCAGTGTCACCAACCACTCGACTCCTGTCCGAAAACTCAACTAAATCACTTTCTATTCAACAGACTCTGCTTCGAACGCAGCAGCTGGCCAGCTGGACAACCAGTGAAGCGGACGACACAAAAAGGCTCGTCCTGGTGAGCTGGGCTAGAAGGACCTGAACCAGGACACATGCTCGACACCAACAACTGGCGCTGGCACTGGCACTGGCACTGGCTACTGACCAACGGGCGAGACGTTGCCAACGTGACGAGCTAAGCCACCAGCAAGAGTAGCAGTTGGTCAGAAGAGGACGAGCCACAGAGCAGGGTGGAAGCTGGCCAATAAAAAAGCTAACGAAACTCGTGCAGAGTCAGATGCGAAAATGCTGATGCCACTTGCAGTCGACAGCCGAATTCAGAAACAACAGCAACAACAGCAACAGCAACAGCAGCAGCAGCAGACGCAACCGCAACAAAAACAAAACTGGAAAAGTTGAACAGGGACAGCTGCAGCGGCTGAAAAGTTCCACAATTTACCAGACACAAATTTCGTCGAGTTCAGCTCGGCGTCGCTCGTCGCTTTGTGGTTGCATCCGGAACTGTTAGCAGCAGTTGCCACTCCCGTTGCCGTTGCCGGAATTTGATTTTAACGCATCTTTTAGAGCCGCGTCGCCTGTTTGCAACTGCCACTGCCACTGGCAACTGGCAACCAAATCAAAGCGGGAAGGAAGAGTCTCGTCTGTGCCTCCGGAACGCCTCAATGGTCACACATTGAAATTGGCTGTCAGAAAGCCAAAGGCGAACTCCACGCCCCCTTGAAATGAGCGCCAATTGCGGCGTCACATGCACCGACAAGTTATTAACTCCACACATCCCAGGCAGATAAGCATCTCCCGCAGAACAACATTGACAAGAGGAGGAAGGAGGAGGAGCTCCTCATGTTCATTATGGCCAACAGCCGCTGTTTGCTGCTGCAGCTCCTCTGGACATCGCTGCTCACCTGGCAGTTACCTGCGGTCAGCGGATATCTCAACATTTTCATCAGTCACCACGAAGTGATGAAGCTGATGGGTAAGTCCACATGAGACACATTTTCAGGGGGGAAAGGCAATCTCATTTCGATTTGAAATTAATCGACGGGACGTCGGAGCTCCGCCCCACTGATATGATTAATAGTTGAATGGCAAAGTGCGACGGGACAAATTCATTGCTCCTCAACAGGAAAACAAACAAAATAAGTTAAGGTGGGGGCTTAGGCACAGACCACGTCGCAGTCATTAATAGTTCCAAAATAATTGTTGACCATGACGACGACGGCGAGGACGATATAGGAAAGACGAAGAGGAAGAGGAGGAAGACGAGGGGTTGGACAACCACAAAAGTTGCGCGAAAACACGAAAGAAAACAAATCCACACAAATCGATTTCCGGCTGTAGACGGAGCCACCCTCGCACCTTTGCCACCCTGTTGACAGCTGCAAGTAGTCCACCCCCTACCCCCAACTCCCCCTCCCCATCCCGCTAACGACTTCACAGTCCGGTGCGGCGCATTTTGTTGTTTGTTTTGCTGTTTTGCTCAATGCGAGGCCTCGTTATTGATGGCGCCAGCCATTCAAGTGCCTCCAGATCGACCTTGTGCCAGGCATGGCCCCAACTCCAACTCCAGCTCCCACCCGATTCATGTCCACGAAAATAGTTACAGTAATAGGCATTCATTCGGCGTGCCAAGGCGGAATGACGTCGTGTTGCTTGCCTCTCGTTGATTAATGGTTCATGGCTCCAAAATGTGAGCCAAGGCGGTTCCTCCTCTGGCTAGGCCTCCCTTCAGCCACCAGTCCATCATTCATGCGTTGGCTGTGCACAGCATTTTCCGGCACTTAGCTGTAATTGGAGCAAAATGCTTCAATCTCATTATGCAGGCTCAATCGTACTCCTAGTCCAGTCGCTGCTAATCGCCGAATCACGGCACTTCAATTAGTTGAACAGCATAAAATAATCCACACAAGTGGCCCATGAATCCGAGATTGATGAATGGCCAAAGAACTTTGAGCTGCAGCTGTCGCCCACGTCACTGGGTCAGCTACTCCAGCTCCCTTTCCCCTTCTTCGCTTTGCTCTCTTTCTCTATATCTATCTCTCTGCAGTCCTCTTTGAGACTGCATTCAAGTTCGCTGAGCCATGAGCTACTCGCCCGGGCAATTGACACTTCACAAAGCATGCGCTGGCCCCTCACCCCTTTCACGTCTTTGAATGCAAATCGGATTTCATTAGCGACAGCTCAAAGAATCTTCCACTTTGTTTGTTGCTCTTTGTAATTTCCTGTGCTACACGCGATTCCCATAGATTCCTTTTCTCTCTGGCGTTTCCTTCAGCATCTCCATCCCATCGACAGAGCTCGTTATGTTTTTAACGACCAGTTAACACCTCTCCCTTGTAATATTTGCCACCCTCTGGGCTTGTTTTCCATTTCAAAATTAACAAGCAGCATGAAATCAAACAAACTGACCCGCCCAGCTCGCCTCTCACCCCCTCACCCCCTCTCTCTCCTCCAATGGCGACATGCCATTGCATGATTTATTTTCAGGGCTCCTCACTTTCCTCTGCATATGTCTCTATAGCTATTTGCTCAAGTGGAATGCGTGTAACGGCTGCATGACCCTGCTCCATCTCCATCTCCATCTCCACCCTCGGTCCAGCTGCCAGTTCCCTCCCTGATTCAGTTCCTCTTCCCTTATTCAGCATACGCATTTCTCGAATAGCTTCACTCTCTGGCAGTTCGTTCATTGCGTGACTCTGATTGACGTGATGCATTCCCACAATAAAAATCGAACAGCTTTCGCTCTGCTATTTCAAACGTTGTCCCCATTCTTGTCTTCCTCCACCCTCCCTCGACTCGCAATTTGAAAGTTTGTTCCATAAAGCGAGCTGTAAACATGAGTTAAACGATTTCTTTTCTGACTGCTCCTAACTACACTGATATATATACATATATATATCTCGATTCAATGGAGTGACGACAACATTAAAATTAAATATTTTTTACGCTTTTGCTGAAGATTTTCCGCTCTGCCTTCCATGGCGTCGTGTCGTCCCAGCAACGAGCAATTTCGACCCACAGTTGCCAGCGACACCAGCCTCAGCCACCAGTCGGGGAGGGTCGCCCCACTCACCACTTACCACCCCCACCTGCTCGACGCTGTGCAAGGGTGCGTAAAAATGCAATTTCAACAAGTTTCACTTTGATGTGCACATTTCTTGAGAGCGAACAGGAGCCCAAACTCGAACAGGACTTGTTTCTAGGTCTAGAGCATTCTCCCACCTTTTTGGCTCAAAATTTCCCTTTAAATTAAAAGTTAATGCAAAAGAAAATTATTTTTAATGAATAGAAAACAGCCCGAAAATCGCCACATTAATAAAGCAACCCTCGACCTTTTCCACCCACTCTCTCTCCCACTCTCTCTATCTGTAGAGCAGGGTCGATTCGCTTTATTGCTGAGTAAGGCGAGGAAGCAAGAGGAAAGAGAAGGCGTGAGCAATTCTTAAACTGTGCCAATTAAATGCCAAGCTCGATTTTGATTCAAGGGACGAAGGCGAGGGCTATTAAAAGAGCTGCATTCATTGCACAGGGATAAGCCCTGTCGAGGTGTCACCTAGAGAAAGCAGAAGGGGGAGAGAACACAGAGGAAGGAGAAGGGCGACAGTCGAAAGGCGACAAGCAAGATGATAATTTCAGGGAATGCACGGCGTTGCACTGCATCAAAGCGGCTGCTCAGCTAATGACACTAATTATCCTCTTAATCTTTTATGCAAATTGTGTGATGCTATTGTCAAAGCCGAGCCAGAGTCCTTCTGCCTCCCCACCCCAAATCCTTCCTCTCTCCTCCGCCTCTGCGAGCGAGCGTCTGCGGTTGCAGCGTCACGTGTGTGTGGCGAAGCCATTCAGACAATCGCAGGTATTATAATTATGGTGGAGGGCTAGGCGAAAAGGGGAAGTATCTGGGACAAGGCGCTGGGACTCCTGAACGAGCTAAAAACTTTTCCAGGCGACGGCAAAGTTGGCGCTGTGCACGGCGCGTGATATGAAAGACGGCCAAAGTTCGGCGGAGCAAGACTTGGACCCGTAACCAAGTTGGCTGTCCTTTTTATCTCCAGTTGCAGAACGAAGCGGATCTCACGAAAATTAAAGTTGCTCTCGGGCTGTAGCTTAAATTTGCTAAAGAGGCCAATCGAAAAGTCGAAAGTCTCTGTGACTCTCTTTGAATCACATCAGTTTCCAATCAGAACTGAATTAATTAAGTCAGAAGAAGTGCATTCTCTCTCTCTGCCTTTGTGGTTACCCATCTGCACCTTGTCTAGCCTTTCATCGTTGTCGTGCTACAACTCAGCTCGAGCTAAGTGACATTGTCCTTTTCGTGTGTTTGTGCATATTTAATGTGAGCCACTTTGAGGTTATGTTTGTGTTTTTTGTTTAGTCTGTGGCGTACTTCCCAAAATGGATGAATAAAGAGGGATCAAAGTAGAGTCAATTGCAGCCCCTATACTCTCTCCCTTTTTCTATTTCTGTGCAGTTTGCTGACGGAAACCGGAAAATGTAAAAGGAAAGTAGCATCTTTTGGGTGCCTGAAGGATAGTCAGCGGGGTGCACAACAATTTCGAATTCAGAAACAAAATGAAGCTGTAAAGGAAAACGGCATAAGAATTGGGGAAGTTCTTAGACGAGTCGTGAATAGAAGGAAGCTAACGAAAAATGCTTTTTCTTGTTCTATAATTGGATTTGAAATTGTTTTAAAAATACAGAGAGAGATCTCCGTTCCTTCTCTCCTAAATGCACGCACATACGCGCCTCTTTCCTTCTGCCTCTGCCTCTGCCTCTGCCTCTGCCTCTGCCTCTGCCTCTGCCTCTACCCCTGCCTCTGCTTACACCGGAAGCGCAACACTCAACATCCGGCACAGACGCACAGTCAAAAGGATGAATGGGAAAATCGGGAAGTGGGGAAGAAGGCGCTTGGTAGTCAAGTTAAGGAGAGTAAACAGCATTTGCGACTTTCAATGCAAAGCGAGGCCTTATCCCAGGGAGTAAATGATGCAACATAAAGCAACCCACTAAGAGGGAGAGAAGGGAGAAGAAGGAATCAGGCAGAGGCAGAGGCAGAGACAACAATGACGGCGGATGAAGAAATTTAATTTCACGTCTTTTTAACTCGAACAGCTCGTCTTTCACTTAGAGCTTAGAGCTTCCAGGGTCGGGGTCAGAGATTAGGATGCCCCCGAAGCTAGTTAATGTTACACAAAGCGAAGCATGATGATGAGTTTCTCGCTGTCTCGCCTGGTCTCGTCTCGAATCGAGTTAGACAACACTTGACACCTTTTAATATCTCGCCCCACCCCACACACAAATCCCTTCGTTCCCCCCGGACGTCTGTCGTGCGTCATTTGAGGCGAGATCCGAGAGCGAGAACCAATTGACGCCCTTCGCATTGTCGCCTGCTGGTGACGGATTCGATTTCGATTATTATTGTGTCTTGGTTTTTGTTTACCGAACTTCGCTCACCCACTGCAAACCTGCAAACCTTCCACCCCCCCTTGAGTTGTCGAGGAAATCAATTTCCGTTGAAGTTGAAAGGTATATTGAGCTGGAGGTGGAGCTGGAGGAGAGCCATCAACTGCGAGGAAAGTAAACACAGAATGCACAAAGTTTGCACAGCAGTAGAGAATCCAGGGAAGGGACGCCAAGGGGAGACTGTAGTAACAAAGCAAATTGTGAAATAAACTTTCTCTTTATGCCTGCAATGCATCGGCAACCTAATCTCATCTTCACTATGCTCTCTCTTCTCTTGCAAAGGGCTGGAAGCGGATTTGTTCTACGTGCACGAGGGAGCCATTAACACATACGCGATGCACTTTACCGTGCCCGTCCCGGCAGATGTCCACGAGCTGGAATTCTCCTGGCAGAGTCTCATCACTTATCCGGTAAGCCACCTCACCCACCTCTTTTACCTGACTTGAAAATTAGATTTGCACTCCATTAACTGGCTGACTCACTGACAGCTGCGCTACACAATCAGCATCGAGTACGCCAACGACCAGGACGCACTGGGCACACCCACGCTCAGCATTCCACACAAGGGCGTAGTGCCGCAGGAGGTCGAGTCGTTCCTGGTATACCTGCCGTGCACGGGCAATGCCAGCCTCCAACTGCCGGTCAATGTCAACATGGTGGTGCAAGGACCGCCTCGGTTTAATGACACGCGACTCCACTTCAAGCGTAACAAGATCTGTGCCAAGGGTAAGCTCCCAATCCTCTTTCATAACCAATTGTCATTCGCGATATCTCATTTTGCATTGCCATAACTATTCCAGGCATCTCACCAGAGCCGAATCAGTCGCCGGCTCCTGCCCACGCCCCATCCCAGGGACCAGCACTGATGAGCGCCGCTGCCTGTGCCTTGGGCTTAGTCCTGGCCGTAGGCCTTGTGGCTAGCATGATGTATGTGCGGGCTCGCAAGCAGCTACGCCAGGACTCGCTACAGTAAGTCTGATTGATTGGCACATCAATTTAATTATCTACCTAACTATTAACCCTTCATGCCCACTCCACTCCACTCTTAGCACCAGCTTCACAACGGCGGGTTATGGCAGCCATCAGAACGTGTTCATTCGCCTTGATCCTCTCGGACGACCGCCGAGTGCCACCGGCTCCTACGCGACTATTGCCAGCCTCAACAAATATCCGACGGAGACCAAAAAGTCCTGCAGCATATTCGACCGTAAGTTTCCCTCTCTTCGATAAGCCCATCCCTTTTTCATCGACCTCCGAACTATTCATTTCCCTACAGGCTTCCGCAGCTCACCCACGCCCACACCCTATGCCACCGCCCTGCTGCCAATGGGCGACCAGGCCGGCGAGACCATTTACTCGAAACCAGAATCGGTGTGTCCCTCGAGGATTTCCTACTACGCCTCCTCGCAGCTAACCCAGGTGAGTCCCAATCTCCATCTGATTCTGTGGCCACATGAATTACCTCCAAGGGGGTTGAACCGAGCAGCCAACTGCCCTCAGGTAAATCAATGCCTTTGATATGTTGCGACACGTGCCAGGCACAAATGGATATGAATCCCGTTGATGTTCGGTCGCTCAGTCGCTCGGCTGCTCGGTTGCCTAGGCCACCAGATCCACTCCGCTGCCAATTTGTGGCACTCACCACACCAGACCACACCAGACCAGACCAGACGATTGCTCCCAAGGCAGCAGCTACGTCTGCGTCCACATCCACATACAAATGCCGACTCGTGCCACCTTTCCACGTCGATAAAAATTAAATTCTAATTTATATTTACGAGCTGATAAAGCTCCCGAAGTGCGTGAAACTCGAAACAAGAGCCATTCATAAATATGGGACTCTCCTTTCCACCCACCAGGGTGCCAGGCTGCCAGACCGCCAGACCGCCAGCTCTAGTTGTATTCAGTGGGGTTGCTGAGAGTTGGGGCAAGTTTGGCCTGGCGCTCACGTAGCCTCCACACACACTAGAGCAGACGAGAATTAAGTAGATACGCGCTCTTATGTGTGAGTGGAGAGTAGCTGGGGGAAGCGTGTGAGTTTGTTTAGATAAGCGGAAGGTGCTTCTGACTGTGCTTACTCATCGCTTTGTTTTGCTTCCAGTTGAGATACTCGCAGTATGCACATTAGCAAACTAAATTTAAGCTAACCAGAAGCCGCAGATGAGTCCCTATGAGGCAGCTATCAAGCCTTAAGAATTGTCTGTGACGAGTCCCCTCAAATTAATTTTATGATGCCCCACAAAAACTTTTTACACATTTCCTCCTCCCTCAGTTCGTCGGCCACAATCTGTTTTTATATATTCCGGGAATCCCTCTGACATTTTAACTTCTTGGCCTTGGCAAATCTGTCGCAAATTAGAATAAATTATTTAGCAGCATCTTCTTTTCTATTTCTCCGACAAGAGTATTACACAGACCCAAGCGACGTTCGCATTTTTGCTAGACACCAAAGTGTCGCACCTCCTCCCTCACTCTGGCGCCATTCTCATGATTGTTTGGGCCATTTTCGTCACCATCTCGAGACGCAATTTCCATCGACGCATAATTAAATATTCAATTTCCATGGAGACTCCTTTGGATTTTTATTTGCTGCTTATTCCTCAGCATTCCTCGAGCTGTGCCTGGCCTCTGCTATTTGCCCAAACGATTTCTGTTTGTTTAGACTTCAATTTCATCCTCATTATGGCAACCGTTTCGAGCCATTTGACTGGGGAGCAGCTAGGCGCTCGTCACACACACACACACACTCTCTCTCATAAGGATATCTGGCATATCTGGATGTCTGGGCTAATGCACAGCACCAAGAGTCATATCCATTTGCCGCTATCTCCAAGGGGAGCGACGAGGAATTAAGTGAATTTATACAAAAGTGGAGCCCCAAAATTGCATATGGCTCTTGTGTGTGCAGAGAGGGGGCTCTGGGGCTGAAGGGAGTGTTTGCCATAATTATTGCTGTTCTCTTGTTATAAACGCAAACCGCACTAGCTACCCTCTCACTCATACGAGTGTTTGTGAAGCACTAGGCAAAGGGAATAGTCGAGGGGCGGGGCTGGCGGGGCTGGCGAGCACAAGAGCGACGCACTCATTTAGTCAAACAATTATATCCAAGTGCACACACACTGAAACTGAAATGTTGTTGTTGTCGGCTCTGATCTGCTCACTTGTGTGGAAATATCTCATTTGTGTGGGGCTTCCTCTGGCAACAACGCCCCACTCCTGGCGACTCCCTTCTGATTCTATTAAATCAGTCTATAAATGTTGGCCAAATTGCTTTAATGTTCAGCGAAAGTTTAGCTAACGGCTGCGGGGACGAACATACAACAATTACTGCACAAGCCAAGCCAAAGGGATGATGGGCAAACAACAATAAAAACAGCAGCGAGAAGAAGAAGAAGCCAGACTACAGCTGTTGAAACATGACTTTGTGCTTGTTTAGAAACACTTGCAAAATATTATTGCAATAGCAACAACAAAGGCCTTCAATGAGGAGGAATGGAGTCAGAGTAGGAGCTCACTGCTAGGCCAGCTCCACACATAGAAAGGCATTAGGATATTGGATCAGGACTAAGCTCAAGTGGATTAAAGGGAGAGAGAGGGAGAGGGGAGCATAAGTGGCTGCTGCGGTTGAAGATGTCGAGAGCAAGTACAAGAAGCGAATGGGTTAACTAGAAGGCGGCAACGGAGTCAACTTCACCTCCACGCCACGCGACCCATTCGAATGGCACCATTTGGGGGGCAAAGTTGGAAAGTGCGTGAGGCAGGGAAGCGGAACAACAGAGAAGGCGAGGGAAAGAGAGCTGAGCATAGACATCGCACAGTTGGAAATTAATTTCCTTGGAGCACGCCCTGGCTAGAGTATTTTATGGAGATTACGAAAGAGATTCGTGCAACCTGAACAGGTGCTAATTAAAAATGTTGTCGTCGCCCCATTAAAGAAATTTGTAAATCAACCTGCAAATGACGCGCACAGCATGCGAAAAGTTAAGCCTAGGCACAAGCCAAATAAGGGAAGGAGTAGGTCCAAAAGGGGGGTGCTCCCTCTTTGGGGTTAGTGGAGCAAATGGGGCTGCGGCACGTACGCCGTTAATGGATTTTTCACTGTTGTTCTTTTGATTAAAGCGAATTATTTACATTTGCGACAAAGCCCGAGGCCAACCAGCGGGGTATGTGGAGATGATTTAATATGCGACGAGGCTTAAGTCTAGTCGGATGAAGGAAAACAGCATTGGCGGCAATCGCCCTGGGCAAACGTTGACAAATTGCACAACTGTCAGTTGATTTTTGTTCAGTTTTTTGCATGTCTCTGCCTGCGGGGTTTTCCGCCAATCTTCTCTCATAAAAAGCACTCTTTGCCTCGGCAGGCTAGTGCCAAACTATGGCGAATGCCTTTGTCTGCCATTACACTATTGATTGCTTCCTGTCAGCCGCAGAAAGAGACAAACGGAAGTCGGCAACGGATGTTGCCTTTGTTGGCGATTGCCTGTTGCCTGCTGCCTGTTGCCCGGTTACTCAGTTACCCAGACAGACAGAGAGAGGGAGCGAGGGAGGGAGAGAGAGAGAGGGAGCGAGAGAGTTTCGGCTGTCCGACATGGGCTTTATGTGGGATTTTGGTCAGTAGCAGACTGTGTCAGAGGCTTTTGCGGTTTTCACACCACCCACACTTGACCAGACAACGGTAGGCAATGCGATAAGATGGATGCGTTGGCTGTTGCTCCCGGCTGATTTCATTGCGGTCAGTTTGCGTTGACCACCTGAGGCACTGAACGGACAGTGATAGGTATGAGAGCCGAGAGAGATTGAGATAAAAGTCGCGAGACCTGATTCAATGAGGCATTGGCATCCGTTGACAGCAATAAGTTTGTCCTTGGAATGTCGCTTAAGCTATTGAGCAAATGCAAGAGCAGAGTTTAAACTGAAGGAGATGAATTGGAAGACCTTGTCTTCTAAATGCTATTTGAATTGAAGCTTCAGGACAAAATAATCTTTTAACTTTAATATCCAGTTTCTTTGAAAAAGAGCAGGCAAATATCTTTAATAATAAATATCCTTAATTCATACTAAAAGCTTCATTAGCATTATTCATGAGAGTTACATAAAAATACCACCTTGACTAAATTTTCATATAAAATATTCATGTCTTTTGTGTAAGAAGTATTTAATTGCGCATTTAATGCAGCTCATTTTAAATAACATTTAAATAAATACATAAAAAAAGCTTTTACGCTGTGTTAGCCACAATTGAATACCAATTCCCAGTTACTCAGTGGTGGGCGTGGCCGTTGGCACGCGATGCCTAATTGAAAGGCAATTACCTGTAATTAGATGTGTGTATATATATGTGTGTGTGTGAGAGTCTCTGTATTTGTGTGTGTGTATAGGTGGCAAAGTGGGTTAATTAGCCGGCACTTTTAATTAGTAGCAAAAGGACTTTCGGTGCCTTTAATTATGCATTAGATGCTTAAGACCACAACAAAAGGCGCTCCCGAAGTTTCCAAGCTGTTATTAAATGCTCAAATATACTGAAGGAAATGTCGAAGACGAAGGAGGCTGGGAGAAGGTCTGACAGACAGGGCAACAAGGTAACTCATCAAATTGCGATGCATCAAATCGATCAGGCATAAATCAAACGAAAATTCAAATTAGTTCCTCTGCCAATTAGAAAACCATCTCGCTCGCTCTCGCTCTCTCTCTCTCCCCCTCTCTTCGCAAATGCGAAATTAATGAGAGTTTGCACAAGAGAGACAAAGAGAGAGTAGGAAAAAACTTACAATTCCAAAAGTCTTGATTAAAGACTCAAATCCCGGGCTGTGTATGAGTAAAAGGCAGGTGGGCCGGTAGGCAGTCAGTCAGGTAAATTGAAATATAATTGAGCTACGAGCCAAGTCTCTTTATGGCTTGGGCACAAAGTTCACTTTTGTCAACTGACTAATTTCAGTTCATTAAGATGCCTGGCTCGTCGCTCTGCGCTCGTCACTTCTAATGCCAAGGTGACAGCTCGTATACGCAATGCTGCCGCTGCTCCCCGCCGTCAGCTTTGCCCCCGGCAATTGTGTTCAACTGCAGCAATAACAACAGCCAAGCTTAGAACAATTTCGAGCATGCACAGTGGGCACAGTGCGTACAATGGGGGTTCTTCTCGTAGTTGAAACTTGACTAGGGTTGTTTCCTAATTTGACTTTAATATGTGTCGCCTTCGCAGAGCGTCGCGCAAGTCCATGAGCTTCAGAGCTCAGACCCTAATCAGAGCGGACAATTTCAAAGAAGGGATTTTGAATAATTTAATCAGAATTTGCCAGGCTTGTGGGGAATTAGGCTTACTTGGAATTGCCGTGCTTTTATTTATATTGAAAGGGAAGTTATTGTGAAAGATAGATCTTAATTACAGTTTCATACACTCTTTTGAATGACGAGCTCTACTATATAACACTTGACTCAACAGCAATCAAATAATGTTTGCACATTCTTGTCTCACTGTGCTGGCAACTGTTGTCGCTATTGTTTGTTGCTTTTGCTGGCTGAAAGTTTGTGCTGCATTTTGGTTGCAGCCCCAACATGCTGCAAAAGCAACACGAAATGTTGGCAAAATTGTCATCAAGCGTTTTTAATTACGAACCAGTTGCGAGGGAGCGCAGCTCAACGTTGTGGTTCTGTGTGTGTGTGTGTGTGTGTGTGTGTGTGTGTGTGTGTGTGTGTGGGCAGCCATAGAGCTGCAAGTGACATAAACAAATCAGACGCCTGTCAAGTGTGTGAGCCGAAATTTGGGCATGTCTGCTTGGGTGTGTGTGCGTGTCTGTGTGTGCGTGTGGTGTTCATGTCATTTGCAGACCAGCAGCTACGCTGCATAACCAACCAAGCAACCCCCCTTCAGCAAACCAAGCCAACCCGCCGCTGCCTGCCGTGTTGTGTTGTCATTAGAAATGTCACAACAAAGCCAAACAGCTGCAAACCAAACGTCAACATTGCCAACGCTTTGAGTCACATTGCTGTTGTTGTTGTCACTGCTGCTGTTGCTGCTGTTGCTGCTGCTGTTGCTGTTTTTGGTTATGTGTTGCCAAGTGTCGCCTCTGTTGGCAACAATAACGCCAACATCCCCCAGCCTCTGTTGCTCTGACACCCGAGCCACATCGAGTTTAAATTTGTGCAAATTTATACTAACAAGCAGCTGCCCCACCCTCTCCGCCCTACCTCGCCTAAAAGGTAGCTCCACCTCACGCCCTGGGCTCATCTCGCCTCATCTGAGTGTCAATGCAAAGCGAGATGAGAGAACTGCGACTAGTCAGACAGTTGACAGCAACGGATGTTTTCCAATTTTCAGTTTAAGCAATAAGAGGCAACAGCAACAACAACAATTGAAGGAACAACAACTGCAGCAGTAAGAGCCATGGCAATATTGTCTATTTGACGAGCACTTTTAATTTTCCACACAAAAATAGCTTAGCTTTTGCCTTAGTCATTTGGGACAGGCTTTTGCAGGTGCTGCTGCTGTGGTTGCCTTGATTTGCCCTACGCCTTCTTCTTCTAAAGCCAAATGCATAACTCGAAATGGAGTGTAGCACACTCAAAGAGCTCGAATTGGCATCAGTTGCTTATTCGATCGAAAACAAAGGGAATCTGATTCAGTTTCAGACTCAGACTCAATACCAAATTGAACTATTGGTAGCGAGGCACTCAGTTATTGGCTCGATTTTAATAGAGCAAAGCTCAAAGGATGGCAATTGCAGCATTCATGCATTCTTATTTACCTGAAGCTTCAAAAAGTCATAGAGATTCGATTAGATTGGAGAGAAGAGAAGGTTTTCTTTTTGGACGTGAAGTTCTGTCGTTGATATAGGCAAAGAGAAATGTTTCTAATAAGAGTCAGGGTAGGCTTAGTCTTAGACAGGGCCGTATCCTATATAGAGATATCATAGTTCAATTACATCAATATCTCATCATAAAAATGTCATTCTCAAACTTAAAACTCTATTTAGCCCGTTTTATTCCTTTTTAAGCAACAGTTTCCTATTCATAAAGGATCTCTGCTTGCCATATACTTCCTTTCTTATAGAAAACAAATTAAACTAATCTAAAAATTCACACCTATAATGCTTTCTTTGGCCACGCTCTCAGCTCTACTTTCAATTTCTGCATTGATTCGATTCACAAACTTTATTGCATTATCCAACACTGTGCTGAATGTTAAGCCGCTTACATAAAATCTAATTACACTTGAACTCTGCTCATTAAAGGCCAACTTCGTCCAGCTAATGCCAAGAACAAAAGCAATAAAAGCACACAAATTGATATATGTATATATAAATATTATGTACATATATAAGTGTGTGTATGTATAGCTATAATTGTTGCTTGTTTCTACAAGCTGAACAAGCAAAGGAAGTTTCTGCCCCGCCCTCCGTCTTAGCTAGGGTCATAAAAGCGACGCCGGTGCAGCCCGCAGACACTTTTGTTGTGCCTGTCGGTGACATTGTTGTTTGTCGCTGTAGAACACAACGCCATCGCCTCCTGCTCTGTGTGTGTGTGTGTAGAGCAGGCGCTTTGCATGTCGTTGGACCAGCTGGGCGACAAGGATTTATCGCCAGCGTCGCATTCACGAGCAGCCGCTGACGAGGGGCCAAGCGAGCGCGTTGATGAGCTTGAACCAGCGGACAGGACATGCAGCAGGAGCAGCACCAGCAGCAGCACCAGCAGCAGCAACAGCTACACTCGCAGTAGCTTTGATGATGGAGTGCGATACTGTTGCGTTTTAATTGAATTTTCTTTGTGCGACAGCAACAACGAGCAGGAACAAATAAAATAAAGGACAACAGAGCACAGACGGACGGAAGGACGGACGCACGGACGGACAGACACACTGGGGTAGCCAGAAATGGCAATAAAGGCAATAATGAATGAAATTCACTAACAATGGGCAAACAACTATTGTTTTTATTGCTGTCAAAGTTGCTGGTGCCCGTTTGCTGTCCAATTCCCTTTGACATTGCCATAGACCAGACCACATGGAACATGGAGCGTCGAATGAAGCTGTTAGGTTTAATAAACGAAAATTATTGGACAGTTGTCGCAGGTGGCGTCGCTCGTGGTGCCTGCCACCAAGTGTGGCAGCTACAACATTTATGTAAATTTTCCACACCAAATTAAGAAAGAAATGAAGAGATTTTTCTCAGAGTTTATTAGACCAGCGCATCGAGCAGGCCCCTAGCTGCTAGGCCCCCATCCAGCGCAACGGGCGGGTAAATGATTTTCGCTGTGTGAATTTTATGAAAATAAATGAGCTGGTGGCAACGGCCAAGGAGCTGCTGCTGCTGCTGAGCTGTGCTCTCTCCCTATCTTCTCTATGTATCTTGAGTGCCCGTCGAGCTCCCTATCCCCTCGTTTCCGAGCCGGGGAAAACGTTGTTTATACAACTCATCTCGCAATTTCCTACAGCTGCGCCCTTCATGCCACGCCGTGCTGTTCGTGTTGGTCTAGGGCTTGGCTTCTGCCTGCCCCTCCTGCCGCCCCTAGTGGCTCCTGGCACAAGGCTATGCAAACATAATGCTCGACGAATTAAAGCTTTTTGCCAACCAATAAATTATTCATGCCGTAAGACAACTACGGCTTGTCCTGGCGGATACAGAGCTAGTCTGCCTTGCCCCTCCCCCTCGCTAACCTACGCTCCGCCACTCCTCCCCGAGGGCAACAGAAATTATGGCGCAGGCAGCAGGCGTTTGATGGCGTTGGCAACGCCAACTGCCAGCCAGTTGGCAACATCAGCAGTTCCTTCAAGCGGAAACGGAACTCAATTCATTAAAATGAATGAACGAAGCGCAGCCAAGTGCATGACTAACGGTAAACGGATGCAAACTGAAAGATGCAAATCCGGTTGATGAAATTGCGTTTCCATTGCCTCCACTCTAGTTGTAATATCAAACTCCAATCCCCCTCTACCCTCCACGGCTGCCAAAAGTTCATCAATGGCTCCCCAAAAAGAGTTTCATTTTATATGATAATTCAAACACTCTAAGCACTTTCATGGGCTAAGGGACTAGGGAATACAGGAGATGAAGAGGCTAACCCAGTGCAGGTTATCTAAGATTATGAGATAGTTGAGGCAATAAATCTTCTCCCCATCCTTAACCCATAGTCACCCTATTCTCTTAAGCAGTAGAATTTATTTCCACTTCCATTGAAACTAATATTTCTGGGAATAACATGAAAATACTGTTTCATCTTTGACCTTAACTTCCAAAGAGAAATACAGTTATGTATAATCTATCTCTGGGAGGTCACAGACTTATTAAGAGCACGTGTCATATACCAGTCCCTCAGCCTAATATATTCTCTAAGTTATTTCCTAAGAATTCCCATCTCAAATTGAAGCACTAAATCCATATTTCCCATGAAACTGCCCTTTAAGAATTTGTTATCTCATCCATCTCTCTTGTCTTCTCCCTTTCGCAGCCCTGCAGCATGTCGACGCCGAAGAGCAGCCGTGGCAATGGCAGCGGCAGTCTGTTTGGTGGCATTGCCACCGGCAGCACCATCACAGTAGCTAGTCACGGACATGGCGATAAGACCAAGGAGCGTCTGCGCCGCATACCCAGCGTTCAGCCAGGTGCCCTGAGCTACGAACAGCTGATCAAGGAGGGCACCTTCGGGCGCATCTATGCCGGCAAGCTGGGCGAAACATGCGATGCGCTGGTCAAGACAGTCATCGATGGCGCCTCCCTAACGCAGGTGGCCTGCCTGCTGCAGGATGCCTCGCTGCTAATTGGCGTCAGCCATCAGCATATACTAGCGCCGCTGCTGGCCAACACCGAGCTGCCCGGCCCACCCGAGATTGCTTACCCCTATCCGTCCAAGGGCAATCTGAAGATGTAAGTTGCCTTACCTCATTATATTTCTTTATTATCAGCACTTCTATTTCATGTACTTTTTGCAGCTACTTGCAAAAGTCGAGAGAGTCTAGCACAGCGCTAAGCACTCGCCAGCTGGTAGAGTTTGGCTTGCATATTACCAAGGCCTTGGCCTACCTGCACTCGCTAGGAATTGTGCACAAGGACCTGGCCACACGCAATTGCTAGTAAGTAGAGAGCGGAGAGAGGAGAGACGGGGGAGAGTCATCTATATCTACATCTATATCTATATTACAGCGTCGATGAGGAGGCATATGTCAAGATATGCGACAGCGCCCTCTCGCGCGATCTCTTCCCGGACGATTACGATTGCCTCGGCGACAATGAGAATCGTCCGCTCAAGTGGCTATCGCTGGAATCGCTGCAGAAGAAGGTCTACACCACACAGGGCGACGTCTGGTCACTGGGCGTGCTCTACTGGGAGCTGGTCACACTGGCCCAGATGCCGCACGAAGAGGTGGATATATTTGAGCTTACTAATTATTTGGCTGCCGGCTATCGTCTGGAACAGCCCGTCAATTGCCCCGATGAATTGTGAGTAGCCTTTTAGCTTGTTTCATTTTCAAATCATGCAACCCTTTATCCAAACCCCAAACAAACCCCCAACCCCCAACCACAATGCAGCTTTACGGTAATGAATTGCTGCTGGCACTGTGAGCCCAAACAACGTCCGACGCCCTCGCAGCTGTTGTCCTATCTGCAGGACTTTCACGTCGATCTGGGCATGTATATCTAAGCATGACGATGATGATGAACTGACTAACTGATAAGCACTGCAGGCTAAGTATTCAATTGAATGAAAGAGATAGAAAGAGATAAGCAAAGAGAGAGAGAGAGAGTCAGGTCTATACATTGTATAACTAAAGACGATTTACGTGAGATAAATTAATTGAAAACTTTTACATTTTAAATGTGAGAATTGAATGTGAATTACCTGTTACCGATTTCTCTTTGAATGTATATGTATATGAGTGTATGTATGTATGTGTATATATTATATTATGTAAGTAAATGTTAAGGCGTCCAAGTGGCACAACAAACCAATTAACTCAACAGCAGTTGCAGCCAATTCCACTTCAAGGCACAAGAGACACCATTGCATTTGCGATGTGCTGTTCCCACACACGCTTTCTCCATTAGGGAGAAATGCAATTGGATATAAGAATAAGATTTCCTGATAATTAAGGCGCATACATTCGCTGGATTGCATGTCCTTAAGTACAGTTCAGCATTAAGTAGCTAGAAATTGAATAAACACAAGTACACAGGCTTACATGGAATGTATCCAGCATGAATAAAGGAGACACACGATTGTAAACTATTGAGAATGCATATTTTATTGAATGTGTATGGGAAAAGAGCAAGAGAACAAACAAAGCTGAATGGGAGAAAGAGAGGGAGAGAGAAAGAGCAGTGAATAGATTTGAATGTGCGACAACAAAATACGGAATCTTTTGTTCTCAAATGTTGTCCTCAATTGTTATGAAAAAAAAACGATATATTTATTTATTTATTTACCAAACGAGCATTTAAATATTATTATATTAAATATTATTATCACATATGTATATTTATAAGAGAAATAAATAAACTCTCGACTGATGAGGCACAGAAGCAGCTGAAGTTCAAATTAGTAACAGAATCAGAATCAGAATCGGTATCAGAATCAGAATCAGGTGAAAGGGTAGACAATGTAAATTGCTTTCAATTGTTAAATTTAGCAATGCAAAGTCAAATCAATTGTCAATGTCACGAGCTAAAAGTTAGAAAAGTTATCAACGAAATTCCATTAGAGACCACGCTGAACAAACCCAAAATTAAATCTCACAAAATGCACTCACACACACACACACGCACGCACACTTACACAACTCAAATATACACACACACACGCACACACACACACAGCTTCACACTAATTTAGTTATAAAACTGACTACTAATTCAGCTAACTCAGTCTGTCTGAAGTTTTAATAGACGCTTGAGGGGTTGGGTGCTTACATGAAGCAAATGAGTGAGGAAGTATCTCAATCTGATTTTAACTATAAACAATAAAGCTTAATAAAAGCTTCCTGAAAGCTGGTCAAACAGAAAGCAAAACTTTAGGAGCAAATCAAATAAATTATAAAACTCTTTTAAAGCTCAATTGAATCTTTAATGGACTTTGAAAGCTTTTTACAGAATAAGCTCTCTTTTAAACAACAGTTTAACAAGCAGTTCGAGCTTTTTTATGATTTTATATGAAAGCTTTTAGATGATCAAAGCTTGCATGAGCTTTAAAAGTTGCTTGATTACAAAATGTACATCAAAACACGACTTTGACAAGCTCTTAAATAAGTACAAAACTCTTTTAAAGATTTCATAAGCACCCCAACCCCATAAAGCTCTTATTCTTCCTGCAAGTAGACTGACAACTTATGCTCCTTGATCTCGCCATCACTCACTAAGCTTACTTAACTGTATCTTCCTAGGTGTACTCAGTTCTTTACAGGGTATCTTCTATGTTTTTACTGCTCTCGATTATGTTTTTTTGAACTGCTCGTCCTGTTTCCAGCTTAGCTTAAGATATTACTGTTGTTGTTTATGCTTTAGCTTTAGTTGAAATTGCGTTACGTTGTTTCCAGTTTCTGTTTCTATTTATGTTATTATTTGCATTTCTGTTTAAAGTTAGGGCCAACTCAAAGTTGCTCGCAAGTCATGCAAACAGCTAACAAAAACTAAAAATCCAAACAAAAACAAAAACTACAACAACAACAAATGCATTCTTAGAATATGAAGTACGAACTACGAAATACGAAATACTGATTAAATGTTGTTCTAATTGTTAAAATGTGCAATAAAACCAAATAGACAAAGAATAAAAAATCCAGAAAATATTGTAAAAAATATCCAAAAATACAAAAATACTGTAAGGGCATTTGTTTTCCCTTGAAAATACCAGCAACTGCTTTTTCATCAAACTATATCACTTTACTATATATATATATATATATATAGATGTATGTATGTATGTAAATCTCTATGTTTTATTTCTAAGCACTAACTGAACAAACTGAATTTTTCTTTGCACTCGAAGGTATCCGAAAAATATGAATGTTACTACTACTAAATACTCACTAAAAAGCAAAACTAACTTGAGAAACGAATAATGAAAACAAAAACTAGTTAATAATTCTCTGATTCTGATCTCTCAACTCTATGTAGTATATACTAAGTGAAGCTGCTAGGCAGACGTCAACGGAAGAAAACCAAATAATACCCGAAACTAAGTGTAAAACAGTTTTAAATAGTTGAAAGTAATTCACACACACACACACACACGCACACACCCATTCACTCACTCACAACTATAACTAACTGAATGTGTTTCATATATAAATATATTTATATCAAATACTCTAACTCATACTCCTCAATGTATGTATGTTTGTATGTGTGAATGTATGTACCAGCTATGTATGCATATTTTGTCATCAAATTGAACAACTCGAAAGCAAAGCAAAAGCAAATATTTAACCATATCCCCGAGGGATATTTATTTGTTGTTGCTTTCGTTTTCTTCGTCTTCAAATACGAAATACCGAAAAGTTTTGCAAAAGGCAATGGATGACTAATACATATGCATCAACTAGGTTTTCTCTATGTATTTTTAAGAAAACAACACACACACACAGTCAGACAAACTGCCACAGCAAAGCAAAAAAAAAACCTAAATATTATCAACATTCAGATTCTGAACATCTCTCACTCTTTAACACTGCCCAATTTTTATATAGATGTATTCTCTGTCTCTGTCTAACTTAAGATATATATGTGTGTGTACCCTAGTATACTATGTATGTGTATTGGATAAATATTTGCTAAACTAACCCACACACTCACACACACACCCCTACCCACCCAACACACACACACACTCACACACACACACACACACTAAATGTAGTTTCATTCGTGCGACAGTTTTTTGGGTTTTCTGGAAAACTCAAACTCTGTGGGTGGTTGGCAATTTAAGCTAGCAAAAAGCAAATGCAGAAATTCAATTTTTGCCCAAGAAAAAAAAACAAAAACAAAAACAAACAACAACAAACTAAATGAACAAACCAAAAACAAAAAGCAAATTAAATAAATGTTCCTTTTGAATCATCAACAAAACTGACAAAGCTCTCTTTATTGTTATTATCTCTCAATGGCTTTTACGCTGCCAACAAAAAGAAGTAAGTATAAAGCAGGCTACACTTGCAACACTGTGCTGCATGCACTCGTTTTGGGCTGCCAGTCGCTGCTGTTGGCTCACTTGATTGGCTTGTCTTGGCTTATGCGGCGTATGCGTGATGTCCATGCCGCGGCACGTACGCCGCACAACCCAGTAGCAAGGGGGCAAAAGGAAGAAGTAGAAGAGAAAAAATTCAGCTACTACATAGTGGTTAAGAGAATAAAAAAAAAGATTATTTTGCCGTTACAGCAACGAAAAAACTCGTTTGGCTCCCGTCCACTTTTTATGGAGCACTCAAACTGCATAACTACTGAAAGCTCTCCTTCGTTTTTCATTGCCTTTGGCATGTCTAGCAGATAGAAATGTCAATTCGAAAACCGAGCTGACAATTTCAAGTTTATACATTCGCTGCAAGAAAAGGTGATATGCATGGCATATAAAGAACAGTAAACTAGCTGAAATATTTACTTCTATGAGGTGCGCTTTTTGGCATGTGTAAAATGAAGAACTCGCTGAATTTTTTACTTCCATGAGGAGTGCTTTTGGCATGCATAAAATACTCAGCTCTCAGATATCTGTTGTGGTGCTAGGTTAACTTTCTTTGTAAGCCGCTGATAGTTTGTTTGAAATAGTTTAAGCATTTTGAGAAAGCTAGAGACATCTTTACTCCTCTTAGCATATTTTTTATGCTTTAGAAAAATATTTAGAATCTAGAGAATATGTAGCATATATGGAACATATAAAATCTTTAGAATTAGTAGGTCCCATGAAATATATGAATATTAATGACTATATATATATATATATATATCTATAGAAGATATAGGAATATATGAAAATATACAATATAAAGAATATAGTAAATATAGAGAATATATATGGAATCTATAGAATATGTATAACATATATAATATTGACAATATATAGAATCTATGGCATATACAGAACATATATAGAATATAGAATATAACCATATATTTTATATGCTTTATAGCACTTCTTCTTCTATCTTCTACAAATTACTAAGCAAGCTGATATCCCCATTGCTTTCATCAGTGATCCTAGTATATCCTCAGCACTTATCTAGCTCACATCTTTACTCTTGTCAAATCTACTTTTACCACTGAAGTCTTCACTTTTAATGGCAGTATATTTGTCATATATATATAATACACCTCAAAGCTGATATCCTTATTGCTTTCATCAGTATTCTTAGCATATCTTTAGCACCAACTTAGCTCACATCTTTTCTCTTGTCAAACTGTAAAACTGATAGTGTCTTCATCATATATATATACATCTAAGTTAGCCCTAAACTTCACTTTAGTTAACAGTGCTTTGGGCTTGTATAAAACACTAAACTACTTAATTTTGTACGCTTCAGTCAAATGCGGCACACACACTCACACTCACGCACTCTAACAGCTGGATATATTTGCTGTGCGTGTCAAATGCTGAACTCGGCGCATTTACAGCGCTCCTCTTCTGCTTCCATCAGGCTCCTTCAGCGCTGCGCTCTAATTACAAAATCACTGTCAGTTTTTTTTTGTTTTTGTTCTGCTTTTATTTCTTTTTTGTTTTTGTTTTTTTTTCTGTACGAGGACATTCGCTTTTCGTTTTCATAACGGCAGCACTTTGTTGTCGAGTGGCAAGTGGCAAGCGTGGCAAGTGGCAAGTGGCGAAAAATAAAAAGTGCCACGTTGTGTGTTTGTTCGCTGAGCTGGCAAAAACTCGAACAACTCGCACAGTTGACCAAAGGGCTTTCGGCTGCTGCCGCCCCGTTGTTGTTGCCTGTTTGTTTGCTGTGCGTGCCCCAAAATCAGGCGCCGCACACACTGAGCATCAGCTCGTGCCCCGCCCAGCCAATCATAGCCCCATGCTGCCTAGCCGCCTGCTTAACGCGTTTTTATGCGCTCTCATAATTGTCGACACTAATGACGCGTCTGTGCATTTTGCAGCCATTTACAACACTTGAAACACAGAGGCTGAGCGACCTCTCTGTCCTCGCCTGGGGACAGCCAACAGCAATCATAAATGGATAAATAATGCCAAATGTTTTTCATGCTCCATCAAAGCCGACACAGCTAAGCTTCACAGCTAAACTAGACTAAAAAGAAAATCAATTCGGGCGCACACAAAAGAATCACAGCTTTTGACCTTTCAACTGGACAAATGTATAAATTATTGTTTTTGACATCAGCTCTGGTTTATTTAAATCACAAAGAAGACATTTATCTATTGCTCATACGCCCCGTAGCGTCAATCGATAAATTTAAATCATTCCAATGCATTTCAATGGCAGCTCTTTGCTGACTTTATTGACTTTGCCTCGATTTTGCCACTTTTCATAACTTTTGCATTTGCCAAATGCGATTTCAATCTGTTGGGGCGCTCCAATTAAAATCCGCATTACGAATGCTGACATATGATTGTGCGGGGATTATGGGGAGCAGCGCTTTAATCAAAATAAATCGAAATCAATTTAAGCAAAATTAATTTTTATTGCCCTTTTTATAGAGCCTGTAATGCAATTCATATTTTTTCTCCCTCGCTGTTGACGCTTTTTATTTGCAATCATTTCGGCATTGTTTTGAATCGGTAAACAAATTGTGGAATTTGGCGAATATAATCAATTTTCTATGTGTGCGCGGATGTTTGTGTGAACACGTATGTAGGCAGGTGTGGGTGCGCGTACGTGTGTATAGTTTCAATTCTTTTAAGCGCCTTTGGGCCTTTAATTAAAATGATATATGCGAGTGAGTGTGAGTGATTGTGTGTATGAATGTGTGCGTGTGTGTGTATGTGTGCGTGTGTAATACATTTTTAGCGGAACTGAAATGCTTGCAACCACAAAATAAATACATTTGCAAGCATTGCAATAAGAAAACAAGTAAAGAGTTGGAGGAGTTGGTAATACCCGACTGCGATACACCCTTCTACCAGCCCCAAACTGCAATATGTTATAAAATTATATATTTGTGTATCTATAATTATTTGTAATCCTGATTATCCTGATTATATCAATTGCTTTGTAAACTTAAAGCTATATAAAGTATTTGAACAGGTCTCCAAATCAATTCATTTTAATATATATTATAATATACTTTTGAATGGGGAAAAAGAGAAGTATAAATCTTTATACTCTCTGTTATATTCATATCATATATTCATTAATATATTATAATATAGACATAAAACAATAAGAATACATATCCAGTATGTATAATATATCATGTATATTATGTACAGTATAACAGAATCGACAGCGCTACATATTTGGCTAGAGGTCATCTAAGCTAAACTATTATAAATTGAGTTAAATTTGTATAAAAATATTCTTATAAAGTAACATTCGAGAAACAACTTCTTCATTCATTCTTCATTAAATTTCCTTCACATATCCCTCTTTATTGACCACTCCCATCCTTTCTCTATCTTAAAAATCTCCTTTACACCACATCAACCATTCCCATTACCCAATTACTAAAACCCTTTTATAAGAGTATTAAAATCCAATGTATTTTATATTATATTTACATCAATTTAAGAGAGTATATGCACAGCTATGCAGAGATATTAATATTGAGAGAAATACAGAAATTTGTATACAGTTCACAAGGGGCGCCATTCGCTTTTATTAAAATTTTATTACAGTTTCAGTTATTGCAATCGATTTTCCCTTTGATTAAACGTAAATATCATAAGGTAGAAAAATGAAATATTTATAATCCAAGCAGCGTGTGCCTAGCTTTAATGCTTGCAAATAAAACACCTGCCGGAAAGTTATGCAGCTCAGGTAAGTATTCAATTTCAGTGCAGAAAATTGTGATTGCAAAATAATGGAGATTCAGCTAAGGAATACATAATATAAAGTAAATCACTTTACTCCAGTAGGAAATTGCTTATGAAAATAGGGGAGAAAAATAGTTGGAAAAATTTTAAAAAGTAAACTATGAAACGAAGAAGTTTGAAAAGTTGAAGTTTCCCTTTGTTGTTGCCTTAATTGAGAGCAATTTGAAAGTCGCGTTAAATGTAATTTTGCGCCAATCGCGCATTTTTCATAGCTCGCCTCAGCAATTTAACTTCGAGGCGAAGAATACAGGCGGCAATTAGAGACACAATAGACAGCGAGACGCAGACTAGATACAAATCGAACAGAAATGCAGACAGCTGCGGGAGCTGATAAAGTGTTGCATAGTTTTGGGGTTGCAGCCAAATGAATCACTTGCAACGGGCGGGGGCAGGGGCAGGGGCAGCTGCAGAGGCAAGCAAAACTTATCGTGTCTGCGGTCAGCAGATATTTGTTTATTTGTTATTGATAAAAATTGCGCAAACAGTTTATAACTTTTTCCCAGCAAAAGAGGGGCGGCCAAGGCAGCTGCCATTGAAAGTTGTTGTATATATATAGTTTATATACACACACACATATATATGTATATACACGTGTGTTTGTGTGAGCATGCCATTACTCTAAGCTAAAGTTGAGCGGCCGCCTGCAGTGTTGCGATTTAATTAAAACGCCATTAAGTCAGCAATTAACAACAACAGCAAAGGCAACAACGGCAACAACAATAACAGCAGCAGGACTAGCAGCAGCTGCAACAACAATGGCAACTGTTGGTGGCAACTTCAACGGGCTTTGAGCATTTGCCAAAGCAACTAAGCGCTTTGTATATGACTTTTTTCGAGTTGCTTTTTTTTCCTTTTCTTCTTCTTCTTCTTTTTCTTCTTCTGACTGTATTTTGCTCGTTTCCTGTTCTCCTTCTTTTAATACTTTTTGTGCCTTGGCTTTGTTGTCGCTTGCCGTCGCATTAAGTTCTATTTTTTTACTGTTATTTTGTTAGCAGCAGCAACTAATTCCAATTGCTGGGGCAGCAGCAGCAGCGACAACAGCAGCAGCAAAAGCAGCAACAGCAGCCGCAGCAGGCAACAAAATGTGGCACCAACAAAGCACATTAAAAACATAAAAAACACACGCTGTGACTGAGATCGAGGAATGGCAACGGCTACGACTATGGCAATGGCAATGTGTACAGGAAGGGGAAGCAGAAGGAGACGGGGAAATGCTTGTTGCCCGACGATTTTCTAATATTTGATTTTGTTTACTATACCCTGTTAGGTGTTGAGCAGTGAGGGTATGCTATAGTTTAAGAATGTTTGACAGGATGAAATAAGTTTGAAAACTTCTAGAATCACAAAACCTAGATAGAAGCCTATAAATATACTAGATAGGCAAATATATAAATACTATCGATAAACGATAACTTATCTATCTATTCAGCTAGCAAAGCAGCTCAGCAGACTGCGTCGTATTATGCATATTACAGAATATCTAGGATCAATCTTACTAAAAACGCCATATTTATTGCATTAACAGCAATTTTTGATGACTATCGATAAACGATAACTTATCTATCTGTCCAGCTAGCAAAGCAACTCAGCAGACTGCGTCGTATTATGCATATTACAGGATATCTAGGATCAATCTTACTAAAAACGCCATATTTATTGCATTAACAGCAATTTTTGATGACTATCGATAAACGATAACATATCTAAGTCAGCTACTAGCTCTTCTTAAGTGTATTAAAGGGTATCTATAATCCCACTTGGCTAAGATACCATGCATATTGCGATGATAACAATGTTTGATGCCTATCGATAAACGATAAATCATCAATATTAGCTTCCAAAGTAGATCTAGGTAAAATCTTATCCTGCTCTAGCCACTGCCAACATTTCGTAGTATACTTTAAAGTCTTAAAATAATATGTTTGCAAATATAGGGTATTTAAATCAATCTGTCGTTTATCAGTAAGCTATAAACTGTCTGTATCAGTTATCAAATCAGATCTATTTATCAAATGCAGCTTACTAATTAACTAAACTTACAGCACAGCTCACATCTCTTCATCATTTACAGGGTATTTAAAATTCACTTCACTTATAAGATTCTCATTTTTTTGTTCCAGAGCAGGCTGCAAGTTTTATTATGGGTACGTGTCTGGCTGGCAGCTTGTGTGTGAGGGATGTTTTAGGGTTAAAGACTAGCCTGTCAGGGTTCCCAAACACCCGACGCCAGACGAAGGGCGAGCGTGTGTGTGTGTGTGAGTGACTGTCGAATGAACTGAAACTGTCAAAAGTGCACATTCCGCACTTGACATTTTTGCAAAGCGCATTTTGAACTCTGCCCCCGCTGGGTAAGAGGCCAAGTGTGAGGCTTTCTCTCTTGGGGTGCGCTTCAATTGGCATTGAAAGCGTAAATGAAAGGGAAGCCTTTGCATGTTACAGCTACAGCAACAGCTACAGCTACAGCAATGGCAAAGTCAGCGCCGGAATGCCAGTCAGCGCTCAGACATAGACGATAGAGAGAGGGGAGGGTTGGGGGCGCTGGGTGCATTGGGGGTGAAAGTGTGGCACGCGCTTGCCGCCCCCTTGTCAAACAGTTAAAATAATGGAAAAAAAGTAAGGAACGTGGCATAAACCCAGAAATTTGCTCGTACGTTTATTGCTTTTAAATTTGGCAATTGTCGAGTCGAGTTTAACATGCGCTCGCCTGCGTGTGTGTGTGTGTGTGTGTGTGTGTGCGTGTGTGTCAATGAGGGTACTTGCCTGCTGCCAATTGCTTATCAGGCCGCATTTGCAGCAGTCATTCCGTTAGCCGCCCTTAATTTGCTCAATTTAAAAATGGAAATCGATTCCCCCGAGTGAAAAGCCAGACAGCACGCGCCCCGCCCCCATTGCATGTGTCAATAAAATGTGATTAACAAGTTTTGCATGAAAATGCCGACAGTCAATTGCAATTGCGTTGCCTTACACGACGTCTACCCTCCCCCAGCCTCTTCTCTGCTGGCCGCAGGCATTTTTCTTTTGTTCCCAAATCCCCAAGGAAACTCCTGCCACAGCATATCTTTTCTCTCTTCTCTTTTTGTTGCTGTTGTCGCTGGCAAGCGTGGCAAATTATCCCTTTCATAAGTGACAAATATGTCTGTCGAACTGCAATTGGGAGCAGACAGAGCAGGCAGGGGGGCGGACAGGCAGTCGTCAGACAGGGGCGAGGCAAGTTTCTGCCCTTATCAGGAGCGTGCGGTGGCAGCGGGCGGCGGCTGCTGCAAGTAATGAGATTTTATTTCAAACCAAGTATCTTGGGCTCTTGTAATTTGCAATAAATATGCAGCCAACCAGGCCAAGAGTCAGCAGCGTAGATAGATAAGAGCTCTGAGCCAGCGTGTGGCAGCCATAAAGCCCTAGGCAATGCTCAGCTTGGCTGCAGCTGCCATAGCTCTGAGATACATAAATATACAAATATATATATACATATATGTATATATATTTGTATATATAAAACTTTAGACTTAAGCTGTGCCATTCAATTGGCTGGGCAAATAGGCGGACAGACGACGGCCGGCCAGACATTTGATATATTAGTAATCAGCATTTTAATGAACCCACAAACTTTCGGGCATAATTAAACAAATTCCACACATAACGATGCTCCAACCTCAGGCAAATATTTGTTGTTCTATTCCAGTTGCTAGCCGGGAATGGAATGTTTGTTCGTTTGTTTGTTTTGCCACTTTAAGCGAGAGCTGCAATCAATATGCAATTGTTTAAGTGCTATTAGAATGGATTTCGTATGCAAGACGCCGGGCAGCGTGTGTGAATGACCTTTGAGGAATGATTTCAATTATTTATTGGTGATTAGCAAGTCTGTAGCCCACAGAACTTTGCCTTAAAATTTAAGTAAATTTCGCATTTAACTGAAATGTTTGTCTTTCTGGAACTTAAGGCTAGACAATCACAGCAAAGCGGTAAATAAACAGTTTGTTTTTTGTTTTTGATTGATCAGCACAATCGTACGTGCGCAAATTAATTATAGAGAGATAGCGACGATAACGAATTGAACAGTTCAACAGAAATAGTTTTATCAACTTTGCATTCCTGTTAAATGAGATAAACGCATTAAAAGCAAAAGAAATGCGCCTTGCATAACATCAGCTGTTATTGGCAAGCGCAGAAAAATGTTAAAGATTCCACTGTTAAGTGACTCAACAGCAAAGCAGTATGTTAATGTGCAGCTTACCCGATTTGAATGCAAAGAAGAGAGCGCAAATCCGTTTGGTGCGGGAGCAAAAGGAATGCAAAGAAGAGAGCGCGAATCCGTTAGACTCGCGAGTAAGAAAGAGCGTAAGAATTTTACTCTCTGCAGAAAAGCTGTGCAAATCCGTTCGGTGCGGGAGCAAAAGGGAATGCAAAGAAGAGAGAAGAGCGTACGAATTTTACTCTCAGCTGAAAAGAAGTTTATAGAA
Source organism: Drosophila pegasa (assembly GCA_035046225.1). NCBI lineage: Eukaryota > Metazoa > Arthropoda > Insecta > Diptera > Drosophilidae > Drosophila > Drosophila pegasa. Next base: position 4,013,359 of record JAWNOD010000076.1, on the reverse strand, counting down.
ATTGCAAAAAATTAAAGCGTTAAAGATCATTTACAAAACGTGTTAAAGGTAAATTAACTTTTTATACGTATAAAGGCGTTTAAAGTACCGAAAATGCAACAATTTGCCCACAACAGCAGCAACAACAAAGCGTGGAATTGTTGAAAATGCATAATTGGCATAAATAAATTTAAGCACCGACACAATTTACGACACTTATTAATTTTCATTCACAATTTATCACTACACTGCGCACACGCACATACATATTGTATACACACATGTATACACATGTATATTCACTTAAAGCAAACAATTAAACCAAACAAAAACAACAAATTAAATGCACTTTTAACAGGAAAAACTGCAGCCACTTATTAACGCGTGCATGCGACGACTAAGCGTAGATCAATTACGCAGCAATTAAAGACAGAGCGAAGCGCTACCTGCCACTGCGAAGGTTACGCGAAAAGGATTAAGAAAACAGCGCGAGTGAAGCTAAATGCAACAACAAATTACAAGCATGAGAAGAGCCACGCCACTCGAAGGGAATGCAACAACAAAATACAAGCATGGGAAGAAGCACTGGGTGGGAGTAGGAGAGCAACGCACAATAGCCCTCAGGCTAAGTGTGACGAGAGCTACAATATCAAATGCACAGACAAAATAAAGAGAAACAAACACACAGAACAACAACAACAAGAATAAAGCAAAAGACTCAATAAGAGCAAAGCTGAGATTTCAAGCGAAAAAAATTGAAGCATAAGCAACTGCGAAAATAGCAACAAAAGCAACGCATAACGGATCATTGAAATGGCTCAAGCAAGCATGCTAGCAACAACAAAATGCAAGCCTAACAGCAACACAAAAAGAGCAAAAGCAGAGCGGGACTGAAATATTTTATGCATAAGCAAAAACAAAAACTGCGGATTTGAGTGGCTCTGAGCACAATGCAAATGGCGCAGAGAGAGAGAGCGGAGAGCGGAGAGCTGAGAGAGGCTTAACAATGGCAGCTGCTTAACGGATCACAGCAATGGCGCATGGGAACGGCTAAAATTCTATTTCTATTTTTAAACACTGACGAACACAAAACACAGTTCTAGAATTAATGGAAAAATGTAGAAAATTGATAACATTTGCATATCAAATTTATGTATGATAACAGCGTTCTATCTTCGGCAGATACATCTAAAAATACTTGATTAAAAGAGTACCCAACGTGACATTGTTATCAATGCTTATCATAATTCTTTAATAGCCAAAAGCAGCTTCCACGGAATTGATAGCGCTTCCAACTTTAGGTGATTTTCTACTTAATTCTGATCTATGATTAGCTGGGACCCCGGCCATCGACAGCGGACACATGTCTGAGGTGGAGCTCAGTCGAGTGGCATGACTCAAGGGAATTGTAATAAGCGAATAACAATATTTCGTGCGCTTATCAAAGGCGAACTGATTAAACGCTGCACCCGCTCACCTGAGCACACCTACGCCCATGCCCGAACAGTCTTATCGCAGACAACAATAAAAAGTCGAGCAAAAAAAAAAGAGTCTAAACACTTCTCAGTTACGGCAAAAGAAATATTAATTAAAAAGCCCCCCACTCGTATGTAAACAGCATTACTCACGCCTTTGGCGCTCGCTATATAAGCAGCTGGCCGGCCAGAAGGCGGCCAGAGTCAAGTCGAACGTCTTCGAAATAATACGAACTAAAGCGAAAACTGAACAAAATGAGATTCCTATACAGCTGCGTCCTCCTCCTCGCCGTCTGCGCCGCCAGCCAGGCCTTCAGCTCCAGCTGGGGCAAGCGCAACAGCACCGACTACCTGCTCTCCCGCCAGACCGAGGTGCGCGCCCCGCTCAAGAACAGCTACTGGAACATCAACATTGACTTCCCCCGCCCCGTAAGTAGACCACGCCCACTCCCAACTCTGCCCCAACTGAGCTCCAGTCTAACTCTGAAATGTCTTCGTCTCCTTGCAGGGCACCAGCAACCCCTACACGATCACCTTCATCAACGTCATCGATAACTTCCGCAACAGCTCGGGCGCCACGCCCGGCCTCTGGTCCGGCGGTCCCGGCTACCGTTTCGCCCAGGTCAACCTGCGCAGCCAGGTCAACCGCGGCCTCAACTCCACCGTGGAGATCTGGGGCAAGCGCTAATCTTCGTCTCAACAGACTCGATCGACATGGAACTTTGTAGTACACTCGCAACAAAAATTTAGGTAGAAAAAAAAAAAATAAATAAAAAATTAAAAAAAAATTTACTAAAAACCCAAAATAAAACAGAAATTGCATTTATCAAGACACGAAACAGTTACAGTTACTATCTCTCTTTCTCTATCTCGCTCAGCTAAATATTTGCTCAGCTTTCATCAAGAGGATTGCATTATATATATATATATATATATATATATATATATATATATATATATATATATATATATATATATATATATATATATATATATATATATATATATATATATATATATATATATATATGTACTATTTATACTATACTATTTAATCTTATCACCTTCGCAGAGCACTTATATCATAGGAACTAGGTTAAAGAACAATTAAATTAAAAGAAATTCTTTCAAAAAAATGTTTTTTCCAATCAAATTTTACTTATGAAAACTAAAAAGTAAAATAAAAACTTCTAGTGATTTCGCTCTAAGAGATACTACTAATTCGACTGGGAGATACCCTGTAGCATGTTAAGGCTCTACAGTTAGAATCGTTCTATATCTATATATACATGCATAAATACCTACAAAATGTACGTATATATTATAAATATATGTAAACTAAATGCTTATAAATATATACAAAAATATATATATAAATATATAAAATTAATATTTATAATAAATATTTATATATTTATAAAATTTATTATAAATATTTATAAAAAAATATATATATTTATTATACATATATACAAAGATATTTATAAATATATTCAAAGATATATTTATAAATATAATATAAATATATCACAGTTATTTTAATACAATAATTCGTTTATTTATTTTCCTAATCTTATTTGCTTTTAGCTGTGCTTCTATAATTTACTAAATATATATTTAATCTAAGCTACAAATATATATTTTTATATATTATATAATATGATATGCTTTATCACTCCACTTCCTTATTTCTATCTCTTCCCCCAATTTCCTTTATAATGATAGCTCAAGAAATACAAATGCTATAGATACGAATTGTAGTAAGTAGTTGCTAGGAGAGATAGAGAAAGGTATGGAGAGAGAGAGAGAGAGATAGAGAGATTTAAATATATAGATATAAAGAGAGAGAGAATTATAAATAAAGAATGGAAGAGAGAGATAGAAAGAGAGAGAGAGGAGAGAGACAAATAGAGAGAGAGAGAGAGAAATGAAGAGAGATACAGAGGGAGAGAAAGAGAGAGAGAGAGAGACAGAGAGAGAGAAAGAGAGATATATAGATAGAGAGAGATAAAGATAATTATAAATAAGGAAAGGCTGAGAGAGATAGAAAAAGAGAGAGGAGAGAGAGAAAAAAGAGAGAGGAAGAGAGAAACTGAGAAATAGACAGGCAGAGACAGGCAGGGAAAGGGACAAGGACAGAGACAGAAACAGAGATAGAGAGATCAAGTAGATGTTGATCAAGGTATGGAGAGAGCAACATGGAGACAGAGATGGAAAGAGAGGTAGGAAGTAAGAGTGAACAAAAAAACAGATAAAGATAGAGATTGACAGAGAGGTCAAAATATAGATATATCCTAAATATAAATATAGATATAATAAATAGATATAAAATAAATATAGAGACATAGACGAAAAGAGAACAAGAGATCTACCGTTGCTTTGCTTTAGAAAGTCAACTAAAATATATTTCCAAGGCAAAGCTTAATGCAGAGTATCTCCCAATCACTCTCGCCTGATTTTTATTAAGCTTTTTCAAATCTTTCGCCTATATATGAACTACAACCGAGGCGAGTGTGGCAACTGCTTTATGGCACTTGCGCTGGCTTGTGATGGGCGCACTCGATTGTGGCTCGCCGGGAATTGTCATCGTATTATTATTATCTTCGAGCCATAAAGACGCTCGCCCAAATGACTCACTAATGCGGCATGATGGTTGCCAGCAACAACAACAACAACAACAACACGGGGAACAACAACATTGATCGACAACAAACATTTGCATATAAGGAATATTTATGGGAGCCCTGGCTCAGTCGCGTTGGCTTTGAGGGTTGGCGCTCCTTGCCGCAAGCGTAAAGGACACAAAAATAGACGCTGGAGCTGGGGCAGGATATGCGCTGTGCGCCTGCAGGCAGCTGGCAAAGGAAAACATTCAATATTTAATAAATATGTTGGCGTCGAGCACATTTCGTTATTTTCCCTTTTTCTTCTTCTTTCTTTTTCTCTTTTTTTTTTTGCACAAATCCTGCAGCAGACAGAGCGGGAGTGGGCGTGTGGGAGGGGACTTATTGGCCTTGGTTCATTTGAAATTTGTATGCCAGCCCCCCACTCCCCCTCCCCCCTCCCTCCCGGCTGAGTGATAAATAAAAATGCTAAGCGATACGGTCAAAAGGATGCGCCCCGAAGTCCTTTTTGTGACTATGTTCCATGTCAAAGCATTTTGTATCGAATTTAAATTTCAATTTCGAGCGTCTTGAGGCGACGCAAATAGCAGACCCTAAATCGAAGGCCCCCTTTCCCCCCCCCCCCCTCTCTAGCTGTATTTGTCTTGCATGTAGGTAAATATTTGCACAGGACGCACAAATGTTTGAAAAGTTGTCAACGAAATGTTTCACTTAGTTAATATGCAAAACGCGCGGCTCGCAATGCAAAGCCCTCGCCGGATATGTTTACGGATGCTGCCACGGATACACACACACACACACACACATGCACACACACACACTGGCACGCCATCTGTTGGCGGCCTGTGGAAATATATATAGGGAAAAAAAAACGTTTGGGGAGAAACAAAATCTGTAAAGAAAACTCGCAACTTGCATGCCCCGTCGAGCTGTAACAACTGCAAAAAATTGCATTCAGCGTCACGTGCGGCTGTGCGAGCGAGGGCAGTACGTAAAAGTAACAATAAAATGTGTGATAGAAGGTGTGTGTAATGGGACATAAAAGGTGGGAAGTGAATGCAAATGAGGAGAGTCAAGTAAATCATGAAAATGTATAAGAATTTCTTACTTGAAACTAATCAAAGCCTAATTGAAATACCTAAATTATACATAAGTAATTTACTAATTCAAATTCAATTGCATTTAACCCCTAAAACTGCCCTCGCTGCTTAAGCTTAATTTTTTTTCTTCCACTAATGACAACCGAATTCGAATACTTCACATATTCTAACCTGAAATATAAATTCAAATAAATTCAAATATCACATATAATTGGGTCAAACTCCTCAATCTGCCCTCGTTGCTCAAGCAGCCTGCGATTGCCTCCACTAATTCTCACTCAGCTTTCCATTAGAATATTTAAGCAATTCTCAACTGAAATATCAATGCGCATCTATTCCAAATTAATTGCTTGAAACGCCTCAAACTGCCCTCGCACCTCAAGCTGCATTCGCTCCCTTTCACTAACCTAATTAGTACTCTAGTTCAACAATTCTCAACTAAAATATCAATTCAAATCAATATCAAATTCAATGGCTTCAAACTCCTCAAACTGTCCTCGCTGCTGCTCTCGCTCTCGCTGCCAGCTCTTGCTTCATCAATTCTCTCAGGCTCATTAGAATATTTAAGCAATTTTCAATTGAAATATCTATTCGAATCTATTCTAAGTCAATTGCTTTAAACTCCTCAAACTTCCCTCGCTACATAAACTGCATTCGCTGCCTTCCATTAATCAGCAGCTAATTAGAATTCTCAACTATTCTCAGCTGAAATATGCATTCAAATCAATATCAAATTCAATTGCTTGAAACTCCTCAAACTGCCCTCGTTGTTCAAGCAGCCAGCTCTTGCCTCCACTAATCAGCCTATTTAGAATATTTAATCAATTCTCAATTGAAATATCAATTCGAATCTATTCCAATTCAATTACTTGAAACTCCTCAAACTGCCCTCGCACCCTAAGCTAATTCCGCTTTCTTGCACTATTCAGAGCCTAATTAGAATGCTTCAACAATTCTCAACTGAAATATCAATTCGAATCCATTCAAATTCAAACTCAAATTTAAGCTCCTCAAACTACCCTCGCTACATTAGCTGCATTCGCTTCCGTCCACTAATCAATATCTAGCTACTACAACATTTCTCAACTGAAATATGCATTCAAATTAATATCAAAATTCGATTGCCTTCAACTCCTCAAACAGCCCTCGCTGCTCAAGCTGACAGCTCTTGCCTCCACTAATCAGCCTCATCAGAATACTTAAGCAATTCTCAAGTGAAATATTATTTGAAATCAATATCACATTCAATTGCCTTCAACTCCTCAAACTGCCCTCGCATGCACACAGCTTAAGTCCGCTTCGTGCTGCCAAATTCGCTTTGGCAGCGCAATTTACTTGACAAATTTCTCATACGCCGCGTGGGCCGCAGTCAGTTGGCTCGAATGCCTAACCTAAGCCGCTTGCTGGCTAAGCTCTGACCACCAACTCGACCAGTCGCCCCTCTGTCCCCCCCTCTGCCCCCACGCCCCACCCCCTGGGCGACAGCTGTGCAACAGACTTGTGCGACATCGTTGCGTCCATGTCCAGGGCAACAGCTTGCAAAGCAATTACTTCAAACTACCCGGAAATGTCGCCTGGCTGACCAGATGGCGGTGTTGCCTCTGCCTCTCCCCCCCCTGGCCCCACAGCCACTGCCATATGTGGCAAGTTCTGCAGCTGTGTGTGGGGGGATGTGGGGGGCTGTGTGGGTGTTGCTGCAACAGTTATTGGAGCATGGCAGCAACACGGACCGCAGTGCGGCCCCAAGGCTCAGCAGATGTCACACACAGAGAGAGAGAGAGAGAGAGAGAGAGAGACACACTATGCCACACGGTGGCAGCCACCTTGCCACATGCGGGCGCTGCTTAAATTCTGCTGATTTTGTTGCCAGCTCCACATTGATTTTTAATAAATAGCAATTGGGCATCGGCTCCGGGGGGAAGGGGGCGATGCTCGCCGCACGTTCGCACAATCTGCTTTCAGGTGTTTACGTGCGCCTTGGCCGGCGCCTCGAATATGCAACAAGCCAAAAACTGTTTGCCCCGTTCAATCTGCAAAACTGGATAAATTAATGCCAATCCATGGCGTGGCTCGGCGTGGCCCGGCGTGGCGTGATGCGGGCTCGGCCATGGCTCGAGAATGTTTCTCTAATGCGCTACAAATACCCCAAGCCCCTGGAGTCTTTCGCTGCTCCAGTGCCAGTGCTCCACTGCACTCTATGCTGCCGCACCGCCCTTCCCCACACGAAACTGTAATCGTCAAAAGTTGGCAGCTGCACAGTGGGGCAAAGTGATGTAAGTTGTACAATTTACCATTTAATTGGATTTTAAAATATTTAAATTGTATTATAAATATTTAAAAAAAAATTATAAAAAAAAGTTTAATATATTGGAGTGAATCTTATGCTATTATAGATGTCTGTTATCGCTGTCTCTTATCGATAAATGTAAATTATTTTGAGAATTTAATCAAAGTTAATTATTTTTTATAAGTATTTCATAAAGGCTTCCATATAAATATACAATTATTATAGCAAGTTGATGTTAGCGATTCTAGCTAGTTGGAATTATCGATTGTTGTTATCGATAATGAATTGTTATCGATAATGCCTCTTTTAAATATAATATAATCTATATAAATTAAGTATTAGTTTTGTTATTTAGAAGACTCAATATAGATACTCACTTATCAAGCATGTTGTTCGATTAGAATTTATCGAATGCTGTTATCGATATGAAGCACATGAAACTGCAAATAGATACAAAAGTACATAATATAAGTATTTCATAAATATTAAAATATAAAAAAATAAATATATAGAAAAATGAACTAGAAAGTGGCTGTTATCGATATTGCCTATTATCGATAAATTAAAAAAAAAATTTAATTTAACATTCAGCGTGTATGTTCTTAAAGCTCAAACAATAAATGCAAAATTGAACAATCAACCGACTGGTATCGATTGCTGTTATCGATAAGTTTATATAAATCTAAACATGAAATCGAATGTATATTAAATAGGTGGTTTTATAAAGCACAATATAATATTAAAGTATGCTAAAGTAGTTGGGGCGTTATCGATATTCCCTTCATATCAATAAACTTAGATGTTTATTTGAAATATAATTAATTGGCATTATATAAATATTTTATCAAGCTCAATCAACAAATTTCTTATTTATCAAGCCTTTTGCTGTTATCGATTACGGCTATCGATAAGTTTATATAAATCTGGACAAGGAGACAAATGTATATTAAATATGTGTTTTATAAAGCACAATATAATATTAAAGTATGCTAAAAGTCTAGCAAGATGAGTTTTTATCGATATTTGCTTGTTATCGATAAATGTAAAGTATGCTAATAGTTTAGCACATTGAGGTGTTATCGATATTTGCTTGTTATCGATAAATGTAAAGTACGCTAATAGTCTATCAAGTTGAGGTGCTATCGATATTTGCTTGTTATCGATCAATGTAAAGTATGCTAATAGTCTAGCAAGCTGGGGTGTTATCGATATTTGCTTGTTATCGATAAATTAAGATGTTTATTGGAAATGTAAGTAATAAACATTAAATTAATATTTGATCATGCTCAATCAATAAATATCTTATTTATCAAGCCTATTGCTGTTATCGATTATTGTTATCGATGCATCAATATTCATAACATAATTATATAATTATTCAATTTCATATAGCTTTCGCCCCACTGTGCTGCGCTGGCCCCTTTGCCAGGTAGGTGCAAACGTAATGAAGTATTTATGATTGGCTGATTGGCTGATTGCGAGCGGGTGGCGGGTGGCGGGTGGCGCTTGGCCAATCCGTTTCAGCCACACTCTGGGCCAACGTGGCGAACTGGCAGCCGGCAGCCGGCAACAGGCGGCGGGCAGCCGTTTTGACAAGCGCCGCTGGGGATTTCTGGCATAGTAAATGCCGTGCCGAAAATTGTAAAATAACATGGCACCTGCACACACACCTGAACACACCTGTACACACACACTCACCTGCTGTGCAATCAATATTGATGAGAGGCAACAACAACAACAACAGCAAGAAATTCGTTTTGTGAACTCTGAACTCTGTCATTAGATTCGTCGTTATTTATCGCCACAGTTGGCCCGATTTGCATGCCGAAAGTGATTAAGTCAACTTATCTGAAACAACAACAACAACAATGACAATTGTTCATCTCTTTCTCTCTCTCTCTCTCTCTCTCTCTTCGGGGGGGAGGCCATAAAATATGCATTGATATTTTCGGCAACGAATGAAATTTTATGAAAATCGAAAGGCAATTACTTGTAGATAATGCCCGAGCATAAATTGCCCATGGATTACAGGTGCTCACACATACACTCTCTCTCTCTCTCTTTCTCTCTCTCTCTCTCTCTCTCTCTCTCTCTCCCATAAATGTGTAAATAGTGAAATTCGAGTGCTTTAGCCGCACGAAAGCAATAAATTGAATGCAATTTGAACAAGTCGGCTTAGTGTGAATTTAATTGTTGCAAACAGCAAATAGACAACAAGTAAGAAAACTCTAGTCGGGCGTGACCGACTAGGGGATACCCTGAGCCCCGTCGAATCTGTGTTTTTCATCGAATTTGGGAAAATTTGGGGCCGGTATCCAAAATATAACAAAATTCAAAATTGCATAAAATACATATAAAGCTAAATATAAAATTTGGTGACTCTAGCTTAAAAGATGGGCGAGATAGAATTTTTTAATTGAATTTCGATTTTGTTTTTAATCGATAACAATTAATTGGGGATAGTTATCGATTATTCAAAGCAAACCTACATACAAAATTTCAAGTCTCTAGCTTTTATATGTTCGGAAATCGATGCGTTCAAACATACGGACAGACGGACAGGGCTTAAACAATTTCTCTTGTCGTCCTGATCAAGAATATATATACTTTATGGGGTCTGCCAAGCCTCCTTCTGCCTGTTACATACATCCACCAAAAACATTATACCCTGATTTCCCATTTTCAATGGGCTCAGGGTATAAACAGACGAAAGGACAAACAATGCAAATTCAAGCTTAAAGCAAACATTAAAGAGTTAAATAATCAACGAAATTGCACTAAAAAAGCTAAAAACTAATAAAAGTGCACTAAATTACCTAGAAATTACATTACTATACAAATTTAAATAAAACTACTTTAATTTAAGCCTAAAATTCGTCTTTCGTTAAGTTAAAGCAGTTAAATCAATTTCAAATATTTGGCGCGCTTTCGTTTAGTTAATTTAAATTAACGCAACTTAAGCGCAGCCAACTTCATGCCTCAAGAGCCGCGACACCTAGCGTAAAAAAGCAGAAACTGCTTTAGCCTAGACACAAACCTCAAAGAGAAAACACTCAATTACAGCACGCTTGCTTCGCTGTTAGTGCCCGCCTATTCCACTAGATGTCGCCCGCTGCTTAGCCACTGCACACACCCAGCCAGCGTTGCATGTTTTCACCTATCGAAAATGGCGTCAGTTGATTTTTGAGGCCAGAAAAATGCCAAAGCCAAAATAATTAAGCAATGGAAATTGAAGTTAACAGCACACATAGGTACAGTTACAGCTTGTTTATAGTAGAATTGCACACTTTTGCTCAAACACTTGGCTTTTCCATACGAATTTGTGCGCTCACGCTTCCAAAATCACAAGTCAAACAAAAGTCTTGCGCGCATTTACATAAAGCAAACTCGTAATTTGCTCGAGCACATAGCCCCACTCCTAGTACACCCCTCCCCCCTTCAAGCATTAGCAAAGCAACCCCAAAAAAAGATGAATTCTACAGTTGCTGCTTTGCTATGACAAATACACACACACACAAACACACACACATATATATATATATATACACACACACACTCACTCACTCTTGCCTTGGCATTTTCCTTTGTTCCGCCAGCTCGCGCTATGTTATTTTCCTCCCCTCTCGCCGCTCTCCCTGGAACGCGTTCCATTTGTTTGCGCAGCACGTGGAAAGAGAAGAAGGAAAAAAAAATATATCTTTCCATATGGCTGATTTTGAATGGTTAGATACACTTTTCTCTGCCTCTGCCTCTCCCTCTCCTTCTTCTTTTGCTTCTGCTTTGTGTCATTTTCATAATGAGTAATGAGGGCAGCAGCGTTTGGGTTCTTTTTCGCTCACTCTTCCTCTAGCTCTTCTCACTTTAATATTTGCCTGCAAATCGTAACTGTACTTTGGCTAAATAACTGTTTCGCTCTACGCTGACTCCGACAACTGCAACTGTAAATCAAAGTTAGCTGCGCTTCGTCCATCAATTTCAGCTCAAACTAACTTTTCGCTTTGCCTTTTAATTACAGTTATTCGCAGCGAAACTTCTCAATCAATGCACACACTACATATGCACACACACACACATACATACATACATGCATGCATCTGTGTGTATGTACTCCTGCTGCGACGCACAAAAACTCGCCCCCTTTTGCACTCGCACGAAATGCATTGGGCCCTGGGCCACGCCCGAACAACCCGAACGTCTGGCCGAATCGCAGCGCGTCGCGGGCGACGCCCAATCGCCAGCCGTGCGCCTGCTTCGGCTCGCTTGCCTCGGCTCGCCGCGGATTGGTCGTGTTGCGCGTTCAGCTGCCGACGAATCGTGCCTTACTGTGCCTTCGTCTGTCGTCGTCGGCCGATCGGCAACCGGTTCACGCGCTCTCTCTTCGTTCGCAGCGCCAAGCGAAACGCAACGTGGCTCTTCGCTCTGCGCTCTTGCGCCGCAAGAGAGCGAATGGACTTAAGCGTTCGTAAATTGCGACGTGATTGAATTCACAAAAATATTTTAATATTTAATTCTTTGGCAATTATTTTTTGCGCCTATTCTCCCAATCTCTCGCCCTCTCTCTTTGTGGTTAGTGAAGCTTGTGGGAACGAATCAATTTTTGTTTTAGAAAATATAGACGAAATGATGTAATGATAGCAATAGCAACTGCAACGGACTAGAGTGTGTCTAGACTAGGAATTTGCCATTCTCATTCATAATCAAATATTCTTAAATTAGAAATTTATTTGTTAGATTAATGTTGCCATCGAAATCGGATGAAAATGGATGAAATGTCTAAAATAAAAAGTTCATATTTTATACATTTCATCCATTTTCATCCATTCATGGTGGTTACGCAATCAAAACTCGCATCTGCATTTGCGTAGGGGAATGTACAATTGACAAGAATATTACTGTTCTCTCTCGCTCTCTCAAGTACTCTAGCTGTCTCTCTTTTTCTCTCTTTTCTTCCTTCTCTTTGATTATCAAACGCTTTCTCTATTACGGTCTCTCTCTCTCTCTCTTTCTCTATCTCCATCTATCTTTCCGTCCATCTGTCCATCACTTACACAATCTCTTTCTTATTTCTTTCTCTAGATCTCCTTCTCTCTCTCTCTCTCACACTCTCGCTCTCTCTATCTCTCTCTCACACACTCTCTGTCTCTCCCTCTCTATCTTTCTCTCTCTATTTATCTTTCTTATAATCTCTCAATCTCTCAATCTCTCCCTCTCTCTCGCTCTCTGTCTTCCCCTGTGTCCCTTTTGCTCTTCGTCTCTTTCTCCTTCTCCTTCAATTACTGTCTCCCTCTTAGTCTCTCTCCCTCTCTTGCTCTCCCGATCTCAAACCATCTTCATGTGTACTTCTCTATATTTCTTTCTTTACTATATTTTCTGTATGATTAAGCTCCCTATCTTACTTTCTCTCTCTCTCTCGCCCCTTCCGCTTTCTCTTTCTCCTTCTCCTTTAATTACTGTCTCATCTCTTAGTCTCTCTCCCTCGCTCTCTCTCTCTCTATCTCACACCTTCTTCATGTCTACATATCTATACTACCTTTTCTCTATGCCTAATCTCTCTCTCTCTTACTCCTTCTCTCTCTCTCTCTCTCTCTCTCTCTCTAATCTCTCGTTCAATATCTAACTTTCTTCTGCATCTTTGTATTTTCATTCTCTCTTTTTCTTTCCTTTAGTCTATAGCAAATATCAACTAACACATCATCTTCCTCCTCAATTCCTTCCATTTCTCTCAGCTCCCACGCCAGCTTCCCCCTTTCAGTCGAAATATCTCCGCTTAGCTACACACTTCGTGCAGGTAAATCAAATTCCAGTTACAATCAATCAATTATCACTCAATTATTTAGCCATTAGCCGAGACGCAGCTGCAGCCTCAGCCTCAGCTTCAGCTCACATTTTTCTCTTTTTCCCTTTTTTTTTTTGCTGGCTATAAAATGGCCTCAACGACAGAGCCCTCAGAGCTGCCACGCCCCGGCCATCTGCCTGCCGCCGCCGTGAGTCACATCTGCAGCTGGAGTTGGCGGTGGAGTCGCTGGGGCTTTTTAGTTTATTGCGCGGCGGCACTGGGCTTGCCACACAAATCACCATTTTTAATGAAATGAGCTGTCGCAAGTGCCGTTAACGGGCAACTGCTCCACGGTAGCAAAAAGCTGCAAATTTACCGCTGCCTTCGTTCGCCTCTTTTCCATTCTTCGCTTTGCATATTTCATGGCATTTTAGTGGCGGCTAAACTTAATGACAAATTCGTGGCTCGAGGAGTGAATGAGAGAGGGAGGGAGGGAAAGAGAGAGAGAGAGAGGGAGAGAGAGAGAAGAGTAGAGTAGAAATAAAAGCTTATATACTGAGGTTATCTCTGTTGCATGTAAATGTAATATATAAGAATTTATTTATACTTAGCAAATATTAATATCTATATGCATTATAAATTATACATTATAAAATATTTTAAAAATATTTAAAAAATAAATTAATTAATTTTGTATTAGTTTAGGCACCACACTAACAACCTGCGTTTAAATTTTGTGGATATTCCCAAAAGTTTAGATTTTATAGACAAACAAACTTTTTTTAAGGTAGTGGTTGAAATGAGCTGTGAACCACTGTATATCTACTTTCCACTCTCCCACAAACCTCAAACCAATTGCAACTGTAAATCACTAAACAAAATCCCTTCTACATCTTCTCCACACACTCAACGAAAGCTCTCATCAAACTACGTAAGTGCAACAGAGACAGCCTCAGCACAAATTCACCTCGATCAGTGGATTCGCTGTAACGGTTGTCAGCTTATGGAGATGAGCGCACTCAATAATAATAAGGCAAAGCATAATTCGCTGTCGCAGCGCTGTCGCAGCGCTGTCACTGGCAGCTGCGACGCGTCATCAATTCGCCTCGACTCGCTCACTTTCTACGCTAATGCAGTGAGTGTATTGTGTAAATACAGTTATAATAGAAGCTCACACACACACACACACACACACACATGCACACATCATTTGTTTGCCTTCTGCGCTTTCGGCTCACATAAAATGGCGTCGCATCAAGCGGATGAGTGACGTCACAGCGTATAGCCTCAATTTAATTAACATTCTGCTGGGGTAAATATTTGCTTTTAGCCTTTAATTGAAAACAAAACGTTCTAAATTGAAATGCCGCAGCGACACGCAAAAATGCTATAATTAAATTTATCACTCTGCGAGCTGCGGAGCGAAGGCAAACGCTGAAATAATTATAAATAAATGAGAGTGCAGAGGCGTAGGGCAGGGGGGCGGCAAGCGGCGGGCGGACGGGCGCTCGTAAACAAACGCATTTGCAGCCGGAGAACGTTAAATGGAAAGTCGTAAAAGCAGCGCCAGCTAACGGTAATGAGCAAAGGCCAAAAGCGCAAAAGAACGTAATTGCGCTTTTGATAGGCGACAATTTTCATTATGACGCCATGTGTGTGTGTGAGAGGGAGGGGCAGCAGCGTGTAAGCATAAAAAAAAACTCATCAAATATTCCAGCAGCAGCAGCAACGGCAGCAGCGTTAGCTTAATAATCGCTATAAATGGCGCCATTCGCAGCGCAGCGCCGCGCCAGCCTCCGCGCTGCCGCCCCCTCCCACCTCCTACGTCGCTCGCTGTCGGCAACAAACTGGCAAACTGGCAAACTGGCAAACGGCAACAATCTACACAAATGACGACTGAATTTTCGCCATGCTGCGTAATGTTGAAGTCTGGCAACAGCGCAAACGGCAAGCGCAAAACTGAATTATAGTAAAATGCGTTCGTATACGAGCGCTGTGTCTGTGTGTGTGTGTGTGACCTTTTTCGTGACGTTGCAATCGGCAACGCCAGTGACTGACAAGATATTTCATTCGAACTCAATATTATATTCGAATTTCGAATGCGAGAGCCGTCGTGAACGAATTCGCCGCAAGAGAGTGTGAGCACGAGAGCGCACGAGTGCGCGCCCGAACGTTCGTTTGCTTCGGTTTCGTTTCTGAGTTGTGTGCATGTGTGCGTGTGTGTGAGTGCGGATTTTGATTCAAAACAGAAAAGCGCGGAAAATTTTATAAGCGCGCCACTTTTTGTTATGCTTAGCTCTACGCTGCTGTGCTGTGTGTGTGTGCGTGTGTGTGTGTGTGTGTTGTTGCTTCATTTTGGCTGTGCCGCCGCTGAAAAGCGGCAACAGCGCATTGCCAGCGTTTTCGGCACTCTCAATCGCCACGGCGGCTCGCCTTCAGCTTCGTAATTGAACGAACGCGAACGTTAGCCAAAAGCAACAACAAAATCAAATAATAATAAAAAATAAGCAAAGACGCAAAAACAAGCCTCTAAATAATTTTTGTTATTTTCGATTATTGTTTTTTTGCTGTTGCTGTTGTTGTTGCTTTTATCAGCTGCGTCGCATTTATCGCATCTTTTTTTTTTTGCCTTGCCTTGCCATTGTTTTAGCCTTGTCTGCTAAGTTGGCCAACTCTTTGGGTTAGGGCCATAAATCGTTTGATTTATTTGGCACTGAATGCCTGCTGTCTATGCAGATAAACAAAGGCCGAAGCTGAGCGAATTATCTTATCTAACTATCTTAAGTTGACTTTTTTTTTGGTATTCATTTTGCATTGCGAAATCGAGAAATTTAGGGAGAAGCTATTTTTAGACATATTAAATATATTGTTTTTAAAAAGTTTTCATAGGAAATGAAAAATTTTTCTTGGTTAAAACTGTGTAAAATTGGCAGTAAATCTGTGAAAAGTCTTGAAATAAAGCGTTTCATATGGAAATTTCAACTTATTTCATTAATAATCATAGGATCATATGGAATATATGCAGCTAACCTTGGAAGTATTGGAAAAAACAGTTGATCCTACAAAATTTAAACGTTTTACCTAGTAATATATCATAATTCTATACTATTTTCATTTATTTTAAGAAGGTTTAAAGCTGCTCCAAGTTTTCTCATTGAAATTCAAACTTATTTCTTAAGTAATCATCTCATATAAAATGGAAAATATGGGGTTTACCTTGAAAGTATCCGAAAAATATCAGTTTATCCTATGAAATAGGCAAGTCTTACATCGTAAGACATCATAATTCCATAATATTGGCATTTATATTAAGAAATTTGAAAGCTGTTCCAAGTTTTCTCATTGAAATTTCAACTTATTTCTTAAGTAATCATCTTATATAAAATGGAAAATATGAGGTTTACCTTGAAAGTATCCGAAAAAGAACTGTTTATCCTATGAAATTGGCAAGTCTAGCATAGTAAGACCTCGTAATTCCATAATATTGTCATTTATATTGAGAAATCTTAAAGCTGTTCCAAGTTACCTCTAGTCATATCTCAGTAACTCCTTAAACAACCTAGAAAACAAGAAGAATTTCATGTAATCCTTTAGTGTATTTCCAAATATTTCACAATAAACTATAGCTAAGCAATGAAAGCAATAAATTACGCATAGATAACAAGCAAGTCTATAGCAAGACGGACTCTATATGAAGAAGTTCTTCAATATTCCAAAGTACAAAGTGCGATATTCACATGCCACAATGCCTCGACTCGTTCTTCTGATAAAATTCTTGATATGGAAAATGATTTACGCCACAAATGGAAATAAACTGCATAGATTATATTTTATAATGAGTCTTATGGACTGTAGAGGGCCAAAGGTCATCATTTAATATCGATGAAGATTTTACCCTGGAAACATAAATTTGAGTGCTGTAAATGTCGTACAATTGAACCGCCATTTTGTTCTAGATTTTGATTTGATTTAGATAATGTTAGTTTGAAATGTTATGAAGGGCTGAGGAGCGGTTGTATATGAATATATTTGGGCCTACTTTGAATGTAAAATAAATCATAGTTTATATATCTTTAGATATACCAAATGGGAACGGATAGAGAGACTAGATAATAGACAGGAGAATAGATGAAGCGGAAGATGAACAGAGCCATAATGATTTGACTGTTTTTCTGATGAAGAATATACACTGTATCTAAACTTTGCTTAGTTTCTTGCTATCTTATATCTTATATTCATGCCCAGAGAAAAAAGTTGCTGCTGTACGAAGACATTATTGGTACAATGTATGTATATATTAACTTATTACAATCCATACATGATATCTGTTTCGGCTTAACTGTATTATTATTTTTTAGCAAAATTTAATTATTTCTTTTTCATTCCATTTTTATGTAAATTACGGAACATCTCTTCGGTTCTCTATTTATATTATATGAAAATGTTTCGTTTGGAATATGATATATTGATATAAGTCCTATGTTCCATATAAGTTCTATGCTCTACCATTATGTTCTGTATAAGCGGCTTTTAAGGAAGCAACATATGAACAGCTCGAAGCATATATACGCATTTTCAAACATACATATGGAGTTCGTTCCTAAATGTCTAAGGACAAATGAACTTATGACCTTATGTAGTATAGTAAACAATATACATATATAAAAAAATCCGAAAATATGAATAAAAGGCTCTTATTTTTACATCTGAAGTCAAAAAATGCAAGTTTCTCTCTGGTTTTCTATCTTCTTATGTTCAAAAACCTAGAGAGAAGTACTACTGGAGATGCGCTTGAATATAGTAGAGTCAGTTAAATATAGTATTTCCAGGAAACATGGTTTATTTAGGTAAATGTATACTATATTCAGTTATATATAGTATATATAGGTGAATATGGTTTATTTAGGTGAGTATAGTATCATCATCAGAACATCAGGAGAGACAAGAAACGGGAAGACTTACATAAGTTTCTCAGCTAATTATAAATAATCTAGAAGACTCAGGTCTATATATAATCCCCAATAATAGTCAACTCTCAACTCTCCTTAAAATACTTAAGAACCGTAATAAGCCTAGTTGATTTACAGTAAAGGCTTCTATAAACAGATGCCAATCTACACGCAATGCAAAATGAAAGCAAAAACAACGACAAAGCGAATGATAAGCAGCAAAACATAAAATGCCGAAGGTCAAACAGCAGAATATGAATAAAAATATGCACACACACACACACACATACATGCACACATGTACAGACAAAATAAATAACTGCATTTAAAAGATTCAACCGCTGTTTATAGGCCGGCTTTTTGTTGTTGTTGCTGCTGTCGTTGTGTCTGTGCTGTGGATGGCACTGGCGCTGGCGCTGGCGCTGACGTTGACGCAAAGGCAAAGCAAACATGAAAATAAACAGAAGCAAAATGCTGATGTTCCAATTTAGCACAAACTTTCGCTAGTTGTCGCCGCTAGGGGCGAACAGAGAGGGGGAGAGAGAAAGAGCGAGGGTAGAGTGGGCAGAATGCTGGAGGTGACGACGTGCAAAGCACACACACACACACACATGCACACATGCACACTCACCGAGAGACAGGCAGACTGAGAGACAGTCGCCGTCGTCTACGGCTGTGTGTGCAAACGTCATCAACATAATTTTCATCACTCAGCGATAAACACGAAAATATGCTGATGAAAGACGCCGAACAGAGCGCCGAGCAGCGCGCACACGAATGCCAAGCACACGACGACACGAGTGCAAGCCGAATGCCAGAGAGCTGCTTGGTCGGAGTGTGAGTCTCCCAAGGGGCCAGAGGTGGAGTTTCACAGCCAGACGGAGCGAGAGCGAGAGAGCACGAGATGAGAGCCAGAGCCAGAGCGAGAGCGAGCGCACGCGAGCACGAACAAGCGCGCGAGTAAGTGCAATCGGTTAAGCTAGCAGCGGTCGGGGCCCAGTCTCAGCCAGCAGTCGGCGAGTGGGTGTCGCTCTGTACAAAGGCAGCGGCGGAAGCGGCTCGTTGAGACGGCGAACCAAGCGGCCAATTTGCCGCGCGCGTACAAAAGCAGCAACAATGAGCGCACCACAAACACACACCCACCCTCTCTTCTGCCCGCCCCTCGCTTGATATATTTCATTTATGCTTTTTTCCCTCTTCTTCTTCTTTTGTTGTTGCTTTTGCCTTGTGTGCGACAGCCGTGACACTCCATTTTTATTTTCGCCTTCGCCTCATCGACAAAATATGCTCTTGGCACGAAATGTTTGGCCGCCGCCGTCGTCGTCGTCGTTGTTGTTGGGTACCCACTGTACCACATAGCTGCACTAATTGAAGCTCATGATTAAGTAACTTTTGCAAAACTCTCAAGTCCCACAGCCACAGCCGCAGCCGAAGCAAAAGGCACAAAAAACGACGACGGCGACGTCGACGTCGACTTTCCGGCATTTGTCACGAAAAGGTCTCTGGAGCTGCAACTTTTATGGTGCACCTTCTCTTTTTACCACTGTGCCCCCCCCCTGGCTGCCTCGCCTCGTCTCTCCACCTTGCTCCATTTGCGCTCTATGGAAAATGTCAAAAATATAAATCAATTAACTTTTACGTACAACTTTTTCCCCAAAGTTTCAGACCCCAACAAAATTGTTTTCTCGACGGCATTTGGGTTTTTTTTTGTGCTGTTAAGGAAATTGAGTATTGGAAAGTTTCGGATTGAAAATAGATGATCTAGAGCGGGTTTAAAGGTAATCGGGTAACTTTTGAGGGATTAGAGAGGAAGAGTTTTAGGTAAAAGAGCTTTAAGATTAAAGATAAGTGAGTATAAAATTGATGTGATGCTAAAACTGAAGGAATCAATCTAGCAAATGTTTACAATCTTTTTGAAGATTGAAGATTTAATAAATATGCTACCTATTATACATTTGTTATATCTTAAGATATAATATAAGATGTCTGTATGTTACATACATATGTTTAAAGTTATAGCAACTCTTTAAAGGAGCTGTCTATAAGAATGCGGTTTTGAGGCCTTTTCAATAGTGAAATTTCGATTTCGTAGTCTAGTGTTTGACTAAGGTGTTATTGCTCTACCTTATTTACTCTTAAGCTCTTTAACAAATCATAGTATCGTTAGTTCTATAGGCGAAAGATTACCTCAAATAGTCAACTAATCATCAGTCGATTCGATAACTCCTAAAGCTATTATGTTTTAGAGATTATGCTTATGTTACTGTCTAGATTATTACAACTTATACCTACAATATATGATATATACGAATATATATATATGTATGTTTATAGATAGGTTGTAGATTGCTTATCGAATTTAATATTAACCTGATAACAGATAATGAAACTTGGATTAGTTGAAACTTCATTTTGTAGTTCTCTTTATGTGAATTGTGTAGTGATACAGCGACAATATATGTTCAAATCATAGAATAGTGCTCTTCAGTTTGGTTTGTCATACCTCTTAATATGACGCTTATATGTAGAGCACTGTCACAGCTCAGTTGGAGGCCTTAGATTTGGCAGTGCACTGCTCAGAAGTGTCCCACTAGAAATAATCCTGAACCAGGAGCCAGACAACTGTTGTATACAATATGAGACTTCCATATTATGTGGTAAAACCGAGACAAGGTATGGAAAACGAGTAGGGAAAAGGAGAAAATTCTCCATGTTTCTAAATATCATCATCTTATGATTCTATATGTTTCTAAATGCTCAAATAAATGAAGTCCTATTTAATGGAAATGGAAAATGGTTTAGATGATTCATATTAAAACTTAAACTGCCCGTGGTCAAGTAAACGTACATAGCTCTAAGATTTCAAGTCTTTAGACAGACAGACAGACAGTCAAAACGACAAACTATAATAAATCGTCTCTACTCAAAATCTTTATCAAGAATAGATACATACATTCATACGTACATACATAAATACATACAGCTAGACATAAGTAAATACATATACACAAGCAAATGCTATATATATAATATAGGGAGTCAGTCATACCTTCTTCTGCCTCTTACATACTGTTTAGCAAAGTCAAAGTGTAGCCTCACTTTGTCAAGCCAAGGAATGATTTGGTTCTATTGTTTACCACTATATCTTATCTATGTTACACATATAACAACATAAGATAACTTTATTTATATCCGAACTTTATTTATATTACTAAAAACATTCGCAATCACAGTCTATACTAAATATCATATTCAACTATTTAAATTAGGCAAACCCAATTTCAAGGCAAACTACTAACTCTTAAGATAACAACGTTTACCAACACTGAAAGACAAAATGGCGACCAAGCTTGTAATCAACATTTGAATGTAATCTGGAATGGAAATCATGATAAAGTGAAGAGAAAATGTAGTTGGACGAGCAACACCTGAATTTCAATAAAGGTGTGAAGAAATTAATAATATATGTATGTATGTATATATACATATATGTATGTATGCATGTTAATTAGCATTAAAAACCAGCTAGCACTGAGGCTGTTTGGCTTCGCTCATAATTTAGTGGAGAGTACGAAACGACGCCTTGAATCACTTTCGTTTATATTGTGGATAAACATTTGGAATGAAATGAAATGAAAGCTCATTAAATTTAATGTGCAGCATAGAAAGTTAATCGTATAAACAGAGTCTATGTGTGTGTGTGTGTGTGAGTGTATCTAAATATCGGCTACAGAAAAAGACCTTCATTTGCGTGCTATTTACAAACAAACAAACAAAACAAGTAAGAAAACTCTAGTCGGGCGTGACCGACTAGGGGATACCCTGAGCCCCGTCGAATTTGGGGAAATTTGGGGCCGGAATTAAAAAAATAACACAATTCAAAATTGCATAAAATACATATTAAGCTAAACATAAAATTTGGTGTCTCTAGCTTAAAAGATGGGCGAGATATAATTTTTTCGATTTTGTTTTTAATCGATAACAATTAATTGGGGATAGTTATCGATTTTTTAAAACAAACTTGATCTGCGCGTGCTATACACCTATACCTACAAAAAATTTCAAGTCTCTAGCTCTTATGGGGGCTGAAATCGGCGCGTTCAAGCATACGGACAGACGGACAGGGCTTAAACAATTTCTCTTGTCGTCCTGATCAAGAATATATATACTTTATGGGGTCAGCCACGCCTCCTTCAGCCTGTTACATACATCCAACAACAACATTATACCCTGATTTTCCATTTTCAATGGGCTCAGGGTATAAAAACGAGAGACATCGACGAATCTCTAGGCGCAAAGCATTTGCCTTTTGAAGGCGCTGCAACTGTATAAATATGTATGTAAATACATACATACAGACATACATATATGTATGCATATATAATAAGTACTTATGCACACACACACACACTCATCTCTCTGTGGAACTGCCCAGCAGAAGTAGAAGAAGCAGAAGATAGAAGAAGCTGCCAAAGTAAACAAAGAAATCATTTCAATTGGAATTGCCAAGGCGACGTCCAGCAACAAATTCAACGGATGTTTACGTCGTCCGAGCGAGAAGAAGTAGAAGAAGAAGAAGAAGAGGAGGAGGAGGAGGAAGAGGAGGAGGCAGAAGTGCCAATTGTATTTATCGCTCGCAGTTGACTTTATTAACGCGCCAAATGAATTCACAAATTGTGAATAAATTCTGTGAAATGAAAAGCACTTGAAACGCGAAATGGCAAAAGGAATTGCGAATGACTATGATGGATAATGATGATAATGACAATGATAATGGTGATGATGGATATGATAATGAGTGAACTGAAATTGGAAATGCTAATGATGACGCTGTAATGTTGACAAGGATGACTTTCAATGAAAATTTTATCGAAAATCAAAGTCAAAATGAAAATGCTAATGCTAATGTCAATGCTTATGATAATGCTAATGCTAATGACATTGCTAATGCTAAGAGTAATGCTGATGCTAATACTAATGCTAGTGCTCTTGCAAATTCTGATGTTAATGCTCATGCTCATGCAAATGATATTGATAATGCTCATGCGAATGGTAGTACTAATGCTATTGACAATGCTAATGCGAATAAAACTGCAAATACTGCTCACAATGCTAATGATTATGACAATAATCAAAATATTGTTATTGCTAATGATAATAAGATTCTTAATGATAACGAAACTGAAAAAAAAAACACTGAAAATTAATGTGTTATTGACAAAACTAATGATAATGATATCATGATATTGCTAATGCTAATGATAATGTTGAAGATTGTGTAGCTAAAGAGTGAAGCTGAAAATCAAAGTGAATTTGCTAATGATAATAATGATTATGATAATATTCAAGATATAGACAGTTATAATAATAATGATAATTGTAAGGAACGACAAGACTAGTAAACAATCTATTGAAGTTCGAGCCTTTGATTATAATGGTCAATGATAATAAGAGTGATCATGATAATGATCATGAAAATAAGAATTTTATTAATAATGTGCATTATAACAATATTGCCAATAAAGCTTGAGCAATTTATTGCTGCCAATTGGGGGTCAGAATCGATTAGTGATTTTAGATTTTTAGGTATTTACCTTTTTTGGTGGGGATTACGAAGGAGCGCAACTGTAGACCCATATTGCTGTTTTTATACCCTGTAAATTTGAAAAGAGAAATATATTTTACATCTTATGAGTACTTTTCGGACATTAATTTCTAATGAGAAACTGTCTATAGCCCATATTCTAGAAGAATTATGACGTAGTTAATACATCTAACTATTTATCCTTTAACATCTTATGTGATTTATATTTGATATTCTAGATAACAAGTTCAAGTAGCTTGGCTCTGGCTTAAGATTGTTATACAATTGTTCTTTCTGCCGGGTATCTGCCAGTCGAGCATCTTTCTAGCTCTCAACTTTCCTTACTTCTTGTTGTTTTTCAGCTGAAATTTGATACTTTTCGGTGCATATTTCGGCGCTATTTGGCTCATCCTGCTGGCCCGAACGGGCAAACATAGTCCGTGGACGCTGAAAATCGCGATCGATTGTAGCCGAGGTTGGCGACTGAGGTAGCTGGGCGACTCTGGCTGAAAAGCTGGAGGAACTGCATGACAGTGTCTGAATTTAGATGCCGATAAGTAAAATGTATCTGCGGCAAAAGCCGAGGTGCAAAATTCAATGCGAAAGCCAGCCGCAACAACAACAGCAACAACAACAACAACTGGCACAATACCAAAAGCGTCGTCAACAACAACAACAACAACAACAACAACAACAACAACAACAACAAGAACAATAACAACAACAGCAACAGCAAAGAAACTTGCATAAATGGAACCAGTTTTGAGGCCCAGTCGGAGACGGAGACGCAGCCAAAGCAGAGACTGAGACAGAGGCCAAGGCAGAGACGGCGGCAGAGACGGCGGCAGAGGCAGAGGCTGGGAGCTGTAGCTGTAGCTGAAAAGCCGCTTCGGCTTTAGTTAGCGACGGCGACGAATAAATTTATGCAGCCTAAAGCGCGTTTTGTGTCCAGGTGGAAGCAGAACGAAGGAGGAGGAGGAGGAGGAGGAGGAGGAGAGAAGGAGAGCGACAGAAAAACAGAAAACACGGGGAACGGCCTGTTTAGACAGCGCGAGGCGAAACGGGAACGAGCAGCGGGCAAACGGGCAAACGGGCAAACGGGCAAGCGGGTAAGAGGCGACGGGGGCATGGAAATGGGAATGGCACACGGGCAACTGGAGACTCGGCAACTGGGCAGGCGGCATTCAGGGCCGCCACACGCTCCACACCCCGTAGAACCAGTGGCTGCTCGCCCCTCCCCTCCCACCCCGCCCGTTCCCATTCCATTCCGTGCCGCAACTGGTCGCGCATACCAATGAACGACATGCGAATATTAATGCTTGCCGCCGCAGCCAAAACGGATTGGAAACGGATCGCAGAGCCCAGACCCCAGACCCAGAGCCGCAGCGAAATCTTGTGACAATTTTGTAGAGTTTGCCCGCAAAATGAAATTGCGAGAACTGCGAATTGCCGCGGGTCATTCGAGTGTGTAAAGCCGAAGACATAATGCGTATGGGAGGGGTCTAGCAGACCACCTACAGCAGCGACTATATAAATATTTATGCGCACATTTATTTAAACTAATGTGAGTGGAGTGGGGAGTAAGTGGAGAGTGAGAGAAGAGAATAGTGGAGAGAGTTGACTTAGTCAGGGATTTGTACTAGAATTTAGTTTGAGAAACATAAGAATGAGTATAGAGTATAAGAGTATAAGAGTATAAGAGTATCAGAGTATCAGAGTATAAGAGTATAAGAGTATAAGAGTATAAGAGCATAAGAGTATAAGAGTATAAGAGTATGAGAGTATAAGAGTATAAGAGTATAAGAGTATAAGAGTATAAGAGTATGGGAGTATAAGAGTATAAGATTATAAGAGTATAAGAGTATAAGAGTACAAGAGTATAAGAGTATAATAGTATATGTGTATAAGAGTATAAGAGTATAAGAGTATAAGAGTATAAAAGTATAAGAGTATAAGAGTATAAGAGTATAAGAGTATAAGAGTATAAGAGTATAAGAGTATAAGAGTATAAGAGTATAAGAGTATAAGAGAAGAAGAGTAGAAGAGTATAAGAGTGTAAGAGTATAAGAGTATAAGAGTATAAGAGTATAAGAGTATAAGAGTATAAGAGTATAAGAGTATAAGAGTATAAGAGTATAAGAGTATAAGAGTATAAGAGTATAAGAGTATAAGAGTATAAGAGTATAAGAGTAGAAGAGTATAAGAGTATAAGGGTAGAAGAGTATAAGAGTATAAGAGTAGAAGAGTATAAGAGTATAAGAGTATCAGAGTATCAGAGTATCAGAGTATCAGAGTATAAGAGTATAAGAGTATAAGAGTATAAGAGTATAAGAGTAGAAGAGTATTAGAGTATTAGAGTATTAGAGTATAAGAGTATAAGAATATAAGAGTATAAGAGTATAAGAATATAAGAGTATAAGAGTATAAGAATGAGTATAAGAGTATAAGAGTATAAGAATATAAGAGTATAAGAGTATAAGAATATAAGAGTATAAGAGGATAAGAATGAGTATAAGAGTATAAGAGTATAATAGTGTGAGAGTATAAGAGTATAAGTATAGGTATAAGTATAAGTACTAGTATAAGTATAAGTACGAAAATGAAGAAGAATAAGCAAATTAGATGAGAATTAGATGAATAAGTAGAAGATTTAGCATACTACTACTGATGGAAGATTCTAGAAAGTCTCCATGTTCATTGATGGGCTTTCATGAATAGTAGTAGAATATAGATTAGCTTAAGCACAATTTTATAAAATATGTCTTTTTACATCTAAGTGTAATAATCATAACGATCTTAATAATCATTTAGGATTGCCGTCCTTTAAGGGTCAATCTATCGTAACCCTCACAAATTTTCCAAAGTTCAGTTGTCCGAAGTAAACTCATTCAATATAACTTAGAGATTTTGAATGCAAAGACAAATGACAATCGGATAATCCATAGAATCTAAAGATTATACAATACTATCTCAATGGGACACTTTGATTCTATGAAGTGTCCCATTGAAACTTATATCTCTGTATATAGATACCACTTTGATTGTCTTTATTTAGAGATAGTATTGTATAATCTTTAGATGTTAGATTATACAATCTATGGAGATAGTTGTCCATAATACTACGAAGCCAGCTGATAATCTCTAAACGAACCGTCCGGTTTTTGATATCACAATTGAAACCTTAAAGTTTAATTGACTAACAAATATGAATTAACTCATAAGCAGAGATGCTACTCTCGAGCAAATCTAGAATACCTTTAGACGATATTATAATTTCTCTCTTCATGTATTCTACTATAATATACTAGCTGTAATACTTCTATCAATTTCCTTCTATTCAACCCAAAAATGTAACTAAAGCATGATAAATCTCTCGCTCTCTCTGTCTCTCCCCCTCTCTCTCTCTCTACTCCCTCTGTTTATTTACACAAATCTGCAATTTACTCACACAAAGGCAACTTATTTATGGAGCTGCCCTCGTTCTGTAGATAGTTCTACTTATTTTCTTTTTTTTGGAGCTTGTGCAATGCTGCGATTGCGATTGCAAATTGCAAATGAGAATGAGAACGAACAACAACAACAACACGAACAACTCGAACAACAACAAGAATCATATGCAATCCGTGCGTGTTAAGGATCAAACGGGTTTCGCTCCAGCTCCAACTCCAACTCCAGCTCCAGTTCCAGCTCCAAGTGGCAGAGTCTCGAGTCTCATTGTCAGTCGTATGCCACATGACAACTTGATAAAGATTTCATGCCTTTGATTAATATATTAAGTCCCCGAGCGGAAAGCGTGAGGGGGGAGGCAGAGGGGAACCATCCGACGGCAAACACCAAACACCAAGGCACACACACACACACTCATACACACACACACACACACACGCAGAGGTGTGCAAAGTTTTTGGGACATGGCCATAAATCAACTCGCAACTTGCGACTGGCAAACTGGGAACGTGCAACGTGCAACTTGTGGTGCTCGGCTGATGCCTCCGCTGGGGAAACTTGCAGTTGCGCCTGTCTAATGCGAGACTTCGTGTCAATTAAATAGAATTGAAGTTCACTTCGGTTCAATTTGATGCATCTTCAAGTGGAGCCCAGCATCGCTCCCCCGGGAGCCCAGGCCAACAAATCGCTTTTGTTAGCATAGCCAAATAATGAATTGATGGCAAAAGTAGGAGTAGTTGGGAGTGCAAGAGGTGCCTCATATGCATAGCTTGCCAAAGGATGTGATGGAAGTATGGATAGTGAAGTGAGGGAAGTGAGAGTCCTGGCTGGAAATGTTGCCCAAAAATCGATAGATAAATTGTCTAATTGTGTTAGAATAAGGTCTGAATTGAGAGATCTGTTAACTAGTTTCAGTTTTAGTTTCAGCTAGTTTGTTTTAATGATATGCTAAGCTACATATATGTTAGTCTATATAAACTATAATTCTATGTCATATATCCATATATGATTATGCAACCTTTATACTATCAGAAAACTTCTTTTCGAATAGAGTTCTTTATATGATAAATATCCTTTGTATTTGACCTTTTTTCATATAAATAACTCTATTTGAAAATAAGTTTTTGATAGGAAGAAGGTCACGTAATCACCATATAATTTCCAGCCTCTCCATATCCATATCCATAGCCTCTCTAGTACAAGCACAGTGAACGAATTACTGAATTGTCTAGACCTATGGGAAAACCATTTTGTATAGTATTTAATAGTATTTAGTATAAGTCATTAGTATATTATAATAAAAGGTAGACTATAAATTTATCAAAGAAAATAATTATACCTTACTTATTTCTAAACTCTCCACAAATATTTAAGCTTCTGATTTACAAAATTTCTGAATTTATAGACTATTTTGAGTTCGTATTAGGGATTCTATATTGAATTCCACTATATTACTTTCATTATATATTTCAAGTAGCTACCAGTCCTATCCTCTTTAGATATAGTTCCTAGCTTCAAGTTTTCCTAGTCTGCTTGATAGTCTTTTCAAGCTATAGCCAGCTGAGAATTTCGGTATAAAATCAATGAATGTAGTCTACGTCCACTTTCAGCGTGCTTTAGTCTGATGCTGAATGTTAGATAGAACTTTTGGTATATAGAGTTCTGGGTATACAGCGTTTTGGGTATATAAGTTTTTGGTATATACAGATTTTGGCATATAAAGAGTCTTGTATATAAAATTTCTGGTCTACAAAGTTTCTGGAATATACAGTTTCTGGTATATAGAGCTTCTTGTGTATAGAATTTTATCTGTCTAGTATCTAGCTAGCTAGCTTCATAGTTACTTCTGCCTCTCTGAGAAAGCTACAAACATAATTTTATGTTAATAGTTGAAATAGACATATGAAAACTTCCTCTTTCAGCCACAAATATACTCTATATTCTTATATATATAGGTACATTTATTATTTTAGACTTCTGTTGAACCCATATGAAACCAGCTCAAAGATAGATTCCATTTTGAGAAGCGAAAAAACTAGTTATTTTGATTGAAGATGCGCTATCTTATGATTTAAGGCATTTCAATATTAAACTATTACATATAAATATTATTGTAAATGAAAAACTTTCAAAATATTAACAAAAACAAACTTCCGTTTGCGCCAACAAAAAGATATTTCAAACTCTTCTAGCCAAGTTCCGACT
Organism: Drosophila pegasa; assembly: GCA_035046225.1. Lineage (NCBI taxonomy): Eukaryota > Metazoa > Arthropoda > Insecta > Diptera > Drosophilidae > Drosophila > Drosophila pegasa. Next base: position 3,983,933 of record JAWNOD010000076.1, on the reverse strand, counting down.
CAACTATTCTTTTGCATACAAACAAAAGTAATTTCACACAAAACTTTTTGTGCTTCTCAAAGTTTTGTAACATTGTAAAACTAGCTGACCAACTATGAGATACCTCGCACAAACCGTTCATAGCCAAATCGAGAATGCAGGGTATCTCTGGGCATATGTTCGCATGGCTCTTGCCCCAGGCGTGTGCATAAAAAGCATTCGACTAAATGATGTTCTAGCTGGGAGCTGGAGCTGGCTGAACCAATCATTAAATGGCATAATTGAAGCCTTGGGGAATACACGAGGACGCCGCACGGAGGCGAAATCTCGAAATATAATAAAAATAAAAAGTCGAATAAAATGGAAATGACAACAGGCGGGCGGCCGGGCAGAGGGTGGACGAGACAAGGGACGCAGCAGACACACAAAAAACAGCAGCGTTGGCCAACCCCAAATGGAAGTGCACACACAACAACAATAACAACAAAAGCAAAGAGTAAAGCAAATAACAACAACAACAACAACAACAGCAGCGGCAGCAGCAATGTCTGTAATGTTCTTAACAGAAAAAGTCAAAAGCAAACACAAATTTGCTGCGCGTGTGTGTGTGTGTGTGTGTGTGCCGCCTCAAGCACTGGCAGGCACACAAACGAGCGTAAAGCACGCGCCATAGCGAGAGAGAAAGAGAGCGGACCACCCACCACACACAAACAACAACTGAGAGCAGCAGCAGCAGCAGCGCCCGCAACGAGGACAGCGCATCAAAATAGAAATAGAAAAAAAAAATATTTTGCACGCTCAAAACTTTTTTTTTTCTATTTCTTTTTTGTACTTTTGCTATTTGCTCTTGCCGCTGCGCTCGCCCCTTGTCTGTGCCTTTCTTTCACTTTGGCTAGTCCGCTACACTGGCGGCTCTCCTGGGCAAATATTTAATTTTTATAAAGCCTTCATGCTCTCTGCACGCTGTAACTGTATGAGTGTGTGTGTGTGGCTTGTCTTTCACTGTGTGTGTGTGTGGGCTTAGCATTTTGTGTGTGGGCTTTAAAAATATTAAAGGATAAACGCGCGCACATAAAGCTAACATTTTATGATTGCGAATGCTGCTGCCTGCCTCTGCTGGCTTGTGTATGTGTGTGTGTGTGTGTGTTTGTGTTTGTGTGTTTTTGACATTGGGCTAGCTTTTACAGTAGCTTCGCCTCAGGGGAACACTTTTACATCTCTGTTGCTCTCTCTCTCGCTCTGTTTGCCTCGCCTCGTTTTGGCTTCATCAATTATTGCTGCAAGTTTTGCCGCGCCGCTGCTAATAGTTGATAAAATATGCATACGAAAATGGGCCTATCATTACACGTTGCACGCTGCACGTTGCACGTTTCACGTTTCACATTTCTATTTGTCTAACCCTTGTGCGGCCCGGACTCGCCCGCGTCCGATGTGCGTGTCCTGCGTATTGCGTATTTAGCTCGAGCCACCGTCATTAGAATGCATGAGGTAACCCAGCCCATTCATTAGACATGCCTGTATTTGTCGCCACGCACGCTCCAGGGTGACCAGACTATGCAAATGTGATGGGATTGAAGCTATTCGAATTGGAAGTAATAAAAGTCTAAAATGTAAATGTATTCGCTTTGCAATTTTATTGAAAATTATTTGCAATTTTTTTTTTTTTTAATTTAAAATTAAAAAAAAAATCTTTAAGAAAAAATTAAATTTTGTCATATAAAAAAATTAAAAGTTTGGTATTCGAATGGGAAGTATTAAAAGTCTAGCTATAAATGTTGTCGCTTTGCTATTTTATTGAAAATTGTTTGCAATTTTTTTTGAAAATTTAAAATTTGAAAAAAAAAAATCTTTAAGAAAAAATTAAATTTTGTCATATAAAAAAATAAAAGTTTGGTATTCGAATTGGAGGTTATAAAAGTCGAACTGTAAATGTATTCGCTTTGCTATTTTATTGAAAATTATTTGCAATTTTTTTGAAAATTTAAAATTTAAAAAAAAAATCTTTAAGAAAAAATTCAATTTTGTCATTTAAAAAAAAAGTTTGTATTACCCAAAATACTTATAAAATAGACAAAAAAGAAAGCTCTATCAATATTCACCCAAAGCTCAAGAAAAAAAAATTAATTAAATGAAAAAACATCAAGCTTCGCTCATCAGCAACGCATTTCTTATTGACGTCAGAGTTGGTCACCCTAAAACAGCGCATACAAAATGGAGTAGCTAGCGCCTGTTTGTACGTCCCTCCATCTATACACACACACACACACATACATAAGGGCTTGGCGTGCGCTCGCTCGCAGCTCTAAATCCGAAAAAGAAGAAGAAGCAGCAGGCAAAAAGCAATTTCGAAAAATGCTAAAGGGCTCAGCTCGCTTGCTGCGGTCGCTGCTTAGGGCTCGGCAGGCAGCGACGGCGGCAGCGGCAGCGACAGCGACAGCGACAGCGGCAACGGAAACATGTTCAATTATCAGAACCGCAGCGCGTTGTTGCTGTTGTTGTTGTTGCTGCTCAGCTCAGCTCTGCTTGCTTGTATTTTACTCCAATAGACTCACACACATACATACATATGTGCCCATGGAGTGTAGCCCCAAAAAATGGTTTGAGGTTAAGTTGAATTCATGCCATGCGGTCGTCGCCGTTGGACGCTGCTGCGGCTGCTGCTGCTGCCGCTGCTGTTCTTGATATGTGCTCTGCTCTGCTATGCGCTGCGCTGCTCTGCTATGCACACCCTTTAACGGCTTAGCTCTGCTCGCCACCTCTGCCCGCACCTCTGCCCGCCTCTCGCCGTCTCTCCCTCTCCCTCTCTCCTGCTGTGTGTTGTAACATATGGAATTGGCGTGTCGACGTTGACGAACGTTCGTCTTTGCTTTAGCTATGCATGTGTGTGTGTGTGTGTGAGTGTGTGTTTGTGTGTGTTTGTCTGTGTTTGAGTGGGTGGCTCTCTGCCCGCGCTGTTGCTGAGTGAGTGCTGCTCCAAAGGGGGCGGCGTAAAGCACTCAACGAAACAACAACAACAACAACGGCGCTACGTAAAGCGCCCCTGGGAATATGACGTTATAATTTATTTTAAATCTCGCCCGTTTCGCTCACTTTAAATGCGAACAAGAGCTTTTATTATTTTTTTTTATTTGCCAGCAGCCATAAAAACCGTTGCGAAATGCTCACATGGGCAGAAGAGAAGAAAAGGAAGGGAAGAAGCAGTAGCAGAAGAAGAAGAGCAGCAACAACAACAAAAAAAACATTTGGCTAACTAATTAGCCAGCGGCCAGCGGGAGGGGGCGTGCACAGCGTGGGGCGTGGGGCGTGGAGCTGCCCACCCCTGGCTCTCTTTTTATTGACAGTTAACGTAACTGTTATTAAGTGGAGCTACGTCATTGTTGCAATTGCATTGTGGAAATTTTGTGCAATTTTCCGTGGGTTTTATGACTTGCGAAATGCTATGATTATATAATGGAGGTTTTGGGAGGAGGCTCCAAACTGAATGTGGGTGGGTTACGTGGCAAATGAATGAATTTGGTTTGGGCAGGTAAAATATTTTCCGAATACTGAGAAGACTTTGTATGCCTTTTAGTAACTCGAATCGCGTAATTTCTGAACAAGTTCTATTTCTGTAACTGTAAAATAGATCATAGGATCATAAGTAAATGAGAGTTTTGAGATATGACTGTTAATACGGCATGAGCAAAACCTCGAGAAACTATTTAGCCCATTTCAGAGTGTTAAATCCTTTAGTTAGCAAGTTTTCACAGTGTTTGAATGATATTGTTTAGTTAAATTCGCTTGAGATAGAGCTATATAATCGATATAATTGCAGACAGCGTTTATATTGTGATATAGGAGAGTCTATACCATCAAATTTCAAATACTATATCAATATAATCATGTGAAGAATCGAACTACAGCCAGACAACGAAAACCCAAAGAGAGAAAATACATGCTTCCTCAATTTTAGTATCTCTTCATATCGCGTCTTCTACTTGATATCTCCAATCTACCTCATATTTCTTCTCTCTTTAGATTCTTTAATCGATTATTCATAAGATAAGTTACAGGACCTTCACAGAGAGAGAGAGAGCTCACAGCAGGAAAAGCTAGATTGCTTCAGAATTAGCTCTAGCTACAGAGAGTTAAAGGACCCTCTGAGTTGTAACAAAAAGCAGATATATCAAATTTACTAACAGACTAAGACAATCATAACACATTGAAGCAGTCGAGCTTTAGTCATAGATATGGATGTTTGCTGAAATTTGGTATTTCCTAAATGAAGTAAGTGCAATAGAGAATGCAAGATCTCCTATATCTCTAGCTCTAACTACACTGAAACGAAGAGAAATACAGGCTCTATACATTAAGTTTTGTTAAGAATAAAGCAGATGACATAACCAATTGAAAGGTTCTAGATATTTAAGTATATAAGAACTACACAGAGACAAAGAGAAGAGATACATAGAGGCGACAAGAGAGAAGACCAAGAAGACCAGAAAATCAAGACCAAATAAAGACGCTTTAGACAGAGGGATAGCTGCATATGAATATATATGAGAATACACGTTGACAAGGTGTATTTGAACCCTAAGAGAAGACTATATATTATAATTTTAGCAAAAATTGCAAGATATAATAGCGCTGTAAAGCAATCAATAGACAAATATAGAAGGATACGGATGAGATACAAACAGATATACATGTGTATCTGTGTATACAGTGGTTCACAGCTCATTTCAACCACTACCTTAAAAAAAGTTTGTTGGTCTATAAAATCTAAACTTTTGGGGATATCCACAAAATTTAAACGCAGGTTGTCAGTGTGGTGTTCAAACTAATACGAAATGAATTCATTTATTTTTTAAATATTTTAAAAATTTTTTATATGTATATGGAATCGATCAAAAGTAGAATACATAAGAAAATTAAAAAACGGTAGGAAGTAGAAACTATTATAGGTAATACAACTAGAAACACTGTAGAAGTTAAATAAAGAGCAAATCTGGAACAGTTGAAATTGTTAAATATTTGAAAAACATATGTTGATATTTGCATAGATATGTATACCTACTATATAGATACGTATATGCATATATATAAATATGTCTGTACCAACTAGGTATAAAAATCTATAAGAATATTACTAATTAAGAGCATATCTGATAGATATTTATGTTTATAAATGATATAACATCAAATTTAACAAATGACGTTTCGTATAAACCCTATTGTTGTTGTTGTTATTATTGCAGGTTGCTTAGCTCACACAGACAATGCGAACAAACCCTCCGAAATGGCCCAATTGACATTTAACGCTGCCTTTGACCCGCGTGTCCAAGCCCGAGCAACCGCTGCCAGCGCTCGCTCTGCCCCTGCCTCTGCCCTTCCTCTTCCTTTCCCTTACTCTATCACACAACACTCACTCACACACACACACGCACACACAGAGAGTGCTGCAATTAACCGCAAAGGTTTCCTTTTGTTACTCTCCACTCTACACCGCGCCCTCACTCAACTCTCCCTCACTCAACTCTCCCCCTCTCTCTCTAACAGCGTCTTCTGTGCCTAAACGAAACGAACGAACGAACGCACGAAAAGCGAACACGAAATACGAACTCGAACTCGAACACGAACACGAACTAGACGAACTGTTGTTGGGCGTTGGGCCGGAGTTTGTCGTCGTCCGTTAGCTTTAAGTCATGAAATAATAATAGGCCTCGCCGTAACTTTAATGGCACAGTTATTAACTTTTGTCCACGGCCAGGAAGTGAGCTCGGAACTGGACCCGAATCGACTCTCCGCGCCCTCCGATAATATTGTTTTCGCTTATCGCTATTATTGTTGTTGTTGTTGTTGTTGTCATTCTCTAATATAGCTGAAGGCCTAGGCCTAGTCCTAGTCCACTGCGTGTTTCCCTTACGCCCGTGGCCCAAAATTCAATATCAATTACTCGAGTGATAACCATTTTTCTATGTTTTATTTTTGGGGTTTCAACCCAATTTCCATTAGCTATTTTTATTAAACATTTTCAAGTCTTTTGCTTCTAAATATCTCTAGCAAATTTTCATTCAGCTTTAAAGCTTTGCGACGTCCCGCTGTCAGCTGTTTCTGTTCCCAAGCGCCCTTTGCCAAAGTACTTTAGAACTTGACTAGACCAAATAATAGACATATACATATATAGATCAAACAATGTTCTCATGTTATTTTGTAGCTAAATAACAAAGGAATATCTATGGGAAGTCAGCTTTGCAGCTTTTCAACTCTTTCCATTGTTACTTCCTCCTTTTTACCACCATTTTTTGAAAAAGATTTAATACATTCTCTCTAGTTAGAAAAATACGGATTTTGCCTATCAAAAATTGTTGAAGTTTAGTAAAGAACTTGAACTTAGACTATTATTATTTCATAAAAAATTTATGTAGTTTATATAGACAAGTTTGACTATAGTAATAATCAAATAATTAATTGAAATAAAAATATTATTATGGAGCTTAGCTTAAGAAGTTTAGCTAGGAGCAAAGAAAATTCCATCTTAAGTTCCTAAAACATCCTTAAAACGAAACTAATATCAAGAAACTGTAGACTCAAAAGAACCTCACAGCTATAGACCAATATAAAACGTCTTAAACACCCATTCTATACCAAGATTCTAGTCAAAATTTGCTTTTCTTACAATCTTTTATGATAACAACATTTATGATTAGATTACATATTAGATTACATAAGGTCTATAACACTGTACAAGCCAACCAAGAGATTTCACATTCCATTTCCTCATATTAGAAATGTCGCTACAGATTTTTCAATTGCATTCAGCTTGATGACTGAAACCTGAGTAGGATATGAAAAACCCGCTATATGGACAGCATCTATATAATATATAATCTCTTATTTAAATTCCATTGCAAAACGGATATCAGCGGAACGAATCATTATTCACAAATGACACTGAATGCCAATTGCTATGCATATATAAATACATTTACCTACTTATAGACATCTATATATATATAGTTATATATGCACCGATGCAGTTGTAACTGCAGTAAATCAGACAATCAATCAATCAATGCAAACGGACAAGTGTTGTGAATGGTTCCTAAAGCTAAGACGTCTACAATTACAACTAAGTCAATAAATAACAAACTGGCAATAGATGTGAATACCTCTTGAGAGTGGGTGAGCGAGGTAGGATTGTTATGTGGAAATTCATATATAGATATACATATGTGTGTAAATTTCAGGGACTAAAAGAGAAAAACTCTCAAAATTTGGTTGTTCAACAATAAGATAGTGGCCTCTAACAAATTAAAAAATATATACTTTAAGAGGTCTGCCACGCCTTTTTCTGCCTGTTACATACATTTCACAGTTTACCAAAACCATTATACCCAGATTTCCCATTTTCAATGGGTTCAGGCTATAAAAAAAAACTTTTTAGCACTACTTTAACTTTCTATATTATGTTTTACAATTTAGCAATTGCTAAAAATATTGAAATTATGTTTATGGGGATTTATATAGACAACATGTCAAGTTATCGAGTTATAACACATTTCAGTTATTATATACTTAGGCATATCTCGCTTGTTTTAAGAGCTAGAACTATCTTATTCGGTATATGGACTCAGCTAAACTATGCGAATACTTCGCTCTTTGCATACAAAATCCCATCAGACCTTACAAAGCCTCAAAATCTCTGTCTTAGGCTTACAAATCGAAGCTTTAACTGCAAGACACATTTATCAAGATGTTATTCTGTGATTTAAATTGATTTTAAATTAAAATTTTGCCTCAACACCAGCTCGTCACACACCGCCGGGTATCTGCTAGTCGTGCACTGCCATCGGCCACACTCTCAGCTAGTTGTAATTGAGATTTGTAATCGAGATTTTGCATTGCCATTCGAATGAAATGCAATACGATTATTACGTCTAGCTGAAATTACCTAATGCAAGCCGAATGAAGTAATAATCAATAAGGCGCAGTAAAGCCAGACAATATATAGATATATATTACGTATATATATATATATATACTATATAATTTTATGGACCACATGGAATGCACAAATTCGTGTCGTAAATTGAAATCAATGAAAGAAAGTCGTAAATTCAATAATTAATGCAATAAAATGCTTATTTAAATATTGCAATGCACACACACACACACACACACACACACACACACACACAGCATGTGGTATATGCAACCAGTTTGTGAACACAGACAAAACACATTAAAAACAAATATAAAATATAAAATAAAATAAATCAAAAAATTGCGAACTTACAAAATGCGCACGAAATTTGTAAACGCAAAATGCAAATTAAAAACGATCAATAAAAATGCGAATATATCAATAAAAGTCGAAATGCAAATTTTCATAAATGTTGTTGTTGTTGTTGTTGTTGTTGCTGGCAATTGGCAAAGTGACGAACGATAAAACTGAATATGGAAACGAATTCAATATGGAAAATTTATTATAGCAGCCAAAGAAGGGGTTGGCGGAGAAAGAGAGAGAGAGATGGTGGAGAGGGGGGGGGGGGTGCAGCGGCTGTATCTGTGCTATGTGCCAAATATAGCTGCGATCCAACAGCAACAACAACAACAACGACGACGACGATCGAGTACCCCCATGGGTGCTAAATATCGAAAAAGCGAATAAATTTTCGTGCACTTTTCGTATGCAATGCGCAGATACAGCGAAGCAGATAGAGGCCTAGAGAGGAGCGCGTGAGCGCAGCGTGAGCACAAAAAGCTAGAAGTGAGAAGAAGCTAAAGTAGATGTCAAATGCATGCAAATATATAAAGACAAATATAAAAGCTTAAAGCTCTCATTTCAAGCGACTTTCTGCAATGCAAGCCAAATCTATTTATAACTCTTGCTATTAAATGCTCTAAAAATCAATATATGCTATATATTTGCTATGTATATAGATAATTTATATTAAAATTAAAAAAAAAAATTTTATTTAATTTCATATATTCACCCATTCTCACATTTTCGCTCCATATTCTGCTTTGCATAACTATTTGTCGTGCCTGCTGAGCTTTCTAGTTCGCCGCGCCTCGCGCTCTTCGCCCGCTCTCTCTCTCTCTCGCTACCTGCCTCTGCCCATCGCTAAGTCGGCGTCACGATGCGACGTCGGCAGTCAGAGAGCAATCATCATCATTAGCAGCGGCGCGCGCGTAGGCAGCGACTGCGGCAGCGGCGCGGATCGGTAGCCGACGCCTTGGGGAGCTTTATTTCTGTGTTTTGTTGCGCTTTGCTGTTTTTTTCGTTGGTTTGGGGCGGTAGCTGCGCTGGCGACACGAAGCGTACGCCGCGTCGTTTGCTAATTAAAAAATGCGCTCGCTACAAAATAAAACTTAATTGCGATTGCATTTTGCGATATGCGCAGCGCGACGCGACGCGACGCGACGTCGTCGGGCATTGGCGCAGCAATTGAGTGCAGCTGCGGCAGAGGCGGAGCGCACGGGCGAGCGCCGGCAATGCGCGTTGACAACAACAGCAACAACATAGGGCCAAATTGAGCACAAGAGCCCACTCGACTTTTGTAGCACGAAGACGTAAGTAAAATAAAATAAAAGCTGCAACAACAATCTGAAGCACAGACGCGAAGCACAACTCGCCGCCGCGTTGCACTTTAAACAGGTTCAGACTGCCTGCTGCTGCCGCTGCTGCTGCTGCTGGGTACAGTGGCCGGCAATGCAATTTGGTTTTTTATTGCGCGACGCCACTGCAGGCAACGGGCGCGCTTAATAAAGATTGATTTACACACAGACACGGACAGAGACTGCAGTTGCGCAGCGCAAAACGTATATGCCCAAATATTACGGCAAATAAAGCTCAATTGCCCAACGACTCAAGGCGCAGAAGGGCCAAAACTCTACAAGGAACAAAACAGAATGACAAAATAGAGAGAGCATAAAAGCAGTAAAGCGCTCTGCGCTCAGCGCTCTGTCGATCTCTCTCTCTCCCAACTCTCCAGCAGCTGCGCTCTATTCTTGGAATTCTCCAAAATGCGCATGCAATTGCCAAAAAGCATAATGACAACTGACAATGAGAGCGAGCAGTCTCTCCCGACTGCCGATCTCTCCCGACTCTCCGACAGCCGTCGCGTCGAGTGCAAGACACGCTCAAGTGCCAGTCGCTGCACAAAGGCGAAATCAAAACGTAGCAGGAGCTGAAGTAGAGCGCAAGCACACACACACACACGCACACATATGCATATACATTGTATACAATTCGAACGGCAAAGCTGCCGCTGCCTGCTCCCAATCAAAGTGACGTCGACGTCGACGTCGATGTCGACGTCGAGCGCAATTGCCATTTATGGCCTTGATTTATGTATCTCTGCTACTGGATCTCTAATGCGAGCGCAGACGTACACACACACACACAGGCACACACACACTGACGGCGAGTATATTGAATTTATTTGCAATTTATTTCATTTCCTTGGCTTGCGGCATGCGGCGAATGTCCGAACCGAACGAAAGATGCATGGCAATGTCTCTTTGCGGCAGATTTTCATGTTGTTGTTGTTGCTGTTGTTCGTGTTGTCATTGTTGTTGTTGTTGTTGCATTAAAGTGTAGCCAAGGTAATGGGAAAATGCTGACTCGCCAGCAATTTTCCAAACAACAGAAAGGGTCAAAGTACCTACCCAGTTTATTGACAGCTTGTGTGTGTGTGTGTGCTTGTGTAAAAGCTCTCTGGCAAAAGCTCCTTTGCATAGCATAGTTTGGCATTAGATTAACTCGACTGACCTCAAGCTCTGGCCACAAATCCAATAAACACCATCAATTTATTTATTCGCATCAAATATTTTATGGGCTCCATTGGTCATAACGCTGCCTCGATTTAGCACATCGTTTATACGTCATCAGCAACCCCAAAAGCTGAAGAAAAGGGCAATTGCTCTAATCGAAAGCAACAACATCCCCAATGCGAATTCGCATTCGATTCGAAAGTTAAGATTGTAACCAGATATCATCGCTGCTGGCTCTGCACCACTCGACGCTCAATTGAAGCGCGCAGCGGACGCCATTGTTAAGAATAGTCGAAGAAGAAGAAGAAAAAGAAGCAGAAGGAGGAGGAGGAGGAAGAAGGCGCAGAGCAAGGGCAGCGCAAGCACACACTTCACTCACATCTCAAGAATCGTTGATACTTTTTTAGAGTAGCCAAAAGGGAAAGGGGAAGAAAAGGAGGAAGAGGGAGAAAAGTTAAGCCCATTTTGAGAGGCGATACTTGAGCATAAGCCGAAGCAATTGAGCATTAGAAAGTTTTCAATTGACAAAGTCGACTGAATTAAGGCTAATTTTTAAAGCTCTATGAAATACTTGGGTCAGAGCTAAGAGCTTGTCTTTCAAGTATTTCCTAATTCGGTAAACCTCATATTTATATCAGTAATAATTTATTGAACTAATGTATAGATAGATATCCATTCATATAGCTATAAAATATATATAATTTATTAAACTAATTTATAGATAGATATCCATTCATATAGCTATACCCTAATCTTGACTGCATACATAGTTGATCTTTGATTAATATCTACATGGCTGAACTAAGAACATATGTAAAATTCATAGATATTGTCTATGTATTTTTAATAGATATTGTCTATGTGTCATATAGGTTTACTACAATCTTAGCTCCAAACAGAAGCTTAAGCTCAGGCAGACACATAAATTCTATATTTTATATATAAATAGACATGGAATATGCATCTAGACTTTATGACTGAAATAGCCTTATAATAACTCTCCTAATAAGTCTAGGAAAAACTGAGTACACAGGGAGCTAGACATAGGGAATATGCATCTAGAATTTATGACTAAAGTAGCCTTAGTTACACCACTAATAAGTCCAGGAAAAGTTGGGTATAATAATATTTCTTTCTCTAACAATTTTTTTATTTGACTTTTCATCCGTCTGAGTAAGGTTTTATACCATTAAAACTATCTAAAAATATTAAAGGTACTAAAAGACAGAAAAAATATGGAAAATATGTGAAGAAAATCCCATCAAAGCTTGCTTCCTGGAAGTATTATTAAAGTACTCTTATAAACTAATGTGTTATGCATTATATATGAAATGCTATCAAAGGTATGATAGTTCAAGTAATACCTCATATAATTACAGCCCCCAAAGCTTTACTTTCCCTCCAAAATCGCTTCCTAACACAACCCGAACCCATTCTATTCAAAGGAATGATACTTAAAATAATACTATAAAATAATAATAAAAATAAAATAATAATATAAATACAGTCCACAAATCTTTACCTTCCCTCCAAACTCTCTCCATAACACAACCCGAACTCATTATGAATCCACTCCTTGAACAAACCCCACTTGGTTTACATAATATTCTAGATTGACTAAAGCGAGCTTCACTCTGCTCGATGTAGAGATTGCGACTACCAGGAACTGTGTAGCACTTCAAATAGCGCAGAGTCGAGACTCAAATACTTCGCACTTCTGACTAACTAATCTAATGGCTTTTGCTTTTATTATTGTTTGCACAGTTTAGCCGCGTCAACTTAGCGGCTGTTCGAGTTAATGAGTTCACAACGGGGGCTAAATGCGAACTTGCCCCAGCCCCAGACCCGCTCCCATTAAGACTGGGGCCCAACACATTTGTGCACATATTTGCCTATCTAAAAGCGAGCAAAGCTTTATGAAATTCATCATCTTAAATGGAAATTCAAGTTGAGCTTGGCAAAAACAAAAGCAAAAACAGCTTGAGAACTGTCGCAAAACTCCAAAATTTACCTGAGCTAAAAAACAAACCACTTGAACCTGTTCAAAGTCATATATATCTGAGTATATATGTAGGTAGATCTAAGCAAACATTTGCCTAAAACAGAGTAAGAGTTATATAAACGTATGTATATCTAGGTGTATATATAGAGCTACATTCTGAGTTTCAATTTCGCTTCAATTTTGTAAAAGTATTTTGCGAACTTTTAACTAAAAGTTTTATGGGTAATTAAAAGAGATTTCTTTGTTGAAAAGTGTCTTATAGAAAGGGTTTTACCAAAGATCTTACCAAAGGTGTTGCCAGATCTTTGAAGGTCTAAAAAGGTCCTATACAAAGTCCTTACCAAAGGTTTTACCAAAGGTCTTACCAAACGTCTTACCAGATCTTCCAAGTCCTATACAAAGGTCTTACCAAAGATCTTCCCAAAGGTCTAACAAAAGCAAATTTTTATGTGAAATTGTGAGAGTTTTATAGTTCTACTAATGAAAAATGTTTCATGGAAATTCTGAAGAATTCTGATATAGAAATGAATGATATATAATATATATAATATAATATATATATTATATAGAAATTTAGTTAGTTTTGTCTATGAAATATATTAGTTTATTAGCGCTTTGAACTCTATGTACTTTTTGCAATATAATATAGCATTGAATAATTCCTAATAGATGCAAATAAATCATATTTACGACTAAGGTAAGCCTCATTTGTGGTCAGGGTCTATATAAAAATAAAAATTCTTTTCTCTATATTGTATTATATGGCATACTAAAGATTTTTTTTTCTGGTTTTTAAATGGAATACAATAAATATAGCATATGTTGTATAGATATAAGAAAGTTCACCCAAAGTCGTGCAAAATTGTTGAAATATTCAAAAAATCAAGAAATATGTTTTCTGGAAAGCTCTTTAAAAATCAACCAAAGCTGAATATAGCAGAAGTTTTTTAAGTTTGTTGTTGGAAATGTACAGAAAAATGAGTATATAGAGGAGATTTCAGGTATTTAAAGTTATATATTATAATTTAAATTATATATTATAGATTAAACTATATATGTATATACATATAAAGTATATGAAAAGTATTCCTTTAGGTTAAAAAATAATTTAAGCTGTTTCAATAAAGAACTAAATAATACCTATCAATTCGCTCTCTTCAATATCATCTTACATTTCAGCTACATTTAAAATAAACTAATTCCCAATTGGAATACCATACTTTAAAGCAATTTGGCAACGCTGCCAGCAGCTTTTATGGCGAATTCTCAGCTGCAGCGAATTGATGGCGAAATTCTATTCCCATTTAACGTTGTGGAGAACGTAAAAGTTTTTTAGAGCGAAATGCAAACTACAAATGTGGCCTAACGTGGCATGCATATGTATGTGTGTGTGTGTGTGTGTGTTCACATAGTTACGTACATACGTGTGTGTATATAATGAGTATTTTCTCTAAATTGCTGCGAAAATTCTGCAAACTCATGGCATTTGAGACACGAAACAAAGAGATTTTCTACTTTGGACACGCCGCAACATTAAGTTTGAAGACTGAAAGCGAAAGAAGGGAAGAGGTGGACGACGACGACGACGGACGACGACTTTGAGAGGTCAGACACAAGATGAACAAATTGTTTCTACGCATTTTTGCGTGAAGTCAACAACAATAAATACAAAGCAACGGCCAAAGCAGAGCTGGGCAAAGGCAGCGCTAATGCGCAGCGAGAACAATGGAAATGAAAATGCCAAAAAACAAAACACAAAAAAAAAACGAAACTAAGCCAAACGCACAAACTAGTGAGAGAAAGAGAGGAAGAGCCAAAGCGCAAATAAGTTTTTTTTTTCATACGGCTTTACTTTTATTGCATTGCGAAGCTTAAAGTCTAAAAAGTATCTTATCTCTGCTGGCGAGCGACGACGCAACGTCTCAAGAGAAACGACGCAAAAATCAACAACAACAACAACAGCAGCAGCAACAGAAGTAAGAACTTACACACACACACACACATATGCAATCACATGCTCGCTTGTATTTATTTTTAGCTGACGTTGAAATCGCCGCTACTTCGTCGTCGCCGTCGCCGCCGCCGTCTTTTCTCGTCGCTTCGCTGCGTCTTACGTTCGCTGCCGCCGCTGACGCTGACGCCGTCGTTGCCGAAGCGTTAACTCGCTAACTAGACACTCATGTGCCAAGAGCAGTCGTGGCCGAGCGGTTAAGGCGTCTGACTAGAAATCAGATTCCCTCTGGGAGCGTAGGTTCGAATCCTACCGGCTGCGGAGAGCAAATTGACGAAGCCGTCAATTTTTTTTAATATTTTTTTTTATATGTGTGAACACACTTCATTTCGTTTTGAATTTTTTTCCTCTTTATTCTAGAAACAGAGCCCACCCACATTTGCGTCCGTCTGCCGTCCGTTTTCTACCTGCGCCTGCCTGTGGATGTAGTGGAATGAATGAATGGGCGACTGCTGTGTGCAGCAATGCGTTATCTGCTCTGCTTCTGCCTCTTCCTCTTCTTCTCCTTCTCCTTTTTTGTTGTTATTGGCTTTTGTCGGCTTGCGTGTTTTACCTGCGGGTCGCAGCAGCGGCAATTTTTATGGCATTTTTATCTCGGCAACAACAAGACTCGCAGCGTTGCCACACTGTTTGCCTGGGCACAGCTTAATCTGGTCTGCTGTCGTCAACAGAGACGCCGCCGCCGCCGCCATTTTATGGTTAAGGTCGAACGTCAATGCGTCGGCTTTGAATTTGTTTTTGTTGTATGGGAAATTTTTACATGAATTTGTTCGCCGCAAAAGCTGCCTCTGCAGCTCTGTGTGTGTGTGTGGGAGTTGAAACGTGCCGATTGCCGCTTTTAATGCCCTGGGCTATATGGACTAATAATATGTGCGGGCGAACGGGGCAAACGGGTAATCGGGTAACGGGTAATGGATACGGAAACGGATATGGCGTACATGCCCGATAGATATCCAAAGCAAATTATGGCAATTGAAAGCGAAACAAATACAGTTATACATGTATTTAGAAATATATACTTTTTATTTTGGCCGGCAAATTGTGCAAACGTGTCGATTGGCATTCTAATATGTGGCACGTAACATTAGCTTGCCACACCCACACACATACACGAGGAGCTTGCCATTTGGCAGAAATGTCTCCATTTTACAGCCGCAATTTCAGCTGGAAAATGGCTATATACCGCTGACGAAAGGCAGCTAAAAGAAGCTAAAGTGTAAACTTACCTTATGCAAAACTTTAAGTATCTTATCTGTGGTAAGACTATAAAAAGTCTATATAGATAAGATATTGCCAATGGAAATGTTGGCTGAATTCTGGCGTTTTTTGTTTGATCTATATATTTTGTATATAACATTTGCTTAATATGTTCCACTAGTTCCATATGTTCCATATGGAATATGTTCTCCAGACAATCTATATCCCATATGTAGCATTTTCTCTATGTATTTTATATGTTCTACCTTTATATACTTCATATGTTCCATTTGTTCCATATGCTTTACATGTTTTCACTGTTTTCTATGTTCTTTATATACCACATATATCATATGTTCCATATTTTCTATGTTTTCTTTATGATCTATAAGTTTTTCAATGTTATCTATGCTCTCTATACTCCATGTTATCCGTTTTTTCCATATTTTCTATGTGTTTTATATGTTCTATCTATCTATATACTTCATATATTCTATACTTTCTATATTTCATACATTCCATCTGTTCCAGATATTCCGTGTCTTCTATATATTCAATCTGTTGCATAGATCTATTTGATATGTTCCATATGTTCTATACGTTTCATATATTCCATCTGTTCTAGAAATCCCATGTCTTCAATATATTTAATCTGTTCTATACACTCCACCTGTTTCATCTATTCGATATGTTCCATATGTTATATACGTTCCATATGTTCTATACGTTTCATATGTTCCATTTATTGCATATGTCTCACATCTTCGTCATGGGTTTTCTAATAGCTAAATCTGTCTATATATATTAAACGTAGTGCTTATAAAGCAACAGATAGTCCACTAACTATGTAAAGATACATAGGATATCTATTTCTATCTTAAGCTTCCAGGCTTTTACATACATATAAAGCTACTATTCCAATGTTAAGCATATTGAAGCAATTTCAAAAGACTTACCCGACTTTGCGCTGCTCTACTTAGACTCCTCTCCGAGAACGGAAATGGAATTGTAACACAATCTTCATACACGGCGTATCTTTGCATATCTGTTGATTATAGAATAGTTTAGCTAATTAGAAAATTTATATTTAATATATATAAATGATTTAAAAAGTGCATAAGACTTAAGCCAATACCATAAATTTGTATAGCTTTCTTATAAGATATATGAAAATACTGTATATTATATTAAAAGAAATTCGGACTCTTCTTTTTCGAAAATTGTTTACATATTTTAGATAACTATGCAATATGATATTATTCCAAATATGCAAATATTATTGTATATTATATTAAAATAAATTTGGTCTAATTCTTTCTTTACATATTCTAGACAGCTATGTAATATGATATCATTCATAAAACGTTCAACAATCAATGTTCCCTTATTTAGAATATTTATCTACTTATCTTTTATCTATATCTCTCAACTGTAACAAATTTGTAAATTCGTTTAGCTCTATCCTCTCAAAACTCTTCGAGCTTTGCGAATATTTTAACATATGCAAAGCGCATGCAAAGCTCCGCTAATCACAAGCTTTCATATCATTCGATATACTATATAGACATGTATAGATAGGTATTCGGACATCTGGCTCAGCTGGTTCACTGCATACATTAACATTCAAAAAGGCAGCCCGACTTGCGTTCCGATGTTAATCAGCTTCAATAAATTTGATATGAAATTTATTTTTGGTTTCTCTGCGTTTTATTTTTTTTGTTCACTTTTAAAGCTGTAAATTCTTCGGTTCAAATGAATTTCAAGCTTTTTATACTGTGGAATTTATTGAATAGCTGTAAGCGGGGCATATTGGTTTTTGATAGGTGGGTGGGGCTGTGGGAGGTGGAAAATTAAATAAATAAAAAAAAAATAAATAAAAAAAAAATAAAAAAATATATAAAAAAATATATAAAAAATTAAAGAAATAAATAAAAAATTATATAGCTATATCAAAAAATAATATATCTACTCCTAAACTAGCCTTGACTTAGTAGCATTTCTGCTTTTTTTATACCTCTCAGCCCGCACAGCAGCAAGTGCAGGGTATCTGCTAGTTGAGCATTGCCCAGTAGAGTAGAGCTGTCTAAGTTTGTTTTCATTTTCGACTGCTAATTAAAAGTCACAATAAAGCTCTATATACATACATACGAATGTAGATATCTATATCTATATCACATATATATATATATACAGATAAATACACTTCGCACTGTTTCAAGTTCAAGTCTCGCCTCGATCTTAACTTTATATGGCCTAGCACACATGTACATATATATAGCTATTATATTACCTATACAGACATCTATATACATATATTTATTTGTAGCTCTATCTACATTGAAGGTCCCCAGCGACTTGTTGTGCTGCATATCAATTGATTTGACATGAATATATATAGATATATTCGCATATATATATATACATATCTACATATATAGCCATATAGTCTCCGGCTGTGGCCAAACTGAATGCCTTTCCAGTTTCTATATTTGTCATAACTCATCAAACTTATGGCCAATAAAAAGTATCTCAAAATGGCCGCAGCTGGTTTTTACTCGCTTCTTTTCTCTGCGTTTTTATGTCGCCGCCGTAAAATAATATTGCACATTTTTTGGATGTCGAACTCCCCGAATGGGCCGCAATAAAAGCGAGCGAACACACTCTGATGCTCGTTCGCGAAAGTGATTGGGGGGGATATTGGTTTTTTAGCGCGAGGCCTTGAGGTTGCCTTGTTCGTGCGACTGACAGTCTGTACGTCTATTTGACAGTCCGTACGGCTAACTTTACACCCGTTCGTACGTCCAAATGTACGTCCGTTCGACTAAGCATCTGTTAGTTCTTATTTCTCCCTATACGAACGCTAGAGACTAGAAATTTGGACTAGATATCTACTCCTGTATAGCATTTGTCTAGTACTTTTTATACCCTGAACCCATTGAAAATGGGAATTCAGGGTATAATGGTTTTGTGAAAATGTATGTAACAGGCAGAAGGAGGCGTGGCAGACCCCATAAAGTATATATATTCTTGATCAGGACGACAAGAGAAATTGTTTGAGCTCTGTCCGTCTGTCCGTCCGTCCGTCCGTCCGTCCGTCCGTCCGTCCGTCCGTAGAAGCTCCTAGATCTCCGAAACTACAAAAGCTAGAGACTTCAAATTTGGCATGAATACTCGTGTATACCATACGCTTAACGAGTTTATCTTCAATTTTCGATAACTCATCCCATTTCCTTATTATCGATAAAAATTGATAATTTGACTAAGTTTTTCATGCGTAACTCTATAACCGTAGAAGCTAGATACTTCAGATTTGTGGTGCATGTTACTGTAATGAATGCGCACATTTTGTCATTTTTCGATTTTGGATACCAGCCCCCATTTCCCCACAATTTGCAAATTGCTCCAGAAGTCGTATATTAAATACTAGAGACTTGTGCTTTGGCAAATACAAACATATGTACCATCTTAATCTACTCTGAAAGTTTCATTAAGAAAGTCCAAGCAGAAAAAAAGTTATTCAACAATCAATTTCCCATAGTAATGCTTATATTGCAGCACAAGCGCTGCCGCAGCGTCAACTGCGCAGTAAGCAGAGCGCGAGCCTACGCATAACTGTGTATGTATGTGTGTACGCATAGTTCGTTTATGTGTTTGTGTGCGATATTCGCGATACGCATAAACACTAGGAAATTCCAATTATGCCCTTTTTTCGCTGCCAACTTCAGATTTCTAAAAGGGTCAGCAGGTACCAAAAATATGTAACATTCCCACCCCTATGCCTACGCATAACTGTGTATTTGCGTTATATGCAATGCATATATAAAAGAAGCGTAAAATGATTTTAGTCATAGCTCCCACAGGGTTCAGGGTATCTCTTAATCGAGCCGTCTCGATTAGAGCACTCTTACTTGTTTGGATTCTTATTGAAAAGATGGCAACCCGAAAAAAATCATAAAGAATCCAATATCTTCATTGTTACGCCTGAACAGATTGTTGTAAAAACACGGCAATTGATACTTTCTTAGTTGTTCAGGAACTAGTTCATAGCTAGTTCTCCTGCTCGATTTGTTCTTAGTCTATCTTAGTTATCTATCTATCTATTTATTTATCTATCTACATATCTATCCATCACTTATACGCTTCAGCTGGTTTAATGCACAGTCTCAAGTCTGAAAACCTTCGCATCTGCTTGAGCGAGTATTATGCCGTCGGCTGTGCCTCATAGCAAGGTTCTTTACTCTTTAATCTAACAGCTGAAATTCAATTTGAAAATGGCTCAAAAATTAATCAAAAGTTGTTGCTTGAATGGGCGGAAGTATGCATGGGACAGTCGACTGGAAATGGAAGTCAATGGAAAATAAGTTGAGTGAAATCCTACTGAAAGAACTAAAAGAGTATCAATAGCAGAGTCAAGGTAGCCCTCTAATCCATCGCTCCACCTGTTCCTTATGCCTCAGCAACTAATGAAGCTAGAGAAAGTTAAGTTTTTGCAGATCCTAACTCTCCAACGCAAATGTACTGCCTTTCAAATCCTACATCCATGTTTGTAATCTCTCTCTCTCTCTCTCTCTCTCTCTCTCTCTCTATCTCTCTCTCTCTATCTCTCTCTCTCTATCTCTCTCTCTCTATCTCTCTCTCTCTCTCTATCTCTCTCTCTCTATCTCTCTCTCTATATATCTCTCTCTCTATATATATATCTCTCTCTCTCTCTTTCTCTTTCTCTTTCTCTCCCTCTCTCTCTCTTTCTCTTTCTCTCTATCTCTTTCTCTCTCTCTCTCTCTTTCTCTCTCTCTCTCTTTCTCTCTCTCTGTCTATCTCTCTCTCTCTCTCTCTCTCTCTCTCTCTCTCTCTCTCTGTCTCTCTCTCTCTGTATCTCACATATTATCTATATTCCATATATAAGATTTTAAATTATTACTTATATTCCTTTTATAGGAATCTGGGTAACAGAATCCATCAATATATCAATATATTCCATCTTATCTGGAAATATATAGATTATATTTTCCCTAAATTCTTTACATCGTTGCTATCAGATAGCATCTATATCATCTCTAACACCTATATCATCTAAAACATATATATCTCTGTCTAAAAACATAGTTCCCTTAACCTATAAATAGAGATATCACATCATTCTGAATGTTAAAAACTTACTCTCATATCCCAACCCCTCTCCCATATAACATTATCACATTATGCCATTTTACATCTATCTCGAAACGCCTCACCTTTATTTCCCTCTTCATATCATACAATTCTATTGTAGATCTATCTCGCAACACGATTGTAATCAACTCTGAGAGCTATATATAACCCTTATGCATGTCATTTGGACAGACAACTGTTTACTTTTTGGACCCTTTCGACTCGTTGGGCCAGGCTAAAATATGCACCCCCTGCAGAACTCAATTATGAAATATTCCTCTGACATGCCGTAACGTATGTGTTTCCTTAACACAAATGAAATATAATTAGAATTTTTAATGGGTTTTGAAAGAAGCGAAATTCTTATAAATAATAGAATAACTAAATTAGATTATGATATAACATAGGGAGATTTAGGTATTAATGATGTATAGATATAGGTATAAAAGATGAAGATCTAGTTGGGAGCAGCATATGTGATATATATATATATTTTCCATGAGCTTCTATAAGAAATTATGAGCATATGATTGTAATGAAACTTTAGGAACTTTACAGTAAGGAAGGTAGTGAAAAGAGATAGGAGAGTTGAGATATGGTAAGAATAGAGTGGAGATCGAAAGTAGAGTAGAGTAGAGATAGAAAAAGAGTTCAGATAGAGATAGAAATACTTGCATTAACTGATTGTTCTATGGAGTATCTGCTTAGTTTCTTACAGATTTCCCTGAATAGAAGTATTTTGGGGAAAGAATACTTCCTTCTTACAGCTCTATGACTGCTTAGTGAAGGGTTTTATGGAACACTAGTGAGAAGAATGGGATGGCAGGAGTTACGACTGCAAAGCTGATTGATGTCTGCATAGAAAAATAAGTTTTCTCCAGAATTCATCCAGCACTCAATGGGTTTAAACAGAAAAAACGTACACTGAGATGATGCTTTAATAGATACAGGAATGCGATTTGTGTTTATGTAAGTAATATTTAAGGTCATGCAAATTTCCAGAGATCTTTCCAAGCTTAAAGCCATGGAAAGTCTGTGAACATAAATCGAAGAACAATATGTATAGTAAGCTGGATATCAGTTGAAATCAATATACTCTTATTACTAACTGAACGAGCAAAAAAAGACACAAGCAAAAGAAGAGAGAAGAGAAAGATAAATAGAGATAAAGGATGAGTAGAATCTCTATAGAGTACGACCTTTACTTGACTTCAAATAACTCTACCAACTAGAAAAACCTCTATAAGGACACAAATCGCAAAATAGAGCAATGAAAGAATACTTGGATGAATAGAATCTAAAGAAAATATCATGTAAGACTCAGTCTTTGACTCAACATATACTCTATTAACTAAGATGTAGAAAGAGACCAAGCCTTAATTAATAGAACTTATACAGAGTAAGTAAAGCCTTAACTTTGCTTTGTAGAAGAATAATAGAGAATAAGGAGAGAGCTGAGATGAATGGAAGCTCTACAGAGTAACGAGGAAAACTTGAACTTTACTTTACTTTACACAGAGTTATACTTAAGATACTTTTTTCCCTAAGTAACAAAAGATCATATCCTGAAAAGTGAAAACCTTAGACAACTCGAGTGCAATCGCTTTAGCCATTTTGCTGCACTTACGAAATGTCAACGGGGGCAAAGCATAAAACTCAATCAAAGTCCAATTCGATTAAGTCGCTTGCATATATTGATATAGCCCATGTATGTAGGGAGTACAAAGGGAAACATGACTCACGTAATGTGCGCTGCTCCATGCTTATATATGACAGCCAACAACAAATGGCGTAATTGAATTTCCTGCTGTTGCTGTTGTTGATGCTGATGCAAAATCGCAGCGATTGTCGCTGCAGCTGCAGCTGTTGCTGTTGTTGTTGTTGTTGCTGTTGTTGTTGGTGTTGTGAATGCCAATCAAATTGGTGCAGCGCGCGCCGCAGGGCGTCGACGGCGGCGTCCGTGTCGTCGGAGACAGCGACAGAGCCATCAAATAGCTGTCAGGGACACGGACCAAGGACTTTGCATACGTGTGTGTGAGACTGTTATGACGCCATTTTATAAATGCCAACTCGAGTTGAACTTTAAAAAGTTGCTGTCGCTCAACTGGCTGGCAACAGTTTAAAATTGTTAATTAAGATTTATTTAATCGAGTTGCCACCTAATTGCATTAACACTTGGCGTACGCGCGCTGTTCATTTAAATTTATGAAACGCAAATTGTATGAAATTTTACGAATATAATTAAAACGATTTTCCATGAAATTTAAAATGAATTTTTTTTTGCTTGCGCACAAAGTTGGTTGAGTGTGAGCGAGAGGGACGGCGAGCGACAGAATGGAGCGAAAAATGTGAAAATAAAGCAAAGTCCGCACAGTCCGTTGGACTCAGAGCGAACTTTATGCTACAAACACTCACTCACACACACACACACATATACACACAGACAAGTCCCTCAGTGCAGCTCATCCCCCGCTCGTAACCCAAACAACCAACGAACTGCACGCAAACAAGGCGAAAAAGCTAGAAAATTGCAAAGCGTAGACAGCAAAGAGAGGGAGAGAGTGCTGCAAAGAGAGCAGCAGCGGCAGAGGCAGAGGCAAAGGCAGCGGCAGCGGCAAAGGCAGCGGCTACGACGAAGGCAAGTGGGCAGAGAGAAGGCGCACTTTATTTTCGGGCCAAGGGAATGTGTAGTTGAGGCAGAAGAAGAAGAACAAGTAGAAGCAGCAGCAGCACAATAAGCAGTTGAAGACGAAGCCGAGAATAAGCAAAAAACTTTACAGCCTTCACTCGAGTGTATGCATGTATGTATTGGTGTGTGTGTGTGTGCATTGTGTTGAGTGAAGATTGCGAGCAGCTGAATAGCGGCAGCAGCAGTGGGTGAGAGAAGCGAGGAGAGCGGGCGTGAACGAAAGGCTGCAGGACTGAACGACAAGGGAATAGAGGAATAGAAAAAGCGAAGTGAGCTAAGCAACTGCTTGATGAATGGCTCGGCAGTGGCAGCGGCAGCGGCAGCGGCAGCGAGCGGGAGGGTTTTGGCAGAGTGAGCAAATAAAAACAAGCGACGTCGCCGCCGCAGCCGACGACACATGACAAATGGCGCACTAGTTGACGCCAGCAGCGGCAGAGGCAGTGAAACTTTTCTAGTGGCAGAAAAAAACTGTAAAATAAAATGTCTGCAGACAAGGGTGAGCTGGGCGTGTGTGCAAACAGCAAACCTTGAGCTGTGTGTGAAAAGTCAAAATAGAAATATATAAAATTTGTGCTCCATTTTTTGGGGGCGCCGCGCAATTGCAATTTAAAATTGCTGTCAGGCAGTCATGAAATGAAATACGCCAGCCAAAAAGCCACAGTAGCAGCGGCAGCGACAGCAGCAGCGGCAGCGACAGCGACAGCGGCAATAAGAACGGTGAACTAAAAGCACGAGCAAATAGCAAATACAACAACAAAAGTACATTCAATTTGTTCATACAAATTTATCGCTTGTCTGGGTAGAGGGAGTGAGAGAGAGAGAGGGCGAGCTGTGGGAGGGAGGGAGGCAGAGCATGCGACGCGGGCAATGCTGTGGAATTTTTGGTACGAAAAACTTTGATTTTTTTTTCGTGTTTGGTAAAGCAACAAAATGAATATTTTGTTGAATGTTTTCGAAACGTGTTCCTGTTTCACACACACACACACACACACACACACACACACACACACACACACATAGATACATATATGTACATATTTATTATTGTTTATTTATGATGCCCTTGTCGACACTAAACAACAAGTTCAAACTTTTAGCTCTGGCTCCATTATACAGTTCACACTTGCCTGTGTGTGTTTGTGTGTAGGTGTGTGTGTATGTGTGTGCATAGATATTTCCATTCATATATCTTGTATCCATAAGTGAAATATGTTTTTGACATTTATTGTCAAATACTTTTTTGCCATTCCTTTTCCACATTGTTTCTCCATTTGTAAAAGCTTTTTCCTATCTCATTTAACAGTAAATAATTGTGCACTAATACATATACACACACACACATAGATATATCTAGTAATATGATATAGCTGCTTCAACTACTCCTACAAATTTAGTTCAACAAATATTTCTCATCATAAAATTGGCATTGAGACAGATAATTGATATGTGAAATATGTAATATAATATCATAGATGTAGAGACAGGCAAACATACATATCTATATATGAACATATTCTCATACATACATACATACATACATGTGTATGAGGCATTGACCCATGCATTGTCTCCTTCCTGCTTTGTCTCGAGTCCTTTGAAATTAAATTGTTGAAATTGTTTCAGCACAAACAAAGCTTTAACTACGGCAGTCTACAGAATAATCAGAAAAATTCCTCTATATAAAATCCTGTATAAGCTTTAATGTGGTCTTGTCTAGATAATAAGCAGAAAAATTCCCGTAAAATACATGAATTTACATATAGATATGCATTAAAAATAAAAGAAACGTATATATTTGTGTCACTAAAATCTGATAAATAAAGAAACTATATTAAAAAAACTAAAATCTGTAAAATATTTTTTGTTTTTTCAACTCCACAACGACACATTTACTAAAAGTCTTTAGGCTCTACAATAAACAACGTATCTAGTTAAATGAAAATGTGGCTAAAAAGTTAGTCTCAATAGAACCAGAACCTTATCTCGGCAGTAGTAAAAAGACATCAATAACATGTGCTATAGAATACTATATGAACATTTCTAATAGCTCTAGATATGTTCTACATATTCCAAAACAAAACTGTCATATGAAATGTATGTAAATATAATCCATTTTACGATAAATGTATCTGCTTTCAAGAATGGCGTTTTGAGATAAGAGTTTGTTAGCAAGAACACATAGCTGAAATATCTGTTTCTATATATATTTCAAATGTAGCTCATATTAATCTGAGAAGTCTAAGACAATAACAAAGATATAAATATAACTAAGGTATCCATATATATTTAAAACTAACTCATGTGTATCTCAAAAGTCTACAGCCAATAACCAAGATATTTGAGTTACATTTTCTTAGTTGCAAGGATTTGAAATGTAATTTACAGACTATTTATTGATTAAAGACTTTCTCATATTTAAAGAGTATTTATATGCATTCAGATATACATAGATATACATACATATATACATATACAGATACATATACAGATACAGATACAGATACAGATACAGATACAGATAAAGATACAGATACAGATACAGATACAGATACAGATACAGATACAGATACAGATACAGATACAGATACAGATACAGATACAAATACAGATACAGATACATATACAGTTACTTTACTAATGAGTCATTATTTAAACTCTAGGCCCACGAAAATTGATCTGAGATGTACATTTTTGTAAGACGTCCAACTTAGGAATTGTATCATAAATGAAACGGAAAGGCATCATCTGAAATCTTTGCAACTCAGAAGATACACATAAAATCTATCTGAAATCCCTGCAAGCGGGAAAATGTAACTAAACTCAACTGTATAGATACATATGTATAAAGTATCTGATAAATAAAATGTATAGTCCATAAGCTACTATCTCTGAAATGTATTGTAAAATCTCTTCACAAAGAAAAAAGAAATCTGAAATGTTCAGAATTCTCTCAAACTATCTCTGTATGAAATAAAACTTATATAAAATGTTAACTATAAGGAACTTCACAACCTATCTATATTAACTTAAGCAATCCCAACATATAGACAATATACACGCAGCATGACTTTTCAGAGCCAAAAGCGGGCTCAAATGTTTAGTCTTTGCTCTTTTATCAAATACTTATGAGTAGTATATATACTATATATCTCGAGTCCAAATGAGAACGGATATTCAAATGCTGATATACTCAGCGAAAGGAACTTATCACTAAACTTTCTGAACCGCAAGTAACTTTAGTTCAGAATGTGGCTTGCTTTGAGTTGATAAGAAGATTGCGGCATGAGCCAAACACGAGTCACTGGAACTTAAATATATATATAAGAAATATATAATATGAATAAGCTAGATATGAATTATATATATATGTAAATGTATTTATATATATTTGTATATGAGTTATATTCGTATTACTGCAGAGAAGTTGAAGCAATGAAGCTAAGTAAGGTTATACAATGATCTACATTTACTTTTAAATAGATATTAATAGATCTTTACCATCTCTAGTCTTACATATCGTCATAATAACCGAATAAACATATATAATCGAATGATAAATTGTAATTTTACAAGTAATATTTAAAAACCCCATTGTTAAAGTGGGGAATGCATTCCCCTAAATCATTCAAGTAAATCAGATACGAAAGGGGTTTCTCTTGGTATTTATAGGGGTCAAAGATATTCATATCTAACCAAAAATATATTTGTATCTGCTATAAATATCTGTATCTGTCCGTACCAGTTCCGCATTGAGATTGTGGCACAATTGAAAGCAATTCGGAATCAATTAGAAGAGAAATTTGAAGAACTCGGAGAATCGCTTTCAAGTAGCACCGACCACAAAAGGAAGGGAAGAAAACTAAGTTCCGAGTTTTGTTTTCTCACGCACCGAGCGCCGTCGACGTCGTCGTCGCCGTTGACGTCGACCGCACTTCACAAATGAGTGCACATCATTTTGATGGGCTACCCAGGCCGCGATCTCTCTCGCTCACTCTCTCTCTTTGTGAGTGCTTCGCCTTTAACTCGTTCGCCCCGCTGCAGCAGCAGCAAAAGTAATAAAAAAAGAAGCATGTGCATGTGTGTGTGTGCGAGTGTGTTTGTGTTTGTGTTGAAAATCAAAAACGAGGCGCAAACATAACAAGGCGAATGCCGGCACAGACGCAACGGCAAAGTGCGGCGAGAGACGGCATTGCGGCGAGGCTATCATCTTCCATTCCAATGAAGCGAAGTATTTCGAAAAACACGCCAATTGGTCATGTCTCGACCTCGCCGAGACTGCAGCAGCAGCCTGTGCCTGTGTGCCTGTGTGTGTGTGTGTGCACGCGCTTATTATTCGATTAACTCGAATGGCCCTGCAGCGGCAATATAACTTTTATTCGAGTTCCGCCTACAGTCCAGTCCAGCGAACAAAAAGCACAATTCTAGCAGAAGCAGAAGCAGCGCAGAGCGAAGAGCACATAAAACAGGTGCACACTCAAAGAGTTACAAAAAGACACACAAACACACACACATACATGCACTCATTCACTCATGGCACACACATGCACACACACTCTCGCATAGTCATAGAACATCACTCACACTCATCAGCATCGGGTCGCTCGGTTCACACACAACGCACAGCTGCGCTGCTTGCTGCTTGGCCGTGCCAAAGGCATCGCTGCTGAACTAAACTACCCAGACCAGCGCAGCGCATCCCCTACTGCTGCGGCCGTCACTCTTTTTGGTTCATTTCGTCTGCCTGCCTGCGCCTGCCGTTGGCAAACGGCATCCAATGAAGCCGCAAAATTGTGGCTGGCTCCGAACGCTGTTCAAAATGGCAAATTGCCATGCGAACCAGAGCCGGGGTGAGAGTAGCGGCAAAACAAAAGCAACAACAACGTCAACATCGAAGCGAAGTCGAATTCGCTTTGCGTGTTGTTCGCATATCGCATGTATTGTTGTTGCTGCTGCTGCTGCTGGGCGAGGCAGCGGGCGAAGAGAGTGAGTGAGAGGGAGAGAGAAGGGCGCGCCTTGAACGCCCGCAACTGCAAAACGTGCCGAGGATTCGCTTGGTTAACGCTCATTTTGTTGTTTTCTTTTCTTTTATTTTCTTCTTTTTTTTTGTTGCTCACTCGCTTGCACTCCCTCGCGCATCTATCTCTGTCTGCCCACTGACCTTTTCATTAGTTTTTAATCGCTGTTCGACATTCCCAAACGAACAGCAACGGGTTCAAAGTTGAAACGTGCAGCGGAACGTGATACGAAGTGAACAACTGCAACTGGAACTGGAACTCGAAGTTGCACTGGAACTGGTTGCATCCAGCCAAGAGGTGACTGGCTTCACCCAGTCAGCCACTATCGCGCCCACAGATCTCTGGCGAAATACAAATTTTCGCAATTCCAAGTAAATTGCATAAACTAACCGAAATCCTAATGGAATTTTAGATAAGCTTGAGGCAGCGAATGAAGACTTTCTTATTAGTTTTTGAGATGCTCAGCTAGTTCCTATATAAAGTCAATGTATAGCGGAATGGAATTGAATAGTATAGATAGATCTAGAGTAGCTTCTATAAGATTTTGTCTATAAATATTGCCTGGAAATGTAGTTGAAATCATAAATATTATACAAATTTAGAGAAAATCTTTAGATTTGAGATATACTAAACGCAGATAGCTTACTTAATCAAAGAAATCTCAAGTTTCAGTTTGAATTTAAGCTAGTTTTCGATTTGTAAACTTCTAATTGAACTTCAAATTATGTTTATATCATCTAAAGTAAGCCGTTTTAAAGCTCATTTTATATCTTAAATAAAGTATTCTTCAGGAACTTTTGTAAAAATATTTATCTCCTAATTGTAATCCTTGTGTATGCTATAAAGACGATTCCTTATTGCATTATATTTAGACATATTTTCTCCTTGTTTTATTGTAATTTAAATATTCAAAGGAAATGTAATAGAAATGTAAGAAATGGACCATAGAAATCTTGTCAAACACTTCCATACATTATAACTTTAACTCATATTCTACAGTTTTTACCCTTATATCATAACTATGCATGAATATTCTAAGCAAAAAATCAAATACTAAACGAAATTTTATAAAAACTCCGCTTTAGTTATATAGGTATTACTTGAAAGTTATTCAAAAATAATGTCAGCGTATCTTTACCTCGTCTTCTCTCTGTCTATGGTCTTATTTTTCCTACTCTTCTTCTCTCTAGTATGCTCTATTGCATTATTTTCTTTTCCCTCTCTAATCTTTTGTTCTCTTAGCTTCCATTTTTGTCTCTTCTCTTCTCTCTCTATCCCATCTCTGATTTGATTAATATTTCTCTAGATTTTTTCCCATCATAAATCTCTTCTTTCATTCTTCTTTTATCTCCCATCTACCATTTCCCATCTCTCATCTCCCATCTCTTCTCCCCTCATTCCCAGCTCATTTCATCACTTTATGCACTTTCCAGTGTTGCATAATTCTTCATTAGCTCAAACTGAATAGTTTTAATCAAGTTAACTCTTTGGACATTGCCCCCACAGTGTGGCTCAAGCAGATAACTATGCCAATCAGAGGGGAAAACTTTTCGCACTGCCAGAGCCGTCGAGACAACTGCGCACAAGCCGATAAAACTGTGAAACTAGCAAAAGGATTATGCATTTTGCAAAATTACTTTAGCAAACAATTTGGCTAAGCTCTAAAATAGTTTTCTGTGGCTTTCCACTTGCGCCGCAGTCAGAATTTTAAGTGCTTATTGATTGGAAAGCGAATATGGCAGCAGGAAAGTTAGCATCTAAAAGGAATATAGATGAGTTAATCTACTTTGCGATTAGTTATGTAAATATCTATAAGAGTTTGTATACGAAAGGGTGCGTTTTACGAGGGAGTGCTCGACTAGCAGGTACCTGGAACAACGCGACGATCTGCAATTATGAATGTTTTGTGGGCATGTATAAACATACAGTGCAGAACAAGTATCCAGAGGAGCTATTTATTCTATAGTTGAGTACCATACCAAACTTGCTGTGTCTAGTTCTTATAGTTCTCAAGTTATGCTTATGCCTAGTTGAATTATCAATTTAAGTCGATTAATAGTAAAGCGAATCGACAACAATGATAAGCTTCTATAGCGTGAGACTTACAGAAATATATGTTTCAAATATAAAACTGTGAAGAGAGACGTACAGACAGACGAAGGTATTGAAAAATATAATATAAATTGACTTAGCTAGATTAGAGACTGCTTCCATGATATATCAGAAGAAGAAGAAGTACATACATACATCCTTTTTACGAGTTGACCACTCCTACTACAATTTCTTAATATTTTTCATCTCATTTCCATGAAAAACCTTATAAAAGGAGCTCAAGATGCTAAAGTCAAGTTCTTAAATTCGAATCAAGACTTACAGTCAAAGGAAGGGACTGAAACACATCGATCATACATCAATTACTACTCTTACAATATATCAGATAAAGAAGAGCAAGAAATATACTTACTTTATACGAGTTGACCACGCCTACTTTAGTCTGCTATATGCCATTTTCATGTTTGGATATTTCCACAGTGTGCAAGAGTGCATAAAAAGAGTTCATAAATGCTATAGGAAAAAGATAGAAATAAGGTATAATAGAAATAATAAGGTATGAATCATATTTATATAGAGAAATCATGATAAACTCAAGCAAAAATAAATGTTTTAGGTGGTTTAAGCTATACTTTAATAGAGTTTTACTTAGCTTAGGGAAGGGGCAAAGCGTGTGATATGAATTGAGAATGTTTTCTGAAGTTGCTGATCAGACTGTTATGGAGAATAAATTTATTTTGGTTTGTTTTTGCACTAATCTACTTAGTTTTTTACTAAAATTATTTTTTTAAGCTATTTTTAATGAATGTAGATATAGTTTAATATGAATTTAAGCTACATAGATGATAAATATATCAATATTATTATATGAATATATAAGCATTCGCTATTTTGACCGCAAACAAGCCAAAGCTACTTGAGTTTTACCTAGCTAAGGGAAGATGCAAAGCGTGTGATATGAATTGAGAATGTTTTCTGAACTTGCTGATCAAAATGATATGGAAAATACATTCATTTTTGTTTGTTTTTGCACTAATCTACTTAGTTTTTTACTAAAATTATATTTTAAAGCTATTTTTAATGAATGTAGATATAGTTTTTTATGAATTTAAGATACTTACATGACAAATATATTAATATTATTATATGAATATCAGCTCAAATCACAATGCTCTCTAACAGCTTTCGCTATTTCAACTGCAAACAAGCCAAAGCTACTTGACTATCATACAAAGCCTTTAAGGATTACAACTAATACCTTTCCACCTGCCATAAATAGCAACTGAAAGCCTTACAAACGGGAATATACATAATAATCTAGCTGTAACTGTTACTGCAATTGTTACTGTGGCACCCCTACAAAGCCAGCTTTAAATGCCAGACAGAAAACATCCATCAAATGGCATCAAGAAAAAAGCTATTTGATTGATTCGATTTTAATAACAAATGCAATTAAACGAAGCTAAAAAAAAAATAAATAAAATAAATGCAATAATTGAGAGAGAGAGAGAGAGAGAGAGAGAGAGAGAGAGAGAGAGAGCTATTCACAGCACGTGCTAATTTACACACATATATAAATATAGTGTATAAGTATGTATTTGTAACGCGCGCATAACATATATAATAAATCATAACGGTTAAGTGTTTTCAATTACCCAATTTACCAATCGCAAATCGCAAAGCTGAGCACGTTCCAATGCCAGCAGCAGCAACAACAACGTCGAGAAACCGCTATTTATCAGCAGTGGCAGCGGCAGAGGCAGCGGCAGCGGCAGCGGCAGTGCTACAACAAAGCTGTCTGCCTGTGGGGGGTTACAGTTAACTGCAGGCGAACGAAGGCCGGATGAAGCGACGACTTTGCCAAAGCTCCGGCAAAAACAAAAAGCTGATAAGTTCGCCTCGCCACACACTCAACCGGGTGTGTGTGTGTATGTGTGTGTGTGTGCAGTAAAGTGCGACATTTTGCTGCTGATTAGGTAGCGTTCGTTTTTAATAAAAGTACGACAAACAAATAAAATACAACAAGTAGCTGCACACACACACACACACATGCACACACATAGTCTCTCAGTAACGGCACCCACAAAGGCTAAGCTTCGGCCTCGGCCTCGCTCGCTCGCTCGCGCCTTCGTCCTCATCATCTTGCCCGCTCGCTCGCTCGCTCTGCCCCGCCCGACTTTCGTCATTGCCTTGAAGGTTATGGCACGAGCTCGGGCACGTGCCAGTTGTTACGTATTTGCGGCTGTGGCTTTGGCATTATGCATGTGCCACTGTCTATTTCTCTGTGTGTGTGTCGACGTCGACAACGACGACTTTGGTTTTAGCGTGCCGCCATATGTTTCCGGCAAGTGTCCTGGCCCACACTTTGCCAGTTCGCCCCCCGCCCACCGCTTGCCGCCTGCTGCTTGAGCCATGAAAAGCGTTGAAATCTGCAATGCCAACAAGTAAAGCGGCGCCCAGGACTTTTGCCTTGACACTGGCTCTGCAATTTTCCTAGCGGGGGTTGGAATTTCAAATGAAAAACTGACAACGGGCCCAGAGTCAGCTCGCAGTTGCCCCTCGCACACCCGCGCGCTCTCTCTCACTCTCTGCCAACGCTCTCAATCGTTTGCCACAATACCATTTGGTTATTCGCTTAAGAGATGCGCGCGTGACGCGACACGACACGAAATGGCACTGGTGTGAAAGTAGTGGGAGCGGGAGTGAGAGAGGGAGAGGGAGATGAGCAAATGCAGAGAGTGGACACTTTGCTAATGAGCTTAAGCGTTGTTCAGCTGGGCTGAGAGTTTAAGCTCGATTTTGGATGAGTGAATTTTGACATTTAAATTTATTTGGTAAATTAAATTAAAATATTATATAAATGAATTAAAAATTATTATCAAATAAAACAAAATTACTTTAAAATATGCAAATATCCAAAACCAAAAGTATAATAATATAATATGATATAATATATATAATATAAAACTATAAATTGGCATAAAATTGTAAAAAAAAATGGAATTGAATTAAATATTCTTATCACGTTTATTAAAGTGCCTTATTATTATAAGTCTCAGAATAAAATACTTACAATTTTTTAAAAATACATACAGTACATTTTAAGAAAATTTAAAAACAAAAACCCAAATGTTTTTAATTTTTTTTTTTCATAAATAAATTTTTATAATATATATACATTTTGAGAAAATTTGAAAAAAAATCCAAATGTTTTCAATTTTTTCTTTCATAAATAAATTCTTATAATATATACACATTTTAAAAAAATTAAAAAAAAAAATCCAAATGTTTTTAATTTTTTTTTTTCATAGATAAATTCTTAGAATATTTATTTTTCTAAATAAAAGAAAAAATATTTGTATGTAAATAAACTTTAAAAGCATCTTTGAGTCATAAAAATAGAAGACTATATTTATTTTTATATATAAAAAATAAAATTTTTAATTTATTTATATAAAAAAAAAAACGTTTATGGATTTTTAATTTATATATTAGGCATATCTGTAATACTCAGATTATATTTTAACTATTTAAGTAACAGACTTCTCTTTAAAATACCAAAAATAATATATCTAAAATGATAATCATTAAGAAAACACTTATAAATACGTATACATACCTATATAATATTATATCATACTTAATCAATTTATTTCAACCATTTGAAGCAACAACCTGAAAACAATTTCCATGCGAAAGCACATCACGCGCTCATCTCCAAAGCGACGCCTAACTGTAATAGCGAGTGTAACTGTAACCCGATACTCTACGACGCATAAGTATCTATAGATATGGAGATATATGTATAAACGACACCTTCTGTCGTCGCCTGTGACTCCTGCTCCTTCTCGCTCTCCTCCTCCTCCTCCTGCCACTTCCTTCGCACTGATTTATCAAGGCTCATAAAAAGCTGAGAGAAACGCATTTGTCTATTTGTGAGTGTATTTGTTTTCCTTTTATTGTTATCATTTATTCATTCGTTTTACTTTGAAAATCAGCTAATTTATTTGTTTAACTTAGAATTTTGTGTGTGGATTACATTGTGTGTGAAGTCGTCTAACAATAATATATATATAATATATGCATCTAATAATCTATAATTTATGTTTTTTTATGTGCACACATTCAGATGTCTAAATATAGTATATATATAATTGCATTATGTTTATTATAAACTTGTTTTCTTTTTTGTAAATTGTAAATTGTAAATTTAGTTAATTTTCAGCATGAAAGTTAAAACATTTCAGTGGAACAAACATTTATATAATTTAATATAATATATAGCTTAGAAATTATTATAATCTTATAGTTTTTGCTGTTGCACGAATTGAGTGGATTACGAATTAAATAAATATACAATTCTCTCTCTTAGGAATTTTACAACAATTTCGCTTAGTTGCCATGGCTGTGTGCTGCGAGTTATCGTTATCGAACACTTTGGGGAGGTTTTCTTTTCGTCTATCCAAAAAGGGGGTTTGTTTGACTTATGTAAATGCTCAACAAATTCGAACCGAAAAGGTGGTTGCAATATGTCGAGGGGGTTGTTGTTCGACTACTTTCGACTAATATCTATAGCTCGATAACGATAACGATAGCAGCGCTAGCCTGACTATATATTTTATACAATTTTCTTGTTGCTTGTCTTTAATTTATGTACATAGAAATAACAGATTAAAACCGAGTTAATTTGAGAGAATTTCAAGCAGGATACATAGATTAATGCTATAGACGCCGATATTACGATACACAATACACATATTAAAAATAGCTAAATTATTGTTATATGCATTAAAGCTTATGCGTTTATCGATAAGTGTGTGCTAGAGCGCCTTTAAATTTATCGATAAGTGTGCTTCACATTTATTAATGTGTAGTACTGCACTTTTATCGATAAGCACTTGTGTAATTAACGATAAATGTTTGCAAATTAATCGATTAGTGTTTATTTGTGCGCTTAAGCATTTATCGATAAGTGTTACTGAACAAATGCCTATCGTTTCTCGTTGAGAATTTGTTAAAGATGTCGATAAATGTTTGTTTAAGCTCCTAGAGCTGCTCGAGAAGCTGTTGGTCACATTTATCGATTCATCTGTACACTAGATTTATCGATAAATGCTAATTATAGCACTAGCATTCGTCGATAAATGTAGTTGTCGAACGCCCAACTATATATTTCTCAACAAGTATCTATAAATTGTTCTGTAAGCATTAGCATTCATCGATAATTGCTTTGTTTGTTAACATTTATCGATAAGTATTTGTTTGCAGCACTTTAGCATTTATCGATAAGCACGTAAAACGACTTTTCGAGTCATTTCATTTTATATATATACTTTTTATTTAGTTTATATTGTTATTTGTTATTTGTTGTTTTGTGTTTTTGGTCGAAGCTTTAAAAATAAATGTTTTTGCTGTTCGATTTTGGGCTTTTGTTGTTTTGCTTCTCTCGCTTCGATATTTAAATTTATGTACAAAGTTCGTGCGGCAATTAAACGTAACACTAAATACGATAAAGTATCTACACGTTATTTGAATTTATATATATATATATAGGTATTTATATATATAGGTATATTTTAGGTATATATAGTTGTTGTATTCTCGTATCTTTATGCTTGACACGCTCAGCTCAGCAAAATCGTTAAAATTTTATCGCCTCAACGAACGTGCGTGGCTCTCTAACTGTATGTTGTCTGTGTGTGTGTGTGTGTGGGTTGGCTACTGTTCACACACCACCACCAGCACCACCACAAAAAAAAAAAGAAACAAAGATCTAAAAGTCCAAAATGCGCCGCGGCCGTCAACAACCTGCTTCACACTTCGCCGCAGACAACGAAAAAAAAAAAGAAAAAAAAAACACTTCCGATTAAGTTCGCTTCACGTTTTCACATCAAATTTATATCAATAATTTATATGATTTCGAGATGCGTTTGACTTTGATTCGACGCCACAAAATACGCCTTTCGCTTGTCCGCCTTTTGTGTGGGGTTCATGTCGGCCACCCGGATACCCTATAGGCACATTGAAGTCTATTTAAGGCTGGTCTATTCAAGTTTCCTTGTCGAAGTGGAATTTGATGTATGTTAACTATGTCTGTATTGGTTCCTGCTACGCGTTGTTATCTAGATAAACGAATCGATTTGTTGTACATTTCAGCTAAGAGCTACAATAACGAGTGACTCGAGCGAGTTAATGTAACTTGTTAAGCGAGTCCAAAGAGTAGGAGTTACTCTAGGGGTTCCTCTAGGGAGTTACTCTAGGGAGTTCCTCTAGGGAGTTCTTCTAGGGAGTTACTCTAGGGAGTTCCTCTAGGAAGTTACTCTAGGGAGTTACTCTAGGGAGTTACTCTAGGGAGTTACTGTAGGGAGTTACTATAGCGAGTCACACTAATGAGTTATTCAAATGAGTTACTCCAGCGAGTTACATGAGTTAAATGAGTTATTCAAATGAGTTACTCCAGCGAGTTACTCTAATGGGTTTCTCTAGCAAATCACTCTAATAAGTTAAAATCGCTTCAAATATTTCAATAGCGAGTGGTTCATATTGAAGCTATGTTGTTAGAAGTCTCAATCAATCAAATTCGCTTCGAAATGAGGCTCTCGCTAATGCAGACAGCGAATTCAATGCACTGCAGCGAATTGAATATAGTGCAGCGAATTAAATACAGTTCAAATAATTCATAAGCAATAATATGAATTCGCTTCAAGCTAAAGCTTAAGCCACAGCAAAAACTAGTTGCTTATTAACTCAACTCATCAAATTCTCTTTAGATTGAAGCCTTCCTCCCTATTGAGTCAACGAATTCGCTGCAAGCTGAAGCTTAACTTACTGCAGCTATTCACTTTGAATTAAAGCCTTCGCTATTGAGCCAATGAATTCGCTGCAACGATTTGAATTCGCTTCAAGTTGAAGGCTACTGCCGCAGCGCATTGTATATTAATCTCCACTCAATTCGCTTTAAGTTGACATTGAGTCAAAATCGCCTCAAGCTGAAGCTTACGTTACTGCCGCAGCGAATTGCCTATCAATATGAACTCAATTCGCTTTAGATTGACATTGAGTCAATGAATTCGCTGCAAGCTGAAGCTTACGCTACTGCCACAGCGAATTGTATATAGGAATCTCCACTCAATTCGCTTTAGATTGACATTGAGTCATGAATTCGCTGCAAACTGCAGCTGAAACTTATGCCGCAGCGAATTGCATCTCAGTTCAGCTCAATTCGCTTTAGATTGATATTGAGCCAATGGTAATGAAACAAATTCGCTTCAAATAGAAGCTCTAGCTACTGCAGCAGCGAATATTGTCTCAATCTCTACTGAATACGCTTTAGATTGATATTGAGTTGAATTCGCTTTAAGCTTAAGTTGAAGTTAAAGCCGCAACGAGTTGTTCATTAGCTCAGAGCTTTACTTCGTATTCGCTTTATGCCTGAAGCACTCGCTAGATATTCATAACGAGTTGGAGTTTTTCTTAATTTTTAGTTTGATTTAAAGGAGAGACTGTAATTGCTTATAAAATCTGTTCGACAACGAGTAGGTCCTAAGAAGCACTTGATAACGCGTTGCTCAACGTAACTAAAAATCACTCTAAAATGCAGTGATTCGCTATTTCCGCTAGGAATTGGAATTTTCGAGTTGTTTGCACGTTCAACGTGTTTGTTCTTAACTATAATTGTTTATGTTTAACTTCCCTCTCTCTCTTTGTCTATATTTTAATTGAGTTGCTAATTCGTTTTCTCTATATAGATTAAAGCAGTTGGTTCTGAGTGCAACGAGTTGTTGTTGTTCTTGTTGTTGTTGTTGTTGTTGTTTCCGCTATCTTTTAACACTTTGTATATATTCCACATTTTGAATAAATTTTATTCGTATTTTTGTTTGTTTTTGTTTCTTTAATTTAAAGATATCTAATCTATAGCAACGAGTTGTTCCCGATTTAGTTTTCTGCTAGTTGTTGTTGTTGTTGTTTGTGTTCAGTCCAACGATTTCAATTGACATCGTAAGCGTATTCAATGTGGTCTGCGCGTTTCTGTTTCTCTCTGTGTGTGTGTGTGTGTTTTTTTTTTCCGCTGATATTTTATAATTAATTTTCGTTCGCATTTTTTTGCTATGCCGAACAGCAGCAGCAGCAACAGCAACAAAAGCAGCTCTCGCTGTGGCTTATTTATTTATATTTCGCATTTTTGTGTCAGCTTTTTTTTTTTGCCGTTGCTGTTGTTGTTGTAGTTAGCAACAAATACGATTTATATTTATATATGCATATGTATATATATCGTCATATATTTCCATTACGTTTATAATTTATTTCGACGCGTACTAATTCCAATCGCAAATATTTGCACAAATATTTGCATATGTCTGCGAATGCGCTGTATCTCTAGCTGTGTATCTTTGTATCTGTGTGTGTGCGTGTATCTTGTATCTTATAGCTTGTTATTTGGTATATGAATATAGATTTGTATTCATGTTTAATGTCTGTAAGGCTTACGCGCTGCAGTCGAGTCTTCGCCGCGTCACTTCAAGTTGCTGCCTCTCTTTGCGCTTCTCATTGTGCTAATTGCAGCGGCACGCTGTGATGTGGTTGTTGCTGTTGCTGCTGCTGTTGTTGTTGTTGTAGCTCCATCAATTTGCGTTCGAGTTCTGATTGCCTTGCAGACTCTCGAGTGGCGCCACCAAATACATTTGCGTGCCGCACATCCAAAGAAACGCTGCATTTCAATTGTACAAGTACGAGAAGAATGTAAATTGTTATTCATGCTTGAAAATACCACAGAAAAAATGATGTAATGTGTGTGCAAGCCCAAGCGAGAGAGCGAGACTGAGCGAGTGAGTCGATGCGTATGCTGGGTGCTGCTCATTAAAAAGGCAGGCGCAAAAAGAAAAGAAATTAGCACTGAAAGCAACTACAAATACGAAAGAGTTGTGCGTGTGTGTGTGTGTGTGTGTGTAATAACGGCATAAATAAAAGCAGCATAAGCTATGAACGATACGACGAATTGACGAATGACCAACCAAAGAACAATGAGAGTGAGCAGCGGGTAGGCAGCAAGAGCGCGCAGGGGGCGGAAGGGAGACAGAGCTAGAGGTGGCCACGACAAAATGTTCGCCAAAAAAAAGAGTGTGAGTGGGAGTGCGAGTGCGAGAGAGTGTGCAGAGGGACACAGGCAGGTAGAGAGCGCCGAAGACAGGGCAAGCTTGAGGGTGGGAGGGAGATAAAGCTAGCTAGCTAGCGCTCAGGCAAAAATTGAAGACGCATAAGCAAAACGCTTGCTGAATGCAAGATAGTGAGTGTGAGAGGGGCAGAGGTAGGGAAGAGAGTTTTAAGCAATCCAAAGAGTATGAGGACAGACCTAGGCTAGCTTGCCAAAGGAGAGAGAGTGATTTGGTGAGTGGGAGAGAGGCAAAGGCAGGAAGAGTGTGCCGGAACAGGGCCAAGGGGAGGAAGGGAGATAAACTGAGCTAGCGCTCAAGCTAATGCGGAAGACGCACATTCACAAGCAAAGCGCTCGCTAAAAGCAAGAGAGTGAGTGAGAGAGGGGTCACGCAGGAAGAGCGTAACAGTGAAGGGGGAGGAAGAGCGGCAGAGCTAGCTAGCTAGCTAGAGCTGAGGCTAACGTGAAAGACACACGTTGACGAGCGTTGCCCGCTAAAAAAAAAATTGTTTTTGTGTATAATGACTACTTGAGAAAAACGAAAAACGAAAGAGGAAAGCAAAGGCAACGGCAACGGCAAGAGCAAAAAGAAAAGAAAGAAAAAAGCAGGCAACAAAAACAAGCAGCAGAAAACGCGCAAACACGAAATGTAATTTGTATAATTTGAGTCTCTTCTGCTTGTATTTGGTTTTTTATCTCTTTTCTTCCCATTCTTTTTTTTTTGGGTTGAGTGTGGGAAACGCGCCAAAAAGAAAATACATACAGAGAATACAAAGCACCGAGAAGTTAAGCAACGCCAAACAACAATAGAAAACCGAAATGAAAAACAACAACAACTGGAGCCAAGCCATTAAAAATAAGTTAGCTAAAAGATATAAGTAAGCGGGGTTTAAGAATTTAAAAAATATATATATATACACGCTAAAAAGCGTGTTGAAAATGTTGAAATTTAGAGTTGAAAATGTATATAAAAATGATATATGTTACGATATGTAGAAATCAGAAATGTATGTGAGGGTATCTATAAGTCTAGCAATATAAGCCAAAGCAACCAAAATGCCAAATATATGAAAATATGCCTATAAAATGAATAAAAGATCTATAATAAATATTTCTTATAATAGATAAGATAGCGTTGTCAAAGATATAGGAAAGTCTATTGATTATATGATTATTTGTGATATATCAATACTATACTAGGTTCTAGACTTACACTATGCCTTTACTCAAGATCATATTTCTTGTATATGTGTTATATCTATAACATATACAAGAAATATCCAAGATCTTGAGCAAAGACATAGTGTAAGTCTAGAACGTATAAGACTATATGACTAAATGAGTTGAGTCTAAGTTTAAGATCAAATTCCATAAGTGTACTTAAGCTTGAGAATAAATTAATAGATACGTAGGTACGGTATTCTTTAGCTAGGCACATGATCCTAAGTTTAAACAAAAAAAACCATAAAACTAATAACAAAATATATTAGTCACACTATTCGTCTCTAATTGTTTTCAAAATATTTTGTTTATCACTAAATAATGACGTGATTAATTACGCAGTTGCACTAGTGTTTTCGCCCGCACAGCTGTATATATATTATATACAGTCTTATCTATTCATGTACTCATGTACTTCCCGTAGTCCAAATCTGATATACGAGTATAACAACATGCCATGCATACCTTCGATTCGATTATTGGCATAAAATTGGAAATAATAACTTGGCTTTGCTATGAGTATATAGGAATATGAGTGCATATGAATATGAATACGTATATGAAACGATAAATAAGTACATTTGAATATATATGAACATGTATATGAATGCTTATGAATATGAATATTTAGGAATATAAATGTATATGAATGTGATATATATGAATATGCAGGAATATGAATACATATGAATATAAACATATATGAATCACAATATATGTGAATAGACATATTGAGAATAAAAAGGCATAAGAATATGCTTGTTTATGAATATGAATACATATAAAACTGAAGACATTCGAATTCAAATACATATAAAAACAAATATATATAAATATGAGTAAATATGGTTATGAGTATATATGCATATGAATGTATATGAATATACATATTTATGTAAATGAATATATTTGAATGTATTTGAATATAAATACTTATGACAATGAATATATATGAATGTATATGAATATAAATACTTATGAAAATGAATATAAAAGAATGTATTTGAATATAAATACTTATGAAAATGAATATATATGAATATAAATACTTAAGAAAAAGAATATATATGAATATAAATACATATAAAAATGAATATATATGAATATGAGTATTTATGCTTACGAATGTATATGGATATGAATGTATATGAGTATAAATACTTATGAAATTGAATATATATGAATGTATTTGAATATAAATACTTATGAAAACGAATAAATATGAATGCATTAGTATAAATACTTATGAAAATGAATATATATGAATATAAATACATATGAAAATTAATATACATGAATGTATATAAATATAAATACATATGAATATAAATATATATAAAAATAAATATATTTGAATATGAATGTATATGAATATGTATCTAAATACACATGAATATGTATATATACAACTAAAAGTTCGATTTTTCGCTCAGTCTATGCAGTGTGTGTGTGTGTCTTATGCAATTGATATAGATTTGAATTAGATTGCTGTGGCACTTACCTTGTGACTAAGCGGAACTTGCCACCGATGCCAAAGTGTCGGTGGCGGCGATTTGTACGGGCGGCTTCGACATTGACTCGCTGTCAGCCGCAGCAGCAGCAGCAGCGGCAGCAGCAGCGGCAGTTGGCAGTGACAGCGCGGGCAGCGAAAGTGCGGGCAGGCTCGACAGTGTCGCAGCAGCAACAGTTGCTGCTGTTGCCGTTGTTGTTGTTGCTGCTGCAGCAGCAATTGTTGTCGTTGTTGTCGCCGTTGTTGCTGGTGTCTTGACTTCCGTTTTGGCCGCGCTGCTGGCTGCCTTCTCTGTCAGAGTTGCTGCTGCTGCTGCTGCTCCACTATTGCTGCTGTTGCTGCTGCTGCTGCCGATTGGCGCCTCCTCAGCCATTGCTGCTGCCTTGGCCTCGGCGCGTATGTTCAAATTGGCAGCAACTTGGTCAATTGTTGTTGCCTTTTTCAAGGCGCGCGGCGACGTGGCAGCAGCAGCAGCCGCCGTGTTGTTGTTGTTGTTGCTGCTGCTGCTGCTGCTGGGACTCAGCAGAGTTGCTGCCGCTGTCAATTTGCTCGTCTCCTCAGCTTTGACAGTCAGCGGCTTGGATACAGCAGTTGCTGTTGCAGCAGCAGCAGCAATTGTTGCTGTTGGCGCTGCCTGATTGCGAAAGGCCAACGCTGAGGGATTTGGTATGCTGCGCACTGATGCATTC
The DNA here is from genome assembly GCA_035046225.1 of Drosophila pegasa. Lineage (NCBI taxonomy): Eukaryota > Metazoa > Arthropoda > Insecta > Diptera > Drosophilidae > Drosophila > Drosophila pegasa. The sequence goes on along the minus strand of JAWNOD010000076.1, from coordinate 3,940,508 downwards.
TGCGGCCGGACCAGCGCATTCTTTGGCTTGTTCTCATAGATATTGCCGCACTTGATCGAGATTTTCTCACGCGCCGTCGCCGACTCGGAGAGCATATGCAGATTTTGTAGATCGTCGCCGTTGCCGTTGCCGTTGCCAGCAGCAGCAGCAGCAGCAGCAGCAGCCGTGGCGTCAGCAACATTGCTGTTGCTGCTGTTGTTGTTGCTGTTGTTGTGGCTGCTGCTGTTGCTGTTGCTGTTGGCGGAAATGTTTTGTTTGATTTTGTTTAAGGTTGCCTCCAGGCTGCTGTTGCTACTGCTGTTGTTGCTAGTGTTGCTGCTGTTGTTGTTGCTGCTGTTGTTGCTGTTGCTGCTGCTGTTGTTGCTAGTGTTGCTGCTGTTGCTGCTTAATGTTGCTGTTGTTGTGGGCGCTTGCTTTGTTGTTTGTTTGCTGCTGCTGCTGCTGCTGCGTCCTGCTGATAAATCAAGTATGTCAGCATCCTTGACTGTTGCTGTCGTGCCGGCTGCAACAGTTGCTGCTGGCGGCCGAAATTCGCGCAAACTCGTTTTCGACTTGTCCAGCAGCGCCAAGCCATTGGCTTTGCCCTGGCTGACCGCGGCGGCGGCGGCAACAGTTGCTGCTGCGGCTGCCTTCTTGGCTGTTGCTGCTGCTGCTGCCGCTGCTGCTGCTGCTGCTGCAGCATTTGATTTAGCTGCAAAGGCTGCGTGCGTCGTCGCATTGCGCAGATTGATCAAAGCAGGCGGCGATGTGCGATAAGCCACATTGTTGTTGCTGTTGCTGCTGTTGCTGTTGTTGCCCCCTCGCTGTGCACTGAGCGCCACAGACAATGGCGGCGACTTGACCATGGCCGGCATCGACAACGGCGGCGTGGCACGCTTCGCCGGCTGCCGCGGCAGGCTCGCCGGCGGCCCCATCAGCCGCGCGCCAGCAACAGTTGCTGTCAGGCCCGGACTCGGACCGAGGCGCACAATCTCCAGCCCGCTGTCCGCCGCATAGGCGTAGCTCGCCACGTTGCGCGGCCGCTGCGTTATGGTCAGGTTGCGGCTCGTGGGGCAGAGCTGCGGCATGAGCATCGGCGGCGGCTGCCGACTCAATCGAGCGGCAACAGAGCTGAAGCGCTGCTGCAACTGTTGCTGCTGCTGCTGCAACTGTTGCTGCTGCTGGTAGTCGAGGCGCGGCTGCTTGGCCAGCAACTGCTGCTGGCTCTCGTCGAGCGAGAGCGCGCGCTTTGGCTGCTTGTTGGCCGCGCTGGCAATGGAGCTGGGCGCCGTCGAGTGATAGCGCTGCATGTGCGGCGGCAGCGTCTGCCGCAGCGGCGACTGCGGCACGAGAAAGTGCGGCGCCTGCGCAGCGCTCGGCTTGCGATTGCTGTTGTGATTGCTGAGCAGCGGCGGCTTGGCTAGCTTCGGCTTGGCAACAGTTGCTGCTGCAGGAGTTGCTGCTGTAGCTGCAACAGTTGCTGCTGTTGCTGCAACAGTTGCTGCTGTTGCTGCAACAGTTGCTGCTGCTGTTGTTGCTGCTGTGGCTGCAACAGTTGCTGCTGCAGTTGCTGCTGCTGCTGTGGAGCCCTTGAAGAGGCTGGGCGGCAGCGAGGGCGAGGCGGGCAGCTTGAGCGCCGGCTCAGCGGCAGCAACTGTTGCTGCCGTCGTGGAGCTGGCCGTCATGAGGCTATTGATGCTGCGCGACTCCTCGCCCAGCGTGCGATTCAGTGCGTCCTCCTTGGCTGCCGTCGCCTTTGGCTGCTCCTCCAGCTGGAGCTGCTGGAGCGAGACCAGCTCGCCGCCGGCCAGCGAATGGGCGCGCTTCAGCTCCACCTTGTGCGCCTTGTGGTTGTGCGTCGTCGTAATCTTCATCTTCATTTTGCCATCCGTCTGCGAGCTGATCTCTGCGTGCAGCTTCTTGCGCTTGCCATTCGCATCCTTTGGCTCCTTCGAGTGCTTCTTCTTGCGCTTGCGATGCGACGAGGAGGAGGTCGAGGTGGAGGCGGGGGCTGAGGTGGAGGTGGAGGCGGTTGTGGCATTGATATTCGCGCTGCCATTGGAGCCATTGGTGGAGCAACTGCTCGAGGACATGGGCGAGGCATTCGGACTATATTTGTGCGTCTCCTGCTGCAGCGGCTCGATGGGCTTCAGTCCGATATTCTTTACATATGTCTCCAGGTCCACCTGCTGCTGGTGCGGGGGCGGCGCGGTCTCCAGCCGCGGCTCCGCCGACCTGGGCAGCGACAGCTTCGTCGTCATGCTGTTCAGCTCGATCTTGAGCTTGAGCGCCTGCGACGGCGGCGACTTCTTGTTCGCCGTCTTCAGCTCGAAGGCGCCGTCGTCCGCCAGGCTCGACTTGCTCAGCTGCGACTGCGGAATGCTCACAACGATATTCAGATTCGATAAGTTGCTGTTGTTGTTGCTGTTGTTGTTGTTGTTGTTGCTGTTGGTCTGCTCCGGCTCTGGCTCCGGCTCGCTCTTGACACGCAGCAGCGGCGCATTCGAGGCGGAGTTGCTGCTGACCACGCCGTAGTCGCTGTAGCGCATATCGTTGCTCCGCAAACTCTTGAAATTTGTAGGAGCCGCTGCTGCTGCTGCCGCCGTTGCCTCCTCCAGCTCCCGCTTGCCGCCAGCCGGCTGTCGCTTGGTCTTGGTCAACTTGTTGTTGTTGGCTTTGCTGCGCGTCTTGCTGGCCGCCTGCAGCACGGGCAGCTCATCGGCAAAGGTCACCGATTTGCTTGGCTTCGCGGCGACGGCCACATGCGACTCAATGTCCCGCTTGACCTTTGACAAATTGCTCTCGTCGTTTTTTGTTTCCGAGCGCTCGTGCAGCAGAATTCTATAGCGGAACGCCATGGGCGCATCCTGTCATCGAGGCAAATGGAAAATGGAAAATGGCAAATAGAAACAAGAAAAGGTTCGAGATAAAATGCTTTTGGGCGAAGCGTCTAAGCTACATAGAGAAGAATCTAGTCTAAGCTGGGGGAATTGGAAAGAAAGTTCTTATCCCTGATTTGTAATATAGTCTACAAGAATATAATACCTAACAATCTGAGACTCTATCTAGCTATGACAACTATAAGATATAGTATCTATGGTATCTAGAAAACATTAAGAAACTTATAAAAAACTTTAAATTTATAATGTTCATTAAGCTATCTTAAGTTTCTTATGTTTCGCATAAAATAATGCAATTTTCAAAGAATATTTCATAATATATACCTAAGCTCCAGTAGGCAAATCTATTTAATTTGTTGTTTACTCATTAAAAACTTTTCATAACAACCAAAAAAGCAGTTTAGTTAAGATATCTTAAGAAAAAGTCATAATTTATACACAAAAACGCCATTTTGTATAAATTCTATCAATGATAACTATATGATATAGTCCACCAATTCAGTTGTTTGTGACTTATGTGCTAAATTTAGTCAAAGGACAAAGCTGTGCCAAGTTTCATGAAGATAGCTCCACCAAAAGCTGAGTTCACATAGGTACACGCACAGTTAGATAACTATATAGACTACCCAGTAGATGCGGCTTAGGGCAATGAATAAATATTACTATAAGAGACACTAAAAAACTTGTAATTGATAAAATTCTTAAAGATATGTGGAAATCCTTATACAAAACTCTATTTTTGACGATTATTCATATGGAAGCTACATGTTGAAATAGTCCGATCATATTCATTCTAAAATATGTTCTTAGTAAAGTTAAAAGACAGAGCTGTACCAAGTTTCGAAAAGAGAGGTCCCCTAAAAGCAGAGTTCCCATAGGTACAGACAAAGTTAAACAACTATATGAGCTACCCAGTAGATGCTGCTTAGATTAATGCATGAATCTTACTATAAAAGACCTTTATAAACTTATAATTAATTGAATTCCCGAAGATATCCGAAGAAATAAACAAGATATTTATACAAAAAATTGATTTTGGCAATTATTCCTATGAAAACTTTATATTAAAATACCCCAATCACATTGATTTTAAAATATTATCTAAGCAAAGTCAAAAGTCACAGTTGTACCAAGTTTTGTCCACCTAACAACTCTAAGAGCTGAGTTCTCATGGGTACAGCCAGAGTTAATCAACTATATGATCTACCCTATCGATGCTGCTCTACACCCTGAATTGATATGATAGAAGGGACACTAAATACTCTAAGCTAGCGGCACAATTCGATTTGCCAGCGGCTAATTTTAAGTGCCAAACACAGGCAAAACAAATCCGACCCAGCCCAGCCCATCCCATTCCCTTCCCTTCCCTTCCCATCCCTTTAAAGTTTTGAGAACTCACCCGCTGCCATTGGTAACAATAGCCGACGTCCATGAGCGTAAAGTGTAGCGGCAAGACCTCATCCTCATACGTGACCTCGACCTCAACGTGTTTGTTCTCCGGATCGATGTCGTACTTGGAGCAGAGGAAGCGCTGCAGATGCACAACCCTCAAATTGGCGGGGCACTGCAGATAGCAGATGGGCGGCTTTTCGGATGAACCGCAATTTTTGAGTGTTGCTGGATGATATTCCAGCGATAAGCTGTATTCGCCAGAGAGCGGAAAATATAGGAGAAAAATAAGAGGTTTCAGTGGGAGTTACGAAATGGAAACTTGGGTTATTGGAGCTTAAGTTTAAATATGGATCTTTGAGTAACTTATGATATTAAGGAAATAAAGGCATATCCTTAGAATAAATCGTCTTGAAATAAACAAGAAAACTCTAGTCGGGCGTGACCGACTAGGGGATACCCTGAGCCCCGTCGAATCTGTGCTTTTTTTTTTTGAGCCCGGTATCCAAAATGTAACAAAATTCAAAATTGCATAAAATAAATATAAAGCTAAATTATAAATTTGGGCAAGATATAATGTTTTAACTGAATTTCGATTTTGTTTTTAATCGATAACAATTCATTGCGGACAGTTATCGATTTTTTAAAATAAACTTGATCTGCGCGTGCTATACACGGACCTACAAGAAAAGTCTCTAGCTCTTGTAGAAGCGGAACTCGGCGCGTTCAAACATACGGACGGACGGAAGGACAGACGGACGGACGGACAGACAGACGGACAGGGCCAAATCGTTTTCTCTTGTCGTCCTGATCAAGAATATATATACTTTATGGGGTCTGCCACGCCTCCTTCTGCCTGTTACATACATCCAACAAAAACATTATACCCCGATTTCCCATTTTCAATGGGCTCAGGGTATAAAAAATTGATGTAAAGTTTGAAAAAATAAGTAAGCTTAAGATATCTAAGAAATAGATCTAATAGAGTTATTATCTACCAGAAGAACACTCTAATCCCAAGTAAAATCTTTTGAAAGAAAACTTAAATGGAAAAGAAACTCGTTTGAGTTTGACCTACCTAATAGGCTCTCCAGGCGTAAAGAACTCCTGTTGTTGTTGTCGCTGCGATTTAAGCAACAGATCCTCCTCGGCATCCAGTTCCTGGTGCTGTTCCTTAAACTCAGTTTGACGCTCGCCTTCGCGCTGATAGAGGCCCGGCACCAGTTTATAAATCAGCGCACGCAAAGTGTCATCGGATCTGCAAGGAAAAAAAAAAGAACGAGGCGAGACAGTTGTTAAAGCCAAGCTAGAGACAAGGAGAGGGAGATAGAGAGGGGGAGAGGGAGGGGGAAAGGTGTTGCAACACCTACCTGAGGTTATCCTCGCTGATATGTTTGCCCCCGCTCGACTTGCACTGTGGGCAGTAGACATCGCGCAGCAAATGTTTCAGAATGCAGCTGCGACAATCTGAAGAGATGACAAGGTTAGAGAGAGAGAGATATAAAAAAAGAGAGAGATATATATATAGATAGCTAGTATAGGTATTCATATATCTAGCCCACTTACATGTATGATAGCAAGTGTCAACTGTCGTCGGATCTATCATATAGCCTCGGCATATGTGACAGGTGAGCTGCTCATTGAGCTGGCTCAGCTGTGGAGCGGAACCAGTGCGTTCAGCCGATTGCATTTTGTATAGCTGCGATGTGTTTTTGTGGGTATTTGTATTATCGATAGCCTCTTTAATGGTTTATAATGTTTTTTCTAGATGCTAACATGTCCTGCAAGGAAGAAGAAGAAGAAGGGGGAGAAATGGGTTAGAAATGAGGATTATGAAAAGATTTGGGAAGAGAGAAATGGGCGTAGACTATAGCTTAAGTAGTGTTAGAACCCCATAATTGATAAGCAACTTCAGGAATCGTAGCTAGAGTAGAATTCGAACTTTAGTCCTCATGGACTTTACATACAAAAAAAGTTAGGCACTTCAACTATAGCTCTAGATTTAATAATACTGTTTAGATCTTAAAATACTGGAGAGGAATGAGGAGGACTACGGTTCAAACTGTACTGAAGAAAGAGTCTAATTTCGGTACGGTTCAAACTGTACTGAAGAAAGAGTCTAATTTCTTCAGTAAAGTTTGAACCGTAGTCCTCCTCCTTCGTGGAGTTACGTAATGGATAGGCAAATTTGAGCTTTTCAACGATAGCGCAAGCTTTATTAAGAATGCTAGATCTTGAAATATAAGAGATATAATATAAGAGATCTTATACTATATCTCCAGAAGAGTTTGAACCCTTACAATCATAATGATAACTCAAGCTTGTTAGGGTTGTTAGATCTGACAATATAAGAGAATACTACGCCTTGGCTATATCTCCAATAAATGTTGAACCCTTGACTTCATATACAATTTTAGACCATCTTAATGATATCTCAAGCTTCATAAGGCCAAAGAGCTGCAAGACAAGATCTGAGAGAAGCTCAAAGCAAAGAAGCGCCACACAGAGGTAAACAAAGGTAAGAAAAAAACCAACTGTGAGAAACAACATAAAGCAAATATCGCAGCAGAAACCATCAGCAACACCCAGCGACATGAATGTGGTTGGGTCGCGCTAGGTCTCGACTCGACTCGTCTCGTCTCGTCTCGTTTGTCAAACAAAAGCCCAACACACACACACACACACACACATAAATATGTATCTCTATCTTTGTATCTATGTGGCTGCAAACTGCAACTGCAACTGTGGCGCTGCCACAAAAAGATCTGGCAACGTCAGACGCAGCACTTTCAACTAGTAAATCAGCCATCCATGAATCGGAACAATGCCAAAAAAAAAACGAAAGAAAACAACAACTATGTACACGCACACACACAGTGAGAGAGACACAGTTATGTATATAAAAAGAACAAAAAAAACTAACTCATATGCAGAGCGCATTAAGGCAGAGGCGGAGTGGGCTGTGGGGCGCTACTGGGCTTACAAGCGACGCCCTTTGTGCCGCACACAGAGGGCACCCGGCACACAACCTCTCGCACACACACACACGCACAGCGCACTCGACGATGTGTTGTACTTGAATCTAGTTTTAGGTTTTTCGCCTTCGTCTTCGTCGACGTCTTCGTTGCCTTCGTCTCTTGAGTTCGTCTCACGTCTTCGTCTTCGTCTTCGCCTGCGCCGACGTCTTCGTCTTTCGCTGTGCAAACGAATAAAGTACGAAAATTACGCTCTTGTATGCCCTAAACACACACACACACAGAGTCAGAGTTGATAATCATAATAATGATGATGATGACGATAATTATTACGATGTGGGCAGCGAGTTGGATCAGCAGGTTGGCTTGGTTAGCAGAGACGAAGGCAGCGGCAGCGGCAGCGACAGCGACGGCAGCATAGGCATAGCGCAAGAGGAAGAATATGTATGCCACATCAAGTTGATGAGATTTGAATGAAACAACAAAAACAGCAGCAGCAGCAAATGTCATGTTATGTGTGGAAATACACACACACACACATACACACACATGCATGTATGTATGTATGTATGTATGTATGTATAATTTGTGCTGTTGTTAGAGCTTTTAGGAACTAGTCCTAATTGTTTTGTCTGCAATTAAGTTGCTTTTGGTGTCAAATTAGCATAGTTAAGAGCCTAAGTCAGTCCGATGTGTGTGTGAAATACAACATTAAATGTATCAAATATTAGTCCCAGGCATAGTTGGGGCAATATGTTCATTTACTGCAAGGCTTTAAAATTAGTTTAAGATCTTTGAAATCTTTATAGAGAGATACATTAAGCAAAAATTTGTGATTAAGCTAAGAAAGTCTTATGAAATTTTAGTTAATTATGGAATACTTCTATGCGGTGAAAAGTTCTAAGATTATAAATGTTAAAACTTCCATGCTAATTGCTAGATATCATAAATTTTGTATCTCTAAATCTATTAATTTCGTCTATATATCTATATATTTATGCTGCCAATCTTTCTGTCTACCTCTCAATGTAGATATTCCTATCTATAGAATCGAGATTGATAAAGGATGGTTAGACAGATGGATATTTGGGCTTCTATATCTCGAAACAGAAATACATATATATGTCTTTCGATATACATATTTATAGATCACTATATATACATCACATTTCTACCTATACATATCCAGTTAAGTATCTCTATTTCTACTTAAGTAGTTACGTATACATGTATGTATATAGTTAGGTATCTATCTTTCAACTTCTATCAATCTCTATCATTCTGTATAACCATATACTCATAGATAGATAATCAATGTCTTTGTCCTCTAAACATCTATCCATCTATCTATCAATAGATGCGAATGCTTTATCTATTCTTCCTCTTAGTTTTTTTTTTTTATTATTTCCAAGCTATCAGCTGAGTTTTCCTCACCTTCTTGGTAGTAAAAGTATTGGGGTTTTACGCTTTTTGACCCTGTATTACATCTTAGTCTTGGTAAAGTACTAAAGCATTGACTGTAAATTGAAAAATCTCTAAAAACTTTTCTATATAAGGCATTTAGATATCATATTATATTCTTAAAATTGTCTACAGCTATAGGGATCTATAATATTTATAGGACAGAGCACATATATCTCTCAAAAAATGTCTAAAAACGTTATTATGATTTACTTTCCCCTAAAATATCCTTCAGTAAACTTCGAAATAATATTATTTAGCTTAATATCATATCTTATATATTACTTGTATCTATCCATTTTGGTTTTCAAGTTAAAATAAAGACAGTTCAAGCTTAACTAAAGCATTGTTTCATATAAAATTCCTCTAATATCATTGAATATTCCATTAAATATAGTTATAGAAAATTAAATAATTATATAATTAAATATAGTATATAGAAGGAGTTTAAGTTTATATGGGCCATACAAATTAAAGCAAATTGTATATTAAAATAGATCGCAAACTATGTGAGGACTCGCACAGCTGCTGTGCACCGTCTGTAAGTCTAACTGTAGGGCAAATAAAAGTCGCCTTGGCCCGCAATGCGCTGCCCACTTTTTCTCTCTCTCCCTCTCACTCTTTCTCATTTTGTTTTTGCCCCGTTTGCCTTTGACATGTTTCTGCTTTGGTACGTCACACGCTCACGCGAAACTGGCACGAAAGCAGCTTGTAAAAGGCAAGACGAAATAGTCGGCAGCAATGACAACAACAGCAAGAAGCAGAGAGAAGCTGTGCTGCGATGCGATGCGATGCGATGCTAGCAAAAAGCAACAACAACAACAAGAGCGACGAGCAAAACAAAAAGCGAGCAAAAAGGAAGGCAGCAAAAACAAAAGCTGGCAAACTAAGTCAAAGTGGGCACAAGGATAGAGTTAGCAACAGCCAAAGGGGGGGAGCGAGACAGAGAGAGGGAGAGGGAGGGACGGAAGCTGGACACAGCCTTTTGTGGAAAATGCAAACGTTGCTAAGGATAATGACTAGGTGGGCAAACGGCAAACACTGCCAGAGCCATTCATCAACGCCCACGCCCAGCCCCCCACACAAAGTGTTGTGCTGAAGTGGCCCACTGTGCCGGTCTTAGTGGGTGGCTTATGGGCGCACAATTGACAACATTGATGACGTCTTCAATGTCGCTGACGTATTAGTTTACGAGCAAGGCTCATAACAAAACACCAACACACACACACACACATACACAGGCACACGCTGACAGTGACGAAATGGCCACAGCTTGCACAGACTTCGCCGCTTCGCTCTTATCGCTATCGAAACGAAACGAAGCGAAGCAATAATAACAACAACAAGCAGCAACTGGCGCCGGCACGAGCGCACTTTACAACAACAGTTCACAGGGTGGTTGTTACACACACACACATACACACACACTCACACATCTAGAGACACGACGCGCACGCAACAAGCTTTGCCGATGATGACGAGAGACGCGGCGACACAGCGAACAACATTTGTATATCGGATCGAACGAAATTTACTTGCGTTATGCACGTGCGCTATTGTCCACAACAGCAGCCGCTGAAAATACAACTGAAAGCAATGCACGAAATTCAAATGCTATGTGTGTGCGAGCGAGCGCTGGCTACGTTGCGTTCGTACTCGCATTCGGTACTCGCCGCGCAATTGAGGCGAAACGAGCACACGAGCAACAACAAGCAAAACACGAAGCGACGACGACGACACCAATTTGTATCTATTCGCCGCGGCGAGAGAGCGGCAACGACGGCCGCCCCTTGTGGGCCGCGTGGGGAGAGCGAGCGTAACAGCGGCACAATCAAATCCCAAAACAAAACTTTCTACAATTTGCGCGCGCGTGTTTTCGCCTTCGCCGCAGTTTTAGTTTCGGTTTTTATTTCGAATTGGCAGCGGCGACGGCGACAGCGACAGCGGCGACGACGAAAATTCCAATACGACAACAACACTCACACACACACACGCACGCTCGAACACAAACGCAAACGCACTTGTCACGTGTACGTGTGTTTACAAAATTTTCACACACACACACACATGCACGAAATATTTTTTTTCGTTACATTTCGCCGCGCTCACCGCACAATCAAAGGCAAAGTGAAATTTTTTTCTTATTAGAAACGTACACACGGAGCTTTTCCAAGCGTTTGCCAAACTGCGACGCAAATTGTTTACAATGTGGCAAAAATAAACTCACGAACTGAGTTTGCCGGCTTGAACAGTTACAGCTTTACACAGCAGCATATATAAATCGATTCAAAGCAAATGATTAACTCTTCCTCTTCTTCTTCTGCCGACACATACACACACGCACACACAGAAAGTGTATGTGTGTGTGTGCGCGCTTCTTTCACTTCAGCTGCTGCTACTCTTATCGATTTCTCATACACGTTTTTATTATCACGAACAGCGGCTGAGATTTGCTCTCTCCCTCTCACTCACTCACTCAGTCGCTCCCTCACTGTCTCCCTTGTGCGCTGACAGCGTGTAAAATTTCGTTCACTCCGTCCGCAAAGTGCACGGCACGAAAACTGTTCAAAGACTGATTCTGATTAGACCTGCCAACGAATTCGGCAGCGCCGCTGTATGCCATGCGTTCGTCGCGTCGGCGCACGAGAGCTCGCCGTGAGAGCGAGAGCTCGAGCTCGAACGCGAGCGCGAGCGAGACAAAGAGACGCTCTGTTGCCGTTTCGCGCCATTGCTGTACCGCCCACCCTGCGGCTGTTGTGAGGCTTGATTGGCTGCAACGGCGACGCTCGGCTCTTCGGCAACGGCACGAGCACTTCGGCTCGCCGCTCGTGTCTGTTGCGACGCCTTTACCTTTTTGGGGTGGCTGTTGCGTTGTGTACCTGCCTGGGTGTGTACGCGTGTGCATGCGTGTGTGTGTGTGTGTGTGTGTGCGTGCGTGTGTGTGGGTGTCTTTTTTAATTGAATTCAACTGTCAAATGAGAGATTAACGCGTCTGCATTGACGCTAGCGTCGGCAGCGACGTCGTCGTCGTCGTGCCAGCTACGTATTGGCCTTGGCGTTTATAATTATCACGAATTCGCCGCTGCCGCCGTTGACGTTGACGTCGCTGCCTGAGCTGAGCTGTTGTTGTTTTTCGCTCCGTGCGTTGGGCATTTTGTATAAAATATTAATAACTGGGGCCATATGCAAAAGGTACGTGTGTGTGTGTGTGTGTATGTGTGTGTGTGCGTGTGTATCTTTGTATCTGCATCTCTGCGACAGACACGCACTTGACATATGAAGCCTACTTGATCTCGCCTCTCGCCCGGCGGAAACATGTTTTGTGAATTTTATTGAATTTGAAAACGTTGAAATTTGCATTTCAAAGGCTTAAAGGCAGACGCCAGAGGCAACGCCGATTGACACCGAGTGGCAAGTGGCATGTGGCATGTCCTTGACTGAATGGCATATCGCTCGCACGTCTTCGCGTTGATTTCAAGGCTCGCTACACATTGATATGCACGGCAATCGCTGGATAAATCGTCCTCAGACATTCAACTTTGATAAATGATGCAGCTAAGCGCGGACTGACGACGCGTATGAAGCAAGTACAGTTTGCCGTGTGGCAAGTGGCAAGTGGCAAGTCGGCCCCCAAAGGGAAAGACATTTTCAATGAATTTTGACATTGTCTAAGCTGCGGACTTGGTTAGAATTCTATATAGAGATTGCTGATCCTGTTGTCTGCTTTCGTTTCTTATAAGAAATTTGGGGAAAAGTCAAGAGTAATCTTTAGTCTATTGTTATTGGAGTCACCTTGTCGTTTCACATTGGGGTAAGCTCCAAGTCAATTTTGAAAGTGTTTATGTGGAAATGATTTCTTCAAACATTTTGTCATATTTCCATTTTACTTTTGAGATACAACTCTCTACTAATCTCTCCATCTCTCTTTCACTATCTCACTGCTGTCTTTCTCCCTACTTCTTTGTACAATAATTGTGTCTTCTCTCTCTTTCTCTATCTATTTATTTCTAGTTCTTACATCTATCTTTTTCCATCTTCTAAATAATAATAATAACAATCTCTGTCTGTATCTTTTCTCTCCCCTTCTCACCTCTCTAACTGTGTCTCTCCTTCTCCTTCTCCTTCTTTTTATCTCTATATCATCCATACTTCACATATTTTTTAAGATCTCTTATTAATCTATCTTTTAAGCTCTATGTCTCTCTTTTTCTCTTCGTTTGTCCATTTTCTCGCCGTTTTAGAGAGAGAACTCTCTGTCTGGCGCGCTCTCTCTCTCTCTCTCTCTCTCTCTGTCGATTTCTTACTCTCTCTGTCACATTCTCTCCATATTTCTTCTTACTCCCTTTATACACGTCTTGACCTCGATGTTTCTTCCTTAATCTTAAAATATGTTCTTCTTCCTCTCTCTCTCTCTCTCTCTCTCTCTCTCTCTCTCTCTCTCTCTCTGTCACTCTTTCTCTCCCTCTCTCTATCTCTCTCTCTATCTCTCTCTCTCTCTCTCTCTCTCTCTCTCTCTCTCTCTCTCTCTCTCTCTTCTTCTCTATCTATCTATCTATCTATCTATCTATCTATCTATCTATCTATCTATCTATCTATCTATCTATCTATCTATCTATCTTTCTCTCTTTCTTTCTCTATCTATCTATTTCTCTCTCTGTCTCTCTCTCACACTTTCACTCTTTTGTTCTCTTTCTTCCTTTTACTCAATCAGTCTTTATAAGGCAATAATGGAATAAGGAATATTAGGTTACTTTAGCTTTTGAAATTTAGACTTGTAGTATTACCAAGGTAGTTTCTGAACTTTTAACTTGCACTAATACAATAATAATTAAGCAAATTGTGCATTGTTTTATTGTTCCTCAAGACAGTTGTTTAAGAACATTTTCCAGCATAAGAAAAATACATCAATCTTTCATGAATATTTCTTCTTTTTAAAAGTAAGCAAGACATACATAAGCAAAAGTTAGTTAACTAATCAGCTGTATAGCTAACTAAGTTATGATGATTTATGGATTTCGAAATAATGATAATAAAGCTTCATCATCTATTCATCATTCATCTAAGCATATCTGTTAGATAGATAGAATTGCTTTACCTTAACAGTAATACAAATGTTGATTTGCATTATATATGACCTATGTATCCCCTAAGCAATCTCTGCCTCAACTATAACCGGAAGTTCTAACGGCAATCTCTCTCAACTTGCCAACTTGCCACTAGCTGCATGCATGCGTCACATACAGACACATGGAGCCATAGAGAGCTGCTCTGCTCTGGTCAATTTCTGCTCGTGGTTTGCTTAGTCTGCTGCTTGTCCGTTTCCGGTTGCACATAATTTTCATGGACTTCTCCTTTTTGGAATGGAGTCGACTGAAAACCACTGCAAATGCTGCATGCTAAAGTAATTATATGAATGTGCTCCAAGTTCAAATGCAATGTGGGTGTGGGTGTGTGTGTGTCCTTGCAACCCAACTGAAAACAAGTAAGAAAACTCTAGTCGGGCGTGACCGACTAGGGGATACCCTAATCCCCGTTGAATCTGTGTTTTTCATCGAATTTGGGGGAATTTGGGGCCGGTATCCAAAATATAACAAAATTCAAAATTCCATAAAATACATATAAAGCTAAATATAAAAATTGGTGTCTCTAGCTTAAAAGATGGACGAGATATAATTTGATCGATTTTGTTTTTAATCGATAACAATTAATTGGGGATAGTTATCGATTTTTTAAAACAAACTCGATCTGCGCGTGCTATACACGGACCTTCAAAAAAAATTTCAAGTCTCTAGTTCTTATGGGGGCTGAAATCGGCGCGTTCAAACATACGGACAGACGGACAGACGGACATGGCCCAATCGATTTCTCTTGTCGTCCTGATCAAGAATATATATACTTTATGGGGTCTGCCACGCCTCCTTCTGCCTGTTACATACATCCAACAAAAACATTATACCCTGATTTCCCATTTTCAATGGGCTCAGGGTATAATGAATCCTCCTGGCAAAAGGAATAATTAATGTGAGTGCGTGCGTGTGTGTGTGGCAACCGCCTGTGGTTTTGTCTGTGCGGTTGCATATTACATTTCGAGAAGCTGCAAGAGCGAAGAAAATATTTGCACAGCTTGGCCAGCACTCGGCTGCAGATACATTTGCCTGGGCGCAGATACATTTGACACTCGCAACGTTTGCCAGCATATTCGATTACATTTTAATTTGATGTTTGTTTGAATTTGTCTTAGATAGAAGAAGAAACTTAGTTTAGCAGATTTAACTGTTGAACAGAGAGTTAGATACTTTTGGGTTTGGGTGTAGATACATTTGAAATTGTGGATGGATTGATAGATTCTTGAAGACATTTGGTAGCTTAAGCATGTTTGTTGCAATTTAGGTACATCAATCATATTCTGTTCCATTTTCATTTGATATTTATAAGAAATAGTCGTAGCAGGCTATACGCAACCTTAGCTTGCACAACTAATTATAACCTCTTAGCTATACAGCACAGTTTAAGATACTTTTCCTTGACTGTAGATACATTTCATGTGTTGCATGGCTTGTTTAACTATTTAACTTCACCCGATTTTTATAGACATATCAATATTATAGACTCTATTTACCTGAATACTATATCTACCTTTATACTATTTGGATATAAAACAAAGTTTAAGATACTTTCGGCTTGACTATAGATACATTTAATATGTTTCATGCAACGCGGTAGTTCAGAAACGAAAATTTATCGAAAAGCAAGGTTTATTCCATTCCAATTATTCAGTTAATACTTTTTAGAGCATATTAATTCGATAAATGATATACCTATATAGAAAATAAGTTATTTTTTCGACGGTTGACTTGTCATATTTATATCCCAAACAAAGTTTAAGATACTTTCGGCTTGAATATAGATACATTTTATATGTCTCATGCAACGCGGTAGTCTAGGAACGAAAACTAATTGGAAAGCAAATTATATTATATTCCAATTATTCAGTTAATATTATTTAGAGTATATTAATAGATATACCTATAATGAAAATATACCTATAATGAAATGATATACTTTTCGACGGTTGGCTAGTCATATTTATATCACAAAGTCTTATTTATGAATTTAATTTTACCATTCAAATATATCGTTCCTGGTAAAGTAACTTGCTGGGCCTGCCATGGTCAGGAAGGCAGCAAAATTATCTTTTTATTGTATTACATTCTAAATCTCATATTATATATGTATATTCTTTATTTTAACTTAAACTACGCTTGCTTCATTCCATCCATTTCCTTTGGTAGCGCTACTCGTCTAAAGATACTTTTGTTGCAATGTAGCTACATTTGAAGAGCCTCAAGAATGGCGTAGACATTTATATGTGAATATCCAATCCACTTAATATGTGACTTAAATATTGAAAAATTAAAAGAAAATTTTGCATTTTGTCTATAACATAAATCTTTATAAGCATTAAAGAATTCCGCTTCCTAATCTGCTATATATTTATTACAAAACTATTGCAGTAACCTCCCCTCTATCCATATTCCTTCGTTTCATTCCACTTATTTTCACTTCTAATACAATTTTCATGTCTTCCCGTTTTCAGTTTAGTTGTTTGTAAACTTTCTTCTTTAAAGTTTTAACAATCTCAATTGATACTGTTACTCATTTCATATCGATTTTCACTTGTTTCAAGTGAGTCTACATTAAAATTTTCCTAATTTGCACAACTTTTATGCATGTTTCTTATATTTTGTATCTTGTATTCGTTTTTTTTTGAAGGTTTCTTATAATTATTGTAGAGGTAGATGTCGTTTCACTGTTTCAAAGTGCTCCATGGCCTTTTAATTTCACTCTATACCAGCTTTGCTCTCTTTTCTTTACTTTCATGGTTAGCTTTTCAATTTGTTTCATCTCTGCTTTATTTTTAATGCCTCTTTTACTCGTATTGAGCTCCATTTCGTTTCATTCTTAGTTCTTTAAAGCTTTACTTTCAACTGCTTTATATATATTATATATATTATATATATTATATATATTACATATATTACATATATTATATATATTATATATATTTGATTACTATTTTTACTATATATATCAGCTTTAATTTGAATAGGTTTCATTGCCATTTCGTTGCATTTCTTTAATTATTTTCATTGCCAGCTCTACTTCAATTGTGTTCCATTGTCATTTCGCTTAATTTCCTCTCCTTCCGCTGCTTTCCATAAAAGCTTCACTTCAATCAAATTCCATTGCCATTTCGTTTCACTTCCTGTGGCACCCACTCTCTGCTGCTGCTGCTGTTGCTGCTTCTTCTTCAGCTGCCACAACAAACTGTTAAATGTGAAATAAATTTTGACAGGTGCGCTTATTACAGCGCCTTTATGGCAATTAATGTCCCCACTCTCCTTCAATCGCTCACTCTCCCCTGCTTTCTCTCCCTCTCACTCGCTCTCTTCGTTCACGGTCTTGCCACAATTAGGTGGAATGTACTTTCAAAAGTGACATTTATCAAAAGGGCGCATAATTTATTAGGCTCAAAGTACGCGCACACAAAAAGACAAAGATAGACGCAGCGCCAAGAGCGGGACGGCGAAAAAGAAATATGCAATAAAATGAAAAAATACAAATGAAATGAGTAAAATTAAGGGTATAAACGGGCGAGTAAACAAGCAAGATTTGCGAGCTGGCGAAAAATCTGTGAAGTATCTTTTCATATATATTAACCCTCAAAAAACGCAAGAGTATGCCTGTGTGTGTGCGTGTGTGTGTAGTGGAATACGTAATGAGCACTTGCGGTACACGTAAACGTAAATGTCTACAGCTGAATGCCAGCCAGCTACACTCCGAATACCAACAACAACTACAACAACAACAACAGCGCAAGCATCAGCCGACGGCTGCTCGCTCACTCACCACTGCGCCAGCCACACAAACACGTACACACACACACACATGCACACGCTCGCATACCCACTAGCAAGTGCTACGCTTTCTTGCTGGCTGCTATTGCTATTGCTTTTGACTCGTCGTTCATCGTTCCCATTTAATGTTGCGCACAAGCACACGCACACACACACACATATATAGACACATGCATGCAGCCCAGTGTTAAATTTAGTCAGCGCCCGCTTGCGCACATGTAGAGTTTGCTAGTAAATTTCCTAGCGGGCTTGCTAGCTCTGCGTGCGCTGGCCCATACAACGTTTTGCTGCTGACGTTGACAGCGAACAGCAGCAGCAGCAAAGCAAGTTTCACGTTGTGCGCGCAAACATGGCGATGGCGCTGCCTTTACGTTTGCCTTTGCATTTGCTTTTGCGCTGCATTTATGGTGAGTATGTGCGTGTGTGTGTTTACTTTTAAATTGCAAACAGGCCCGCCGTTCGACTGCTGAGCGACGCGTCGTCCAGCCCCGGCAGCAACAACGCAGTGCATGCCAGGCCACCACCACCATTTGGCTGGCAGCGACGCTGACGCTGGCCGCGACTGCGGCATATTTACATTTTGATTGGGAAACTGTTTGGAGGCGCATTTTGATGCCGCATTCGTGGGTGTAGTTTATTGTTGCTGTTGCTGCTGCTCTGCTGCTATCGCTGCTGCTGCTGCTGTTGTTGTTGTTGCTTTTGCTGTTGCTGTTCTTGTTCTGCTGCTTGATTTGCCTTTTACGTTTCATTTCGTTTACTCACACACACACACGCACGTAGCTGTGCAGCTTTTTGTGTTGTTGTTGCTTTTGCGCTTTGTCCAATTATAATTTGTTTCGATTTATCACACTACGGCTACAACAACAACAATATATGATTAATTGCGTAGACCTTCAGCTCTCGCTCTCTAATCTCTAATCTCTTAACAATCGCCTCGACTATTTGTCATCTAACGCTTGACCAGGAATTTCGCTTATTTTTCAGCTCATTTTTCGCCTAATTGAAATTTTGTTTATAATTATTACGTAATGCCCCAGCGCCGCTGTGACCTGTGGGACTTGTCGCGGCCGCAGCGCCTTCTACTCGAAATTAGGCCCACTAATTAGCTTATGAATGTGACGCCCGCTGAGGGTTGAGGCCTGAAAAATTCCGAAAATTGCCAAAAACCTCTTGGGCGGGTGGCAAATGGGCGGCTTTTAAGCCCACCCCAGCCCCAAAATTTTGTGAATTTTTGCGCAATTTAAGAGATTAAATTGTTGCCACATTGTTGCTGCTGCTTCATCTTTAACTTTTCAAAATTCCATTTGCAATTAAAGTGAATATTTAAATTGCTTTGATTTTGCACAGCGTCAAAAGGTTTTCAACACTTGCCACAACAATTTGCATAATCATATCAAGGCAATCAAGTGAGAGAGGGAGAGAGAGAGAGTGGGAGACTTAATGACAGAGTGTGCAGGAGAGAGAGAGAGAGGAGTACAGCTTATGCATGTGTCATATTTCACATAATCTGATTGAGTTTGAGTAAATATTGAAATGGGTGTGGCTATAGAGATTATATTCACTTTCGTATTTGATATCTCAGATGAGTGGATTGTTCGATGGGCTTTTCAGAGAAAAAGCTAAAAGGTTTGTATAGGCATATGTATGTATGTATGTATATATAGTAAATGTATGTTAATATAGAGCCATGTATATACAGTGTACCAATAATGTCTTCGTACAGCAGCAACTTTTTTCTTTGGGAACGAATATAAGATATATGTATATAGCAAGAAACTAACCAAAGTTTAGATCCAGTTTTATTATCTTATTTATTAACCTTAATTTACAAAAATAAATTAAGTCTATATGTTGCTTAGTTTAGAAGCTTTAACTAAAAACCCATAAAAAGACACGTTTTTGCTTCCAATGAATGAAGATGTTCGCTTAATGGAACAGAGATTCGTTAACAGAGCTTACATTACAGAGAAAACATACATATGAATACATTCATACATGGATACATATGAATAAATACATCCTTATTCGTATGTATTTATGTTACTCATATGTATGAATGTATTCATGTATGTATGCAAAAAATCAATAAGTATAAGTAGATACTCATGTAATACTCGTACATATTCATATTCATATGTATAAGAGTAGGGTTGCCATCTGTGCTGGAATTCCGGGACAGGTCTCGCTTTTGGAAGTAATTTCTGGGTGTTCCGATCTGACACGAAATTGTCCCGGTTTTCTACTGTTTCGATCAAAAATTCGTCATTCCGACCAAATGTAACTCAAAAGAACGATATTGAGTCTAATTGGTGAACTAATTAACTAGTGAAAAAGTTACTAATGCCACCAAAGTCTGTACTGGCCTTAGGTTCATGTAGTCACCCTATATAAGAGGCATAAATGTTTTCGTAGGAGAGGATTCATAAATTTATGCATACATTCATACACTCTGACATTCACACATTCATACACCCTTACATTCATACATTCATGTATTCATACATTCATGCATACATTCATACCTTCATACACTCATACATTCATACATTCATATCAAATACTCTACAAGTTTCTCTGACTTGAACAACCTAGGGCTTCAATGCCTCTAGCCTCTAACATCTATGAATAAGTTTAGTTAAGAGCTAATCAGCATATGCATAGTTCTGTATACTGCTAAAATAACTGACTAGATCATTATAAAGCCAAAAATTGATCAGTTTTATTTAGCTTTATATCAAGTTCACTTCATTTGATTTCAAGAAATTGATAATTAGTAAAAAGCAAATATATACAAGAATGAAATGCTAACTAAATTAGGAAAAGTGTTATTTGTTCTTAATCTTAACAGAATGTAAAGATACAATTTGTAAATGTTCCCAATATAAGAAATAAAATCGTTTATAATTAATTTGCTCTCTAAGCCTTGCTTTGTGAATTAGGCAAAATTGCAATAATTTCCCCAGTTTCGAGTTTCAATAGATATATCTTACTGTCTGTAGAGAGTAAACAGTATAGAGTATTTAGGACTAGACTACAGAACTACAGAGAGCAATTTTCTTCATTGTTCTTCATCTTTAAATAGTAGTAACATTGTGAAACATCATGAGAGCATCTTACCTATCAATTTCTCATAAGAAGAGCGAAGTTTTAATAAATTTTTGCCAATTTCTGTCTGTTTCCTTCGCTTTATCTCAGTTTTTAATTTGAAATAAAGCTGCTCTATAAGAAATTTTCAAAATTTCTAAAATGTATCATAAATAATTGCTGAATTTGCCGTATAAACAAAGGAAACATATCAGATTTATAGAATACTCTTATGAAAACTTCTAATCTCTATCAAAACTACAAACTTCGTCTAATTCGAAGTTTCATTCATAAATGAATTACACTTACATTCTTAAATTCTCTATTGTAAGCCTTCTAGCGTTTGTTTTCCCATATCTTTAAGCATTACAAATACTTTAATATTAGAATTATCCGTCAAAGTCAACTCCATGACAACTTTTTTCTTTCAGACATCCGCAATCTTTACCTAATTGGATGCCTATCGATCACGCCTACATGAGATCATTCACAAAAAAAAATGCCCACACCTGCGTAAAGTTGTTTGACTGGAATTTTTGGCGAAGAAGTGAAATATTTTTATATATACAGAGATATACTATATGTAAGTATACAAGTTAAAGAACATTTATATATTTGATGTATATGTAAATATATATGGAAAGATTTATGATAAATACCCAAGATGTCGACTTCAAGTAGAATATGAAAAGGCAATTAGGGGAACATTACTAAAATATACCATATACTATATGAATATTATTACATATTCATCTAGAATCTAAGCTTCACTTGCTTTGTTGCTGTTGTCAAGCTTCTATTATATGGAGATAGCTAGATGTGTTGATCGATAGCTACAGAGTTACTGGAAATAGCGATACAGACAATCTATAACTTGTAATTGCTCTACATATACATATATATATATAGACATGATCTAAAACTAAATAATATTGCTGATAATGCAAATCTGTACTTGAGTCAGCTTTGAACGAACACAATCTATAGACTTAGTCATCATAGAGAACATTTTCATAGGCGAATCAAAAGAATCAACAAGAGAGGGCGTTGCTAGATATGAGCTCTTGATTCCAGATAGAGACTTTTTGTACTAGACAAAAGATAGAAAGAAAAAGAAAAGACTGAAAAGAGCTAAAGAATCCTTTTTTTTAATGAAGACACAGAATAGATATAGGAGTGTTACTACTTAGAATATAACATGAAAAACTTGGTATATAAGTATACAGGAATATAGTTTCTTTTGGTCTAGTAAGCTTCTATAATACTTCAGTTGATTTAATAAAGTACAGACTCTGAGTATAATGACCTAGTCTATAGAAAAATGTTCAATTATTTAAGTTCTACATTGTTTTCTTATAAAAAGTTAGACTAAGCTAGGACATTAGTTTGGTATGTAAGGTCATATACTTCCTTAGACATATTATCCAACAAAGTATCATTCCAAAATTCTAAGTTTTCCTAAGTTTTTTTTTTCCTTAGTTCCATTAGAGTATGTTTAATTTACTCACCTATCTCATTATAATATCTTCTCAACATACTTATATCTAGTATTTACTTAATAGCTATGTGCGTAAGACGGCATAGATACCTTGACTTCACATTTAAGAGGCTTATCTCAATTAAGTCATAGACAGAAGGATGTCTCAGGAATTGCTGCGTCACGGCGGAAGCCCCTTTTCAAATGGGCAAAAGAGGAAAAAAAATGGAGTCAAAAGAAAATTGACTTTTCTTTACGTGTTTTCAAATAGAGAGATCTTTGAATTTTTTGAAAAGATATCCAGGGATATAAAGCTAATTAAAATTTGTTAATAATTAATAGGAGTTATATAAAGTAAAGAAGAAAAGTATAATAAAGGAAATGGAAGATCATATCAGGGTTTATTCAGAAAATCTAAGAGAAACTAAGGCAGATTTGCTGGAATAAGAAAACGTGGAACGATGAATAAATATGTTGAAATCCTTAACTTAAAACTTTAACTTGGGCATTATATTATGAGAATCCATTAGAAACTATTAGAATCCATAGAAACGAAATAAATGTCAGATGAAAATTGATCACAGAAGCTGAATTTGATACAAATGGATTTTTTTTTCAATTCCATGTTTTGAAAAATCTGAAAAAATTTTCTGGAAAATTATAAATATGTCTAAAGTATATTAAAAACTATCTCATACATTGAAAACTGTTTTGAGCCTTTATATATTGTATAGGAATATTTTTAAAATTGTTGATAAGGAAAAGAGTTTGAGTTACAAATAAACTTCAGTCCTCTAAACTTTTTGAGGTAGTCATTATACGAAATAGTATTGAGATTGCTAGGATAGTCCTACAACCGGTCCATATACTAACAAGAAACTTTCTGAAAGAGTTCTAAAGATCTAAGTTATTCTTAGACCTAAATTTCAGAGGAGTTTCAAAGCGTTTTCATTTCAGAAGAATCTGTTTATGAATTTATATAAATATACCATCATAAAACCTTAAAAAAAAACTTGTAGATCATATTAAAAACAGCCCATGTTTACATAATATTATGTGTTTCAGAATATCATATTATATAAAAAGGTATTTTGATCAATTTATTAAAATTAAACAATCATTCCACTAACTATTCAGTCACAATACTCAAAAATGCTCTATAAACCTCTTAGTTTCTGCCTTTCATACTGGATTTCCTTGGCTTAAAACATATATGTATGTATTTGCATCATTTCATCGTAAGAAACTTATTTCAATATCAAGCAAATGCAGTTAACTGACAAAAAATTCCATTGAAATTGAACTTTGAGCTGACCTTTTGCTAGCTTTAGTTCGAGTTTACGCATACTTTTTGCATTGACTGTCAAGAGTTTTGTCCGCAGTCGGATTTCCTTTCACATCTACTTTAGTTGTTCTCCATCTCCTTCTCCTGCTCCTCCTTCTACTTCTCCGCTCTTGGCGTGCTAAGCATCAAATTGGCGTGAACATAAAAAAAGTTGTACGCGACTTAGGCGAACTTTTGCACAAGTTCTCTCCCGCTCACACTCTCCGTCCTTCGCCCTCTCTCCCTCCCGCTCTCTCTCCCTCTCTCTAACTCTGTCTATCTCTCTTGAAGTAAAGCTTAAGTTTTTGGGTAACTTTTGCCGTTATTTTGTTGAAACTTCTGTCGTATTAAGTCGCCCGCTCTGCTCACCTCTCGCTCTGTCCTTAGTCCATATCAACTGTGTATGTGTGTGTGTGTATGTTTGTGTCTGTGTGGTATCATACGACTACCGTCTGTAGGTAACTTTAATGAAATAATTTATTATCGGCAACGCCGCATACGTTTAATTGAAACTAAAATATTTTTGATTAATTATAAGGCAGCAGCAGCAGCAGCAACAACAACAACAGTAGCAGCAGCAGCAGAAAACTTTGTTTTCATACAAAACTGAGCCAAAGCCAACGGCGTCGGCAGCAGCACACGAGCGCCGCTCGGCGCTGTTTTCTCTCTCTCTCTCTCTATCGCTCTCTCAAGGCTGTGGGTATTCGGTATCATGCTGAGCGCTGCTGGCGTCGCTGCCAGCGCTGTTGTCGTTGTCTTCATTGCCCAACCTTTTAGCCCCTCTTGTCGTTCGTACCACTAACATTTGTCACAACACACACACACACACACACACACACACCGATAGGTACATGCTCGCATATGCATTGAGCTCGTCTAGGTATTGGGCTCTCTGTTTTGTGCCGCTCATTCGCCGCTCACACACTGCTTCGTCAATTCGCCTTTCGCTTCTCAATCTGTCTGCTGCTCTCAGCGACCCTCACGTACATGCACACACATTCATATTTCGTTTGCTTTTCGCCTCTTGCTTTTGTTGTTATTTTCGCTTCGCTTCGCTTAATGCTTTTGGGTTTTCGGTTCGGTTTGGCTTGGTTTGGCTTGTCCGCTGCATATGGCTTCGCCGCTGGCAGCGCTGCTTTAGTTGTCAGTTTTGCTATACCTACTCCATTCCACGCATCTTCGCCGCAGCTACTGCGGCTGACGGTTGCGACTGAGGCTGTCACTGGCAACCAGTTTGCTGCTGCTGTGGCTGTGGCTGCGGCTGTAGCTGTGGCTGTGGCTTTGCCTTGTCGCCCATTCGCATTGCTCGTTTCGTGGCGCGTATCTTGTATCTGGGCATTCAGCAGCCCCCGTTGCCTAACTTATGAAGCCAGCATATTATTTTTATCTTCTTCTTTTTACTATTTTTTGCCTACCCCCGATGAAGACAGCGACGACGACCACTGTCACTTTGTCTGTTTGTTTCTACATTCGTGTATGTGTGTATGTGTGTGTGCGCGCTATATGGAAAATGAGGACGAAGCGCATGGTGAGAAAACTCATTATTATGCTCTGAGCGGCAGTGAACGCTTGAGCTCTGTCGCTATCGCTGCTGCGCTGCCTCTGCCTCTGTCTCCGTGGCTCTGTGCACGCGTAGATAATAAAGCAACACACGCTAAACAGGGTTGTCGAGTGTCTTTACTTTGCTTTGAATATTTTTGTGTGTGGGCTTTTGCATTTTGTTATGCAAAGGAATGGAGAACGTAAGGAAATGATGAGAAAATGAGATTTATAAGGGTTGGAAGGCTTAGTTTAATTGAAATATATATATAATTAATTGCTTAAGTGTCTAAAAAATTTAAAATAATCTATATAAAACAACATATGTTAGTATATATAATATAATATTATTATATAATTATAATATATATATTATACTATAAAAATATATACAAATAGTTGCTATAATATAAAATTTGAAAATTGAAACTAAATCCGTTTAATTATTGTTCATAATTTATATATAAAATATTTTTAACATATATATTTTTTTTTATTAATAAAAAATATATTATATATTATTTCATTTGTATTTTTTTAATTT
Source organism: Drosophila pegasa (assembly GCA_035046225.1). NCBI lineage: Eukaryota > Metazoa > Arthropoda > Insecta > Diptera > Drosophilidae > Drosophila > Drosophila pegasa. Next base: position 3,914,918 of record JAWNOD010000076.1, on the reverse strand, counting down.
ATAATTTTTTTTTAATTATATAAATTATTTTCACTAAATTCATTCATTCTAATATTTAGTCACATTTTAGTTAGCTGACAACCTTAGCGCGCCTGTGGCTGCATGCCACGACCGCCAGCAACAGCTTAGGCAAGCGCACATGCACACACACAAAGGCGCCTTTTCACACACAAACACACACACACACACGCACACACGCTGAGTGCACATAAACATCTGCTGCTGCTGCCGCTGCCTCTGCCGCCGTCGCTGCTGTTGACGTCGCTGGTAATTGGGAATGGTTGGCTATATGAGGCATGGGGCAAGCGGCCTGAACCGTGAGCCATCAGCATGATTATGATGCTGCTGAATGATGTGGATGTTGCCGGGCCCGTGACGTCACAGCAGCGCGTATTGGGAAAATCTACTGGCAGATACGAGTGCGTATATACGTATGTGTGTGCGTGTGTGCGTGTGTTTGTATATGTATGCGTGTGTGGCTCGGCATGCGCCCTGAATACAACGCTGATTGTAGCTGAAGCTGAGTTTGAGCTCGCTGCCGCCTCTGCCTCTGCCGCTGCCTCTCGGTCATTGCTTGCGGGATTTGTCGAGCCGCAGCGAATGAGAAAGAGAAGAGAGAGAAAAAAAAAGACGAAAAACAACAGCAACAACAACAGTCGAACACAAATTAAACTTAAATGCCCCCCATTCAGTTGGAGGCTGCTACCGGAGTTGCCTCCTCGTTGCTGTTGTTGCATCCACTTGGGCATCGTCGTGCCACTGGCCACGACTTTCAGCTGAGGCAACGTCTAGCGGCTGCAGCGTCATCCATCTGGGCACATTATTAGTTTCTTTTCTTCTCCTTCTTCTTCTTCCCCTTTTGTTGCATTTGTTGCTGTTGTTGCCGTGGCGCTTTATCGCATTTATTGCTGCACGGCGTCTCAATTAAGCTGTTAAGAGCAGTTGGGGCCAATCTATCGACGGAATTAAAGCCAATCAATAATTTACGACGGAGCCTGGCAGACAGGATGAGCTCAATCAGCGTGCATTTGATGTGGTGGCAAGCCAGGAGGCATGCCACAAGCGGCCGCACATCCAGCTGTCACACACACACACACACACACTCAGGCAGCGTTGCCATATCACTTAAAATGGCGTTTAGATTAACCCCAGGGGAAACGGGATTCCAGAACGGGGTTCCATATAATGAGACCCTATATAACTACCCTGATTAAGAGCCTAGCACTTCATCCACTTAACTATATACTAACTATCATTAGGAATTACTATATCATTAGTCGTTAATGATATGAATTATGAATTATTAGGAGCTAAACTGCTATGATTATATCTATTTACGGGAGTCTTAGGCAATCATAGTCTTTATCAACTTGTCTATCTATCTCTCAATGTATCTGGAAACACTTTTATCTTCCATCTATACATCTTCAAATCTTCTAAAAATCAATAATACACACAGAAACATTAAAACCCATCTATCTAGCAACATATATCCATCTACATAACAGATCTACAATAGATACCTAATAGGTAATACCTTTCAGGTTCTTTAGGTAATTTATATTATTAAATTAAACGAATCTGTAATAAGTAAAGATACTTTAAAAGCATTTACTTCGTAGTTGTATGTACTTCCAACTAGATATACTATATATACGATAGATATAGATATACTAGATATATAGATGTATATCTGTCTACCCATCTAACATTTAAGCATCTATGAAGCGAGCAATCTATCTGTTATCCATCTATCCTTCTCCATCCCTCTTACTCAGTTTCTCTCTCCCTATTATATCGATCTATCAACTATTATATCTTTATAACTAAAATGATTTAAAAGTGTTTAGATCTGCTTCGAAACCTGTATTATAGATAGATATCGGTTTCAGTTTGATTATCAATCGAGAAACTTCTCTCAATTCCATTTTCATGATTGCAAACAGAGAACTTTCTCATTCATCTATCTTTCTCATTTTCTCTATCTCTTACAACTCTCCATCTCATCTTAATCTCGTTTAATGAACTTTTCATAAATCAGCAAATCATTAAAATTATTATGAGAGTTTCCACACAACAGAGAAACTTTCATTTGTTCATTAAAAATGTGAATTAACTAATGATAATGACGGATGACAAATGAATGCGCTGTAGTGCATAAGCAAAAGAAGGAAAACTAGTTTCAAGAATGATAATAAATGATAGATAGTTTGTAGCATTCATAATATTAAAATAATCCGATTTCAGTTTCGATAACTACTTCAAATTAATATCTAGTAAATCCTCTGCTAAAATTATCTTAGGCAAAGAAAGAAGTCTAGCCAAATCTGATCCTAGCGTCCTTATTTCACTCAAGTAACAGATCAATTACGAGAAGATACAAGACATACTTATATTCTTAGTTATATATAAAACAAATATCATATACAAACATATTTATTAAGGTCATACCTCCGTTCGTCATCTGCTCTTCGTACTACCTTTTAGCCTATATTAACTCGTCATTCCCAACAACTAAAAAAGCTAGAAATTCAATATATATTTCAGAAGTTTACCCACTTTCTTTTGGAATACTTTCTAAATATCGATAGAAATCGATAATTGGACTTGAACTTTCGATGCATAACTTGAGGACCATAAAATCTAGCGTCATTAAATGTGGCAAGTAGCCTAGCCTCTAGAATAAACAGATGCAGAAATCTAAAAATTCGTAATTTCCATTCATATATCAACCCACATCTGCATTTTCGTATAGTATAAAACACATCTATAATGCTCAAAACAGCAAGTCAAGGTATCTCGTAGTTGAACACTCCCGACTAGAATACTCTGAGTTGTCAAACAAAAATATTTCAGGTTTCCTCAAGTTCACGATGAATCACATATGTATATGTATGTAAATACATATGCACATATACTTATATATAAATATATATGTTTTAAGTAAGATTACAATTATTGCAATACCTTTTTTATCTTTCTTATGCTTTATGATTTTCACATGGGTTTGGCATTCGAAATGAGTCAAAATGTCGGATTTTAAGGTGTAAATAAGATTTCAACTTATTTACGGACATTCTTCGAGAACTGTGTGTTCCAGAAGTAAACTTGGAAGGCGCTATTCAACTATTCTATTGATAAAAGCTTTATAAAAATACTACTTTGAATCAGAGGAAATTATTTTACTCTACAAAATCACAGAATTTTGTCCAAAACAACCTAGAAGTAAGTGAAAAATACTTTAACAAGCACTTTGACATTCTGTTTGACAAGAACTTAGGAAGTATTAGTCTAGAGTTGAGTAAAAAACACCTGCATATATTCTATACAAATCTACTTACCAGGCACTCTAATGCTATAATTTTATAAGGTGTTCATAGACAATATAGAGATGAGTCTATTTTGTACGTTACATCAATATACGGAGCAAAAATAACGGCGGGATCCCAACACTAGAAAATGAAGACAAATTTTAATCAAGGTAAAAATTTCCTAATTAAGTTATTTAATAAGAATTTTAACTCTAAATACAGGTAAAGTAGAGAAAATTTTTAAATTAATTTAAAATAATTATTTATTTAAATTAATAAATTTATTCAATAAATTTTATAATCATTCAAAATTCTGTTTCAATTCTGCAGCCTCTATTAGGCCTACAGATTATCCTCTTATGAAAGTAATCAAAAGCTAGAACTAAAACTCTAGCTAATTGCTATGACAAGTACTTTGACAAGAAGCTTAACAACAGCTTCCGCGTCTTCATTAGCAAATCTCTCGCATAATCAACGAATTGTCATTAGACCAGCGACAGAGAACGGTAAAACTGCAAAAGAAACAGAGATAAAAGCCAGAAGCAACAACTAAAAACAGGAAAAACATTCGATGAATGAATGTGCAAAGTGCAGACGTCGACTGATTGGAGAGCTTTTTTCGCTACCTCTCTCTCCCACTCTCCCTCGCTCTCCCTCTCTCTCCCTCTCTCTCTTTACTAAATGCAGAGAACGGAAAAATAAACACAAATGCTGATTGCTGATTCACATGTGTGCGTGTGTGTGTGTGTGTGGGGAGCCTACGTGCAAATATGCAACTTCTGTATACGGAATTAGCGAATTTTGTCGAGTGGGCAGATTTCAGTGAAACAAACTAGACTTGAGCTATGGAACCAAAAAAAGAGAGAGAAGCATATGTAGATATATGGAATCAAGATATACTATATACATTCAGGTATACATATATGTATATCTATACTTCATATATGGAAGCATTAAAAACATCTAGATCTATATATTCATACTATATACCTCTATTATATCTTTTTTTGTCTGCTCTATGTAATCAAAATTCTAAGCTTAAAATACACACACGTCCTTATACAGCTTAAGTTTCCATCAAATCGTTGCGAGTTCTCATCAATTTCCATCAAATCCATCAAAATCAATATCAAACATGAGTCACTTGAGGATATCTCGCATGTTGAGAGAGATGGGCTCGTCAAATTTTGTATGTAGATTCAATAAAAACAACGCACTTTGAATATCTGCCTGTTTTGGCCTTTGGTTGGGTAAAGAAAGTTTGATTTGGGCACATAAAACGTTATAAATATATACAAATATGCATATTATTGACTTTTGTCATGAAAGAAGGGTCAAGGTATCTGCTAGTCGAGCTGTCTATACTAGAGAAGGCTTACATCTATCTAACCATCTTCTTTATGGAGTACTCGCCAAAGGTACTCGTACAAAGATTGAATAAATCGACCTATATATTATCTAAAATCAAGTGGACAATCCATAAATGTAACTAATTATTATTTTATATTTGAAACGAGGCTCAAATTATACCGTTCAGTTGAATTTTAGCAGTTCTCAAAAAATTTAACTTTCCCTAAAATCAATAACAGTTTTCTATTGCACAATATTCTGAATAATATATTGCATAGAGACAGCTCAGCTGGGTAATTCACACGGAGTATTAAGTTGTGAACCAAACTCAGTCTCAGATGGTAACCATTTCATGAAAGTATACTAGAAAAAACCTATAGAAAACCTGACAGTTCAGGACTTTCATTTTTATGATGAGGATGATGAGATAAATGAAAAATCAGTCAACATTACATTTATGCTCATAATATAGATTCACTTTTATAATATACTGTTGTGAATCAGCTCTTACGATACATATATTATAGTATAAAGTAAAAAGTCTATGGAGTCTTTCAATGTTTTCACGTAATACAAATATTAAAAAAAAAAAACATTTACTATACATTAATGTATTTGAAATTGTATCGTATATGTACATATATCTTATATTTTATCTTATATTATTTTGTCAGTTTACTATAGCTTAGATGAGTTTGTGTTTCATTATAAAGAAACACATTGAAACACAAAAAAAATCAAATGGGTTTACGCGTAGTTCTGAAAAACTTGTGGTCAAATTCGGCAACTTTCCTAAAACATTTAGTTGTTTGATTGAGGTATACCAATCTATACTACTATAGACTAAAATATATAGACTACTATAACCGATTTTTAGTATACATATATATATTCTAAGATGTCTAGTTCTACATACTATAATATCAGCAGTTTATGAGTATACTCTCCTAGTTCTACATACTATATTATCCAGCATTTTATGAGTATACTCTTCATTCTTCATTCCTTCATTTTAGATTTCAATACTTACATCACACTTTTCATATATATTTTGTCACTTTCTATTGGAATTACAATGTAGTGAAACGTATTTCTATATACATTCTACACTTTTCGCTCCTCTAATGCATATATCATTTTACCCAGATGTTTCTGGACACGTAAATGGCAGTAGAAACAGCTTTACGAAACCTTCGATTCAACGCTGCCTAAATGGTAACTGTGAGAGATTTGTATATTTATTTGATGGGCGTGTAGGATTACGTATTTGTGTATGCAATAGTTGACTAATTGGCAGTTCGCCTGTCACTTGAGCCTGCAAGACTCAATGTGAGATTGTGTGGCAACACTGGCAGGGCAGAAACGTCACTTGAAGCCAATGGTTGCCGCTGGAAACACCTGGGATTAATGGATATACGTAAAATAAAGTACATATGAGAGGAACTACCCTTATATATCTCGCATTCTCATATGATATACAGCTACGTACATTCAAATATGCCCTTAAATAGATGTGTATACACTTTTTCTCCAGCTCTTTCGTTTATGTGCATAAATCTTCAAACGTATTTATATAACCACAAGCACACGCATACATACATATGCCATTGCATATCTTACATTCCTCTTTATATACACGCATCCGTGCTCTGAGCAGAGATCAAAGCAAAAATGCGTATTATATACTCAACACACACACATGCATATGTATGTATTTACACACACTCCAGCTGAAGGGCAACCCACGCCAGCCTCTGGAACGGCATGCACATAAAGCAGCCAATACATAAGCCTTATATACGGTTCGGCGTCGACAATGAGACAGCCAACAGCCCTTTCCTTTCACACAAATGTACGTACGTATGCATGTATATGGGCAGCGACAGCGTGAGTCGAAGAAACAAAGAAACAGCAGGCACAGCAGAAGAGCCAAAAGGCAAATAGCAAAAGCAAAAGCAACAGCAACAGCAAACAGCAACGGCAACGACAACGGCCAGACGTCGCCAACTCAGTGCAAAGCCAACTTCGAACGAGAACGGTTCGTTTCGCGGTCGCAAGCAACGAATGAGGTACAAAAGCCGTCGCCGTTTTCGTTTGCCGTATGAGAGCAGCAGTTGTAGCAGCAGCAGCAAAAGAGACCAACGCAAATAAAATCAACGAGTGTAAGCGAGAGCGAGTGCGCAGCAGTTGCACGCCCAGTGAGAGTTAGTGTGCGAGCGAGACAGTATTGTGGCAGCCACTGAGCGCGCAGTAGAGAAAAAGGAAAACGTAAAAAACGGCAGCAGAGGGCAGGCAGTTGGCCGCCGTCAATGTAAATAGGCGTTACGTATGTGTATGAGTGCGGCGACTGCGCAAGTAAATAACGACAGCGTGTCAGCGTCGCAGCCGTCGTTTCGTTTCGTCAGTTGAACATGGAACGTTGAGTCGAACAGACGTGCGCGCATTTTTCATCGCCAAAATTTTTAATTACTTCAACTGCCAAGCGTATCACATACACTTAAATATAATACTATAGCAACAATAAAAAAAATTATTTTACAAATTTATATTTTATTATTAAATAATATAAAGTGAATATAGCTTAAGTATTGAAAAGTATTGCTTGTGTAAAAGCTAGAAATTTCCTTTGTGTCTCGTGTGACAAATGCCGAAACAACAACAACAACAACAACGACGATATCAGAAGGCAGCAAACAGCCTGCGCTTTATATACACGACGACGTCTATGTAAACGTCGCAGTCGCAGTGCGCGTCGGCAGCGGCGCTTGTGAATGCTTGTGAGTGTGTGCGTGTGCAGAAAACATAAGGCAAAGCATAATACACAATAAAGGTGCACACGAAAGCAAATAACCCAAAGTGACAGCCGCAGCAGCGCTCGAGTTTCTATGCTGTGTGCGACTATATATATATATATATGTACATATATATGTGAGCGTGTTGTGTTGAGAAATATCAAAAGCAACGAAGTAGAGGAGTAAAGTGTAAAGCAAGCAATAAAACGTAGCAACGCGAACAGCTGAAGCTGAAGCTGAAGCTAAAGAAAGAAAGGCACAAGATAAATTGTTGAAAATCTAATTAAAACGAAGCGAGGAATATGTGTGTATTTAATTGTGAAAGTGTGCGTGAGAAAATATGCCAATAACTGCACTTTGGATTATTACAACAACGACAACAACAACAACGAGAGCAACAGTACTATCAGCGGCTGCATCGCGTTTTGGATTACGTTTTCTTCTTGCAGCAATTGGATAAAAACAACATAAAAATGCCGCGCATTCAACTGGATTAGCAGTCAAATCTTTACACAGGTAAAAATAACAACACACAAGCAGGCCAAAAGCAAGATGTGCAATTGCAAATTATATGCTCTCCCTCTCTCTCTCTCTCTCTGCTCCACTAACATTTTACAACACTGCCTGCCGCTGCCTGCCTGTCGGCGCACAGCTGTTGCGCTGCTAATGTTCCCTCCCCGTCACTGTCTTTGCTCAAATTAAGAAGAAAATAAAATCTCACACTCGCTCGCAACTCTCACTCCACAACAGTTGCGCTCTGTCTTTAGCAGAGGGAAGTAAGTGAAGTAGAGGCGGAAAGTAGCTGAAAACAAAAACAGTAGCAGCGACAGCAACAGCTTTTTGTGCCCCCTCTTTACACACAAACACACACATACATGGTGGCTACATTTGCGATTGGCAAGTGAGCTTATACATATATATATATGTATATGCATGTGTGTGTGCTTTACATGCTGTTATTACTCTTTTACATAAATATGCTCTACGTACATACTACATATGAACATATACAGTAAAATTGCATATTTTTTACTGCTTCACTTTATTTCGTCTCTGAATGGAAAGTAGTGCGTGTGACTGTATGTATTTATGTGTGTGCGTGTGTGTGTTTAAAAGGAGATAAAGTCTTGGTCGCTATCGCATTCACCCTACCGGCTGCATTTCACTAGCGCTTCCCTCTGCGTAGCGCATTGCTGCAGTCGTGCAGGCCGCGCTTTTGTTCTCGAACGTTAACTCACGTGAAATTCCGCTGCTTGCTTTTTTTTTTTTTTTGATCCTTTTTCATTTTTCGTACTCTTGTTTTTTTGCGCGCGCTCTGCCACTGCCTGCCTGAGCTGTTGTTGTTACGGCTGGGAAGGGTTAAACTTGGGTATGCTATGTGCGTGTATGGGTGTGTGTGTGCACACTTAAATTTTATGTAAAAAGGATTTTAAAGGCAGCTCCTTTCGTTTGCTTGTGCGCGTCCCTGAATACATTTCATATTCATTCATATTTACATTTTGTGTGTGAGAGAGAGAGGTCGAGCTTGGGCTCTTACTGTAAAAAGTTTTGTGCAAAACTTTTTACTGGCGCGCGTTGATGCAAAAACAACTTGAAATTATAAAGTTTTTTTTTTTTTTGCTGCTGCCCAAAAACATTTCGCACTCGCATTTGTGCTTTTGGGGAGTTCAATTTCAAGCCATTTTCATTTGACCAAAAAGCGTACATAACCCAACTTATCTGGCTGTTAACTCTGCTTCACACTCTCTCCCTCACTCTCGCTCTCCCACTCCCTCTCTCCAGCTCTTTCTATCTGTAGCTTCCCTTTGAGTGCCAATGCAATTTTCAGTAGTATGTGTGTGTGGAGGGTCGCTCGGCAGCCGTCAACATTCCCTGGGCAGCTGTAGAGAGAGAGAGAGAGAGAGAGGAAGGGTGAGACAGGCGGGGGCAGGGGTAGTCAGTGTGGAGCAAGCATCCATTATCCATCAACTGATTACACATACAATATCATATATATTTATATATATATACATGATTTAACAGTTTTGACTTTCAATTACTAATATGGGCGCCAATGGGGGCGTGGCAGCTCCAAATTTGTGAATTTTATGAATTTAACATGAGATTTTCTGTTTAACATTGAATTCGTGTTTTTTTTTCTTCTCTCTGTTTATGGTCCACAACTCGTGTTCGCTTTATAAGGTCGACTCTGTCTGCTTATTTTTCACTATTTTCTTATCATTATGCATTTATATACACATAGATTGACAGAGAGAAGAACAAAAAAAAAACAGCTGTTGCTGCTGCTGCTTGCTGAGTTTTATCTTTTATTTTATTTAACATTTTCACAATCAGCACAAAATGCACGAGGCCAACGACTTTAAAGAGAGGGAGAGAGAGAGAGGGAGAAGGAGAAGGAGAAGGAGAAGGAGAAGGAGAGGGAGAGGGAGAGGGAGAAATAAAAACAAACATTTCTTTATGTTTTTCCACTGAAAGCGTTACGAGTGGAAATTTAAGATTTTACGTATGTGTTTGTGTTTGGCAACTTGAAGCGCATTTTTATTGTGTTTACATATTGTATTTAAGGATTATTTTGCAGCCGAAGTAGGAATGTGTACAGTAAATGCTGCCTAAGTGGAAAGCTTAAACATTTAATGTGAAATCAAAGGAAGCCTAGGCTAAAGTGAAAATAAGGGAGGGCAAGGTCCATATATTTCCAACAGCTTGATAAACTTTAAATATACTAAATTTAAAATTTAGAAAAAAAATAGGAAAAATATTAAGAATAATATTAAAAAAAGTAAAAAATAAGTAAAGAAAAAATATGATAAATTACAAATAAAAAAAAAAACGTAGTCAACAAAAAAACGTAAAAAATAAATTCAAATAAAATATACAACATTTAAAACTAAAAGTTAAAAACGTAGAGAAAAAATATATATATAAAAAAAAAAAAATTAAAAAAAAAGTAGAAAAAAAAATATATATAAAAAAAAAATAAAAAGGAGAAAAATATATATAAAACATTAAATAAAAAAAAATGTATTCAAAAAATAAAAAGTAACAAAAATATATATACATATAAAACAAAAAATAAAAAAGTAGGATATATATATATATATATATATAAATTAAATAAAAAAATAGGAAAAAATATATAAAAAAATAAATATAAAAGTAGGAAATATATATATATATAAAATTAAATAAAAAAAATTTATTAAAATATATTAAATTAAAAATAAAATTAAATAAATTAAAATTAAAAAAGGTTTTCCATACTTGACATTTACATTTATACATTTTTATATTTTTTAATTAATAATTTTTAGGCTCCTAAATTTTGACAGCAAATTTGTAAATGATATAAAAACATTTACATTTTGAGCCTCAGCTAATATTAAATCAGCTTTCTAGTCTTTCCTATATGAGCTTCTAGTGCACACAGCGTGAATACCCCTACCACGCCGCTGCTCTCTTTTTGCCATTTATGCATATGCATATGCATATGTGTGCATTAGTATATACATGTGTGTGTGTGTGTGTGTGTGTGTTTCTATTAGTGTGTGTTGAGTTGATATTTGCATTTGTTATTTGTCGTTTGGCTGCATATTAAATTTCCACGCTTTTTTTCTCTTTCTCTTTCCTTGCAGAAAACAAAAGCGAATTTTAGCGCAACTTCTATTATTATTATTATTATTATGATGACGCCGGAGTCGAAGGCAACGGCGACAATGGCGCATGCACAAAAGCCCGCGGCGGCTGCGTCGGCGTCGCAGTCGCAGCATTTGGCAACACTGGCAATGGCGAGCAACAAGGCGACAAAGGCGGCCAAAAGCTTTGTCAGCAATGCAAATGGCAACAACAACAACAATAATAATAACAACAATAACAACTGCAACAGCAACAGCAAAAAGCTTGCAATAAATATAACGGCGACAAGTGTTGATAAAATGCAAATGCAGAAGCAACAAAAGCAACAGCAACAGCAGCAGCAACAAAAGCAAAAACAACAACAGCAGCAGCAGCAACAAAAGCAACAACAACAGCAGCAACAACAGCAACAGCTAAAGAGCGCAGCAAACAGCATTAAAGTAAAAAGTGAAAACACAACAACAACAACAGCAGCAGCAGCAACTAATGCATTCACAACAACAACAAAGACGTTGCAAGCATGCAACAATAACAGCAACAACAACAATAATAATATTAAGAAAGAAGCAACACCTCCAGCTGCAACAACAACAACAACTGTTGCTGCTGCTACAGAGGGTTCCAGCAACAACAACAACAACACCAACAGTTCATCATTTGCCACGTCATGCTCATCCTCCTCCTCCTCCTCCTCCTCCTCATCATCATCTTCGTCATCTTCATCATCCGCCTGGTCCAACATTGAGGATGCGAACAGCAACGGCGGCGCCTCCGCCGATGAGGAGCAGCACTGCGCCAGCGAAGAGGCGCCACAAGCTGCAGCAGCAGCATCGACATCATTGATGATGACAACGCCACGCCCCGTGCTCCTAACGGCCGTCAATGCGCACATCATCTGCCACTTGTGCCAGGGCTATCTGATCAATGCGACGACCATCGTGGAATGTTTGCACTCGTGTAAGTACCAAGACACAGACAGAGAGAGAGATATGGAGAGAAACCCCTAAGCCACCGCACGCACTCCCCCATGCCACTCCTCGCCAAGCACCCTCAGCTGCCGCGAATCCTTGGCACTTGGCGGCTAGGCGCAAAAGCTAATTAGAAGTTGTTAGCCAAGCGAAGCGCGCGCTCGACTGGCGCGCCGCATACCCTGTTGCTCTCAAGAAACAGCAGAAGTTTGTGCTCCAAAAAGCGATTAGAAAATCGATAAATATCGATTATATTCCAGTTGTTTTTGTAACAAGTCAAGAATTATGCAAATGTGAGATGTGAAACAGATTGAAAGCAAAATCAATATTTAAGGGAAATAAAGCACAATAAATAAAAATATATATTTATACATATTTAAATATTTTGTTGTAAAGGGAAAACTTCAACTTCAAATTTGGTTTAGAGAAACGAACTTTCACACAAAATATCAAATATAACGCATATATTTTCAAAATATATCAATGGAATCGATATTCATCGATTGTCAGTCACAGACAGAAGTAAATTTGCGTATTTATGCGCTTAAAATATAGCTTTAGGGTATAAAAAAAGAAAAGATAATCGTGATCATATTCATACTGGAATGCATCGATAAATCGATAAATATCGATATCTTTTGCTCATGCTTTTGAGTATTGCTGAAGCTATATATGGCATAACTCACATCTAGTTATGCCATATATAACTCCAGCAATATTCAAAAGTGTGAGCAAATAATATCGATATTTATCGATGTATTCCAGTATGAATATGAGCAAGATTTTCTTTCTTTTCTTTTTTTATACCATGAGCCCATTAGAAATGGGAAATCAGGGTATTTTGTTTAAATATAAAGTATTGACAACAAAACAGGGATTAGAATTGTTTATAAAATATTTATATATCTTGAAATCATTAAATAGATTTTCTATTAATGATATTTGACAATCTTAAGATATATACACTTATTGTAAATACATGTATTTTATATAAGAATAGATTGAATACCTCGAAATATTATCAACTGCGTCCCATCTTAATGGTAATAAGATAGTAATAATGGTAATAAGATAAGATGAGTTGATAATATTTCGAGCTAAAATAAAAATACTCAGTATTAATTGATTTTGAGAGAATTTAGCTAGATATATATATATCTATATAACATCTATATCTTGAATTTATTAAATTTCGATATAAATAAAATGTAGATATAAAAGATATCAAAGACTTATTAAACAGCTACAATAATTACAGCCTTCTAGCAACCCACGTTTTATCTATTTTCAATGATTACAGGGTATACTAACTGGCAAAAAGTCTGCCTGCCCACCGCTTACCCTGTCTGCGCTGTGGCATAGACGCCAAGCCAGATGCTGCCTTGACGATAAGTTAATGGGCAACATTAATGAGCCTGCTGATGCTGCTGCTGCTGCGGCTGCTGTTGCAGCTTGCTCTTGGCAGTCTCTCACTCCTTTGCATAGCTCCAAAAAGAGCTTCGCTAGATGGCCCCAAGTGTGCTTGGATGGAGTTAGATGTATGGCACATATGTCTGACTAAATAATTACAAATGGTTCTGCGAGGATACTCAAGCTTAATAACTGCTGAGCCATAAATCAGACAACTTTCAAGTGCCCCTCCACACGCCCCGCTGCCCCGCCAGACGGGTTTAAAGAAAGAGCAACATTTTAGTTGTCTTTTGAGCGATTTTTGTGTTACTTCAATTTCCGGTTCGTGTTGGAGCCGCAGTTTTTCTTGCGACATTTTTCACTCTTTTGTTGACTTTCAATTTGGAGCACACGAAATGCAATTTGGTTTTATTGAACGGAATTTGCAAGCAAGCGCAGCCAACTTAACTAGCTTCGGGCCTTAAAGTAGCCAACTTAACTCGGTTGGAAATTTTTGGGAAGTTTTTTTTTGGAAAGTTGCCAAAAACTCGTGGAAAAAGAAAATTACCATGCGTTAAGTGTAGTTTTCAAGTGTTGCCAGATAATTTTGTAAATTAAATTAGAGGAAATTAAATTTAAAAAAAATTAAATTTAAAAAAAGTAAATTAGAGGAAATTGGCCTAAGTCTAAAAGAAAATTAAGCTCAACAATTAGACAAAGTTCTTTCATCAGCACAATTAGTAGGCGGATTCTATTAATTTCAAGCGCAGCCAACTTAACTAGCGTCGGGCCTTAAAGTAGCCAACTTAACTCGGTTGGAATTTTTTGGGACATTTTTTGGGAATTTTTTTTTTTTTTTGTAAAGTTGTCAAAAAATCATGGAAGAAGAAAATTGGCATGCGTTAAGTTTATTTTTGAAGTGTTGCCAGATAATTTTGTAAATAAAATTAGAGTAAATTTAATTAGATAAAATTAAATTAGAGGATATTTAATTAAATAAAATTAAATTAGAGTAAATTAGCCCAAGTCTAAAAGAAAATCCACTCAACAATTAGACAAAGTTCTTTCATCAGCACAATTAGACGGATTCTATTAATTTCAAGCGCAGCCAACTTAACTAGCTTCAGGCCTTAAAGTAGCCAACTTAACTCGGTTGGAATTTTTTGGGACATTTTTTGGGAATTTTTTTTTTTTTTTGAAAAGTTGTCAAAAAATCATGGAAGAAGAAAATTGGCATGCGTTAAGTTTATTTTTGAAGTGTTGCCAGATAATTTTGTAAATAAAATTAGAGGAAATTTAATTAAATAAAATTAAATTAGAGAAAATTTAATTAAATAAAATTAAATTAGAGTAAATTAACCCAAGTCTAAAAGAAATTCCACTCAACAATTAGACAAAGTTCTTTCATCAACACACTTAGTAGACGCCTTCTATTCATTTCAAGCGCTGCCAACTTAATTAGCTTGCCATTCAGTGCTGCCAGATCGCTGGCATATGCATTTGATTGCACATATTGCACAATTAGTGGCCAATTCCTTCGTTCTATGCACACAAATTAGAGACTTCCGACGGGCGGACAAATTATGACACTCGATTAAGTGCGCTTCCGATGCGAAATGCAGTTAGGCTGCATTCAATCTGTCAATCAGTTAGTCAGGCAGTCAGTAAATCTGTCTAACCACATGTGACGATTGGCATTTCATGTTGCTCCCGAGGCTCATTTAAATCTGTTGCACCAGCTCCACATGCCACATGCCACATGCTGCCCCTGCTGCTGGCGTTGGCGTTGCCACCCCGCTCCGAATTTTGGCTGCTGGCCATTCGTAACGCTGCCAGCAACAGCAGCTGTTGTTCTGCTTTTCTCCTCGTCTTGTTAACTCTGTTGCCAGCTCTGCTCTGACTCGAGGCCATTTTCGTCTCGCACCAGCCTCGCACCACCCAAATCGTAGTACTGTCATTTCTTTTTTCTGCCTTACCATCCATGTCTTTCGGACTGACAGACAAGCGTAACAGGCGCCCAGCCCAGTCCTCCACCTATTGCTCCATATTTGTCCCCCTCTTTGCTGCTGCTGTTGTATCCTGTCTGGGTCCAGTCTCCAATCTCTGTCTCACTTTGCTGCATGTTGCTGTCGCTCGGGTGACAGTTGTAGCCGGGACGCACAGCATCAGCCAGGCAGCCAGGCAGACGGCAGACAGACTGCCATTGACATTAAAGTCAAAACAAACTTTTTTTCATGCTGCGTTACGAGTCGTGGCAGCAAATGGGGTATGCACGCAGTGGGGCGTGGGCGTGGGCGTGGGTGTGGGCGTGGGTGTTGGGAAGTTGAAAATTACGTGTATAATCGCATTAAAAAAACGGGTTTCAGATTAATACGATAGAACTTTGAGGGAAGCAGCGAGAGAGTATGAACAGTTTCATAGAGACTCTCATGGAAATGTTTCATTTGTTCTGTTTTCTCTCGAGATATAAGATTTTATAATCATAGATATAATATATTTTTATAGTCATATATATAAGATTCATAAGATAGATTCATATAAGATAGCCTGAGCATGAACAGTTTTATAGAGATTCTGAAGGAAATGTTTAATTTCTTCCTTTTTCTCTCGAGATATAAGATTTTTTATAATCATATATCATTTTCATTTAGGATTCTTAGAGTTCTTGGATGACATTTGTTAGATTTTTGCTTGAAATTCTCAAAAATTATCTTGTAGATTTAAAGTTTAAGAGCTGATTCCAAAAGAATTAAGTAAAACCTTTTTTAAAACACATTAAATAATTATTAAATAATATTTTTTTACACTAAATTCCTTTTGCAATCCATTTGCAGGATATCTTCACAGTCGTGCCTTTACTCTTACTTTTTTTACAAACTTTTTTTGTAGCTTTTTGCAGGGTATTTCCACAGTCGTGCCTTTACTCTTACTTTTTTTAAAAAACTTTTTTTTGTAGCTTTTTTTCGTGTGGCACGTTCGAATTGAATAGCTGGATTGCGTTGCTTTTGCATTTCCCATTTTATCCTTGTTTTTCCCTCTTTTCCCTCCTTTTTTTTGCGTACATCGTATATCCATTTTGGTTAGCTGTTGTGTGGGCGTGGCTGCGTGCGTAACGCCAGGGGAATTATTTTCGCCAAGGTTTTACATAAATTTGTATAATTTCTAGGAGACGCAACGCAAGACAATTTGTAACTGTTTTATTCGCAGCTCTTCATCACTGTCTCTCTCACTCACTCTCACTCTAACTCTCTCTCTCTCTTTCCATCTTTTTTGATTGCAGTCTGCCACAGTTGCCTCATCAATCACCTGCGCAAGGAGCGCTATTGTCCTCGCTGCGAGATGGTCATCAACAATGCCAAGCCCAACATCAAGTAAGTAAAAGACGCAATTCACAAAGAGATATATATAGATGTATGTATGTATATATATATCTAGATTTATTTATACATCTTTCTGTTGCTGACAACTACAATTAGATAATATAAGAGCACAGCGGAAGCCCTGAATAGAGTCTATTTGTTGTCTGCGCCGGGCAAGAGTTTAATGCAGTTGAATAGCTCGTGGCTTAAGATGGGATTTTTATATATAGATTAGATCTTGACGTTAACAGAATTGAAATAGCGAAATGTTGTGTATAGAATAGATTTTAAATTTAAATATGAATTGAAAGTGGATATTAATTTGTTAAAGAGTTGAAGATGAGGAATTTTTGTGGATTTTCTTATGCAATAAATTATGCAATTTATTTTCATGCTCATTCGTTTTAAGGTTTAGGAAATTTATTTCAAATTTTTGCTTAGCGTTTTGAACTATTCCAGAATTTTATTTAGGTATAGCAAGAAATGACTTTAATAGAATTTTCTTTATTTATTTTTTTATTTTATTTATTTATTTTTTATTTTAATTATTTATTTATTTATTTTGTATTTTATTTATTTATTTCGTATTTTATTTATTTATTTTTTATTTTATTTATTTATATAATTTTTATTTATTTATTTTTAAATTTATTTATTTCTTTTTTCAATGTATTTATATATTTTTTATTTTATTTATTTATTCATTATTTAATTTATTTATTTTTTATTTTAATTATTTATTTTTTATTTTATTTATTCTTATTTCATTTATTTTATTTATTCTTATTTCATTTAATTATTTTTTATTTATTTTTATATTTTTTATTTTATTTATTTATTTTTTATTTTATTTATTCACTTAATTTTTTTTTTGACCAAGTTTTTATGATACTTTTAGGATTCATTTGTTGTCAACGAACTTTTAATGTAGATTTCATTTTATTTTGAATTCCATAAGCCAATTTTTCGTGCGATTAATATTTCGAGTTCGATTAAATTAAATTCTATTAATTTCCTTAGTTATATATATATTTTTTTAAATTTGATCACATTTTATTCCCTTTCATTTTTATCATTTCTATTCCTATTCATTTATTTGCTTTTATTTCTTATCAATTCCATATTATTGCAATTATAAAATATGAGCTAAAAAGTTGAACTTTTAGTATAAAGTTGATTTCATTCCATTCCATTCCAACTATATAAAGTAAACTTAAACTGAAGTAATAATTTACTCATATCAGCTGAAGAGTTTGTAGTATAAAAAGTAAATTTCATTCAATTCCAATTATATTAAATATCTTAAACGGATCCAGAACATTGTTCCTATTCAGCTGAAGAACTTTTAGTTTAAAGTAATTTATATTCCAACCACAACAATTTCGAGTTCTCAGCATCAAATTATCAAAAGTATTTTTAATAGTAATATTTATCTATATTTATGCCTGTAAAAGTCATTTCGACTCTATCGCATGCAAAATCAATTTGCTGCTGATCTACCCCCTCCCCTTCTATGCTTTGATCTTGCCCCCTTTTCCTTTTTTTGGAGTTCTGCTGTTTTCGGCGTCCAATAACAAAACTCGTTGTTTTAGTCGGGCTAAGAGGAAGCAGGAACTCGGCTTGGCACTGTTTCGTGTTTCGTGTTTCGTCTGTGCCTTTTGGCTTTTGTGAACTGTTTCCAGCTGCTGCTGTTGCTGCTGCTGCTGTTATTGTTGTTGTTGTTGTTGCTTCCTTTCTCAGTCTTTATCGTTGCCTCTGGCCGTCGGCACAAGACCCGCCCGTTAATTATCTCTGTCTTCTGTTGTTGTTGCTGCTGCTGCTGCTGCCTTTTTCGATTTACTTCTTGGAAATGCGTTTGGCAAAATGCTGCCACGTTTTGTGGCCTGCAGTTTATCAGTTGGGCAGCACTTTTTTCATTCTTGTCTTTTGGGGCGTGGGCGCCACACATCATACAATACAGAAAACATGGCGGGGGCCGCATTTTGCAGTTGTTATTACTTCTTCTTTTTTCGGTTTTGTTTACCTTTTGGTCGTAATAAAAACAAAATAAATAGACTCTCGGCTTTTGTTTTGTTTTCTCTTTGATTTCTTTTCTCTTCTTTATTTTCTTTTTTGTGTGTTTTTTGGGTTAAACAATAAAGTTTTGCAATAAATTTAATTGGAGACTCGAGACCACGTACAAAAACCACTTGTCTGCTCTTTTATAGAGCTCTATAATATTGTGTACCCAAAATGTATATAAATATATATATATATATCTGTGTGTGTATATATACAGCTGTTTCATATAGTTTGCTCCGCTGACTTCACACCATTTGGCAGCAGTAGCAGCTCGAGCTCGAGCTCGACTATCTTTTCAGTTTTGTATTCATTATCTTTAGTAGACTTCAACCTGACTGCCAGGCGCAATTTGTATATAACATTTGTGTGTGTGTGGGGGTGGCTCGACTCGTCCTGGCAGCGGGTGGCTTGCGCCCTGCGCCTCGTCTGGTTGTCTCTTATTAAAGCTGCGAGAGCTTAAATTGATTCGCACGTCACGAACGCGTTTCCTTTCATTAGAAACGTGCGTAGTTAAAGTTGGACTGTGTGACAGCAAGTGCAAATATTTGGCAGGCTTCACGTAAAAAGTTGAGCAAACCCAGCCCAAGTTGGCCGACTACAGCCGCCCACTCAATTCAATTTAAGGTGTCTTTGGGCATTTCACCTTAAAGATTGACCCACAGCTTTGGCCAAGTTGAAGCAAACCACAGTTGCCGCAGCGAAAGTTCTGCGCTGCACGGTAAACTTTACAGTTGAGTTGAGCGGGCGAAGCGGGCGGCGCCGGCAGACCCAACTTGGAATCGCCCACAACTCGAGCACTGCGAGTCCAATATGTCGTGCATGTGACATTTATGTGGCTAACCTTAAAACCTTTAGCCACGCGTCATTCGAGCTGTGGAATGGCCAGGTTTAAGCTCACTTACTGCGATTAACCTAAGATGCGGCGAGATGTGGCTAGGAAGCGAATTTGTGTGGAGATGATGATGATGGGTGTATAGGTAGAGGTGGACATATATATAATATATATATATATATATATAAAAGAATGCACGATCTAATATCCTTATTCATGAACTCAATATAACATTTAAATCAATCAAATGACTTAATGATAAAAACCTCTAAACCTTTTTATAATCTATAATCAATCTATAATAGAATTTCTTTCTTTACTAAGGATTGTCTAACTATATAGTTATCTATAATATATTCATTAATAATAATAATTCCTTTCATTAATAATGATTGTCTAACCTCAATATCTATCTATTATTATATATTCTATTGAATAGAATTTTTTTTTTTTAATAACCTCAATATTGTCTATAATCTTCCCAAATATTATAGAAATATTAAACAATGTTAGCAAATCCTCTTAAGAGTGCTTCTTTTATATATAATGAAAGAAGATAAACATATAGAGAGGAAGAGTCTATATTGATATTTGATTAATAATCAAATCAGCGTTAGAAATTAACATCCCAAAGTCATATTTGTCTGCACGTCTTTGTTGACTGTGGAGTTTAGATAAAAATGTGAGGAGTGAAGTGAAGAGACTCAGTATATGATATAAAGGAGACTTAATATAAGATATATGATATATGATATAAACTTTGCCTAGGAAATTTAGGCAAACTGTTTTTATACCCTGAGCGCATTGAAAATGGGAAATCAGGCTATAATGTTTTTGTTGGATGCATGTAACAGGCAGAAGGAGGCGTGGCAGACCCCATAAAGTATATATATTCTTGATCAGGACGACAAGAGAAATCGATTTGGCCCTGTCCGTCTGTCTGTCTGTCCGTATGCTTGAAACAAAATCGAGATTCAGCTAAAAAATTATATATCGCCCGTCTTTTAAGCTAGAGACACAAAATTTTATATTTAGCTTTATATGTATTTTATGCAATTTTGAATTTTTTTACATTTTGGATACTGGCCCCGGATTCCCCCGAATTCTATGAAAAACACAGATTCGACGGGGCTCAGGGTATCCCCTGGTCGGTCACGCCCGATTAGAGCTTTCTTACTTGTTATATGATAATATTATTTTAATAATATATATAATATAAAGTTCAAGCATATTCAATATAAGAAAAGTTTACTTAAATTACCTAGACAAAGTTAACTTCACATCATATATTTAGTCTATTCACTTCTCTCCTCATATTTCTATCTTAACTCCACAATCTTTCTATCTTTTTCTGCATCCCAATTCACATCTTTACCTTATCCATCTATAAAATTAGGTCTTTGCTGTCTGGCATGTAAATGATCTTACCTAGCTCTGATTTTTTTCGTCTCTTCCCTTTTTTTTTTGGCTCATGGCAAAGGACCCTAGGGCAGTTACCCCTCGTCGCCATGCGCCGCATCTACTTATGCGCCTATATACAACTCGAAATTCCTTTTGGGCCACACAATTGTTCAATTCCTTTCACAAAATCATTTTGATTGAAGGCGAGCGACGTTTTTTTCTTTCCTTTCTTCTTTTCTTTTCTTGCTTCTTTTCCTTTCCTATGAAATGCGACTTAATGCGAGTTCCTGTGCGCCACCACCACCACCACTAGCACCACTAGCAGCAGCAGCAACCACTCTGTGTGGCAGCAATACAGCGCATGCCACACAGTTGCCGCCTGCCCCTGCCCCTGCCACAGCGCGCGGCATTTGTTGCGTGCCACAAAAGCAATTGCATCTGCCGTCTAATTTGTACTTTTTCTCTCTCTCTTCATATATATAATGTATATATATATATATATCCTTATATATATATCTATTCATGTGTGTGCACGTTGTCTTCCTTCCTTCCTTTGGCTGCTCTACGCGCGACTGACTTCTTATTTTCGACTCATTTTCCCGCTTTTCATCATGTGGCAACTGCAGCCGTCTTGTCTATCTCTCACTCTCACTCTCACTCTTGCTCTCTCCCTCCCTCTCTCACTTGTCTTGTTTTTTCCATTTGAGTGCACAGACATGTGTCGCCTCTGTTCTCCGTCCTCTGCAACATCTCGTTTCTAACCACGCGCTCTTGCCTCTCTTCTTGCCTCTTGCAGATCCGATACCACATTGCAGGCGATCGTCTATAAGCTCGTGCCTGGTCTCTATGAACGCGAGCTCATGCGCAAGCGCGCCTTCTACAAGGATCGTCCCCAGGAGGCGGCGCTGGCCACGCCCGAGCAGCGCGGCGACGATACGGAACACTTGATATTCAGTCCCTCCGACGATATGTCGCTCTCGCTGGAGTATGCGGAACTTGGGTAAGTTGTCGATGGATATATATAGAAGATATATATAGAAGATAATAATATTCAGATAAATCTAGATCTTTATACCCTCCCTGAGCCCATTGAAAATGGGAAATCGGGGTATAATGTTTTTGTTGGATGTATGTAACAGGCAGAAGGAGGCGTGGCAGACCCCATAAAGTATATATATTCTTGATCAGGACGACAAGACAAATCGATTTGACCCTGTCCGTCCGTCCGTATGTTTGAACGCGCCGATTTCAGCCCCTGTAAGAGCTAGAGACTTGAAATTTTTTTGTAGGTCCGTGTGTAGCACGCGCAGATCGAGTTTGTTTTAAAAAATCGATAACTATCCTCAATTATTAAAAACATTATTGAAATTCAGTTAAAAAATTATATCTCTCCCATCTTTTAAGATTTGAAATTTTTTTTTTGTAGGTCCGTGTATAGCACGCGCAGATTGAGCTTGTTTTAAAAAATCGATAACTATCCCCAACTGTTTGTTATCGATTAAAAACAAAATCGAAATTTAGTTAAAAAATGATATCTCGCACATCTTTTAAGCTAGAGACACCAAATTTTATATTTAGCTTTATATGTATTTTATGCAATTTTGAATTTTGTTATATTTTGGATACCTGCCCCAAATTCTATGAAAAACACAGATTCGACAGGGCTCAGGGTATCTCCTAGTCGGTCACGCCCGGCTAGAGTTTTCTTACTTTTTCCAGATAAATCTGGATCTTTAAGTTTGACAATCTTAGAACAACCCCTTCTTCAAGGCACTCTCTAATCCCACTTCTTTCTCTCGCTCTCTTCCATCCTTCACAGTGAATTGAATATCGATTCGGAGCTGGAATTCGGCGACACATTGCGTCCGCGCTACCTTCAGTGCCCGGCCATGTGCCGCGTCAGCCACCTGAAGAAGTTCGTCTACGATAAGTACGAGATCGACGCGCACAACTTCAGCATCGACATCATGTACAAGGTGAAGACGATCGCGCTGCAGGACTACTACACGCTCATGGACATTGCGTACATTTATACGTGGAAGCGCGATGCGCCGATGCGTTTCTTTTTCCGTGTCTACGAGTCGCCGAAGAAGCCGCAGATAAAGCCCGCCCCAGTGGTGGTGGCAAAGCCTCAGATACTGCCCCTCAAGCAGGAGCCCGAGGCGGCCACGCCCCCAACGCCAGCTTTGGTCGTCAAGGTGCCCACACTCTCCCCACCGGCAGCTCCTCCGACTTCCTCGCCCCGCATCAAGGTGGAGCAGCCACAGGAGGAATTCCGTATTGCACCCAACCTGGCTTCACCCACGGATCAGTCGCTCAAGATGGTCATCAATCGCAACGTGGTGGAGAAGCACGAGAAGCATCAGCATCAGCATCATCATTCGCCCAAGTCGAGCTCCAAGAGTCCGACGAGCAAGTGCGCGCCGCCCTCGCCTGGCGGCTACAACAAGGAGGAGCCCAACATCAAGCTGAAGATTGATCTGTCCAAGCACAACAGCGTCACCATCATCAACATGTCCGATCCGGACCGCAAGGAGATTGTCAAGCCGCTCAAGCCGGAGAAGGAGTCGCGCTCCAAGAGCAAAAAGGACAAGGATGGCAGTCCCAAGTCGTCCTCGCCATCCTCCTCCTCCTCGTCCAGCGAGCGGAAGCGCAAGAGTCCCTCGCCGCTGACTGTGCCGCCCCTGACCATACGCACGGAGCGCATCCTGAGTCCCAACGGCGTCAGCACCGTGCTCAGTCCGCGCGTCACCAGCGGCGCCTGCCTGGAGGATCCCAAATCCGAGTTTCTCAAATCATTCGCTCTGACGCCCATCAAAGTGAAGGTCGAATCGCCGGAGAAGCAAATGCAGACGAAGAGCGGAGCAGCTGCTGCTGCTGCTGCGGCTGCTACTCCAGCTACTAAGCCCAAATCTCACCTGGACGACAGCCTGCTGATGAAGCCGCCCAGCGCCATGCCGCCCAAGTCGATTGCCTCCTCGAAGCGCAAGAGCAAGGAGCCCGTCAAGGCGCTCTCCAAGAAGCCCAAGCTCTCCCCGCCACTGCCGCGCGAGGACTTCAAGATTCGCCTGCCCACGCCCACTGCGTCGCCTCCAGCTGCAGCTGACAAGCCGCTGATGCCGCCGCCGCCCGCCAAGCCGCCGCTCGTGCGGCACAACAAGACGCCACCACAGCTGCCCCTCTACACGCCACCGCAACACGCCCACCCACTGCAACAGCAGCAGCAGCAACCGCAACAGCCGCAGCAACAGCAGCCGCCGCATTATCCACCGCAGCCGCATCACGCCGGACTGCAGATGTCGGCGCCTGGCAACCGCACGCCCATCGCCAAGCGCTATCAGCCCATTCTGCCCAAGGCGGCGCGCCCCAATCCCTTCGCCAACATACCCAGCGACGTGAACCGCCTGCTCAAGGATGCGGGCACCGAGATCAAGACGATTGGCGGCGGCCAGAGCAAGTCGCATGTCTACGGGCCCAAGCAGGCGCAGGCCGAGCACAAGATGGGACCGCCGCCTGTGCCCAAGACCAACAACAACAGCAGCAACAACAGCAACAACAACAACAACAACTCGACTGGCAACAACAACAAGTCAAACTATCTGAATCTGGCCTTGTTCAATGCGAGCAAGTCGAAGGGCAAGGAGGCGCCGCCCGGCTGTCGCACGCCCATGTACACGCCCAACTCGCCCATCTACTCGCCCAGCTCGCCGCAGTACGTGCCCAACTACAACATACCGACCATGCCCACCTACAAGTATACGCCCAAGCCGGCAGCAACAACAACAACAACGACGACGACGGCGACAACAAATGCGAGCAACTATCTGCAGAGCATGCTGAATGGAGCAGCCGGAAATGGCCTGGGCGGCGGACTCTTTCCCAGTCCGCCCACCAAGGCGGATCAGAATACGAATCCCTCCACCGGCCCTGGCGAGGATGCGCCCGAGAAGCAACAGGTCAAGGTCAAATCCTTGCTCAACTCGTGCAACATCAACATTCCCTCCTCGCTGTCCATCACCATCTCGAGGGACAACGGCGATGCCTCCTCGCCCAGCAACGGCGCCCATGCCAAGCACAAGAGTCCCGTGAACAACTACATCGAGATCGTCAAGCTGCCCGACCAGCCCGCTGTGCCGGCCGCGGAGAAGGAGAAGGCGCCCGCGTCCATGGCACCGCCGCCGCCGCCCGTCAAGCTGCCCGCGCCGCCCACACAACACAGCAAGACGATTCCATCGCCGCAGCATCTGCTGGCGCGGCTGACGCCGCCCAAGACGTCGCCCACGCTGAAGCCGGTGCTGCAGCCGCCGCAAATGGAGGGCAAGAAGACGCCCAGCCCGGAGAAGCACGCGCCCAATGCCGGCGAGAACAAGTCGCCCAAGGCAGCAGCTGGAGGAGGTGCCGCCGCCACTTCCTCCTCCGCCTCCTCCTCCTCCTCGTCGTCGCCTTCTACGGCTTGCGGCGAAACGGCAGCCAAGAAGTTCCGCCCCATTTTGCCGCGCCAAAACTCTGCCGCCTCCAGCTGCAACAGCTCCGAGCTGCAGCAGCTGCCAGCTCCTACGTCGGCCGCCTCCGCCGCCGCCTACAACTTTGCCGGCAACAACAACAACAAGGTGCACAAGGTGCCCGCCAGCAAGAAGTCGCCCAACAATGCGGCGAATCTCGCCAACAGCCAGGCCTTGATCAAGGCGACCAAGCGCAACAGCAGCGGCAACACCAAGCAGCAGCAGCAGCAGCAGCAGCTGGCGACGCCAGCAAATTCCAGTTTGAAGCTCATGGCGCCACCTGCTCATCCGCATCCGCATCTCAATGCGCCGCTGAGCATCGCGTCGAGCGCCAATCAGCTGGACTTGAACTTCTTCAAGGAGAACCTGATGCGCGCCCAGGCGGCGCAGGTGGCGGCCGCCGCGACGAATCCCTCGAATCTCCTCTTCAACTTTGCGCCCGCCGTCTACAGCTACCAGCAGGCGTGCCTCATGGAGCAGCTCTCGCGCATGCAGCGCGCCGGCCACGAGGTCTTCAACGATTACCTCCAAAAGGTGCGCAGTGCAGCGGGTGGGGCGGCTGATGGAGCTGGCGGGGAGCACAAGCAGCAGCTGGCGATGCCAATGCTGCCCAATGTGACGCTGCCAACGCCGCCATCGTCGCACCAGCCGCTGACCCTGGCGGCCAGTCCCAAAAGCTCGCCGCACGCCGCCACCAAATTGAGCCCAGCAGCGACGCCCAAAGGCAGCAGCAACGGCAGCAGCAGCGCCAAGTCGCCAGCAACCAGCAGCAACAACAACAACAACTCCCTTTCGCTGGCCAAGAGCAAGTGAAGCAGGCAGCACCACCCACACCCACACCACCCACCTAGCAGGAGAAACAACCCCCAGCAACGGCGCGTTCGACCCTCGTTTTTGTGGGCAAAAGCCGTGCACTAATTAATATTTAAAGAGGTTTTCCCTTTTCTGTTTTGTTTTTAGTTTTATATACCGTTATACACATTGCTGTACATATAAATTATACAATATAACAGATACAACTAGATATATACATACATATATATATAGATAGATCTATAAGTTTATACGATAGCAAGAGACAGCGATTCAGAATCAATAAAAGATAAGTTTTCTATGCATACGAGATTTGTTCGTATTTTATTTATGTAAGGCTTAGCTTTAAGAAGCTTTCGGCTGAATGAATATGTAAAGCTCTTTTAAAGCTGCTAGCTGAGCTTTCAGCTGAACGAACGACCGAAGTTTGTGCAAAAGTTTGCAAATTAATCAATTTAAATCTGTTTTTTAAAGCTAACTTTTAAAAGCTCTTTTAAGTGCATCAGAGAAAGCTGCTTTAGCTGAATTTAATGTAAAATTTTAGCATTCAAAGTTCACTTAAAGCAGCTTAAGCAGCTGCCTAGAGCTTTCAGTCAGCTTACTTTTAAAAGCTCTTTTAAGTGTATCCAAGAAAGCTGCTTTAGCTGAATTTAATGTAAAGTTTTAGCATACAAAGTTCACTTAAAGCAGCTTAAGCAGCTGCCAAAAGAGCTTTCAGTCAGCTTCAACTTGTCAAAGCTCACTGACAAGCCTAGTATCACATAGTAACGTCAATCACAACACCCCAAAGCTCATGAAAAGCTCCAAGCTTATTGAACAACTGCCTGCTAACGTTTAATCGGGATTTTTGTTTTTATCGCGCCCATTTTGGGCCGTCTAGCTGTAAGTGCCAAGAGACCAAGAGCTGAAGTTGATAAATGAGAGATAAATGTAAATTTTTTGTACCATATTTTATAAGGAACCAGCGCATAATCGATGAGAATAAAGCAAATCTATTTATACGAGCATTCAAATACAAAAACACACAGAAGCCGCATATTTTTTCTTCAATGGTCAGAGACGGGACGAGAGAGAGAGCCGAGAGTCGATGCCAATCAACGCAAGGGTCACAAGGTCAATGCAATGCGTGAAGGTCGTCGTCGTCGACGTCGCGAAGTCCTTTTTCTCTCGCCTAATCTGCCCGCTGTGAGCGTCGCCCGTCTTTGTCTGCTCTTTAAAATGAAAAATGTCCAAGACAAAAGGAAAATAAAAGATTACGAATTTCGGAATTGGGAATTGGCCTCAGCATTGGGTATCTCTGACGCTGTTTGGGTTCGATATGCTTGGAAATTCAGATGCATTGTTATTGTTTTCCTTCTGCCTTTTCTCTCTTCCTTATTTCTTCTCTTTTTTTTTTTCCTTTTTTGCAAGTTTCCGATTTCGAAAATTGGCAATTTTCAAGGAACGAGTCCCAAAAGACTCGACAGGACATACAGCTAATGCATATGCCGAGGGCAAAGGATACGAGGGTAGAGCGTGCAGCTCTTAGTTAGGATAGGTGTTGTCCTTTAAGGGTGGATTAGGTGCGAATTGGCTTAGCTGGCGCTGAAAATCACAAGATTTATGTGCAAACGCAGCGCTAAGCACAATAAAAGATAAATATATGCATTAGCTGGGAGTATTCCAGTAAAGGACATGTGTGGGTTTATTGTGTAATATCTCTTATAAAAGATATTATTTACTAATTAACTCGAAGATATGAATATAGTAAGGTCTGTATGTGATAAGCCGAAATATGAGTCCATATATAATATAATATGATCAAATTATAATCTCATATAAATCATAGTAATATAATAGATAGATCATATAGATCATAGTAATAGATAGATAGATTAGATAGGGTATTTCCTAGCCAAGTTAATCTTTTTTGGCTTTATAAACTCTCATATTACAGGGTATTTCTTAGGCAAGCAAATTAATTTTCCCAAAAAAAATGCGAATTTAGAGTATAATGGATGAGTAGAGTAAGTAACATGCTAAAGAAGGCTTGACAGAGCCCATAAGTATATATATATTCTTTTACAGGACAACGAGCTAAGTTTTATTGAGCCATATCCAGATGTGCTTCGTTATGAAATAGCAAATATACTAGAATGTCATTAGCACGTTCTGAAAATGTGATTAAGAAAGTCCAACTCCCCCAAAAGTTATTACACAATTTCATTACTATAGCAAAGCCCAAAGGGGCAGCCCAAGCAAAATATATATAAAAGCGTCGAATGAGTGGAATAACAGTTCAGCTCAGTTCAGTTCAGGGTGTCTGCTAGTCGAGCACTCCCGAGTAGAGCAATCTAACTTGTTACATATTAATCAAACCAGCTGATAGAATTTGATTATAAACGATCTTTTACATAGATAATTTGTAATCAATATTAGATAGGGCAAAAACAAATGAAGGCATTTATGTTGCATCTAGAATATAATTCATACTACCCAAATAATTTATATACATTTGCCGACATAAATATATCCATAATTACAGCACTAAATGTTGGACAACATAATTTGGTGATAAAAAGAATATTTCGAAAGCATTTTGAAGCAAGCGAAGATTAACATATTTTCATATTAATTTAAATGTTTTTTTTTTTGTTACAAACTCGGAAACACGTCCATTTCAGGGCTTGGGAAAGAAAATTTTAGGAAATGTAAATCATGTTCATGAATATAGTTGTGACACCTAAAAAATGGGAAAAAAGATCTATAATCTATTTAACATTAAACTATTTTCATACATATGTGCTTAAATATTATATAAAAATACTTATATATATATTTTCTTTTTCTTAATTTTTTTTTTCATAATATTTTTGTCCATAAGACATCAACTTCAGCCCGAATGCTTAAAAATGTATAACATAAATATCACATATTAATCGTAATCTCAATTAATTACAGCTAGCGCCAAGTCCCGAAGTCGCCTGAAGTACATGGGGGATACGTTATTTGTCCGCTTAATGCCGCAATCAATGGCACTTAATGTGCCGACAAGCGTGGGATTTGGCCAATTAAATTGTGTACCTTGGGCCCGGCCGGAGAGTCGAGGGAAACTAATTTAGCGGCATTATGTGACGCAAATGCTAAGCACATAAATCGTCATTTAAGCGGGGCAGACTGCGGCTAGAACAAATTGCAATTAAAGGACTTGGCGCCTCGAAGGAAACTTTCGTCCTTTCGGCCGAAAGGACACATGTCGAAAGTTTTGCCATCCGAAGAATTCAATTAGAGCAACTTTGAGGGCGAGCTGCGTGAACTAGTTCAGGTTCGCAGTATTGCTTATTTCAATAGCTGTTCGTAACTCAATACGAATTCATTAATTACAATTACACGCGCATAAACAGAAATCAAAGCAAACAGACGAGAGCCGAATGAATGAAGCCCGCAATATTCGTGGCCTTAATGAGCGAGCAGGCCGAGAAATACGAAACTGGGCAAATGTTCCAGCTTGTGATTATATAAAACAGTTCATGAACTCTACAGAAAAGTAATTTTTTAACAGCGGGTGGGCCTATGCTTTGGGGGAGGTGGGAAATAGAGTGAATATCCCATTGTATAAGAGTGTATATAATAGTTAGTATAAGTACGAGATTTTATGTAAAGAACAGGCATTGTATAAGAGTGAATACTCCTTTGTATAAGAGTTTGTATGAGTAAAATATAAGAAGTAAAATATAGATATATTTTAAGGCATTTTATAAGAGTGAATACTCCTATGTATAAGAGCTAGTATAAGTAAAATATTAGAAGTAAAATATAGATATGGTATAAGAGTGAATATCACAGTGTATAAGAGTGAATATTGTAGTTAGTATAAGTAAGACATTTTATGTAAAGAACAGGCATTGTATAAGAGTGAATACTCCTTTGTATAAGAGTGTGTATAAGTAAAATATTAGAAGTAAAATATAGATATATTATAAGGCATTTTATAAGAGTGAATACTCCTATGTATAAGAGCTAGTATAAGTAAAATATTAGAAGTAAAGTATAGATATAATATACGAGTGAATATCCATGTGTATAAGAGGCATTGTATAAGTGTGAATACTCCTTTGTATGAGAGTGTGTATAAGTAAAATATTAGAAGTAAAATATAGATATAGTATAAGAGTGAATATCACAGTGTATAAGAGGCATTGTATAAGAGTGAATACTCCTTTGTATGAGAGTGTGTATAAGTAAAATATTAGAAGTAAAATATAGATATAGTATAAGAGTGAATATCACAGTGCATAAGAGGCATTGTATAAGAGTGAATACTCCTTTGTATGAGAGTATGTATAAGTAAAATATTAGAAGTAAAATATAGATATATTGTAAGGCATTTTATAAGAGTGAATACTCCTATGTATAAGAGCTAGTATAAGTAAAATATTAGAAATAAAGTATAGATATAGTATAATAGTGAATATTCCTGTGTATAAGAGTTTTTATAAGTAAAATATTAGGTGTAAAGTATACATATAGTATAAGAGTGAATATCTCTGTGTATAAGAGTTTGTATAAGTAAGATATTACAACTATATATAGTTTAAGAGTGAATATCCCTTTTAATATATGGGTATAGTATAAGAGTGTCTTAGAAAAAGAAATGAACTAAATTTCGCACTGTAGAGTAGCTAATGTAAGCAAAATTTAATATAAGCTGGAATATAAGTACAGTATAAGAACACACTTACCATTTCTCGCTGTCAACCGCATTCAACACTCTCTCTCTCTCTCCCGCTCTTCCATTTGCCTGCACTTGACATGGCACACATATGATTCATAACGAATTTATTGCACTTGACACGCACACACAGAAAAAAATATCACAATGAACTGCATTAATTCATTATTATTTCATAATAATCATGTTTCCCCTTTTTTATTTCACTGAGATCAATTGCACTTGCTCTTATACTCAACCTGACACTTTCACGCCTTTACTCTCCTTATTACTCTTTATTACTCTCTATCACTTCCACGCCTTCACTTGGGTTATCACTCAATTGCACGCTACACACTCAATGCTCTTGCTCTCTTCTCCCCTCTCTTCACCTTTCTACTCTCACTAGCTCTTCTTACTCTTTATGGCACTGATTTATGGCACTTATACGTGTTACGCACACAGGCAGCAACAAATTTGAAGCACGCACAGCTATTAAATTAATTAATTTCTTAGCTGCTCATTCTATCACAATGCACCGCTCAAAAGGACGAACGCGAACTAACTGAAGCGCATGAAAGAGCTTTCTTCTGCACTTAGCATTGTCACTGCGAAATTCACTCATTTAGCTGAATTAACGGGATCGAAAGCAGAAGAATGAACAATTGCGCTGAATGCGCGCGCCAAATGCTCGCGCGCTGCTGCAACTAATATGAAAGAGGAGCAAAAGCAATGTGAAAAAAATGAAATGAAACTGTTATCTCTTTTACACTCTTTCGTATTTGAATAAGAAAGCAAAGCAGCAACAAATTAACAACAAATATCAAATAATTTGTTTTAGTACACTTTACACACACGCAAAAAAAACATATTTATAGCTATTTAATGAACTCAGCTATTTTTTATGCACTCTTTTTATTAACACGCACACTGCCCGCAACCGATCAGCAGGATGAACGCGCCGTCACTAATTAGCCTAGCTGAGCTTGCGCCTACGCGCACGCAACATGTCATTTGCAGGCTCGTTCAGTTAACGGGATCAAAAGCATGGGCAGCAATGGCGTGCAGCGTGGGCGTGGGCGCAGCCCACTCATGCAGCCAGTGCGATGCGCTCTCTTCGCTCTCTCCCCCTTTTGTGCACACTGGACGACATCATAAGAGTGCGACGCGTGGCACGCTATTAATTGTTATTGCAAGGCAATTTATTCATTTTGCAATTATAAGAGTTATCTTATATTGCCAATCGTTTGAGATTTTTTATGACTTGTTTTGCATATTCATTTCGCATATTGCGAGCGCGTGTGTGCATGTGTGTGTGTGTTTACTTGTAATTTCAGCACGAGCAAATGTTGTTGGGAATAGAGTGAGAGTGTGTGTGTGTGTGTGTGTGTGAGTGTGTGCGTGTGAGTTCGTGTGTGGTTAGGCTGCTTACACAAATGATTTATAAATGTTGTTTTAATGCGCTAAAAGCCAAGCGCATTAAACTCGTTTCTCAGATGCGTCCCAAAACACAAATACTCGTATGTGTGTGAGAGAGAGAGAGAGACTACAGGTGCTTGCATATGTATGTGGGTGGGGGAGTAGAAGAGTTTGTAGCAGAGAGAGCTACACATATTAGGTGTCTGTGTGTGCGTGTGTTGCCTTGCTTAATTATTGTAATTGGAGTTTTTGGCCCAAAACCGCGCCAATGCATAAATTATTCAAAACAAGGGGCCAAGGCGACGCATTTGGCTAAAAGTTTATGAATGAATATTAAATGAATGCCCAAAAAAGTTTAAATGGCGGCCATTATTCATTTTCTCTTCTTCTTTTTTTTTTGCATGTTGAGAGTAAAAGTTCATCGAAGTATAAGCAGCTTTAAGCAACTTGAACACTTATAATTATTTTCGAAGAGTACTTTATGAGGCAATCTCTTCAGCCTCTCCTCTCTGAAGTGTCATTCTAATTTCATTTGGCTGTGACACAAATTCGTGTAATGGAACTGAAATCCCGGCATTAAGATCCAATTAGTCCACCATTATTAATATGCAGCCCAGATGAGGCTGACGCAGACCAAGTGTCGCCTTCCAATTTGTATGCCTGCTCGCTCCCACTCACACGGCTGTCCCATCTCTCTTCTTTTTTTTTTTTTTTTTGCTCTCTGAGTAAAAAATGTGAAACCCAAAAAAAAAAAAGTATCAATTTACAGTGGCTTGGCTTGCCTCGCATTGCCATGGCATTTCGGGGTGAAGACGAAATCGACGAAAAATCCTGAACCGGAAATAAGAATAATAACTGCACGAATTGCCAAAGCAGTAAGACGCGCAGTAGAAGTAGGAGAAGAAGAAGCAGAAGAAAACATGAAACGGAACGGTAAAGTTATTTACGCGCAAAGAACTGGACAGCTTTTGCTTTAGCGCTCTCGCTGTCTTTCTCTCCTTCTCACGCTCATTTGTGCCATTGATTGATTTGAGTGGCGCCGGTTGAGTGCTACTCAATTGTCTCTAATGATGAGCTCTCTCTGCTTAAGCTAAAAAGTCACTTTAACAAGATAAATTGTAGCTGCTGGCGCGACGGGTGACGGACAGAGAGAGAGAGAGAGAGAGAGCGAGTCTATAACTGTAGCTCTAACTGTGTGTGTGTGCGGCTGTTGTAATTAGTTGATTACACAAGACACTCGACACTCTACATTTCACCTACCTTCCCGCGCTCTCTCTCTCCCTCCCACTCACGCACGCTTCAATCCACTCCAATTCAACTCACTCGCTGCGTTTGCATTGCAAATGAAGTTGTGCCTGACGTTGGGTGGGCAGCTGGCTAGAGGTGGAGTTGGAGTTGAAATTGGAGTTGTTGTTGTTGATGCTGTTGAATAAGAGTTGCGGTCTCATGCTGCTGATGTTGCCAGACTTTGTGCATTTTACATAATACTGAGTACCTGTGTAATATGCGCAAAATACAGGGCAAATATTTAATGTGCATACATACATACATACACACATGCATTTATATATGTATGTATAGTGTATGTGTCATTCAATGCCAATTTGCAGTGGAAAACTCGTAAAAAATGTTGACATTTTTTTTCGTAGCTTATTGAATTATCAGCATGCCGCAGCTTTAGCAGTGGTGGTGGTGGCGGTGGTGCTGGTGGTGGTGGTAGTTGTGTTGGTGTTTGTGTTGGTGGTGGCATACATATTATATATATGTAACAATACATATTATATACACCACTCAGACGTTGCCTTTGAGTATATAATCAAACGCACACACACGCACAAACACTCATAACCGCAGCGACGCCGACGGTGACGGCGACGACGGCGCTGCAGCCAAGCAACCGGGCAGCCAGTGAGCCGTGCGGTTTACACATAGTCGATAAGCACACGCACACACACACATTCATACACACGCACTGGCAAGCACTCGCACAGCCCACTTCATGCACCAACAACAGCAACTGGCAAAGAGGGTGCTTTTGGCAAAAGCTATTGAAGCAGCAGCAGCAGAGGCATAGGCAGAGGCAGGGGCAGCGACGCTGACAGCGACAGCCGTTTGCACTGGCAAATGAACCTAATTTGATAGAACATAAAACAATAACAACAACTGCTGCATTAGCAGAAGACAGCCAGAAAGAGTGAGCAATAGAAAAGGGCGACAGCAGTAAAGAAGAAGAAAAAAGAAACTGTAACATACCGAGTTGGCATTGCAAGCAATAACAGAAACAGCAACAACAAGAACAACAAGAGCAGCAGCAGAAGTAGGAATAGGCAACAACAACCATAACCGAAACAGTAGCGCTCATTAAATACTCTTCTTTCCGACTCTGTCGTGTTTGCGCCTGTTCCTTCTTCCACCCTTCCCGCTCGCTGTAGATCTATCTCTCTCTCCCTCTCACTCGCTCTCTCGCTCGCTCTGTGCTCTTTGTGTGTCCGCCTTCTGTCCTTCTGTCTGTCGCTTTATTCCTTACCGGCTCTTTTGCTACGTGCGGGCATTGGATGGGAATTTAAATTGGTAATGCGACGACGACGAGACCCAACTCGTGGTCGATGTTCGTTGCTGTTGTTGTTGTTGTTGCTGTTGCTGCTGATATTCGTTGCTATCGCAGTGCCGCACACTTGAATACACATATACACACACATAAGCGCACAGAGCAACGGGCACATTGAATGCAATACATGGCTGTGTATGTATGATTGTATTTGTATGTACAGCAAGATTCAAGATAGAATGCACTGGCGTAGGTTAAATATAATTAAAGGGGGTTCAAGTGGATTTAGCTATAATAAATATTCAATATTATTTTTTTTTTTATAAAACGTATATATATATTATAAATATTATTTTTTAGTATTATATAAGTATACAGTTGATATCATTCAGCTAGAATATCAACCCCTTTTTTCTCGCATACACACTAAGCCGCTGCGCACTTAGTGTCCCAGTCTCAGTCGCATGCCCGTGTTGAAATATTTTCGAGGCAAGCTGCGCACATAAATGGACCCCCTCTCCATTCAACGCCAATGTCCAATGCCCCTCAGCCAGTGCTGGCGTCTCTGCTGCCGTTGCCGTTGCCTCCGCTGCTGCTGCTGCTGCTGCCTCGGCCGCTATTTTTATGTACAAAATACATGGCACATAAATTGTTTCAGGCCGTCAGAGCCATAGCCATAGCCAGAGCCGAGGCCGTGTATTCTGATTGTGATTCCGTTCCTGTACCACACACACACACACACACACACGCACACAGATGAGTCGAACAGGGTTGCATATGCAACTGCAATGGCTCTATGTGTGTGTGTGTGCGTGTGTTTGCTGCACATGGACATGGCGTTTGTTTTTTCGGCTGCTGGGAAAGAGTATTTTTTTTTCTGTTCAATTCTTTTTCTACGCCTGCTTCCGCTTGCATGTAGCGGTGCTTCGTGTTGTTGTTGTTCTTGCTGCTGGCTGCAGTTTGCCTGCTGCTTTTGTTTTTGTTGTTGTTATTGCCTGATTCACACATTCCTAATTGAATTATCACGCATAAGCGACAGCCAAATCCAGTTGAGTGTTGTGCCTGAGTTGATTTGCGGCCCCGGCAAGCTGTGTTAGGTGCCAAGTGAAGCAGATCACAGCCGTCCCCCCCTCCCTCTCCCCTTCCCCCATCGCCTCTTGCTCATGCTCTCGTTTCTTCTCCATCTCCTCATATTCATAATTTTGTGCGTTTGTCTGTTATTTTTAGACACTGAATTTTACGATAAAAACTAATTAGAGTATTGAGTGCGAGTCTTTAAGTGTTAGAGATGGGCGCGTGCGGCGATATTTTGGAAATTATTGTGTGCGATTATTAAATTTATTTTATTTATTTATTATTTATGCGATGCCAACTTGTTTTAATTAATAATATAATTATAATTATTTACTAATTAAATAAAAAAAATTATATATTTTTTTTTATCTAATATATAAATGTATAAAATTTAATGGATTTGCCTATTCGTCGCGTGACACGCGCCCATCCCTGGCGTATGATTGAGGCTCTGGGTCGCATTCAGCCCTAGAGCACAAGGAAACCGACTACCGTTAGCGACGCTGACGACGCTGCCGTTGCCTGCGCAGGCAACCAAAAACCAAATGCCGTTTGAGTACACTTTAATATACCCTATATACATGCAATACATACATACTTATGTACAAAGGTATATAGTTTGTGTGTGGAAGAGGGTTTTCTGCTTTGGTTTATGTACTCCACGCCCATAGCCGAGGGTTATTCAATGCTACGCTTCTTCTTCTTCCACTTCTTGCTGCTGCTGTTCGTGTTGTCCTTGTTGTTGTTGTCGCATTTCCATTTTTATGTAAAATTTTTCATTTTGCGCTTCGCTTTACATTTATTCTTTGTATTTCCATTTCACTACATTCGCGCGCGCACGCTAACTTATTTGTATGTGTGTGTGTGTTATCGCAGTTGCAGTTGAAGCATCTGATGAGACACGTTTTCAATATTAAGCCCTAACCAAGGCCCTGCTGTACCCGCGCATATCACCCTTAAGCCTAACAGCGTGTCCTGCTAACCAAATTTACTCTTTGCCGGTTGCCGCTAGCAAAGGGACAATATATAAAAACTCTCCACATTGCGCTCACTTCACCTCACTCCACCTCACTCCAGCTCTCTCTTACTCATGCTCACTCACACACACACACAGTCGCATCGTGTGCGCTTATTGCTTCATTCTTTTTCATTCTTGTCGCCACTAATTGTAACTGCACACACACACACGCACACACATTCTCTTATATATTCAGCTTGCATATATGTAAGAGCGCTTGGGAAGCCTTAGCATTCATCCATTCATTTATTAGTATATAAGCAGCGCTGTTTCTTCGATTATGCGTGCCCTTCTCTCTCTCGCTCTCTCCGCCTTGCCCTTGCATGTGTTTGGCTGTGTGTTTCCGCTCTTGTGTCTTGCTGCCTTCATTCGTCGTCGTTCAACGCACTTCCTTCTACAGTTTAACATTTCTGTCTCCCTTTCTGTGTGTCTCTGCTTCTCTCTGTGTGAGTGTGTGTGTGTGTTTCTAGCGACAGCCCCACAGGCCAAAAATTGTTGTCACTCCTGCGCTGCCGCTGCCTGCAGTGCTGCTGGCTGCGCTGCTTTGCTTCGCAGCTTCTGCTGAAGAAGAAACTGATATTCCAAAGCTGTTCTTGTTGTTGCTGCCGCTGCCGCTGCCGACGATGCTGCTGCTGTTGTCTGTTACCGTTGCTTTGGGCAAGAATTTCGAGCATTTCTCGAAAGTTATTTCGAGGATTGCCTCTGTCTGGAGCAGCTTTGACTGGATGCCCTTCCGATAGCATCTGAGTTACGTTTTTAATACATTTTAGCTAAATGGATATTTGAGGCTGATAAGTAGAGCCGGGATTCCAGCTCACAGCATGTGTGTGTGCGAGTGTGTGTGTGTGTGTGGGTAGATGGGGCAGCGGAAGGGAATCATCTATTTATATCTTGTAAAGAAAACGAAATTAAATTGCAAGAATTTATATTGACTGGACAGATTTAAACATTATTTAATATATATGTTAGCAAAGCTAATAGCTAGATTGGAATTCCTTTTTAAAACTTTAACGGTATTTTGCTGAAAACAGTTTTAATTTAATGCCGACGGAGCAACTGTATAGCTCTGTTGTTGCTAAATATAATATATTCGCCATTTCAGCTTAAGTCGATTATATCACTCTTTTAAAAACATAAAGAACAACTTTTAGTTCATATTCTTACTCCCAAATACATTGCTCTATAAATCGATATGTCCTATATACAGACATTTCTATCTACTCCACATATCTATCTACTCAGACATGTATATACATGCATATGTATCCATTTGTCTGGCTATCCCTATTCTATCTATCTACTGTGTTTTATCAACTTACACAGTATCTATCTAATATCTACCTATTTCTCCTTCTAGGAGACAGATTGAAATACAAATATATAGATAATTGATAGAAACTTGGCCTTTAGATAGACAGAAAATCATGTTTTCAGTATATTTTCATTATCTGCCTTATTATCTTTATGTATTTACATAGTAATCTTACTATATGTCTATCTACACATCTAGTAATTTTTCTATATGTTTGTAAAT
The DNA here is from genome assembly GCA_035046225.1 of Drosophila pegasa. NCBI lineage: Eukaryota > Metazoa > Arthropoda > Insecta > Diptera > Drosophilidae > Drosophila > Drosophila pegasa. The sequence goes on along the minus strand of JAWNOD010000076.1, from coordinate 3,876,224 downwards.
ATGTCTATCTAAATATATTTCTATCTATCTATATATCCTTCAGTATATGTATCTCTCTGCGTTTCTATCTATCTGTCTATTTATTAATCCTTTATACTATCCATATTTCTATCTGTCTTTCTATCTATCTTTCTTTCTATCTATCTATCTATCTATCTATCTATCTATCTATCTATCTATCTATCTATCTATCTTTCTATCTATCTATCTATCTATCTATCTATCTTTCTATCTATCTTCTATCTATCTATCTATCCATCTATCTGTATATAAATATATCTATTTGTCCATTTATCGATCTACCTATCTATCAATCTTCCTATCTTTTCAATATCTATCTACTCAAGTATCTAAACATCTATCTATCTTATATTTCATCCAATCATTTCAATCTATAGACTACAAAAATACATAGAATATAATACCACATATTCTACAGTTAAAGACATATATTGTCAACTAAAATCTTACAAAAATCGAATTTTGATAATTTGAGACTCTTACTAAAAACTCCATTAAAAAATCTAAAAAAAATATATATACCATTTATATTGATATATGTATCTTTTACACATCAATAAACCAAAATAAACTTCATCTATAATAAAAAATTAATTTATTTATCTTCTACTCAACGATTTTCAGCCGCTTCCAATGGTCGTTGTCAAAGCGACGGCATTTGCAACATTCGAAACGAAAAAATTTTATTTCACTCTCGAAAACCCGTTTTGTGGCTAACCAAAAACAACTTAAGGCAGAACATAAAACAAGCTAAAACCTTGAGATAAAACGAGAAAAAACACGTCACTAATTAAGATTCCATAATTACTGTACCTTTTTGGGTTTCAGATCCAATCGACAACTGCCTCGAGTCTGTGCCAACGAGCACGCCCTGCTGAGTCGTGCTGCTGTGGCCGGCGGCCAATCAAAATGTCGGCACACTCGTGACGCGCACCAATCGCAGGCAGCCATGGAAAAGCGACCAATGCGCTGTGAGCGCTGCTGTGTGGCAATCGTAGCGTGTGGAGAGCTCGGGCACGAACAGGCATGAGGCATGGCAACTCTACACGAGTCTACACGAGCTGAGCGTGAAAAGCTCAGCAGAACGAAGAGAGCTTGCAAAGCGCTCAAGCGACGAGTGCATGTAAAGTGAATGTGTAAGAGAAAGGGAAAATGAGTGGGGGAAGGAGGTGAATGAGTGGAGTGAGTGTGTAAGTGTGAGTTAGTTATTATGCAAAGCTTACGCTGAGTGTTTTAGTTATGTGAGTAATTTATCTTAATGAGTGTAGACTTTTGATGTGCTGAGACTTTTTCTTGCATACTTTTGGGTAGATTTTTTATATGGGGAAATTTTTTTATTTTATTTTGAGTGATTTTTTATATCGTATATTTTATAGTTGTTTGATGAAATACAAATAATTTAGTTGATTATCAAAATATGTTTTTTATATAAAAAAATTAATGAATTTTCAGTTGTTTTTTTTCGGAGCTCTGCTTCAGTCTAGGAGCGCACGAGCACCTCGTAGTAGATTTCTTTGGGTACATTTTTTATATGGGGAAATTATTATTTTTTATTTATTTTGAGTGATTTTTGTATTATATATTTTATAGTTGTTTGATGAAATACAAATAATTTAGTTGATTATCAAAATATGTTTTTATATAAAAAAATTAATGAATTTTCAGTTGTTTTTTATTCCCGGAGCTCTGCTTCAGTCTAGGAGCGCACGAGCACCTCGTAGTTGTCGAGGCGCACCTCCTGGCCGCCGAACGGGATGTAGAGGCAGCGGTGCGACTGGTGGATCTTGCCGGGCGTGAAGCTACCCTGGTAGTGCCCACGGCCGATGTAGAGCGGCTCGCCGTCGCTGGTACGGCCGCAGATGACGGCGCCGCCGGGCACGTTGCCAAAGGAGTCGGGGACCCAGCCGTAGCCGTAGCCGGCGAGCAGCTCGAAGTCGTACTTGACGTGCTCCTGGCCGCCGTACGGCACGTAGGCGCAGCCCTTGTTCGGGATCACCTTGGCGGGCAGCAGGTCGCCGTCGTGGTAGGCGCGGCCCACGTAGATGGCGTCGCCGTCGACGTCGTGGCCGGCGAGGATGGTGCCGGGCACGATGTTGCTGCCGGAGGAGTTGACCCAGGTCTCGGGCTGGACGAGCACCTCGTACGCCTCCAGCTTGTGCTCGGCGCCGCCGTACGGAATGTAGAGGCAGCCATGGGAGGGATGCACCTTGCCCGGCGTCAGGCTACCCTGGAAGTAGCCACGCCCCACGAACAGCGACTCGCCGTCCGCGGTCTGGCCGACGCGCAGCGCGTGCGGCGGCACCTCCCCGTTGCTGGCCGGGATCCAGCAGTAGTGGTGGCCCGTGAGTATCTCGTAGTCGTGCTTGCAGATCTCCTCGCCGCCCCACGCCACGTACGCCTGGTGCTTGTTGGGTATCACCTTGGCGGGCAGCATGTCGCCGTTGTGGTAGGCGCGGCCCACGTAGATCGGATCCTGGTCCGAGTCGTGGCCAGCGGCGATGGCGAATGGCGGCAGAGCGTCGTAGACATTGCGGGCGACCCAAGTGTGTTCTGCAAAAGGTGGGGAAAATATATATAAGTAAATTATTGATATAAATATAAGGGAAATATAAGAGAAAAAATTGCTAAGTCTCTCTTTTTACTCTCTGGGAATTGTTGAGTGAAAAGCTGTATTGAGTGATTTATGCTGCGGATCAAACTCTTATATGAAAAGCTTAGGCGAGTTGTATAAGAGGGAGAGGATATGGAGTTTGTATGTGAGTATAAGAGGGAGACGATATGGAGTTCGTATGTGAGTATATGTGGCAGCTTAGCAAAATATCATCTCTACTCTTATACAACTCTATGTGTCCACGTATAAGTGACAGTTCTTATACTAGTATAAGTATACCAAAAGAAACTCCTCTCCATGTGTCTACGTATAAGTGTCAGCTTAGCAAAATATCATCTCTACTCTTATACAACTCTATGTGTCTACGTATAAGTGTTTGCCAACATAAATTCTCTCTGTTCTTATACAACTCTATGTGTGTGCGTATAAGTATAAGTATACCAAAAGAAACTCCTCTTTATGTGTCTACGTATAAGAGTCGGCATTGCAAAATGTGTTCTCTGCTCTTATACAACTCTATGTGTATGCGTATAAGTGTCGGTTTGACGATCTTATACAAGTATAAGTATACCAAAGGAAACTCCTTTCTGACCTAAGTATAAGAGTCAGCTTAGAAAGATTTAATCTCTACTCTTATACAACCTACGTATAAGTGTCAGTTCGCCTACATAAATCCTCTCTCTCTTCTTATACTAAATTAACTAAAGGAAGATATATATAGGGTAAGCTACAAGCTTTGAGTGAATTACAGCATTGCCAAAATTCTTTGATATAAGAGTTGCACTGCATAGCCCGCAGCTCGTATAAGTGTCTGCTCGCCTGCACAGCTGTACTCTTATATAATGCATAAGCACATTTGTATCTGAAGAGAGCTTTCAGTAGTATAAGTCTTGTAGAAGAGACAAGTAAAGCTCAGTCCATGATTGAGTGAATTATCCATATGTATTATATTATATACATTCCAGTAACTTCTTGTAAAATATTTGCATTATATATTAAACATATATATAGATTACGATAGTTCAGTTCAATTGCAATTTTTTGATAAAGTGTTGATTGCGCTTGCAGAAGTGCTCGAGTGCCAGTCAAAAGCTAGCAAATGCCAATTTCGAGTACATTCTGATAGTGAGGAAATAATATATAAATATATATATATATATTTATGTATAAATTTGACGCATATTCTTATCGTAAAGTAGCGTTATTTAAGTAGCGTATAGTGTCTATCTGCCGGCAAAGCTGTACATAATCTTATACAGTGCGAACACCTGTGTGGATAATATTGATTGAATGAGAGCTTTTCATATAAGTCTTTTACAAACAGCTCTTATATTTGCTGCATTTTAGGCAACTCTTATACACAGAATTCAGTCTTACATTCTGTAGTTAAGTCATATATTAATTCATATATTAGGCATTATCAAAAGCTATAAAAATTTCGTCTTATATTGAACATTCTCTTCTATCAACCGCAATCTTTAATCATAAAAAATGAATCTATTTTTTTTTTCAATTATGTCAAGTGTGTTTGTGTGTGTGTGTTTGGGCTGACGTGTATCTAGGTTAACATCGTAGCTATGACACCTCGCCCGCTGTAGATAAGACCCGTATGAAGTGAGGGTACTATTCATCGGGTTCCTTTTGAAATTTAAGCTCTTAAGTTCACTTTTAAGGCGTGCGGATTGCAATTGTCAATACGGGCATATAGCCATATATCAACGTTGATGTACGACTACAACTACAAAGCGAACATATCGAACTGTACCTTTCCGCTGCCAGCGGGACAAAAATAGAACGTTCTGCTATCAGTATAACAGTCGGTGTCTGTGCAGATAGATGAGCTTTCACTTTTGGTTGCCAGTCGAAAATGAAAGGATTGGAAATGCGTATAACAGTTGGCGATATACTGATATGTTTGTTATACTGGAAATGTGGTTTTAGGAAACGAATTTTATGATAGATAAAATGAGAATTTTATATTAGTAAAATATTTATACTGAGCTGTTATACGAAATAGTTGTACTAAACTGTTATACTGAAAAGTATATAAATTAATTTTGACTGTTATACTGAAGTTTTATACTAAAATGTTACACACAACTATTATACAAAAGTGTTATATTAAACTGTTATAAACTGTTATAAACTGTTATATATAACTGTTATACTAAAGTGTTATACTGAATAATTATAATTTTAAGCAATAAATATTTAGGTTCACTTAGCAACAGCCAACAAGTATAACAAACAGTATAACAGTTACTTTCATATCTAGTACTTTCACACAGTGCAACTTGATCGTATAACAGTCACTGCATGCGGCTTAGCACTTAGTCATCCGTTCGATAAGTCACTTTTTAATGGAAAATTTTGGATATATATTAATATTTATGTATATTCGCACTGGTATAATCCATTTAAGCTAGTTTTGTAATCCTTTGCTCGAGTCCTTACCCATTTTGTTATATGTATATGTAGGTTCTAGATCTCTGTGCGCTCGATCTCGATTCGATCTGTCCGTAACGTTCGCTACGTAGTTACTATATAGACTGACTGGACTTTCCCGCTGGCACTTGTGTTATAAAGCGCTGACTTTTCCTTATCAGTCACAAAGAAAAAGAGAAAAAGGCAGTTAACTGTTTTTTTTTTTTGGGCCCAGTTGTTAACCGACTGCGATAAGATAAGTTTATCGTTGCCGGGGACCGTTTTGTTTCACGTAAACATTTCTGAGCAACTGTCTGGTATATGGGTATATATATATATATATGTATGTTTGCCTAAGGGCTAGGCGGTTCGTCACCTTGGCAAGAACAACTCTGAGAAAGTTCTTGAAATGTTTGTGCGTAACTCTGCGGAATCAATAAATAATTCGATTTTTATCTGGTTTACTTAATATTTTGACCGATCGACTGATAAGCTCTAGCTCTTATCAACAATCAAAAAATAAACTAGCGAAAAAGAACTTTGAATTTCGAATTTCGATTTGCTCACCTTTCTCCATTTCGCTTTCTCTGCTCTCGCTGGGAACTGAACTTAAAGTGCGAATTCCCGTATTACAATTTGCAATTTTATGCACTGGAGTTCTTCTGGAATGCTTTCCTTTTATATAGCTCTTCTACTATGCATATGACCGCAATGATTATTACCGTATCGCCCGCACTTTTGCAATTTTATTAAAGGCAAGCCACAGCTGTTTCAGCTTCAGTTTGTTTCTCTCTTCTAGCCCTTAACAATGGCATCTGGTTTGACTTCGACTTCGCTCTCGACTCCACATAGCACCTGACTCACTGCACAATTTTGTTTCGATTTGAACAGCAGTAACCCCGCTTGCTAGGTCTATAAATAGGTTTGATGACTCAAAAAAAAAAAAAAAAATTAAAATAAATATAAATATAATACGATATATAGTCTATTGAGCTGAAAACTTCTAGAAAGTTTCGAACGTTTTTTCAATTTCCTTAAGGTTTCAAAACTTTTTAAGAAAAAATATAAAGCTTACATTTTGATAATTTTACCTAAATATATAGATATCTAAAATTATCTTAAAATATCCTAAAAACTCTTCATTTTTTTATAAAAAAGTATTTGTGTTAAATTTTAAAATATCTAATTTTTTGCTTCACATTTTCTCAAAACTCTTAGTAAAAACTTTTATGTACTATAGAATTTTTCTTTTTTCATTTTGTGAACATTGTATTTTAGTAGTAAGATCTATAAACTGTCTAAGTATTAATAGTATTACCAAAAAAAAATTTTTTTTTAATTTCTCAAATTTTTTAAAACATTTACGATCATCTTCAGCTAAATGAGCGCGGAAATCAAATCGTTGAACTGCTAGCCGGGAAGTATAATAAGTATCTATAGCCTATGACTGTCATAGCACTTAAGTAATCTATTGCAAAGTGTAGAAATCATAAATATATATACTTATACTTCTATAGTATAATCATGTAATTAAGTAATCTATTGCAAAGTGTAGAAATCATAAATATATATACTTATACTTATATAGTATAATCATGTTATGATGGACCATAAATCGCAATGAAGTTCCAAAGAATTTTATAGCCAAACAAGAATGCATTATCAATAGATAAGAAAAAAGTACAAATCGAAAAGAACAAAATGTTAAACATAATTTTTCTAGTATGCTCCATAAATTTATTTTAAGGATCGTATGGACTTCGCTTAGTCAACGTGCCCAAGCCAACTAGTCATAGCTATTTGTTGTAGATATTTCAAAATTAATGAGTCTAACACCTGTTCAAAACAAATCAGAAGTTATCTATAGTTATATATATAGGTGTGTGCACAGAGTGGTAAAAAAAAGTTCCCCAATCAGTTAAGTGAGTCAGACTGGCTGGAAAAAGCTTTTGCTTTTCATATTGGAAATGATAAACAAGCGCCATAAGCCCCAACTATGTTCGCTGATAAGATTCTGGGGCTGTCAATAACAGGCCCCATGCACTGCGCGAAAAAGCTCATCGATAAAAAGCCTAGGCGAGTGGAGCGTCCAACTTCCAGCTGATAAACATTACAAAACCTTTTGCTGTGCCCGTTGCGTGCCTCAGTAAAAAATCAAACTGCGAACTCGACGGTTGCGCCCAGTGGAAAGCGAAATAATATAACAGATATATATAGATATAACTAATCGAAGACAAACGCCTATCAGTTGAAAAAGTGAATCATGGGTATGTTATGCTTAAACGAACATAAAAATAAGTTAGATATAAAAATTAAATATTGAAACATATTCAAATTGATGTGAGTTGGCGAATGAAATATTAAAAGAATATTATATAAGATCTGATTGGACAGATTTGAAAAATATTTGAAGAAAAATTCAAAATTGAAGTGACAAAGTGCAGCAAAATTGATTGACATATTTATTTGCTAATTACAATTATCTCTATAAATGTTTATATATGGAGCATGTCTTTGATAAGCGAAAGAACAGCTTGGTGTGCACGAAATAATTAGAATTATATATATAATATATATTTTCGTTCAAAAGTACAGTTCGATATACATTCGCTAAATACTGTATATATAATATATATAGTTAAATATATATAACTAATTTGTTAGATGTGAGAAACTGAAGTGAAGTTTGATATAAATATTCGACAAATTATATTCGATTTATATTCTATAAATATATTTGTTGATATAGTAGAATATAGTTCTATATATATAATAATTGCATGCTTATCTATAAATTCGATATATGTTATTAGATATATAGTCAATTTATTAGGTTTCCATAAACTTGAGTACAGCTACGCAGCTATATACTAGATAACTCGATATGCAGCTATACTTTGATAATACTCGAAATAGTAAAGTTCGATACAGATTAGATTTATTAATAGTTGCACAGTTGCTTATATATGAGTTATATTTGTTACACTATTGTGTATTATAGCTCAAAATATACGCTATAAAAATAGTTATAGTTATAGTAAATATTAGATAAATTCACATAGCGTGACATATATTCGATTAATTATTTAATTAGTATAATTAATTGTGGTTATTAAATTTCTATCTAGCTTTTTTATGGCGAGTAGGAATGTAGTAAAAATATATGATATATTTTGTGTGTATATATATCGATAAATATTCGATAAATATTCGATAAAATGGTAAAGCTGGGCATAAATTCAATAGGTATAGTTATACATTTTTTTAAAGATAGAAATTAGAGAATAATTGGACTATTTTGGACATATATAAAAAATATGAATATAAATATTCTATAAAAATTTTTCGATAAATATTCGATAGCTTAAATTGTCTATAAGCTCTCAATATTTATTGTAAAAAGCAAAGAAAATAGTTAGAAAAAGCTTTGATAATCGATGTATTCGATAAGCAGTAGTTAGTTATCGATAAGATAGTATATCGATAAATAGAGCTACAAATAAATAATATAAATAAAGCAATAGTAAATCGAATTACATATTTGACATACATCATTTATATGATATATGAAAGTGCAGAGCATACTTGGACATATAGTCGATAAATATACTTAGATATATACTCGATAAGTCTAGTTAGCTCTAAAATCATATATATAATCTACATTATAGTTAGAGACCTTAGACAAGTTGTTGATTTGTCTCTCTTCCTCTCTATTTCTTTTCCCCTATCCCTCTCTCTCTCTCTCTCTCGGCGGCACTCTCGTGTAGGTGCCGTACAGCCAGGAGCAGTTGTGACAATTGGTAGGCGAGTGCAAGAAGTGTTCGAAATTCGCAATTCGCAATTCGAGATTTGATTAAAGTTTCTGTTCGAGCAGCTTTTGCACTGCGTTATCAATGCTAATATCTTATCTACGCTTATCATTGGACACGGCTAATACACACACCTCCCTCCATCCGTTGCAGAACACACTTGGGTGCACTCGACTCCATATGCCGCACTGCCTCCGTACGCTGTCGTCGGTGGCCACGACGCCGATGGCACGCCCATCTATGTGGGCCGCTCGTTTCACGAGGGCGAGAACCTGCCCGCCAAGGTCATACCGAGCAAGGGCTGCGCCTATGTCGCCTACGGCGGCACCGAGCACCAGAAGACCCACTACGAGGTGCTCGTCGGCCAGGGCTTCGCCTGGGTGGGCAGCGCCAGCGGCGGTGTCCCGCCGAACGCCGTGAGGACCGGCACCACGCGCACCGGCGAGCCGCTCTATGTGGGCCGCGGCCACTACTCGAACTCGCTGTGCGTGGGCAAGGTGCATCCGTCGCACGGCTGCCTCTACATACCGTTCGGCGGCCAGGAGGTGCGCATCAACACCTACGAGGTGCTCATCCACCAGCAGCAGGACGTCTGGGTGCCGGCCTCGGCCAGCTACACGCCGCCGGGCGCCGTCGTCGCCGGCCACGACTCGGACCGCACGGCCATCTATGCGGGCCGCGCCATGCACGAGGGTGAGATGCTGCCCGCCAAGGTGGTGCCCAGCAAGGGCACGGCCTACGTCTGCTTCGGCGGCTACGAGTTCCAGAAGCCCACCTACGAGGTGCTCACCGGCTACGGCTACTCCTGGATCCGCAGTCCCCACTCCATACCGCCCAATGCCGTCAGCACGGGCCGCGCCCGCAACGGCGAGCCCATCTACTACGGACGTGGACACTATCAGGGCAGCCTGACTCCGGGTCTCGTCTCCTCCCGCCAGCGTTGCCTCTACATACCCTACGGCGGACGTGAGATACGCGTCGATTCCTATGAGGTGCTCTGCAGGCAATAGGCGATATGTATATATACTATATCTGATATGATATGATATATATATATATTTGAATTCGATCAATCACTTTTATAGACTTTAAGTCGTAGCTCTGCTTATTCCAAATTTGTAAAACTTTTAACTTTTAATAAAGAGCGCGATTGCTTTTATAACACTTTATATTTACTCGAAGTTTTCTTTACATATATATATGTATATATTATCTATAAGTTCTCTATATAGACCTTTGATATCTATAAGTTCTCTGTATAGACTTTTGATATACTGATTATATATAGTCATATATCATTTAACATATCTGCTGATTTTTTTGTGGATACATTAGCCCCTATTTCATCTATTTCAATAAGATTTCCATAGTAAATCTAGAAATCTATTTTAATATAAACCTAAAATCATGAATGAAACGATATCTAGGCCTATAGAGGTCGCAGCATGTTGAATAGACTTTTCATAGATCGAAATCACATATATCCATATGCATCAGTAATATTAGGATCATCATAATATTTATGTATGATTTTCTTATATCTTTATCTTCATATATATTCCACTTAGGGCTATAAATGGACTTTCTTCTTGTCTTTTCCTAGCAGTAAGAGTGGCAAAGCAAAAGCTTTGTAGACTCTTGAGTCAGCAAACAGAAAATTGCATATTATTCAGATAAGCATATATATTTATATATATATATATATATATATATATATATATATGGATATATATATATATATATATGGATAAACAATTCTCCTTTTTTATTGAAAAAGAAATACTGTGTTTATATTTAACTTAGATTAAGAAGAAATCGTGTTGAAATTCATATATGTATACATATATAAATATATATTTAACACTACAATTATAGCTCTCTGATATTTCGATATATATACGAATATATATTATAATGATGATTATTGTTCATAAAGACGATAATGATGCGAATGAAGATGAGGTAGCTGATGAAGATAACGAACATGTTGATAATGATCTTGATAAGCATGATTATGACAATGATGATAAATATTAGCTAGATTATTGGACTACCTTTACTAGATTGTCGGACTGCATTTCCCAGTAGACCTTCTCTCCCTTGAGTTGTCTTCTACTTTAAAAATGCAAATGAAAATCTATTTTATATATATTTCAATGTATATTAAAAATAATAAATAAATATATATAAAATAGATTTTCTTCTACTAAGAAAGCTTCAAGAAAGGCTCAAGAACTATATACATTTTTATAGACTATATATTATAATAAATTCTGAACTTTTATGATTAATTTTTCATTTTTTTCCCCGTCTCATTTCAGTGTACAAATGGGTTCAGTCGTCGGCGTATGCCTCGATACCGGCGAATGCGATTGTGGGTGGCAATGATGAGGACGGCGCCATGATCTATGTGGGTCGGGCGGAGCACGAGGGCGACATGCTCGTCTGCAAGGTGATGCCCTCGAAGCAGATTGGCTACGTTTCGCAGCGCGGCGAGGCGCTGCCCAAGGACATATTCGAGATGCTGTGCGGCGAGAATCTGGTGTGGGTGAAGTGCTACGACCACGTGATACCCGAGACGGCGGTGCTCTGCGGTCGCACCAGCCTCGAGCAGCCGGTGTACATTGGACGCGGTCATTATGAGGGCCACCTGATCATCGGCAAAATATCCTCAGTGCATCGCGCGCTCTTCATCGCCTACCGCGGAGCGGAGCGACGTCTGGACTCGTACGAGATACTGATAGAGCAGCGCGGAGCTACGCCCGGCTGGCAGCTGCCACCCCCGCCCGATGCAATACAGTTGCCGGAGAAATGCCCGCCAACACCGCCGCCACCACCGCCGCCACCAGTGGCGCGCAAGCCGTATCCCTATCCGCCGGACTTTGATGCCGTGCCCTTTTCGCTGCACGACAGACCGCCTCAGTACACGCCCATGCCGATGCCCGCACACAGCACAGATCCGTATCCACCACCACCGCCTGGCATGGCACCACCACTACCAACACCACTCGCAGATCCCACCATCTTGCCGCAGTATAAGCGGCCGCTAGCTGTGCCCGTGCCCATTCCGGCCAAGGGCTACGACATGCCGCCCTCCTATACACCAGCTGCCGTTGCACCACCCAGCACCCACCACGGCGCCACCTTTGTGCCAGCGGAGACATATAAGCCCGCCATGACCGTGGATCCCTATGCCCCGAGCTGCTCCCGCTACACGCCCGCCGTGTGTGCGCCGGCTGCAACGGCCAGCTACGATCTGTGGATGGGTGCCAGCCCCGGGTATACGCCGCCCGATGCTGTCCATGGGGGCCACGACACCGACATGGCGCCGCTGCTGGTCTGCCGCGCCTTTTACGACGGCTCCCACATACCGGGCAAGGCGGCGCCGAGTCGCGGCTGCGCCTACTTCACGCACGGCGGCCGGGAGCTGGTGGAGTCGTGCTACGAGGTGCTCATCGGACAGGCGAAATACCATTGGGTGCCCGGCTACGATGGCAGCATAGCGGCTGGCGCCGTCGAGGCGGGCCGCGCCTTCAATGGCGAGCCCCTGTACATTGGCCGCGCCCACTACTGCGGCAGCCTGACGCCCGGCAAGATACAGCAGTCGCATCGCTGCCTCTACATCCCGTTCGGCGGCCAGGAGGTGCGCATCAGCAGCTACGAGATACTCGTACGCAGCGAAATCTATCATCGCCAGCAGAACATCAATATATGCTATTGAGTTGGGGCAAGGCAGAGAGGAGAGGGAGGAGAACGTTAAGCAAATATATACATGTATTCAAGAGCAGCTACCTCAAAGAGTAGAGAAAACAAAAAAGAGAAATTAAATGAACTGAAAAGGCGAAAACATGAAATGAGAAACAGTCAAAGAAAGAATCGAAAAGAAGTAGAGAAAAGAGGCGGAGAATGGAATAAGTTACGAGAGCAGAAGCGAAGGCAGACTCAGAAAAAGGCTCCCCAAGTCTAATATTTTAATATTACTTCTTAAAAATAAATAATATAAATACGTTTTATTGTCAAATATTCAAAAATAAAATCTAGAAAAATTCAAAATTAATGGAAAATATTTCGCATTCTCTATAGAAACCATAAAACAGGCCCAAAAGTAGTAGGAATTATTAAAAATGAAATCTTGCATTGAGAAATTGAAAAATCTAAAGCAAAAGTGTATTATAAAAGGCATTACTAAACTTTTTAGTATTTGTATTTGCCTTATCAAATTGTTCTAACTTAAATTCAGAAGGAAACTCCGAACTTAAACTCCTCTATGAACATGTTTATTCACTTTATATCCAGCTATACTACTAAGTTCTAGCTAAATATTTAAATATTCTAAAAATGAACCTTGTCTAAGTCTGCTTAAAATATTTGTTTCTCTAACAGACTTAATTTATAAAGAACGATATAATAATCTAATGATTAGCTATTCCCACACATTACTTTCATACAACACTAAAATCTATTATAAAACTAACTATTCCCACACATTACAACTCATACAACTCCAAAATCTATTATAAAATATTTTGAATGACTTGAAAAAAAAACTAAAATATGGTATTAAAGATTGTAAATCCTGTGAATGCATCCATAAACCCATCTATTTGTATTATCAAGCAGCTAAATCCAAAGAACGATTGTACCTATCTATAAAGTTTCTATTGTATATATACTATCCTATGCTACTATTGTATATACATATTTGCATATATATCTAATAAACGCAGACATATTTATTTGAATGAGAAACATTTTCAATGTTCCGCATCATTCCAAAGTTTTTATTTTCGTTCTGTTTTTTTTATTACTATAGCCTAGGTAAGTGCAGATGGTCGTAAAAGACGTACTTCCTATATTTAGTCCATAAAAATATATTATTAAGCGACTGTAGCCTCGGCCCAGCTGACAGTTGGAGTTGACTGACCTCTTCGCTGGCTTTTATGTAGTGCAAAAATCGTATTTGCCTTCTCTTTTACTTTAACCTACTGCCAGACATATGTAAGACCGAAAAAAATCCCACATTTGATATCTCAACTGCTCTATCCAATTCCCGCACGTGCTTCCTATAAATATTACCCAAAATCTTGCTCATTAAACTCATTAAAATCTGACTAATATCGGATAAGAAGAATCCAAATGCCTTGCCTTGCTCTGGATTACTTAACATTCAGCGTTGGAATCACGTCTAGACTGAAGGTAATTACTATATGTACCTGTCTATAGATAAGTCTATATACCTGTCTGCGGGTTTAAGTCCTTGTATCTGTAGATGTGCTTATTATAGATTCAGTTATGTATCTATGTATATATGTATCTATTTATTTTAGTCTTATGCCTAATATTGTATATGATCACATACATTAGCATGCATTCTTACATTCATCTATTTGTATACCTCTATTTACCTTTGCCTACCTATTTATAGGTAATTCATACAATTATTTACCTACGCAAAACGACTGCGACTCTGACCTGACCAAGTCAATTTAGAAACGTCATGCGGTCCGTTTACTCAGCGCGTGGTATTTCCCAGGTAAGTCCCAAACCTCGACTCTCGCACGAATATAAATATCGCGGCCTGAGCTCGGCTCGAGCTTAGTTTCCTAGCCTTTGGGCTAGCGTTCAGTGCTAGTGAAAGAATATTTCACAATTCAGTATTATTCCAGAAGAGTGCTACACCAATCTATAAACGATTACGGTAACTAACCTAACTGCGAAACGTTACTTATCAATCGACTTACAGATATTTGCCCACATCTATGTAATACTGTTTTTTGATAACCTTGATATTTGTTATTGCTTTTTGTTACTGTTTTATAATGTTTATAAATTATATTATTCCTCTCATAAAGGCATTGTACTCGCAACAGATAAGTACCACCGAGTACCCAATACAATCTACTACAAAGTTGAGTTTTTATGGGGTTGCACAACTTTGTGAAATAGAGCTATAATAAATTTGTGAATACTTAGGAATCTTTTTGGAATCTTATATATATATATTTTTTTTTTTTTAATTTCTTTAATCAACGAAGTTCTTTGAATTGATAACATTAATCATAAAAGAAATTATTTTCTGTTACACAAAATATTTTTTGTTTAATTTTCAAAATAATTCTTGCTTGGGTTTTTCTATTTTCTGTTGCTTCAGGGTATACAAATATGGTTTATATGTCAGTTCATTTATTTTCTTGACTAATTATTCAATTTAATTTTAATTCCTTTTCATTTCACATTCTTGTTGTGCAGTGTTAGAGCAGTCTTTTTCAAGAGGTGTCTAATTACTGTCATAATAATTTGTGTTTTTATTATTGGTAAAATTTCTATGTCTATATATCTATCTATATATAAGAGTTGAACAAATATTTGATATGCATTAGTTTCACTCTGCTTTGACTTTTCGTAAGTTTCCCAGCTGAACTCTAATTGCTTCTCGGTACTTGAACCCAGCTCAGCTCATTGCATATCACAACACTTAAGAACTGATCTGTATAATTATTTATATGCTGACGAATCTTACAAGGAATGCATGCAAAAGGGGATTCTACCACGCGAGCTGAGGTAATTCCCATAATCTTGACTTTTCTTGCATGCTGCGTGATCTGTATACGTAATGCAATCGAAGAAACAGGGGAAATATCTAAAAGGTAAAAAGACAAACTGGATTTGCGCTCCAAGAATTTTGAGCACAGTCATCGCGGGGCAGTTAGTTGGCATGTCAACAGCGGTGGGCGTGGCCGAGCGAGAGGCGCAGCGGAACGATAAGGGAAAAGCCGCCAACGCGTGTTGTTCGCTATCACTCGGATTTGTTTATGCCGAGCAGATGGTAAACTTATTAGGCTTTATCATTTTTGCTATTGCTTTATTCTCGGCTACTCATAGCTTTTGTTGCTTTTCCTCTCGTCTAATTTAATTGGCGTCGTTTTTTGCTTCGATTATAAACGGTTTTACGATCGTCGCGATCGTCACGTCAGGCCGTCTTATACATGTGTGTGCATTCATATACTACTTTATGACGCCACTCTGGTAACCGAGGTCTCGTCGCGGACGCCTTCCTACTGGTTTCAACAGTTCCAATTTCGATCGCGTGCTGTCGAGATGCAAAAGTCTCTGCTGCCGGCTGCCCAAAAGACCCAGCAATCGCATCGCGAGCCCCGGCCGTAAATCCCATTAAATATAAAAATATAACGAGAATTTGAAATCGACGAAAAACGCTTATCATTAGCATACGCATCGTATAAATATACAATATATATAGGTAATTATGCAGTTCAAGAGTGTTTACTGAGATCTCGGGATGCAATCAGAGAAGAATTAAATATATGCATAGATATAGCTAAAATATATATACTATATATTTGCATCTCTTTAAGACTTGTGTGAAATCCATTAAAATACCCATTAGCATATCTACAAGAGGAGCTTGTGTATGTACATTGAAATTATTCAGTAAAAATTTGAGTTATAATCGAACAAGAGGAAGTGAATGTTCGTATATGGTATATATTGTGCAGATCTGACAAAGAATTCGATCGGAATAAATATGAAAAGAATTAGAAGAGCTTTTTATAGACCAATTAACAGCTTATAGAAAGTTTTTCTTTTTATTTTCAAATCTTACGAAATTTATATAGTATATATATATATTTTTTTTCAATCAATTTCCTACCAAAATAAATTCCATTCACATCAATAATTGTTCCTAACTGAAAAGCATGCAATCGTCGCTTATTATATACAATAAACAAAAAAGATTACATATACTATATATATATATATGCATATATATTGGTAACTGTGGGGATCTAAAGGCTAGTAAAGATTACGCCTCAATTGGTTTGTTTTGCCATGCTTTTTGGTGAAATGAGCAGAGTTTATTGGCTTTATGGACTGGTCGTCTGCCCATAGGAAAGTGAATCATTTGATGTTGTAGCTAGAGACCCGGAAATATTGTCGATAGAATTATTTTATAATTAGTTGAGATTAAGAAAAAAGTGTTCGTATACACACATGTCTACTATGCTCTATGTTCTATACCTTGTTAGAGATTTGCTATTGAAAATATATAGTCAGTTGCATAGCACATAGTCATATCATCTTAAAAAGTTTTTATAGCTGCCAATCCTAATTGGAATATGGAGAATGGGAAAAAAAGCATATGATTTAGATCCACTCTTTAGAAAGGCCTATGAGCTATATGGTTATTCTTTACTGCAAACGAGCATCGTGGAGTCGCTTACTCCCTACGGCAACGACCTTTTTACGTATTTTTTTTTGCGTACTATCGATCGCTTTGTATTCTGTTTCATTTTTTTCACTTTCGAATTGTTTGTAATTTATTAATTTATGGATGCTTTTCCAGTCTCAATTTGCTGCAAGTGTTCAATCCGCAGTTTATCAATTTGTCAATTGCACAATTGATCAAGCTGCAACAGTTTTTCAACACATTTCGTTCCAATTGTCTTGGGAAATATGCCAATTTTTTTTCTATCTCAATTTTCTTAATTATTTTGTGAGTGCTTTTTTTTTTGTATACCCTGAACCCATTGAAAATGGGAAATGAGGGCATGATGATTGCATCAAATTGTGTGTAACATCTAGAAGGGGGCGTGGCAGACTCCATAAAGTATATATATTCTTGAGCAGGATGACTAGCTGGGGTGAGTTAGCCCTGTCCGTCCGTTGGTCTGCCTGTCTATACTAATAAATGCGTCGCTCTCAGAACCCGTAAGAGCTTGCTTTTTTATGGGTCCGTCTTTGAAGCTAACGTCACTAAATTAGGTATTTATTTGTATTATTTTTTTTTGTATGAAATCGACTTAAAATTTTCCCAAATTCTTGAAATTAAAGTTAATTTCATATATAGCCAATATGTGAAAGTTCGACGGGACTCAGGCTATCTCTTAGTCGGTCATGCACGACTAGAGTTTTCTTACTTGATTTTTTTTTGTAAGTGCAATAAAAGGGGAGCAACACTCAACTGAGATCGCAATTGAAATCGTGATTTTGACACATGCATTAAGTTTCTAAATCCATTTTACAGTTCGCAGTATCAAATATTTTTTAAAACGAAAGTACAATCGAAGGATCTCAGAATGCCCAAGTCGAAGAAGAGGAACACGACGTTGCCAGACCTGACCGACTTTCAAGTGGAGAAAGCGAAAGACGGTGCTGCCACCACGGAAACGGACAAAAAGTACAGCTTTTTCGATCTGGTAAGTGTAGTTCCACTCTGATCATAACGATCGCTAGGATTACATCAGACTTACGTCTCTGCATTGCAAATCGTTTAGTTAGTTCTATACCACGTTCTGTCTATCAACTGGAATTCTAATCTGACTGGCAATTAATTCTTTTATAATATTTATAATAAATATTCAGCTATCAGTAGACTACAGCAGCTGTAAAATATCAGGTGTTATGCAGCAGCAGCTCTCAGCTCTCTATTGGCAAAAGTAGATAGTAAAAAACTATAATATAATCTATAATATAGGTGTTTAGTTTAATGTATTCGTAGAGTACGAACTGCCGCTGGCTTCTGCCAGTGCATAGTTTTGATCTAGTCTGTTCGTCGTATGTCTGTCTATGGCTTGTCTATGTAAATTCTCCTTATCGAAAATTAAATCAGTAAAGAGGTTAATTAGCGGTTAATTAAAATAATAATGATCATCATAATAAGCAAATTGATGATGATAATAGTGAAAATGGTTGTTAGACTAATTATTAATTGTATTACTAATAATTATTGTCGTCATTTAGATAATGACCATTAGATAGAATATCATATTGGTGTTCATTGGAATGGCGATCACATATATTTATGATGATCTTTGTTTATGATCATCACGATCGTTCTGATGAGCATCATTATATATGATAGTTATGATGATTGATGATCATTAATGTTGATGATGTTTATGTACAGTGTGTGTGGGTTGATGTTCAATAGGATGATGATTACTTGAAAAATGTTCATTTTGATAATGATCATCATTGCATTGGTAATCATTGTGATGATTATTAGGAGTATATTGAGAAGAATTATAGAGCAATAAGAATTATGATCAATATATTGATAATCATTTTAGCATGATGATAATTTCTAAGAATTTCTTGGAAAACTATATAGGGTATCTGTTAGTCAAATACTTCAGCTTACAAAGCAAATTTTTGTTACTTAAAATACTTCGATATCATTATTGAATAACTAAGTATCAGTCCATATTAATTATATTCCACACATCAGTTATCTTTGATTAGAACTCCTTTGCCTAGGCATATCTATTCATATATCTATCCATCTATATTACTTTTGTAGATTATAATCTAACATTTTTCGATACATTTTTCTCCTACAGTTCCGCTACTCAACTGTTCTGGAGCGTCTTCTCATAGCTCTTTCCATTATTGTGGCCACAATAGCCTCAGTTTTTATACCCTATTTTATGGTGATCTATGGTGAATTCACATCCCTGCTCATCGATCGCTCCGTGCGGAATGGCACCTCCTCGCCCACATTCATACTGGCGCTCTTCGGGGGCGGCAAGCGACTGTAAGTTGTATTATACTCAGATATATAAAGATGGCATTCAATAGAGTGTTATTTCTCCATATAGCACCGATGCGAGTGTAGCAGAGAATAGGGAGGCGATAATCGCTGACTCGATTGCCTTTGGCGTGGGCAGCTTGGTGGGTTCAGTTATAATGCTGACCCTCGTGCTCATTGCCATTGACGTGTCGAATCGTGTTGCCCTCAATCAAATCAATCGCATACGTAAGGACTTTCTCGAGGCCATCCTGCGACAGGATATGTCCTGGTACGATACCTCATCGGGCACAAATTTCGCCAGCAAAATGACAGAGTAAGTGGGGGCAACTCAGAGAAGTCGTATGCAAATATTGATAAACCTCTTTTACGCTTTGCAGAGACTTGGACAAGTTGAAGGAGGGCATTGGCGAAAAGGTGTGTATGGCGATAGATTCTTGGATCCGTAAATAACTTCCCCTTTTCAATCCGTCTTTCAGGTCCCCATTGTCACGTTTCTCTTCATGGTCTTCGTCACGGGCATCGTGGTGTCGTTTCTCTATGGCTGGAAGCTGACGCTGGTGGTGCTCACCTGCACTCCATTTATTATCCTGGCCACTGCCATGGTGGCCAAGATCCAGAGCTCCCTGGCGGACAAGGAACTGAAGGCCTATTCGGATGCCGGCACCGTGGCCGAGGAGGTGTTCAGGGGCATCCGCACGGTCTACGCTTTCAGTGGAGAGCGCAAGGAGAACGAACGATTTGCGAAGCTCCTGGTGCCCGCTGAGGTCACGGGTCGGAAGAAGGGTCTGTACTCTGGCATCGGTGCTGGTATCATGTGGCTCATCATCTATTGCTGCATGGCGCTGGCCATTTGGTATGGCGTCAATCTGATCCTGGAGGATCGCGACAAAGTTGATCGTCATTATACGCCTGCTGTCCTTGTCATCGTCCTCTTCGCCGTCATAAACGGCGCCCAGAACCTGGGCTTCTCCTCGCCCCATCTGGATTCGTTTGGTGTTGCTTTTGGGGCTGCGCGAAACCTGTTCAGGATCATTGATCGCAAGTCCGAAATTGATCCTTTGGATGAGTCGGGCCTGAAGCCAGAGACCATAACAGGTCGCCTGAGATTCGAGGATATTCACTTTCGTTATCCTTCGCGGCCGGATGTCCAGATACTCAAGGGCCTAACTGTGGACGTGGAGCCGGGGCAAACGGTGGCCTTTGTGGGCGCCTCGGGCTGTGGCAAGAGCACAGTCATCCAGCTAATGCAGCGCTTCTACGACCCGGAACAGGGTCAAGTGCTGCTCGATGGACACGATTTGCGCAGCCTAAACGTGGGCTGGCTGCGCTCACAGATTGGCGTCGTGGGCCAGGAGCCGGTCCTGTTTGCCACCACAATTGGGGAGAACATACGCTACGGCAACCCGCAGGCCACGCAGGCGGACATCGAGCATGCTGCACGCAATGCCAACTGCCACGAGTTCATCAGCAAGCTGCCCAAGGGCTACGATACACAAGTGGGTGAACGCGGCGCCCAGATGTCCGGCGGACAGAAGCAGCGCATCGCCATTGCCCGGGCGCTGGTGCGCAACCCGAAGATTCTGCTGCTGGACGAGGCGACGTCCGCGCTGGACCCCACCTCCGAGAAGCGCGTGCAGGATGCACTGGAGCTGGCCAGCCAGGGGCCAACCACCCTCGTTGTCGCCCATCGCCTGTCGACCGTGACGAATGCCGACAAAATCGTATTTGTCAAGGACGGCAAGGTGGCCGAGCAGGGCACACACAACGAGCTAATGGACAGGCGTGGCCTATACTACGATCTGGTGCACATAACTAATCGTGCGGCAGACACCGAGGCCACGGTCGGCGGCACGTCCAAAATGTCCAAGAGCAGGGACGATGATAATGTCGATTTTGATGACGACGATGATGATGATGATGATGAGGAAAGCAATAACATTGAAGGCGATAACTTCATTAGGTCGAGCATCAGACGTAAGTTGGAGACGGAAGAATTTGAGCCTTAAAAAAAGGGCATCTATGTGTGGCTTAAGCATAAGATCCGTATCAGGAAGTGCACATAAAATCTACATAGAAATAGTGTCCCTCCGCAGGTCTTTTCGTCCTTCTATATGTCTGTCCGTCCTTCTATATGTCTGTCCGTCCTTCTATATGTCTGTCCGTCCTTCTATATGCCTGTCCGTCCTTCTATATGTCTGTCCGTCCTTCTATATGTCTGTCCGTCCTTCTATATGTCTGTCCGTCCTTCTATATGTCTGTCCGTCCTTCTATATGTCTGTCCGTCCTTCTATAGGTCTGTCCGTATAGAGGCAACTCTGTAGTTCCATTAACTGTTTTGCTATTTTTTATGGTGTGAATCACTGGAATTTTGAGCCTTAAAAAGGGAATCTATGTAATAGGCTGACAGAAAGTGTGGCATAAGATACGTATCAAGAAGTCCACCTAGATTCTATATAGAAATGGTGTCCCTCCGCAGGTCTTTTCGTCATTATATATGTCTGACCGTCCTTCTATATGTCTGTCCGTCCTTCTATATGTCTGTCCGTCCTTCCATATGCCTGTCCGTCTTACTATATGTCTGTCCGTCCGTATAGAGGAAACTCTGTAGTTCCTTTAACTGTTTTCCTATTTTTGATGGTGTCAATCACTGGATTTACTTACTATCATATAAGATCTAAAATATCGTAACATCTCTGTTTTTTTTTTTCACTCTTTATCTCTCTATTTATTTCTCTTCTTAACTCACTCCCTTTCTCTGCTGCTTTCTAAAATATTCTCTTGTTGACCCTTCTTATTTCCGCCGCTCTCTCTCTCTCGATCTGTCTTGAGCTCTTCCGATCTCTCTCGATTTCTCTCTCTCTCTCTCTCTCTCTCTCTCTATCACTCCCACTTACTCTCTTATCATATAATAACTAATAAAATCCCATTTCTCCTCCAGGTCTTTCACAAAATTTCCAGAAGAAGCGTAAGAAGAAGAAGCAGGTGAACCCAGATGAACCCAAGGTCTCATTCATGCAACTGATGAAGCTCAATGCACCCGAATGGCGTTACATAGCGTGGGGCTGTGTGGCAGCCGCGATGCACGGCGTCACATTCCCCTTGTGGGGCTTGTTCTTTGGCGACTTCTTCGGCATCTTGTCCAACGGAGATGCGGATGTGGTGCGACGCGAGGGCAACAACTTCTCATATATTTTCATTGGCATTGGTGTGCTGGCCGGCGTGGGCACCATGCTCCAGAGCCACCTGTTCACCACGGCCGGCGTCAAGATGACGTCGCGCCTGAGGAAGCAGGCATTCAAGACAATCCTGTCGCAGGACGTGGCCTTCTTTGACGACGAGCGCAACTCGGTGGGCGCCCTGTGCGCTCGACTAGCTGGCGACTGCTCCAACGTACAGGGCGTAAGTCAGGGATTAATGATTCACTTTACTCCAAGATTTGACCTTCCTTTTGTAGGCGACGGGCGCACGGGTGGGCATCATGCTGCAGGCCGTCATCACCTTGGCCGCGGGCATGCTCATCGGTTTCGTCTACTCCTGGCAGCTCACTCTGCTGACCGTCGTCACCGTGCCCTTCATCTGCCTCTCGGTCTATCTGGAGAGTCGCTTCATAGCGAAGAGCGCCAAGTCGGCCAAGGCGGCCGTGGAGGACGCTTCCCAGGTGGCCGTCGAGGCGATTGCCAATATCCGCACCGTCAACGGGCTGGGCCTGGAGCAGCACGTGCTCGAGCGCTACGTCAAGCAGATCGACCAGGTGAACATTGCCTGCCGCCGCAAGGTGCGCTTCCGCGGCGTAGTCTTCGCCTTTGGCCAGACGGCGCCGTTCCTCGCCTACGGCATCTCGCTCTACTACGGCGGCATGCTGGTGGCCAACGATGGTCTGCCGTATGAGGATATTATCAAGGTATCCGAGGCACTGATCTTTGGCTCCTGGATGCTCGGCCAGGCGCTGGCCTATGCGCCGAACGTCAACGATGCCATCATCTCCGCTGGACGCCTGCTCAAGCTGTTCGAGCTGACGCCCAAGCAATCCAATCCGCCATTGAATCCCTATAATACAGCTGAGGTTCGTTTGGGTTTTTTTCATTCAATCTTAATCTTAATCTTGCTTAATCCCTTCCAGAAATCGGAGGGCGACATTGTCTACGAGAATGTGCACTTTGAGTATCCCACGCGAGCGGGTACACCCATTCTGAGTGGGTTGAATCTCACGATCAAGAAGAACACCACGGTGGCGCTGGTGGGTCCATCGGGCTCGGGAAAGTCCACTTGCATCCAACTGCTCTTGCGTTACTATGATCCCGTCTCGGGCTCGGTCAATCTGAGTGGTGTGCCCAGCACGGACTTCCCCTTGGAGATCCTACGCTCCAAGCTGGGCCTGGTGTCGCAGGAGCCGGTGCTCTTCGATCGCACCATCGCCGAGAACATTGCCTACGGCAATAATTTCGTCGACGATGTGCCCATGCAGGAGATTGTCGAGGCGTCGAAGAAGGCGAATATACACAATTTCGTCAGCTCCCTGCCGCTGGGCTATGAGACGCGCGTGGGCAAGACCTCGCAGCTGTCGGGTGGCCAGAAGCAGCGCATCGCCATCGCCCGAGCTCTGGTGCGCAATCCCAAGATTCTCATACTGGACGAGGCGACGTCCGCCCTGGACCTGGAGAGCGAAAAGCTGGTGCAGCAGGCCCTCGACGAGGCCAGAGCTGGACGCACCTGTGTCACCATTGCCCATCGCCTGAGCACGGTGCGTGACGCCGACTTGATATGCGTGCTGAAGCGAGGCGTCGTCGTCGAGAAGGGCACACACGATCATCTCATGGAACTCAATGGCATCTATGCGACGCTCTATATGATGCAGCAGGTGTCAGGATAGACGATGATGGCACCAATCAGGATGCAGTACTGGGTTAAGTATGTAGTAGCGAGTAGCGAGAGGAGCTAACTGAAAGAGAAGTGCAAAGCTCATGTTTAGCTTTAATTCGATTAATTTTGTAGATTAACTGAAAGAGGAGCGCACACTTTAATTCGATTAATTTTGTAGATTATGTAGTTGTATATGAACAAAAGCTCCTAAAGCAATATGAATGCTAACGATTCATAACTGAAATGTTACAGAAATAAGGAAATATAGTGATATATTTATATGTATAAGTATTTTTTTTTTTTTTTGATTTGTAAGATGAGGAGTAATTACTCCTCAGACACCATGGACTGCTGCAAGTAGTGAGGTGTATATAGAAGGAATATATGCGACATTCATGGTGGCTAGCTATATACACCTCACTACTTGCAGCACTGCATGGTGTCTGGCTAAATTCACCTCACTCACTCGCAGCGCATGTTGAGTTGTCAAATGTAACTCAACAAGCATATCATGGTAGGTTGCTAAAAGCTGACCATGGCGAGTTGTTTTATTCACCTCACAAGACACCATGAGCAGTACTCACCTCAGTACCTACTCGCTGCAATCAATGCAAATTTACGCTGACGAGAACATGGCGGATTGCTTTATACAACTCTCTAGTCTTTTACAATTGTGATCTGTGTTTATTTAAGCTTGTGCTGCAGATATAATACAAACATACAATATACATATATGAGATATATGACAAAGTAAGTAAAAATGTTTCATTAGCCAATTTAAGTTTCTATAAAACCGTCGCACAGTAGAGTTAACTGCCTCAGTTAACCTAAAGTCGACTATCGATAAGGGGTCCCGGTGTGGCCAAGGCATTGCGACGCTCCTGTATAGCAAAGGTCAGCTTGCGAAAGGGTCCCAGCGGCAGGCCTAGCGACTTCAAGTCCGCCTCCGTCAGCAGCATAAGTGTCTCCAGATCTATTTCCTGTTTCTGAAAGCTGCAAGAAATACATATACATATTAGCTAGTTTCCTCTTGTGTAATTCTGATATATACGCACACAGGCAAATACTCGTCCAGTGCCCAGACAGTTAGAAAGCGCTGCAGTGCACTGGCCGTCACCTGCTCCTCGTCGTCGTCATCGCTGTAGACGTCGTCGCCAGCGCCCTCGGAGTCGGAGTCATCGGATAGGTTCAGATACAGGCGCGCTTTGTTGTTGTTTTTGTTGTTGTTGCTGCTGCTGCTGGCGTTGCGCATGGTGGAGCTGGAGACGCTGTCGATGCCATCCGACTGCAGCTGCAGCTGACTCAGCGCCGCTGTCACCGAGCGCCGGAAGGCAATGCTGCCCAGCATGGTGGGTCGATCGAAGAGGCCGACAGGTCGCTGCAGCACCTGCAGCTCCTCGTTCAGCTCCTGCGACAGCTGCGGATCCCCCAGTATGTCGGGCTGCGAGAAGCTGCGTGCCAACGCCGTGCTATAGCCCAGACGGCCCACGTCCTCGTCATCCAGCTCGAAGACATCTGCAATCTTGCCACGCTTGCCCTCCTGCTCATCCGTGGAGCTGAACGTGCCCACATACAGCACCTCCGAGTCCCGCTGTAGACCCGTTAGCGAGGTTATTGTCCGCTTGCCATCCGGCTCCAGCTCACGCACCTTGAAGCCTCCATCGTTGGCCGCCGCATGTGGACAGGCTTTTGAGTGCTGCGACTGCTGTTGCTGTTTCTGCTGTGGCGGCTTCTTTTGCACTGTGCCCATGCGACTGGCTATGGTGGAGCCGCCGCTGCTGCTGCTGCTGCTGCCCACCAGGTCGCTGAATTTGGTGGCAGGCATGCGAGGGGCAGCTGCTGCCGGCTCCTTTGGCGTCTTGTTCAGATTGCCCTGGCTGGACCAAATCTTCTGCTTCAGCGTGGACAGCATGTTGCTCGACTTGCTGCTGCTGCTGCTGCTGACCAAGGTTTGGGCATTGCTCGGCTTTAGATCGCAGTAATCGTGCCTTTGCTGCTGCTGTTGCTGCCGCTTCATATATTCCTTGACGCGTTTCTCGCACTCCTTCTCAGCTATTTCCTTGAGTGCCTTCGCCTTTTTTCTGCAAAATAGAATAGATTAACTAATTTGTCAGGTAAATTTTGTTTAAATATTTGAAATGTGCAACAAAGTGCCTGTTATCGATAACATTGCTTGCGATTGGCAATTTAACTCAAATTGGTAAACTATTTTCCCATTCACCAGTCCTTGTGTGTTATCGATAACATTGCTTGCGATTGGCAATTTAACTCAATTTGGCAGCCCATTTGCCCTTTACCAGTCCTTGTGTGTTATCGATAACATTGTTGCGATTGTGAATTTAACTCAATTTGGTTGCCCATTCGCCCTTTATCAGTCCTTGTGTGTTATCGATAGGTTTCCTTGCGATTATTTTCGAGCGTAACAATCGGTGCTTTACCACACTACAAGCTAGGCTTTATGGCTGTGCATTTATCGCTTTAATTATTCAAATTCTAAGCTTCGCGCCTTACTTTTCATTCGCCTCAAAGCTGGCTGCAGCTGCGTCTAAGTAGCGCAAAATCTCGTCGCGATTATTAATGGCTGCCAGATCCTTGGCATTATGTCTGTCAATATCCAGTGCATAAATATTGACGCCGAATTTGAACAGAAAGTCAACGCAATGCAAATGCCCCTTGGCGGCAGCCAAATGAAGCGCTGTATTACCAAACTGATCGCACTTGTCCGGATCGCCGCTGCAAAGGAATAATATTACTATATTAGAGGAATTGCTTTCAATTAATTGGAAAATTTACCCCCTGCCGCAGAGCAAGCGCAGCGCATCTAAGCGACCCTCGAAGGCTGCCCACATGACTGGCGTCATGGAATCGTCGTCCTTGGCATTGGCATCCTTTCGCGTCGCCTCCTTGAGCACTTCCAGCAGCCCGTCTTTGGCAGCTCTATGCGAAAGCAAAGAACAATTAACGGTACTTGTAGCACTGATAAGATAATTTCAGAGCTACGAGGCAGCATTATTAATTGCATGTTCATCACTCACTTGTGGAAACGATCTGAAGTCATTTTATCACACCTTATCTATATTTGTGTATATTTCCATAGACTTTGCACCTAGAAGTTTGAATGAAACACAAATTACATTTGATCCCAGAAGCCCGATCTCGATTTCGATTTCTGTCAACTGCCATATAATAGCAAAATTTTGTGTAGATACGAACTAGCTCTCAATAGTAATTTAAAATAAATATATTTATTTTTATAAATAAAGATCATATATCGCAACATACAAATTCAGCATCCTTTAAAATGTCTAAAGTAACCAAGGATGCCAATTTGAGGGTGAAGAAGGCCAATTTTAAGAAGAAATTTTCTACGAACTCCCTGGCACAGAGTGTGCAAATGCAGATCAAGGCGAATGGCAAAAAGTGGCTAGAAATGGACTTCGAGAATACCAATATGACGAAGAATGCACGACTGTCGCAGCCACCGATGGTTGACAAGGATAATGTTGGTTAAACGATATTGTTATATGAAATGAAATAATGAATAAAAAATCAATACGTGATCAATCTATTGAGTTTAGTTAAGGAATGCAGACATATGTGCGAGTTGTTTAAGACCAAGCTTAAATCGGGCATATAGAATAGTTTTTATACCCTGAGCCCATTGAAAATGGGAAATCAGGGTATAATGTTTTTGTTGGATGTATGTAACAGGCAGAAGGAGGCGTGGCAGACCCCATAAAGTATATATATTCTTGATCAGGACGACAAGAGAAATTGATTTGGCCCTGTCCGTCTGTCCGTCCGTCTGTCCGTATGTTTGAACGCGTCGATTTCCGAACATATAAAAGCTAGACCCTTGAAATTTTTTATGTAGGTCCGTGTATAGCACGCGCAGATCAAGTTTATTTTAAATAATCGATAACTTTCCCCAATTAATTGTTATCGATTAAAAACAAGTCGATAAAATTATATCTCGCCCATCTTTTAAGCTACAGACACCAAACTTTATATTTAGCTTTATATGTATTTTATGCAGTTTTGAATTTTGTTACATTTTGGATACCGACCCCAAATTCCCCCAAATTCTATGAAAAACACAGATTCGACGGGGCTCAGGGTATCCCCTAGTCGGTCACGCCCGACTAGAGTTTTCTTACTTGTTTAGTTTGCTATAGAAACTTCTTAGACCACCCTCGCATATATGGCTTTAAATATAGATCTGTTTTCATACCCCACCTCGCTGCATATCAAACTTTTGAATATTTTGACATTTTCCAACACTGGCCACATGATGGCGCCAAATCGAATTTCTATCCTTTTATATTTGCCTAAACAAAGCAAGCCTATGGAATATACGTCAACTGCATTCAGAACGTTTGACTGCTGACATTCCTATATTTCTAGTCAATACATTCACTTATTTCATATTTTATATATATATTTTTCTACCAACTGCAAAGAGTGCTGGAATGGAGGAAGAGCTAACACTAAGTTTGCGCCAGCTGGAGCTGAGCGTTGGGCCGATTAGCAAGTGGCCTAAGGAAGAAATCGTTTCGTCCATCGAGGAGAATCCGTTCTATGTGCCCTACAAACGCACTGATCGAGTCCTATTCAAGAACCACTCTGATCATAACAAGCTCAAATCGAAGGCCCTCAAAAGGAAGAATATCCTGCGCAGGCCCATTTTGCAGGCCCGTCTGCCAGGCCGCTCGCAGGCAGCGGGCAAGAAGTGGCTGCAACAGCGCCAGCCGGAGATGGAGACGGAAGTCACCTGGGTGAACTTTACGAATATCAAGAATCCAAACAGGAAGCGAGCGTATAGCATGAGCGACTTGCAGAAGGAGTGCAGCAAGATCCCGTACGAGATGGCCGATGTGGATGTCGATGCACTTTTCGTACCGAAGCGAATGTCGCTGATGGCGGAGACAATGTACAGTTAAATTGTTATCGAGTATTTTTATTTGCTTTCGTTTTCATTGAAATCAATGTGTTGATATTTATTTAAGGAGCACGCCAATTACATGTGAAAAATTAGAAATCGACCTCGAGCGCTAACTTCTTATTGGACCTATTCACACGGGTTCGTATGACACTTTCAGTGAAGTGAAAAGGAAAAGCTCAAACACGTTCCGGTTGGAGTTCACACACGCACACAACTACACAGCTGCGATCGTGCTGTACATACAGTTGGCCAAAAGAAATTACACACACACACACATGCCCAATAACAAGTTCACTCAACCTTATTTCTTGGCCACGAATTGCCCAAAATAATAAAACGAGCTGCAAAGGCACTCGACCATTAAGTGTATGCAAACAAAAAATGTCTGTTATTATTAAGTTTTTTTTCTCTTTTTTGGCAAAGTTCACACACGATTTTCCAACAGCTTGACACTTTGTTGTTGTTGCAACAACAACAAGAGCTGAGGCTTTTCTTTTGCGATCAGCGGCGTAGGCAAGTGTCTGCCGTCGAGCGTTGTTTGGCAACTGAAACTCCAATTGGAATTGAAACCTGGAGCGAGAAGCGTTAAAGAGAGTGCGCCATGCTAGGCAGAGCTGCCAGACTGCAGGCCAAAGCAGAGCTTAGAAATTTTAAAATAATGCAGCTCTACAAAAACAAAAATTAGCTCTAGTTTTATATAAACTACACCATACAAATAAAAAACACATTTAATAACACAAAAATTCTTAAATAAATATAAGCTCTTTACTAAATTATCATTTAATTTACCCATCGATTACAGCTAAGCTACCTGATGGCACAGAGCCTGCAGCCCTGGCTGCACTTGCACGTTATCGATACATCGCTGCGATAGTTATTTTAGGGCCAGCAAATTTGCAGAAAAAAAACGTAGCCTCGTGAAACACACATACAAAACATAAATATAAATAAAGAAAACTAATAAATAACCATAAATAAGTGTAATAATGAATTACTGTGTGTAATGTGGTGCAATAGAACATACATGTAAAATGTGAAATACACTGAGCTAGACGAATTCACGCACATTTGTGGTGGTTTGCTGACTACTACAATTGCACATGTATATGTGTATGTATACACCCATACACAAATACATACACACACATGAGTTTGCGTAGGAGGCATCAAAATAACAACAGCAGCAGTAGCAGCAGCAGCAGTAGCAGCAGCAGCAACGAGGAACTCCTTAACATATGCTCGATGCATCAATGGTGCATTAGCATTACCCGCGTGCAACAGCTCGTCAACGTTCCATGGAAATTCCAGTGCCAATGTCAAGCAGTCAATGTCAAGGCGAGCTAACGCTAGCTAAGTAATTAATATAAACACAAACAAACACACACACACTCACTCACATAGCCATAGCCCATAGTAGCCAAGTTAAAATATAGACAAGTGTCAACACACACACACTCACTAATACACACAAGGACACACACACACACATACACACTTAAAAAAGGGATATCTAAGCAAAATAGCAGCCAAGGGAATATTGTTAAATTCAGTCGGGCCGTTGAAGAAGCGTGCATCGCACTATGGGCAATTGCCTGAAATGCTTCCAGTCGTCGTCGTCTTCGTCCGCCGCACCAACGTTGCCAACCAGCCAATCGTTACCAAGCGCATTGCAAAATCTGAACGCCAACAACAGCTGCCAAGCGGCCACCAGCATTGGCAACTGCTACGACATCGTGCTATCTAATGCCAACGACAGGCCACGAGGTAAGTGAATCCCAGCTCCACTATATCTTCATGTCCTTATAAACATAATTTCATCTTTGCAGAAACTGATGAATTGCTCTCTTATCGAACTCCACTCAAGCCAGCAAACAATTGTGATACTAAGCGTAATAGTTTTAAGTCCTTAGGCTTGCTTAATGGCAGCGCGCCAACCATGAGCGAAATTATAACAACTGGCAAGTGTAGCAATCTATATACTCGATGCGATAATAATAACAATTGTTCTCCTTGTAGCAGTCAAAGAGTCCATGGAGGTGTCACATCAAACGCTAAATAAACTATTTGAGGTCTATAAGGATCCCGACGATGAAGATATGATACTCACGGATGGCATTGAGCGTTTGTGCATTGATCTTAACTATCAGCCGGATGAGTTTGCAATACTTGTGCTGGCCTGGTGCTTGGACGCCTCACAGATGTGCCGCTTCACCAAAACGGAGTTCATCGATGGCCTCCACAAGATGCGCGCGGACACAATTGAGAACATACGTCTAAGGCTTGAGCACACGATTGAGATGCTCAAGGTTGATTCGGAAATGTTTAAGCAGCTCTATCGTTTTACCTTTCGGTAGGCCAATAAGCTATATCCATTTTATATGTATATATACTATATTATTTATTTGCTTTGCAGTTTCGGCTTGGAGCCAGATCAGCGCGTTTTGTCGCTTGAAATGGCAATCGATTTGTGGAAACTTGTGTTCACTGTACAAACACCTGATCTCTTTTCAAACTGGGTTAACTTCCTCGATAAGCATCCGAACATACGACGCATACCCAAGGATACATGGAACATGTACCTCAATTTTACTGAACAATGTGATATAGACAATTACGATGATACCGAAGCGTGGCCAAGTCTCTTCGATGACTTTGTCGAATATGAAAAGAATCGTGCTCTGGAACTGGCCACCGTCCACGATGATGATAACAACAATGATGATCCATTGCAATGCCATGTTAAAGCCGGTGGCGATATGCGTCATGTGTCATAGTTTAAGTTCGTCAGCCAGTAGCCCCACACACCCAAGCCCCCCTCACACACACACACACACAGACACACACATAAGGGCCAAGCAACGTTCAATGGAAATTTCAAGCTGTACAATTTTAAAGACGATATTTATTTACGCGCTCTCTCTCATTCTATTATCGATAGCTTTTGTTTTTGTTTACATGGAACACCTTTGTAGTCGGTCAGAGATCTAAACGATGCGGTGCTGGCGCTGCTTGGATGATTCACAACCAACTCGAACAACAAAAGAGAAAATTGCACTCATAGCCAGTCAGACGACAGCCAGCTAGCTGATAATTTCAACTGCAAACAATTTAACACTTCAAGAAAGAAAGAAAGGAGGAAAAGAAGCAAAAAGGGCAACGGACGCATTTGTTTATAAATTTTAAAGACTTATCAACAAGAATTTCGAAAAAAGCTCAATCATACGAAACCACATGTGTATATAGAATATGTACTAAATGACTTGATTCAACTAGAAGAGCAAACATCTTTTCAAATGTGTGCAAAAATCGTATATATATATACATATATATATAAATTATAGCAATTAACTGATGTATTATTTAAAAACAGAAACAGAATATTAAAAGATTGCATCATTTTATGGCACTTAACTATTTAATTGCATTACAATTACATACTTAGTTCTAAGTAGTGGATGTGAATTAAATAAACATAAACTAAACTAATACAAATTTATTAAAAATCTATTAATATATAAATTTAAATATAAATCAGCTGTGCAAAACTTTAATAATAAGTTATAAAATGCATGTGCCAATTGCTTAATAACTATGATTTATTTAATTTATGTATATTTTTATTTAAATAATTTTTTTTTTAAATTTTATTTAAGCTTAATTGTTTTTATTGAAATATTTATCTACCACGAACTCGTGCGATTACTTGTTATCGATAGTGCAATCGATAGTTGTTGTGTTCGCCCATCGCTCTTATTAGTGATGTGTTGACTATTGTGCACAAACGCATTCACATACGTACATATATATACATATGTACGTGCGTACTTATTGCATATTGATAAAAGTTTGTAAAAATCCGCTTGGCTATTTAGTTTATAGGCCCCGATGAGTAAGTAGTTGTCTGACGCGATTACCTCGTCCGGGTGGCGCAGTAACTGCGCCAAAATACTACGCCCAGTCTGCGCAAATTGATTCACGATTTGACATTGAAAACAGAAATTGCGATGAAGCGTTGGTCATAGAGAGGAGCAAAGGGCAAGGCAACATTCGATCGAAAGGACATACACGCGCGCACAGGCAGAGGCACACACAACCGCACCAACACAGGAAGATGCCCTGCGAGAGCTGTGGCATTGAATTCACGGTGTTTCGCCGTAAGCGCAGCTGCTTCGATTGCAGGTGAGTTGGAAATTGTCACTCAATAGCTTCACTTGACACCATCGTCCGATGGATACTTTCTGGCAGGCGCTATTATTGCAGTAATTGCCTGACTGCGGCGGCGACGACGACGACGACGTCGCGTCGCTGCCAGCGCTGTGCAGTATTTGCTCAACGTCCTTTGTTGCGCACGGATTTGCTGAAGCTGAAGCCAAAGGATTTAATCTTCTATCTGCAATCCAAACACATTTCCACTGAAGGCTGCCTGGGTGAGTGTGTGCCGCTATGATCAAATATTCTATATAATCTTTGCCGTCTTTGCCTTGCAGAGAAGGAAGAGCTGGTTGGTCTGGTGCTGACGCATGTCGCTCAGGCGGATCGGGAGCGGGGCGCGCCGCCCAATCAGCACCAGAGTCCGGGTCGTGGCCAAGCCAATCCCATGGACAGTCTGAAGCAATCGTGCCAAAACTTTTTCACCAATCTTAGTGACAATATCAGTGATTCCCTAGCGTCCTTTGACACAAAATCTAGTTCCAAATCCGCGTCGAACACTCGTCAGGCATCCAATGATAATGCAGCACCACCTCCACCCACGCACATCTTTGAGCAGCCGCGCGTCTCCACGAGGGAAATTCCCACGTATGCCAGTGCCGGCGGCGTCCAGCCGACGCCCACTCGCACGCCCAGCATACCGCGAACCAACTCGACGGAGGTGGCGCACGTGCACGTCAGTCCATCCACATCCTCCACGCACACGACGACATCGCCCACGGCCACGCAGGAGCGCCGAGCTCTGGCCACGGAGGCGGCCCGACTGCTACAACAGGCTGAGCCTGACAACTCGGAGTGTGATTGCTCGGATGATGAGATAATAACCACGTTCAGTGAACGCACATCGCTCAAGAATAGCGAGAACAGCGCCGGCCCGGCCAGCAGGCCAACAATGGAGATTAGCTCAGCTGGTCTGACGCCGACAACAGCAACAATAGCGACGGCAACTACGGCCACAACGGCAACAACAGCGACGACAAGCACGAGTCCGGGCTACTCCAAGCAGGGCTCACTCAGCTCCAAGGTGGATGCATGCGGCGCCGATGCCTCGTCGCAGTCCAGCTTCGAGGAGCTCGGCGCCATTGGCGGCATCTCCGACGAGAGCAAGGCTACGACCGATACGAACAGCAGCAACCTGGATCAGTGGCAAATACTCGAGCAAACGAGTAGCAGCCAAATGCCGCAGCAGCAGCAGCAGCAGCAGCTGTTGCAGGACCAACAGCAGCAGGAGCAGCAGCAAGACGATGCAGCTAGTGATGAGATTCTGCAGGTGACGCTGCAGAGTGAGCCGCAAGCGCCGCCGCGCATCAAGAAGGTGACACGACGGCGCTCCGAGGGCTATTTGAATCGTCGCCATCAATCGAGCGATGACGACGACGAGTCGCCGGTGGCCCATCTCAACGGCCTGGCATTGAGTACGCTCAGCGAGCAGCCGGAGCCGTCGATAACTGCGGTGGCATCCAACAGCTGTCAGCGCTGTGGCAAGAACAAGACAAACATCCGACGGCATGTGGATAAAATGCGCCGACATCTGGAGAACTCGCAGATGTCCGAGGCGGACATAAAGCGCGAACTGCAAGAGTTTCTCACCTACCTGGAGCAGCGCACCAAGTCGCTCGAGTGCTCCGACGCGGACAGTCACGCCGTGTCGCCTCTGAGCAGCGTCGAGGCGGGTGCGGCAGGTGTGGCGCGTCCGCTGCCCATAACACCGACGATTGAGTTTTCGCCCACGCAGGATGAGCACGAGTCGCACTGGGAGGATGACGAGGGCATACACGTGTACGCCTCGCCCTTGGGCTTTGAGCCGCCCAACAGCCTGGACTCGCGCTTCGTGAACTTGGAGGAGTTTGAGGATAGGTAAGTGGAGGCAGCACCATGGACTAAGGAATCAATTAACATATCTTTGCCCCCACAGAAAAGACTTGGAGAACCTAACTGTGAAGCAATTGAAGGAGGTCTTGATGCTGCATCGCGTCGACTACAAAGGCTGCTGCGAGAAGCAGGAGCTGCTCGATCGCGTGTGTCGCCTGTGGAAGACCATGCGCACGGCGCCAGGTGAGTCTACACTCTCGTTACCCCACATACATACAAGATGTATTAAATATCTAAATATATATATACGTATATATAGCTGTTGAAAAACTCGCCACAGACGAGCTGTGTAAGATCTGCATGGATGCGCCGATCGAGTGCGTCTTTCTGGAATGCGGTCATATGGCCACCTGCACCAACTGCGGCAAGGTGCTAAACGAGTGCCCGATTTGTCGACAATATATTGTACGAGTTGTAAGATTCTTTAGGGCGTAATATTCGAAATTTTGCAGCCGACACATAGCTTTGCTTACTATAGTTCTCTTTAATTTGTACTATATACATACATATATATATATATATATATATGGACACACAAAAGGATGTCGGTTAGGGCCAAGTGATTTGTAGCTCTGTAAGAGGTGAACCTTAAGCACTGGATGCGCGTTCAATGGGTCTTGAATGCAACAACTTCGTTTCGTTACACATAAGACGGCTCGACGGTCCGAGCTGAGCAATAATACAATAACAATAATTGTGTTTCACTTTAGTTCTTTGCTGCAAGCCAACAAATACAGCTTGAAAAGTTTGTATTTATTTAATTTGTGAGAAATACCTGACATTTGTTTTGTTTTTACTTTGCTATTTATTTAACCACTTCCCTCTGCCACCCAGTTGTCGAGTAGTAGACTTAGCTAAGATAACATTCCTATATAAATTGTAAATGAAGGAATCTATATATTTAAAAAAACTGTTGTAACAAAAAACTCTTCTAGTTTGCGCATTTACATTAATAAAGAGCCAACACATATTTCATTAAAGCCAGCCGGAAATTTGAATTCAGCGCGCGCAGAGAAATCTATCGATTATCGACTATCGATAAATTGTGTTAAATGCAAAACTGCGGCGCTTTTACAACACTGCTAACTTTTTAAAATGCAAAAATTTAACGGAAAATCATATCAAAAAATGTTTTTTTTTCTTTTCCAATAATTACATAACATTTGATTAGTTTGTAATTCAGTTGAGAACAGTCTTTATTGTAAACTAAATAATAATTCCTATGTTAATGACAAGGGCTAGAGCTAGAATAGCCTGATGACTAGAGGTAAGCGGGAGAATATGAACTCCCTCCTTCAACTTCTGTGCACGCGCAGGTCCAGCGGCGTCGGTGTATCCATGTCCATGTCCATAGACAGATCCTCGCTGTGCAGATAACGGTAATGGTGCTGCCAGTAGGCGGAGACGGAGGCGGAGGAGTTGGCATATTCGCTCTTGTGCTTGGCCTGCAGCGCATAGTCGCTTGCCACGTTGTCACGCTCGGCCAGCTCCAGGTAGTAGCTGGCGGCGGCCTCTGCTGCAGGTGCCGCAGCCGCTGGCAGGCAGGTGTAGGACGACGAGTCGCTGGCCTCCAGCATGCAGGTGGCCGTCTGGCTGGCAATC
Source organism: Drosophila pegasa (assembly GCA_035046225.1). Lineage (NCBI taxonomy): Eukaryota > Metazoa > Arthropoda > Insecta > Diptera > Drosophilidae > Drosophila > Drosophila pegasa. The sequence continues at coordinate 3,839,322 of JAWNOD010000076.1, read as the reverse complement.
AGCTGGATGCTGTGCTTGAACGTCTTCACGTGCTTGCGCAACGACGAGGGATCCGTGTAGCGCTTCTGGCATCCCTGCACCTTGCACATGTACGGCTTCTCCATGGAGTGCGTGCGCGTGTGCTTGAAGCGATCCGACGAATTCGAATAGGCCTTCAGGCAGCCCGCGAAGTGGCACTTGTAGGGCTTCTCGCCCGAATGCGAGCGTATGTGTATCTTCAGGTTCTCGGCGCGCGAAAAGGACTTCTCGCACAGATGGCAGCGGTGCGGCTTCTCCTTGGTGTGCGTGCGCACATGGACCAGCATCTTGTAGCGCGCATTGAAGCCCCGATCGCTGCGCTGGCAGCCGCTCCAGCGGCAATAGTAGAGCCCGTCGTGCAGCGAGGCGATGGCGTGACGTAATGTGACGTGTTGCGCGAGCGCCTCCAAAGATTCAAAAACTCTGCAAGCAAAAGAGAGGAGAGGAGAGGTTAGAGGATCCATCTACAGTTGTGGCAAAAATATTAGGCAGGCAGTGCAGTGGATAAAATAATATTGAGAATTTAGATAAAAAATAGATTTTTATATTTTTTAAAAGTATTTTTTTTTTTTTAGTAGGCAGTATACTGTGTGGAGAGGAGAGGTTAGAGGATCCATCTACAGTTGTGGCAAAAATATTAGGCAGGCATGGCAGTGTTATGCAAGTAGATAAAAGTAATGAGAATTTAGAAAAAAAAAGATTTATATTTTTTAAAGTATTTTAAGCTCTTTTTTTTGGGTAGACAGTGTACTGTGAGGAGAGGAGAGGTTAGAGGATCTGTCTACAGTTGTGGCAAAAATATTAGGCAGGCAGTGTAGTGTTATGCAAGTGGATAAAAGTAATGAGAATTTAGAAAAAAAAAGATTTTTTTTATATTTTTAAAAGTATTTTAAGCTCTTTTTTTGGGTTAGACAGTGTACTGTGAAGAGAGGAGAGGTTAGAGGATCTGTCTACAGTTGCGGCAAAAATATTAGGCAGGCAGTGCAGTGTTGTGCAAGTGAATAAAATAATAGTGAGAATTTAGATAAAAAGAAGATTTTTATATTTTTTAAAGTATTTTAAGCTCTTTTTTTTTGGGTAGACAGTGTACTGTGAGGAGAGGAGAGGTTAGAGGATCTGTCTACAGTTGTGGCAAAAATATTAGGCAGGCAGTGCAGTGTTATGCAAGTGGATAAAATATATTGAGAATTTATATAGAAGCGATTTTTTTTATTTTTTTAAAAGTATTTTAAGCTCTTTTTTTTGGGTAGACAGTGTACTATGAGGTGTGCCCATTTTTATGACCACGACTGTTAGGTCTCAGCTTACCTTGAGCAATCCTGCCAGTTGCATATGAAATCGCAATCGCTGCAGCTGCTGCTGCCGCTCTGATCGCTGCAGGATGTGTGTGTGGGTGAGCCGGAGCCGGAGCCGGAGCCGGAACCGGACGTCGGGCACTTCATGATGACGGACTGTGTGCGCGCAGCGGAAGCGGAAACGGCGTCAGCAGCAGCGGGCGCACCTCTGGGCGGTGTTATCGGCGGCGTCGGGAAGCGGATATACTGCATTTGCGGCAATTGCTGTTCACTCAGCCAACTGCCACCGGCCACCGGCTGTATGATGTACGGCGGCGTATTGTACGGCGTATAGACGACACTCGAGGGCGGCTCGTAGTATGCGCTATTGGAGAAAATCGGTTTTTGTACTAAGATATCCATTGTGTGTGTTGAATTTGAATTATTCTTTCTGTTTTTTTTTTTTTATTGTCTCTATTGCTGCGTAGTGTTCGCTAGTGCGATTGTTAAACGAATGAGCCGCTCGCCTGCAGACATTCGTGTAATATTTGAGGGCGATAAGGCGCGCGAGCGAGAGAGGGCGAACGAGATAGAGCGAGAGAGCGAGAGCGAGGGCGCTTATCAGCCAGCCCACAAAGCGAAGGCTGCGTGCACGCAGACAGGCCAGCGGGCGGTGGAGCGGGGGACCGTCGGACATCCGAACCCAGTCGAAAAGGCGAATGGGCCAAGTTAGCTGCGTGTGCGTAAAAAGCATGCAGCAGCAAAGTGTTCCACATGCCAGAGATAGCCAAGGGCGAGGTGATGAGGTGATGAGGTGGGGGGTCTAGCTTCATACGGCGCACATGTGATTGTACGTGTTGGCCAGCATTGGGAGATGAAGCAACAGGGGCCGGGGCAGGCGCGTGACTAGCTGACTCTGACTCTGGCCTTATCAGCGCGACGCACAAGTGGAAAATCGGTCTAGCCGGCGACAAGTTGGCATGTGTGTGGGCAATGATCAGCAGCAGCAGCAGCAACAAAAGTCAACAGCTCTTTGCGGGGGTAGCAGCTCAGATAGGAAATTGCACTTCGTACTCTCGCTCTCGCTCTCTCTCTCTCTCGCAAGTCGCTGAAATCCCCCACAGCTGTTGACTGCGTTACGGTGCAGATAAAGGCGTCTCACGCTCGCCTCGTTATCGATCCGAGCCGCCTAGTTCTTTTCTTTTTTGGCAGTTCGGGCCAAGTCAACAATGTAGAAACCAGAAACCTTTCGTATCTGCGACGATGACGCTCGTGGAACAATCGAGGCATTTGGCAATGCGCCCGCCCGCCCATCTTATCAATGGGCAGACTCTGTAGCGTCGGGGTGTGCGCGGTATTCGCCGTCAGCTCTGCTGGGTGGTTAACTCTTATCAGTTAGCAAAGCAGTCTGGTTACCCATTTGATAGGAAGTGAATCACATATGCTGCGCTCCTACCAGTCAGCCAGCCAGCCAGCCAGCTACTCCAATCGCGGGGGCCTTACATAAATAAGCGCTCGGAAATGGTATGACATCAGTAGCTACGATTAGCTCAAGGTGCCTCTTCCCACCTCCCTCCCCAACCCAAAGCCGACCCCACCTGGCGTTCAATGTCAGTCGACTGTAACAGGTGCATCCAAAGTTTGTAATCGAAGTGCGCAAAAAAAAAAGAGAAGGGAAGGGAAACAGAGAGATTTATTTTTAGATTAACGTACAGATACGAAATCGGGGAATCGCCCTCTGGACTGTTATCAAAGCAGGCGCGAAGTACAGTTGCGACATTCTTTCTTGCCTTTTCGTCTACGCATCGTAATTAAACCACGATAAAATCGTAGGGTTGAAGTACATTCGCGTTTGATAAACGTGTTTTTTTACAGCTAGCCATGTTATTTATCAAGTGCTGTCGAAAGGATTTATAAAGCCAATTCATGAATTCGCACTTATAGTATAGACTTTTTTTTATTGAAAGACTATTATATGGCACACTAAAGGTAGGGGCTTTAGGTATATTTCCTGTTAAGGTTGTATATGTAGTGTGAATGGGTTCCTATCTTAATTCCAAATTGATGTCTGAGTGTATAACAGTGACTTTTTTGGCAGCTAGGTTGAATATATGGAATAGTAGGAGTCTAGTTTAATAACAGCCTAATATAAAATCTATCTTTCAGTGTAACAGACATGTAGAAGTATAACAGTACGGATATAGTATAACAGTCAGATTATAGTATAACTGATATGTAAGTGTATTTATAGTATACTAGTTAACAGGTAGGGTGCATTATAACAGGTTTGCTGAAATATAGCCTTTTTGCTAAAGTATAACAGTTTCAATATAGTATAACAGTGGGGTTATAGTAAAACAGTCTGAATGAAGTATAACAGCTTAGTTATATTATGAAATTCTTGTTATAGTATGACAGTCTGGTTGTAGTATAACAGTGTGCCTATAGTCTGTTTGTAGTATAACAGTTTAGTTATATTATAACATGCTGATTATAGTATAACAGTCTGGTACAGTCAGTAGCCCAGTCTGGATACAGTTCAACAGTTTAGCTATTGTATAACAGTCTGCTTATAGTATACCACCCTGGTTATATTATAACAGCTAGCTCAGCCTATAACAGTCTCTCTATACTATAATGCCTAGGCTTCAATGGGGGTTAGCCGGGTCTGAGGAAAGCTTTCCTCCATTATTATCATTATCATTATTAGAAATCTTGCAGTATAGATTTTTTTAGCTAATAATACACAAATAAAAATACAATATAAAAACTTCGATACCCCTGACCCCAATTTATTGCACAACATGTGTATTATTCCATCATATAAACAACGAAATTATGTGCACATAATATATATATAATATAAATATATATATGTATATCTGTATATGTATATACAAATATGTGTCTATACTATGAAATCTGGATTTTCTGGTTCCCCTGAAAGCTACAAACTGAACTTTGTATGGCGCGAGCTGCGCTTCGCGATTGATAAGGGGCCACACAAATGAGCTCAACTATTGTCCAGCAACAGCTGAAGAAGCAGAAGAAGAAGCATCAGATGCTAAAGAAGCAGCATCCCTGAGACAGATAAGCGGCAGAGAAACCTCGCGTTCACAGAGGTGAACGCGTGCGGCGCACAACATTTTTCCGTAGTACAACATTCAAAATAAAACAAGTGCCAGTGCTCCACTGGGTCGGGTGGGCCTGACGCGGAGATACCCCAACTGAAACGTTTATGCATAAATGGGGCGAGGGTAGTCCGAATTTGAGTGAGTCAGCGGAAGAGATATGGTCAATGAACGGAAGTTTGATATTAAAGTTGATCGATTTCAGGGAAATTGTAGAGGGGATCGAAGACACTTAAACATCTATGTGTAGCTCACAAATTTATAGCTCTTATCTATCTTATCTTATCGACCTCGTGTCCGTTGATACTAATCTCGCTATGATATATCATATTCAGTTACGCCTTCTGTTATCCCTCAAAGAATTCGCATACCCCACTTGCCCACTATCGATCGCCTACAGGGTATGCACAAAAATAAAAGAAAACAAACCCCAGCGAGTGCGCCATAATGTAGCAAAAATACACAATAACTGGATCGTTCCAGTTTCGCTGGTCGCACTGTCATATAATGATGTTCAATATTTCTATCAAATTATAACAACATATACTTGAGCTGATAACCAGCCCAGGGGTCTAACTGACTGGCTGACTGGCTGACTGACTGGGTCTGGCTGGGTCTGGCTGATTGGGCTTGGCAGAGGTGGCAAACGGGCAAGCGATAAGCCGGAACGAGTCGTCCATATTGAGGCGTACGTACGCTTAAACCCAGACTCTCGTATAGCTAGCTCGATGGTTTATCAAAAGCCCAGCCTCTCATTTTTTCAACTCAATATATATACCATATATGTTTATACAATTTATGTTATATGGTATATAGCCTTAGCTATCTATTTACTATCTAATGTTTATGAGCTTAGAGAAGGAATGTTTGAGCAATACAAGCTATTATACCAAAACTTTTCCAACTACAACTTCAGCGAATGTTATTAAATATATGAATATATATATAAACGAGGGTCGTTTGAATAAATTGCAAATAATAGATGATAACAAGGTAGTTCGTTCTTATTTAATTTATTTTTCTTTTTAACTAAGTTTTTAGGCACTTTTTGTATGCTTAAGAACTTAGTTATAATATTCGCAAATTATATAAACCACCCTCGCTCGTAGGCAGACGTCCAAAGTCTAGGCCAATATATAAAACGCATCAAAAATCAAATATCGAATACTTTTTGCATGCAACTGAGGCATGAAACTCCATCGCTGCCTGTCTGGCTCCCAAAATGTTATCAGACCGTTGTGATATAGCTGAGATCATTGCAGTCGGGCATGAGAGACTACACAATACTTGTTTAAAGTGAAAGAGAAGTTGTATTGCAATTAAAAGTTGAAGATCCCGTAGATTCTGAACTTTTCTAGCCTTAGAAATATGATAGATATAATTGTATTTCCGATCTACTACGTACCAAGTGAGCTTGAACAAAGTATCTCAAGACGTAGGACTACATAGGCTTATATATGAAATAGCTTCCTTCCCTAGCTTCAGTTAAAATTCATTCAGGCACTTACACTAAAAGCCAATAAACTCTCTTTACTCTACTATGCACGGGCATAGAGCGAAATTCCATATGAAAATGAAATATCATGCCAAACTTTCATGGGAGCCGGCAGTAGTAGTAGCTGGAATAGTAGACCCAATGGCTATGGCAACATGTGCTATATTTATTAACTGTTTCTATTGTTGTTGTTATAGCTGATACTGCTGACAATATCTCGTCTAGACTGCCTATTATTAGAGGCCAACAAATATTTATGAAATTCATTGTTATAAATTATGAAGCGAAAAATTTCCACAAGCACAAAAGGAAAGGAACTGAGCTAGAGGGCTAGATTAGTTAGATAAGCATGGGAATGACTAAGGGAAAATTGACTAAGGAAGGGTTTTCGGCCAGATTTTTAATAGCTAAGCTCAGGTCTTAGCTTTGTTTAGCCACAATGTTGGCTAAGGCAAGCTTTTAGCTGCAGTTAATTGTACTTCATATTTGCAGGTTTTCAGGGTGAGTTTTATGGTGGCTTCGTCCTTTCTTTAATCTAATAAGAGCTGAATTAAGCTGTTTTTAGCTTTATTTTGTTATATGGTAGCTGAGCTGGGATTTATGATAAATATTGTTTCTTTTCTTTTTTTGTGAGATTAAAATGTAGCTTTAGCTTCTTTTAAGCGCACAATTTATCTATTTTTTGGCTTTTTTATTGGCTCTTATGTAAGATTAAAATGTAGCTTTAGCTTCTTTTAAGCGTACAATTTAGCTCTTTTTTGGCTTTTTATTGGCTATTTTGTAAGATTAAAATGTAGCTTTAGCTTCATCTAAGCGCACAATTTAGCTTTATGTAGCTTTTTATTGGCTAAGTTGGGCTAGCATTTCAGCTAGAGTTTGAATGCCAGCTAGATTTGCGGCTAAACTTTCCAATTGGAATGAGTCCAGTAAGAACAAATTGTCCTAAATGGATTTTTACCAGCTATATGACATTCTTTAGCTAATAATGGATAATTTAAGATAAATTTTAGCTTGAATATGAATTTTCAATAAATCTTCTTAGTCCTCTAAAATTTGTTTTATATCAATCTTATTTCAAAGTCTTTCAATTTATCAACAATTGTTAGGTATTCCCCTAATCCATTAATAATAGATAAATAACGCACAAATATTTTCAATCAATAACAACAACAACAACAACAACAACAAAAACCTGATGCAATCTCTCCTCCAATTACATTTTTGCCAAAAAGTTCACAGCACGCGCAGCAAAAAATATATACAAAAAAAAAAATAAACTTATCAAGTTAAATTTTTTTTTATTATTTTCGGAAGAGGGGTGCGGGGGGTCAGAGGGTTTAATGATTAGCCGCAGGAAGCACTCAATACACGTGCAGGCAGCTAAGGCCAATCACACCTGTACCACACACACACACACACTCACACACACACACACTCGCACGTTAGCCAACACTGAGCACTTACACGTAGACCAGTAGCACAGTTTTTTGTTTATAACAGTTTTATTTCGGTTAATTTTGAAATATTTTGGAGCCAAGTGAATCTTTTTGCGCACGTTTGAACTTGTGATGCATATCGAACTGTGTTCGACATTGTCTGGTGGCGCTGACGCCGCAGCTCCCTGGGTGGGGTCCGTGGGGTCGCGGCGCACCAAAATAAACGCCTTGACAGTGAACCACACGGCGTGTGGATCGAAATATCGGTATATAAATAAGTGCAATACATTTGCCCGTCTTTTTAATCACAATTATAAATACATATTGAGGTACATAGAACAGCAGGAGCAGCTGCAGCTGCCGTCGCCTCACACGAACATCTCCAGGTTCTGCTGCATGTAGCTGACCAATGCCGCCTCGAATTGGGCACGTGTGACGCCGTCCATTTGCAGGTTGAAGCTGACGTAGAACTGGCGGTGGTAGCGCTTGGCCAGCTTGTCGGCCAGCACCACGGAGTCGCTCTGTCCGCTCTCGCCCAGAAATGTCGTGGAGACGATGTCCTTGCTGGGCGGCCGCGATGGCATCGCCATGGCAAATTCGTCCACCTTCTCGGCGTCCGTGTTGCCCAGAAATATCAGCGTGCTGCCGTCCATCTTGAGCACACGCAGCGTCACCTGCAGAGCGCCCACAACGAGCTGCGCCATGTGCGAGGCAAAGGCCGCCGGGGCAGCAGTTGCTGTTGCTGGAGCACTAATTGTATCCGCTTGTTTCTTGGCGACATCGCCGTAGGGGGCCTGCAAAACGGCACAGCTCTCCATGTCTTTAGTTGCTTCGCTTAACGTTATAAAATTTGATTTTGCTACAACTTTAAAAATTTACGATGAAATGCAGAATTTGTTGTTAGTTGACAGTGTTGCCAAACTTTCAAATGTTTGCCAGGGCTACAAGCAAGCTGTGTTGTATAGCGCACGCGTTTGCGCGCCAAAGCGAATTCAATTTAAATTCGAGTATTTCTCACCCATTTGAATGAAACACAATTATTTTCGCCGTTCGCAGTGTTGTTTTCATTTTATTAAGGCTCGTAATTTAAATGTAGGCGTTTTCTTCTTTTTCAAGTTAAAATACACATATATATTACGCTTTCGATGGATAATCTATATTGATGTGGAGCAGGTTTAGCTTGCTTGCGATTTATACTACTTAAGACAATATATAAATATATATTGATAGCTTTGCGTGTGCGAATAGCAAAGAAAATATAAAGAATAGAGAAGAAATTCAGATTTTTTGAGAACATTTCTGTGTGTAAAAAATCAGTTCAGATTGAATTGCTCGAAATGAAATTCACTAATTAATTTATATATATATATATAGATTTCCTTTTATATGTGGGTTTAGATTTAAATATCATAAATGTTGTTGGTTTTTTTTTTGTTTGTTTTATTACGTTTGCGTCTATTGCCGTTGTATATATATATTTGTTGTTGGTTAATTGTTGTTAAAGTTGCTTGAACTTGAATGAATATCAAATAATTTGGATTAACTTGTAGCGTTTTTTCTACTATAATTTGACTAACATTTTGCAACCGCGATTTCAACTTTCATCTTGTTTATATAAAGTGTGTGTGTTTAATGTGTATTTTTTCGTTTTTTTTTTTTGTTGACTTTTGTAATTTTTTTAATGGTTAATTTTTGTTTTTTTGTTTTTTTTTTTACGCTGGTTGCGAATAAATATATATATATATATAGAAGTGTTATTACATATATAGATAGAGTGTGTTGGTTTGGGTTATTATGCATCGTTTTATCGAAAGGGCGCCTCAATCCTCGTCGTCCTCGGATTCAGCTTCCTGCAGCCAGGTCAACCAGGCGTTCACCTGGAACAATGCCGAACCCTTGCCTGGATATTTGTCCGAAATCTCCTCCTTCCACGAAACAAATGCCTCCTCCTCAATGACCTCGAAGTCGTACAGATATTTGAACCAACGACAAAGCATGCCTGCAAATAATTAAAAAATATTAGATAAAGCCATAGATGGTATATAGATTATATATATCTTACCCTTAGGGAAGTTCTCGTTATAACAGAAAGACTGCAGAGCATAGAGCGCCATCAATTGCAATTCGTTCTGACCCAAGAAGGTTTGCAGCATCTGGCTGTAGGTCTCCAGCATGGCTTGTTCCTTTTGTGTTATTGATTTCTCGGGATGCTCCTTGGGATCTATGTTGCTGGCCAATGTTGTCTCCTTGGTGATGTATTTGACCACAACGGTCATGAGTGCCTGAATGAAGCCGGGATCCTTGTAGTATTTGTTATCCACATTAGCCTTGACCCATTTGTAGAAGTTGTTGGGATTGGGATCGTTCTGCAGCTGCTTCATCATCTCTGCCTGCACCTTGAGCAATGGATAGAGGAAGGACAACTGTCGGTCCTCTAGTATTTCGGCCAAGCGTTCCTTGTTACGATCCACCTCCGGCAGGCTGTTCATCAAATCAATTTTGCTGGCACGGAACTTCTCCTCCAGCGCATCCTTGCCAATGGATTTGTGCAGCTGCTGCAGCACAAGCAAAAACAGTGGATAGTGTTGGCCGTTGTCCGTGTAGTTGGCAATGTCGTTGAGTTTAATCAGAGCCGGCTCGCAGACCGCCTTGCTCAGCACGGAGGCGACCAGGGCTGTGATGCGTGGATTCAGTGCCTCGCGCTCGTTCATTTTGTTAACCAACTGCTTGAAGATCTCGACGATGACATTGGGTTTAATGGTGGCCTGCTTGCGCAATGTCTGCAAGAAGCGCACGATGCGTTCCAGATAGACATCGTTGACACGGTCGAGCACTTCCATCAATAGATTGAGACAGACATCCTTGAGCGACTTCTCTGGCAGTTTGAGCTCAATGAAACCCTCGACCAAGTCCATAAACTGATCCGGTTGACCATTGACTACTTCCGCTGTTTCCGATTCGGTTTGTGGTTCATCTTCATTTGCAGTTTCCTGCTTTACGATTGGCTCCTCCGCTTCCTGTTCCTCGTAGTAGAACTTCTCCTTGAAGTAGGCTTGCGCCTTCTTGGTCAACTCTTCCTTGCTTGGTCCCTTGTCCTTCTTCTGCTGCTTGCCGGAGCCCGAACCAGATGGTGTTGAGGGTCGCTCCATGGCGCCATTCTTGGCGTTGCCTCCCAGCTGCTGCTGCTGCTCCTTGTTCTCATTTGCATTTGCTGCCAAGCCCGACAGCGTTTTCTTCTCCTGCTCCAAGACGCCTGCTTGACCGAAATTGGGCGACGAGGATGTTGCCTTCAGGCTTTTCTCGCCCAGCTGCTGAGCCGCGTGCAGTCCACGATTCTCGATGCCATATTCAGCCGAGGGTGTCGACGATGGACGTGCCGGAGTGTTCATCAGATGAGATGTGGGTGTGCCCAGCAATGGATAGTGCGAGTTGGAAAGCTGCGATGAGGCCGATTGCTGAGCCGACGAGCTGCTGCTGTTGCCGCTCGGAGGCGTCGAAATGGGCAGCGTGCCCGGGAATTTCTGATTCTGCGAGGCGGCGCGGAACAGCAGCGAATTGGCAGCCGGACGCATTTGGAGATTCTCCACCGAATCCTGATTGGTCGATATCAAGTTGCGCTTGAAGCGCGGCGCCAGCTCCTTGCCACCCAGCATCATTTGGTTGCCGCTTCCGCCGTACTGGCCGTCATTGCTGCGATCGTTGTTACGATCGTTGCTACGATGCGAGCCGCCACTGCCGCCGCCGCCACCGCCACGCGAATCGTCGCGATTGTTGCCGCTGCCCCCATTGCCAGAGCCATTCTGATTGTTGTGCTTGTTGTAGCGATTGTTGTTGTAGTTGCCACCGCTACCTCCGCCACCATCGCGGCCACCACCACCGCCGCTATTGCCGCCCTGGTCGCGATTGCGATCACGATTGTTGTACTGACGATTGTCGCGATCACGATCCCGATCTCGATTGTTGCTCGTGGCAAAGCTGTGGAGGAAGCGAGTGAGAGAGAGAGAGATTGCATGAGTTGTTGCAGGCAGTTTCATTGTATTCGTATAGTACTTACGGTGATACGATGGGCGATGCGCCCGTGACACTTAGTCCACTAAACATGTCATTGTAGCCGCCAGGCTGTATATTCAAATGGAAGCGATTCATCCAGCTGTCGCCGTCGCGGTCATTGTTGCGCATGTCGCGGTTGCGATTGGCGAACGGAGTGCGGATGATTGAGTCGTCGTCCGAGCGTATTTGCTTTATCGGGACGGGTCCTTCGGCGCTGCCGCCGACCTTGCGTGGTATCCAATGATTCTGACGCAGCTCGATGACATCCTTTAGCATAAAGCGTATCCTTGGTGGATATTCAGTTGATTTTGAACGACGTTCCAACGTCTCAAAATACTGGTTCATCAGCTCTTTGCCCTGTTCTGAATCCAAGTTCTTGCCGCAAGTCTTGAGCAATTGAGCCAGGCATTCCATGTCCTCGCACATCTCTTGCGCCCCGGCCGTGCGCTTCTTCTTCTTATCCAGTAGCTCCATAATGCACGCGTGCAACACATTCTTCGACAGCATATCCAGCTTGTTGAGCTCGCCAATGAACTTGACATTGCCCAGCATTCGCTGCTTGGCCAGGTGGCGTCGCTCCTCCTCATCGGCCTCATTCTCAGGCGGTGGTCGATTATCGTTGGCCTCATCTCGCTTCAGGCGATTGTTGAACTTGTCGCGACAGACGGCGATCAGAAGGCGCAGAAATGTGCACGAATTGTTTGGTTCCTTTTCAAATGATGGCGCTTCCTCGGACAAACGCTTGCACAGCTGTGCGTACATAGACGAGTACTTGGGCTCGTCCAAGGCTTTATCGAAGATCAGCAAGATGACGCCGTTCAGTATGACAATCGAGTTCAGATCGAGCTTGAGCAGCTCATCGCTCAACTCTTGGAATTTCTCGGGCGTCAATTTGTTCAATATGCCGCGGACACGTCGGAACACTGCATCGTTCTTCTCGCTCTGCGTTAGGCCATGCTGTGGACGCAACGATGGCGGTATCCAGCGTCCGGTAATAGGCAGCTGTGCTCCAGCTGCACCAACAATTGACGTTGCTCCTCCACTTGCCGATGATGCTGCTGTTGGTGGCGGTGTAGACGACTTGTATGATTGTTGCTGGTGCTGCTGCTGCTGGTGATGTTGCTGCTGCTGTTGCTGTTGCTGACTGTTGCTTGCCGCAGTGTGTCTCAAGTTTTGGGCACGCTCGTAACGGTCGTCGTTGTTGCCTCGATTATTGTAACGTCCGCCGCCGCCGCCGCCGCTGCCTCCTCCTCCGCCACCTGCGCTGTAGCGTTGATGTGCCGGTGATTCGTCTGCGTAGCTATCCCTATAATTGTCCCGCTGGCTATAGTCGTCACGTTGGTAGCGTCCACTCAGGCTGCCGCTGTTAATGTTGTTGTTGCTGCTGCTGCCGCTGCCATCGTTGCGCTGTGAGCCGTAATTTGATTTATTTGGATTGCCAATTGTCGAGTTGCTGCTGCCGTAATGACGTTGCTGCTGCTGCTGCTGTTGTCCGCTGCTGCTACTGCTGCTGCTGCTGCTGCTGTTGTGGTTGATGTTGTTGCCGCCGCCGCCACTGTTGCCATTGCCATTGGCCGTCTCGTAGCGTGAGCCGCTGCCGCTGCCGCCGCCACTGCTGCCGCTTGCTTGGTGCGAGGCGCGATAGCTGCTGCCGTTGCCGCCCGCCGAATTAGTGTTTAGATTGCGATTGTAGCTGACGCCATCGGAGGAGCTCGAGTGATAGTTGTTGCGACTACCACGATGAACTCCCAGACCGCCGTTGTAACTTCCGCTATCAGCTGTCTGCTGACCGCCGTTAGTCAAGCCGCCGCTAGTGTTGTTGTTGCCAGTCGCTGCACCCAAAATGTCACTATTTTTGCTATAGTAACGCGACGACGACGAATCGTTTTGATATGATCGTCGAGGCCTTGGGCTTAGCTCCGAATCGTGTTGACGAATTTTGACGGTATTCTTATTATAGCCACTGGAATAGTGTCCGCTAGGGCCACCAATTTGCTGTCCTCCTGCACCGCCCACGCCTACTCCACCTGCGCCCGATGAACTACCACCGCCCGCTGCTGCTGAACCAGTGCTCGAACGGCTGCCGTTGCGACCACTCAGTACAGAGTCGTTGTTGCCGCCACTGGACTTGTTGGCCCGGTAGTTGCCACCGTTGTGATTCGAGCCGTTGCTGGGCGTGCCCTTCTCGATCTTCAGCAGATTCTTGAGATTGTTGAACGTATCGGTGGCTGTGGTGATGGGCAATAGGTTCGGACTGGTGTTCAGCAATGTCTTTTGCCCAACTGTTGACGCCGTCGTTGGTGTTGTCAGTGTTGTGGCCGATTGTGGTGTCGGTGGTGTTTGGGCTCCGGTTGCGCCGCTGTTGCTGTTGCTGGTGCTGCCGCTGGTGACGCCTAGAACGGCGCCGCCGCCTCCGCCTCCACCGCCGCGATTGCTCAGCTGCTCGTAATTGCGCTCGATAATGTCGTTTGGTTTCGACGACGTTATTATCAAACGCAAATCGTTGACGCCGCCGCTGCTGCCGCCGCCGCCGCTGCTGCTGCTGACGCTGCCGCTGCTGCTGGTATTGGTGCCGCCGCCGCCGCCGCCGATGCTCGTCGTGTCACCGGTGCTGGTGCCTCCCTCAATGGTGATCGTTTTGGCGCTGTGGCGAAACTGATCTATGATGACGCCTGCCTGATGCCCGTTGCTAGTACCGTTAGCCCAACGTTGCGGACTATCGTCGTAAGTGTGCAAAAGGGGAGCGGCGTCGTACGTTGATAGTGGAATGGTGATAATTTTTCTCTATCGACTCGGGGGCGAAAAAATTACTCCGATTCGTCTCCTCTCACTTGGGGGGGCTCGCTGGGGCTAGCTCGCTCTCAGTGGACGCTGCCTTGGATCCTATTCGATCTGCCTTTCTCTCTATCTGTGCTCTCCTGCGTGTTGTTATACAACACAACACACGCGAAACAAAACAGAAATTTTGTATAGTACACACAGACACGCACGCACACAGAGACACACACACACACAAAAATATATACCAATATATAAATATATATGTGAATATATATGTTAAGCTGTATATGTATAGCTGTTAATTGATGGAGCTCCCTTCGGTTGCTTTGTCCTAGTCTCTCGTTCTCTTCTCTGCTGCTGCTGCTGCTACGTCGTCGTCGTCGTCGTTATATATGTTTCTCCGTGCGCCTTTCCAGTTATATTTTTTATTTTTTTTACTTTTTATTTTAATGTAATTTGTATAGTTAGATAGATTCCTGTCTAATCGGATATTGCCTGCTCCGTTGCTGCTTGCCGCTGACGCTTATAGGAATCCTGTTGATATGGAAGAGAAGTCGGTGCCAAAAATCCAATTAGAAACGAGTTTACAGTTCGAGGGCAGGGGGAGGTTGGAAAAAGTTTTCAAATATTTATATATATACACAAAAATATAGACGAGACAAAGTGTGTGATATGGTCTAAATATATTATACATACGTACAGGGTGCTATATACACTGACAACTGTACAAATGAAAACTGAACGAATACACACACACACACCTACACACTCGCTCAACAATAATAAATTGAACAGAAATCTTTAAATCGAATTCCCTTGAAATTACTTTTCACACACACACAGAGTCGTATTTGTTTATGCTTCTCTCTTGTGCATGTGCATGTATGTGTGTGTGTGTGTGTGGGGAATTTAATAAATGCCCAATGAGTGTTAATTAAGCTGCCATGGGCACAGCTGTTGAAAAAGTACTCATTCGTCGTTTTCTTCGTTCAGTTTCGCTCGAAATAACGGTTGTTTGACAATGCACTCTCTCGCTTGCTCGCTCGCTCGTTGGCAATGGCAAACTATCACAAGTCTAAAACTGGAATTTTAATGAAAATAACCTCGCAAAACACCTTCAAGTTTATTTCACTTTTCCCCCCACACACGACGCCACACACAAACAACCGATTGCTGCGTTCTTCGCTCAGCTTGGGGAAATTTCCGTGTGCATGTATGTACGCGTGTGTGTGTGTGTATGTAAATACAAATGCAAGTCTATGTACAGCTACGTGCCAGTGTTGCCGTCTTCAAGTGCGCAACAGCGCAAAAGCGCATTTTATTAGGCGTAATGCCACTACTTAAGGTGCACTTTAATTGATTTTAATAAGCCAAACAAATTGAGTGGGGCAACTGGTCGGGCAGGTCGTTCGCTTTTGTTGTTCTTTGTTGGCGTTTTCTTTGTTTGCGCGCGCTTCGTTCGCCAAGTTTGAACTCCTCTCTATATATACATACTCGTACGTGCATAAATATGTAAAAAGAAGAAGAGAAAAAAAAATCAAACTGGGATGTGTGGATGCTCACGTATCTGGCAAGCCCACACACACACATACACACAAATGTACTTGCACTTGTATGTGTGTACTCATTTCGCTAGACGCTGCTGCTGCGCACAAGCGAGCGAATTTCTCAGTGTCAGTGTCCTTTCATTGTATGCGTGTGTCTTTACGTACGTGTGTGTGTGCCTGTGCTTGTGTGGAGGTTTATGGCCTCTGTGAGCTAGAGCTTTCGTTGGTTCGCAGTTTCCGTTCTGCGCCATCGAATTAAAGTCTCTTGACCCCAATAAAAGTACTAAATGGGTGCGTTGTTGTTTTGTTGATTAGCGGTGCTTAGCCTAAGCACACAAAAACTTATTTCGCATCTGCGCCATGACTCACATTTGAATGCTAAATTTTACACTTTTGCTTTAAGCGATAGTCACTCAAAGAGAGAGCGAGCGAGAGAGAGCACACATACACACACACATTGGAGAGTTTCTAAAGTTCATGCAAGATTTTGCATTTTTGAAAGCTCCCCACCCAAAGCAACCCTGAAGCCTGATTTGCATTTAGTTTATATATATATCTCGTAAGTGTGGCTGCATTTGCATGCCTTCCCAACACACCCCCTCCCCCAATAGTCTACAAAGTGTAAAACCACCCCAAAAAAAAAAAAAAAAGTGCCGAGTGCCGCCCTTTGAAGCGTTGCAGCGCAAAGACGTCGACGACCCCGACCCGAACGAGCCAAAAGCCGATGCCGCGACAAAGAGACCCAGTTGTGGATGATTTTGACCTCAATTCAAGTGAGTCGTGCATAACCGTTCAAGTAAATCCCACTAGAAAAAACCTGATGCCATTTCCAATGACACACACACACACACACACACATTAGACCGTATTTTACTTGGCAAATGCGTAAATTACTCTCTATGCAATCCAATGACCCGCCCTCGTTTAACCCGGCCTGTTTTCAATATGCCTTGCAACTAGTTTTTTTTTTTCTTCTTTTAGTCTTTTTTCGTCGTTCCCTTTTTCAATGCTTTCGTCATGCAGTGCTCACATACAGCCTGTGTTTGTGTGCGTGCAAACGTGTGTGGCTGTTTTCGAAGATAAACGCGTACACACGGAAAATCAAAATGAAGCTGCATTGAAAGCGAATCGAAAAACTCAAAAGTTAGTAAGGGAGAGAGGTGAGAGAGCAGAGAGGAAAGAGAGACAGAGAAGCGTGCAGCAAAGCAACGTCAACAGCAGTTTTCCGCTGTGTGTGCCGCCGCCATTTTGTTTGCTGGCACTTGACGTTGCCGTTGCCGTCGCCGCTGCTGCTGCTGCTCTTCTCTCGCTCTATCTACCTACATATGTATATACTGTATATGCATGCGTACATACATACAGATATTTCTTTGTATTTTGAGTGAATCATTTTTTTTCTCTTTTTTTTTTTTTGATTTCTTTGTCAGTTACATGCAGCGCATTTAGTTTTTTCTTTCACTCAAATTATACGAATTCACATTATTACACATTTATTGATTCAGCGTGAAATGTGTGGTGCTGCTGTGAGCGAGGAAGCAAAAACGAGGACATTTCTAACGTACATCGTCGAACATCATGGAAAAGTTTTTTGAGGCTATAATTTTTTTTCTTTCACATTCATCTTGATAACCTTAGCACACTTTGCAATACTATTCAAAGCAATATTACACACTTTAAATCTTTTCGATGTATATATATATATAAAAAAATACAATAATAGAAGTAGGCTGCGAACTTTCTCTGACTTTATTGTACTAACCTCTATAAATTACTGACTGTATGGCAACTTTTTTGCGAAAATTACTACCACCAGTCCGACGTGCTGCAAGACAATCGACGGAATTATCGGTATCTGCCGTGGATGGCGTGCTCAATGACTATTCAATTGATATCGATATGTACAACTATCGCTAAATATGGAATGATGTGCAAGTTTAATTTTAATGTAGAGTGCATTTTTGTAGAATTTATGTGAATATATGATTGGTTTTGAGTGTATTTTTATTAATTTAATATAATTATAATTTCTATGAATGTAGAACATGTATAATTTGCAATATTTTCATCACTTCCGCAATCAGTTTGTGACAGTGTGACCACATATATTTTTTTCTCTTTCAGCTGCCTATCGATTGTGCTGCTCACTGCGCAGCTGATTATTTCATTCCCATGTCGTTCCCTCTGACTGTCATTTGCTTTCCCATTGTTTGTTTATATTTTGCAGTGCGTGGGCGTCTTTTTGCATCGCTGCTCCACAAAATTGAAACGCAATGAGTGATATTAAAATTGTACAATTCGCTCCGTTTGAGTCGTTTGTGTCGCCCACATTTTGGCACAAATTGGCCGAACTGAAGCTCGACCATGATCGTCTGTCCGACACAAAACGTCCAATTTTCGGATACTACACGAATCGCAAGGCGTCCGGCTGTCTGCTCGAGGTCGACTACAGCGCATATAATAGGTAAACTGCGTCGCCAGCTGACTGATAAGACGACGGCAATTAACAGTTAATTTATTCACAGTGAAGCGCAGACGCCTAAATTCAGCCATGCAGCCCGGGGCAATATCTACAATAAAAACACAATTGAAGAGTTCAAGGCCCTGGACAAGACGTCGCTGCTGGCGGCTGAGGGGAAACAACTGTTGGATGATATGCGCAGCGGACGCGCCTTGGAGGACGCCAGTTTATTGACACGCTTCTTTGTTCTGTCGTTCGCGGACCTCAAGTGCCACAGCTACTACTACTGGTTCGCCTTCCCCTGCCCCCTGACGCCCGCGCTGGAATCGCTCGGCCCGCCCACCAAGCTGAAGGAATGGCCCAATAGTGGAAGCTATGTGGAAGCTATACGGTTATTGCCTGCGCATGCGCAAAACTTTTTCATTCTGCATGCGGATGAGCAGGCGAAGGTGTGTGAGGCGCTCAGCCTGAGCGCTGCTCTGGCTGACTTTGATGAGCAGCGGGCGCAGCATTATATTTACTGCTTTGCCGATCCCAGCGAATATGAGAATCCAGCCTGGCTGATGCGCAACTATGTGGCGTTGCTGTTCCACAAGTGGTAAATATGGAGTTAATTGATTTTACATTGATTTGTAATTGCCTGCAAAGCATTGAGTGAGAGAGAGAAAGAGTGTGAGTGGAATGAACTGAATTAA
This sequence comes from Drosophila pegasa, assembly GCA_035046225.1. Classification (NCBI taxonomy): domain Eukaryota; kingdom Metazoa; phylum Arthropoda; class Insecta; order Diptera; family Drosophilidae; genus Drosophila; species Drosophila pegasa. The sequence continues at coordinate 3,820,437 of JAWNOD010000076.1, read as the reverse complement.
CTGAAACCCGCGCTCTCTCTCTCGCTCTCTCTTGTTACTTTAGCTACAGCTGTATTAGATATGGTCAAATTATACTCGATATCGATAACTTTTTGTACAAAGCAAAAACGATAACTTTACTCAATTACCTCGCATTTCCACTCATTTCAGTCCCAGTCTAATTGGCAAATCACTCAAATTCTTGGGTCTGCGCTACGATCAGCAAATGCAGCTGGACAACAGTTTGATCTGGCAGGTGCGTCAGGCAGAGGCGTGCAATTACGAACAGCTGCAATTTGTGGGCTGGGAGGCGAATCGCAATGGCAAAATGGGTCCACGCATGGCCAACATGCGCGACAGCATGGATCCGGCCAAGTTAGTAGAATATATATATATTAATATATATATAGACTGACTTCTTATATACCCTGCAGATTGGCTGAGAGTTCGATTAACCTGAATTTGAAACTGATGAAATGGCGCCTGGTGCCGGACCTGGATTTGGATGTGCTTGCAAGGACGAAATGCCTGCTCTTTGGCGCTGGCACCTTGGGCTGTGCCGTGGCGCGCAATCTGCTGGTGAGCCGCGATATCTACCATATCTACTATGCACGGAATTAATTTCTGTTTCTCTTAGTCCTGGGGCTTCAAGCACATCACGTTCATGGACAACGGAAAAGTGGGCTACTCGAATCCCGTGCGCCAGAGTCTCTACACGCACTCGGATGCCGTGGCTGGCAACTGCATGAAGGCTACCACAGCTGCCGCGCGTCTGCTTGAGATTAATCCCAGCGCTGTCACCAAGGGCTACGTCTTGGAAATACCCATGCCGGGCCATACAGTGGGCGAGGCACTGCGCGCACAAACCGAGCAGCATTTGCAGCGCATCGAGCAGGAGGTGCAGGCGCACGATGTCATCTTTCTGCTCACCGATTCACGCGAGAGTCGCTGGCTGCCCACGCTGCTGGGAGCGGCAAATCAAAAGGTTGAATTTAGAAGATAATTAGATATATGGATAGAGAAAGTAAGGTAGATAGATGGAGATAGCATGTAAGATTATAAATTATAAATAGGATATATCTAGATAGATAGTAAGATAGATAGATAGATAGACAGATAGATAGATAGACAGATAGATAGATAGTAAGATAGATAGACAGATAGTAAGATAGATAGATAGATAGTAAGATAGATAGATAAATAGTAAGATAGATAGACAGATAGTAAGATAGATAGTAATATAGATAAATAGTAAGGTATAAATCATAAATTGGATTCTTGTATTAGCTGAGAGAATATAGAATTTGTCAGTATATATATATTAGCTAAAAAGAAATTGCTAGATATAAATTAATTAACAGTTAAGATCAGCTTCTATATAAAATATAATCTCTATGTATAGAGTAGCTGACAGTTGGATAAACTCTGTCAATATCAGTTTCTATATTTCTATATATATATATACAGAGAGAACTCTTAGTAATAGCTTCGCTAACAAATTACAACATTCTGCCTTCGACTTTTCTGAGTTTATAGAACTGATAGATATAGTACTCAACAAAGTGTTGTCACGATCTATAATTAGTGCATAGAATATCTACTTCTATAAGAACCTCTATTACTCTATGCTTATTCTCTTTTCTCTATCATATACCCTACAGATCGTCATGAATGCAGCTCTTGGCTTTGACAGCTATCTAGTCATGCGACATGGCAGCACGCGGGATTTAGTAGGCGACTGCGTCAAGCAGGTCGAAGGACTCAAGTGCATTAGTGGACAACAGTTGGGCTGCTATTTCTGCAATGATGTCACAGCGCCAGGAAATGTGAGTAGACGAGCTATTAAAACGACAAATTTAACAAAAAACTTAAACTTTATTAACAATAAATATATATACATGTCGTATATATGGTAGCATATTACATAAGGTAGTATATATACAATGTAGTAGTATATGTTACAAAGAAGTAGTAGTAATAGTAGTAGTAGTAGTAGTAGTAGGAGTAGTAATAGTAGTAGTAGCAATAGTAGCAGAAGTAGTAGTAGTATCAACAGTAGTATATACTATATAGTACCAAAAATTACTAATATATTTCACATAGTAGTATATGCCATATATGCTATAGTAGTATATACAATATAGTAGTATTTAACAAATAGTAGTATATGCCATATGTGCTATAGTAGTATATACAATATAGTAGTATTTAACAAATAGTAGTATATGCCATATGTGCTATAGTAGTATATACAATATAGTAGTATTTAACAAATAGTAGTATATTTCATATATTAAATAGTAGTATGTACCACTTTGCTATTTAGTAGTATTTGCAAATAGTAGTATATACTACTATAAGTACCATGTGCAATTTAGTAGTATTTTGCAATAGTATTATATACCATATAGTAGTATATTGCAAATACTACTATATTTTATATAGCACCACACTATATTCCATATACTCCATATAAAGCACATAGTAAATACTAGTATATAATACATACTACTTTTACTACTACATTCCACATACTACTATAATTCACATAATAAATAGTAGTAGATAGTACTACTTTTAGTAGTATTTGCAAATAGTAGTATATACTACTTTACGTACCATGTGCAATTTAGTAGTATTTTGCAATAGTATTATATACCATATAGTAGTATATTGCAAATACTACTATATTTTATATTCCATATACTTCATTGCAAATACTACTATATTTTATATTCCATTTACTCCATATAAAGCACATAGTAAATAGTAGTATATAATATATACTACTATTACTACTATATTCCATATACTACCAAAATTCACATAGTAAATAGTAGTAGATAGTACTCCTTCTACTACTACTACGTAATCCATTTACTAAGCGCACTCGTAGTCATGTCTTGAGTATTTCTCAAATCCGGCGCACGTCGTGTCGCCCGTCTGGACGTGATCGACGCCTGTGATCTGTATGACCAGGCCGTTGATTGCCGTCACCTTGAAGCCGACGAGGTTCATCATGGCATTCGGCGTGCGCCAGGCGTAGCTGAAGAAGTTGTAGCCATCCACCGCGGTCAAGACCTCGCGTTCCGTGAAAGCCAAAGCCAACTTAAACTGTTGATTGAAGACGAAGGGAAAGCCGCCATGGCGCTCCTCGTTGCCAAACCTGAGAAGAGCAAAGAGCTTAATATTAAAGCTTACTTACAGATTGAAATCTAGATGATATTTAAAGCGAGCTTTTGCTTAAAGTTGATGAGACTTAAACAGCTTTTATACGACTTTAGTTTGTCGTAGCTTTCATTTTTAAGTGCTGAGAATGAAGTGGTATTGCAGCTTTAAGTAAGCTTTAATCACTTTAGAGCTTTTAGATAGTTTTTAAACTCATGATTTGTTTTGAGCTTTCCATTAGCTCTCTGAAGAAGCAATTTTAAGGAGCATTTAAGCTTTAGTCGGGCTTCAATTTATAGCTCAAGCTGTACATCTTTCAATTTTAAGCTGTCATCAATCAACTTTCATCTTAAATTTTTACTTGACAGTGTTGAAAAACAACTGAATATTCAATTTAAGAAAGGTCCCACTCAATCTCATCTCTAGTTCAACTTAAGAAAGCTCTCAATCAATTTAATCTCTAGTTAAGCTTTCCATTAGCTCTCTGAAGAAGCAATTTAAAGAGCATTTAAGCTTTAGTCGGGCTTCAATTTATAGCTTAAGCTATAAATATTTCAATTTTAAGCTGTCATCAATCAACTTTTATCTCCAATTTTTACTTGACAGTGTTAAAAAACAACTGAATATTCAATTTAAGAAAGCTCTCACTCAATCTTATCTCTAATTCAATTTAAGAAAGCTCTCACTCTCATTTCTAGTTCAACTTAAAGCTCTCAATCAATTTAATCTCTAGTTAAGCTTTAACTGAGCTTTAAGCTAGCCTAGGGTTGCACAGCGACTTACTCAAAGTTCTTGTTCATGGAGTTGCGAATGACGGCCTTCTCGTCGAAGCGAACGCTGAAGTGCAGCTCCTCGCGCTTGGTGTCCGAGTCCGTGAACTTGATGATGAACTGGCCGCGCTTGTTCTGGAAGCAGCGCGCCGTGATGACGATGACGTGGCCGGGGCTGAAGAGGATGGGCTGATCGTTGCTGAAGGCCTTGAAGTAGTCGGAGGCGTGGATGGCCGGCCAGGGGTTGGGGAAGACGGTGCGATGGTCGACCTGCTTGATCACCTGTATCTGATCGCGTATCTCGACGGCGCGAATCGCGCTCAGGGGCAGGCGATAGCGAAACGTGCAGAACTCGCGGCTGTTGATCGAGATGTGGAAGCACTCGTCGCCGGCCAGGATGTAGACCATGAAGAACTCGCCGCTGACAATCGGATTGGGCAGGTTGATGCTGTCCGCCACCTGGGACTCCTCCTCGCCCCAGACGCCATGCATGCGGGCGTTGCGCACGATCAGATCGTTGCGGAAGTAGCAGGAGAAGCGCAGGCCGATGTCCGCATCGGGATTCACGGATGACTTGGCCGTGCACAGACTGATATGGAATCTAGAATGTATATTGGGAGGTTGTATATAGATCTATATATAAATGTGGGGTAGATTAGGCTGTGTTTAGTCATGTCATCGGGGGGCGATAACGACTCTTGACTCATGGCGAGGGCGGGGCAGGGCAGGGCTCTAGATATCTTTGGTATTTTACCTGGCCGCGCCGTCGATCGTCTTGGCCACGATCTCCAGCACATGTCCGAATTCCAGCGGATGCGACAAGTTCCCCGAATATTCTGTTAACATATTTAATTTCAATTAATCTCTCAACTGAATGTTCCTTCTTGGAGTGCTTCTATTTATCGTCGGGCGCAGCAAATCGACATTATCTCCGGCCGCGTTCAATGCCTACAATATTTCTTTAGCAACTTCTCTGAGCGTTCATTCGATTTTTTATACATACAAATATCATTATTTTTTATCTAATCAGCAGGCAGCTCACTCGAGCGCTTTTTTCGTTCCATATTTCCACTCCTCTCCGCGTTTATTTACTCTTTTTTCTACCTTACCTTATTTTCGATTGTTTGTTTTTGGCTTTCGCATGCTCAGCTCAGCTGTGCTGCGGCTGCGGCTGCCTTACCTATGGTTGGCGGCGTCATTGTTGTTGGTGCAAAGCTCGCAGCGGAATGGAAAGCTCTCGGCGTAGCGCACAAAGTTGAACGCATGCAAAATGAAATTGTGAATATGCGCAAACAACTGTTAAATGATAGTATAAGAGTTGCATGTGCGTAAAATGTAAATGCGTCTTACAAGCAGCTCACTGTTAACTAACAGCAGCTGAACAGCTGTGCTGTAAACGTCGTAGGCGGCGTTTTGTTAATGAGAAAACTGGCGAATTGGCAAATATTGACATTATGTTGGCTGCACTAAATGTAAACAAAGCAGTATGAAGAGCGTCGAATATGCAAATTTTCGAGTTTCCAATTGGAATTAAAATTGGAAAAGTTTAAGTTAACTACCCTAAATGTAATTGTACGTTGCCTATGCAAATATCGAACTTTCCAATCGGGAAATGCAAACTATATAAAGTGCGTTAAGTTAGCTGCACTATAAATGTAAACAAAACATTGTCAGCTGTAGAGGCAGCGTTTGCTAACACTGCTCAACAGTTTTTAACTTATATTATAAGAGTAATATATGTAACTGTGGCTTAGCCAGTGTTGTCCTATGTAATTTGTTTTGTTATATCTTTTATAATTAATGTAGATTGCTTTTATTTATTTTTTTAATACATTTTTGAGTATGTTATATATTCTGCTATGTGTTCAGTGTTGGGTAACTAGAAAATAGTGCGCTTATAACATAATGTTATGTGATATATAAGCTAATTTTATTTTTTCATAAACGTTAGACAAAAATCTTATATTAAGCTTTACATCTCTATTATTTACACTCTGTCTCTCCTTATCGCTCTCTCTTCAAATCGTATACTTTACAGCGCTGATAATCATAGTCTGTTATGTTACACATTAAATTTCTCTTTACTCAAAGTAAACAACAATCTTATGTTAACCTCTACATCTCTGTTATCTACATTATGTTATATTAGATATATTTTATAATTTTACTCTGTCTGCTCATAAGTAAACAACATTCTTATGTTAACGTTTACAGCTCTGTTATATCAAATTAGAATTTCACTCTCCCTCTATCTCTCTCTCTCTCTATTTAAATATTCTGTTAACCTTTACACATCTGTTATTTACACTCTTATTTTTATACCCTGAACCCATTGAAAATGGGAATGTAACAGGCAAATGTATGTAACAGGCAGAAGGAGGCGTGGCAGACCCCATAAAGTATATATATTCTTGATCAGGACGACAAGAGAAATTGTTTAAGCCCTGTCCGTCTGTCCGTCCGTCCGTCCGTCCGTCCGTCCGTCCGTCCGTGTGAACGCACCGATTTCCTAAACTACAAAAGCTAGAGACTTGAAATTTAACATGAATACTCGTGTATACCATACGCTTAACGAGTTTATCATAAATTATCGAAAAGCCATCCCATTTTCTTATTATCGATAAAAATCGATAATTTGACTTTGTTTTTCAAACGTAACTCTGTAACCGTAAAAGCTAGATACTCCAGATTTGCCGTGTATGTTACTGTAATGAATGCGCACATTTTGGCATTTTTTGATTTTGGATACCGGCCCCCATTTCTCCAAAATTTGCCAATTTCCCCAAAAGCTGTATATCAAATACTAGAGACTTGTGCTTTGGCAAATACGAACATATGGTCCGTCTAACTATACTCTGAAAGTTTCATTTAAAAAGTCCATCTAGAAAAAAACTTATTCAACAATCAATTTCCCATAGTAATGCTCATATCGCAGCCCAAGCGCAGTCGTTGCGCAAACTGCGCAGCAAGCAGAGCGCCTGCCTATGTACATAGGCGCATATACAAATTCAAAGATCCCCGTTACTTCTAAGAAGAACGCTGGCGCCAGACAGCTCAGCGCTAGGCAGAGCACGGTGACTTTTGTTGACTCAAATTTGTGAATGTGTTTAGTTTTTTAAGTTATAATATAAAACTTAAATTGAATATTGTTGTCTCGTGAAAATGTATATGTATATGGCGCTACGTAAAGTGCATAGTTCATTTATGTGTTTGTGTGCGATATCCGCGATACGCATAAACACTGGGAAATTCCAATTATGACCTTTTTTTTCGCAACCAACTTCAGATTTCTAAAAGGGTCAGCAGGTACCAAAAATATGTAAGATTCCCACCCCTCTGCCTACGCATAACTGTGTATTAATGTGTGCATGCGTTATATGCAATGTGTATATAAAAGAAGCGTACAATGATTTTAGTAACAGCTCACACAGGGTTCAGGGTATCTCTTAATCGAGCCGTCTCGATTAGAGCACTCTTACTTGTTTACATATATACTATAATTCCAATCTTATTCTTTACATAGATATTATAATTCCACCTCTCCATTCAAAGTAAAAAAAATCGTATGTTAAATATCTGTTACATCTCTGTTATTTGCAGTCCCTCAAGGATCGCACGCTGGATCAACAGTGCACTGTTACGCGACCCGGTGTCTCCAATATAGCGGCCAGCTATGCTGTGGAGCTGTTGGTCGCGCTGCTGCAGCATCCGCTGAGGGAGCTGGCGCCCGCCTACTATGCGAACAGTCGCCAGCAGACGGAGCTGCAGCAGCCGGAGGGGCTGCTGGGCATCCTGCCACACTCGATACGCGGCATGCTGTGCAACTATGAGAACATCCTGCCGGCCACACAGAAGTTTGCGCAGTGCATCGCCTGCTCAGAGGTGAGAGATCTAACTATAAATCTATATATATATAAATATATCTAGTTAACTAATGGCATGTATTTAGCGTGTTTTGGCCGCTTATCGCAGCGAGGGCCATGAATTCCTCTTCAAAACATTCGAGACGGCCAAGTACCTGGAGGATCTCACGGGCATTTCAGAGTTCAAGCGACTCAACAGTGAGGTAGGTGCTCCACATTAATCTCTAGATTAAGCCTCAGCTTAATCGACGTATGTCTAATCTATAATTACAGATAATTGACTTTGATGATAATGAATTTGATATGTCCGACAATGAAGATGATGATGATAACTAGTTTAATTATCATTGTCATTATTATGATCATCAGATTCGCATTTTCTATTCGATTTAAGCTTAAAGAGTCATTCATTTAGCACCAAATTTAAGAATTTAAGTATGTGTTTTTCTATGTCTGCAAATATACGTCGTTTCAAATATAATATAGATGTATGTGTTGAGCTTACTAACTATAATGCAATATTTTTTTAGGTATAAACCAAAGATTAAGTGAGAGTTACCTTATATTTTTTCTGTTACTAAAAACTATAAAAATATTTTTAGGTATTCATTTTACGTCTTTAGTTAATATATATGTTTTTATATTAGTTTATTGACTACTACTAACAGCTGTTATAATTTATATGTTATTAAGTTATGCTATTAACAGCTTTTTTTAGACAACATAACAGTATAATCATTAGCTGTTCTATTACTATATAAATTATTATATAGTAATAGAACAGCTAATGATTAAACTGTTATATTGTCTAAAAAAAACTGTTAATAGCATAACTTAATAACATATATATTTTTATATCATTTTGATGCTGTCCTTTGTCTGTTAAGTTAACAGTTTTAAGACTGTCTCTGTCAAAGATCTGTTATAGACATTCTATTGTGAATGTAATTAACAGATATTTCTCTGCATCTCTTTTCTGCTCTTTAAATAACAGCTTTTAACAGCTGTAATGTTAATTGCGAATGTTATTAACAGCTCTTTTACAGCACTTGCCTACGCACGGCATAAAAGCTTCAACGAGAGTTCAAAGTTTCTTTTAGCACGCATTAACATGAGAGGCATACATAAAGATTGTATTTAGGTATTTACCATGCGTATATATATTTTCATAATATTACCTATATGTATGTAGGTATGCATTAATATATATACATATGTATTTATATTTATAAACTTATCATATTTCCTGCTTGCTATTATACATAATAGATTTCATGTTATTCATGCTAACATTAGGCTTACAATAACATTACATATTCTGATAAGAATGTTGTTAATGAAATTACCAAATGATTCTACTTGAATGGAATTCCAGCAAAAAAAAAAAAATTGAGCTGTTATTGTTTTGTATTATTGCCCTAAGAATGACGACAAAACAAGAATTGTTTTGCTTAATATTTGTTTTTATTTTCTATTATGATTATTTATTTATTTATTTTTTTTTGTTTTCTTGTAAAGTCTTATGTTTTCATTCTGAATATTGATAAGCGCGACGGGCTATAAATAACACAAAAGTCAAGGTTCATTAAACTCGGGCAGGTAAAAATACCGAAAGCAAACAGGTCAATAGTTCATGTGGTTCTTTAAGCGCAAATAGATTAAAAATAGATTAAGTGTAAATTCCTGGCGGCAGCCGCAGCCGCAGGATTTGCTCTTTAAGCCCAAACACGTGTGCAGCATATTTACCGTTAGCTAGACTTTTGGCTAGCATTCGACAATAACAAAACACTTGACACACATTTCACGGCGGCATTTGACCCTAGGCAAAACCAACAACAACAACAGCAAAAGCAACAGCAACGGTAAATCACTTAAGGTTCGGCTGCCCACTGAGCCGATGATAACTGCTTTCTTCTGCAAATATCGAAAAACAACAACAGCGGCAGCCAGTCTACATAATTAATAGCTGTTAAAGGCGACCGCAACAACAACAACAACATGGCTCAACGAAGCACAAACAAAGCCGAAGCCGTAGCCGAAGCCGACGCAGACGCAGCAATAACAACAACAACAATAACTCCGCCACTCACTCCAAGACAAATACGAAGAAAGAGAAGTAAGAAATATGCAAATAACAATAACAACCACAGCAAGCAGCAGCAGCAGCAATGGCTGCCATAGCCGGCGGCGTTGACAGCGACGGCGACAGCGGCGACGTCTTGTAAAAGCGCTCAAAATGCCAATCGAGTCCGGCGCATTCCACTCAAATTGCGTTTTGAGTGAAACGCAGTGACGTTTTGGCATGGGCCAACGGATTCACATAAATTGGTGAAAGATATCCGAAATGCGCACACAAACCAGCCGAGCGCGCGCCCAACTGGCCAGACGGTGACACAGCGACAGTGTTGCAGTGCAGTGCACATAATTTTACTACTAAAATTTCACATCTCAACTCCGTTCGGGCAGTAAAAGCTGACGAAAACAATATGGTAAGTGCGATAAATGTATATTTACATATATATTATAAACAAAATCCTTTAGTTAATTATCTGAGCTGCACCGTTAGTTACCGCTAATTGCATCTCTCCCTCTCGCTCTTTGGCGCAACTCGTTGCGAAAGTTGTTTTTGCATTTGAAAAAGATGTTGCAAAATCTTTTGTCTTTTAGCCAAATCTTTCCCAGTTGGCCAATGGCCAGCGTCGCAGCCAGCATTAATAACCATAAAGAAATCTATCAATTTTGAGCAATGGAGGCACGTCTCGACTTCAAGTGTTTTTAATGGGCCCATTAAAATGCCTAAGCGGCAGTCAAGGCTTACATACAGAGTGGCTTAAATTTCATATTTTTATAAACATTTTTGAGTTTAGAAATATTTTTAAAAGATTTGTGAAATTTAAGGGGTTTGGGGTTAGGTTTAACAGATTTTCTAATGGAGTTTCTGGGGGGATTAGGTAGTTAGGCAAGACGATTTCTGATCATTTCAAAGAGTTAAGAGCGCATTTTAGTCTTATGCAAGTTTAGTCTTAGATTTAGATACATATATTGTCTTTGTGAGGTTATGTAAGCATACCGGAATTATGTGAGGTTAAATATGCCACAAATTTGAGGTTATGTAAGCACTTTTTCCATGTGAGCTTACAAACGCAACTCTCCATGATAAACGCGTAAATTTAGGTATAAAATGAGATACGAAATATGATATAATATTTCATCAATAACTCACAAAACAATCTCAATTATATTCGTATTTATAGACTTTGTTTGTCTAATTTTTAAGCTGAGGTTTGCATTTTTCTTATCTATGAATATACGTATTTAATAATATTAAATTTTTATAGAATCCCAGCTTATGTAAGATGTTTTCTAGCTCACTGTTCTCAGAGCTATAAAGCCACTTAAATAGCCTTCAAAGCCTTTCTCAACCCAAAAACTATTTAGCTAAAAAAAACAAAATATTATACAAAAAAATGGGGCTTGTCTTGCCTCGAGGAAATCCATAGAAAAAGATTCTAGAAATGACGCAGATAGAAATAGATGCTGATAGACCAGCAAATACCCATAATATTCCGAAGAGATGTATAATAACAATGTATATATATATGTATATAGATAGATAGTCCATGATCAGGTGGCATGCGTCAACAAGAGCTTGGAGAGATTCGGCTTATCAGCATCGAATGGAATTGGGAGAATACCAAAACCTCTAGAGTTTTTGGGGTCAGAAATGGTGATTTTTGTTAGTAGAAGGCGGAGGCTGCTGCGTATGCCAGATGTTAAGCTCCTGGCAACGTATATATATATATATATATATATTTATATATACGTGGCTATAGCTCAGAGATCGCTCGTTAGACATATGGCTGATAAGAGGCCCGGGGTTGAGAGCTTACGTATTTATTCTTTATAAGAAACTGTTCGGTTTATTGACTGACAGACGCATTCGCAATCAGTCGGTTGAGCCAAGTGGTCTGAGCACAGCTTTATAGCAATACATATAGAGAGTCTAGAAAAAAGACAGAGCTGATTCTAAGCATAGTTCATCCCAGCTATTGATAACTCTATCAGGAACACTCAATTCATTTAAATCAATCAAGAAGTAAGTTTACAGCGATTAGGAAAAACTATAAAACGGAAATTTTCCATAGATCAGACGAACGGAAATCGTATATTGTATATATAACAGTTATTTTAAATGGAAAGTTCGCTCGTCCTATCCTCTCCTAGGTCAATCAGAGCAAGTGTAAGATGGCCTTGTCCAAGATCGATGGCGATATCGATAATATCGATCAGGAGAAGTATCTGCGCCAGGCGACGCACTACTACTGCGCCCTGGAGAAGCCGCTGAAGTTCGGGCCGACCGTCGACAGTCTGCCCGATCTGATCTCGGCGCTGCATCGCGAGTTCGACGCGAACTACGTGAACATCGAGATGGTGAATCACCTGATGCTCACCTACAAGTCCAACCCGAAGGAGTGGCGCAAGTACGCCAAGTTCGATCGTTACACGTACACGAGGAACCTGGTCGACGCCGGCAACGGGAAGTTCAATCTGCTGATCCTCTGCTGGGGCGAGGGGCACAGCTCGTCGGTGCACGATCACGCGGACTCGCACTGCTTCATGAAGATGCTCAAGGGTGAGCTGCGGGAGAAGCGCTATCGCTACCCGAATCGCGGCGGCGGCGAGGACGACCAGCAGCAGCAGCAGCCGTCGCAGGATCAGCAGCCGATCAATGACCACGAGCTGGTGGAGATCGGCGATACGCCCATACCGGTCAACGATGTGGCCTATATAAATGGTAGGTGCTTTTCCCGCTGCCTTAGTCATGCCTTTTTCATGCCTCACCCTCTCGCTTCACCTCAGATAACCTGGGCTTGCACCGCGTGGAGAATCCCAGCCATACAGACACCTCGGTCTCGCTGCACCTCTACTGCCCGCCCTTCGACACGTGCAGCATCTTCCAGAGCAACGGCAAGAAAGTCCCCGCCAAGGTGACGTTCTGGAGCAAGTACGGCGTACGCAGCAAAGCCACCGAGCAATAGACTAACGAATCACACAAATATATACATAAATATGCATATGTATTTAAGTCTGCTATTATTAGTTGTTAAGCTTTTAGCTATACCAAAAATCCTAATTAAGTTACATTAACTGAAAACAAGTAGCTTTTACTGAAACTAACAACAAGTCTTATCTATGGCGCCTTGAACCCCCCAAAGCTTATCAAATTTCCCCACTTAGAATGTGGCACGAGCGATCGTTAGAGTTTTTGTTTCGGTTTTAATTTCTTATAGACACACACAAGTACCAGAAAATAGATAGAAATAAAAGGAATCTAGTGGGACGATCGCACGTTGATCGTTGCCCTCTTTCTATAACGGATCATCCTCAACCACTGATCGCTGATCGCTGATCGTGTTCTCTTCTGTCTTCTGTCTAGCCCTTGGAATTCTTCTGCTCGCGCAAATGCGATCTCTTCGGCACACCCCTGTCGAGTGTCTTCTGTATGTTCTTCATCAGGCCGGGTAGCAGATTGATATGCGTCTCCACACAGTTGCCGGTGCACACCTCAAACAGGTGTCTCGATCGCGACATATCGCTCTCGTTGGGATTGTTCGGCAGCTTCGAGCGAGCATCGCTGTTGCAGTCCTAGAGGAGCAAAAGATGGAGGTAGAGGTATGGGGTAGAGGTAGAGGTAGAGGTAGAGGTAGAGGTAGAGGTAGAGGTAGAGGTAGCGGTAGAGGTAGAGGTAGAGGTAGAGGTACAGATGCAGATACAGATACAGATACAGATACAGATACAGATACAGATACAGATACGGAGACAGATACACAGATACACAGATACAGATACACAGATACAGATACAGATACACAGATACACAGATACAGATACAGATACAGATACAGATACAGATACAGATACAAATACAAATACAAATACAAATACAAATACAGATACAAATACAGATACAGATGCAGATGCAGATGCAGATGCAGATATAAATATATACAAATATATAGATATAGATATGGAATATGATATGGTATATAGTAAATTTAGATTAGGTATAAATAAGCTTCAATTATATAGTATATATATTATATATATGTCTTATATAAAGTATTTATAATTAGGTATGAACATTCTTAAATTTGTGTGCCTTTATAATTCGATATAGATATAAGATATAGATATATACTTATATGTCACTTAAGGTACTTTTCTTATAAGCTGCATATGGTTCAGATATCTGTTAAGAGAGAAAGAGTTTACTTAGGGAATCTTCTATGGGATGAATTGGCATCGTTTCCCTGATCAATGAAGATTGCCCTAAGTGCTACTTTATAGAGTAGAGTTACCTTTACTCAGCTCTCCAGCTGTTACTTTTAACAGGCTGAAAGACTTATCTACAGTCTCTCTAGGAATATCATAAGTAACTCTCCTTAGAGCTCTTCAAACTGATCTGCTCTCTCTCTCTCTCTCTCTCTCTCTTGAGCTGATTAAGCTCTATAAATACCCTGATTAACCCCTCCTACCTAAGTCTCCTTTAAGCTGATTAGATTCTATAATATCTCTTATACTTAACTCTTCTCTATAATCATACAGTAGCTAAGTTTTCTACACCATTCTCCTTAAGTAGCTTTCCTACGTTACTCTCCTTCAAGCTGATGAGACTCTACAAATATCATATATCAGGTATATCTCCCTCTCAACTCTCTTTTCAGCTCTATATCCTAGCTAACTCTGCTCCTCTAATTACTTTACCCTCTCTCACTTCACGCACCTTGACACATCCTTGTAAATGACTTTGGAACTGTCCCAGCTCGTTCTGCAAATAGTCCTGGGCGTCCATTAGGGGCGTGGCGCACTTCTCAATGCAACGCTGAACGCTGTCCAATGTGCCGCGTTCGTCGTCACAGCAGCCAGCGGCGCAGCGATGCATGATTGACTGAGCAAGGCAAACGTCAATATATACACCTCTATATATATATATATGTATATCGGTATAGCTCACCTGCATGCGCCGCAGGTGGGAGCGATACATGTCCTCGATCATGTCGCTAATGGCGCCCTCCAGACGTCGCTTCTGTTGATCCATTTTTTTGTTTCAAGATTAAAGAATTTGGAAAAAGGTAACTGTAAAACTAAACATACATTTATATAAACAGATATGTGGATATATACATGTACCGATATATATGTACATATATTTTCTTAGATTTATTTTTGTATCTATACACAATATAAAATTGTTCTCAGTGCTGGGAGTAATATCAAGGCAAACCTTGTTCAGGATTTAAGTGTTTTTCTAGTAAATAGATGTATGAGTTTTATATACGAGAGATACTGGGAGAGAGTAGAGAGTAGAGAGTAGAGAGTAGAGAGAGAGAGAGAGTATTAGGGAGAGACAGTAACTGAGAGGGAGAGAGATAGAGGGAGAGTAAGAACGAGAGAGAGGAGTGAGAGTAAGAACGAGAGTGAGAAGTTAAAAAAAGAGAGAGAGGAGTGTGAGTAAGAACGAGAGAGAGAATTAGAGAGAGAGAGAGAGAGAGGAGTGAGAGTAAGAACGAGAGAGAGAGAGAGAGAGGAGTGAGAGTAAGAACGAGAGAGAGAGAGAGAGAGAGGAGTGAGAGTAAGAACGAGAGAGAGAATTAGAGAGAGAGAGAGAGAGAGGAGTGAGAGTAAGAACGAGAGAGAGAGAGAGGAGTGAGAGTAAGAACGAGAGAGAGAGAGAGGAGTGAGAGTAAGAACGAGAGAGGCAGAGAGAGTGGAGATATTTGAGGTCTTTCGAGCTAGACTTAGACCTCAACCTAGTTCCGTCTTTATTTGTTGATTATAGCTTACCAACTCGCATATTACTATTACTATTACTATATTACTATATTACTATAACTATATTACTATATCAATATTTATCTATAATCTTTATCTTAGATCGGGAATGCAAATATTCTGTGGCACTTTAGAGTATATTTTTGAAGATATGCTAACCTGTTATCCAATCTTTCTTTCTAGGGTTGGCAGTCGAAATGGAGGCTACAAATTCACGTTGGTCTTGATGTAGACCCCTCCTTCTCTAGAAACTGTCTCTAGCAACGATCTTCCATGCCTAACTCGTTGCTGCTTTGGCTTTAGTTCATATTAGGCTTGACCATGAGCTAGGATACTCTTCAGTTCTTTAGTCATTTAATTAGTAATTGGCCGCCTCTTCATTGTCTGAACTATACTAGATGAGGTAGCAGTCTATAGAAGAGCACCTTGATGACTACAGCACACTATAACAATTGCTTTAATGCCAGGTAAGACATCAGTCTAAGTTGGCTATACCTTAAAAGTTAATTTCTGAATATGCAGGATCTCTTCAAATGTTCTGTTCTGAACTGAACTGTTCTCTTTTCTGAACTGAACTGTTCTCAGTTGTGAACTGAACTGTTCTCAGTTCTCAACTGAACTGTTCTCAGCTCTGAGCTGAACTGTTCTCAGCTCTGAGCTGAACTGTTCTCAGTTGTGAACTGAACTGTTCTCTGTTCTGTTCTCGCTCGTATGCCTATTAAATATTACAAACTGGGGCATATTGATGACAACAGATGAGGCTATAGACCTTAGCATATAGTGTGAGTTTTAATAAAGATAATATGAAGCCCAAGTATTTATTTCTACCTGTCTGATTATTTGTCTGTCTATCTGCCTGCCTGTAAATCGAGCTATCCTTATTCCTTTCTCCGCACATCGATTTTTGCAAAGCAGCTCTATGCCTTTTAAGTACGCTTTCTACATTTCAAAACCAGATTAGACTATGTCCTATTGTCCTTCTATCTGCATCTGCCTTCAGTCCTCACACAGAAGCTCCTCCAGCTCAGCTACCTCAACTTTGTTTAATTAATTTAATTTATAATTAAAATCATAAAAGATATTTGGATTGTTCAGTTGTGGCGCCATAAGCCTGGCTTTAATTAGCGTGATTCAAGGGCATATTTCTCTTCTTTAGGTTAACAGTACATTTTAGAAACAGGAGCTCAATAGTTAAATGCAGCCTATATATATATATATATATATATATATATATATATATATATATACTATAGCATGAACATACTCTACACATCGACTAGAGAGTATATACATATATATATGGACAGGCCTTAGAGCTGCGGTATGGCCTCGGGTCCCTTGGCCAGCACCGACTTCATGGTCTTCATCAGGCTGGGTATGAGGCCGACGTGCTTGTCCACGCACTGGATGGCGCATCGCTCGAACTGATCCGTAAACTTGGCTATTTGTTCCTCATTGGGATTTGCTGGCATTTTCACTTTCACATCATCGTTGCATTGCTGCAAATGGAAATTGTTAAATATCTATATCTCCCTCTCTCTCGCTCTTTATCTATTACCATGACGCAACGTTGGAGTCGTCCCTGAAACTCGCCCAGTTCGTGTTGCACGTAGTTTTGCGCCCTCGTCATGGGCGCCGAACAGCGATCGACGCAGCGCTGCACGCTGTCCACGCTCGAGGTGCCGTCCTGGCAGCACTTTGCCGCGCACAAATGCATGTCCGTCTGTTAGAAAGAGCGGGGAAAGAAACATAATTAGAAACACTTCCAATTGGATGCTGATTGGGTTTAGTGACCTGCATTTTGCGCAAGTGCGTCTTGTCCATGTCATCGATGAGCTCGGTTACAGCCGACTCCACACGTTGGCGCTGTTGTTGTATCATTTTGTATTTATAACGGCTTTAAGTCTGCAATTGCAACTGGTGATTTCGTAATATATGTATATAAAATAGTAATATGCTGCCCGGCTAGACAGCGTGTTTTGTAATTCGTAACGATAATTGTCGAATTATCGATAGACTGTATAGTGAAATCAGCTGTTTTCTATGGCTGCAAGTGGCGGCGCGTCGATGACTTTGTTATGTATAGTCTATCGGCTCAGTTGCAACTTTTGCATTTGTTACAATATTTTTACTTATTTACTAATTTATAAATAAAAAACATGTCGCTGCTGCGCAGGCTGAGCTGCTACACACTGCAATCGAGCTGCTGGAGTCGCCAGCTAACCGCCACACAGCGCCTGCTCTGCACCGAGGGCACGAAGAACGTGAGCGAGCAGCAGCCGGAGGAGAATGCGGCCAAAGGAGGCTTCGCGCGCGCCTTCGAGCGATATACGGCGCCGGCGGAGCCCGAGCCCGAGCCCGTGGACAACCAGACCTTTGCCTCGCTGCTGCGCAACTCCAAGTTCATTGACGTAGGTAGCCCTTGGATATTCCACTTCATGTTTATGTAATCTTCCTCTCTCCCGCTGCAGCTGGGCGACGCGGAGGGCAAAGTTGTTAGCGGCAAAATATTTCACGTGGTCGGCGACGATTTGTACATAGATTTCGGCTGGAAGTTTCACTGCGTGTGCACGCGACCTGCGCGGAATGGCAGGTGGGAGAAGACACTAAATGATATATATAAATTGTGATTTTATTTAGGCTTAAATTCCTCTTCCCCCAGCGACTATGTGCGCGGCGCCCGCGTTCGGCTGCGCGTCAAGGATCTGGAGCTGTCGACGCGCTTCCTCGGCTCCGACAAGGACATCACTATACTCGAGGCCGACTGCCAGCTGTTGGGCTTGATAGCCACGCCCACGCGTCAAGCCAATGCGCCGCGCCCCGAGTTCAGCGCGCCAAGGATCGAGACGCTGCTCTAAGGATCTGCCCCAAGAACTCTATTCAGTGCATTAAACTAAAGATGGAAGCGAGAGTTTTTTTTGTTTTTTTTTTTTTTTAATCCTTGTCACATTGTAAATTGGAAGACTTCGTAGTGGTGATTGAGCTCCTTGACCGCGTGCAGCTGGAACTTGCTGGCCAAGGCTCCATTCTCCGACGGCTCGAGGAAGAAGATGCGCTTGACGCGACTGTGCACCAGCGCCATGGAGCACATGAGGCAGGGCTCGCGCAGCAGGTAGACGTCGTAGCCGGTGCAGAGGTACGGCCCATATTTGCACAGATTGTCCGCGTGGACATCCTCCACGGGCTCCGGCTGCGGCTCCTCTCGCCTGGGCAGCTCGGCGCCCAGCTGCAAATCCCGGCAGGCTGCGTCCTGCTGCAGATAGTCGTAGAAGACTTGCGGCACGCCGCTCAGGGTGCTCTTCGTGTGCGGCTCGTCCTGGACGAACTGCAGCTCCGTTTCCCAGGCGCCGCCGCGCTGGCTCCGCGCCACGTGATCCACCAGCCACAGGGCGCAATGCCGATGGCTGCTGGCGTCGCCTGCAGCTGCTAAGGGGAAGCGATGAATATGGAGTGTAATCGGGGATTAGGTCCGGCTGCTCTCACCTGCTATGGCCACGATGCTGGGCCCGCGCGGATCCACGCAGATGCCCACGTTTCGTCCATCGCTCACGTCCCGCGACAGCTTCCGGAGCAGCTCGGCCATGCGCTTGTGGTAAGCCCGTTGACTAACCGTAAAATTGCTGCCATTCTGCAGGGACTCGGCGTATTTGTCGGGATGAAACTTGCTTGGCCAATATTGGGTCATCCGTTCGTACTGGACGCGCAGCTTGGCCGAGCTGGCGGGGACTTGGACCACATTGACGTTGCGACAGAGCGCCTCGAGCACATTCGGCGAGATCTGGTGCAGCTTCAAGTGCTGCTCCAGCGTCTCTTTGACATCGTCTGATGGACAGATCAGGACGCTTCTGTCATGGACGCGCTTCAAGTGCTGAAAGTGGGGCAGCTTCAGGGCGAGCTCCTTGATGACGGCCTGCAGCTGTTGTTTGCTCTCCACCTCGCAGCTGTGCGCCTGCATCAGCGCTATGTCCTTGCTATAGTCATCCGAGAGTATGGCTTTGATGCCGAAATTGTCAGTTTTAATCCTTTTTGCAGCGGGCGGCCGTAAATTGTCCTTAATCCCAACGTCGTCCATAGCTCATAAATAATCGATTAGTGGAGTGCAAAAGTATCGATAGCAAACATGGCATGGTCACCCAGTGCAAAAGTATCGTCACCGAACTATCGTGATTTTTCGATAATTAACCGTAGCTAGTTATCGCACAGCTGGCTGCGCGCCAAAAGTCAAAGCTAATCATAATTGATTTCGAAATTTGAAGTGATCAGCCGGCATCAAAATGTGTTATTCTAAAAACGGTATTCTCTGCTGTATATCCCTCGGCTATAGTTGCTTAATTATTGCCATTTTGGGCATATTTATCTCCATATTCGGCATCATCATTGCTCTAGCGAGATCGATCAGGCACGGAGAGCTTTTGGCAATATTGGGATTGGTATTTCTAATTATATATTGCATATCCAAAGTGCTGCTACTCCTAGGTACCAAGTGTGTAAGTTGTAAGCTGGCAAATTAAATGTATTCAAATCTAATCGAATTGAACCTTCCAGTTCCAGCACACGTGCATTTTGCTGCTGCTATCCTTTATCCTTGTATGCATAGCGCTCCTCATCCTGCTGGCGATATGCATTTTAGCAATAATTTGTTACGAGGCAATACTGCTCGCCGTTTTGGGACTCTTGTTCCTTTGCAGTAAGTGACCCGGCGCACGCGCATTGGATTATTAATTGTTGCTTCTCTTTCCATTTTAGTCGAAGTGTACTTTGCGTGGCTTGTGATTTCCTATTGGGATCGTTGTAGAAGCTGCTGTATGACCTAAATTTTGGTTGAAGGACATTGATATCTATTATGTACATGCATACATATTTGTTACCACTATACTACCACTATCACTAACATTATTTATAGATCAAATGTGATGTACATATATAAACTACTTCCTCTTTAACAGAGTTGTCTTAAGCTTAACATAACAGAGGTAATCATTTCCAGCGCCATTTTGAGTTTAACATTCGCTTTTTGTAACGGCCATCAGTAACAGAAACTGTTGAGCCGGTAACAGATCAGCTCGGATCAGATAACAATACCATTTGAGCACAACACTTGCACAATAGTAAAATTAAAAGTCTTATTAGGTAAACAACAGTAAATTAACAAAGAGCAAACAGTGAAAGAGCCAATTGATGATCAACAACAACAACAACAACAACAACAACAGCAGTAGCAACAACAGAGAGCGACTGTTAAGGCGCGCGTCTTGAGCACTTATACGTTTTGTATAAGAGTCTAACGAAGTGTGTCGGCGTCAAAGACGCCAATTCAGTTCACTTCGAAACGTCGTGTGGGTGAGTCGATGTTGATGTCGATGCCATTCGCTCTGATCGCCGTCGCCGTTGTCGTCGTCTTCGTCTTCGTCGTTTAGCGCGCGTGCGTGCAACGCTTGCAAGTGTTTAGAAATAACGGTGCGAAGGTGAAACTGGAAAGTCAGCGAAGCGCGTGCATTCCAAGTGCATCTTCCAATTGATATTTTGCAATTAGCAGCATATTTTTTTGTTACCTGTGCAGAGCACCAACAACGACAGCAACAGCAAATATTCGTGTGGCCAGGCAAAGTTCATAGCGGGTTTAGTCATGCGCGAAATTCTGAGAATTTTACAAGTGGATTTGATCTAACAGTTAAGTGTGTGTGTGTGCGTGTGTTTGTGTGTGTAAGCATGTGTGCGTGCGCATGTATGTATAACAGCTGTTGCGCTGCACTTGCGTATTTGCTCTGCCGCGGCAGATAAGACGTTTTGCACAGTGTAAAACTCTTATATTAGCGACGCGCCCGCGCCCGCTCGCGCGTGTGTGTGTGTGCTCGTTCGTTTTTTTATGTATGTGTTTATCTTATCGGTAGACCATTGATTGAAGTAGCTTTTCGCTTTTGGCTAAAGCAATGCCGGGTGAAGTCATTTGCGCAGCGACTAAGCAAAAGAGTCTATGGACAACTAGATAGGATATCTAAGCAGCAAAAAAAGAGAAGAGAATAAAACCAGCCACGCAATCTTTGGCTAAATTTGGACTCAAACCAAATACCAAACAAGGCGTTGCGCACATAAATCAACTGCAACAGGAGCAGCAGCAGCAGCAGCAGCGGCAGCAATCACCAAGATGGACAGAGAATCCGATTCGGACACCTGGGAGGACTTTTTTGGTAAGTGCCTTGCCACATAGTGCGTTGAACCCGCCACCAATCACTTGCCGCAATGATCATCATCATCATCATAATTATCATCATCATCTTTGATGACTCAGCGCAGCAGGACTGCACTGTCAGAGATGAGCATGTGACATGAGCCGTTATGTACGAGCGAAACAGTGCAGTGCTGCCAAATCTAGCCATAAGCAGCTGTAGCTTTTTTTATGCGTGGTGAGAGGTGAGAGAGTCAGAAATAAGCCAGAACTAGCTTGAGATGAGTGCATGACAAAAGCTGCCAAATTTGGCATTTTTTAAGTGCAGATCTAGCTTTTATTTATGCACATGCTTTCGCCTACAGCCAAAATATTACATTTTTATATAGCCGAAACTAGCTTTTTTCATAGCTAAACTAGGCAGCTCAGGCTCTGCATTGCTAGAGATGACCTTTAAATTGAGCTGCCAAAATGTGGCCTTTACTAAGTGCAGCTCTAGCTTTTATTTATGGCACATGCTTGCGCCTACAGCCGAAATCTAGCTTTTCTTGCAGCAGTTAGCTAGCGTTTTCTCAGCGTGCTCATCTTTGGCGCAGCAATGTTCTGTCTGGGGAGGTAGGCGTACGCATTTTCGCATGTTTTAGCATTTCGATTGTCTGTCTCCTGCTGCCCAAAAATGGCAGACACTAACACACACACGCGCACTCACACTCACACTCAGCCACAGGCGCAGAGGAGAGCAAAAAGACTGACAGAGGCCTGGCTTTGTTTTTGTTGGCTGCAGTCGGCGCTGGCGTTGGCGCTGGCGCTGGCGTCGACGTCGTCACTATAACTGTACACTTGAGTTGAAGTGCGTTTTGCTGTAACGGTTTCCAGTTCCATGATTTTTGCGCTGTTTTTCGTTTTGCATTTTTCTCGATTCGTGCGCCGCTTGTAATGAAATTTAATGATAATACATAATTTTTGTTGCCTCAAAATTTTTGACCCAAATTACGTTTGAGCCACCCAGCCGAGAGCAATTGAAATGTTTGTGCTTTTTTCTTGCTTTATTTTTCTTTGGCCATTTTATGTTAATCGCCTGCGTCTTAATTATGACCCCGTTATAAAGGTAACATTTGGAGAGCGCGTGCTGTTTCTGCCTTTGTTGCAATCAAATGAGGGCGCCTGGCAAAGCTGGCCGGCGGGTGGGGCGCGTCGCCAGCTCCTCGCCCAACAATAATTCAATTGAGCATTAGTCACACAATCATAATTTATATAAATACGACGGCGACTCGCATTCGACTTTTTTTTTGCGCTCTTAGATAACAGTACAAGTGCGCAGGCGGTCAGCCACAAAGGGACTGTTAGTTAGCATTTCTCTGGCTCTGTATGTGTGTGTGTGTACTGTGAATGTCTAACAGTAACATGCAAATGTGAATGTGAACGCGAGTTTAGGATTCGTAGTTGCATGTCCCCCCCCTCTCTCTCTCTCCCAATATATATGTATGGCATTTCTTTGCGATTTTCATGCATTCGATAAGTTTACTCTCTCTCTCTCTCTCTCTCTCTCTCTGCCGCTCATAAATTTGTTATAGTTTATTATATCAATAAAAATGTTTGATTAGCAGAAAGGTAAATCAAATTTAATTATGACTATGAGCTAATAGTCAATACTGGGTATATTTACTAGAAGTGCAACAGAAACTAAAACTTGTTCGGCTGTGTTCTTGAATTCACTCTTTTTCTGTCAATGTGTTGCCTTTCTATGCGATTTTCATGATATATTTTTAAGCGATTCCCACAGAAACTATTGCCAAGTCTGTATAAGAATTAAACTCAGTTAATTTGAATATATATCCTATCTATCCTATCCTCTCTATTATCTATCACCATTCTCTCTCGCTCTCATAATCTCTCTCTCTCTCTCTCTCTCTCTCTCTCTCTTAATCTCTCTCTCTCTCTCTCTCTCTCTCTCTCTCTCTCTCTCTCTCTCTCTCTCTCCTTAATCTCTATCTTTCTTCGTTAGTCTCGTTTGATAAATGCAAATGTAATGTATCGCCTTTCTATTCGATTTTCATGGCTTCCAATTAATGCCCATAGAATCTACTATGCCTAAATTGGATTAACAGACTCTAACAAACTTAAAGCAATTTTTCTCGTAAAGTCAATTACTTACAATAACATTCTCCCTCTCTCACACACACACCATCTCCATCTCTCTCATCTCTCCTCTCTTTCTCCCCTTCTCTCTTTTTCCTCCTCTCGCTCTCCCTCTCTTTGATAGTCAGTCAATCATTCACTCTTCTGCAGCTCAAATCTCATTTCAATGCATCGCCTTTCTCTTCGATTTTCATAGCCTTCAATTAATGCCCACGAAGTTAGTCTAGTCTAAATATGCATTTTTTAATCGAATTTCTTTGCATTAGCAGACTTAACGCAATAACCCACGCACACACTCAAAGAGACACAGAATTTGTCTGTTCAGACACTTGTCTACCTTCCACTTAACAGAGAGCCAAGTATATCTCCATATATATATATTTACATAAATATATTTGTGGAAATAGAAAATTGATATCGTCGGCCTGTTGCTTGGGCAACATTTGACCGCTTGTGCTATCAAATGTCACTCTCTAAATAGGGGCTGAGGCGGGGGTTTTCTATTTGTTACTTCCAGAAAAAAACTAGAAAAGAAAAAAAACTGAAAGTCAAATAGAAAATTTGTCTGTTGCTGTTCGCGTTATTGACACAAGTGCGCGCTGACAGAGCCCCTGGGCAGGTCAAGCCAGAGTCAGACTCGGCACTTTTCCTCACCTTTTATAAACAAACACACAAATAGAGAGAGAGAGAGAGAGTGAGCAAGAAAGAAATGTGTTGTTAAGGAGGACAAAACCTTTAACGGCTGCTGTCAAACCGCAAACACCACGGGAGTCTCTACTCTCAGGTCTATTGACTCTTAGAGAGTTCATTTGATATTATTGCTCTGTTTCTGATTGTGATCTGAGAAAGAAACCTTTTTCGGCTCTGCGGCTGTGCCCTCCATTGTCATACCCTGTCACAATTGCTAGAAGCAGACATGCAGGAGTTTAATCAATTAGAAAATAGATAGATTCGAGTTGTTTGAAGTGCCTGCGGTACATGATTTACATGCAGACAATATAAAGGTAAAGCAGATTCTAATATATCATATTCATAATTACTTCGTATTGTTCCAAACTAGATAAAGATCGATATGCGGTCAGAGTTCTTATCTTATCTTAAATTAGAGTAGTCCATATATCGATTAAGATTTAGAGGACCTTTAAAATCGATAAATATCGTTGCACGTTGCGCTTTCTCCTGACTTCACTCATCTCTCTGCTCTAATTCTAGATTGGGTATTTCTATGCAGGAAATATATAATAACTGATAGATTATCAATATTACTCACACTCTATATTTGCAGTATCTATATATATATATATATATATATATACACATATATATATATATATATTTATTTTGTGTGCCCGATAAGATTTGTTCGCTTTGCTGTGATAACGTCGACAAGGCCAGCGAAGCCAGATAAGTCCGACTACTTTATAGATAAATTCCACTGTTTTTGCTGCGCCTTGATCCAAGAGGTCAGCATAGTTGCGGCGCCCATTTCCGTTGCCCAATTCGGCTACATTAATGAAGTTAATTGACAAAAAAGTTCAAGAAAATTGAGGCATAATCAGAGCGTGGTGCGGTTCGGCGAACTCTACTTAAATATGTTGATTATTAATGCCCATTTAGCACTACGGCTCAGTACAGTATTACCTCACCCAAAGCGAACTTCTAATTGCAGCAAAGCTCTCTCGCTCTTATACTCGTGCCCACTCTCTCTGTCTCTCTCTCTGCTCTGCCTACCTCGAGACATGACGTGTGTGGGCCGTGAGTCGGCGTTTGCCTGGCTGTTCTCATTTTATTTTTTCGGTTTTTCTGTTGACGTCTGTCGCTCTGGCAGTTCTACTCTAATTGCCGCAAGACAAGCCACAGCTGCATTTCTCTCAGTGTACGCACTTCTGGCAGCGTTGTGGGCGTTGCAGAAGGTCGTAAAACTTGCAAGCGATCATTGTGCACGCACGTCCCAAAAGGTTTTTTCTCAATGAAGCCCACAACAGATGCAGCTCAGGTACTTAATACCCTGTTGAGGCGCTTAAGCGGAGTGGCTTGAGCTGGCGAAAGCTTAAATTTGAGGTGTATTACCGTTAATAGATCGAATTTATTTGATAAGATATGTCATTTCTCATAATCTTGACAGCTTATATCGACTTAGAGATTTTTATCTATTGAAATTATCGATAATAATCGATAACTTTTACAGAGGAGTATTATCATTTCAATATATATCGATTAGATAGATCGACATATATCGATTGCTATTACGTTTGTCATAATCTTGATAACATAAATAGATTTCGAGGTGATTTATCTATTTAAATTATCAATAACTATCTCATATTTCAATATAGGCATAGAAAACTCTGAATTTAGTTTCACTTAGCTCTTTGGTATCACAGGGTATCATTTAGTCATGCATCTTTTGCCCTGTTGCAGCTGCCTTACCTCATGCTGTTTTGTTGCCGTTTGGCGCTGTCGTAAGTTTGTGGAACTTTGACTTTAATGAACGCTTTGCGGCAAATGCAACTGCAAGTCGTAGAAACTCCCCTCTATCTGCCTCCATCTCTCCCCGCCTCTCCCTCTCTCTCTCTCTCTCAGGCTCCCTCGTGCTGTCTGGCCGCCCGCGTTCATCCTTTTGGCCGCGTCTTTCGGCTCTTTGGCTCACACAATTCTATTTTGGCAGCAAATTTATAACTTCCTTGGCAAATGCCATTTGCTTAGACAGTTTACGCCTACCCCCGTTGCAGAGTGGCTGCGGGGGCGCGAGCTGCAGCACTTAAGCCTGGCTTAGAACTCACTGAGTGACAGTTTCCCTTTGTTGCCTAGGGTTGCCTGGAGAATATTATTGCGATATGACTTACGTATGTATGTTCCATTCGCGTTGATTTACCAGACATGAGTCACGGCCCAAGACGGCGAGTCTGGCGAGTCTGGTCACTCACAGATATTGTATTTTCCATCAGGAAACTGTGCTATAGCTCCAATTGCATTTCAGCTCACAGCTCCGGCGACAGCTGCCCAAAGCTGCACAATTGCTAGACAAATGCATTACAACTTGAAGTTGATTATGCGCTAAGAGAGAGAGAGAGAGTGAGAGGGTAGGGTTAGCTTTTGATGGAATATGTAACGTTATGAGGGAATGTACTTAAATTTGATTAAATATACAAATGTTAAATATATAAATATATATATTAAAAAATTGAAAAAAAAATGCATATAAAGAAATATAAAAAATATATACGAGAAAATTATTAAATATACAAATGTCAAATATATATTAAAAAATTAAAAAAAATATATATGTAAAGAATAATAAAAAATATATACGAGAAAATTATTAAAAAATCAAAAGAAGAAACAAATTTAAAGACAAATTAAAAATAAACAAATAAATAAATAAAAAATACAAAAAAAATATATAAAATGTAAAAGAATATTTAAAAATATAAAAAATATAAAAAAAAATATAAAAAATATAATAAAAAATATAAAAAAATATAAAAATATATAAAAAATATATAAAAAATATAGAAAAAATATAAAAAATATATAACAAATATATAAAATATATATTAAAAATAAAAATAAATAAAAAAGCCTTAATTTAATAAAAATAAAACAGAAATACATTTTTAAATAAAAGGACAACAAAATATAAATATATAAAAAATATTTAACATAAAAATAAATTTTAATGAACTTTATAAAAATGATAAGAAAATATTACAAGCATCCATTCATGTCATACTGCTAACTATCTAGGGTATCTCGAGCAGCTCTTGTTGTTAGCTGTTCTTTTGCCCAATTGCTGTTGCTCTTGTTGCAATCAGCTTTTGTTGTTGCTGCTGTTGTTTCAGCTGCTGTTTGAGTTTTTGGATTTTGGTTTCTAGTGAAAGTTATATATATGTTTTCTTCATGCCATCGCCGGGTCTTGTTTTTTTTTTGTCATTTCGTCGCGTCTACAGCGGCCTTTCCATTTCACTTTGAGCCACTGGACTGGAAAGCTGTGTGTCGCGGGCCGTCCCCCCTCCCCCTCCCCGCATCCAGTGAGGCAGCGAGGCGCACGCATGCGCGTTAAGTGCAGCCACAATGCCAATGCCTTTTGTATTTATCAGTTGTGAGATGCGAGCTTTACAGAATCTTTCACGCTTCAGTTGCTCGACAAGCTGCCATCTCCGTCGCTCTCTTTCTCTCTCTTTCTCTTGGCTGACATACTTTCGCTTTCATTTGAAATCAGCCTGGCATTGCACTCGTGCCTGTGACATAATGCACTATTTGAAATTAATGCTAAACGATTATTTATCGACTCGCACAAAGCCCCTCTGTTGTTCTGCTGCTCCGAGTGAAACTTAAGCTCTAGTTTCCCCAGTTTTTTTTTTCTTTTTGATTAATTACGCTCACAGCGCTTTACATTTCGAAAGCGTTTCTCCCTCTCTCTCCTCTCTCTCTGCAGCTGTTGTTGAACTTTTGTTGACCCGCGCCTCAAACTTTCGTGCTGTTGCCCTCATTTCCCAAAAATGGGCTTTGCCACGGCGTTCAACATATTTTTGCGCAAATCAATAATTATTAATAGCAGCAGCAGCAGCAGCAGCAGTGGCGTCAGCGGCAACACCTTAAACATCATGTTCAAGGTCAAGGCAGGTGTGAGTCTCTGTCTGTATTTCCAGCTTGTTTAACCATTTAAAAACATAATTACGTTTATCTGGCATGCAACATCTGCCCAGGTGTGTGTGCCTCACAGCTGGTCTGCTCACACTCGAATTCCACGCCGTCAATGTAAACAAAAGAAACAAATCAACTATTTGCGCAAATTAACAAATATTGTTGGGTTTTGGAGGGTGCAACAGTTTCCAATGTTGCAAATGAAAGGTTCAGGCTACGCAATCGGCGTTCACACACATCTGTTATGCGTTAATGCTTCGAAATCTTGATTTAGTGCAGTTCGTTCGTTAAATAAATCCAAAGTATTGTGGAACTAGTTCGTATTGAACTCTCCCTGTTACCCAACTTTCGTTTAAGCTGTTTGTAAGCTTCAATATATAACATAAGCTGCAATCTAGATAATTTTTTGTAATATTAGCGTTTACGAGTTCCGGAACTAGTTCACAACTTATAAGTTCATCATATTCAAAAAAGCATTTGAGTTGAGTAGCGCCCACTCTGTCTTAAAGCAATAGTAGTACCGGAACTAGAGTCAGTAGTTACTTCTAGCTCGTTCCGGAACTAGTTCGTATTCAGTTTATATTTTTGCCGCTGCTTGCAGTCATAAATAGTTTATATGTGCTTCAGGTTTATACAACTGTTTCTCATATTTCAATTGCAAAGCTCCGGAACTAGTTCACAATTCAGTTATATCGACTTTTCAATGAGAGAGTATATAACAACGCTGAATAATTAAAGTAATTTAATGAAATTGTTCATCAGAAAGTAGTTGCTACCTGTTGTTGCGGTGCTAGTTCACTTTTACTTTTTTTTTCATTTTTGTAACTTCAGCTACTAAAAATCTGCGCATTCTAATTGTCAACCATATGACAACTTTGAAGTGCCGAAACTAGTTCGTATTTTACTGGTTCGCCATAAAAATGAAATCAATTAACTGTTTCTAGCCTAACTTTCAGTGTATATATAGCATTTAAATAAGCCTAATTGAAGTTTTAGTTCCGGAACTAGATTAAGTTTTGCTGTCACTTTCCAATTAAATTCTTACTAATATACATTCATTATAGGTATTTCCTAATAATAATAAATAAGAACTTAGTTTTGAACTTAGTTATAGCTGCACATATGTGGGCATTACGTAATTATATATACTATATATTATACCTATACATAATTATATAGCTCGTAAACAACGAACATAAAACAATATAAATAATTTCCATTTGAATAAGGTTATTGTAAATAGAGTTCAGGAAAACAATTGTAATAATTGTTTTGCTTTGTCTCGCGATTACTTCGAACTATGCAGATATATCTCTATATCTATTCATATAGCCTTATTGGCGAACCATTGTGTTTTTTGTTGAAATATTTCCGGAATGCAGAATATGGTATGATATGCCAATTCCATTGTTAGCTAACATTTATCTTCTAAGTCATTATTGTTAGACAAGTTCTTCCATAAGACTAAACTCCATAATTTATCTAGATAAAGACTATATATGAGTGTGTGTGTGTGTGTGTGTGTGTGTGTGTGAGTAATTACCTAGCTCACATTGTTTAATGAAATGGCCCCGAACAACCTTCAAATGTCAGCGACTTTATTTTATTTTTTTATTATTTCTGAGCTTGGCTTACATTCAGGTGAGTCCGAGTGTGCATGTGTGTGTGGAATGTAAGTGCATAAATTAAAAACAACAACAATACAAGTGAGCTTGGAGTGGCGGGAGTACTCAACTAGAAAGATACCCTGAACGTGGGGAAAGGGAAGCAAATCGGAAGTGAGCAGGGTGTTCATATGCATGAAACTACGTCTTAAGTTCTTATAGCTGACGTCATGGAGGAACACGTATACGGAGGTTCGACAACAAAGTTAGACTGATAGGATTAGATCCACTATTGGTACTGATCAGAAACCGTATACCCCATGAAACATTTTTAATGGGTGTACAAAAGCCAACTGGAGTAGCTCGAAATGCCATTTGAAACCTTAAAAAACGTATGAAAAATACTTATAAAATGCATTGATGGCTTCTTATATTTTCTTATTGTTGGCTTTTCATGTTTTTTTAAGCTTCGAGCTTGACAGCTGCTGGTCTGTCAAAAATATCTTTTGTAAGTCTTTCGATATGTATATAAACATGATGTATATCATATAAAAACACACACATATCACTTATAAGCTCACAAATCATAAAAAATGCAAACACAGCTGTTTTTTTTTTTTTGCTTTTTAGACTGAATAAAACAAAAGCAAAAACAAAAAATTTTGTTTTAATTGTATTATTTATAATTTTCCTGCTGCTAGGCAAGCGCCATAAAAGTCCAAGCCATTAATAAATAATTTCTGAATTCAAATACAAACAGATCTTGTTTAACAGGTTTTTTTCTGTTTGCTTTTTTTTTTTGCACAAAAATTCAACAAAATCGAGCACAGAAAGAAAAAAACGTGAGCGAACGTAAACAATGAAGCGAAACAAGAATCTGAACTCTGATAAAAACATTTGGCAGCGTTACGTATGTGTCTCAGATAGAGTTGATATTGATAAACGATAAAGTGAGGTGAGGTGACACGATTATAAATGCAATTATGTGGACAAGTTGATTGTGAAAGGTTTTTGATCAAATTTGTGCCAGATTATGATAAGAATTTATGCTTATATTTACAAGAATTTATATTTATATTTAATGTTAATCTAGATCTAGATAAAGTATGTAATTTTATGATATTGTTTTATTTTAATATGGAGCATATGTTTTGACTCTAATCTAACGGAGATAAAGGATTTTGATATTCGTTTGCCTAGTTTCTTTCTGGTGATTGATCTATCTGTGGAGTAATCTATCTATTATATCTATTAATATATATTATTTCATATATTATGCAATTTATTTACAGACATTTAGAGTCTGACCTTTTGAATGCTGAAACTTGTTCTTCTGCTTCTGTGTATTGATCAATGATATGTTCTATCTATACATATCTAAAGCTGTTTATCTCTCTTTTTCTATATACGAAAAAGTTTGTATATTGTCTATCTATCTAGAAATCTATCCATGAAACATAATTCCAAGAATCTAAATGTTTATCTGGATTCGAATTGATCGAGCTCTCTATTCACTCATCTATCAATTTAGATCGATTGATCTGCCGCTCTCTTTGCTTATCAACATACTCATCTATATATGTCATGTGTATCAATCTCTCTATTTGAGACCCGATCTATATCTATTCTTCTACATATATCTATTCATCTACCCATATCTTTATCCCCATATATATCATGGCATGCGATAGATATCGCAATCGCTTCTCTTTGCTAATTCCAAATGTGCTGTTAAGCACTTGATCATTTTGGTACTTGCCTCTCGATCTTCACTATATATATCTATATACTTTATTTTTCTGCTGTCAGAGGCAATTGCAGACTTGATTTGGCAAGATTTGTTACCTGTTTCTTGTTTCTTCATCGTTTAGCTAGGCGGCCGGCACACTTGAAGCCCCCGCACACATATTGAGTCGGGTCTGGGAAGCTGTCTCTCAGGCGGGCGCGTCTTAATGTTTTCTCTATGGCTTTCACGCCCATCACTCACGCCCACTCGTGGGCCAGACACTTGTGGCACCCATATTCGCGTCAATTTGCATAATTTTTAAATTAAAAAAGCCGAGTTTATGTAATGCCATTTCTAACGGTATCGTCTTGATGACTTCATAGGAAGTGCAAAGTGGACAAACACTTCACTTCGCCTCGTCTGCTACTGGACACAAGACGACGATCCTCGAATTTGCATAGAGCTGGCCGGCGTCAACGTCATCCCGGGCCCAGGCGTTCGTTAGATTTATAAACCACTCTTAAACTGGTCAACATTAGAGTTATATCAGTCAACTGTTTATGTGTGCATCCATGTTCACTTGTTTACTCCCCTCTCTCTCTCTCACTGTCTCGCTCGTTCTCTTCATGTCCATGTGGGCAATCTGCGTGATCAGCACACGACGCTAATGTACAGATCATGAGCACTGATTGCGTTTAGTGCATGAAAATTGGAAAAACTGGAAAACTCGTTTGTCCCCGGACTTGTTCTCTGCCTGCCAGATCATCATGACGATCATCATTATGATGATGCTCATCACTATGATCGTCGCCGTCGCTGACGCCGTCGCTTGGCTTGCCTTTTTCTGCTTATTAATTTCCAACACAAACTGTGCGGCATATCAACGCCAAATTACAAAGAGTCGTTCTTGTTCTGCCACTCCTCTCCTCTCAGCTTCCCTCTCTCTTCGCCCCATCTCTTCTCCCATTGTGTACTCTGCATGTGCGCTGGGTCAGTGACGCCCCAGCTACGATCTATGCATACATCAGATGTCGACAAGTTCGGAATCCAGTGCTCTAATTAATTAGAACGACTTTAATTTTAAAGCTGCTGTCAATGAATTGAGCAAAGGGCCCTGACCTGCCCAATGGCTGGCTTTATTGTTTGTCCTTATACCCTGTAGCAGTTGAAGTGCTTTAAAGGGGTGTGAGAAAGACAGAGATATCAAAATTCATGTAACATGTAAGATCAGTAATATATCTTATGAAGTAGGTGGAGTTTGGTGGTCGATCCAGCTATATTTGAAGTGTTTCAGTATCGATAAATATCGATTTATATCGATAAAGAAAAATTTGAGAGACTTTAATCATATAGTCAAGAGTTAAATTTCGACAGCACTTCCAAGTTATATACAGGATATCTGCTAGTTGTACTCTCCCCATCAGAGAACCTATTAAATAGTGCCCAGCACCGTGACAGTTTCAGCTCAAAGAAAATCTGATGCGCAGTCCCAAAAAAAAATCTGTGGACCTTCACCTTCAGTGGTTGACGCTTTGTAACTTCAATTAATTTATGTTTATTTTCTTTTTTTTGTATTCCGCATTTTGTTGTTATTTAACAACATTATTTCAACTGGTTCGACAAATTGTTGCTGTCGGTCGGCTTTTTAACGACCCAAGTCATGGTCTAAGGTTACGCGACCACGCCCCAGGGCAAAGTGCTAAGCAGACCAACGATTGTTGTAATTCGAGTCATATACCGAGTTCGAACTCTCTCAGCTACACGTACTCTCAGCTACATTTAGCGGCAGATAGTTATTTAAAGCGTGCGATCGACAAATTGCGCGCGCATGTGCGAAAAGTGAAAGAGCCAGCGGCTGCACTGGCAGAAATAATGAAAACTTTGATTGCAAAATGATATTTTATGCATTCCGAGTGATGAGTGAGTGAGAGAGAGATGAGGTATATTGGCGGAATGATTGATGTGTTTGCTCTTGAAGTGATGAAAGTTTGTTGTATATAATGTTTGGTTAGGGTATGTGCTAGTCGGGCAGATTATAGTTTAAGGAAAAGTCTTGATTTATATAAGAAAGAAAGAAAATAAATTTACTCTGGTATAAATTCGTAGAGAATATTTAGAATGCTTTAAGCTGGGCGTTTAGGGTATCTCCTAGTCGAGCAGTATTGACTAGAGAACTCATACTGCTTGTTATGGCACTTGGATAATGATTTCCATGTCCATATTAGAAGTAGCTGTAAACAGTTGCTCAAGTAGCTAGCTTTCAAAAGTGGTTAGGGTACCTGCTAGTCGGGCATTGCTGAATTAAATCACTGTTGCGCGCTCGCAGTGCATTTGTGAAGTGTTTCGTGATAACACGTAGGCCAACAACGGCAACAACTAGATGCTGATGCGTGGTTGTACGCCGACTTGGGGGCAATTCGCCAGCTGCAAAGCCAGCCCCAACTGCAACTAAAGTCTTAACAACAGCTACAGCTCGAACTACAGCTACAGCTTCAGCCGTAGCTTTATGACCAGATAAGCTGCGCTGCGCTAAGCAACACCCACTCAGCGACTGACGGCTGACGAGTGCGGGCCAAAGCAGACTCTCTTTATTTTTTTCTTGGTGGCACTGCCAGTTTTATGACCTCCATGGCAAGAGCAACATTTGGAACGCCTCTCAAGTCAGGTGCCTCCAAAGAGAAGAAGAAGAAGAAGCAGCAGCTGAAGAAAAAGCTTAGATTTCGTATATGCTGTTGTTGCTTTTATAGTATTTTGTTTAATAGTTCGCCGTGGCATGTTGGCTTTTTAATAGCCAGCATATAAATGTGTAAAGTGTGTCTGTGTGAGTGTGTCTGGCTTAAGCCATTTGAAAACTTTGTTGGCCAAGTCCCCTTTTGTGTAGACGCCTGGTCAAGTGTCTAGCTTAGGCATTTATTGTGCATATTTAAGCATAGAGTAGGGTATGCGGGTAGGGTATAAGCAGTTTTGTAAAAGATTTTGTAACTGACTTGGAGAAGATTATTGGAGTTTTTTAAAAGAAATTAAGTTCAAATATATATTTTTATAGGAGAATTATTTTATTTATTTATTTAAGAGCTAACTTATTAATAGTTAAATTATAGGCTAGCTTAATACTAGGCTATGGCAGCAGAGGCCTTCAGCCTTTATAGGAGAATTATCTTTTTGAAGTATTTAAAATGGACACTTAGGGTATTTTATTTAATAAGAAATTTTAAATTAAATTTTAGGCTTTCTTTGTTTCATATTTGATTTTCAAGCTTCAAGGTCCAAAATTTATTAAATTTCATAACAATTTTATTATTTTTAAATGTCTTTCTTTAGGGTTTTCTCTCTCTCTAGTTTCCAAAATTTTTTATTATAGTAAAATTTATGTTTTTGTTTTGGTCAACCAAGAGCATTTCAGCTGCGGCTTTATCGCATTTCCCACTCGCTATCTGGGTGTTTATTAATAGATATTTTTTATAGGCTTCAGGAAAAAT
This sequence comes from Drosophila pegasa, assembly GCA_035046225.1. NCBI lineage: Eukaryota > Metazoa > Arthropoda > Insecta > Diptera > Drosophilidae > Drosophila > Drosophila pegasa. The sequence goes on along the minus strand of JAWNOD010000076.1, from coordinate 3,785,063 downwards.
TCTGCTGGTCAACTGTTTGTGTTTGGGTCATAATGAATTGTTGCAACAACAAAGTTTAGATAAATCCACATAATTCTATTGAGCTTCACACTTTCGTGTGGCGAGAACACCTTGATTTATGTCGCAGACTCTCGGCTATGCAAATGGCAATAAAAACATTGGGTTGACTTCGTCTGGCGGCATCTTGAAAAAGTCTAGAAAAAAGCTGTTGTGTGGCTCCATTGTGGACTTGAGGTCTTCTGGCAGCAATTAAGTCATTCTCAATTCATTTCCTAGTCATGCACATTGCTGCTTGATTTAGGGCTGATGTTTGAGTACCTCCGAGCAAATACTTGAAATTCCATTGGCGCCGCGACGCCTCAATTAAATCAATTGAGCAATGGCAAGGAGTGGGAACGAAATATCGAAAATTATGCGATGCGATGCGATGCGATTCGCGGCCGAGCCACAATAATGAGCGTCAATTAAAACATGCGGCAATTAAATGTAAACACGCATTAAACAACAAATAAACATTTTCTATTTCTGCACAATATTCAAATGTTCACAAGAGTTTAAAAATGAAAAACAAAGAAATATAAAAAAAAAATCAAATTAAATCAAACGAAATTCATCAAATAAAAGGCGCCAAAATTAACACACAAGGCAGACGCAAATCAATTAGGAGGGATTTGATGGAGAGTGCTACACGAGAAGATACCCAGCAAGAAGATATTTGACTAAATTATAAATAGATATGAGCTACACACATCGAAGCAGCCTGTCTTATATTATATAGTCGACCACATCATATTCCATTTCCAATCGATTCCAGGGTATTTGAAAATAAAAGTTTTGTGAAACTCGCAAAAAGTAGCCGACAATCAAGACGCTCGCTTATCTGGCGCACATCTGGCCGAAAGGCGATAGCGTTTAATGGGCCGGGCCTAACGCTTTGTGCATGCCAAGCGAGTGACCCAGAGCCCGGCTGCTAAAACACCTACGTCGACATCGACATCGACATCGACATTAGCGTCTACGTCTCACAACTCCTAATTAGCGCAGCTAATTGAAAAGCTCACGCGTCACTGCAACAACAACAATAGGCCAAGCGCGGCTTTGGAGTGTGTCTATGCGTGTGTGTTAGTGTGTGTGTGAGTGTGGTGTGTGTGAGTGTGGTGTGTGTGTAACAATAAACACTGTGTCAAGACCTTAATTAAGTCAAAGTAAACAAATTTCGAGCTGACTAATCGAGGGCGTTGCATGCAACGACGCTTCCGTCTGAGTTGCAGCAGCTGCTGTTGCCTCGGCTGATGCGGCGTATGCGTAATATATTAAGTGTTTCTTTGAATACCCTGAGAATGGTGAGTAAGGCCTTACTGAATGGCGGCAGCAGGTAATGACTGAGCTGAGCTGAGGAGTGTTAGGTTCTCATTAAGTTTCTTTGTGAAGTTACTTTGTGAAGAGTTAAGTCGATCTGGTCTCGTTAGACACATTTAAAATATAAATTTGCTTTCTCTATTGTTATATTTCAATTACTCAGCTATATGACTCTCCAATTCGCTTAAATCGATAAATATTGATCGATAATTTATTGTCTTTCTCTTGTCTATCTATTCTACGTATATATGTTAAGCTAGAGACTTTACATATATGTGCTCATAACTCAATTGCAGTACATTCCTATAATATCTTATAGTAATCTATTAAAATCGATAGACATCGATTTGATAATGACTTTTTTGCACACAAGTTAAAGGCTATAAAAGCTAGAGGTATTTATATATCAAACACATACTTGGAATATATTCTTGTCTTAAGTGCAGGGTATCTTCTAGTCAATCATTTTTTATAATTCAAGCTGCTCTCGTTATTGCGTATGCCATTCGCATTGCTGCGCGTTGCATTACGTGCACTGCACATTGTTATTCTTAGCCAAAAGCCAACAAAATAAACTCCTCCAGCGAGACCCAATAAATCTTCAGTTGAACAAAATAAAGAAATGCGTGCAACAAAATATTTATTACATAAACCAATTAGACGGCGCGCGGCATTTGCATGCAAATGCATAATTTATGAATGCATTCATTTTGCTTTGGCCCAAAAGCCGAAAAATATGTAAACCAAAGCGAAACAGAAGATGGAGCCAAAAGCGAGAAGAGTGTAAAATGCAGGCGCAAATGAAGCAATTAAATTCAGACACATAAAAGAAAACAAACCCAAATAATATTATGGAATTTACGAATGCAATAAAAGCATAAGAAAAATTATGCTAATTTTGATGTTTTCCAATGCGGAAAGGCATAAAGAAATTAATAATATTTTGTTATTTTTATTCGAATGGGTTCGTTAAAATTAACAGCCTCAAAAGCTGCATTGGAATGAGGGCGTGAAATGATTTTTTGAAAGGCTAATAGGTTATAGAATTATAATTTATTTTATGGGGCACTGAAATGAGAGGAATTCAATAGAGACGTTGTGAGATATTGGAGAGACGTAGTGAAGTATTGATAGTAAAGCATTTTGTTTCACTTGAGAGAAGAAAAAAAGAGAAGATTGCGAGGGAGAAGAGAACAAGCACCAAGAGACAAAAAGAAGAGGACGAGTAGAGAAAAAGAATGATAAAAATGATTGAAAATGTTATTAAAATTTTACAAAATTTTTTATTCGAATATTTTTGTGAACATATTGAAGTACATATAATTTGAACATGGAGTAGTTACGGATAACGACGGTTCAGATTCGGCAATTCCAGGTCTTGAAATACATGAATAGACAGACGGTATCATTTAAGCCGGGATCATAATCGAGAATATGTTTTATTTCGTGGGCACCTTTTTGTTTCCTATATACACTTATATATATTAACATACATAAACGTACATAGATGGGTAACGGGTACAAAATAAAGAGAAGAGCGTCGCCGTATCTATGGGGAGTTTGAAATTATTAGAGGCTACCGCAGGGGCACCAGCAGCCGGGTCCAGATGGGCCGCCAGGTCCACAAGGACCACAAGGTCCGCAAGGGCCACAGGGGCCGCAAGGACCGCATGGTCCACACGGGCCGCAAGGTCCACAAGGTCCGCAGGGACCACAGGGGCCACACGGGCCACACGGACCACAAGGACCACACGGACCCCCTGGTCCACATGGCCCACATGGTCCGCAGCGTGTCTCACAAACGGGATACTGATTGGTCGAAAAGCAGGGCAATGGACAACAAGCTCCGCCGGGTGCACAGGGCCCGATCGGGCAGGGCGGACAGGCGGCACTTGGCTTGTAGTTGATCGGTCCATTGGGGTAGCAACAGTACTCCCGCGGTGGCGGTATGTCGATAGTCTGTGGCTTCGGCTGGCACAATATGGACTGGCAGACCTCTCTCGGCTCGCACACGCGTTTCGGGTAGCAGACAACATACGGATCGGGTATCATCGACGGGTAATATATAACTCGCGGTTCGCGCACCATTTGCGATACCCAAATCAATTTCGGCACCTTTATGACGCGCGTCGCATCAACGACTTTTGGTATCGTTATTTGGCGACATCGATTCACGACCATAGGTTCGGGCACTATTTTCTCGGTGAACACGACCCGCTTCTTGCAGATCAAGCGCGGTGGCTGCTGTACGGTGATGCATTTGGGAAACGGCGGCGGTATCCGCGGTGCACACTGCGGCAGCGCCTCCAACTGTGCTGCGTTGTAACATTTTGGCGAACACTCGAAGGGACCACAGCACGGGTCGCAGGGGCTACACGGTCCGCAGGGAGAACACATTATCTGATTTTTAGGTATTTAATGTTCTGAAAAATAATTTTGCTTTCATTTAAAAATGACTCGAAAATTTCTTTTTTTTTGTTCAAAAAAGAAAAGGTTTAATTTGGATGCTGGTCAAATTACTAATGAGAAATGCTTGTGGAGAGGCTGTGTACTGAATGCCAAATAATTCTACACCTACTTCAATCACATGTGTTTTTTTCAGAGACAAAATATAAGTACTGCTATGAGAATGTGAAATAAGTAAAATCGAGTATGTTATACTTAGTTGTTATTTCTTGATAAATATTGTTTGTCGATAAGAAATGTTTATCGATAATTATTGTCAACGATGAATTCTTGGCGCTTCACTTTTTCATGTATTAAGAATAACACTCAAAGTTGAAGCATGAAGCATTTGTACCAAAATAATTAACTGTTTACTGTCTTGCTGTTATCGATAATTATCGATTAATCAATTTCTATATAACATCGAATTTTGCTTTGAGCATAATACCTCTTAAGTTAAGTTAAGTCTTAATTTTGAAGGAAATTATTATTAGGACTATAGGAAGCTATAATTGCTATTGACAGTTGTTATTTTATTAATTACTTTATTTCTCTAGTTTTGCGAAAGTTTTGATAAAAGACATTTCATGTAAGATTTATACTATGCATATGGATTAAGCATACATTTTCTTTTCTCGATAATTAGCGCTTAATCAACTTTTAGTGTATCTTTCAATTAAGTTTGCTTAATTTTTGAAAGCTTGAAGCCTGTACAGCTCTTGTTATAACTTTGGTTTATCTCTTTTCGTTCGTCCCCTTCTCTATCGCACCATCTCGCTCTATCACAACTTCCCTCTCTCTCTATCTCTTTTGGGCTAGAGAGGCGCGCTTTCTTTCAACTCTTACTTATTTGGCTTAATGTGCATGTTCATTTGAGACGAATTCATGTAGCTTAAGCTCAAGACACTTTATGGCAGCCGTTTAATTACTCTCGCGCACTTGTTCTCCATCTCGTTCACTCAATTAATCTTCCTCTCTCTTTCTTCTTCTCTTTCTTTGCAGGTAAGTTACAGTGACCCACTTGGCCAATTATGTGAAGAGGAAAAGATGAAAAAAGGCCAAGCTGCGGCACTTGGCTTTCATCAATGGCCAGGCAAGTGCTGGGGAATTGGGTGTTTGCTTTGGCGTCGTCGTTGTTTCTTGACACTTATATTTGTGTGGCGCCAGCTCGAGAGATGCCCTGGAGTCACAAAAATGCACATAAAACAGCTGGAGAGTCAGAAATGTTGCTGCATGTGCGGGGGAAATTCTTTATTGATATGTGACACATTATCGATGAAGCTGGCTTAGCTTGGCTTGGGTGCTGGCTGCGACTTTCGACTTTCCATGAATTATGGCACAAATTCAAATGCTGCCCACCAGCAAACGATGCACTTAATTAAAACATACACACACATACATACACACACTTAATCTAGATAGCAAATGCGGATGAGTTTCTATTTTATGCGCTTTCCCAAAAAAAAAAAGAGAATTAAATAAATTAATGATGCCCTGTACACAATTGACAGCCAGGCCGCTGATAAGATCGCCAAGATGGTGTCGAAAAAAAGGCGTCGATAAAAATGAAAAATAAAATAAAATATGTAACACACACACACACACACACATACATCTGCATGTTATATATATCAAGATATATCAAAATCCGTTCCAAGTGCTCCACAAAATTTGGCACACAAATTGAAATGTGAAATGTCGCTGTGTGTGTGTGTGTGTGTGTGTGGAGGTGCCAACCTGTTCTCTAATTGGGTTAAAATGCAGTTGACGCTGCCTCCAGGCGGAAATCTGTGGCAACTTGTGGCAACTGTGTGGCAGCTGCCAGGCAGCAGGCGTCGGCCATATATACTTCTTATTATTATTTTTTTTTCTCTCTTCGTCTTTCCTTTTTATACCCTGAGCCCATTGAAAATGGGAAATCAGGGTATAATGTTTTTGTTGGATGTATGTAACAGGCAGAAGGAGGCGTGGCAGACCCCATAAAGTATATATATTCTTGATCAGGACGACAAGAGAAATCGATTTGGCCCTGTCCGTCTGTCTGTCTGTCCGTCTGTCCGTCTGTCCGTCCGTCCGTCTGTCCGTCTGTCCGTCTGTCCGTATGTATGAACGCGTCGATTTCAGCTCACAGAAGAGCTAGAGACTTGAAATTTTTTTTGTAGATCCCTATATACAGCGCGCATATCAAGTTTATTTTCGATAATCGATAAATATATTCGTTTTTTTGTTATCGAATAAAAACATTATCGAAATTTAGTTAAAAAATTCTATCTCGTCTATCTTTTAAGCTAGAGACACCACATTTTATATTTAACTTTATATGTATTTTATGCAATTTCGAATTTTGTTATATTTTGGATACCGGCCCAAAATTTCCCCCAATTGAAGTTCAGTCTCAAATATAGCCAAAATGCGAATGAGTTGGCACTTTTACTAAACTGACAAATATGCCCATAGAATATGTTGATCATATGCCGAAAATTTCATTGAAATCCATTAAGTAGCAAAAAAGTTATTAAACAAAACGTTTGGCTACTTTGCAAACTCACGTGGCAGCAGCGCCAAGCGAACGCACTTGCACACACACATACAAACGCTCGCATTCTAGTCGCTTCGAAGAATCGCAAATTACATTTGAATTTTGTTGAATTATTAGCTGCTGCTTTAGTTTACATTTGCCACAAATGCTTTAAACTTGAAATTTTTGTATAATTTTACGCTAAATATAAGTGTATTGGAAAACACAGGTTCGACGAGGCTCAGGGTATACCCTAGTCGGTTACGCCCGACTAGAGTTTTCTTACTTGTTGCCTTTAACATGATTTATTTGCAAACACTTTGGAGCACTGACCTGGTTGCGCTCTGTGGGCCTTGTTAGCTGCACAATTTTTCAATTTGGGCAGGAGCGAGGCAAAAGTGTCATCGATTAGCTCCACGGCAATCTTCATTTGCATTTCTTGTGGCAGCCGATTGGGCAATTTGGCTTTTGTGTCATACAATTTGCTTAATAGTTGTAGTAGTTGAGGCTGACTTGAGCAGCTTAATCACTTTTTGCTCAGCTTTTGTTTGATTTGAGTTTTTTATTGTAAAAAGTGTAAGCTAAGTTGACATCATTTCATCTCATCTGTTTTTTTAATCATCATAGGTTTTCTTTTGTTACTTGTTTACTGCTTTCATAAAGTTTATATGTTCTTCTAGACTATACTATTTTAGATTTCCTTCTCATTTATTGAAATTCAAATATCTTGCATATCCTCTGAAGCCTTCTCTTCTATGCTTTTTTTTCCAATTTTTCATTAGCTAATAGTCATTAATATAAATGACTACTTACCTCCCATTTTTTGTCCTTTTAACCATTTACAATTTCTGATATCTTCCTTATTTATTTTATTCTTATTTAATACATTTTTAGTTTCACAATTTCGTGTTATAAAATATGCATGAAATTCTTGCCAGATGTCCTTCGCAGTCTGTTGTTCTTCCATTGAGCTAACAGCTCAGCTGGACAGGTGATTCATGTATAATTGTTATCTAGCTAAATTAGATAACATTTTCAAACTACAAAATCTAATAATATTGTCAAATTCTCATGGACTTTATACCATATATCCTCCATTTATGTTAAATAAAAAAATATTTTAGTTAATCTGCAAAGAAAACTGCCTTCTATAATCTGTATCTCTCTTTAAATAGAGTTCAAGCTCAAATTGTTTCACCATGTATTCAACTTTGGAAACATCCCTCCTTTATAACGATCTTTTAAAGTAAAAAAAAATCAACAACTTTTGCTATCATTCCAGTTGCAGTCAAATGAAAAGCAGTTTATTAACGCCACACTTGCTGCACTTGGAGATTGTGTCCTCCAGTGTCACTTTATCGCGCATGGCTTTTTAAGCCTTATAATGCACATTTATTACTATAACTAAACTATTACTATAACTAAAAGCCAAAAAAATAGAAATGAAAAGAAGAGATAATAAATAAATGTTTATAGTTTAAAATTGAATGCGAGTTGTGCGCTGATTTATTGAGATTTATTGTAAATGCTTTCAATTTCATTTATAATCGCAAATTGCTAGAGTGTGTGTGTGTGTGCGAGTGTGTATGACTGTGTGTGTAGAGTTAAGTACTTGTGCACGTAGACTGTGGCCTGTTGTCAAATGAACCTGTCAAATTTTAACAAACACTCACTTTCTCTTTGGCGCGCAGCTGGCGCTAGTTGCGATGTGCATCCTGTGCCAAACTAAATTACAATTTATTTATATGCAACACCCACACACACACAGAGACAGACGTGGACATGGACATGCAACATGTGGCAGCGGCGGCACATGTGGCACTGTGCACTGTGCCCTGCAGCCAAACTCATTTGTCTGCAAATCAGTAGGCAATAAGTCAAGCGACGCCGCCAAAGTTCAAAATTATTTTCTATTTTGTGCGCTTCCGTTGAGCGACGGAGAGAGGGAGTAAGACAGCAAGAGAGGGAGAGTAGAGCGGGGGCGATCGGGTTAGACCCACAGCAGAGCTGATCGCCCAGTCAGTGCAGACAGTTGCCTGTCTATCATTTGCCTCACATTTTGCGCCTTTCATTTTAGCCGCTGACGCAGTTGCAGTTGCAGACAATTGCAATCGTCGCTGCGGCAAGCTTCCTGTTGCATGCCACACAGCTCCAGAGCCAACTTGCCTGGCTGCCCTCAAAGGCGCCGCTCTTTCATTTAGCTGCGGATTTGCTAGTTTTCTATTTGGGTTTCATGTCGCGTCTGGCATTTTTGCTTAAGTTTTTCTTCACTCCCATTCATAAAACACATGGCTCATCTAATTTGTATACCCCGAGCGGTCGTGGGGGTAGGGGAAGTCAACAATGTGGGTATATTGGTTCTGTGCAGAGTTTTGTCGACTCTATACAGTATATTTGATGTGTTTGTTAACCATTGATCATTTATCTTGCGTGTGACACGGCTAAGCAGTTCAAAGCATTAAATTGCTGTAATATCGATAAATATCGATTTTAAGCTCAAGGATCACAATTAAAGGATTGCTTTAGGATAGTCGACTCTATGAACGATAATATATCATTCTTCCATTATATCATATTAAAAACTGGTTTATGAACTAATTTCAGAAGTATCGATAAATATCGACTTGTGCTTTGTTTGGCTTTATACCTGACTATCTATCTACCTTATCTCTCCTCTCTCACTTATCATTTCTCTTCCTCAATACTTCTGCTTCAGGTAACTCCTACTCATATGAAAAATCGAATTCCTTTGCTAAAATTCCTTTTCGATATCAACTATATTTCATCTTCTTCCGTATTATCGAACACAGCCTAAGCACATCAAATTTTTCTTACATCTTTCTTTGATTCGAGGTATTTGCTAGTCGTGCACTTCTCATACTAGAGCACCCTTGTTATAATTTGTTTGCAGTTTTATTAAACATGCCGCATTGAACGGTTGCCGCAGTTGCAATTGGCGATTTGCTGTTGCTGTCTTATGCAATGGGCAGCGCTTCGATTTGTTGTAGTTCGCTTTCTGGCAATGAGGAAGTCGCATGCATTTGTTGTTATTGTTGTTGTTATTATTATTGTTGCTGTACGTCAACTTTTGTGGGTGACTGTGGCAAATTGTTGTCTGATTATAGGGATGTTAACTGTTTATGCCACAGCGCTGGCAGCAATTGTTTTCTTTTCGTTTCGTTTCTGGCAACCGATTGTTTACGGCGATTGACTTAAATGTGGCATAAACGATGGTCAACTAAGTGGTCTATGGCAGTGGAGTGAGTTTTATAAGGCGATGTTATGCAGGCAGTACTGGAGCTACCCGAAGCAATTCATAAATGTAGATGTTACCGCAGAAATACTTTCGCCTGCTTAAGATGTAATCAGCTGAATGGCTTTTAGGGCTTATGATTATCTGGGTCTTATTTGGACTTTAAATGAGAAATATTTGTTGAAGTGGAGTTGAAATTGGACTGGAAGTTGTATTGTTTGTGGGTCTTAGCAACTTTATGATTCAGTATAAGAGTGTAAGGTCTTAAGAATATCGTTGCTGTATATCGATATTAATTGATTTGGGCGAAAGTGCAGAAGAAAGTAAACATTTGGATAATGACTTTCTTAATGAGAAACTGCTTCAAAGGGGAAATTTCAATATCAATATCGGTATGTACCTTTTATAAACCTATAGCTATAAATATCGATATATATCGATATACCATTTGATTGAAATTTCAGCTGTATATGATTCAGAAGATAACCTTTAGTTTCCAGATCCGACAATAGACTTCTTCATAACTTTCTTTCTTTCTTATAGCAAAACTCTCCCTGCAGGGTATGTCAATTTTTACAAGTTCCCTTGCCTTAAGCTGTCTCCACGCCCAGGCAGCACGTCCTCGACCTTTCAGCAGTTCCCTTTTTATTTCTTCGCTATAAATCTCTGATGATTTTGTTTAGAGCACTTCGGGCTTGAACAATAACAATAAAAGCTACGCCTGCACAGCTCGTCCAGTAGACGAAGCAACACTCAGAGCTAAACAATGGCTGGCTCTGGCGCGTGCTACTGGAGGAGCTGCCGCAGCAGCTTCGGGTAGGCGTAGACAACAATGGTCGGCTAGACAGCAAGACTGCTGGAGCTGGCTTATAAACAAATGTCTGTCGCTTAATGAGTTAGACCCAGCAACTGGCTGGGGCCACATACATCAAGTGGCTTTCTGTTGATTTGTCAAGACTCGAGTCGCAAGTCGCAAGAGGCGAGTCTCGCAATTGTGTGGCATGTTTGCTTGAGCTCTGAACTGCATGAGCCGTGTGAGACTCGGGGTGTGGCATCGCGTATGAGAGCGAAAGTGTTTTTTTGTAAGACAACTCCCTGCTGTTGCCGCCAGCAAATCCTGCAATGAATAATTTAGTCATTTTCATGAACTTTTTGTCGAAGCATTTAAGCCGCAGGAGCTTGGCGACCACCCAGCCAAAGCGACAACAACAACAACTGAGCGACTCGCCGACTCCAGGCTGCGACTTGGAGCTGGCGACGCTGTCTTGGCGGCAAATTCATCACATGAGTTCCCGTGGCGACGTTGGCGCTAAATCGTGTGTGAATGGCTTGACGAACTGCAGCAGTCGGCCCGACCGGGCAGCCCAAACGGCCAGCCGTGCCCCAAGCTGCGGCACAGTGATTCGAGATTGCCCCAAAATTATGACAATTTTAATTATAGTTATCAATTTGGAGCTCTTACGGGTTTGACAAGGTTGACAAGACTGTGGGAAGAATATATATCTTTGGGACTAGATACTAGATTAGATTGACAAAAATTAGACGAATTTTTCTTAATTTTACCTTAATTGGTAGATAAATTAAATAATAATACTAAATACATATACTAAATATGCATACTAAATTTAACATTAAATACTAAATTTAATTCGTAGATAAATATAATAATAATACTAAATACATATACTAAATATATATACTACATTTAACATTAAATACTAAATTTATATCAAATTTTAAATTTCAAGATTAGACTAATACGGCACCTCAAATTTCCACATTCTTCTTAGCTCTAACTTGTAGATCAACACAAAAGTGATAAAATTTAATACTAGATTATTACTAGATTAATATTGCACTCAAATTTAAGCACAGTAATTATTCTTCATAATTTCTGCTACTAACAACAATTGTGATAATTAAACTTAGTTTCTATTTTCGTGTTTAAAATTTCTAAAAATTTGCATTTTGATTTTGTGGCATGCGATAAGCCATCGCTGGGGACACTGTGCAGCTGAAGCCGAAGCTGACGCTGAGTTTAAGCGTCGCTCAGTTTCAATTTCAATTTGAGTCGGAGCCTGTGTCTGAATGTGACCATTATGGTGACCAATTAGTCATTCGGCGCTGGCTTTTGCTTGTCATCTATTTGGGAGGGTTTGGCCAAAAGACAAACAAACGGGAGAAAAAAAACGTTGAGACAAGCATGCAGCATGTAATTTGTTGGTCAATTAAAAGTCCGGCTTACAAGCAACATACACAACAGCAACAACAACATGTCTCTTGGCCATATTTACCGTATGTGACTTTCGCAACATGTTGCCAACGCTCGTTGCCGAACGAAAGTGAGTTGGGGGTCGTTCGCCAAGCGTTTTGGGGTCGCAAATTCTGAAGGAGCTGAGCCCAGCGGAAAATGCGGAAATTGACAGCAGCTGGCGCTCACTTTCAAGTGGACATTTTTAATGACCGACAAGGCAAGGCGAATCTGTGTAAAAGGGGTATATTGTTTATGTGGAGACGTATGGAATGGACAGATGGAGATGTGGCTGAGGTAATAAAAAGGTATATAAAAATTATGTATCTTATTTTATTTATTTAATGGAAACATCTGGTTGGTTTGCAATTTCAGTCTTTAAGACTTTTAGTATGTGAGTTAGTTTGTTTCTCCATCGATCTCTAAGTCATAGAGACTCGAAAATTGTCTTTAAAGTTTCGACTCTAGCGCTCGCAGATCAAGTTTTATGTTGAAATTATCGATCACTATTGCTAGTGCCGCGACATAGATTGAGCTGGTTGAGCATATGTTGCAAGATATGTAGTATAGGCTAGCCAAATTTTGTTTTGAAACTCAACTAAACTATGATAAGATAAAGTTATTTCCTTTGTGCAAACTTCTTTGAATATAGGAATATAGGCATATTTAATATAATAATATATAATATAATATATACATATAATAAGATACACTCACAATATAATATAAATATTATAGCATTCTATATGCCATTTATATTAGTCAAAAGCTAGATCGGTCAAGGTATCTCCTAGTCTATCACTGCCCACTCGAGCACCCTTGCTTGACTCCTTTCCTTTGTTTTATTGCAACTTCTTTTGTGGTTCTGCCTTGTCAACGCTAATGGCCATATGCAAAAAAAGAGCTAAAAGAAATAATGAGACGCGAGTGCAACTGTGATTTGTTGTCGTTGTTGTTGTTGTTGTTGTTGTTGGTGCTGGCGGCACTTTCTACAGACACAACACTCTGTCCCAAAAATAAAACCATGCTGCACTCACAAAATATATATATATATATCCATAGAGTGGATATATATGTATATAAAGTTTTTCTTTTTTTTTTGGCTCTTTGGTTTTTCGGGCCACAAATCCTAAAATGGCATGCGGCGACATGTGCGACCGACTTAGCCACAGCGCGCACAGAGAGACAAGGTGACATGGCCACGACGACGACGACGACGACGACGACGGCGACAAAATCGCAGCTGCTGCTGCTGCTGTTGCAAGTCCAAGTTTTTTGGAATTGGCTACGGATTTGCTGTCTCTGTGCAGCGAAGCATGGCAGATGCGTCCGACTGTGCCTCAATCTATGGCCTCTGGGCAAATAAATCTTCAAAATATAAATAATAATAATAAAATGAAAATAATAAGCACAAGCGAGGGGCGCTTTGTTAGTTGTGCACAGTTAAATTATGGCTTATGGTGTGGAATATGATTAATTGGATGCGGAATGAGGTTTTTATAGCTGTTGTGTGTGTATTATAATATATATATATATATATATTTAAATTACATTTATATATATTTGAATATTATATTACATGCATATATTATATAGGTAATTTTATTATATTATATATGCCATACTTTGGGCTAGACATGGACATAGTTAGAACTTTTAACTTCTATAATTATGAGACAGAGAAAGATAACGAGAGAGAGAGAGAGAGAGAAAGAGAGAGAGAGAGAGAGAGAGAGAGAGAGAGAGAGAGAGAGAGAGAGAGAGAAGAGGACGTTGGAAGAGGAATTGCTAAAAAGTAGTAAAAGTTTATTTGATTTACAATTAATATATTAAAAGCCGAGCAAAGCCGGGTCGCTTGATTGTTGAGTCAACTTTCAGCTAATCAATCCTAAGCTCTGCCTGGCTCACATATATAACTTATCTATATAAACTATAAAGCAGTACATATAGTATATAGATAATACAGTAATATATATATACAAGTGTTATATAGAGTAGTCTATATTGCACCCTCGCAATCTATGGCAATTGCTGCTGCGTTTGCTGATGTCCAATTTGGCAAATTTGGCGAGGAGCTTAGCCCCATTTGTGGGTCAGGCGGTCTTTGGGAATTCAAGCTGGCGCCCGCAAGTCGTATGACGATTGAAATTCATATAAGCAGAGCTCCACACACACACACACACGTATAAATCTGAAATGAATGCAGTCTGTATGAGTGTCGTCGTCGTCTATGCAATCGACAAGCATCCGATTTTGATCATTCAATTAAAATATTTTATGGCCAAAGGGGGCCACTGGCTTCGGCCGGCTCAGCGGCTGCGGCTCCAGCTCGGCAGTATATAAACCTTGAAACAGCGACAGAAACAAAAAGAGCGACGCCAGTTGAAATTGATTGATCAAAAGCGCTGCATAAAAAATAAAAAATGAATAAAAAGAAGTAAAAAAAAAAAACGACTCAACGTATAAAAAATTAAAGTGCAATGCACATGTGCAACACTTTGCACTTCCTCATGGCTGATGGCTGCGACTGGGGCCAGGCGGGTTGCATGGAATTTTGCGCCGTTGCGCATCGGAATGCGAAATTAATGAAATCACATGCAGACAGCAACAAGTAAAAAGCAAATCGAATGAAAAACAAGAGAGAGAAATAACGATGACGATGAGGTGGCCCCGGCCCAGGCGCAGATCAGACAAGAACCAAGAACCAAAACCAAGACCAAGCGCAGGCTGCTGACAGTGATTAATGTTGACGTTGTCTGACTGAACCACAACAACAACAGCAGCAATAACTTTAACCCTGGCAACAACAACTGCTGCACTTAAAGGCCAATATTATCGACACATTTGTTAGGGCTCTGTAACCCAAAAAACAACTAAGCCAAGTTACAACCCGGCTTAAGCGACTGTGCAATGCTCGCTTTGGGTTTATGAAGAAGTAAGAGTGTTCTTGTGGGCAGTATCCGACTAGGATATACCGTGAAATGAAATTTAGTATGTGAGTGCATGACTTTTAAATATATCAAGAAGCATGAGATTTAAAGAAGTGCCTGACTAGGAGATACCCTGAAGCACTAGCTTTGCTTAGAGACACTTTTTAGCATAAGTATTTAGTTGGTAGACCAAGTTTCTCTGCTCTGTTAAATGGCAGTGCATGAACTTTCTTCACAACCCTAAAGGAAATGATATATTTCTAAATTATCAGACTTCAATGGGTAATATATTTATGACTGTGATATGGTATTCTAAAGAACTCTCAGGTTCTCTAGGGTCATTGTATATGTGATATATAATTGTTCATTAATTTATAGAGTAGATCAACCGTAACTGGCTTGACAAGTTTTGCTGTCTGGCTATAAAACTGTAAACGATTCTGTAGCTATAAAATATAAGCTCGATATTTGCATGGAGTATTGATATAGACGAGTATATATATATCCCTAGTCGAGTCCCTAGTCCCTAGTCAAGTCTCTGCTTCAAAAGCGAATCTCCAGCTTCCAAGGCGCATCTCTAGTTTCACGAGCAAGTCTCTACACAAAATGATGCCACTCAAACCAATATACCCGTCATGTCACCACTCGAGCGAGCATAATAAAGAAGTTACCCTCAGGAGCGATAAAGATCTGTTTGGCCAACACTTTTGCTTTAGGCCACGACGCTCGCCGTGTTAAAAAGCGAAAGATGTTGTTCTTAGCCATAACGAAAGTAGCTTAAGTCAACAATCGCAACGGAACGCGACGCATCGCGTCGGATGGCATCGCTTGGCATCGAAAAGGAATGTTAAAAGCATTTCAAGCGCATTAAAGACACCCAAAGAGCGAAGCTTAAAACAAAAGTAAAAGCCCTGCGAGAGAAAGAGATGAGAAATTGGCTGTCGCCTTTGTGTTTTTATTGCTATCTCTGTAAGCCGACTTGAGTGGACACTTTTATAAAAATGTGCTTAGCGCGTTAATAAAACATTGTGATTTATGGGGCGGAAGGTGTGATGAGAACAATATGAAGTGAAATTTCAATAATAATATTTGTTAATCATATTTTAATTAGCTGAAAGTATTGAAGGTGAGAAAGGGTTTTGGGTATAGCTGAAATGTCAATTTAGCTTGACTGAAATTTGAGTTTGAGCTGAGAGAATTGCTTGAGATCTATCAAGAGTCTAGCAAGAAAGGGGCTCAGTTCTAGTTTATAGTAAAATTCAATTAGCAATTGGTTTTATTATTTTATATATATGTATAAATTATTCTTTTAGAAGTCTTTTAGAACTTTCCCTCCTAACAGTTGCCATATATCAAAACCTTTTTTATTTTTAATAATTTAAAAAAATATATATATTTATCTGATTTATTTCGGAAATTTGTTTCATATATTTACTGTAGAAAATAAATTTATTTTATTTAAATTATATGTAGTATTTATTTATATATATTTTGCACCCCTAATTCTCTAGTTTTTATAAGCTGTACATATAAAAAGTCGCACGCATGAATGGAAAGAATTGTCAGGCCTAAGCTGACTCACCTATAGATAGATAGATATCTCAAGAATTTATATGCAATATATGCTCTCTGGTAGGCCTTCTTCAGTCTACCTCCTCATACCATACTCTCTGCTTACATATTTCACCAATAAATTCAATTCTCATATTAAGAAACTACTTAAAATACAATGAACATGAATCACATATCTTTAAGCAGTCCTCCACTTGCCCCAGACATAATTTCGCAAAAACCAAAAACTGGAAAAAATCGCAAAATTTCACTAATTTCATAAACCACTTGACTGAGCTTTTGAAGAAGAAGCAGCTCGAAATTGTTTATCTGCTGGCAAATAAGATTTAAATTACATAGCTGTGAACATTCCTCATTTTAAGCACACAGTGGCTCCTTTTAGCTTGCTCTGCTTCTTCTGCTTCTTTTACCTCTTTTGTTTTTAGTGCAGCAGACGGAGAAATATTTGAGTTCATAAGCAGAAATTCGAATGCGAATGCGACTGGGACTGCGAAGGTAGCTGCTAACGAAATATCCCATTACCATGAAGAAAGAAACGGATACGATTTCATTATACAATACGGACGCAGCGTTTACGAAAGAGAGTCTACAGTGGCGGGTAGGCAGGAGGGGGAGAAGGGTTTTGTCTTTTATAAGCTTCAGCTGTTATTTCCGCAAAAGTCAAGTCGCATGCTCGTGCCACAGTGGCCACATCAAATTTGTTTCATTAGCAGCATGAAATGGCCACAAAAGTGGATAACTCTTGCCCCCCCTCGCCCCCTCCCCTCTTCCCCTCCCTTTCTTTTGGCCAGTGGCTGGCAACAACAATTTGCCGCATGGTGTGCATAATTTTTCATAATTTGCGTGGGCGCATTTGCATTAGCGACCGACTGACTTCCTTACAGCTGTCTGCAGACAAACACGCACACACTCACACACACACTCACACACACACACATACACACACACGCACACCCACCTTGTGATTGTCTTGGATCTTTTCTCTGGATTTTCTTTCAATTAAAAGCCATCATAGTTTTTGCAAATCAAATCGATTTGGCTGCATTTAACGCCTGTCACATTACTTTTGCCACATACTGTTATGCAAGGCGGCCAGCCAGCTTATTGTTTAGCCTTTTTCAAGCCAAACAGTAGCCGTTGCGCGAGCTGCATTTCTTTTCTTTCCTCGTTTCGTACTTTTACTTTGTGCATTTCTCTTTGCAATTTGGCACAATTATGCGCTTCAGTTCTTTTGTCCGACTGGTCCACTAAATTATGCTGCTCACTGTGGCAATTTACCAAGGTGTGTGTCTGTGTGTGAGTGGGTTTATTTGGTCAATAATCGCTTGGCCGTTTCGTTCGGCTGGCTAATGGGCACGCGGCTAAGCACGAAATGTCAGCACTTTGTCTTATTTAAATATGGCCCGGCATATTTCACAGTAGACACAAACAGTTCGACTTCTGTGGCATGTGTGTGTGTGTGTGTGTGAGTGGGCGAGTGTGAGAGCGTGTGTGGGTGGTCTTTCACTTCAAATTTGTTGCGGACACGTCACGGCGTTGGCTTCTATGAGCCGCCGAGCCGGTGTGAAGAGCTTTGATAGTTAAGCATAAAAGCCGTCTGGGAAAATCATATTTGGAGCAACATTTTCTAGATTACTAGGTGGAGTATATGGAAAAATTATATGGGGAGGGGTAGAGGTAGATGGGAGGAGAATAAGAGAGAGAGTGAAAAAGAGAGTGTGTGAGGGAAGAGATAGAGAGATGAAAGTGCGACAAAGACAGAAATGTAGAGAGATTAGGATATATAGAGTGATAGAGAGATTTATAGGGATAGATAAAGAGAGAGAGAGAGAGAATAGATCAATAAGAAAGAGAGATAAATGAGAGAGAAATCAGAGGGAGAAGAGGGAGATTAATAAGGAAAGACAGAGGCTAAGCGTTAGGAAAAGGGAGGGAGGGAGATAGGAAGAGAGTATATGGAAAAATGATATGAGGAGTGGTAGAGGAAGAGGGGAGGAGAATAAAAGACAGAGTTCTTACTTTGTCTGAGAGAGAGTGTGAGGGAAAAGATAGAGAGAGTGATAGATATACTGAATGGAGATGAAATGTAGAGAGATTAAGAGACATAGAGGGATAGAGAGATATACAGATAGATAGATAAAGAGAAAGAGAATAGAGCAATAAAAAAGAGAGATCAATTAGGGAGAAGTTAGAGGGAGATTAGTAAGGAAAGACAGAGCCTATGAGATAGGAAAAGGGAGGGATTGAGGGAATGAATGAAGTCTGAATTCATATATAAAATGCTGTTTCAACATATGCATTTATTATGCACAAGTCAAAAGAATGTCTCGCCTGCTCAACACAAATCAACTCTCATGTAAGAGCCTGCCATGCACTTGTCATAGACACAGAGAGGGAGAGAGATTGATAGGGACAGAGTGAGAAGGGGGCATCATCCACTCAATGAGTCGCGTGTCTAATCTACGAGTATGACCTCTCGGGTCTGATGTGCAGCGCCTTTGGCACGCTTTAATTATTTAAGAATGCTAAACACCTCAATTAAACAGATTGCGTTCTGGCGGTGCGTGTCAAAAGGATATGCCGACAGTTGCTCGCCGGGTAATTGAAATGCGAGCGACGTCTGTCAACCCCCGAAAATGGAAAAGAAATGGGAACTCGAGTAATGCATGCATGGACACACCTTCCAAGAACAATCTTTACACTCGCCTTTCATCCAATTTGTTCCCCTTTTTGATAAAGTGAAGTGGGTGGGGGAGAGACTGGGAGAGAGAGCGAGTGAGAGAGAGAGAGAGGGGGAGGGGGAGGGGGAGGGAGTGAGCGAGGTTGGCCTAGTGCACGAGTGCGCCAATTTCTCGTGCTGAAAGACGCGCCCAAAAGCACGCAACAGGTTTTTTTTTGGTATATATGAATGGATGTAGTGTGTGTGTGTGCATGTGTGTGTGTGTGTGAATAAGTGTGTGTGTGTGTGCGTGATTGTGTGAGGGTGTGTGTGTGTATGCAGCAGGGCTGATAAGTTAGATAAAAGATAGATTAAGTGACACTAAATTGGGATTAGATTGATAGACATTTTAAATTATATCTTTAATACATTAAAAAAAAATTAAAAAATAAATTTAAGCAAATAAAAAATATTGCAAATATATATAAAACATTGCAAATATATATAAAATATTGCAAATATATATCAAATTTTGCAATATAGGTTATCTGAAGGTACGACTTCTTTGCTACAAACCCCTTGTTTCATGTTTGAAAAACAAATTGTCACAAAAGGCTCACAACCTAGAGCTATATTCGATATATATATATTCAAAAAATCATTTGCCAGACAAAAAATGTGGATCTGTCGGAAAAAGGCTAAACTTCTGGCACTGGATGTGCAGCATCCGGGCGCAGTCCGCTCAGCCTTTTTGAAACGGATGCGTGTCACAGACTCTCGCCTTTGCTCTTTGTTGTCGTCGTTGAGTTGAATAAACTCGGAGCGAACTATTGTTCCAGATGGAGTACCATATTGGACGAGCCCAGAGCCACCCCCCTCGCTCATAGTGAGATGCAACGTAAGCCAACCCCTCTTGAGGAGTTGATTGCGCATATAGAGACGAGCGTCCGTTATCATGGGAAATCTATTACGCCACTTTCACCACAAACTTTGCATCAATTACGAGAGTCGCGGAGTCGAGGAGTGTGAAAAGCCGAGGCTGTAAATCAACAGCAGCAGCTCAGGCGACTATTACCCTACATAAATGAGGGGAAGCGTCGACTGCAACCCTTAAGGAGCGCGAACTGATCCGAACACAGATGCAGATACGAAGTGCATCTGTCGGATACATCTGTGCGTTACAAGTGTTTGGCACTTGAGAGCGGGGCAGGGATGCGCAGCGGAATATGTAAATTTATTTACGATGTATGGTAAAAATTTAGATAATTCGTTAGGCTCTAGAATTCGATAAGAGATGGCCATAAATTTGATTTACAATTCTCAAGTGGTTTTAACGGCAATTAAAATGATATTATCTTTGGTTTGTTGTAATATATTTGATATATGATTTCTTTCATTTTTACAATTTGTTTATATATCTGATATATCGTACTAAAGAACCCTTACATGATCATCATATGATGATTCACTACTTTTTACAGCTCCCAAGCTTGACTAACTTTATTTTCTCTTTGCTTTTCGTTAATTTAATTTACACCTGGGAATTACTAGGGAATATGTATGTAAAATCCAGCTTTTTTCTAGTGGGAATCACCTGAATATATTTTATATTTATATATATCTAAAATGAGCTGCAACTGAGGCGCAATTTATTCCTTTATCTAAGCATTTAGATAGCCTTTGTTTCCAAGAAGTGCTTTGCTTTGCGCTTATCATTTCTTTTTACATTTTACACCTGACAGGTGCGCAAAAAGAAAAACACGTTTTTTCTTAATCAATAAAACAGTTATATTATATATAAATATATGCGATATGGCCTGATACGATATGAACAAAGCAGTTCAACGCTTCGTTCAATGCACTTGCAGCTGAAGCAATCGAAAATAAGTCAAAGCTGTTGCTTATTGGCCAAGTTTAAATGTGATATAAAATATATGAAATTAAATATATAAAATATATACAAGTAATATATATAAAAAATATATGTATATAAATATGTGAAATATTTCAAATAAAATATATAAATTATAAAATATATAAATTATAAATTAAAATATATAAAAAATAATAATAATAAAATACATAACAAAATTACAAATAAAACTATATAAAATAAATTTTAAAAAATACCTTTAAAAATGTTTATATATCACATCACATCATATCAAATAAAATATATAAACTATAAAATAAAAAATATAAAAAAATAATAATAAAATACATAACAAAGTTATAAATAAAAATATATAAAATAAATTATTAAAAATACATTCAAAAATGTTCATATATCACATTAAATAAATAAAATAAATTATGTAAAATATATCAAATAAAATAAAGTACAAAAAAAGTATATAAAACAAACAATCTTAAATAAAATATCTAAAATGAAATAATTAATATAAAATAAAATAAATAATAAGAAATAGAATAAATAATATAAAATAAAATAAATAATATAAAATAAAATAAATAATAAAAAATAAAATAAATAATATAAAATAAAATAAATAATAAAAAATAAAATAAATAATAAAAAATAAAATAAATAATATAAAAAACATAAAGTAGTTAAATTGAAAATATAAACCAGATTTTCATTAAATTATTGCTATATACAACTATTTACTACGTAAATAATAGTGTAGACTGCAGCTTCTCTAGCTCTCGCTCGCTCTCTCTCTCTCTCTCTCTCTCTCTCTCTCTCTAGCTGACACTCTCTTTAGTCTAAGCTCTGATTGCATCTAGCCCAACCCTGGCGCAAGGCGTGAGGGGCACACTCATGTAAATATAAAGCAGCAGCGGAGACAGCAGCAGCTGCTGCGGGGCAGTTGAACTGCGCATTGCGACCCCCAACGCGACATGCGCATGCACACAGTCAATTTGTCGGGCTCTCTCACTCACACCTAGGCGCGCCGCACACAGCTGGCGCGACTGCAGCGCACACCCACACAGCAGCAGCTCGCTGAGTGCGCTCTCTTCGCCTCTCTCTCTCTCTCCTACTCTCCACGCTTAACGACTTTTTCATTTTTGAATTCAGTTTCGGTTTCGGTTTCAGTTTCGGTTTTTGTTTTGTCAGTTTTCAGTCACACGTTGACCGGTGCGAGTCGTTAACAGTTGCCAACGCAGTCCACGGTCCACACTCGACGCAATCCACGAAATTATTTGTAGCTGCGCCGTGTAAACAAACGAAAAAAAAAGCGACGCGGTGGTTGTTATTGTTATTCCGTGTGCAGCGATGCATTTAAATGTGTGTTTATTTGTTGCTTAAAGAAGAAACACACACACATACAGTTAGCTTCCGTTGTGCACCAATTGCGGGCGCGCCCCCCTCGACGCTTGCCTATTTCAGTTCTTTTGTTGTTTACTGTAAATGTTTGGCAACATTTCGAACTCGAAACGAGGTCAACGCATTTCCAATTGCTGATAACGGAAAAGTGCACAGCAACTAATGCAGCCAGTGCGTGCGAGCGAGACGGCCAAGCTCCAAGCTAAATGTTAAGTTCAAAGTTAAGTGGAGCCCCGTCCCCCACTCGACACATATCATAAATAAGTAAATAAGAAAAAATTTTCCACTTGAGCGAACGCAAGTGAAGTGCATTTTTTACTCGTATATTAACTGGCCGCGCCGCATCTGCTGCTGTTGCTGTTGCTGCTGCTGTATCTGTATCTGAAGACCATAATTGCATGCCATAAAAAACAACAAAAACTTCTTATCAGCGGCGCACTGACGGCGACTGCAACTGCTGCTGCTGCGACTGCTGCGACTTTAATCAGACTTCCACTTGAACTATTTCTGTTTTCACTTATTGAAGTTTATTGGATTAGCGTGCATTAAGCCTGGCTAGGGGGCCATATAAGAGCTGCATAACGGTAAGTGAACAGGTGAGCAACAATGTCGCCAACAACTGCCGCTGGGCAGTGACAACATGTTTCGTGTCGTTATGGATAAATAATGTGACGCTTGCGAAACAGTTTTTGCCAGTCTGCAGAGAGAGGTCAAGGGTCATATGAGTCTGACATTTTTTAATAAAATTTCCATTTAATTTGCCTCAATTTTGGCATTATTTGGCAACAATGCTGCCAATACTTGTTTGCAACATTGCTGGAAAACTTTTTATTTGGCATTGGCAACATGCTGCCTATGCATATTTATTGCCAATACACATGTTGCGAAACAGTTTTTTCTGCAGCCTGAAGTCAGATGTCAAGAGTCATATGAGTCTGACATTTTTTAATGAAATTTCCATTTAATTTGCTTCAATTTTGCAACTTTGCTGCCAATATTTGCTTGCAACATTGCTGAGCAGCGTTTATACTTGGCATTGGCAACATGTTGTCTATGCATAATTATTGCCAATACACAGATAAACATGTTGCGAAATAGTTTTTTCTGCAGCCTGAAATCAGATGTCAAAGGTCATATGAGATTGACATTTTACAATTAAATTGCCATTTAAATTATATAATTTTTCACTAATTGCCTTAATTTTGGCATTTGAATTAGCAAATGCTGCTTAGCAACATTGCTGCCAATATTTGTTGCTGTGCAGCGCGTATATTTGGCATTGGCAACATGTTGTCTGCCAATGCCAATATACACATGTTGTCAATGAGCTTTCGCTGGGTCAGACTGCTTATTGGAATTCGAACTCTAATTAGACTGCCGCTTGAACTATTTCTGTTTTCACTTGTTAAAGTCTTTTTGGACTGTTGCTGCGCAGCATTGTTGCCAATGTTTGTGTGCAACAATGTTGGCCATGACAATTGTACACATGTTGCCAATGTGTTGTTTGCCTTTCGTTCAGGGTTCATTCACACTGTGCAGCGCATCCTATAAATGTGTCACTGGAAAACTGCTGCACCCGCATGCAGACATACATATTTATGTGGGAGCACCCTTTTCCCAGCTTAATTCCAATTGAATACCCCCAAAAAAGAAAAAAAAAAAGAATCACATAAATGAAACAAAGCAAAGAACTTGACAAAATAAACGAGCTGAATAATTAGAGCTACACAAAGAGACGACAATACTTTTTAATTAAGCAAATTCGTTAGAGATTGCAGCTAATATATAACCATGCATACATACAGATAGATATATACATATATATGTGTGTATATAAGGCGTCATGAGTCGCTGATAAACTGAATGAAAGCATGAATCATCCGACGAAATGCATTCATGTGATGATAGTAGGATTGCCGCAATAAAGTGCAATAAATGACTAAATGTGGAAAGTCGAAAAGCTGACAGACAGAGAGAGAGATGAGTAACTAGCTAATATGGGAAATTCGATTTGGGTTACTTTTTGCTCTAGTTAGGGCAGATAAACCATCTTCAACTTTCACCTGCTCGGGCTCTGGCTTTGGCTTTGTCAAGAATATATGTGGCTTAAGATTATTTGTGTGCTAGCTTTTTATGCTCGTGTTTGAAGGAAGGCGTTATACGATATTGAGCACAAGTTTGAGTCGCAGCTAACCACAGGGCAGGTAAACAAAGCAGACAGACAGCTCGACTGACAGACTGACTGACAAGCAGATATGTTTACACACACGAATACATATATATTTATATATTTGCTTGCATGTTTATTTATTTATAAACCCACATGTTGATCCACAGTACGTGACCGCAAAATTTCAGACACAATTTCAGTAAGCATCGAACTAACAGTAAAAAACGTAAAACCTTTAAGAATCCATAAAAAAGAATTCAGAAATGCAATCAAAAAATATGATAAAGTAAATGAGGAATAAAGTCGCAGATATTTAGAACTTTACACAATATAATATATATGTTTTAAATTAAATTTAGTCATATATAAGAAATATATACTTATATTTAAAACTTAAGTTCTATAATTACTCCGCATTCTTACTTAATAATTCCAATATAATCGAATTTTGAGAAATATATTTATATTTAGAAAATGAAATTCAAAATAGCTAAGATATGGAAAAAACATATTAATTTATATAAGTTCAGTAGCGCCTTCCCCTACCATTTACAATAGGTTTTACTTACTCACCCCTTCATTACTTACCGGGCATCTGCAAGTCGGGCATTGCCCAAAGAAATGCTTATTGAATGACTGAAAACTTTAAAGCTCACATTTGCACAGCTCAAAGTGCAGCCTCGTTTTTCGATCTTTCTAACTGTTAATAAATTCAATTCACGCCACAGCTAAAGTGCATCAAAAAGAACCGCATAGCGAGCGATATCGATATGCATAAAGACTATATAGACAGCTGACTGATATGGTGTACTTGAGTTTTGATTGGTTTGCGCCATGGCAAGCAATTAGTATTATTGTGATCTATGCTAGATCTATGAATAACTGTTAATTGAGGTGTCATAAATATGCCATATCATTAAAAGCTGATCGGCTCAGTTAACTGGAGATATATAAGTGTGTGTGTAGATATATAATAGCTAAAAGATATTATGCGGGCGTTGACTGTGAACGCTTGCTTCTAAATTGGGTCAAATTTGATTGTTTTTATTGTTCACTCTGTGGCTGCTATCGCTGTGAACTATTTTGCAAATCAAATTGTGCCACAAAGCATGATAAAAGAAGTAGAAAGAGAGAGGGAGAGGGAGAGAGAGAGGCATAGAGAGAGTGAGTGAGTGAGTTCAATGCACGCTAGCTGTAAAAATCGTATTTTGATTATTAAAGAAACTTTTTTCTTCTCTTTTTTTTTGGCAGACTGTGAAGAGGTTTTCTTTTCTTTCTTCTCTTCTGTATTCAGTTTTCTTCTTCTGCTTCTTCATCTTTTTTTTTTTGTAATTTGCACTGACAGCTTCAATGGAACTGCACTGCCCACAAGCTGCGCATAATAATAACCCTGAAAGGTTTACTGACTTCCGTTTGCCTGTTGCCTTCAGCAGCAGCAGAAGCAGCAGCAGAGTATCGATGCGAGTAGGCCTGGCTGGTGCTATAGAAGAATGGCAACTCGAGTCGAGATACAAATCTCTGGATACACACGCACACACACTGCTGCACCTGCACACCTACAGGCATAGTACGGCTGTCTGTGTGTAGGTGGCGCTAGCTGCAATTGTTGCAGGAGCAAAAGCCGCAGGCGTTGTCTGCCGCAGTTGCTGCCGCTGCTGTTGCTGTTGCTGTGTCTTTTGTGTCGTCTGCAATTTGTTGTAGCCGCAGGTAAGGTGCAACATTGCAACAGACAACAACTGGCAACGTGCAACGTGTTAACAACCGTTGCTCTACGGTTTGGTGAAACGGTGTTAACTGAAATGTTGTTGCACTCGACTTCAACAGCTAAATGACATGACAGGCAAAATGGCATGACAACAATGTTGCCCTACACAGCCGTTGCCACTCGCCACTCGCCTCTCCCCTCTCCCGTCCTCTCACGCGCTGTCAACTTAATTAGGCGTAGGCCAAGCTGCCGCTTCGCAAGCTGTTGCTAAAAATAATATTTTATCTGTACACATGTTCGCTGCGCTACTTATCTGCACTTATCTGGGTTATCTATCATCAGCCGCAATGATGCTGCTGTCTCAGCCGCTTATCGAATACCATTTTCGAGTGACAAATTTACGAATTAAACATGTTTTGTTTAACAATTTAAAAAATTCGGAATTTATCACGTAATATTTTCGTATCGAAAGAGCAGAGTTATCGATAACTGTTTGAGCTGATAACTGTTTGTAAAACAACTTATTATTATCTAAAATATTCTCAATTTAGCACGTAATTTTTATTGAATATATTTATGCTACAAAATTATCGATAAACTATTAATTGTATTAAAAACTCATTGATTCCAATAGGATAATCTATATGTTGATGTTTAATCGGAATTCGATAAAAAAGAATATTTGTCACGTTTGATTCACCATATTTTGAGCTTTATGCCTATTTCAGCTAGTTATAGTCTCGCCTATTTCTACAATCGATTATATGAGCACTATAAAATAATCGATTAACTTCTTAGGCGTATAAACGAGTATAACTTTAAGTTTAAATTAATACAAAATGTTCGCTTAAAGCTTTTCAAGCGTTGTTTATTTATTTTATATAAACCACGCGGAAGTATAACATTTCTATTTCTAATAAAATCGATCTATCGATACACAATCGAAAGTTATTTGTCCCACATAAATTGCACAAATGTTTTCCTTAAGACTGTCAATTGCCATTCGCACACCGGAAGCGCATCGATAAGTCGATAAACACTCCTCGATACACAATCGCAAATCGTTAGAAATATATTCTGCACTTATCGCGTCATATCTTAAACTCCTTCCTCGCCCGCTTTGGCTATCTCTATTTTTGGCCTGCCCAATTTGGTTTTTATTTTCGGAGCTTGTAGACAAATGTCTGGGCTCGGTCTGCTCCTATTGCCTATTCGGAGGCTGCCTATCGCTTCGCATTCCAATATACAATTTACCGTCTCTCAACGTTTTTTTTTCTATTTATTTTTTTGGCTTTTTCGGTTGTCGCTTTTCATTTTGTCTGCGCCGGCGAGTGATTTTTGTTGTTGTTGCTGCCTGCTTTGCCAGTCCTCGACATAATTTACGTGATCATTGCGCGTCGATAACAAGAAATTATCGAGGCGCTTGCGCACGAGTCCAGCGAAGCTACGCGACGCCGCGGCCTCCGACGCAATGGCAATCGATGTGGATGTCGATGTCGAGTCGATGTCGATGTCTACGGCGTCCAATTGTCGATAGCTATAAAATGTTCGGCTTGTCGTTAGCTGCGTTTATATACCCTGTTAAAGCGACTGGAAGTGGGTATTCCAATTGGCTGGAATGAAGATACAACAAACCTTGTAAATGAAAAATTCGAATGGGATTGTTACTCTTCATAACAGAAAATTCGATTATAAAAGATAGATATAAACATAATTCTCTTTTTTTTTATTTCAACTTTATATTTTTTTAGTATTAATAAAACCCAAATTATTAAAATTATTATGAAAAATAATTATAAACTTTTTACTGATTTATAATCTTAGTCTATACCCTTTAGTTTGCTTAAGAAACCTTTTTTAAATATTATTCCATTCAGAATCAATGCTTTTTCTGTTCTTTCCCACTGCCTACATTTACCGTAGGGTATTATGCTAGTCGTTCATGCTAGTCGCCAGCATTCTTAGCTGATTTTTTCGTGTTGCTTCGTTTCTAATTGTTGCGCGCGTTTGGGAAATTTATTGCGTTTCGCCTGAATTTTTTTATTCGATTTTTTTTTTTTTGGGTCTACGTAACGCCACGGAGTGCAGTTGACTGCAGCTCCAGCTTACAACTTCATTTGGCCTGGTTGGCTGGCGGTACGGCTGTTGGCCGATTTGGTAGCTGCGATATGGCCATGCGAAAAGCGAAATTCATTTTTATGTTAATGGCTTTTGACGCTGGCCAGCTCGACACGCGCGATTCGTGAAAGGAAAAGCGCCTGGTCTATGTTGTGCTCTCCCTTTTCGTTTTGGTATGTTTCGAATAAGGTTTTCATTTACAATTTACAGTTGCAACGCCCCCACACTTACACAGTCAAATACTTAGCATTTCCTGTTGGTGCATTGCTGTCGCATGACAGAATGAGAACGAGGCGTGTGACGTGTGAGGATGTATATGAATATATATATGGATATAGGCATATATATAGATATATATAAAGGCAAAAACAGCTGTGAGTTTGGGGCTCAGGTACGCTGAACCTTCAGAGCTTAAGAATTATGAAGCGACAAATAAAAAATATTTTAAGAAATTTGCAGTCGGCTGCTGACGACTGCACAATACCCTGCCTCAGAAGAAAATAAGCTACATTAGCTATAGATACTGATACATATACATATAAAAGATTCAGGATTCAAGATAAAGATATTTATCTGTTCAACTTATCAGCTGTGAATGATATAGTATGAATATATACGGACAAAGGGTATATATAAAGGTTACACATACAAGTTACCGACTCTCAAGTCCCTTCCTTCAGTTCCACATTAGCATAAGAACCAATATACCCTCCTTTCCCAGCATACCCCAACTGGCTGGCATTGATGATTGGTCAGTCAGCTAGTCCGTCTGCGATCTTCGAATTCTGAGTCACATTTTGCCTTTGGATGGGCTTGATTTGAGCATGCATCATATTTAATCGGGCTGCCTGGCTCGAGGCGACTTGAAGCAGCGTGTGAAAATAAACCACAAATATTGTGCCGTAAATCGATATCTTGTTAATCTCGTCGTCGTTGTTGTCTGCTCTTGTTTGTTGTTGCTGGTGTCCAGGGAGCGAGGATAAACATCCGCATAAAAATGTTGTAAGCGAATCTGCTGAGAAATTGCCAACAATGCGATATCGAGCAGGAAGCTACCTAAAAATATGTTTACAAACAACTCGAGAGAAGCAAAATAAATATAAAATAAATAACAATATGTGTGTATATTGTGGGAGAACTTAAAAGATATATGGGCAACAGGAAAAAGCGGGATGTACAGAATATATGGAATATATCTGTAGACACTTGTTGAATGTTGATATTGTAGCTGAATAAAATATATAAAAAAATATATTTATATATCAAGAAAATATTAAAATTGTTTTATAATATTTCCCAATATTTTATTCGTCCTATTATAACTTATGAAGAATGTTATTCACATCAAATTCAACCAGCTAAGCAATTCTTCAACTGCCTTCGGTTTTCGCTCAGTGTACCTAAAATATTTCCCCCCCATAAACTCAACTCTTTAGCCGTGATTATCATTTGTCTCTCCGCTTGCTTTGTAATTCCCATAAAATGCTTGAACTGCTATCAACATAAACATTATGCAACAGCTGAAAAAGTCACCGTAAAATGAAAAGAAAAAACTCCCCTCATTGAACCAGTTCCGAAATGCCTGATTTTAGCAATAAGTAATTCAGCAATTCGATTGCATTTTCAATGCCAACTAAATTAAATGCAGTTTGCGAGGCGAAAACACAAAAATAAGCTTGCCATGGCACCTGCAACATTGACAGCGGCAACAGCAACAGCAAACAGCAACAACAACATTATCACGAATTGGTGGGCGTGGCTGGCAAGTGTGCGCTAATGGCCTGGCTATAACAACAACTAATGACTAAATTTCACATGGCACAGCCAAAAAAGCAACAGCAACAACTGCAACAGCAGCAACTGTTGCTGGCGGGTAGGAAGCAAACGTTAATTTAATTTAATCACGTTTTCTTTTAGCTGCTGCGACAAACAATGCCAAAGCAACAACAACTGCAACACGTTGGCAGTTCAAAGGTTAAGTGAGTGAGCGCATTTGACTGGGAGGCGACACACCCCACAACAACAACAGCAACAACAACAACTGTGCAGCATATCAGTTGAACGCATCAGCAACAGTTGTTGCTGTTGCTGCAGTTGTTGCAGGTTGCAGGTTGCTAGTTGCAGTTTCGCAGTTTGCTCGTGGCATAAACGCCAATTATGTGCAACATGCATGTGTGCCGTGCCACAGAGCAAAGCGTGGCATGTTTTTCCTTCGTCTTTTTTTCTCTCTCTCTAGTTTTTTGGCAATTTTTCATTTCCTGGGCCGGAAAATTGGCGGAAAAACTAGCCGGCAGGCGCAGGTTGTGCAGGTTGCTTGGCAGTGGGTGAGCCTCAAAGCCAAAGATGCGAGTGACACGATAAGGCGCCAAATGTGCAACAAGCGTGCGACATGCGGCGGAGTCGGGGGCCGGAGCTGGGCGAGTGGGTGGTAGAAGGGGTGGGGCTTATGATGAGGAGTCGGCAGAGGAGTGGGGATGGAGGTATTGGTATGGGGTAGAGGTAGAGGTAGAGGTAGAGGTAGAGGTAGAGGTAGAGGTAGAGGTAGAGGTAGAGGTAGAGGTAGAGGTAGAGGTAGAGGAAGGGGAAGAGGTTAAGATTGAGAGCCGGACAGAGGCTAAGTAAGAGGTAGGGGCAGAAGCAGAGGCAGATGTAGAGGCAGCGGTAGGGGCAACGGTAGAGCCGGTGGTAGGGGTAGAGTCAGAAGACGGTGCTGAAGTTGAGAAAGGAGCAAAGGCAGAAGTAGAGGCCTAGTCATAGGCAGCGATAGAGGCTGGGGCTAAGACAAGGCTAGAGGCAAGAGCAAGAGGCAGATACAAAGTTAGGGGTAGAAGGAGCGGTACAGACTTGGAGCGTCGGTGGCGGTGAGGAAGGCACAGGTGGTGGGGGCCAAAGTAGAGACGCAGCTGAGGCCGGAGCCAAAGGCAGGAGCAGGAAGAGCAGCAGATGATGCGGGGGCAGAGGCAGAGGCCGAGGCAGTTACAGTTGCAATTGCAATTGCAATTGCAATTTCAATTGCAGTTTGGTTGCAAGTTACGCGAGCCTGTTGCAGCCAGCCAGGCAGTCAGGCCGGTCAGGCGGCCAGCCTTGGCAGCCAGCCTTGGTCACATTAGAATGACAGCGGGCACAGCCATTGTCATTTCTCATGCGGCAGCCACAAGGCAATGGGGAGAGAGTGAGTGAGATAGAGAGAGGGGAGAGAGGAGGGGCAGACGGTGTCTTGTAACTGGTTTAGTTTCAACTGTGGCATGCAAATTGCCGCAAATTGAATTTGTCTGATTACGTTTGCGCCATAATCGATTGTCTCTCTTAGGCCGGGCATCAATATTTGCTTAGCCACAGGATGCGAATGCGAAAAAATAAAATGAAAAATTGTGCCAAGGCGCAGACGTAGACAGATGGACAGATGCACAGACGGACAGACGGACAGCCGGACAGGCGGCCAGCGAGTCGGATAAATGATTGCATTCGAATTGCATTTCGATGATTGCGAAATTGCGTTGCCACGCAGCGAAAATTATGAACAACTCGTCCAGGCAGCTGGAGCCGCGGTCAGAGACTATGTAAATGCTTAATGGAGATTATAGAGCACAGCAAGAGACAGACAGAGAGAGAAAAGGAGAGAGAGAGAGAGAGAGAGTACTTTACAGAATAGCTAGAGACTAGATGAGTCCATTCAAGGGAAGCCATTCCAACTTGATTGAAAATCAATAATGCGGCTGACTAAAAATAAAACGATTACAAAAGAAATTTAAACTATAATGGGCCAAGTGGGAAAAATATATATAGAATCAGACTAAACTTAAATAGGGTTAAAATATATAATCAAGAATTATAATATATAATTTGATTAATCATGATTAATGTCAGCAACAATTTTGCTCGTATTTGAGACTTAGGCTCTAGTGTTATATACAGCTTTTCTACTGAATTATATATAAAAGCGCATTAAAGCTCAAGCTGAAACTTGACAAATGTTGCAAGTTCATTAAAAGTTTTGTACATCGTCAGTCTAGAAACAGAATTGAATATCAAGTATTGCTTTTGAATGAAAAATATAATTTTTCATAAAGATTCTCACAAAGTTCTTGAAATGCAGAATAACAGACTTCAAGCTTAATACATGGCTTCTTCTTTAACTTTCCTCTAGATGATTAATTAATTAATTCGAAGTTTATTCGTTAGATTGATCTCAACATTAAACTGCTAACTCCATATACTTTAGTATTCAGATCAAACAAAGTTCCCTAACTGCAAGCTCATTAAAGCCAACTTAAACTCAAAGGCTGATAAATCAGCAACTTCGAATGCTGCCAAAGCTTATCAAATGAAGCCACTAAGTAGCTGATTAAATGCAGTTTATCAAGAGGCTTGGGAAAAAAGCTGTTGCACGTTTTTCTAGCCTTTTCTGCAGCTAATTGCATAAAAATTTGCATATGGCGAATGACGTTTGTTTTGGGCTGAATTCAATTAAATGCGAAGCTAGCGTGTGACACGACACAGAGTAGAGAAGGAGAGAGAGAGAGAGGGAGGAGAAATACTATAACGAAAAATAGAAAATAGAAAAACTAAATTTAATTAGTGCAAAGGCGAAGGCAAAAACATTTTAGACTAGAATTTTCCAGGTCAGAGCGGCAGGAATTTACATAAGTGTGTTGGGCATGTGTTGGGCTCGCTCGATCTTCAGATGGCGTTGATAGGCCGCCACATAGATGAAATGGAACTGGCTGCCAAAGAATGCAATCATTAAGCTGCAAATGCGCTTTTTTTGTGGCATGTCAACATAAGCATTTGCCATAAATCAAATGGCGGCCGGGGCAATGCCAATGCCCCGGCATGCGCAGCCAGGCCAATTGCCGTCATTCAGGCAATACCTCAATTTGTTCGCTCCTACGGGCCGGGCCAAAAAGAATGTCGCAATCAAAATTTCAACATCATGTTCGCTGCCACAGCAGAGATCCCCACAGAACAGAACAGAACGGAGCAGAACTGAGCAGGGCAGGCATAGAGCCCAGCGAGCTGGAGCAGACGCTATATTTAGATTTACTCGATAGCTGTTCGATAGGGCCAAATGTTGTTGTTGCTGTTGCTCTTGTTGCTGTTGCAATGTTCGACCCAAAAAGCAAGTCCATAAAAAATAGTTGAGCATCTGCTGCAGAGGTCGTCAGCTCATGTTCGCCGCTTCTCTCACTTTTTTGTATGAGCTTCTAATTGGCGCAGATTATTGTAGTTTGATCTTCGGCTAGCTTGATATATCTCTATATATCCATAATATAATGACGGCAATTTGTTTGGCGCGATTGCATTCCAGAGATTATGCATTCAGCTCGCCCAGTCGCCAGCTCGAATTGAAGTATTAAATTACCATAAATTAATATTGTCCACTGTCCATTTAATTAGAAAGCCAGACAATGGCCACTCGAAAGAAAAGTAAAAACTGCAAGCGGCACAGTGGGGCGAGCGCTAGAGAAATGGGGGAAATCATTCAAAGAGATAAGAATGAGTGAGAATGTGTTTTGAAAGCAGAATCTTTTAGTTTTAATAGAGATTGATTTAGAAGCAAAGCAAGACTAATGTGACAGAGTGAAGTGAAGTCTGTAGAAGGTGTTAGAAATATTGGAGAAACTTTATAAAAAGAGAAAAGGTATTTTAGATAAGTCTTGGAAAAGAATCTGACAGTTTGAAGTGTGATTAATTGAAGAGGGAAGCAAGTAGACAAGGTGCACTAAAAATAATAATAATAATAATAATAATAATAATAATAATAATAATAATAATAATAATAATAATAATAATAATAATAATAATAATAAAATCCAGTTCTTAGGAGAGCTATAAAATGTTTGAAATTGCGAAAGAAATCCCTATATACAATGTCATATCATAATTTCCCTAAGTAAATAAATAAATAAAATAAAATATAATAAATAAATAAATAAGCTGTTGGATAACTTAGTCTCACTTAGATTTTAAGAACTGATATAGCGATTGCTTCTAAGTTCTGTAATACGACTAAAAACTCACTGTCTAAATAAATATATGCTGACAATAATATTTTTTATATGTCAATCACATCTCACTTACTTCACTTAACTTATACTATAAAGCCAACCTTAACTTACTTTCAATATCCAACATTCTCTTTAGTCTTAATCAATAATTTCCATTTCTTTTGTCCATCTCTTTCTCTTTCAATTCTTACATTACTTTTTCACTTGCATCTGCTTTAATATACATGCTTTCAGCTCAAGTGCTACTTCTCTTACTTCACTTCGCTTCAGTTGACATTGAAGTTGCAGTTCGTCTTCTGCTTCATCGAGTTCCTCTTGTTTCGCTTCTCCAATTCAGAATTCTGATTATGTGAGCCAGCGTCCAATTGAAAATGATGAATGTGTCGCGTGTTTTAATTTATATGCCCAGCACATGGTCAAGCTGCCAGTGTGTGTGTGTGTGTGTGGCAATGTCAGACATGGTGTAAATTGAGATATGCCTATTGTAATTCAATTTGAATAAACCATGAGAAAAACAACGCTCGACTCTTGTAGACCTCTTTATTTTCCTCATTTCTTTCCTATATCAAATTGCGTTTTACCTGCGCAAAGGTCAGAGTTGGACGAAATGCGTAGAGCATTAGCGTTTCAGTTCGCATTTAAAGGTTGTGCGTATTGAAGTGTAGATGCACTGACAGAAAAAGTGGAGTAGAAGTTGGAGAAATAGAGAGTAGATAGAGGCGGTACGAGTTAGAATATATAAAGTAGATAGATTAAATGAAGTAGGTAAAGTTGGTGGAATATTTAGAGTAAATAGAGTACTTAGAGTAGATAGAGTAGATAGAGTAGATAGGATAGATAGAGTAGGCAGATAGGAGTAAGTATATAGAGTAGATAGAGCATATAGTAGAGCACTTGCAGTAGATAGAGTAGAGAGTAGATAGAATTTTTAAAATATATAGATTATATACACTAGTTTGAGTAGATGAAGGAAGTAGAGTAGATAGAATATATAGTATATATAGAAACAAGTAAAAAATTGTATGCATCGTTTTCTTGCTTTGCACCCAACTTTTTCGCTCAGTGCTGCGGCAAATGCGAACTTAAAAATAATTATTTTAAATTACTTTAAGCTGCTTAAACTAAATCCGTATAAAGCACATTCTTAGCTCTAATCGCTCACTTTTCCTTTTGCTTTTCACTCCGAATTGTGCGCTCTGAAGAAAGTTAGTTCAATTAATTGCTCGCATTTAATATAATTAAATTAAAGCAGAGCTGCCAAAGCTGCACGCTTTCTATGCAGCATTTTCGCTCAGTGTTGCCAGTCAGTATTGTTGCCGCAGCAATGTTGCGCATCATGCTGCGGGCCAGCAACATTCTCTGCGCATGTGCAACCAATTATTAATTGCATATGAATTATGCGGCGCAGTTGCTCTTGTTGTTGTTGTTGTTGTCTCTTGTTGCTCGCTGTTGTTGTTGTTGTTGTTGTTGCTCATTTTTGCATTCCTTAGCTGAGTCAGCATTTTGTTGGCTTTGTTGCCTTTGCGGCGCTGGCTGCGACCAACTGGCGCCGACGTCAACGGCGTGTGCCTGCCCAACTGTGTGTGTGTGTGACTGTGTGTGTGTGGGTGGCTCTTGGCTAGAATTCATATTCTTGCAGCAGTGTCTCGCCCCCTGTTGTTGTTGTATATATTATTAAATTACAAAACAAACGGCCCACACATAAATAAGCTGCGGCTCAGGCATTAGACGGGAAATGCGCCGCATCCTGCATCAAGGTGCATCACTCAGTGAGCGAGCGAGACGGCGCAGAGGATTTGCTGTTGTTTCTGTTCGTTTAGAAAAATTCCTATTCGCTGCGGCGTCTATAATTAAGCGTGAAATGTTGCTGGCGTTACGCTGCATTCCAGCCGGGCGGAGCGGCAGCGAGCCCTTTGGCTATGGCCACGGCCATGGCCAAGCTGGTAACGGGCAAACTTGCAACAGGCAAGCTTGCAACACGCCAGCCAGAGTCACTTTTATGGCTGCCTTTTGCAACAGCGCCGTGCGCCTGGTGCCTTGCACCTTTTCCTGCAAACATTCATATTAATTGCAAGTGTCCGCACTTACTTTGCAACATGCTGCAATTAGAATGTTGAGCGAACGTTGCCTCTGCTGCTTTTCGTTATATATTTATATTTATATATATATATATATATATTTCTTTTTTGTTGACGGAAGTCCATTCAAATGTGGCCCTTAGGGCACAGCTCAAGTTGAATGCACTAGCAACAACAACAACACTTTTAGGCTGGACCAAAATTGATTTCTCATGTTTGCGCCTGCAAGAGCCAACTGCTCGTAATATAAACAAAGAGTCAGGCAGACAGACGAAGGGGTCTGCCTGTGCAATGGAAGTAATTAAAGTAAATGGCCAAGCATTTGCTCAGCACATAAAACTTGTTAACTGAATTAGCTAGCCAAATGTGCTGGGCCATCTAACGCCCTGAGCCTTGACTTGACTGCGGACTGTGCACTGTTAGAAAAGGGAGCTCAGTTGTGTCTTGCAAATTGAAACAGTTAACAAGTGTGCGAAGTGTATACTCTGCATCGTTGAGTATCTCTCTATAAGTCTAATTTTTCTCACAGTCTATTCTATGAATCCGTCTCTCTCTCTCTCTCTATTCTCATTGCTCTTTATATTGTTTTGTCTTATTTTGTCTCAGCTTTTATATCCCTTTCTTTCTCTACTCTACTTTCCTTTCTGTTGCTCTAGTCCCTCTTCCGCTCGCTCTTTCTATCTATGCGTCTCTCTTCCTTTCCATATTCCTCTCACTCCCTCTCTTTATATCTCTATCTATCTCTCTTTATATCGCTCTCACTCTCTTTATATTTATATATCTCACTCTCTCTCTCTACCTCTTTCTTTATTTATATTGCTCTCTCTCTCTCTCTCTCTCTCTCTCTCTCTGTGTCTCTCTGTGTCTCTCTCTCTCTCTCTCTCTCTCTCTCTCTCTCTCTCTCTCATGTTAAAGATATCTCTCTCCTGCTCAGTCTTTATCCCTCTCTCTCTATATCCTACTCTCTTCTTAGGCCTCTCTCTCTCCCATCTCTCTATCCCCGTTCCCTCGCTGCCCTGCACAACTACCCCCTATTATTAGCCCCTATATTATTTAGCCATAAATTTTCTCTCAGTGCACGCCTTGCATTCCAGGCTACTTCAACTCGTGCCTTTGACTCGCCTTGTCGCCATGTCTGCCATCAAATTAAAGCGCTAAATTGTTGTGCGCCTCGTCTTCCTGTCTTTCATCACGCATTGGGCATTCGCTGTTCACTGCTCAGACCCAGACCCCTAGCCAGTTCCCGATCTCGATGCATGGCGATCCGCAGTCAGTGAGCTTCATTAACATATGGGGCGTTCGTAAATAACTGATAGACAGCTGCCCAGCTCGATTGGGGCGACTGGGCGGACTGGCTGGCTGCTTGACTTGCCCATTGGCAGTGAAATTTTATGATGCCACATTTCCTTTTGGGGTGGCTGCTGCACCTTTTATGTGCTGTGCAACAAATGCGCGAACATCGCTGCCCGCCCGATCGATCGATCGGCCATCAATTAAAGATGCTGCCATACAAATGTGGCCATAATTTGATTGTTTTGCCGCAGCCCGAGTCGACAGTCGCTGACCCGCTTTTCATGTGCTTGCTGCTGCTCTTTTTGCACGGCTTTTGCCACTTGCCAATTACAGCGAACCGGGTCGACTCGACTGCCTGCCTGCCAGCCCCGCCCAGCCCAGCCATAGTTGGCTCGCCTGCAGCTGCAGCCCGGGTGGTCCAGCTAGACACTTGGACGTGAGCCATTCGGGCTGATGGCCTTTAAAACGCGTTCATCTCCCTCTCTCTCTCTCTCTCTCTCTCTCTCTCTCTCTCTCGTCTGTGATCCTCCACTCATCGCATCTTTGGCATATTTTCATTGGAAAAATGTTTGAACCACTTTGCCGCTGTCGAGTTGCTGGTGCATTGACCAAAATACAATTGCAGCCTCGCTCAAAAGGCATTGACATTGGATCAGTGTCGCCTTCCCTCTCTCTCTCTCTCTCTCTGTCTCTATCCTTCTCTCTCGTTTGATCTTCTTGATTGTGTTGCTTATGGCATCTGACACCCGTTTTGGTCATTGAAAGCACATCTCAACATTTCCACATTCCGCACAGGCGGCCTTGCTTAATATGGTTAGACTAAGTGCAACATTTGGGGGCAAGTTGATCCATTGCGGTTCTTATTAAGGCCTTCAGGGAATTTCGTCTCTCAACTCGCAGAACTCACTAATTTAACTCTTTCTCTTTGCAGGTATGTTGTTTTATTATTATTGTCTCTCTGGCTGGCTGATTAAATGCAAACACTTTAAGGCATTCGCTTGAGGAATGCAAGAGGTAAGTGGGTTGCCTGAAGAGTTACTTAAGGCAGGTGTAGGAGAGTGGGGAGGGTCGCTCAACTGGAAAATGATCCTAAGGTATTTGCGAATTGAGCAGTGGAAGTCTTGAGATTTTTTGTTTGCTGTGATCGATACCTAGCACTCAATGAAGTGAATAATCTGTGATTGATGTAACTTAAAGAGGGAACTAAAGTGTCAAAATGTCTACTATTTAGCTTAAGCTAGGTAAAGTCAGTCTAGATTATATATGGTATCTTTTATCGATAATTCTGCTATCGATAGATTTTCATATACAGCATGCCAGCTCCCTCCCATATAGTATATATTTTCCATTTAAAGCTCAGTCTTTAAATACTTTTATTCTCTCTGAAGGAGAAAGTAGACAAAAGTCTCAGATCAAATATATTCTATCGATTAATAACCAGTTAAATGTTCATTTAATGGGTATTTAAGCTAATCTCAGTTTCATCTTCAGTAATCATATACAAATTTTATAAAAGAAATTTCAAATTAATTCAAGTGTAGCCTTCTTTAATATAGATTCATATCTATTGACTTGTAATCAATTTCCATTAGGAATATTATCGACAATAGCTGCTTTGATATTTTCCTCGTCTCTGCTGAAAATTTTGATTTATTACAAAAACTCTTCAAGTTGACTAAGGCCTAAACTTTAGCTAATTAAAATTGATTGGGCTGCAAGGGAACCGTTCTTTGTAGAAAGTTTTATTTAGCAATGCGTAGAGACGCTCGAGCTGCATGCCGCTTGTCATAAAGACTGACAACAACAGGAGAAGAGTTTAAGCAGAGGCACGAAGATGCAGCAGAAATCAACTGTGCAGCTTGTTAACAAAGTTATCTTGTCTTGGCCGCGTGTCAACAGGCCGACAGCCAATGCAAATTTAACCAGCGGCTTATTTATGGAGCTCATTAGCAGAGAGCGAGCGGGAGAGACAGGAGGAGGAGAGAGAGAGAGATGCCAGAGGCGGTGGCAGTGGCAGAGACTGTGGCAATTGCCGTTAACCAGAAGTCAATGTCGCGTATCTAAAGTCAATATTGTGTTCACCTGTCTGTCCATCCATCCGTCTGCCTGTCTGCCCGCCTGATTGTTGTGTAGTGTAAAGCACCTTTGGACAGTTGGCCTTCAAATGTGCAGCAGCCGTAGACAGTGGAGGCCGAGCAGAGACAGGCCTGAGCTTGACTGACTGACTGAAGGACAGACTGACTGACAGACTGTCGGAGTAAGTTGTGTTTGACTGACTGAGTGACTGACTAACCGACTTACATACTGAAAGACTTGTGACTGTCAGACTTGATATTGACTGACTGAGAGATAGACTGACACATTGACTTGTGATTGCCTGATTGAATGATTGACTGAAGTTGGATTGACTAACTGATGACTGACTAACTGATGATTGACTAACGACTGACTTAAAGCTGATCTAGTTCGTAACTGACTACCTTGTGATTGACAGCGTGATTGATGAACGGTCTGATTGACGGACTGAATGTGATTGTGATTGGTTCACTGCTTGATGCCGGTGATTGACTGACTGACATGTAATTCACTGCCTGATTGATTTGTGATTGATTAATAAGCTGACTGATTGATTGATTGAATGCGTAAATGAGTAAGTGATTGATGAACAGACTTGTAGGCTAACTGACTGAGTGACTGATGCTTTGACTGACTAGACTGCTTGATTGACACTCTAATCAAGTGACTGATTGATTACCTGAGTAACTGATTGATTGACTAACTGATAGGGTAGCTGACTGATTGATGATAAACTGATTGATTGAGTGTCTACCTTAAGAGTACTTAAGTCTGCTCTATATATGTACATAAGCATATGCATTTCAAAGCGTCTGCCCTGTTAGTTCCTCCCACATAACGTGGCTTATGCAATTGCTTGCTCCACTTATTGGCCCTGGCCCAATCAATCAAAATGCGTTTAGACTTCAAGTTGGAGTTTGGAATCGGAGTTGAAGTTGAAGTTGGAGCTGGAGTCGCCAGTTTCTACAGTCTGCAGTTGAGTAGATTTTCTTTCAAGATATTGACAGACATTTCCTGCTCATTGTGGCTTTCGCTTTCCGCCCGTGTTGCGTATTGAAAATTGATTTTGAAAGCGAATGCAGCTCAAATGAGCTGCGTTTACCGACCACAAAACCGCATCTTGTGTCCACATGGATTAAACAGCAGCTGCCTCTGCCTACAATCCCCCTCCCTCTCTCCGTCTCTTCAGATGTCAGCGACGCGTGGGCGACTCTCTGCCTGGGGTCAAAGCTGCTTTTCAATTGAAATACCTTCTCTCGAGTAGAGGACCCGCTTCTTGCTATTTTATCGTCTAATTAAACGTTCGCTTATATAATGCCACGGATTTTCGAATGTCTTTATCAGCGCTCGCATATCGTTAGCGAATTTCCATATTCGGTGCGCCTCTCTCGCTTATGTTGCATGTGTTGCATGCTGCAAATTTCACCCGCCTTAAAAGCCCTTGAACTGGTACCGGTCATGGCCGTGTCTCCTGCATACTTGTTGCCCATATTTGGCGCCGACAAAGCCAACACTAACAACAACAACAACAACAACAACTGACACTACAGCAACAATAGCTGCAACAACAATGCCATTAGCATAAGGCCAACGGCCCAGGCAAAAAGCCTGTGAAATTAGATGCCAGCAAATATTTGTTTCTTATTTATTTTATTTTATTTTTAATATTATAATTATTACTAAATATAACTTACAAATTAGCAGTGAATTCTTTATGCAGTCTCAATTGGCCAACAGCTTATTTTCAATTTAAAATTCCTCTTTCTTTTTTTACATTTAATTTTTACGTCTTTGCTCAGTTATTTTTAGTAATATTTTTCACACTTTTATGCATTTTTCACGCCATGTTTGCAATTCATCAGGCTAAAGCATGTTGTTGTTGCTGTTGCTGTTAATATTGTTGTTATTTATGGCTCAGGGGCACGTTCTGCGTGCGCCTCATCGCTGTTCCTGTTCAAATGCCAGAGTCACGCAGTTCGCTCAGTTCGCTCGTCATGTCAAAGTCAACGACGGACGCTGCATTGAAAATGCCAGCAAAGTTCCTTACAATATGAATACCCTGTAGGAGGTGAGAGACGGTGTGGGTATGATAAGTTTAGAGAATGTGAAATGGAAGCGGGGAAGGGTAAGTGAATGAGCTTGAAGACTTAGGTCTAAGTCTGTTGGTTAAGTCTGTTGGGGTTTATCGGATAATGATCATTCCAGGCAATAAATGTCCGAATCTACTCAAATGATCAATATATATTATATATAGGCAAGACAAGCTCTGGCTAAGATTATCTTCAAATTATCTTTGCTATTTATTTTTCTGTCTAATATCTCACCCATGAAATAATTCTCTTTGTCTTAAGACTCAACTAAACTTATTACTTAAGTCACTAAATGTGTTGGGTATCTTGTAGTCGTTCAATGAGCTTGTCTTCTTGACAGTCTGACTGTTTCTTTCGACACTCGAGACTCCTTCGGGCTGAAGTGCAAAGTGCAAGCTGGTGGCAACAATATTCAGCTGCTGCCTCGACTGCCGCCTCGACTGCCGCCTCGACTGTTGCTGTTGTTGCAAGTGTCGCATGCCTCGAGGAGTGGCCTCCTCAAAGCTGTTGCAGCTGAAGTTTTGGAGTTGGGCTAATTTAGAAGCAGCTGCCGCGGCCCTGGGCCCTCGTTTTATGAGATTTTAGCACTTTAGGGCCGTGTGGCATGCAGCCTGCCTGCGCGCCTCGAGGCCAGGTCTTGCTTAATGGATTTCTGGCCATAGGAATTTAGCACGTAGCTAGTGGAAAACTAATATGCTTTAGCAGGAGGAGGCAGGCGGGTGGGATAGGCCGGCAGGCAGGCAAGCAGTCAGGCCTGCGTGACATTTATGGCTTCGTCTGGGCCAGCTGTCCAGGCCGTCCATTTGTCCACCTCAGTTCACTTCTTTCTCTCTATTTCTGGTTTTTTTTTGTTCACGTGCAAATATGAACAAGATTTATAACATTTGTGGCTCAGCGACATTTTCCTAGATTTCTGTGTTTGCAGCCGCCTTTTGAAAAGGATTTCACTTTTTCGCTGGAATTTGCTCAGGCATTGCGTTGGCCCCAAAATGAGGGAGGCAGGAGGGAGACAGCAGTGGGGCGCAGAGCCGTTTAAGTGCCTGCGAACCATGCGATCTTGGCCGGAGTCTAAAAATAAATAAGTTGAATAAGCTGCGCTGGGGGAGATGATCTTTGGAATTCTTCACTTCGCTCCCTCTCTCTCTCTCTCGCCCTCTCTCGCTCTCCTTCTTGTGATCTTTGGCTCTCAATTTCCTATGCCCTTTCGCAATTTGCCTCTAAATGCGACTCTAAATGCATATTAAAATATCATTCAACTGTTGGCTTTATTCGCTGCTTCTTCTTCTTCATCTTTTTTGATTAAGCTTAAGTAACTGCTATGGAGTCGTCTTCTTCTTCATTTTTGCAAAAGCACGATTATCGTATCACTCGGAACGGATGCCGCATGGGGCCAGATGAAAGCGAGCTTAAATATGCATTCCCTGATTATGTTGTATACCCTGTAATGATGATGCGCATGTGATGTGCAGTGGAGTGGAGCTAAAGCTTATGTAATAGA
Organism: Drosophila pegasa; assembly: GCA_035046225.1. Lineage (NCBI taxonomy): Eukaryota > Metazoa > Arthropoda > Insecta > Diptera > Drosophilidae > Drosophila > Drosophila pegasa. The sequence continues at coordinate 3,741,751 of JAWNOD010000076.1, read as the reverse complement.
GACTTCAAGGAGGATTAGTACTATTAATCGTTCTGTATATATTCTGTGATATATATATTCAATATATACTCTATGAGAATATTAGACTGCAGATAGAGAATGATGCATATGCTGATATGCAAATATGCATATATATATTAAAATGTATACTAATAATATACTCTAATATGTTTATATTTATAAGATATTTTGATATATAAATATAAATATATTTTATTACTTTAAAGTCTCCTTTAATGAGGAGGTAATATTGATGAAAGCTTGTTAGCAATTGCAGAGAATCTTTGAAATATCATAAGCTTATCGATATCTAAATGGAGTGGTTATAGATCTCTCCTATATATTCTTATAAAAATATGCTTAACATATTCCATAAAAGCGAACTTCTGTCAACTTTCTAGGGTATATTAGTTATAGAAACTATTCACATATCATATATGCCATATCTACTTATGCACAAATGTATATATATATAGATGCATGCCTATTCTATATCATTTTCTAGCTCTCAGTCTCAGTTAGTGTATGCATTTAGTCGACTCTTGAGCGATTTCGTTGCATTGTTTTTTCGGGGTGTTGGCTGCATCCGCTATTAAAATTGAGTAATACCAAAGAAACATAATGTTCTCTCTCTGTGAATGTGTGTGTGTATGTGTTTCCCATGTAATCATATATGTGTGTATATATGTATATATATATATTATATAAAGCTGTGCATAATATGTTATTTAATCGCAGGTGTCGCGGAATGCCACTAAAACTGATTTGTTTTGCATTAAATAATCGACGTTAAATTTATTAACAATACAATTTCCTCTTCTTGCTGTTGTTGGTTGTCTCTTATCAGTGGAAATGTGTTTTTAAAGCGCATTTTGCGACACATTGAATACAGCTTTTAATAGCAATTGCAAAATGCGTGCCGCAAAGTCCACGTTAAGCGCGTCGCTTTGGTTAAACACACGTTCACACAGATACCAAACGGCAGCAGCGACGTATGGCAATGGGTTTTTAATGACACAGCAGTGGATAAAGTGGTTGCGGTGGCTGAGGTGGTTGAGGTGGTGCTGCTGCTGTTTAACTGGCCTCTGGTCATTTCCCTAAACGTTGCGCCAAATGCGGCGCCAACCAGAGCAGACAAAAAAAATAAAATGCCGATTAAAATATCAAATGAGTGTGTGTGTGTGTGCGAGTGTGTGTATCTTGTGTGTTGTCTGCCTGGCCCAGACGAGCGTCTAAGCGCCTTAATATAATGCTATCAACAAAACAGCTGGCCGCAGCGAGGTGCGTGCGACAGTCTCTGAAGGCAGCAATCGATTTAGTTGTCGTCGTCGTCGTCGTCGCGGCAGCGATTGCAATCGATGCAGACAGAGAGAGAGAGAGGGAGAGTGGGAGTGGGAGGGAGGGGGAGGGGGAGAGATGGGGCAAGATGGGGCAAGACTTTCGCCACATTTGCAACGTATGCGACAACTCTTATAAATCAACTCGCAACGGCTGTCAACACCTTCTGCCTGACCTTTTGCCAGCTCGACTGAGCCGAGCTTAAGGCCTGCTGCTATTTTTAGCCAACTTGCCAAATGCAAGTAAAAATGCATTGAAAGCGGGCGTATGCGAGTGCATAATACGCGCTTAAAGTGAAGAATGAACTAGATATAAGTGTGAAACAATCATCACATTGATATTTAAAGTACATTTTTATTTATATATAAAGTATGTTGTTATTGAAGCTCGGCTTGGAATTTTGTTTTAAAATTATATTTGTCATGCCCCAAGTAGAATATTGTCCTATGATAAGGGTCTATAATATAAAACAACTTGCGTACTTATTCCAATATCATATAAGCGCAGCAAGATCAGACGTAGAGCGGACATATGAGGCGAGCATATTGAGAGTGATCATATGCAGAACGAGCAAGAAGAAAGCAATCATAGGGAGAACGATAATAGAGAGAGCGATCATAAGGAGAGTGATCTAAGACAGACCGATCAAAGGAAGAGCGAGCAAAGCAATCATGGGGAGAGCTATCATACACAGAGCGATCATACAATAAGTAAGAAAACTCTAGTCGGGCGTGACCGACTAGGGGATACCCTGAGCCTCGTCGAATATGTGTTTTTCATAGAATTTGGGGGAATTTAAGGCCGGTATCCAAAATATAAAAAAATTCAAAATTGCATAAAATACATCTAAAGCTAAATATAAAACTTGGTATCTCTAGCCTAAAAGATGGGCGAGATATATTTTTTTCGATTTTGTTTTTAATTGATAACAATTAATTGGGGATAGTTATCGATTATTTAAAACAAACTTGATCTGCGCGTGCTATACACGGACCTACATAAAAATTTTCAAGTCTCTAGCTTTTATATGTTCGGAAATCGACGCGATCAAACATACGGACAGACGGACATGGTCCCATCGATTTCTCTTGTCGTCCTGATCAAGAATATATATACTTTATGGGGTCTGCCACGCCTCCTTCTGCCTGTTACATACATCCATCAAAAACATTATACCCTGATTTCCCATTTTCAATGGACTCAGGGTTTAAAAAGCGACTCTCCCGCACTGACAACTCCATTACTCCAACATTACGCAAAAACCCATATACTCTTTTGCCACTCACTCAAACGGGCATTTCTATATAAAAAGGAAGAGAAACATCGCGTAATCTTCGGCCAGCCATCGGCCGGCTGGCAACTGCGTCTCGCGCATTATGAAATTGTGTCAGCTCTGCCATAAATTGCGCACTTTAAACGGGCCAAGTCCGTCGTCCATGTCCGCGATAGCATCGCCGACTGCGCCGACTGACACCTGAAGCCGCAGTGGACAGAATCTGACAAAGGGCCAGGCCGGCGCTGGTCCGCTCAGCCTCGCTGTCTGCCAAAATGTAACCAAAAGCTGGCACTCAAGTCTCCAATGTCCAAGTGTCGCCATGTCCCCAGCTGTCCCCAACTCGCCCCCCCCCCTGGCTACTCCAATTGCAAAAAGCTTGCGAAATGCTTTGCATTGTTTTGCTGCCTCTGTGTGTGACAATGCGACATGTAAATTTGTTGCAGTTGCAGTTGTTACCTTTTCCATGACTTCTCTTTCTTTTTTTTTAAATATTTTTTAGCTAGTTTTATTGCTGTCCGATTCCGCTGGCTGATTGCCGCAGGCGGGCTTAGTCCCTGGAATCGCTTCATAAAACTGTCAACTCAAATTATGCCATAAATTGATTAGGCAAATCGCAGCAGCTGCTGATCGCAGCTTAAGCGAACTGCATTTAGATTACTCCAATAATTCCCAGCGACTAACTGAGGCGAAAAGCTTAGATACTTAATGCGGTCATCATAGAGTAGTCACAGCTTTACTGCGGCACAAGGATTAAAGCATATGCAATAAAGACTTGGGCATATCTGCTCCATAAAGTGGAAGACAAAATATATATAAAAACATTTCAATTAAAAAAAATAGATTGTATTTAAGTATTAAAAATTTAATGTGTTGCTACTATGATCCAATATTTTAATGTAACATTTAAATTTATTAAAATTAGTTCAAGTATTAATATGCAATTGTAGCTTAAATATATTTTGTATTTCAATTTATGTTTTATTTATTTCGATTTTAATTTTACATTTACATTTTTGCTTTATTTGTTTAAGTTTAATTACTTTTTTAAATCAAAATATTTTTATACCCTGATTTAAAAAATCGATAACTATCCCCAATTAATTGTTATCTATTAATAACAAAATCGAAAAAATTATATCTCGCCCATCTTTTAAGCTAGAGACACCAAATTTTATACTTAGCTTTATATGTATTTTATGCAATTTTGAATTTTTTTATATTTTGGATAACAGCACCAAATTCTATGAAAAACACAGCTTCGACGGGGCTCAGGGTATCCCTAGTCGGTCACGCCCAACTAGAGTTTCTTACTTGATAAAAATGTATTAGTTTTTTTATCGAGCATACAATTTATTTTTTATTTATCTAATTTATTATTTTTAATATTTAATTAATTTTATATAAATATATTTCTTTTCAATTTAAATCCAAGTACGTTATGTATATAAATTATTTTATTCAATTTATTCAACTCAATTTTATTCATATTTAATTTTCCTCTTGTGTGGCATCAGCAAATATTCTATTCATATTTGTAGGGTATATAATGCTGGCTAATTAAACGCATGACAATGATAAAATTGAAGTCTTGTGGCCATTTACTAGACATAACTATAAGCTGTTGCCGGTTACCTGTAGCCTGTTACCTGTTAGCTGCTAGCTGTTACCTGTTTCGTCCCACGGCTGGCAATTAAGCAAAACTGCAACAAATGCGCTTCTTGCCACCAAAGTGGGTCAGAGATGCAGCCGCAGCAGGAAATGCAGAGATCTTTGTGACGTCATCAAAGCTCGTCATTGGTTTGCTGCTACCCACGCAATAATCTAGCAAAATGATGGAAAAATTAAATGTACAAATCATGTTTACGACTTGTCGTCAGCCAGTCAGACAGAGAGACAGAGAGATAGACAGTTGAATAACTGAGTGTTCCATCAGTCTATCAGTCTTGGCCAGTCAGTCCGGCTGGCAGTGGGCGTTGTTGCTGCAGCAAACTAATTGTTGTACGTGGCAACTAGCTGCCAGCTAAAAGGAGACAACAACAACCACAACAACAACAGCAACAACAACAACAGCAGCAACAACATTGTAACCAACTTCACATTGACACCGTTTGCAATTAGAAGAAAAAGTGGCCCGTTGGCTACTGTGCAGGAACTCGAAGTCGGGCTGGGAGACTGGGCACTGCCAATGAAGATGATGCTGCGGTTGTCTGTCCATGTTAATATGTTGGATTCTAAATAGCTGAAAACCAGTTGCAGTCGATGCCATCTCCCTGTTGGCCATGTGCTGCTGCTGTTGCCAAGTTAATTGCCTGATTTGAGCTAAGACCCGGGCCGTCGCAGTCGGCACAGTTTTTGAACCTCGGCACAGAAACTGTGGGCAGCTCTTTATTTTTCCTTGGAGCTGTTAGGCAAATGTGCTAAAAGATTAGACATTCGGATTAGGCACGCATATATAAGTCGCCGAGGCGCAGCACATGCAGAGGGGGCCTCATAATGAATGGGAAAATTGAAGAGCACTGGAAACTGAAAGGCAAAAACTGTGTAAGATAAACTACGAGGAATTCCATAGGAAAAGCTTAAGGAAATTGATGAGTGAAGTATTTAGTTTGGCAAAAGTAAGGCGAGAGGAGAGGGGGAGGGGGTTTGGGGAGTGAGTCAAAGGAGTGTGTAGGAATAGGTTTATGAAATGGTGTTAGGGTATGGGTAAAGAGAATTGAGGATTGAGGGTTTGATAAAAGGGATTGACAAAGTAGCTGCTACAAAGTATGGAAGGAAATGGGGATTAGACTAGTAGGGCTATATGACAGATTGAAAAGAGAACTTTGGATTGTTTTTCAAAAGCATATTACATTGTACGAGAAGAAATGAAGAAAATCTATTCTGAATGGACTAAACAAAACTAAACCTAATCGTGTAAATGGTATACGATAGGAAGGTGTATACCAGAAAAGGTATGCCAGATGTACTAAATAAATTATTGTGGCTCACGAAGAGCACTTACTTTTCAATACCTTTTTGCTATATATTCCACAAGGCTAGGTCTTCATTTAGGGAATCTGAGCTCAGCTTTATCTAAAGGTCCTAAGAAAGAACTTATATCATACCCTTTGCTTTAATAAGATGTATTCTAGAAAGGGTATTCTAAGTGGACTACTTCAACTACCTCAATGCCTAACACTCACACGCTCTCTTCAGCATCTTTAGCTATATGTTATAGATATATTTATATTCCACATAACTTGATCTTTGACTGTGTGGGCTATAAATGTGGCCGTGTCTAACGATCGTCACGCGTTGATAGGCCGCAGCGGCATCACATAATTTTGTGATATTTGCCATAATTTTAAGTTGCGTTAAATGAAATATGTTGAGGCCAAGCCGAGGCAAGTCAAGCCAAGCCAAGCCAAGCTCAGTCGAGTCGAGTCGAGCTGATGTATTGAGTTGTTTAGCCCCAGGACACGCAACAAGAGCTGCAGAGCGAACAGAATGCGGCCATCAGTCAAGGCAACAAGTCAAGACAGAGTTCTTGTCTTGGCTGAGTCTGTTGCATAAATAAGTAGGTTGCCTTCGAGTGCGAGTGGCCTGACATGGGAATTGATATGGCAACGCAACCGCCGACGACACAGCAAACATCTGACAAACAGTCGAACAGTCAACGGGGCATTCCTCAGCTTTGCTCATCAGTTCCCACAAACGGTTCAATTAATCAAAGAGAACCTTCCACAACTAGCGAATTTAATAACATTATTCGATATCACACACACACTCATATAATATCTGACAGTTGATATATAAATTATAGTTCATGCCAGTCAATAGTCAATAGCTATTTAATGATGCCCCTTGTAAGCCAGGCTAAGAGCGAAAAAAATAAACAAAAGGCAGCAAATTGCATAAATCAACAAACGTGGAATGCAGATCAAGATCGACGACTCATGAATTATAAACTGCGATCGCGTCTAGACTAGATCGTAAACAATTGAGCACTATACACATATATCTATGTACATAGGGAATTTTGATTGACTTTGAATAATAAATCAGCTAGGGCATTACATGTTTGTTCATTAAAATAGATTGTGGGCTACGAAGTGCTGACTTTTCCTGTCAACCTGAAGGTCTGGGACTTCTCTTCTGCCTGGCTAGTTCTAAGTTCTAAGTGAAGTAAAGCTTGATCGGCGTAAAGCTTGCTTTCTAGTTCTAGAGAATATATAATAATATGTATAAGTGGGTATTATAATAAAGTGGAATTTGAACTCGTGCTTGTTAAGATTTGTGATTAGATTCTATATTCCTTATTTTTTGTAAGCTTTTTTCAAAAATTATTTTAAAATATTTACTGAAATTATTACACTACCAAATCATATTTTTTTTAAGAAGAAAAAAACGGAGTCTAACAGAAAAAAATTTAAGAGCAATAGGTCGAATGGTATAGAACATATTCAACATTAAGGTAGAATGTAAAGGATGCGCTATCCTGCTTTAAAGTTGTGTTCATAAAAATAGAAGTGATTCACTAAAAAAAAACATGAATAAAATTATAGCTTGGAGTAGAATAATAATAATAATAATAGAGTACAATTTATATAATATTTTCTTATAGATATAGACTGTGGGAATATTGAAGTATCTAAATATGAGATCTGAGCGAACATTTTTATATCTATGAACAGCCTCGGCTATAGTTTATATAATTTCATCTTACACACAACTCCCCCCCACATATACCCCTTTATATAAATATATAAAGTTGAAATACCTATCTGCCATCATACCATAATGTATTCTCTATTTATTGCAGGCAGCAGCACAGAGCTAGCACCGTCGCTGTTGGGTTTTTATGACACGCTGACAAACAGCTTGGCCGTTGGAGCAGCCGCAACGAAGGCTGACAGCCAGCAGAGCAGCGGTGAGTCAACGCCGAAGCGCAGCAACAGCAACTGCAGCACCACCAGCAGCAGCACCACCAGCAGCAACAGCAACAGCAATAGCAACGGCAACAACAGCAGCGACAACCACTCGGGCAGCTACAGCTTGGATGGTGGACCACAAACGCCGCTGGTGGTTGCCGGCCTGCGTGACGATGCGGCTGATGGCGTGCAGCTGAGCCGCTTGGTGGTGCAACGCCGTCAGGAGCTGGGCAGCAATCACAGCATCGCGTCCACAGCGTCCAGCAATCATTCGCGACGCGGCAACAACATTCGCGTGCTCTCGCCCAATGTTCAGCGGATCATTACACACGCAGACGCGGAGCCCGTGAATGCCGTGGACATCGAGGCGATCCAGCAGCAGACGCATCAACTGCCCGGCCAGCGCAGCCCCACGCCCGTGCGCTACTCAAAGGCCCCAACAGCAGCGGCCACGCCGCCCAAACTGAAGCTATCGCATCTGCCGCTCTCCAAGACCACGGGCAAGCTATCCACCCAATCGGGCAGCGATCTGGTGTCCACCTTGGATGCGGGCGGCGACTACGTCGGCGGGGCACACAGAAAGGTCGCGTCGTCCTCGGCGGATGACGACAAGACACCCACGAACAAGGCAGCACCCGGCACGCCCTTCCACTTCGAGGGGAAACCGTTTGCCAACCTAAAGCTGCAGAGCATCAAACTGAGTGAAATGGAACAGCTGGCGGTGACCAGCATGCAGCTGGCTGCACCACCAGCGGCGTCAAGCACGCCGGTGCCGCCGCCCAGGCACAAGGCATTCGTGGTGGCCAGCGAGCCGCTCAGCCCCGAGCCCTTCGTGGACACGATCAACTTTGACCTGGTGGCCCAGCACATCGAGAAGCTGACCCTGGGCGACCTCGATCTGGGCGAAAGGGAGGACGAGCCGGAGCAGCTGGTGGAGGCCATCAACAAGCCGCTGATCGGCAAGCCGCTGGTGCGCAGCGTCTCGGCTCCGCGTGCCAGCCTGAGCGGCTCGCCCGGCAGCTCGCCGCTGCAGACCTACGCGCGCACCAAGCTGAAGAGTCAGAGCGGCAAGGCGAGCACGCTGGGCGGGGGCATGCCGCTGCGCCTGCCCACGGCCGAGCAGCTGGCCGAGCTGGAGGAGGCCAACAAGTTGTCGGCCGAGAGTCTGGACACGCTGACGGACATCAAGCCGAAGTATCCGCCGCGCCTAAGCGAGCTGACGCGCCTCAACAACCGTCCGCTGTCCTCCTCCTCCATCTGCTCCACGTCGTCCAGCTCCAGCTCGGGCTCGGATCAGCTGCTCAACGGCAAGCTGGCGGCCACCTCGTACTTGGCCAGCGTCGAGAGCTTGGCCGAGAGCGAGAACGAGCTGGGCGACCATCATCACCATCATCATCCCTCGCATACGAATCCCATGAGCGTGCTGGAACGCGCCTGCATGGAAATTGTGGACTCGGAGCGAAGCTTTGTCGAGGATCTAGGTCAGGTGATCAAGGGGTAAGACATCACCTAATCCCACTCAAATTGAACGCAGCTAACTTATCTCCTCCCTCGCTCAGTTACCTGCTGGACTGGAAGGAGCGCGCCTGCCTGCGCTCGGACGAATTGCAAATACTCTTTGCCAACATTGAAGAGATTTACGAATTCAATTCGTTGTTGCTGCAGCAGCTCATCAACTCGGGCCTGGACCCCGGACGAATAGCGAAATGTTTCATCAACTTGCGCGAACATTTTAATGTGTACACAACCTACTGGTGAGTCCAGCGAGAGATGAACCCAAGAGAAGATCTACTAGACTCCGTTAGAGTATTAGTTGGTATTGATCTATTCTATTAATCAGCTCTCAGAGCATCTCAGAGCTGGGAGCTTGTTATATGAGCTGGAAGCCCCAGTTATCAGTCCTTTTATATCATAGATTATTGCCGACCTTTAACATATATTAGATCTTCCTATCTTCTAGGAAGAAGGAAGGATCCTATCTTCTATCTCTCGTTCACCCTCTCTTACGGTTGATATCCCTCTCACGCTTTCTGTGTCTTTCTCTGCTTCTCTGTAAATATCTCTCCCTCTGTTTCTCCTGTATTTCTTTCTCTTTCTCATTCTCATTCTCCTTCTCCTTCTGCTTCTCCTTCCCATTCTCCTTCTCCTTCTCCTCCTCCTTCTGCTTCTCCTTCTGCTTCTCCTTCCCATTCTCCTTCTACTTCTCCTTCTCCTTCCCATTCTGCTTCTACTTGTCCTTCTCCTTCTCCTTCTCCTCCTCCTCCTCCTTCTCCTTCTCCTTCTCCTCCTAATCCTCCTTCTGCTTCTCCTTCTCCATTTCCTTTTCTTCTTCTCATTCTCTATCTATCTTGATATCTTTCTCTCTGCCCCTCTCTCTTTTTCTCTCTCTCTCTCTCTCTTCTTAACTTCTAACTCCCCTCTCGACTTACATTGCATAATTAGCGAGTTATAGTCTAGTTCTCTCTCCACTTTCCTTTAGCCCTCTCTTTCTCTGTCCTATTCTCAGGTTTGTTTTTCGTAGACAAGTCTTTCCCAGTTATTTCCCCAAGCGCTTGGCGTGTTTGCCAAATCTCAGATAGTCTGGCCAAGAACGGTTAACTGGACTGGCCAAAAAAAAAAAAAAGAAGAAAGAAAAAAATTGATCTCGATTGCAGTTGAGACACGAACATTGACTTTGAGTGGAGCTTTGGCAGTCGAAGCACGCCATGCTCGCCTTACTCCATGTTCCATTTAGGCGCTGACATTTGGCTCTGGCTCCGGCTCAGGCCTCTCTTGCGCTTTCTGTCAATTTGGCCGCCGTTTGATTTGTCGCCCCGACTGACAGCTGGGCATATATCATGTGTGCGACTCCTCCAACAACGAGCTGATTTTAAATTCAAATTTCTCGATGTTTGGCCTGATGAAGAGCTCAAAGTCGTATTCATAAATCAGCCGCTATATGTTACCATATATCCATACATATATATATATATCCACAATATATGTTTCTGCTTTTGTCTTACAGCACAAGCTACCCGGAAGCCATCTCGCTGTTGACCAAGCTGCTGCAGGCGAAGCACACAAATTCGCTGCTGGCCTCCACGCAGAAGCTGCTGCAGCATCGCCTGCCCCTCGGCTCGTACCTGCTGAAACCGGTGCAACGCATACTCAAGTACCATCTGCTGCTGGACGTAAGTAGCGACGGCGACGGCGACGGCGACGCGCCTTGAACGTGAGAGCCTAAAGCCCTTTTCCACTTTCAGAGCCTGCGCAAGCACTGCGACGTGAAGGAGGTAGCCGAGGCGTATGCCATAATGCGACAGGTCGCCCACCACATAGACCAGGTGAAGCGTCAGCAGGAGCAGCAGAGTCGTGTCAAGGAGCTGTCCGGCATACTCGACGGCTGGATGGGACCGGGTGAGTTGCTCTACCCGACCAGACCTCAACCAGAATAACACTCTCTCTCCCCCAATGACTCGGCAGATCTGAGCGTGCTGCGCGAGCTGCGGCACGAGGGCCTGCTCATGGAGCAGCACAACAAGCCGCGTCAGGTGCTGCTCTTCGAGACGATGCTGATCATCACCAAGCAGAAGGAGGACGGTCGTCTGCAGTTCAAGAGCCTCATAACCGTAAATAGAGCCGAAGAGACTCGATCGATTCGCTCACTCACCCAACTCTCCCACCTCTCCCTCTCTCTCCCCCTTTTTAGCAAAAAAATCTAATGCTGAGCGAGCATTTGCCCGGCGAGCCGACCAGCTTCTATGTCATACCCTTCGATGAGCCGCGCAATCAAATCAAGTTGACGGCCCGGAATCGTGACCAGAAGCGCATCTGGACGCAGCACATTAAAGGTGTCATGCTCCAGGAGCTGGATATACCCACTCGTGCCAAGGAGCTCGTCTACCAGCTGGGCAACGAGGAAGGTGAGCCCCAACTCCGCCCTCTGCCCCCAGCAGCCCATCCACTCTGTTTCGCCTCTGTTTTTGTTTCTGTCTCTGCATAGCCGCTGCTACCTGTGTGTGTCTTTAATGTTTGTCTTTCCATGTTGTTGTTGTCGTTGTTGTTGTTGTTGTCACTGTTTGCTTGTGTTTTTTTTGCAATATTTTATGGCAAGCTATGATGATGTAGTGTAGTTACAGTTATGCGGGCACACGTGCAAATGCACTGTTCGAAAAAAAGGTAACTCAAGTGCCACGCTTAGCTTTAAAAGCTCATTAAATACACTGGCAAGAAAGGCCTAAAAGGATTTACGATTAACTGCAGAGTGAGTCTTAGAGATCTTTTACACTGCAAGGAATTTGTTGTTAGGGCTTGCGAATAACGAATAATAACAATTTAGGGAAACAGTTGAATAACAGTAGAGAGAGTAGAGATAAAAGCTTATTGAAGCATCATTGTATGGAGCTTTAAGTTTACTTTCATTGCAAGCTAAGCTCAGCTTAGCGATTGTAAAAAGCTTTCATTTATAGAAGAAATATTGTCAAATTAAAAAGCTTTGACATCTAGATGTTTCCAAAGCTTCCACTTATACCCAATACTTACAAGTCTAACTCAGGACAGCTCATAGAGTCTATTAAGAGAACAAAAGCTTAATTCCTATGTCTATATCAACGTACCTAAAACGAATCGTACCTATTACGAGAGCTTATATAAATATAAACAAGTAAGAAAACTCTAGTTGGGCGTGAACAACTAGGGGATACCCTGAGCCCCGTCGAATCTGTGTTTTTCATAGAATTTTGGGGAAACTTGGGGCCGGTATGCAAAATATAATAAAATTCAAACTCGCATAAAATACATATAAAGCTAAATATAAAATTTGGTGTCTCTAGCTTAAAAGATGGGCTAAATATAATTTTTTAACTGAATTTCGTTTTTTTTTTAATCGATAACAATTAATTGGGGATAGTTATCGATTTTCTAAAACATTAATGGGCTCAAGGTATAAATAGACTCTCTTCCTCTGTCTTTCGATAGCTAAGCTAAAATAAATACATTATAATATAGAGAGAACTTTAATTTGTGGTAATATATATGTAGTAATAGATTCTTAAAGCGCTCTATCTCTCTCTTGGTCTCTTGTCTCTCTCTTCCTCTCCGTCTCTCTATCAAGACCTAGTTAGTTTTCTTGCAGTGTAGCCGCACTTCACCTGCCTCTTCAGCCTGCCTGGCTGGGAGTCAGGCTCAAGTGACATAACCGCGTCTCAAAATACTTTTCAGTTAGTTTATTTGTTCGCTAAGCTCCTTTTATGTGGCTGTAAATCGTGCCACATCTGACTCCTCGAGTTGATTTATGTCTGTGGGGGAGTGTGAGTGTGCTCATATAGCTCAGATGCCTGAACATTTTAATTGCACATGCTTTGTGCGCAACTGTACCCGCCATCAGCCGTACGAGGCCTGCATAATGTTATATAACTCATAAGTGGTTTATGGTGCTCATTAGACTAACTAAAATTGGTGTAACCCTTCATTTAGCTTTAGTATCTGTACTTATGTGTCTTAACTATTATCTATATATCTATATATATATATACTCTATATATGCTCTTATATTTTTGCTATATGTTTACCGTTGTAGTACTACCAGTGACGCAATTTAAAACTAAACCACCCAAACCAAACAAGAAAAGAAAACTTTAACTAGTTTCTAAGGCGTTCCCTAAGGCTAAACACCAGAGACTGAATAACTAAGCGCTACTTTCTTCTATAACCCAAAACCCCCAAGAAAACAAAAAACCAAAATCGAAAAAACTAAAATTTAATTTAATTTAAATATAATTTTTAACTGCCAATTGTTATCGTTAAACTGTAATCGTAATCGTAATCGTAATCGTAATTAGTTCAAATTTGTAATATTGGTATTTACGGCGCGCTGACGTAGTCTTATTAATCTGATAGATCCGATCGCTGCCTAGTAAGTATTTCGAGTTATCAATTTACAAACGTTTCTTTCCTCTTTAACTTGGCTTGTGACTCTCTCTGCTCTAATTGGCTTCTCTCTGCTCCACTGGTCCTACGTCCAGCATGCACGCATTCCTAACCCCATTAACTATGCTCCGCATGCACACACACACTACTAACACTCAAATCGCACGGAATGCATCGACTCCAAAGGACACTTGCGCTTGTGGAAGGCACTGAACGTTGGGATTATTTTTGGGAAAACAAAGTGCTTTACCTATAGCTAGTTTAACAAAACTTGAATATACTTAGCTAAGCAGGAAAAGTGGAGATGTGTTCATTTATTTACATGCAAGGCTTTGTCTTGAAGCTTAAAGCTTAATGTACTTAGTCAGGCACTTCAACTTGGGATTAATCTAAATATTTAGGAGAATGTTTTTTATTGAAATGTATAGCTAGTATAACTGAGCAATATATACTTAGTCATGTGATTAACAATTAGGATTAATCCATTTAGGATTTTTACGTTAAACTTCTAAACAATCAACTTATATGAAATGAAAAGATATCAAAATATTGTATATACTTAAGCAAATTCCCAAGGAAACTCCCTCGTTAAGAATCCATTCTTAATACTAGAACCGTTCAGGTGACCAGTAGCTGGTCCATCTGATCTTTCCATTTCTGATATAGAATAGCCCACATTAGTTTTAAGAATAGAGAAATATTATATATTATTATTAAACAACTTTGACAAAAGCTTTCAGATTTAAAAGTTCTGAAATGGCTTTCATACTCTTGCTTATATGGATTAGATATTTTATATATAGAGTAGAGCTTCTCTCAGTTAGAGAGCCTTGCCTTTAAGAAGTCAGCCCTATATTTATGGACATTCCATTCATTTCAGTTCCGTTCACTTCAGGGTGCGGGTGTCCTCGAGTCAATATACCCCATTAATTATGTATACATATATGCATGCTTGCCGGCATGGTTGTGGCTTCTTGTTGATGCAGTTGCTCTGGTTTGCTAGTGCTTAGAGAACGTTGCTGGTTCGTCCTTCGCCCTTGATCATGCTCTCATTTCAGCGTCCGCTTGCCTTGCCTTGCCTCGCCTCGCATGTCCAAGTGCTTGAGACTAACTTATTTGATTTCTTTTGTGATTTGGTTAGATCGCACGCCCGATCGCAGCACCTGGAAGTGGAGCCTCAACTCGAGCAGCAACTCGACGCCGACGTACTTGGAGCGGCGCAACGCGTGCCGGCGCAGCGAGCTCCGCTTGCGCAACTCCAAGTTCAAGCGCAAGACGCTGACCAACTCCAGCTCGTTCGACAGCTTCAACGAGTCGCTGGAGCAGCCCGCGCCGGAGCAGGCGACGGCCGCCAAGCCGGCCAAGCCGCTGGCGCGCAACAACAGCCTGGACGACACGGCGCTGCAGAAGCTGGCGGCGGCTGTGCGCTACAGGAGCAAGCGCGCCGGCAAGGAGCACTGCAAGTGCGAGTCGCAGCAGGAGCAGGAGCAGTGCGAGTGCATCCTGCGGGATCAGCGCAGTCGCACCAAGTCGCAGAGCCCCGTCTTTAGCTACAAGGCGCTCAAGGAGCGCAGCAAGTCGGTGCCGCGCATCAGCGGCTTCAGCCTGGACGAGCAGCAGCAGCGGGAGGCGGACGATGATAGCGCCGCCTCGCTGCGCGGCAGCAAGCCCGATCTCAGCGAGCGCAAGGCCAAGGCCAAGGGCTTCTTCGAGGTGAAGCAGTACAACCACAAGACGATGCCCAAGCGCATCGCCACGCTGAAGAAGCAGCGCGGCAGCCGAGCGGAGAGCTGCTCCACGTTCTACATGGATCTCAGCGAGTTCGACAGCTCCGCCGTGCTGAAGATCACCGAGTCCACGGAGGACCTCGAGCTGGCCGAGGAGGCGCAGGAAACGCCGGAGACCAGACAGGCGGAGCAGTATTACGACGCGCAGCCGACGCCAGCGGAGCAGGCGAAGCGCGACGCGGAGATCGTGCTGGACCTGCTGAAGAACACCAAGGAGTTCGAGCGCATCTACAACAAGAACAAGCAGCAGAAGCAGCGCCGCGACAGCAGCCAGCCGACGTCGCCGCTCAGTCCCACCTCCGACGAGGCGCCGCCGCCGCTGCCGCCCCGCCCGCCGTCCCGCTCGCCGCCGCCGCTAGAGTCGGAGCAGCAGCGGCAGCAGCAGGAGGAGGAGGAGGAGCCCATCTACGAGACGCTGCTGCGCAACGTGCATGTGCCCTACAAGTTCTCGCCCGTGCTGGGGCGCGCCAAGTCGGTGCAGTACTTTAAGAAGCGGACGCCGGCGCCGCGGCCCGAGTCGGACTACGTGACGCTGGTCTACTCGCCGGATGGCGTGCTGCAGCGCGTGGGCGAGGATGCGGTGCAGCAGCAGGAGCATCAGGAGCAGCGCGACAGCACCGGCTCGGAGTCCAGCTCGGGCTCCACGGTGAAACGCGACAGCCAGACGACCGTCATCAACCTGAGCCTGGAGTCGACCTCGACCAACTCGGAGCCAGATCAGATCGATGCGCTCTACGCGCGTCCCATACCAAAGAACCTAATGAAGCGTCTGCTCAATGGCAACGGCGCGGCCAGTGGCCAGACTGTGAGCCACTCGGAGATCTCGCTGCTGCCGCGCGCCCTCAAGTCCATCGACAACCTGACCATGGCCTTCGGGCGCACGCCGAACCGGCCGCCGGAGCGCCGCGTCTCCGACGTCAGCGAGATGTGCCGCCAGAGCATTCTGCACCGGCAGGGCAGCGAGGCGGTGGGCGAGCGCATGGCCCACGTCGACTACGCCGACCCGAAGACGCTGTTCAGCATCATCGCCAGCTCGGAGGCGTCGCTGCAGCGCGACTCCGTCTTCTCGCTCACCTCCTCCTCGTGCACCTCCAGCGACAGCATGTGCGACCAGCAGCGCAAGCGCTCGGCCGCCGAGCTGCCCGCCTCCGGCTTCGAGTACGAGCAGCATGTGGAGGACAGCCTGGAGAACGACTTCCGCGACTCGGCCATCTACAGCGACGACAACAACGAGAAGCGCACCACTGACTACGACCTGAAGCGGCCGCGCAGCCCTCCGCCTCCGCCGCCCGCAAATGGCTGCGAGCGCCACCCGTCGCCGCCCCAGATAGCGCCGAAGCCAACGAAGACTACGCTGCAGGAGCTGCTGGGGCAGCACCACCCCAGCGTGGTGCTCTGCCCGCCGCATCTCAGCCAGGCGGCGTCGCGCAGCTGGGTGCTCCAGCAAATCGAGAACTTCAACAAGTGAACCAGTCGAGAGCAAGTCCTTTGTCCATTGCCATAGAAATGCATCCTTTGTATTTTTTATTATTATTATTATATTATTAGTTAATAATTATTGTATATATGCAGTTACTTTTAATCTAGCGACTTTCTATATGTATATAACGTATGCAGCAGCCCAAATTGTAAGAGTTGTAGATATTTTATGCAATGTATAAGTGTAGCTCTAAGAAGATTCGTACGAGTCCATTGATGTTTCTATGTATTAGGCCGCGATACTCCTATAACATGTTTGAGGATTTGATCAGATTCAACCGTAAAAGCGAAAGTCTATATTATCAAATGCAATACATAATTTTAGATGTCAGCATTGTATGCGAATACATACAATTCAAACCTAATTTAATAAAGCAAATATATATATTTTCAAATAACCATTCGAAAGACTTAAATTCTTCGTTGCAACAAACCTCGGAAACGGAAGCGATGCATACTTTTGCGCTGATCATAATTTCAAATACTCAAAATAACCAATGCATACTTTTAGGCATGCCACTAAATTGTTTTGCGACTGAAATGGCATTAAAGTGCAGCATACTTTTGTGCTGCGCTTTATATTTAGAAATCAAAATTTTAACTGCATACTTTTGGGCTTTATTATAATTTCAAATCAAATCTCAGTTTGCCGCGTTATAGCCGTTATTAGCTTTAAAAATATAAATAACTAAATAAAATAAATAATATACAGCTTTGTTACATCACATTTTTTGAAATATACAATAAGCATTTGATAAATATATATACGCAAAAATAATAATTCATTTCATATAATCAAGGGTTCGCCATTGGCATATTTTTTTTAGACAATTGTGAACTAAAACAATTGTCTACAAAAGAATATGCCAATGGCCTAGTGGCCAGCAGAAGCCGCGGCAAGTAGCTGAAACTATAGAAAATACAAATTCTATTGCATACCCGCGAGGGCTGTTGGCTGCCAATGTAAACATTGACTTCTTCACGGAAAAACTGCTTTTATCCTGGCCATTTCCTTGCACAGGACGAAAGGACATGGTGCGTTGGGAACGTTAAGACCGCCCCTATCGACTCCCATCAAAACATTATGGGGTCATCTAAGAATCTTGGACTTGTAATATTTCTGCTGCCGGCTGCCCCAGCAGGCAAGGCAAATCGGCCAAAACACACAAAATCCCTGATATCTCAGTAACCGCAAGGACGAATTCGATGTCCTTTGGCCAGTTGATAGTCCTGGTGACCCCACACAGTTTAGCATTTTTCTCGCCAGGATACGCAAGGATACACAGGAGTTATATGCATTTTTCTCTGTACAAAAAAGTCCTTATTACTCCGTTGTTTGAAGGACTTTCGTCCTTCTTATTATTAATTCTTCATCAGTAGGCCAAGAACTTTTTTCATACGAAAGGACATCTTGATAGTCCTTCAAATGGCCGAGTTAAGGTGCGTCCTGGCCAGTTTTCGACCAAACCCCTTGCAAAATTTGAGGAAAATTTTTTAGTGGAATCCTGGAAATCCTTGAATGCCAATCGATAGTCCTGCCTTTTCCGAGTTCAAAAAGATATATCCTTTTGATATCCTTAAGGATTTGGCTGAGTTATGACAACATAAAAAATGTCCTGATCTTAGAAAAATAGCTCTAACAAAGCCAAATTTTGACCGATTTTTGCAGGACATAATGCGTTTGACTCGGAGAGAGCAGCTGCGTTGATCTACATTAAAATTTCGTGGCCTTATCTAAGGATCAAAGGATAATATTTTGACAAATAATTACAATAACTCGTGTGTATCCTTGAATATCCTGTCAAGTTATATGTCAAACAATTAACAGAGGCCAGCGTCATCAGCTGCTCAAAGGACATTAAATTCGTCCTTGTGGTTGCAGAGTTATACAGGTTTTAATGTTATGTTTTGATAGTTTGCTATAAATGCACAAGTCCTGGATCCTTAGATGACCCCATAATCTTTTGATGAGGATCGACGAGGATGGTGGTCATAGTCCTTAAGCACCGTTTGCCTTCGTCCTGCGCAAGGAATTGACCGAGTTAGAGTCATTTTTTCAAGGAACTAAGCCATATTTTGGTCAGCTATGAATTGGTTATAGCTTGAAGGAAACTTGACAGATATATATACATCGACTCGTGGCAATCAGGACTACCCATGGACATTTACGAAAGTTCAGGATTCTTCGAATTCAGCTTGAAATTAAAATGTCAACTTATTTGAATGCAACGGCCACCGTTGCCCCTGTTGGGTATGCAATGGAATTTTTATCGCGCTGAGCTTTGTCTACCTGCCGCTGATTCTGTTCGCCTGGTACTTTGGCTGCTGTTTCTATACAAGTTTTGTGAAATAGTGAAATTTGGAAATGAGAAAACAAGATCTTTGATTATTTTTGTAATATATTTTTTATTTTGTCAGAAATATCAACACATAGTATATATATAATAAATATATATGTACTTATATGCATATACTAGAGATATATCGTTAAAGACATTCGGCAAGAGCTACAGCACCTCCTCATCCATCCAGCGATGATTGGAATTACCTTTTTAAATATATATACAGAATTTTATATAGTTTATTAATTATTATGAATTGCATTTAAGCACTTACCCGCAGTTGGACTGACTGCAGCGCGTCAAGTTGCATGGGCCGCCACTTGATAAGACGGATGTAGAGCTTCTGCTGTGCACTTACAGATTGTGTTGCTGTTTATAACTAGAGCTCTGGGTGTAGCTGTAAATATAGCAAAATATAAAAATTATAGTATAAATACAATATTGTGTTGTAAATGTAAACACGCACTGAGTTCAAGTTCATCAATTATCTCTTACTGTATGTTTTGGCGCCATCTAGCGGAAGTCATTGGAAGCAACGGCTGAAGGCTATGACTTAGTGTTGAGCAGCTTTAACTGTTTGCAAATATTGGCGAATTATTTATATAAAATAAAATAGGATAAATATATAAATACAGAAGAAAGTAGTGTTTGTTTCTTGTGTATAATAAAATATGGCTAGGCCTTAGGTATGAAAATTACTGCAATTAAGCTGCCCCCAATAAGTCTCCCCTTCTCTCACTCTTTTTCTATACCTCTCCGAACTGACAAGAAGAATTCAAGCTGTTCAAAAGTAAACAAAAATATGAAATAAACAATGAAATTTGCAAATGTTTATTTATTTCGAGTCGCACAAACTTTTTGATAATATATGTCAAGATCAAATAAGATTAGATTCTATTGCTAAAAACATTTTGAAGACTTGACATATTTTTAAAGGAATTCCACAACCTCCTTAACATTTAAGCTGCATAACAAATTACCAAATTTATTTATTTTAAAATTTCACACAAGTGTTTTGGATTTTTTGACAATCCGCTTGGGAGCTGTAACCTCGACAGACAGATTTCACAGCGAGTCAGTTGAAAGAACTCAAGAGCTGCATGCAGCTTGAAGCTGAAAAAGTCAACAGGAAACAGTCCCAAAAGTTGTTTAAGCAATTGTCAAAGCCCTGCCAGATATATATATATTTATTTACTCAAGCTTTTACAGCTCTGACTCTGATATAAAGCTGCCAATCTCTTGGGCTCTGATGTCATTTTGAACTGAATTGTTCGATTGACACTGAGAAATGAAGCTTCTACTGCGAAGCCGATGTGCCACCAGGAAGGCCCAAGCCGAGGCGAAGCTCAAAGCTCTAGGCCTATCAACAACAACAGCAACAACAGCGACGACAGGCGGAACAAATGCAAAGATTTCTAGGGAAACTGCAACAAGTGCAACGACAGAGTCGATTGAAACAAAACCACTTTAGAGCTAATTAGTAGTCGGGGAAATATTGAATAGCCCAAGAGCCAAGAGCCACAGTGATATGATATTCAAATAGCATTTACAAAACGTGTTTACTGCATCGCAACTTGTTTTCCACATTAAAATAATAAATACTTTTTATGAGCGATTAACTTGATGCTGCTGGGCGAATCCCCAGATAACGGGCAATTAAGCAATTGGTTATTATATATATGTGTCTATATATATGCAAATTCATATATAATTACGAACCATAAAGATAGGTCAGGAAGTATTTTGTGACAGCTTTACCCGGAAGATTAATCACTTTTTAAATTTTAATTTTACAACTATTTATTTAGTTTAATGAATAACAAACATTTAGGATTAGCTTAAGTTAGGGGCGCCGCTGCTGCTACTGCGCATTTCGTCTGGGATGTATGTAGTAGGAGCCCGGCTCGTCGTCCTCCCGGTAGATGGCGCTCATGACAAGGAGTAGGCTGGCCAAGGCCATAGCACGCGCCACATAGCCAATGGTGCGATAGACGAAACTGCGATTACTATCGGACATGGTCGATAACGATAACTGGAGGAAATTGTGTGCACTAATCAAGCGTAGCAGCTGAACTAACTGTGGGGAGCGAGCACTTCAAGACTTTTATTAGAATCGCCGGCAATGTGTGCGTCTGTGTGTGTGAGCTTGTGTTTTACCCGCAGAGCGAGATTACAGTGTGCTGACTGGGGAGAAAACCCCAAAGTTCTGACAGTTGTGTATCTCCCGCTCTGCAGATCTTTCAAGCGCAACATTTGACAGCCATGCAAATTATTTATTTACTTTGATTTTTTCTTCTCTCTTTTTCTCTTTTTTTTTTGCCATGCGAACGTTCAGCTGTACGTGAGACGAATTTCGAATTATCCGAATTGCGGCGCAAAAAATATTATTTGAGCAAAATGTTGATTTAATTGGGTTCTGGGTGGTTCTTAAACCGGCCACAGATAAGACTCTAGAAATCTGCGAGAAGGAAACCGAATTTAGTTCGTCTGAAATTCAGTTTTTACTTTCGTTTTATTGCCCTTACCTCACTTGGCGTTGAAACTGTGGCAAATTGCAGAAATGGGATATTTTGCAGAGAATGCGGTGTGGCAGCTGCAGCATGTGGAAGGCCGGAGCCAGCAACAATTGCTTCAGCTGCAACATTCTCGAAAGGGATTTACTGATGTCCTGTCAAGGATGCGCCGTCGACTGAGCTCAAACTCAAAAACATTTACAGGTAAGACGGAAGAGCTAGGTAGCGCAGCGAGAGGGCTCAACGCAGAGAGAGAGAGAAAGGGAGAGGCAGAGAGAGATTTCTCAAATTTTGTATGCATTGGCGAATCAATGGGAAATACAAGCGAGGGTTATCGCCCGAACGAGAACATTCTAAAATATATCCGACTTGAAGCGGAAAAAAGATGGACAGATTGAGAAAATGAAGGAAATTTATCAGACAAATTAAATTGACTTGAAATTAAATTTGTATTAAAATATTAAAAGAATGAAAGATTCAAAAACTAAATCCTATTCAATTAAAATCAAATTTTTGTTAGTAAATTAGATTAAATGTGAATTAAAAAATACGTTGAAAATTAATTCATTTATAAATGATAAACTTTTCAAACGACCCTCGTATACGCATATATCATGTATAACAAAAACGACGTTTGTTTATGATATATTGAAAAACGATTCCAAAGACCTTCACCCAGCTTTATAAATTTGAGTTAATTCTAAGTAAGAATTATCTCAATTTCTGAAGAGACTGCATCAACAGACTATTATGTTTGTATACCTCATCGATTTTGGGGCGGGAAGTGCATTGAACTTGAACATTGACACGTAAATGTGGCTAAATATAGAACGCGACGACTCCAACGGCTGGCTGGCTGTTCCGCTTAGTTCCGCTGCAGCTCAGAAGCCGGCACTTCCTATGCAGCTATAAATATGCAGCCCCATCCGATTCGAGTAGACAGCTGGCAAGGGATATGGGATATGTATAAATTTATATATATTTGGAGAAGTAGTGGATGCTGCCACCGAGACCGAGTCCAGTGCAACGTGCAGCGTCATGGAATGCAGAAGTGTGCCTATGCTGCCGACCTATGCACAGTCCAGGTGTGTATCGAGGTGTCCGCTCCAGGCAGCAATCGTTTGACTTTGATTCACTCTTTGTGTAGCGCCGATTCCAAGAGGAGCTCACTGTGTGCTTTGCTGTTCCCCTATACAACGCTCCGAACACCCGATCCGATCATCATACTAATCACCTTGACTGTGTTCGTTGGCTCCTTCTGTCTGCTCACCGGCTTCATACTGCTCTGTGTGGTGTCCAAGGCGTGGCACGATGACACATCCGAGGCCATTCTATTAATGGGTAAGTCTGCCGTCGATCATCGCTCGGATCGTTGTTATATGCAATCCTCCACTTGCAGGCATTGGCTTCTTCATCACATCCTTATCCTGCGTCACCTGGAAACTGACGAATGCGCAGCGCCTGACTCAATTGAGGGAAACCATTGCGATTTAGTGCCAGATAAACTTATTTAATATAATATTTAAAAATATAAATATATGTGGTTGTATAGATAGATATATGTTTGTATATAATATAGATGGCAACAGTTAGTTGCTGACAATCTTATCAGATATCCAGCGCATATAGCTGGCAACATTTGTATAGACACCGGGACTACCATCACCACATAGTCTTGAACCGTAGCTAACTATGCCGAACTGCACGAACCTCTGCTTTTCCTTGTAGAGCCCGGTCAGACTTAACAAGGGACCGCCAGAGTCGCCGCGACACGAGTCCCTGCCGACGTCCCCGGCGCATAGTTGAGTAGGTTTGATAGGTCTAGTAAGGGCTCGTTGGCAATCTGGGCGAGCTATTCGACTGATGTAGGCTTCCGTTGGCACATCAGATTTTATGCCTGTGCTAGTTACGCCCCAGCCAGTCACCCTGAACTCTTCCAGCGTTCCGGCCAACTCTTGCAGCGTCTCATTTATGGGCAGGCATATGGGTCGAATGTTCGCTGTGGCAAGTAATGAACAATCAAGCAGATTTTTAGCACTTTTTATTTAACAGCTTACGTCCAGTCGTGGCATCCTCAGCAAGCTTTATCAATGCTATATCATTATGACCATAATGTGGGGAGTATTCCTCGTGTTTAATTATCCGTTCAGCAACTATATCCTTGAATGGCGGTGCACATACTTCTCTGTTATTTACCACACCGCAGTCTGTTGCATTAGATACACTGTGTTCTCCCAATCGCACGAAATGTCTGTGGTACGATAAGGCACAGTATAATGAGTCAACGTACTTTCAATACACCAGTAAACTAATTCTGATTTGATGGACTATAGACGATTTTGACGAACATAAAAATCTAAGTAGCCGGAGAGAGTAACAAGACTTCTTCTTCGTTAGAATTTAGTAATAAAATAAATGATCTGTGACTTTCGCAGGGGTAGGGGTACAATAGTCGAGACTGAACAACTAGGAGATACCCTGAACACAGAGCTCTTTTTCGGATAAATTAGAGTTCAAGGTTCTATGGCTATTGCTATAGCTATTGCTATGGCTTACAAGCCAATAGGTATAAAAATCACGACGGACAAATGGGGATCTCATCTCCGACATAATGAGCGTATGTATATATATAAGCAGGATATATTAATATTCAGCACTCACAGCTCGTGATCCTTTTCGTTTAAGCAATGCGCTGCAGTTAGGACAAACCCTAAAAGAAAGATAGTTTAATTACGCATTTAATGATTTAGTATAATAGACAGTTTCTTACGCGGTGTTATTAGGGTGCCTCCACATGCGAAACTTTCTTTGCCATTTCTTCTAGTCATGAGTAGAGCCATCCAGGGTCTGGACATTAATTTAATCTCGCGACCACCGATTGTTTTCACTGTCCCGCCAAAGTATCCACAATCCACTTTATTCAACAGTCTAATGCCTGGACTCATCTCTTCACAGCAGACACGCCTCTGCCCAACAGAAGATCATTAAGAATCGATGTCTATATAGAGGTATATACGTACCCTGCTTTTATTTGGGCATGCTGATTTAAACAAATATATTTTATCTTCTTGTGAAATAGTTCTATTCCCGTGCTGAGCTAAGAGCTTCAAAATCTTTGGGCATTGTGTTATACTCACACAAGCACCAGCGAATCCATCTTGTCTCACGCAATTTTCATCTTTAAATACAAATTTCACTTCTGTCATGTGAGCCCAATTTACATTCACTTACAATTATCATCGTCCTCTGCTGCAGTAGCCCGAAAAGTTGTTCCCACACAAAGGACGAAAATCACAGCAAATATAATGTTCATTTCGAGTGCGTCGGCAAGATGGTACTGAATAGCTTTTGTGACTCGCTTCCATGCTTATATTTAGCAAGCTATTATGTGCATTAATATGTGTACTTATCCAGAATATATATAATACATATAGAGCGATAGCATGATGGCATATATATTTTTAGTAATATGTCTTATGGATAAGTACATATGCTATACTATTCAAGTCGAGGCACTTGTGTTGCCAACATCGTACTTTTAATATCTACTATATGTTTAGTCGGGCGTCAAAAGATAACAGTTGTTCTTTGACTGTAAGCCGCAGATCAGTTTCATTTTTTCTGCGAGCAGCGAAGTCGACTGCGCGCCAAAGCAATGGCAAATTTCGCCCCAATGGAACTCGTTCGAAGTTTTCAGCGGTCCGCTAAAGCAATCAGCAACCATATGTTATATACATATATTTTTCATTTCGGTTTATCACCTTCGTAATCTTTTTTGGCATCTGCAGCATTATCAGGAAATCTACAAGCAATTTTCCAAGTTGCTTGACAGAGGAAGTAAATGTAGATGTAAGCTTTTAGTTTCTATTGGCCTTTAAAAGTATTTCGATTGTCTTAATTCCAATTGCGGATGTTACTTTGAGTAATATATATTAAAGTGTTGCTATTTTATATAGTTCAATTCGATATTTAAAACTTTTCAATTTTATTAAGATATAACTGTGTTTATCAACGATGAGATTTATTTCGATAACTATCGTCAACAGCCATCAAAACTATTTAGATGTTTGTGTTTCATTTGCAAATCAATGAATACAAAAATATTGCGCTATTAGTCGTTATTCTTCAAATCAAGCGGCAATATGTATCGATGTCAGTGTATATGTTGATTTCAATATTTTACAATTATCAGCCCATTTCGATATTTTCACGATGCTCTACAACATTCAATTCAAGTAATCAACTCATTTGGCACTGTTAATTAAATTGAATTGTACAATTCCTAAATAAATAAAATGTTTCCGGGCCAATACATTGAAATGTTAAAAACAAATTACGAAGTCTTAGCATAATTCAATCCTCTTTTCTAGACTTTGCCTTCAGGAATTAAACAAACAAATTACCGCGGCTAAATTCAAATATCAGACTAACTACATGCGTTCATTGCTTTCACTAATAGGTGAACTAATTGTCTAGCTTATATCAAATAACTTATTATTATTTAGCACAATGCAATATATTTATATTTAAATATATGCAAAATAAAAGAAAAGTAAAGTATACTCAGTTAGTGCCGCTGCTAACAGCTGTTCAGCGCTATGTTAAGTAATGAGCGAACCACTCAGTTCATATGAACATCAGTTACTTTTACATGTGCACGATTTGTTTTTGTTTACAATTGCAGTTCGTTATAATTTTATTCTGTCCAACATTTGTATGTAAAAAACCGCATACAATGACTGTTATCGGTTCTGTTATTATATAATTTGTTTGCTACACCGAGTGCCAAGGCCTACAACGAAAGTTCCTTTCCCATAAAATAGGAAAATAAGTAGAACAAAAAAGCAGGACACGGCAATTAAAGCGTCGCTTGCTTAACTGCTTGTCAAAAAGGCAAGTGAACTAATATACAATCTCCTTTCTTCTTTACGATGCGTGCGTCATAATTGGCACGGTAATTACCACCACCCACCTTCATCGTCACTATAAATAGTACAGAAGTTCACATCCCATACCCTTGGCCCTGGCCATCGATTTGTTGTTGCACGTGATGCCAAGACAAAAACTCAATAATCTGTGTAAGTATTCAGTGTGTGTGTGTGTGAGTGTGCGTGCGTACTTGTATGTGTGAGCATGAGCGCATTGCTGCCAACGGCCATTTTGACTTTTGAACGGAGCCCGCTGCTACCTGGCCGAAAACCCAGAAGCAGCACGAATCATGGCTCATTGTTGTTCTGTAAGCCATTGGCAATATATCATTTAAATATATATCGTTTCGATTTGTCTCGAGTTGGTGTGTGACACCTCCACATAAATTTTCTAAATTTTATTATTTTTGAAATTTGTTATTCTTTCTTTACTTTATATATATATTTCTTCAAGGTAAGCGCACAAGTCCTCATTTCATTGGATCCCCATATTATGCAAGGCGGCAATAAAAGTGCACAATATACTTTATCTAGTTGTAGACGCCAAGTACAGACACACATATATACGGGGAGCGAGTCCAGATATATGGTAGTGGCACTCGCTAGTGATAAGCACTATTAGTTGTTAGTTATTCGCACTGCTGCCTAGCTATAATGTTTGGCTCCTTTGTCCACCTGCCATTGAGGGCGGCGGCGACGACGCTGACGATGACGTCAAAAGATCAAAAGCTCAATTATCAGTTGTTAAATGTGGGACGAATCGCGCTTATGCTTAGTCATAGTGCAAGCAGATGCTCGAGTGCTGCAGTCTCTCGATACCAGATATCACAGCAGCAACAACTACAACGACGCAAACAACAACAACAACATCTACGATTTAAACAGGAACTGCTGTGAGTGTGCGAGATAAGCCCCTAGTTAAGTTTTTAACGAAACAAAACGAATTTTGTGTACAATCTGCTTCGATCTGATAACGCGGCTCGGGTGCGAGTGTTCGCCCGATCGACCAGACCAACCAACCGCCCGCCTGCCCGCCCACTCACCTGCCTCTTCGCCCGCCAGCCCGTCTGTCGTCAGCTGTCATGAGCGCCTCGTTCTGTCAATTAAAACCCACACCGATGCAACTGAATAATGCCTACTAAAAGTCTACAGACAGCTCAGACTTATCTGCACTTTGTCGTTGACTAAATACCCTTGCAAGAGAGGCAGCTGTAGTTTGGTCATAGAGCTCCGATATAGTCTAAACTTTGCCCAGATATTGTCAGCATAGTGTGAAGAAATTTGTATAAGATATCTTGATAACTAATATGTGTGTTTGATAGCGGTTCGTTGCCGATAAGATTCGGGCTATACGTATAGAGTGAATATCGTAAATGTGCTTGAGCTGAATTCGTATAATTTGGAGACATTTTGTTGCTGCAGAGGGAATATCGCAAGTTTGCTTGAGTTAGGCTCGTACAGTTTTTCATGAGTGAATATCGTAAATTTGTATAAGTTAACATCGTAAAATCTGGCCATTTGAGAAGAGTAGTTTTAAATATCGTAAAATTGTACAACTTGAGCTAAGTTTGTAGCATTTGGACTGCTTGAATATCGTAAATTTGCATAACCTATGATCTTGTGGTCAACTGTAAAGTGTTAAGGAAATAACGTACATTTATGAGAGCTAAGATCGTAGCACTTAAGTCATTTATCAACTGTAGTATCTTTAGAGTCTAGGTCGTAGCTTTTTTCGAGTGGTAATATCAAAACATAGCCTAGGCTCTATCGACTCAGCATGACCGATACTAAATCATATTAAAAGCAAAATTACACAGCTAAGCACGCCCATTGCAAGGGTATCGGAGCGATAAGATATGGCTCACCCGAACCCCCATCCTATAGTATATGTTCTTATAAATATTTTTGTGTGTATATATTAACATATGTACAGATCATATCATATCAGGCCGAGTAGTGGCACCGACAGCGGCCGTAGTTCCATTCAGCAATTTTTCATGCAGATATAGATATAGCTGTAGATATAGATGTAGAGAGATATGTGCATGTATGTACATACGTATAGGCTTCGCGGTTGCCATTGTCACAAATTATAATTTTTTATTTTGCACGCCTTTAATCCGAAATTGCAGCCGCTGCACCGCGCGGGATCAAAGTGGCAAGTCAACTTGTCGAGGAATACACACGGAGCCATTCAGCCAGTCAGTCAGCATGTTCTACTCGATGTACGCGTACCTGTCGCACCTGCCGCGCTTGCACGCCCTCGGCATAGCCGTATTTGCCTATGTCATCTATTACCTCATTCAGGTGGTAAAGGTGAGTGAGCGAGCGAGTGAGCGACGGCTAGTGGAGCCGCACTTACGCAACAGCTTAGACTTTTGTCTCGGACACCAACTAACTGAAATTTCCTAACTCATGCAGCGGCCGATCATTGCCTGCGCCGATGGCCCCTTCAAGCAGTACCTGATCAAGAAGATGCCCTCGCTGGAGAACAAATACTGGCCGACCTTCTGGTGCGTGGAGAGTCGGGCACAGACTGTACTTGCGAGCCTGCTGCGCTCCAACAGTTTGCCCCGCGTCAACTATCGACGGTAAGTCGCTATTCCCTGCAATTCCCACCCATCCATAAATCCACATCAAATATGGAAGACTTTTTCGCAATTTGAGGAGGTCTCGAGCCGGGCACAGATTGCTCTGCATCAGCATGACAATAAATATAAGTCAATTAGTGAAAGAATGCCCTGTACTCATTGAAGAGTGGAATATGCGGTGGACAGAGGCGTATACGCCTTATAGAGTATATGCCTATTTATATATTGATTAGATTTAAACTAGGCGCGCTAATAGGCAATTCAAGCCAATTGAATTCTATAGCTCAGCTTGTAAGAACGTTGCAGTTGGCAGTTGAGCGTCAGCTACTGCATAATACTCGTTAATGGTCTAACAGTTGAATCGAAGTCGAACCAGTTTTGGGAGGCAGTCTGCAGTAACTAGGAGCTATAGGCTAATAACTTTTTAAAGATGTATATTTATATATATATATATAGTATTCTGCTTTCATCTGAATAGGGTACGATAAGGGTATACTATATATTCCCCAATAAAAATATTGATTATATACGCTTAAGTAAATTAGATATGCTATGCTGCGTCATAAAGGTCGAGCTATAGCATATGAAATTAGTCTCATAACTATTCCATAAGAACATGAAGAGCCATATGAATATATATAGTATAATTACACTCGCAATATGACCTGAAGTCAAACGAATTAGATATGTCTAATTTGATATTTCTCATATCATAAAGGGCAAATACTCAACTACGTCATAAAGGTCGAGCTATAGCATACAAAATTAGTCTCATAACTATTCCATAAAAACAAGGAGAGCTATATAGTATAAAGCTATATAGTATAATTGGACTCGCAATATGACCTGAACTGAAACGAATTAGATATTTCTCATATAAGATTTAGATTTTCTCATATTAAATATCTTTCTAATACTCTCTACCCTAGGCCAGTGAAATATTTATATTCTACCATGTCAAATACGTTTAAAATAATTCTCTCTCTTTACTCACAGTGAAATACTCAGGCTGAAGGATGGCGGCGAGGTGGCGCTGGACTGGCTGGAAGAGGGCTGCGACGAGCGGGCCCCCTGCGTGCTAATATTGCCCGGGCTAACGGGCGAGTCGCAAGTGGAGTATATTAAGTGTCTGGTCTTTGCTGCCCAGCAGGCGAACATGCGCGTGGTCGTCTTCAATAACCGAGGCCTGGGCGGCATTGAGCTGAAGACGCCGCGCCTCTACTGTGCCGCCAACTGCGAGGACCTGTGCGAGGTGGTGCGTCATGTGCGGCGCACACTGCCGCTCCACTGCAAACTGGGCGCCACAGGCATATCCATGGGTGGCCTGATACTAGGTGAGCAATCTGTGCCCATCAATTAACTGTTAACTAATTAAGTGTCTCCCGCTGCAGGCAACTATTTGGCAAGGAAGAGTGACGAGGCGCGCATACATCTGTCGGCTGCCAAGATAATATCCGTGCCCTGGGATGTGCACAAGGGGAGTGCCAGCATTGAGAAGCCGGTCATCAATAATCTACTAGGCCGTCATCTGGCCGGCAGTCTGTGCCGCACGCTGCGCAACCATTTGGAGGTATACAGAGATATCTATCAGGATTCAGAAATCGATATACAGCGGATATTGCGCGTGAGTAAATGGACTGGCAAAGCAATCCACACGTAGACTAATCGAAATTCCTCTCCAGTGCAAGACCATTAAGGAATTCGATGAGCTCTTCACGGCCAAGCAGTTTGGCTATGCGCACGTGAACGATTATTATACGGATGCCACGCTGCACAATAAGCTGGATCACATCTCTGTGCCGCTGCTTTGCTTGAGCGCTGCGGATGATCCGTTTCAGCCGCTGGACGCGATACCCATCAAGGCGGCCAATCAGTGCACGCACGTGGCCATCGTGATAACCGCGCGCGGCGGCCACATCGGCTTCCTCGAGGGCTGGTGGCCATCGACCAAGGACCAGTACATGTCCCGGCTCTTTACCGAGTACTTCACCAAGGCTCTGTACGACGAGGATGGTGAGTTCGAGCGCGCCAAAAATAAGATGAACGAACGCTTCTTGGCCAAGAAAACCGTGGAGCTGGCCGCCGGCCTGAACGCGCCGGCAGCTGCTGTCCTGGTGGATCAGCTGGAGCCGCACAAGCTGAAGCTAATGTAGATCGGCTGCGATTGGACGAAAGCCGGAAACGCATATATATATATATATATATAGATGCAGAGCGTGTGTAGCGGACACCAGCTGGAGACTTGTGATATGAAATTTGAACAAAATCCAAAGTGTTATTAACCCCGTATATAAAAAAGAAAACAAAAACAAAAAATACTAAAACTAATAATAATTAAACTATTTGGTTAAACGATTCGATTCGACAGCTGTTAGATTTAACAAATTACCGTTAGCAAATATGCATATGTATTAGAGACATATCAAATTGGAACAGTGAACCAAAGGCTTTAAAATTAATTCATATTTTTTAGTGAGTACAAAATGCAAATCGCAATTTAACAAACGAACTATATAGAGAACACTTAACTATGACACAGAACAATAATCTTACTCTGAAAACTATATACATACAAATATATATATATATATATATATATATATTTAATTCCATATATATATACATATATAGACAGATATATATTTAAACTAAATAAACGAAACGAATAGAACGCTTAGCATACAGACTGCATTCTTTTCGCGTATGTAAAGAAGAGGGCGTAGTTGAAAACACTTTTATATAGCTTATAAAACACGTACGTTAAATGTTAGATTGTAAAAAGAGTTGTATTTGGATTGCTGCTGGACCTAGATCGGCTTGTAGAGCAGAGTTGTGACATACTTCTTGCAGTAGCGGTGCGTGGCACTCAGCACCATGACGCCGTCTTTGATGGACAGCGCGTACAAATGGTTCAACATCACATGGTTCGGTTCGGGCAGCAATGTGGGCTCGCACTGCAATATGTAGAGAGAGAGAGAGAGAGGGAAAACATATAAAATTAATATGTAGACTGTACGAACTGTAGACTATAGACTTTAAGCGTGCCTCAGCATTTGACTGTTTGAATGTAGATCACGTCATTTCGCACACGGGCACAGCTTTAAAGGTCACAGCAACTAGAGCAACTGATGTCTCGAAAAAAAAAACAGTGTAAAGCACGTTTCAATTCAGCTTGGACTCGAAACATCTGATTACACTTGAGTGGAATATGTAAGAAATTCATTTTAATGCAATACAACTATTGGACGCTTCGTAGCAAGAGGTAAGCGATGCGCACAGTATTTATCTCTAGCTGCTAAGGTTTCAGCCTTAATTAGTTAATTGCCTAATTAGTCAGTTAATCACAACACAAGTCATGCTATCTTTATAGGCTTCTTTAAAAATAAATACAATTTATGAAATATCTCTCTTGTGACTGCAGCTCTAACTACGCATTCATCTAGAGACAGTCGCTTCAGTCATGCCGTTTCTATATCAATCAACATTTATGTATATATCAATACATTAAATGGTGATCAACAGCTTTACCTCTACAATCTAAGCATATTCAATCAGTAATTCAGTGAATCAATTCTATATTTCAACATCAAAGTACATCACATCAAAATACAGCTCTCTAATAAAGCTCACGCTGTTGTTACATCCGCAAGCATTCAGTGACTCAATGAAATCAATAAACAAAACAAACAACTCTAGCCCTAGCTGTCTAGCTGCTAAGCCTGACCCTACGAATCTTTACATATTCAATCAATTCAGTTACTCAATCAAGCAATTAGCATATATATAATTGCCACTTCCAATGCTGCTGCATTTAAAAGAAACAAATGCTGTTCAAGTAGCTGTAGCTGCCCAGCTGCTGAGGTTGCTAGCGTAATACACTCTTCAATCAGTCAGTCAGTCAATCAAAGTCAATCAATTGAGCATATATAAGTTGCACTGTATATCTCTACCTCAAATACTCCTATTCATCCTATCAATACTCCTATCATATTCACTCATTCAATCACTCAATCGAACTCTACTACAATCAGTCAGTCAATCAATCAAAGTCAATCAATCCATAGACATTACCGATAGCGGCGTATCCTTGTTGAGTATGACCTGGAGCAGGTGTGGCGGCAGCACTGGCGGTCCGGACACCTTCTCCCAGGGCTTCACCTGCGGCACCTCCTGCGAGTACTCCTTCTCCGCATAGTTGGGCACATTCTCGCTGTCCTTGGCCAGTGCTTGGAACACCTCAAAGTCAGATGGGCGCACCGACACCAGATTATTCTTCTCGCCCTCGTCGTTTTCCACGCTTTTCTACAAACACCAAACCAAAACAAACAAATTAGAATTAATAGAGCAAAGATAGAGAGAGAGAGAGAGTGAGAGAGGAGGAGAGGAGAGGAGAGCAGCGCAGAGCTGCTCGGCATTGCCAGTCGCAAAGCCAAATCCAAATTGTTCGTTTGTTTACAGTCCAGTGCTGATTACACAACGCTCGAGTGAGAAGAGAAAAACTCGAGTCGCAGTACGTCGGCCAGTGTAAACAAGAATTGTCGCGCCCATATCGATTTTGCACCACTGTGCAGGCGGGAGAGGACTCACCAATTTGGGATCGTGCTTCCACTCGCCGTCCACGCAGAACTTGTACTGATGGTCGCCCTCCGGCAGATCGATGATGGTCACGAAGTTGCCGTGGCTGCGCACCATGGGTATCGGCTTCCACTTGGAGAACGTGCCCGAGATGGTCACATTTTTGCCGCCGTAGTCCCAGCGCAGCACCGTGGGCAGCGCCGTCTTCTTCAGATCCATGTCGTCCATGGTCTTGCGTGATCCTGTCGCCTGCATCTCTTGATACTCATCGGTTAGCTCATCCATAATGCTGTCTCTCTCCAGTGCTGCTGCGGCTGCGGCTGCTGTTGTTGACTCGTTATCAACAGCTGTTGTGCGCTTAGCGCCCGCTCTCGTGTAGAAGTCGTCGTCGTCTTCTTGCGACGAACCCTCGTTCAAGACTGCCGTATGTTTTTTATCGAACGAGAAAGCTTGGCCGCCACCGCCACCGCCCGGAGCTGCTGCACCGCCGGCCCCGCCCCCTCCACTAGTTGAAACGACAGCGCCGCCGCCCGCGCCCCCACCCCCGCCGCCCAACGACTCACGAAAGTGTGCGGGAGAACTTGGCGTGGAGAGGTCCGTCGACTTGTGGCGCTCGCGATGCATGTGCACAGTCGAGCTACCCGCGTTGCCCATATTGCACTCACTCTCTGAACTTGTTGTTGTTAACTTTTTTCAACTATTTTTATGGACGTTTTTTTGGCACTTTGTTTTCCTTGAGTTTTTCTTTTGTTTTGCTTTTGGTCGTTGTTTCGCTTCCGCCTCTCTTGTTGTTGTTTGTATATAGTATGACTTGTATTCTATATTGATTTGTATATTGTGTTTGGCATTTAATTTTCGTAAGTCTTTATTATTTAATAGTTTGTTGTCGTCGTAAAAATGGCTAATTATAATTACAACTACATGAACATGTGTGTGTGTGCATGTGTTGCGATGTATGTATGTAAAATGAGTACTATATATATTCGCAGTTCCAATTGGACTTGACTCATTTTGGTGAGAACGTTGCAGCGTTGCTTTGGCCGTGTATCGACTAGGGCGGGTGAGTCAGTGAGCTGTAATTTAAATTACACAATTTCAGTCGGCTGCAAACTGCTGAGCGAGCAAGGAGTGTTGCTGTGAAATGCATAAATATCAGTTTTAAGGGCAAACATTCAAGCTGAACAGTTGTAGATTTTATCGTTATTAGCACGGCGATTGCGAACCAGTTCCGCTGAACTGATTTTATCGCTACGCCTGCAGCCCTGCGCAGATATGCAAGGTTTATGTGTGAAAAAGATTAGAGGGCACAGTGTTAGCAAACTAATTAAGAACTTATAAAACATAATTATGGCCGAATTGGTAAAGGACTGGCTGACCGACTATCAGCGGGCACGCCGTCAGCCAGCCGACGCCGAGGCATTTGTCGTCGAGCACGAAACAGATCCCGAAATCGCCGAGGCCATCTTCACCATATTCAGCGAGAGGCAACGTAACGAGGATCTGGTCCATGACATTTGCCAGCAACTGCTGGCCTTCTATCGGGCGCCCGAGGTGACGCTACACAAGTTTCCGCTGCAATTCCTGCCCGTGCTCATCTACACATACCTGCACGCCGTCTCGGCGGGCGACAAAAAGGCATCCCGAGGCGTGGAAACGCTGCTCATTTGCATTTACAACGGCGAGGTGTCCACGGACGATGGCGGCCAGAAGGTCGTGGCCTTTCGCATGCCCATACTGGCGCAGGTGTCCGTCTACCACGAGCTGAAGAACCTGCCCATGACGGACCTGCGGCGCTGGGAGGAGAACTGCAATCGCGAGGTCAAGTGGGGTCCACATGTGCGCATCGAGTCGATCAACGCTCAAAACCGAATGCGGATCCTGACGGCGCTGCTCTTCTGCTACAACCAGCAGGTGAGCCTCACACAGAAGTCGTCGCTGCTGTATCTGTGCCGCGTCGCCTCGCAGATGGTCAATCAGGGCTTTACCACCAAGTCAGGGCACGGGCATCGGATGAGCTATGGGTGAGTGAGAGGACTCCGCTTGATTGCAGCTCTAACGTTGCTCCATTTTCAGCTCCGATCCGGCGACAGGCGCGACATTCCCGAAGCCCTCCGCGCCGCGCATTCCACTCTCCGCGTCTTTCCTGATCGAGCTGGTGCACGCGATCTACTACGCCATGTTCAATGGCTTCGGCACTGTGGCCATCCAAACACTGGAGGACATACACAATCGTGCCAGCTATGAGATGTTCACGGAGCTAATCCTGGTGACAAACGCTGTGCGCAACTCGCTGCATGCCAATCCCTCGGGTCAGCCCAACGACGGGCCGATGGGTCTGAGTGTGGCGCTGACGCCAGCTACGACGACCGTGACGACGTCTGTATCGAAATCGATGATAACGAACGCTTCATTCCGTACGAAAAAGCTTCCCGACGACATTCCCATACAGGTGCCAGATCTCACAGTGCCGCAGGCGCCGCAGCAGCTGGCGAGCGTGACGGAGGAGACGGAACCGAGTGCCAAGGAGTCGCCCTCCACCAAGGAGAGCAGCAGTGGCGTCACACGCACCTCCATCATCAGGCCCAGCATGGAGGGCATCAAGGCGCAGGCGCACAAGGCGCTCGGCTTCAAGAAGTCCAAGGACAAGGAGAAGGAGAAAGAGAAGGAGAAGGAAAAGG
Source organism: Drosophila pegasa (assembly GCA_035046225.1). Lineage (NCBI taxonomy): Eukaryota > Metazoa > Arthropoda > Insecta > Diptera > Drosophilidae > Drosophila > Drosophila pegasa. Next base: position 3,705,427 of record JAWNOD010000076.1, on the reverse strand, counting down.
ACAAGGAACCGCCAAAACCACCGCAACGCAAATTCGACAAGCACACGCAGCGTAATTCACTGCTGCAGCTGCAGTCGGACACGGGATCCGACTACGACAAGAGTCCGCTGAGTGTGAGCAAGTCGAAGACGTACGATGCCGTTGGCGAGAGCCAGGCCACCGACCTGCTGCCCATGCAGACGCTCTCGCTGATCAACGAGAACGGCAGCAACAGCTTCAGCATCGACAGCGACTTGAACGACGGCATCGCCAACCTGCCGGTGGCGCCCTCGCTGAACAGCAATACGACTTCCATAACGAGCAGTGACCTGCTGACCAAAAGCTTCGAGTCGAGCATCGAGATGACCCCCCTGGGGCACAGCAACAGCAACGGGGCCAAGCTGGCCGAGCACGGCCCCGATTAACGCGGCCACCTCAACTAACCAATTAGCCAAATTCAGATTTACGATTACCACATATATATATGTGTATATATATGCATATGCATCTATATTCGTTACCTCCTCGGTATTAACTGACGAACAAAGAGCAGAAGCGACGCGGAGGCCTGTAAAATGTAGCTCAGATATACTTAAAGAGATGTTGATCTATTTGTTAATTATTATCGTCAAACTAAGTTGTTCGTATTGTAATCTAACTGTTGCTAAAGCCAGCAAATAATGTACATTACCAGTTTATGTAATTTTCGTTCTAGGCCTAAGCACCGATATACCCGTAATACACAAATATTTATACATATATATATCATATATATAGCCAAGTTACCATGTTGTCCAGCAAGTGTATGCTAAACAATAGCATTTTATAATGAATTTAATAGTGCAACTAACTAAAGCAACTCTGTCGAATTGTAACTAATTAACTAACTTAGTCTAAAGGTTTAATGGGTTTAAGATATATATATGTATGTATGTCTGCAAATATGTATATATATAGTCACTTGTATGCCAAGAGCTGACAAGCAGGCAAAAGCTCTCTCTCCCTCTCTGATCAGGCGTATATAAATATATATATATAAATACCTTAAAGTGTTATATACACACACACACACATACACATATATATATACCACACATATACACATGTAAGCCTAACATATACAATAAATATTTATTGAACGTTGACCCACTACAATTGAGTGAAATTATTAAAAAGGCAAATAATTAAAAGTGATTTTAAATGTTGAGATATGAGCTATATATACAGAAATTGGAAATGAATTTACCTAATTATATAGACGCTCATTAGCTAGGCATGGATTATAAATTGAATTTAATACATATGCGTATCAGCTATACATCTATAGTAACTTTCAGTGAGGATCATCAGCTAGATGTTTAGGTATAAAATGGGAGCTCTAAATATAGCTTTAGCTATCATTGTGCTTTGTAGCTGTTTGACATAGTTGTCATCTATAGTTAAAGTAATCATCTATACATAGTCATCATATATGCATAGATAAGATCTATACAGAGTCAGAGTCTATACATAATAGTCATCATCTATACATAGCCCTCATCTATACATAGGTTTATCCATCATCTATTCAATCATATTCTATACAGAGTCAACATCTATACATAATTATGATCTATACAGAGTCATCATCTATACATAGCTATAGCCCTCATCTATACATAGTCATCACCTATATACACAATCATCATCTATCCACAGCTATACCGACTATCATCAGCCACAATTATCATAAAGAATAAAATCTTCATCAGCTCTCCGCACGCTTGCGGAATTTACCCTGGAGAAAGATGCGCGGCACGTCGATGCCCTCCTTCAGGTTGAGCGTGCGTCGATGCACATAGTTGTTGTCCAGCACGTCGAAGCCGTTCTGACTAAACAACTCCGCCAGCTGCTCCTGGGCAAAGTAGTAGCTGCGCGTGCCATCCTGGCGCATATACAGGTTCTCGCTTATCTTGTGGCCCGGCTTGAAGCGCAGCTGCGCCATGTCATACAAGCCATAGTCGCGGAACAATACCAGTCCGCCGGGCTTTAGCAGCTGCCATAGATTCTTGACAACATCAACGAATCTGTCCGGGTGTATGGCGGATAGCACAAAGATCATGGTGCACACATCGAGGCTGGCTGGCTCGATGTGCTCATGCACCTGTTGCGTCGTGATGTCGCACTGAAAGGCGGTTATGTGCTTCGTGTCGTACAGCGGATTCGCACGCACAAAGTCCACGGCACGTGGCGAAAAGTCGCATGCATAGAAATAGAAGCCTTGTTCACTCCTGTCCTGCAGCTTGAGCTGCTCCTCCAGCAGCGGGAAGACCAGATTGCCAACGCCGCAGCCCACCTCTAGGAGCGTACGTCTCTCACCTGTACTCTCCTCGGCCAGCAGCACCTCAAACTCACGTGTTGTCCAATGGCGATCCTTGAAGAAACGTGTTTCGTTCCTCTTGTAGAACAAATCCCAATGACGCTGTGCATCGATCTCCAGTTTATTCGCCTTGAATTCGGGCACCAAACGCTTGTTCTGCTCCTCTAGCTTAGCTAACTCCTCATCCGACAGCTCTTTGGTATGCTTAGTAATTATATCCACCTCCATTTCATTTAGATTTTAAGAAAACTTTATATATCAACAAGAACAAATTTGTTGCATGGGTTATAAGCGTATAAGGTCGCGCACTGTAATCGATAACATACATGTGCACGGCTAACATAATATTTGTGATGTCAGCAGTCTAGTTGTTATCGAAAAATGTTAACATTTTCATTGTCTCCCTAACAGCTTTAATACCATTAGCTTTTAATCGCCTATTCGATATCTTATCGAAAATACCAAAAATTGTAATAGAATTTTTTTGGCTTAGCGCAATAATAACAACTTTTTAAATAAAAAGTACACTTCGTCTATTACAGGTAAACAAGTGATTTCTTTATTACGCCGAGCTCTTCAGATCATTATTAATAAACAACTCAATTTATACATAGGTGAAGTATTATTAAGAAGATAACAAATAACAAAAGTGAAAGGCAAAATACCAATCCAGGTATTGGCTTTGGATTGCTTTGGTCTTTGATTGTTTTTACTGTTGATTGCTGATTGTGTGGGTCGAAGCTATCTGCCCATGATGGTTGGCTCATCGGCCATGGCGACTTCGTCATTGGGCGCCTTGGCGCCCTTCTTCTTACCTGAATACCAGAGGAACATAACACCGCAAACAATATTAACTACGAACGTGAACCAGGCCAGGTAAACGCCATAGCCATAGCTAGAGAAATAAGAATTGATTAAATATTAATCAAAGCCTTGATATTTATTTACTTACGTCAATTCCGCACCATCCGGATAGGCATAGAACAAATGTTCCTTGGTGTAGTCAATGGAAGAGAAGAGAACCTGCAGCACTACGAGCGCTGTGGACGCCGCCACCAGGTGTATGCCACCGGCCAAACGCTTGAACATGTAGCGCGGATTCATGAACGTGTAGAAGGAGAACACAGCGCCCAGACTCATGACGAACAATGTGATGCAGGCAAAGGATGCCTGCGTCCGAATGTAATCTGCAATGGCGTACCAAGACACTACCAAATAAAAACTGTAGTATTGTAATTGTATGTGTCTGTGTGTGTGTGTGCATGATTGGCTTTAAAAACTTATTGCCCAAGCGCGTCTATACTGTAATACTCTGCCCAAAGATGTATGCATGCATAAATATAACATTTCATATGAACGTAGCATATGCTGTTGCCATTTTCAATGCTCTCTCTCTCAGAAGTGTATTTATTGCACATTTGAGAGAGCAGTGAGAGTAAGCAGCTAAAATTAGCGACTATCTCGCTCGATCACACTAGGCTTATGCTAGAGAGCAAAGAGAGTAAATGAAAAATGGCGTCTTGCGGAAACGGTTAAAAGTAACTTCTGTCTCGCTCGAGCGAACTAGGCTTACTTTAGTCATGTCCCAGTGCGGGCTCAAAACGTAAAAGAGTTACGTAAACGAAAAGAGCAGCGTCTGTCTCGCTCGATCACAAGCGAATAAGGGACATGAGCAAGTGCGAATGAAAGGTTAGTGCTAATACATACCCATTAATTCATCATCGAAGCCGGGCTCACTGCGCAGGGTATTTGAGTTGGGAAACATATCGATGTATTTGCAACGCGCTAAAGGCAAAAATAAACTATATTAATTTAAATTGAATCATTTTTAACTGAATGCATATTTACGGTAGGGTATATAGCTGTAGTAGGCGGACTGTCCGCCCTTTTTGGGCGGCAGCGGTGGCACCAAGAGCAAGATCACGCGCTGCTCGTTCAGCACGTAGGCGGGTATGCCAATGTCTCGGATATAGGTGCCCAGCAGACGCACCACCAGCGGGTAATCCGTCCAATTGCTGAATATGGCCTGCTGCGCCATCTCTGGTATCACATAGTAGGACCAGGTGTTGTTGTACTTCACGCGCTGCAGCGCCGAGCCGAAGGTGCGACGCTGGATGATCCCATTCACGTCCAGCGGATCGACGGCGATGGGCTTCGCGGCTGTCGCATTGAATTCGCGCTGATTCGCTTCCGTCGACATGACCAGCTTGTGGAAGGCGCTGCGAAACGTTTGGAACTCCTCCTCCTCCCCCCTCGCCCAGTGGGCGAACATGCGTCGGCGCGCCGGCTCCGTAAAGTTGCCCGACCCGTCCAGCTTCTCCAGCGCGAAATTCCGTATGAACTCCATGTGGGTCAAGTTGCGCTTGGCGTCGTTGATGTACGACTGCGAGGTGTGCGACATGGAGCTGAAGTTCCGCACCACCTGGGCATTGCTGAGTGCATTCGGCACGATTGTGTTGCGGCAGTGGCGCCACAGGCCCGAATGCGAGTTGATGAAGAAGCGACGCGACTCCGGTATGAAGATGCCTGCGACCAAGGAACGCATAAGTCTCGTCCCCTCTACTTCTCACCCTCGATACGCACCTTCTTTGCCCGATATGATGATCCAGTGATCCGTGGCTATCGCCACTATCCACACCACCAGCGAGACGACCATCAGCAGGCTGCAGCCGAGCAGCACGCGGCGCTGGAACATGTAGGCCTCCATCAGCGGACGCCTGGCCTCGTCGCGGCCAATCGTCGAGGTGGATATGTCGCGCTTCATCGTGCTGGCGCGCGCTTCTCTTACGGGCTCAGCGAGTGCTTGCGGTCACCGGGCGATACCAATGGGAAATCCACACGCACATGGGACAGGACACGTTCCTGCGTCAAGAGTGCCAGCAAAGACGAAATGTGCACAAATATTAATTAAAGTAAATGGGGAGAAATAATTGTTCATGCTTAGGCTAAATGAAGTCACGTTGCGTATACGCAGTGTAGGGCAAGGGGTGTGTTGTGTGTGAGAGTGTGAGTGAGAGAGTTGGAGTGTGTAGGTGTGAGTGTGAGAGTATGTATAGATGTGAGTGTCTGTGTGCGTATATATATGTGTGTGTATGGGTATAGATGCAGGTGAATGTGTAGATGTATGTATGTGTGTCTATATATACACATATATATGCATAAGCTTTTGTCTGTGTCAGCCTGTGTAAATTGACCTATACATATGTATATTGCATGTATGCATATATACTGCAATACCACTACAAGTCAATTTAGTGGCTAAAATATGTACATATATATTTATAAATGTATGTATGTGTATGTCTATATGCTTGTATGTGTGTGTCATAACTATAATTCAGCAGGTGTTTTCGCATGGGAATTTACGCCAAAAAAAATAGAATTTTTATTTAGATTTCATTTAGATTTCTTTTAGATTTCTTGTTATGCTCGCTTCAAAGAGTGCAAAGAGAGTATATTGGTTTTTGAGCAATGTGAGTGCTATATTAATACATATATATATATATTCTACTAAAGTCTTCCGATTTTTGCCAGTCTCTTAAGATTATTATGCACTTATTAGGCGCGCTACTTATCGTAGGAGACTATATTATACTACATACTATATTTGCATAGCTTGTGCACGAAAATCTGCCTAAATAAATTTTCTATCAAACTGCTCTTTTCATTGATTAAACAACTCTATAAACACGTCCATTTGGGGTGTGCAAAATCGAAAAAAAATACAAAACTTTAAAAATTTATAGAGTTTAGATTGCAAAGTTCTTGGAGTTGAGCATACTATATTCTATATTCTGTTCTATATATTTTAAATTCTATATATACAATTAATAAATTATAATAATTTAGTTAAATTGAAAATTTCATATTCATCAAATTTAACAAAAATTTCAACGCTGAACGCGCATTTCGCAGTCAGTTAGGATCGTCTAGTGCCTCGAATCAGATCGTGTGAATTATTTTTGGCTCGCCTGATATTTAAAACAACATATTTCATGCACATTTGTCTGGCATTTTTAGGCCTTTTTGGAGAATTTGTAAATTTATTTATGTTTTTATTATATTTACATGTTGTTTTTTGGCTGTCGTCGCGTTGGCAACGAAAGCAAAGCAAAGGATGGAGCAGAAGAAGAAAAAGCGCTTCATTAATTTCTGTCAGAAATTAAGCAAATTAGTAAAGACATTTACAAACAGACAAAAAAAGCCATAATAATATTTAATATTTCTTTAAAAATATTAAAATTTGCTGAGAATTTCTTTATATATACTATATATATATATATGTATATATGCCTGTATAACTGGCAAATATTTTGGCGGAAAATTAGGTGCGCCCCAGCGCGTGGGTGTGGGCGTGTGCGTCTGCGTGTGTAAGTGTCGTATGCCCGAAAGTACTTTGTTCCGAGTAGAGAATATATATCACATATATATGTCACATATATATATCTCTGATATATGGCAGACACATATATCATTTAAATGCTTTGTTCGTCAACATCGCGAGCTTTATTATGTGGACCATAAAATGTGGAAATTTTGCTTTGGGAAAACCCGCAACAATTTGCAAATCACACACACACACATACACACTTCTATATTTACTATATAAATTATATTCATTAGTAAAATTCTTAAGTTTTTATGATTTTTTTTTCGCTCTTAATTCTTATTTTATTTACGGCTGCTTTCATCTTTTTGTTGCTGTTGTTGTTGTTGTTGTGTTGCATGTTACTTCCGCGTTTTATTTATAGAAATACATATATAGAGAGAGACACACACACACACATACATACAACGATATTGTTGCAGTTGGGAGTTGCATTTGCGTCATGAAGCCGCCAACTGCGTCATTTGCCCACATTTAAAAGAGAGACAAAAAACGAGCATCAAGAAAAAAGAGGAAAATCTCTTAAGTGTTTAGAGTTCTTAAGTACTACACCCGCTAGCGGTACCCTATGGCTAAGGATATTGAACAGGGTATATTGGCTGTGTGCATAAATATGTGACAGAAAAAATGGTCTACAGTCCCATTTGGTCCACCGCAAAAGCTGACTCAGAGAAAGTGTTCATTAAAAAGAAGAAAACGAGCATTAAAACTAATTGAGAGAAAGAAAAAAACTAATTCAGAAAATGGTATAAAAACTAATACAGAACAGAGCTCATGAGCGGAGCTGCATTTTACTTGAGTGAGAGTAAAGGAGCAATTAAATAAACTCAGAAAAAACTCACTTTCTTGTAAGCGAGCATCAACACTAACTCAGGCAGCGCTCATGTGCAGAGCTTCGCTTTGATCGAGCGCAAAAACTTACACTCAGAATAGGCTCAAGAGCGGAGCTCAGCTTTGAATGGTTTCGTCGCCTATATAAGGCTCGTCTGCTGCAACGCTAGTCAGTTGATGTCCTGACCCACGTACGGGCTAGTCGCATTGCAGTGAAGTGGAGCCGTGGTAAATGGTTTTTATTTTGTCAAATAATTTAATTGTTAAAGTTATACATTTCTTTCCATTTTTGGTTGTTTGTTAATTACTTTTGTTTATATAATTTCTATTTGTTAAATTTAAATATAATGTACGTATATTTATATACATTTACTATTTATATTTCGTCAATGCTAAAAACTTTAAATAAATTTTTGTAAAATAAAAAATAATTTATGTTTTTATATTGTTTATATTTTATTAGTTTAAATATATATGCCTTTACTGCTTTACTTTTTATATATGTATTATTATTATTATGTTTCTTTAAATAAATGATCATAATAACTCCAGTAGCTGATCATTAAGATGATCATTATTAATACACCTTGATCATTAGAATTAAGATCACTAGGTCAGTATCATTATGAAGTTAAGTATTTAATGGTAAACATAATGAGGTGAAAATGTAGCACACATGATAATGATATTAGTATTATCATTATTACATTACTTTGATCATCATCAGCTGCCTGCAGGATATTCTTTAGTCGTTCATTGCTTGCTTATCTCTATCCGACTCACGTTCTATTCCCACTTTATTTTATTTTTTTTTAAGTTTTCGCATTTGTTTTAAACAAAATCCGTCTTAAATATTTTGTTTTTCGTATTTTTAGACAGAATTGTACAGTTATCAGGCTGCGTCTACTCTGCACATTCGAATTCCTTACGCCTAGGTAGCGGTGTGTGTGGGACCATTAAATATATACACATAATGTGCATATATATATATATGCATGTATATATATCCATTTAACTGAACAAACCTGAAGACTGACCGCACGACAAAATTCTGAAAAACGTAATTTTTCAACAATTTTTTCATTGTCTTCTATTTTCTATATATATATATATATATAGCTATTTATACTTGTTGACAGAGTGACAAAGTAGAGTATATCTGTTTCTGGTTAAAGACTTGATATTTGGTGTATATATACTTGTGGGTGCACACGCAACCTGTAAAATATAACAGAACTTAAAATTTGGTTTGAAGATTTGAATATGCCCAATTCGGGGATTTCTATATATCCTCAATTTAAGCTAAAGTCTTGTAGCATTTTCTATGATATTCTATAATGAATACATTACATTTGTAGCTTCATATACGACACGATTTTAATATATGATTTGATTGATAAATATATAAATTTTATCTAGCTACATCAATTAGGGGACATTGAAACTAAGTAAACTCAAAATAAACAATATCTTTCAAATTTTTTGTGTTGAGATCTGTAAGTTTTTGCAGTAGAAATATTGATGATCGGCTATATATCGATCGATCGACTATATATTTTATAAAAATTGCCATCAACAATTTTAGGAAAATGGTCAAAAGCTTTACAATTGTATTACTTTAAAGTTGAAACTCGAAAGCTATTGCCCATTTGAGGCGTCGCAAATCGAATATAAATTCTGAGATTATGAACGCGTATTAAGCAGTCGTTTATGGCCGACTCGAACGTTTTTACTTTATTTTTTATTGACAGTTTTGACATGGGAATTTTAAATTTTTTTAAATATATATAAAACATATACACACACAAATATATATATGTTTATGCACATATAACACACGCGCGCACAACAAAAATATTTAGCCTAAATCTAAAATAAAGAATAGTAAAATATATATGTATTATGCAAACAACAATTCATCTTAATTTCTCTCAAATTTTTTTAGTGCGAATTTCGTATTGTTCTTAAGTTTATTAGCTTAACGGTTCGTGCATAAATTAAATGTAAATTTGATTTTGATTTGTTTGGGGGTTTTCTCCCTCTCCCTCGCTCTCTCTTTCTTTGTTGATTTGATTTATGATTATATAAGTGCAGCCAGACACTTGTTTCAAATATTTGGATTAGATGCAACTTTGTTTACCATTAAAACTCTCGAACTTGCAACAGAATTTTATAGTTGACGTCGATTTGAATGCGTTTTCTTTTCACTGCTTCAGATTTTGTTTATATTGAGGTATGAAATTTGTTTTCTTTTTCTTTCGGTTTTTACGCGCTTTTTGAGAAATTTAAATAAATAAATATAAAATATATTTTTGGGTTCGAGCGAATTTTAACAACAAATTAAATCGTCGGAATATCTCGCGGTTGCTGCGTCGGCGGCTGCTGCTGCTACTACTGCTGCTGCTGCTGTTGCTGCTTCGAGGCACAGGCACTGCCACAGACTGACTGACTGCGACTACTACATAGAGGCAAGAGTGAAGGCAATGCCATCGCCACCGCCATCGCCATCGCCAGTGGTTGCCCCGACAAAAACAAAAGGAGCCCCGCCATTGTTCGCTTTGGCTTTAGCTTTAGCCCGCCCGCCGGCGTTGATTTGCGAGCGCACAAAGTTTGCTGCGGCTCGCAACATAAACATAATTGCGGCCGAGCTACACACATGAAGACGCAGACACGAGCAAGGAAGAGAGCCAGCCACACACGCACACTCACCCACCGAGCCACATGTATGTACATTAGGCAGGGGTATATAAATAAATTTACATATATATACATATATATATATAGCTACGGTGTCGTGAAAGCCAAGCAGTGCATGGCCACCTGCAGCAGGCGCTAGTGGGATGTCTGCCTAGCTGGCTGATTGACTAACTAGTTCACTGGCTGAAGGGCTAGCCGACTGGCTGAATGACTTGCAGCTTTGCTGGGTGAATGGCTGGCCAGCTAGCAGATCATCGAGTGACTAAAGGTCTGGCTGGCTGGCTGAATTCCTGAGAGATTAGCTGAATTGGGAAAACGCTTAATTGCTGAGGGACTGGCTGAAGAGCTGAATGGCTGACTGACTAGTTGCCCTGGAATAATTGCTGAAGGGCTAGCTGAATTGGAGAAAGACTGTCTGAATTGCTGAGAGACTGGCTGAATTACAGCATTGATGGCTGATAAGTTGCCTAAAGGAATCGCTTAATGGCTGATTGAATTACCGCATGTATAGCTGATTAGTTGCCCTTGCTGATTGTCGGCTGAATTGCTGAATGACTGTCTTAATACCTAGAACAACTATCTAACAGCATAGCTGCCTGGCTGAATAGCTGACTATCTGATTGAATGATTAATTGTATGGCTTGTGTGCTGACAGACTAGCTGAATTGCTGAATATTAGACTAATTTACTAAATGGAAGACTGATTAGTTAGCCTGATGATGGGATAGCTAGCTGACTGTCAGATTTGACTGACTAATTGAATGGCTTTGTTGCTCACTGACTGACTAAATTGCTAAATAGCTAGCCTGCTGATAGACACGATAGCTGCCCGGCTGATTAACTGACTAATTGAATGGCTAGTTGGATTAGTGACTGGCTGAATTGCTGAATATAAGGCTGAATGGAATACTCACTGGCTGTTAGACTGTCTGGCTAGTTCAATGACTGAACCGAACAGGCCGACTGAGTGGGTAGCTGGCTAGCTGAATTGCTGTATAACAAGCGAATCCCAAGTCGTAGTCATGAAGCTCTGCGTCATCGTTTTTTAATTGCGCCATTAAGGCAGAAAAGAAGAGCCAGCAGGCACATAGTGTTCAGCACAATGTGCGTGTGCAGATGTGTGTTTGTGTATGTGTGTGCGTGCGTAAATTTAGAAATTGATGTATTTAGGCATCTTCGCTCTTTTTTAGTGCCACAGAGCCATGGGCAGCTATTTATATATAATATATGTATATAAATCGTGCAGCCAACATAGCATGCCAGCACACACGCTCGCCCGCTCGGCCGCTCGCATTCGCTATTAAACGTTGACAACGAGAGTTTATGAATGCTGTTAGTTGTGCTTATATTCATTTCGTTTCTTTTGCTTGGTTTTCTTGGGTTTTTTGGCATACCATTTAGCGCATCATTCAAAAGCCAAATGTGGATGACGTCGTGCCACTTGTTCGCGCTTGTTTGGCTCCGATTCTATTGCTTTCTGTCTGTGATGCGCAGTGCGCCCATATCTAAATTCAATTCGCTGAGCAAATCATTGGGAGCAGCGCCTTGAAGTGTCAGCTCAGCTATCACCTGTTGCGCCTCGGGGCACTTGAAGCAGGCGTTGCGTATGGCCAAAATGCTCCACTCGCGCATCACTGCAAAGAGAATGGGAGAGGAGAGAGTTAAGTTTAGTGCCTTTGCTATTGATCCCACACTTACAAGGATTACGCGCATCCATGATTGTGCATTCGAGCAGCGCGGGCAGCAGCTGCGTATCGAGGCAGTAGCCCCTATTGGGCACGTTCTCATACAGCAAATTGGCTGTGCAGCGAACGAGCAACGTTTTCAGCTCAAAGGAGACTCTCCCCTCGTAGGCCGCATCGATGTTGGAGCTGAGGGCCACTTCTTCCAGCTTAGTCATGGGCTTATCCAGACTATTGTCTGGCTCCTTGGCAGCAGCTATGACGCAGCGCAGCAGGCTGCTCACATTGATGAACAGCGACTGATCGGCAGCATAGATTCGCGCATATTTCTCTGAGCCACTGGCGCTGGCTATGATGCGCAGCAGCGTGTGCACTTCACGTGGATGCAGCTGATGGCTCAGCTTAAGTGTTTCACGTAAGATGTAATCCGATTTCATGCGAAACTCCTTGGCAAAGAATTGCAGCAGCATGGTGTGAATATCCCCATTTGGACTGTCCTCGCGCAAGTAGTGGGCGACATAGTCGAGAAAGGTTATGCGCTCCTCCACAGACTTTAGACGCTGATAGCAGTGCACACAGTTGCGCCCGTCCTTGACCACAAATTGTTCCATCAAAAAATGCAAATATTCAAAATTATAATCCGTTTGCGTGTCAATTACGGCCTGCCATAGGCTGATGCAGGTTTCAAATACCAACTGGTCGCCAGGCAAACGTGTGCCCATATATACATTGTACATAATCATGAGCAGCACATTGTTCCAGCTGCCCAGTGGAGCTTTAGCTGCGTGCTCCGCAATTTGTGTTCCATGCGCTTGCCAAATTGCTGCCTGGGATTCTTCATTGTTGACGACGCTGTTGGCCAGCACCTGCAATGTCAATATGTGCAGTGTGCGTTGCTCTGTTCGCATCAGTGGATTAAAGACAACATCTTTGACGAAATTTGCAAATTCTGCGTTGTGCGCCAAAGTTCGTTGACTTTCGGGGCTTTGGGTAAGCAGCAAGCGCAAGCTTTTTAATAGCGTCGTTATTTCAGTTACATTTTCACTTAAATTTAATTTCAATATTTGTTGCAGTACTTCGCCGGTTTCCTTGTGCTATAAAGAACATTTTATTCGTTTAAATAAACAAGCAAATCAAATTATTTATTGTTTACCGGCTCCGCATGTGCCATGTTTGTATTTGTGCCAATTAAAACTGTCAAACAGTCACGAGCACACTATCGATAACAACGATAACATGTCGTCGGGAAAGCAAAGCTTTAGGTATTTATCGAATAGAGTACATGCTCAGCTTTTAAATTACATTATTTTTTATTAATTATACAATATACACTTTATAATGCAAAGATAAAACATTATTATTAAATATTCGATTTTTTTATTGACAGTATCACTGCTAAATGCTGCCTGTTAATGCCTATCGCCCTGCTAAATGTCTGAAGCCGGTTAACAGCACTGTTAAGTGACACGTATTTCGCAATTGTGGGTTAACATTCATTGGAGTTTATTCTAAAATAAATTTTTACTCTTTTTGCTTTTTTAGAAGAAATTTTTGTTTATATGTCATTTTAGGGAAAAAATCTTTTACAAAATTATATTGTTAGGTTAGCCCACAAAAACGATTTTAGGTTCTGTTAATAACACTAAAGCGAAATGTAAAATTAACAGACGGCCGCACAAAACAGCAAATGGCAAAAAATAAACAAAAAGCCACAAAAAACAAACAAATATTTTGAATTAATTACAACATACAAGCCGAGCTTTAAAAGTGGACATCTACAACGTGGTGACGGATGCGAACAACACAAAATCTCCAACATTATACGGCTGTGGCGCATTGAAATACCGCGCAGTGCGAATCAACGTGGACAATAACTAAAGCGAAATCCAGGCAAAAATCCTAACGGAGCCCCAATTGTTGACAACAAAAAAAGAAGAAATCAAATCAACAGCATACTTTTATGTCAAGCAGCTCTTTTGTACGTCGAGCACAAGGCAATCACTTTATTTATTATATATACACCATAGCTTATGCAAAATTCTTGATACCTTCAATATATTATGCTTATTAATCGCGCGCTATGCCAAAGTTGGTTAACACAGGTGACGTAAGTAAGGACAGTCCCGCTCACTTTTTAAATTAATAAATGCACGTTGTTGTTTTAGTTATCGATTTCATGTGGGAAGTGGAGCAACATGTTTCCAGTCATGCCGACAGAGCCTCTATGCACAAAGATGCGGATCGGGGCAGCCGGTGCGGCACTTCTATGCCCAGAGAGCCAGATGGAGTAGCATCAAATCGCCTGTCATCACACCTGCGGGAGAGGCCGGCGGCCATGTGCCGACAGGGAATGTAATCAAGGCAATCGCATTTACGGGGGCAGTAAGTGATCAGCTCTACTCTTCACACTCCATCTATTTATTTGTTATTGACTTCAACTTTTGTTTAGTTCAGCCTCGGTTGCTTTGCAGGTGCCACAATTGTCGAATACGAGAATACGCGCAGCATGATCCTAGCGAAAGCGAAGCAGGCCCGCTTTGGCTGGATACAGAATCGCGCCTTGGTGGAACGTGACAGCTGGTGGCAGCTAAAGAATGATATAAAACGTTTCTGGGACTCCCTATCGCCCGGCGATAAGACCTTTGCGCCGCTCCTCGTATGCAATCTGCTCGCATTCGGATTGTGGCGTGTCCCGTCGATGCGGAATATGATGATGACATACTTCACATCGAATCCGGCTGCACGTAAATGAGAAACTCGAGTACTTTACTGAATTAGCCAGGATTCACTGTCTGATTTTACTTTTCAGGCATTGTGTGCTGGCCCATGTTCCTGTCCACATTCAGCCATTACTCCGTCATGCATATATTTGCCAATATGTACGTGTTGCACAGCTTCTCCAATGCTGCTGTCTTGTCCATGGGCAAGGAGCAATTCATGGCCGTCTACCTCAGCGCTGGCGTCTTCTCCAGCTTGATGAGCGTGCTCTACAAAGCGGGCACGCGGCAGCCGGGCATGTCACTAGGAGCGGTGCGTCTCATAGAGATAACGCAGAGGGATTGATATAAATTCATTAACATTTATTCAAAATCTCATTTATATTTTAGTCTGGTGCCATTATGACGGTTCTGGCCTACGTTTGTGCACAATACCCGGATACACAGCTGAGCATATTGTTCCTACCGACGGTTACGTTCTCTGCCGGAGCTGCAATTAAAGTTATCATGGGCATCGATTTTGCCGGCTGCGTCATGGGCTGGAAATTCTTTGATCATGCGGCGCATTTAGGTGGCGCCCTATTCGGCATGTGAGTGGCAACAACGATATCAGCTGAATCTCTAATCTCCAACGATTCCTCTCTCTATCTCTCTCTGTCTTATAGCTTTTGGGCACACTATGGCGCCCAGGTGTGGGCGAAACGGATTAGCTTACTGAATTACTATCACGAGCTGCGCCGAACGAAGCAAAAATAATAATAATATAACATTGGGTAATCGACAGAACATCATCATCATCGTTCAGCCTTTGAGGCTCGTGTTATCATGTGTTAGGAGGTTCAATAAAATCCACAAATTATAATTTAAACAAGTTCAACGTGATTGTTCCGACTGGTTGCGCAGCAAGCGTTGGGCAATCTCTTTACGTCTCTGCAACAGCTTCGCCCGCAATTCCTCGGAACTCTCTCTTTCGGGTGCATACGAGATGTGCAAAATGCCACCAAAAAACTGCTTTGCATCCAATTGGCGTTTCGCACGCCGCGCTTGTTCCAGTCGCTCGAATTGTGCGGCATAGACGTCTGTAAAGGCCTCCAGTTCAACTGTAAACATAAGATACTATAGTTAAATCTGTATACAAAATATAAATCGTTTTTTCATCACTTCGTCCAGCCATTTCGTTGCTAACACAGCTGAAGGAGCTCAGTTTACCGAATTGCTGCAGTTTATTTTTTATTTCCGAGTGTAGATTGACCTTCGGCACGCCAAAAATTAGCATATGGCGCGATTCACTAGCAACTGTATAGACCTACAAATGTTTATAATTAATTATTAAGAATCTAGTCTAGTTTGGATTTCCCATACTTTCACAGCTTTGAGTTCGCGGCCTTGTCTATATTGCAGTCGAGTCGTGCAGTACGCCAAACGCTTGTGATGTGATGTGGGTGTTGCCTCCATATTGATTATACTTTGTAATGCATTTTTAACAACTACAAGAATTAGTAGGTTTTTTAATAATTTTTAAATGCTGCAACTACATTCTCAGCTGCTCAGCTGGTCGGCTGGCTGTGCTCAACAGTTATTCAAATTGACGACTTTTACAACACTTAATTGACTTTTCGATAACTTTAGTGCATGCAGCAGGCTTATGTTATTGGCGGTTAGTCGAATTATCTATGAATTCTTTAATTACATTTATTATTCTTATTAATTTTTACATTTCAAAAATATTCTGTATATCTAAATAATTAGGCAAATAAAACTAAAATTATTTGTGAATTAAAAGCATCGAATTAACCTAGGTTTATAACTGATATGCATTGAAAGCTCTTGACTTGCGAATTACTCAATATATGCAATATGCAAGCGAACATAATTTTTATATTTTAGTTGTTATTTTAGTGATTATATTTTAATTGGCATGTATTCTGAGTTACAAACGCTTTGAGCTGCCACCTGTAGGCCGCAAGCCATGCAACTTTGTCAGCTTTTACAACACTATTTTTTGCCATTCACTTGTTGCGTGCTCACAGCTGTTCATTTGGAGTGTGAAGGCGGGAAAGGAAAACTGTACGCGAGAAATGCGCGCGCTGCTTATAAAGAATAAACGCATTTCGCGTCGAATTCATTAACCTGTGAGCCATTGAACGATCTACAACTGAGTACAACCGCACTTGGTTAACAAATTTAACTCGATTTTATTTCAAGAATTAGTGGAAAAAAAAGAATAACATGTCTCAATCTCAAGTAGCCGGCAAGGAAAACATTACGGACAACATGGAAAAGTTCTCGTTAAAGGTGACAAGACACGTTCTAAATTACCCACAATTTGTATACTATATATATGTAGATGTGGCTAAATTGAGTGTCACTTGCATGTTATTCAAGCCAATGAAAAGTAATTTACGGCTATTTATACACTCTTTGTTTTACTTTTCGCAGAGCCCCAGCAAGAAAATTCTGACGGAGAGCGCCAACAACGTTCGCAAAATGTCGATCACCCCGGAAGATAATGCCAAAGATCAGGCTACCAGCAACGGCAAGACTGAACCAACTATAACAGATAAGGTTGCTGCGCCATTTGATCCGTCGCTGGAGCCGTTGCTCAGGGAGAATCCTCGTCGTTTTGTTATCTTCCCCATACAATATCATGATATTTGGCAGATGTACAAGAAGGTAAGTTTAACACATGTATATAAGTGGTGTGTGTGTGTGTGAGTGAGTGTGTAAGAGTGTATGGGTGAGTGGTAAAGCCTGATGAAATAGGCGGGAAAATTTGTGATAAAGCGCGGCAAAAGATTTTCACGTCGCAGACGTGACTGATTGAGGGAGTAATATACTTGTATGTGTGTTTATGTATGTATCATATGTGTAAACATAGCTACATCCATATAGATGCATACATATTTTTTTAAATACATACATACATACGTACATACATTTAGTTTGATTTGTTTCCCTTTATACATTTTTACTATCATATAAAGCTTTAAATTTACAGAGCTCAGCTATTGCTTTTCAATTATTATTAGTGAGGAATTTTCTGTGTGGGATGAAAAGATTGATTTGATTTAATTACTTTCTTTTTTAATGTTCCATATTCAGTAAACTTGCTAACACTAATTAAGATAATAGTGATAAACAGAAATTTGATTATTTTAAACAGACGAAAATGTGAAATTAGCAGAGGCAACAGATGTGCTAACAGAGGTCCCTTAAATATGTTACAGTACACACATACTTACACATATTCATGGATAAGTTCATACATAAGCACACACATACAACATGCATACCTTCACACACGCTTACTCACTCACACATTCACGTAGATAATTACCTATTTATACAACTAAATTAAAAGATAAGCCACATGCATTTGATGTAGGCCTAGAAAGAGAGAAAAGCATTGTGAAATTGCATTTCGTTTCATTACATAAACTGCTGAATACTCAACTGTTTCCATTTCAACTTTAGGCCGAGGCCTCATTCTGGACTGTGGAGGAGGTGGATCTGTCCAAGGATATGACCGACTGGGCACGCTTGACCGATAATGAACGTCATTTCATCTCGCATGTGTTGGCCTTCTTTGCCGCCTCCGATGGCATTGTGAATGAGAATCTTGTCGAGCGCTTCAGCCAGGAGGTGCAAATAACCGAGGCTCGCTGCTTCTATGGCTTCCAAATAGCCATGGAGAATGTGCACTCGGAGATGTACAGCGTGCTGATCGACACGTACATAAGGGATCCGCAGCAACGGGACTATCTGTTCAATGCTATTGAGACGATGCCCGCTGTGAAGCGAAAGGCCGATTGGGCGCTATCTTGGATCGCATCGAAGTCGGCGAACTTTGGCGAGCGCATCATTGCCTTTGCTGCCGTGGAGGGCATCTTCTTTAGCGGCAGCTTCGCCTCGATCTTTTGGCTAAAGAAACGTGGTCTGATGCCCGGTTTGACCTTCTCCAATGAGCTAATCTCACGCGACGAGGGCTTGCATTGTGACTTTGCTGTCATGATGTTCCGGCATTTGGTGCAGCGTCCCAGCAGGGATCGCATCGTTGAGATCATCGCAGATGCCGTGACCATTGAACAGGAATTCCTCACAGACGCTCTGCCCGTCAACTTGATCGGCATGAACTGTAAATTGATGTCGGAATACATTGAATTCGTGGCCGATCGTCTGCTGGTGGAGCTCGGCGTTGGCAAAATCTACAATACAAAGAATCCATTTACCTTCATGGAGATGATCTCGCTGGACGGCAAGACGAACTTCTTCGAGAAGAAAGTTGGGGAATATCAGCGCATGGGCGTCACATCGAATCGCCTAGACAATGTCTTCACGCTTGATGCGGATTTCTAAAACGACACTTCGCAATCCTCACAGCTGCTGGTTCCGGGTGTTATTTTTAGCCACTATATGTTTTAATCATTAACTATTTTCGCCTAGGATCTAAGACTACATTTATGCGGACACATAACTTAGCTAATTATTATTTTCATTCCTTATCTAAAACAAAACGTTGAATTACCTGACATTTATAAGCATTATGTTCTATCTGACCTTTGTCGAATTATCATTGTACATAGCATTTTAAATAAAAATAGTATTTTATAATCGCAAATGACTTAAAGCTTTTGTACAACTATATTTTTTCCTTTTAAAAAATAATATTTTATATAATATCTTTTAAAAAAACAAAAATTGCAGCCGGCCTGTTACAGCATGGCTGTTTATATTCTGTAAATATATATGCATTTATTAAGCTTAACGCCTCTTCCACTGTTAGTGAAAACATATTGATGGCTCATATTCGCTATCGATATCATTATCGAAAATTACATTAATGTAAATGCAGCGCCCTTTCCACTGTTAGTGAAAACACCTCTTGGTTGCTCACATTCGCTATCGGTATCACTATCGATAAGGTTCCGAAACAGCTGACGCCAAACTATTTGCAAATGCACAACTACATACGAATTGCGCCCGCAAATTTCACTTGTAAATGTTATCTATAGACCAAAAAGTGTTATTGGTGTACGCCAACATTTGCAGGTGAGCGAATGGGCAATCTAAATTACTCATTAATCAGCCACTTGTGATACGCGCATATATATTTCTATATATATAAAGACGATCAATAATTTGTATGCAGTATGAGCGCTAGGCACGCAGCTTGGAGCTGTTCGGAGTGCAACGCATAATTGCAATCGCCAGAAGCAGCAATGGGCTATGCAGCACGTGATGCCGTCGAGCTGGCGGAGCAGTGTACGCTGCTCGAGGATCAGGATCACGCTGATGACGAAACACAGCTGAGTCAAGTGGCAAATCGTGATGCAAGAAAGCTGCATCATCGACGCCAACGTCTCCGATATTCATCGCCAAGATTTCTGCGGAAAATTGGCCATTTCGTGCTATGCATTTTCGTAATTTTGCTGTTTCGATACATAATCCTGCCCAACATCTCAATTTATGTACAGAAAAGACATGGTGAGTGAAAGTTGAAGTACGTTTTTGATTTTGTATATAACTGCGATTGTTTTCTTTAGTTCCGCTGTCGGATTGGTCGGCGAACACATCGCTGGACATCAAGGACTATATACAGGCGCAGCAGGAGTCGGCGCTCATTGTACCCCGTGACTTTTGTCGCAACAAAACGTTTCTGATTATAGCCGTCTGCACCGGCTTGAACAATTTCGTGGAAAGACAAACAATACGCGAAACCTGGGGCAATACAACGGAATTCAATTATGCGGCATTTGCCAAGCTGCACGCACACCTCAAGGGGCACTATCAGCCGCCGATGGAAAAACGCCTGCAATTGTATGCGGATTATCTGCACGGCGAGGGCGAGAACCTAACGGCAAGCGTACGCATTGTCTTCATAGTGGGCCGCAACAGCTACGAATCACACCTGGGCAACGAAACACTTGTGCGACTGCACAGCGAAGCAGAACTCTACAATGATATTATTCAGGAGAACTTCATCGATACGTACAATAACCTGACGCTGAAATCTGTGATGGCACTGAAGCACATTAGCAAAAGTTGTCTAAGGACTTGCGCTTACTTCCTGAAGTGCGACGATGATACGTTCGTCAACGTGCCGAATCTTTTGCACTTCCTGCTCGGCGGCACAGTGCCGCTCTACAATGACACGCTCGACTATCATGATCGTAGCTCGATGGTGGTAATGTCGCAGTACAATAGATTGAATGCCTCAACGGGTATCATGATAGGCCATCAGTTCTGCAATGTGGTGCCCGTCAGCGATGTCAGCAGTAAGTGGTATATCCCCTACTATATGTATCAGGGCGAGGTATATCCGAAATACCTTTCTGGTGCTGGTTATCTAATGTCCATCGATGTGGTCGAGCGTTTGTTTGAGGCGTCTCTAAATACGTCGCTCATATATCTGGAGGATATTTACATAACTGGACTTTGCGCCAATCGCGCGAATATCAAGCGACAGCATCAGCCTCTCTTTAGCTTTACGAGCTCCCCCCACTTGTGCGCCTTCAAGGGCAGCATCACACAGCATCAGATCAAAGAGGAGAGCATGATCGAAGCATATCGGTTTGTAACTAACTATACCAACACCTGTCCTCCCCCGGGAAGGTACTTAAATCACATGCGATTACGAAATCGAAGTAATTGTTAGATAACAAAACAAGAGCTGTGAATATGCCCCTCTCTCTCTATCTATCTCTATATAGAAAAGACGCATCAGAACGTTGGCTTCCCTTGTAGCAATAGAAGCTTAAAGAGATTTTCCATGATATTTAATTTGTTACTTTGAACACTATTTTTGAAACAATTACGCACAGACATTATATATAGCATATAGACGTACATACACATACATATATTCCTATACGTATACATATGTATCCAAAATGATATCTTTCTTTTTGTTCCTGAGATTATATTTCGTATTGAATCGAAGTGCTGTTTATCATATAGTTATACACATATATCAGTGTTTTCATAGTTGTACAAATGTTGTTCAGTTTGAAGTTATTTAGCGATCAAGAATAAAGATATGTAAGACGGCCGTAATACTGGCACAAAGCCCTTTTGGCTGTAACGCGAGGGTAGTTTGAAAAGTTGCCAAACAGTAGAGAGACATTGAAACTTAAAAAGAGATTCGGAATGTAATAAATGTAGAAATAAAATAAATATATATACATATATACATTTTTTCATCTATCCTCGTACTTTAATCAAATTAAAGTACACGAGGTAAGTTTGAAATATTGTCAAGTTTAGGAAAAATAATCAGTACTTGAAACAGAAATTATTAAAAATAAAAAAGTGTAAATTGTAAGAAAAAAAATATATTAACAATAAAAAAAATTAATTTAAAAATTGTAAATCATAAATATAAGTATACAATTTTTTGAGCGCCAATGTTTTGAACTACTCTCGCTGTTGGAAAAGTTGCCAAACGTATTATACGTACAATTCAAGTATATTTATATTATTATTTAACGCGCAAAAATGAAATTATTTTAAACGCACAGATTTGTTCAACTAATTTTAATTTAAAAAAAAATATATATATAATTACAAAATAAATATAAAAAGTTCTTTTTATTTTTTATAATAATAATTAGGCCTGAATCATTTCCATCAATATTATTTTATTTTTATACAAAATAACAAAAGAAAAAGAAACATTTTTTCTTATCATATGCAAATACTTTTTATTACTAAAGTAATTGATAAATTGTTTTTTTTTTTTATATTTTTTTGGATCTTCATGTCTTTCGAAAACAAAAACAAACACAAAGTTTATAAAACTAAATGCCTTAATACACCTAAAGCTAGACTTACAAAGGGTTTTTGATGTTTTGTTTGTTTTTGCTTTCAATTGTTTATAGATAATTCTTATGTTATTCAAAAATATAGTACTAAAAACTATAATAACAAACTACATTCGAGCCTATAATTTAAATTTAACTTAAATGTTTTATTTTAGCATTTAAATGTGTTAAGCATCTGGCAGATTTTTGTTTAGTCTAAGCTAGCGCTGCAATCATATTGCAGCCCTAATGGTGGATCCAGCTGATCCGCATCCTGCATCTCTGTGCTTGCCTTGGCAGGAATCTCTGCAGCTTCCTGCTCTGCTGCAGCAACTGGTGCATCTATCTGTAAGCTGCTATGAGCGATATCCTTTTCCTCTTTTGCGTCTGTATTGTCCTCGTCTGCTTGAGCTTCAGTCTTATGAGCAGCTTCCTCTGTTTCAGCAGCTGCTGCATCGTCTTTCGGTTCGTCTTCAGCTTCCTCTGACGACACAGCAGCTGCTGCTTCATCTTCCTTTTCTTTGTTTACATCTTTTTCTGTTTCCTTTACCACTTCTGTTGAGGAACCTGCTGCATCATCTTTCTGCTCATCTTCCACAATATCGTTCTCTTCTCTCTCAAGCTCTTTTTCAGCAACTGCTGCATCAGCCGTCTCAGTTTTCTTATCAGCTGCAGTATCATCCTGCTCAGCAGCGTCAGCTTCATCATTTGCTGCTTCATCACTTATTGTAGCTATAGTTTCCCCTTCAATTTCTTCTTCATTTTCAACTGTATCTTCATCTTCTTTTTTCTGATTTTCATTAATTTCACTGGCTTCTGCTTTGTTAGGTTCCTCATGAACCGCTTCTTCTGCATCTACTTCCATCGCCTCAGCTGCTTCCACATTTTGATTCTCTATTGATTCTGTTTCATTGTTTTCTACTTCAGCTACACTTTCGTCATCTGCACTGTGTTTATCTCTTTCACAGTTATCTTCTTCAGTTTTATCTACATCTTCCTCGGTATTCTTTGCTTCATCTGTTTGAGATTTAGTTTCATCAGCGATCTCCATTTGCTCCAGCAAATCGTCTTCGCCTAGCTTCTCCTCTTCTTCTGTTTGCTTCTCAACTCTATCCTCCTCGCTTGCTTCTTCCTTATTTATATCACCTGCTTCTGCTTTGCTTTCTTCCTCAGCTGTTTCCTTGTGACTTTCAGCTTCCTCGGCCTTCAGCTTTTCGGCATTTGGCTCGCTGTTCTCTTGCTTCTTGAGATTCTGTCTGTGTTGCTCCATCCATTTGCGCGCCACCTCAAACTCATCCTCGGCACGCTTCAGCCTGACAATTGGCTTCATTTTGAGCTTGGAATCATTCCTCTTCATATCCTCCATGCGCTGTCGCTCGAGCTGCAGCAGCGCAGGATTTGGCTTGTTCGTCGTCTTCTTGCGTGGCTGCTTCTTCTGCAGAGTGCCGCCAGGCGAGGTGGCCAGATTGGTCTTCACCTCGCCGGCGCCCTCGGTAATGTCCACTTCCAGCAGGCTGGCCAAAATGGACGAGCTAAAGGCCGCCACATCGATATCCATATTTGGATCTAAGTTCGCAGTAACAGGATCGATTTTACTTATTTCCACCTCCGGTGCTGTCGACTTCACGGACGTGATCTGCAGGCCCTTGGGCAGGCTGACCTTCGACACGGACGGCTGCTCCTCCTCGTTGTCCGAATCAATGGTAATCGTGTCCGTCTTCGGCTCCACAATCTCAATCTCATTATCCTCATCGTCGCTGGCTTGTTTCTCTGCAAAGAGTTTGAAATTTGGTTAATAATCTAATATATCGAATGCAATGCAAATAGTTTTATCAAATTAAATATACATAGTCTGCATAGAGTCGGCTTTACAAAAGGTTTTTAATAATTATATAATCTTTATATATAAGCTTAGAATGTTCAGAAGTTTGGCATACGTTAACTTAGTCTAGTTAGTTAGTCTAGGAAATTCGTAGCTTAGATATTAAGAAACCGCATTTCTTCGAGTGGGAAATTCGTGCGCAGCTTTTGCAGCGTCTTTTCGTTGGGTCTGGGCTGGCGCTGCAGCTCCCGGCAGTAGCACTCGTAGGCGAACTTCGCCATCTGCCAGCGCATTTTGCAGGCGCGTGCATCGCGCCGGAAGCGTGGCAGACGCCGCGCCAACTCCGCCCACAGACGCTCTCGTGCACCCACATCGTTGTAGTCCACATGCCGTGGATTCCACAGAGTGGGATAGGCACGCATGGCCAGCACCAGCTGCTGCACAAACTGCTTATCGTCCGGCATGTCCTTCAGCCTGCCAGCTGTGTCCGCGGAGCTGCCGCCATTTGTGGCACAATCCTGCAACGGCTCGAACTCATCACGTAAGTCCTGCTCATCGATTTTATACAGGAAATACAAATTGGCCAAATACTTGGAGTATTTCAGCTCAAGATTGGCAAAGGTATGTTTGTCCTTGATCGTTTTCAGTCGGAAAGACTTGTACATCTCGTACATCTGCTGCCAACGCTCCACAATGTATTCACAGCGATAGTCTGCAAAGAGAAGCAGTTAAATTATTTCCCAAAGGATTCACAGCTGGATCACTTACTGGGCGCAGACTTCCAGAAGTTAAGCCACAGCGACTTGCGCGTTTGTTCGTCTATGCTATTGAACTCGGGATCTGCGGACTTGCGCCACAGCACGGGATGACTCTTGGCAAAGTTGATGATGCGCATATCAATAGGTCGAACCTCCAGCGGGCGCACGGTGATGCGTTGTGTTGCCTTGATGGTATTCTGTCCCTTATTGATGGTGTTTTCGATGGCATCCAGCTGCTTGCGTTCATAGCCGTCGCCATCGCCTTCGCCACAGTCCACCGGCTGCCATTCGCTGGGCGGCACATCCCGGTTGGCCAAGTAGTTGGTGGCCTTATCGAAATAGCCCTTGAAGCGTTTGCCCTGCTTCAGCAACCGCTCGATGCGCACATAGCGCTTGCGCACGTTCTTCCAGCGCAGCTTGATGTCGTCGCCGCGAGGGAAGTGGCTGGCTATGACGCGCCACTGCTTGCGTGTCACCACCATCTTGCCATAGTCCGGATGACGAGTGCACCAAATGGAGGGATACTCCCGCAGTAGTCTGGTTAGCTTGCGATCGTAGGCGTGCTCCTGCTCATTCCGATTCATACTCTCTTCGGTGCCGAGGGCATCGTACTCCTCATTCAAATCATCAATATCATCGCCATCATCCGCATCGTCGTCCTGATAGTCATCGCCATAGTCATAGCCATCGTCGTTCTCAGTCTCCGCAGCGTCAGCAGTTGACTCCTGCTTCTCCCCTTCCTCCTCCTCGTCCTTGGGATCACCTTCGGCGCGCACGCCGAGCGGCATCAGCGGTGGCAATGGATCCAGGCTCTCACCATCTTTTAGATTTGCATGCAAGCTCTTGCGATATTCGTAGACCTGATTGTGGAAGCTATTGCAGCCCGTATTAAACAGATCCACATCGTCCAGTTGGCCGTAGCAAACATAATCCACGGCTGCAACGAGGCCAGAAAGGTGAGAGAGAAGATCGTTAAAGCTAAGACGAAAAACTGCTGCTGAATTCGATTCCATTGCCTTTTTGTTGGATATTCTACAAACACATGGACCAAGAGCTTAAAGTCAATTTGAATTTGAATGGAGCCAAGGAAATGGAACTAGCAGAGTTTTTCATACAACACAACAAAACATACTTACATGCTGGCTGCTACCAAAGTATACTCATATATAATAAAACATCATATATAAATATATATATATTGCTGAGCAACACCCGTCCATGTGTTCAAATATTCACAAAAGACAATGTACACTTAAGAGACTCCTACTTCGCTTAGGCCGACCGCAGCCAGCGAAGCAGCAGCTATAACTATAAATTAACTAAATGCTATACTAAATCTTATGCTATAACGATATATACCATATACTACAGTGAATCTTATACCATAAAACATATGCCGAGTGCCCGTAAGGCTTTCGAACTAATTTCTAATCTTACAGACGACTCTAAAGTACAAGGACTCTCATCAATCCTTAACTTTACAATCTAACAAAATACATAACAATTTATATTCATAGCCTAACTACATTATTAATATTTAAAATAATATTTTTTATCATCTCACCAGCTGCCAGTTGGCCATTCTCCAGGCTGTTGGCATCGTTCTTGAAGCCCATTTCGCGCATGTCGAGCAGGCACTTATCCTGCAGCTGTTTGAAGCGTCCTATTGCATAGGTCATTAGGTAGGACAGATGGATGTAGAGCTCCTTGACGTCCATATAGCTGCGCGCCTCGTTGTACGCATTGGACAGCGTCAACGTTTGCACCTTGCCCGTGAGGTGCGTACAAATCTCCATGGCACTGAATATTTGGTTTTGCAGCTGAGTACGCGCCGCGCCCAGCGGCGACGTGGAGAAGACATGGCGCACCAATGTCGGTCCTTTGACCGGTGCGGGCGTCATCATGATGGTGGTGCCGCCACCGCCTGCTCCTCCTCCTGCTGCTCCACCATTGCTGCTGCTGACACTGCTTGCGGTTGCTGACTGGGAGGCAACGTTCATTGCGTGCACCTGGCTGCCATTGTTGACGCGCACCACTTGTGGCGCGCGCTGCTGCTGATTGGTCTGTGGATTGTATATTCCCATGTTGGAGCCAAAGCCAGGATGCAGCATGCGAGCAGGTTGGCCCGGTGGCTGCTGTTGCCTTATGATGACCTGCGGAGTCAGTGGGGCGGGCGCCCGCGTTATCGTTGTCGATGCCTGCCCTGGCGGCAATTGGCGCTTCACCTGAAAGGATTTGCTCAATTAATAACAAATCAAAGTGAAAGATTCTCAGTGCTGGGGCTAACTTGTATGAGGCGTCCGTTGGGCAGGCGATAGGAGTCCTGTTGGGCTGCACTATTGAGATCGACGCGAAAGCCATTTATGGTATGGAAAACAGGACCCGCCGAGCGTATGGCATTGGGCACCACGGTGCGTCGCACCACGGCGGGCTGACTGGGCGTGGATTGGCGATAACGCATGCCGGAGCTGCTCAGCACGAGCGGAGGTGGCAAACTGCTGCGAGGACCCGCCGTTGAGCTGCCATTCGTACTCGGCCGTGGGCCAGTGTAATTCTGCTGTACGGTGACAATGCGCGGAGTCGTTGTGATGCCGGAAGCGGGTGTTATGCTCGCACGAGAGCCCGGCTTTGGTGTTACGGATATTTGGCAATCCGGCTCCAGCATGCTGAGTAAATCGGGTGTGCAGACAATGTCGTCATTTGAGGACTTTGGACGCTTAGCGGGCGGACCCTGCGGCTTGGCTGACTTCCTGCCGGAGCTAGCATGACTACGTTTGGAAGTATTTGACTCCAGGCTCTCCATGGAGTCCGACAGGCTGTTCACCTTCGCCTTGGCCAGGCGACAACATGTGCTGTAGTCCTTGTGCGTTTGCCTGCGCATTTCCGATTCGGACAGCTGCAGAGATTGAAGGCCGCTAAAGGGAGAGAGAGGCGAATCAATAGCCATATCATCAAGGACATGATCAGCAGTCCTGGACTTACTTCTTCTGCGTCTGAATGTAGTTGACCAGTGCCCAGTGTTGGGCGCGCAGTGGCCAAAGGATTTTCGACGTGCACTTGAAGCAGTTCCAGTTCTCGTTCTGCTCAATGTCCACAATGACGCCCCTGGACAGATTCTTGATGATGCACGACTTGCAGAACACATAGGGGCAGGTGGAGCAGCAGTATACCTCTCCGCCCTGGCCGCACCAACGGCAATACAGCTCCGAGCCATCTTCGCCCTTCGAAAACTCGCCGCTGTTGTAGAAATCGTGACACTTGATGCAGTGCGTCACGCGCAGTATGGGATGCATCTTGATGTTGTTCTCCGTGCTGACGGCTGTGCCAATGTGCATGCGGCAGACGGTGCAGTGGACTTTCCGCTGATTGACCACATCCACAGTGGGATACATTTTCAGATAGAAGCGACGCTCCTCCTCCGAAACGCTGGCGTCCATCTCATAGTTCGAGCCTAGACAACAAAAAACGCATTAGACAAAGGTCCAACGGAGCCCCTGCGAGGGGAGGGTTGCACGACCGAGGGGGGGGAGGGGAATTTTGTCGCTTACCCGTAAAATCAAAGTCGAACGCTTTGAGCGAAGGCGAAGGCGTCGCTGGCGCTGCGACTGCTGCCAGCGCTAGATCCGAGCCGGGCGTGCTGCTCATGATGCTCAATTCGCCGGCTGCCGAATGGAGACGCTAGCCCACACGTGGATTCGCAAATCAGAACTATCTTATTTCTGCACTCTCTAACACTAACACACACACACATACACGCACGCACACACACCGCTTGAGTAATGTAAAATGCTGCAGCAACAACTATTCGGCGCGTGTTTTTTTGCAACAATAAATGGCACTAATACCAACGCATGCCCACATACGCGTGCACACATGCACGCACACTCACACACACTCGATGGCGGCAAACGCGTTAAAATGATCTCCGTATTGCTAAATCTGATTTAATTTTCTATATTATATTAATTCCATTGGCTTGGCTGACAGCACAGAAGTGACTTTTCACGCGACTGCCGTCGTAGTATATCGTTTTCAATATGGCAGCCGCTTCGGGTGCTCGGCTCACCCGAGTCGAGGCACGAAGTATACATAACATGCTTTACCCAGACTCTGGAGCCGATATTTTTGAATAAAATATACTAAACCTGTCCATTAAATATAGTCCAAATATCCCCTAAAATGGTTTCAACCAAATAAAAATATTTTATACTTAATCTTAGTCCAAAATATGTAATTAATCCCAATCCCAATCAACGATCGCATTCAGTAAAATTCCTATATTTTTGATCTAACAGCTCCAAGGAGCTTTAGAGGATAGGATTTAAATTTTAATAGCTGAAGCATCAGGATTTCATATATTTTTCAAATTTTTTGTTAAGATTTTAGCGAATTTGATTAAATTTTATATACTTGGCAACACTATTTTCAGCTCTTTCGCACTTATGGAATGTACGTTAAGATATGACATTAATGTAAATTTTATAATTTAATTGTTTCTAAGGTACTTAAACGATGCTTAAGAAAAATTACAACAAAAATTTATAAAAATGCATATATTAATGAATATTCATTCGAATATTATATTAAAACTTCAATTAAAGCAATAGCTTTAAATTTGCGTTTTTCAACACTAGCAGGCAAATGCAACTCACGCTGCGAGTATCGATACTTAAGAGGTAAACAAAAAGCGACTAGAAAACTGTAAGTAAAACTTGGTTGATGAAGATAAAAAGAGAGAGTGAGTAAATGGGTCAAGTTATTCACTTGCTAGGTCATTTCATCAAATATTGCCATGATGTTGTGGAACAATTGTTATGCTTAGCAATGCAAAACTTTACATATTCATATGTATGTGAATGCATGCATTTATGGTTATCGGCATCACAGCTGTTCTAGTGACCGATGAAACTATCGATAGTATCGATAGTTGAGACCATCATTAGTTTGTTTTGCAGTTCTCCCAGTAAAAGTCTTATCACGCAGTTTTGTGATTGTTTTTTGCAAACCGGTAAACATTTCTTTGTTTACTAACTCTTGTGAATTGTTTACGATTGAATTGTTGCTGTAAATTTCTTTGCATTTCCCTTCTAACAATCATCTTTGTTTTTTTTTTACTCATATAAATGATTGCCCTGAATTTCACTGAATTTTCTGTCTGTTTATCATTTTTATGTATTTCACCGATTTAACAAAAATATTAGATTAGATTATTGTGTACCTGTGAAATATGTTTCAAATTGATATTTTGTCCTCGATCCGTTAGCAATATCTACAGTCCTTTACAACAACAGACGAATAATGGAGCCCGCAACAGCTAGGCCAGGATCTGAGAAATTGAATTCGGACTTCTTCTACGGCTGGGATTTATTATTCAAAACTGTGGATGGGATACTTGATAAGAAGTCAGATATTCTAATAGTGCTCGTTCATTTTCTGCTTACCAAGCATTACAAATTCCGTTGCGTTGGCATCGGAGACGACGTGAGTATTTCATCAATGGTGCAAATAGAATTGAAAGTATTTATACCTCTATATATATATTATTTTTCTAGAAAACTCTTGCCGAAGACGAGGTCGGCAGCGAGTTGCTGCCGGAACAGTGGAATGGCGATAGTACAAAGTACTCGCTGCGATATGTGCACAATAAGGTGCTCTATCTGCTGCTCGCGCATATTACGGAAGATGCTCTGATTATCAATCTGTTGGATATTAATACGAAGAATGTCTCCAATATATGTGTTACGCCCGAAACTTTGGTTGCTGATGTCAAAGGAGGCATAATGCAAACTATGCCAACTGCAACGGATATTGTTGAACGCTTTCGCAAGGAGCTGTGTGATCCGGTATGATAAATCACATAAATATATATACCTAATTCTATATCAATTATTTTCCTTCCTTAGGTATTTACTGGAAATTCACGCGAAGCAACCACACAAACACAGATTAACAATCAAACGACACGGCCATCCACAGTAGATCCTCTGCGCATTGGTGAGCCCAGACGTCCGGGGTAAGTCAATGTGTTACTTGCTCTATTAACTAATCTCAGATTGATAAATTTAATTTTAGCTCTTATATGCCGCATGGCTTCGAGCCGCGACCATTTGGCTTTCCGGATATTGGTCGCGGGGATTTGGATCCATTGGGCCGCGGCTCTGGTAACTTATATCCGTTTCCCGGCAATCCGGGCTTGGCGCGCTTTGATCCGTTCAATCCATTGAATCCACATAACCCTGGTGGTATGGGACCAAATCCAGATCACATGCGTCCGCCAAATTGGAATCCCGATTACTACATGTGAACTATCTATATGCATGTAAAATATATATATACTCGGCCCATTGAAATGTTCGGCCTATCAAATTTTAGTGGTTTAAATGAATTGGAGATATTTCAAAAATAATAAGAATTTCAATCGACAGCAAACAAATAGAAGAAACTCTATTTTATTATTACTAAAATATATAAAATATCTTTATTATTGCTGTTTCTTATGCTCATATACAATATAGAAGTCAGCCTAAACATTTGCTCAAAAAATGTATGTGATTTGAAATGTAATATATATATATATGTCGATATATATGTGACATAATAAAACATAAACTAGCTTTGTGAATTTCGGCTGCAAACAGAGACGGGAAGAAAACGCATTCGATTCGCAAACACAGAAAATAATTACAAACTATACAAATTAAATGGCGCATATAGTCAAATTTAAAGATATATATATATTAGGGATTGCATAAAAATATATATGGATATATAGTTTTATATATATCTATATATATTGTTATATATTTTCATATATAGAGCGCGTTTGTGTAATCTCAATATGCAAACAAAATCTAAGCAAAGGCGCAGCTATTTATATATATTTTATATTATGTATATATATATTATATTTTTCACATTTATATAAATATATATATTTTTTGTTATAATATTTTGTATATTATTTGTAATATATATTTTTATATGTTTTTACATTCGATTTTCTGCGTGCGCGATATACATTTAAATCTAGCCTAATATTATTATTAATTCTTTTTTTTTTAACATAATATTTTGCTAAATTAATTAATTACTGAACATTTTTGCAATGCTTTCACTGACTTAACATTTAATTCTCTTTTCTGGTTGGCAAAATCATTTTTGTTTTTAATTTAAAATATTTGTTTTTGTGCGTGAATTGTGTGAAGCAGTTGGTACATGTATTCATTATATATATGTATAGGTATATATAGGTG
Source organism: Drosophila pegasa (assembly GCA_035046225.1). Taxonomy (NCBI): domain Eukaryota; kingdom Metazoa; phylum Arthropoda; class Insecta; order Diptera; family Drosophilidae; genus Drosophila; species Drosophila pegasa. The sequence goes on along the minus strand of JAWNOD010000076.1, from coordinate 3,673,143 downwards.
TATATATAGGTGTGTAGAGCCCAACTGCTCCGCTCTCAGTCCCATTCCCCAATGAACATGCGTGGTGTGGGCACATAGCCGCGTGTTGGCAGCGGTAAATGGCGTCCATAGATGTGATTGTAAGGCGATTCGACAAGTTCCGAATCTACAAGAAGCAATAAAGTGACATTAGCAAAGATCTAACTAATCCATATATATATAGAGTAGATATATAGGAGAAGCAATTTATATATAGAACTGTGCATGATATGATTGTAATTTATATGTACAAGGTAAACTGTTTGCCGTCCAGGGTCCAAGTCTTAAAGTAGAGTTAGTATTTTCTCTTTTTTTTTCTTTTTTCAAAAAACAAATTCAGTACAGGTGTTTAGCTATAGCCAGGTAAGGTACAAAAGGCAGTGATATTTATATATATACAGCGCATATCTAGATTTAAGGAAACCCAAACTAAATGCTGTAAAATAACCTCTCTCTCTCTCTCTCTGTCTCTCTCTTTGTCTCAATAGTCAAGTATTTGAATTTTCTTGAGACTGAGGCTGCGCGGCTTGCGCGGCTTTAGGTAGCCATAAATGGATTCCATGTCGCTGATGTCAAGGCGGCTGGCAGTGCGACCCGTTCTTTGTGCATTGTTTGTAATTGTTGCAGCAGTTGTTGCTGCCGCTGTTGTTGTTGCTGTGGATGTTGCTGCTGCTGCGGCTGCTGCTGTTGTTGTTGCTGCTGTTGCAGTCGCAGTTGTTGTTGCTGTTATACTTTTGTTTTTACTATTGAAATTATTGTTGTTGTCATCTTTGTTTTTGCTGTTGTTGTTGTTATTGCTGCTGTTGTTCGTTAGCTGTCGCTTGTTGTTGTTCGTATTGTCATAAGGTTTTTTGTCAGCTTTTTGCTGCTGCTGCTGCTGCTTGCCCCGCCAACTGGGCGCTGGCAGCTTGGGCTTATTGTAATATTGCGTCCGCTTGTAGCTCAGCTCCGTTGGCACACGCTCATAGAGATTCAGCATGGCTGGCGGCTTGGCCACTATGCGATGCCGTCCGCCGTACATGTACAGGGAGCCCTCCTCGTTGGGCTGCTCAAAGAAACTTTCGGTCGACTGGGATTTCTGTCGTGCCGCTAGCAGCGCCGGCGCCGCCAACTGTCGCAGCTGCGCACGATCCACATATGGATCCGTCTCCTCATTGCTGTGATGCTGTTGCTTCAGCTGGTGCCGCTGCTGCTGGCGTCGCATTGGCATCGCCATGGGCATCGGTTCGTCAATGTCAAAGTCCAGGTCGAAGTCATCGTAGTCGTAGCTGTCCTCGTTGGTCAGTGTGGTCGGCTCGTCGTCCTGCTCCTGCACCTGTTCCAGCACTGAAATGTCGCTCTCGCTGCACCACTTGGCCACGCCCACGCGCTTGTCCAGCAGCCCGCCACTGAGGCGCTGATGCCGCCGCAGCTGCTGCTGGCTGAGACTGCGCTGCGGACGCGGCGCCGGCACCTGGCCGCACAGCGGTGCCAGGGCATAGCAGCTAACGCAATTGCAGCTCGTCTCCAGGGGCAGCTGCGCCCGTCGCACGGAAGGACGACGTGCGCCCTGCCGCACGGCCACAGCCTCCAGATCATCGTAGTACTGACTAGGATAGTAGCTGGCCTTGCGCGACTGATGCTGCGGCGGCGGCAACTGTTGCTGCTGCTGGTGGTGCGAGCGATGGCAGTGACGATGCTGATGACGATGATGCTGATGCGTGTGTGAATGCAGATGCGAGTGTGGATGCTGTTGCTGCTGCTGATTGCTACGTGTCGGTGCTTTGTGGAGTTGGTGGTGCTGGTGGTGCTGTTGGTGTTTAACAGTCGGCGCCAAGGCGCTGATTTGTGTCTTGTTTGTTGCAGTTGCAGTTGTTGCAGTTGTTGCTGTTAGGTCCGTTGGCAGTGATTGTGGTTGTGCATGCGTATTGTGTTGTTGTTGTTGTTGTTGTTGTTGGTGGTGGTGGTGGTGGTGCTGTTGATAGCCGCTCAGTTTATTATAAATACCTATGCCACTCTCATAGCTGCGCGTCTGCCAAATCTGATGCGGATGATGATGGCTCGCCGGCTGCTGATGATGCACGGCATGCGCTGCCGCCGCTGCTGCTGCTGCCATCAGTTGCTGTTGCTGCTGCTGCTGCTGCAAGTGCAGCGCGTGCGGATGCATGCCAGCCAGGTGATTGTTGTGTATCATCGATGTCTTCTTCTGGCTGAGCGTGCTCATGGCGTTGCCGTTGCTGCTGGCATTGCCGTTGATGTTGCTGCTGCTGTTGTTGTTGTTGTTGCTGATGATGTTGTTGCCGTTGCCGTCACGCTGATCCTTCGAGCTGCTCTTGGAAGACTTCACAAAGTTGGGCACGCGTGCACGCAAGCCGCAGTAATAGGGATCATCTGTGTGAGAATGAGGAGCATGTTAACTGATCTTCACTTGGACTGGCCGTGTGAGAGGCTTAGAGGCGACTTACCATATTTCTTGTTGTCCTTGCCTTTGTCAGACTTGCCGCGTGACAATTTGATGCGGGACTCCAGGTCAATGTCATCGTAGTCCGGCTGTGAAGGGAGTTTAGAGAGTAAGAAAATATTTTCAGAATTTTTTATTAATTATCTTGAAATTTTAGATGCATTTTTTGATGAAGTTAATTGAGTTTATATGAAAAGTTGGCAGATAATTTGGGTAAAAATTTAATTAAAATATATATGACTCAGCTGCTTATCATATTTATAGTTAAAACTTAGCAAATTAATTGTACAAGCTGTTTGGCTGCTCTGCTGTTAATATTTGTGAATAAAAACAAAAGACTTAGGCAACAAACTTCGAAGGATATACAACGATATTAAAGTGGACATCATCAAACGTCGGGTAATACGAAAAAATAATATTGAGTAAGTAATATCAAAGACTTATACAACAAACCCGAAATTATATTGTATATGCGTAGTATTAAATCTAATTAACGTTTATCAAATTCGTTAAAATCTTCCAAGTTTTTGTCTGAAGCTCAAAAAGTATTTATTTTCAGCTTCAATAAAAGTTAACTTGGTATATAAAAAACATTTTTAGCTATATACATAGCCTATAATAATATATATGTATATATATATATATATATATATATATATATATATATTAGCTAAATATAAAGATTGATCAGCAACACATTCTTTATTCAATGGCCGAATCTTAATTGTAGTTATTACCAAATAACAATTGTTGTGTATATATTCTGTTAAATTGTTTAAATTTTGGAACAGACACAATAAATGACTTAGGCAACGAGCGCGCTGGCTTTTTGCGCAAGGTGCGCCAGCCGAAGGCGCTGCAGATAGTTACATATATAGCCCCAGTCTCGCCCCTGTCCCGCCTCTGTCTCTCCCGCTCTGTACAGTTAGCCATAACTGTGTGCGCAGACTTTTATAGCCAACGGTCGTTGGGCCCATTGGCAACATTCCGTGCATATTAATTACACGCGATTCGTTTGCAGTTATGTTTGGTTGTTGTTGTTGAAATTCGAATATTATTGAATGCAAGCCAAATGCTTGGTGAAGCTCAACGAGCTCCAAAACTGGCCTGGTATTTCTATATTATTTCTCTTTTCTGCTGCTTTTTTTTGAGGGCTTCAAGAAAAACCCAGAGACCCGAGCCGTAAACCATTTTGCAAGTGCGCACGTAGCCAAGCATAGCCAGGCCGACGTTCGCCGTAGTCGTCGTTGTAGTTGTTGTTGTTGTTGCTGAACTAGTTGCCACACTTCTTGCTCATATTATATACCTCTATATATATATTTATGCCTATATATTTACTTTATTTTTTTGTTAAATTTTGTTGTTTATTACGCGTTTGCAACAATTGTTCCAACACCTCGCCTACAAAACACTTGAGCAACACATTTTGGTTGCTGCTGCTGCTGCTAATTGTTGTCTCTCACCTTTGGAATTAGATCGTGCGCATAGACATTGTCTCTGGGCGGCAATTTGGGCGGCTTCTCGCTGCGCTTGTGCGCCAACTGCTGCGTCTGCAGCAACAGTTGCTCACGTGTGGCAGCCACATGTCCGTTGCTGCTGCCATTATTCAAATGCTTGCCCAGCTGCTGCTGTTGCAGTTGCTGCTGCTGCTGCAGCTGCTGCTGGTGGGCGCTGCCAAAGCCAGAGCTGCCCGAGCTGCCGTTGCTGCCATTGCCGGCCACGCTGTAGGGATCCTCGTCGGGTATGGGTATGCGCGGCCGATTCTTTATATCCACAATGGGACGTTGCACTGTGAATGGAGAAGAAGTGGAACATGAAGAAGATGCTGCCGTTGCACATGTCAGCGCTGCTATTCACAATTGCTGCTGCCAATAAATCAACAACTGGCAGGCAAATGGACTTACAATACGCACAATACACACGCACACACACACACGTGAGACAATAGAAGCTGAACTCAGCTAATGCGCAGCCTTGAAGAGCCTAATCTATATTTAGAGCTAGAGATGATGGCGGAAAGGAGAGCTGAAGATCTTCGACAGACAGTGAGGTAAATGGGATAAAATTATATAGATATCTGGGGTACTACAAAAGGCGCTAAAGATGTGAGAAGATTATGAATTTAACAGACATATATGGTAAAGACATCAATATCTATCATTTAGGGATGTCAGAAGATATAGATGATAAAAGTTATACAACTCTGTTATACTGAACTTTATATACATAAATGTATCGATTTTTATCGATAATTATATATTGCTATTTATCGATGTTAAGGAAAAGAGATAAGATATCTGAAAGTCTGTAGCTTTTGTGGTTTATGAGATCTCTAAATTCAAATGGACGAACAGTCACTTCGATAGACTTGTCTAGATCGATCCAGCTTATCTTCCTGATCAAGAAAATATATTTTTTTACTTATATTTGCTTAGCTAAAGTGCAAATCCTTATCTATTTATGTATACATAGATGATATATTGTAGTAAATATATCTTAGCTTTAGTTCTTTAACAACCCTGAGCTTAACAATAGCTCACTGAGCGACATTCATACACACACACACATTTATATATATGCACACTTGCAGCTCGACTCACCTGGCGGCAATTTGCTCTTTAGCATATCCATGGCTACCACATTCACAATGAGCACCCAAATGGGGCACTCCAAAATGTCATTCTCCGATTTGACAAAGGCCACTGCCGATAGGCATTGCGTTTCCAAGCGTCGACGATCTGGATAGGCACGGCGCAATTCACGATTCACGTTCGACTGGAACTTCTTCATATCGAACAGCTGTCAGGTGACACAACAGAAAACAGAAATTAGTTAACAATACAACAATTTGCATATGCTAGTAACTACAACTCTCTCTCTCTCTCTCTCTCTCTCACTCTATATATATATGTATATATACAAACGATTTGCTATATAGACTTGCCTTGACTATTTTTTCGCTTTCGAGCGCCTGATTTGGCAGCTTTAAGATTTCGGCACCGATGGAGGTCTCCTCGTTGGGAGTGCTGGCGGTGCTCTTAACAAATACGTTGCTCTTCGCATAGCGACGCACGAGTATATTGCCAGCATCATCCATTTTGATCTTGACGCCCTACAGGTGTTCAAAATAAATATAAAAAAAATTAATTTCACAGTACTTTGACATTTCGTTTTTATTTTATACTGTTAATGGCAGTTTCTTGTAATCGTTATCAGTTTGTATGCAAATACTTTTTAGGGTAACTGTGTCGCTCACTTTAATGAGCCATAAACAACAAAGCTCGCCTGCTTACCTGCCCGATGACGCGCTTCATTTCGTCCGTCTTCTGGTCCCGCATCGGATTGTCAAAGCCGCACAGTCCAATGCTGGAATACAGTTAAATATATTTATTTATTTTTTGCTTTTTATTTATTTATATAAATATATGTGTGAGTATAGGTTATGTGTATATGTAGAGTCAATTAAATGTTTGATTAATTGCAAATCAATCAAACGCAGAAAATAAATAAAAGCCCCTGCTCTAAGTCTATAAAGTTTTTGGGGGCACGCCGTTCACTTTTTCGGCCTGTGGCATGACTCACTTGGCCTGCTGCACCATTTTGTTGCATTAAACGTTTGACAAAACAGGGGCAACAACAACAACAGCACCACCCCAGTTAACAACGGCAACATAACTGTGCATTCGCCTGCCGCAAATTCGCATTGACAGTGATTTATGCGCTTGTTGCACTATGTGTGTGTGTGTGTGTGTGTGTGTGTGTGTGTGTGTATGTGTAGTGTGGCAGCTGCATATGAATTTATAACAAAAACATGTCATATTTTGTCTTCTAGTTTTTAATTGCAAGCTGACTCATATTGACTTCAATTTTTTGGGCAAGTTTGTTGCCTAAGTCTTTTGTTTTAGCCTTGTTTATAAATATGAACTCAGCTGCTACTGTAACTGCAATAAGTGCTTCTAAACTTATACCAATAAAAATTCTGTTATTGTCATACAATTTAACAAACTTAGTCTAAGTCTTTTGTTTAGGTCTTACACACTTCTGTCTAAGATTTTCAGCTTAGAACAACATTTTATATACCTTAATCTAATATTAAATTTCTGACCAAGTTTTTTGCCTAAGTCTTTTGCTTTAGCCTCTCTTAAAAATACTCTCAAGTCATGCCTTATTTCATATGTAGTATAAATTTATAATTTATAAACACTGCATTTATTTTTCATACAATTTCGACCAAGTTTGTTACGTAAGTCTTTTGTTTTGCGCCTGCTTAAGCGAGAATAACCCCAGGAAGACCTCAGCTGCATATAAATATACATATATAAAATAAACTTTATATATATATATATTTTTTGCAGCTCATCTTAATGCAGTCTGACATATAGCTTAAGTTCGTTGCCTAAGTCTTTTGTCTTGGCCTTGCTGAAAAATAAACTACTGTCAAGCGATTTTCTAGCTGCGCTGCTGTTGCTGCAGGAAGAGCTCTTGGCTGTTGGCTTAAGGTCGTCGCAAATGTCGGCCAAAAATGCTAACTAGATGCTGCAGAGGAAGCCGCGCCATACAATGAAAACGAAGCTAATTGTAATTGTTGTCGTTTGCGGCTGGCAGCAATTGTTGCTGTTGCTGCTGCTGCTGCTGCCGTTCATTGTTGTTGTTATCTGCACTGCTCCTGTCGCTGCTCACTTGCTGTCACTATTATGTTTTATGTTAATTTGTATAATGAAGCGCTGGCTAGAAGAAGAACGGGCAGCAGCAACTATTGCTGGCAGCAGCAATTGCTGTTGCTGTTGGCATTTGGCCATGTGCCTTAGTTCTGCGCATAACATCTGCCAACGGCTTCTGCTTGGCGTTGATTTATTGGCTAAACGCTTGTAAAAACCGTTGAAATGTGTGTCAAAGTTTTCCATGAAATGAAATCGACATGGACTGTTGCTGCCGTAGCTGCCGTTGCCGCTGCTGTTGCTGTTGCTGTTAGCTGATGTGTGCCTTTCAAGGTTGCCCCTAAACGAAGCGGATTTTGCAGTTCTTTTGTGTTTTTTTTTCTGTAGCTTCTTTTTTAATGCTTAAATGCTTTGTTTAATTTTAGACTTATTAAAGGTGTCTGCCGGAGCAAAAGATGAACCGGTATAGGTAAAGCCGCACTGCGGCCCAACCCCGAGCCAGGCAAACCCACTGCCAATCATTCAGCACACACACATTCAGTTACCAATTCATGGTTGCATTCACTTCGATGTGGCCACAGCCAGTTATACACATATTGCATATACTATATACTATATATATATAAATGCATGCATACATATCGGTTGCAAGGTCGTCCAGTATTAAAAAAAAAAACTGGACCTGACACGCCTAAATGAGCTAAAAATGCGAAAGGCACAAAGGCAACAACTGTTTGTCTTGCATTTTTGCGGCTGCCAACGAAAGCGAGAGTCCGAGCTATAGCGGGTTTTCGCTTCTTTTTTTTCGTATCAAGCGAAGCACCACAATTTTGGAGTTCAAGTTAAACGTGTGCAGTGGGTCAAGCCTTGCACGAGGGGGAGATCCAGCAGCCAGCAGCCAGTTGCCGTTGTCAGTTGCCAGTTGCCAGTTGCTTCTTCAAGGAAGCGGCAGCAACAATGCAAGTTAACGGCAACTGGTTCCAAAACTGACCTACGGCTAGTTTTGCATGCAAACGGGCACCGAAAAAAACAAAATGCGAGACAATCGCAACCGGTTGAGCTAAAAATAATACCGCGCTTACTGTAACAGCGCTGCGAGCGGCTAGTGCAGTTGCTTTTTAGTGCAATATTTAAGTCTATATAAACAAAAGACTTGGGCAACGAACGCGAGGTAGCTAAACGGATTGTAATAGCCATGAAGTGCTGCAGTTAGTCAAGCTGTTGCTCTTTGATGCTCTTTACAAGGAGTGCTGTTGATGTTGTGCAAATGTTTGTAACAGTTGGAAGTGGGCGTGGCTGATTGCATGTTAGAGTTTATATAGAATTCTTGATTGGAATGATTGGCTAAGGCGATATAGTTATGGTCGTCTATGTATATCTATCTGTCTGCTTGACTGTGTATATACTTCCCTATCTGCTTGCCTATTCGTCTGAGAATACATCTATCAATCTAGCCCTATGTCCATCTGTCTTTCCAGCTGCAGAAATTTCCTTTCTCTTTCAATAACTCCTATCATTTTCTGTAAATCGATAAAAATCGATGTTTTGATTTGCCATTTGAAGCTTCATTTGACTACAATTAAATTCCTATATATATATTCCCATTTGCATAAGTACGTATGTGTACATATATATATATGTACGTACACATACATGCACATATGCATACAGAAGCCAGGCATGCTGAGTTCACAGTAGTTTCGAGTCGTGCAATGCCGCTCAGAATACGTCTAATTGTTAATGCTATAAATAAAGCTCAGTGGTAGACAAAAGACTTAGGCAACGAACGCGAGCTACAATTTGATCCAATTAATTGAATTATTTGCTGACAACGGTGCGACGCACCTTAAAAGCCGCGAAGGCCACAACTAACCAGGTTCTTAGCTAAGATAAATAATGTGGCACGTGTGTTCAGATCAAAACTAAGGCTTAGTTCGCTTCTATCCGGTTGCGATTGTCGGGCAAAACTGTCTTTTGTAGTGGCTATAAACGAAATCGTGGCCTTGGCCAGGCGCCAGTCGCGCCTTTTTTTGCCTCACTTTTAATTCGCACGAAATGAAAACAAATCTCCGAGATCTATGTTGCAATCGAATGCTTCGGTTATAACGCGCCAGTTGTATTATGATTCGATTTTGATTTCGACTATATTTTTTTTTAGCCAGCAAACATGCAAATTTTGATTGGCAACGCCCACGCAATTGCCAATTGGCCAACAGCAACAGTTGCCGCTAACTGTCATAAGCAGCAAAATTTATATTGGCGCCATTTCAATTGCTGCACAAAGATAATGGGGCAGACATGTAAGTGGTCTGGCCCTGAGTGTGCTTAAGGGTTTGCCCATTAATTAAATGCGCTTGTTGCTCTCGTCTGCTTGACTGTTCGCCTGCTGCTGGCTGCTTGCCTCTTGCATTGCAAATGTGTGGTCCTTCAGCATCTCTGCGCATCGCCCACACAGCGTCTAATTAATTAATTTACATGTCGGCAGCAGCAGCAGCAGCAGTAGTAGCAGTAGCAGTAGCTGTAGCTGCCAGCCAGGTGTGAAAATTGCCAATAGCATCGCATGCAACAGAGCGCCGAGCTGAGACTGCATCTAGAACACGGCACTGAGATACCCTAGCTTTACAAATAAATGAATTCCTTTTGTGATATAGCATTTTTTTTTTATTTATATTGTTGAAAGTTAGATTAATTGAAAGGCATTGCCTTGATTTCCATTGCTATGCATCATCATCTAATCTATTTTATTTTTTGCTATCGACATTTAGCATAAATTTCTTTAAATTTTTGCCTATTATTTGCCTTCTAAAGCAAAAATGTTGTCAATTTCCTTCATAACTTAAGAAAAGGGTTTCCTCTAAGTTCTTATCTCACATCTGTTGATACAATAATAAAATTTAAGTCCAGAAGTATTTTCATTAATTTATTTCTGCTATTAAAAATATTTTCTTATATATAAAAAACTTGTATTATATTTTTAACTAGCACTTTCCAAATTATATAGAGTTATAATTAAAAAAAAATATTTAATTTCACTGAAAAAATATATTTATATATATTTCAAAGTTTATTATTTTCAGCTGCTTGACCTAAAACCTTATAGGAATTTTTTAATTAAACTACTTTGCACAATAATAATAATAATTATTATTAAAATTTCAGCTACTGCCAACTGTCTCACGTTGGCTTAAAACAAATTACAGTCATAGCAATTATTTACTTGAAAATGTGGTTTTACTATATATAGATATTTTCCCCAAATTCACTTCACTTATGCCATATCGCACCGAAATTTGTTAAACTTACTGACTACCTCATGTTGCTCGTCCCTTACTTAATTACTGTCTTCACACAGCTTCTGTTTCTGTGGCTCTGTCAATTACTATCTTCACAATCAAAGCGGCGCGTAAACACGTTCAACACGCATTAGCATACATAGTTCAGGAAGTTATGTTGTGCGAAGTGAAAGTCGATAAGCGAAACAGGTTTCAAATAGCTTAAGCTTGGTATGCTAAACGTTTTGCGCCTAACGAAAATTCTCAATAAAAGAGAATTAACATTTTTGCTTGTCAATTAGAAATAAAATCTTGGACACAGTCAAGGCACACGAATGGCCCGGCAGACCCCATTTGAGGCACAGCACTTGCTTTCCATTTGCATTTGCCAGCCGATTTCTGGGGAAAAACGTTGCGTGCGCTGCGCATATGATAAACAGATCTAAATGCCATTCAAATTCCCTATACGCCGACTATTTTTAAATTGACAAACAGCAGAAGAGGGAGAGAAAAAAAAAACAACGCTAACAAGGGCTGACAGCAACTGCAATTGTAGCTAATTAATGTACAAGGTTCTGTCCCGGGCCCAGGCCCAACGACAAAGGGCCCAGCAGACCCCACATGCATGAAATCTATCTTTATCTTTGATGTTGGCGGCAAGCTGCCAATTGATTAACCTGACACTTTCAACTCGAAATCAGTTTTCAATTTTTCTCTCTCTCTCTCTCTCTCTTTCAGTTCAGTGTGTTGCGGGCATATTTAACCTGCAATTGACATGAACAAGTAGCCAACAGCAAATGACAACAGCAATAACAGCAGCAACGAGCAAACATTGAAAAAAGATTGCTAGAAAGAGGAGCCGCAGCCGCCGCCGCAGCCGCAGTCACAGTCCCAGCCTCTGTCTCTGCCGCTGCCGCTGCCAAATGACAAACGGCAATTTGCATCTGCAGAGATCACTGATGACCTCGTCACGAGCACAGCGAATTGCTTTCTTCTTTATTATTTTCAATTTCATTTTGCTTTTCAATTGCAGTGAATGCTGGCCAAATCTAGTTAGAGGGTATTAGCTAGTTGTTAACGACAGTTTTAGTTAATTTTTGACGGGATATAGGGTATTTCCTTATGGGGTTAAAAGGTAACGGCATCACAGGGTATCTCTTAGTTGGCTATTTGCTGTTTTCACTGTATTTCTGTGCTGAGCATTTCGCACAGGCGTACTTTTAATAAACAGCTAGATGTAGTTGCAAGGTATGTGCTAGTCAGTCATTCTCCATTTCTATTTAGAGTATTTTTGAATTATCTAACTGCCCCTCATATGGGCCTACTACATTGAGCAATCTAAGTTGAACTCCTCTTTTATAATTACAAGGTATATGCTAGTCGGATACTCGTAACTTTGGCTTGTAGCATGAACTAATAAGCAAAAGCTAATTATAGGTAATTTCTGCATTAAGTAATCCAGGCTGAGCTATACTTAATGCTCAGCTGGATCTAATTGGATTTGCCTATTAACTTCCTCTTCTCTAGGGTATGTCACTCATTTCATACTACAGCTTCCTTTTAATTGTTACCAACTACGCGGTATCTGCTAGTCGTATACTTTCTTCCCTTTTTTTTTACCGAATTTCCGTCAGCAATTGCCGTAAATTTGCTTTATTTATTATTGATTTTTATGCGCCAGGCTGATTATTGTTGATGTTGCTGGTTGCTGTTGCTGCTTGCTGTTGCTGCCGTTATTTGTTGTTATTATTATTAAGCATTATTGTTGCTGTTGACATTTTACGGGCGGCATCTTCATTTCATTGTGCGGTTTACAAAGGAAGCCGCCCTGTGGCTAATACCAGCATTGCCCTTTTCGGGGCAGCTGTTGTTGCTGCAATTGTTGCTGTTGTTACGGTTGACGTTTCAGTTGTTGCTGCTGCTGCTGTTGCTGTTACTGCTTTTGATGCGGTTGCTGGGGTCGTTGTTGGCTTTGGTATTGCTGTTGCTGTCGTTTTTGCTGCTGCTGTTGCTGTTATTGTTGCAATTGTTGCTGTTGAAGCTTCAGTTGATCCTCCTGATCCTGCTGTTGTTGCTTATTGCTGTTGGCATTTCTGTTGTTGCTGTTATTACTGGCGCTGTTGACGTTTCAGTTGTTGTTGCTGCTGCTGCTGCTGCTTATTGCTGTTGCAGTTTTTAGTCCTGTTGCTGCTCTTGTTGTTGTTGTTGCTGTTGGCGTTTCAGCGGTTGCTCCTGCTGCTGTTGCTGGTGCTCATGCTGTGCCTGGTGTTGTTGTTGTTGATATTACTGTCATTGCTGTTGAGCGGCTGTTGCTGCTGCTTACCAGATTACTGCTTGTGTTGTTGTTGCTGTAACTGTTTTTGTTGTTGTATTTTATGGAACTGTTGCTGTTGTTATTGCTTTTGTTGTAGTTGCAGTTGCTGCTGGCCAGATTACAGTTCATATTGAGGCACAGCTATTGTTGTTGCAGTTATTGCTGCTGTTGCTGTTGCTGTTGTTGCTGCTGCTGCTACCACCCCGATTACATTTAAAGCAACGAACTTGAATTGCTTTTTAGCCAGATCTTTTTTAATCAGCGCATTTATGGGCTAATACATTATGCATGACGTTGGCTCACATCGAGATAAACATACATACACACATATATATATACATGGGTGTATATAGAGATACTTGTAAGCACCTCGACTCCATTATGCAGACTTCTTGACATTTGAGCGAAGTGCCTTTTTCAGTGTGTGGGCAAAAATGAGAAAAAATTGCCAAAGCAATTGAGCCAAAAAGCGTTTGGCATTTGCAATTTCTGGCACGCAACGACGAAATCATTTTGAGACGGAATATGTTAATTAGCTACAACTGCAGCCGCAGCCGCCGCAGCAACCACAGCAGCAACAGCAGCCGCAGCAACTGCAATCCAAAACCAAAAACTAGAATTCTTCATAGCTCAAATTGCGGCAGCGAACGGAAATCGCTCATTTTATACGAAAATACGCGCAATTATTAAAACATTTTCACCTGTTGTTGTTGCTGCTGCTGCTGTTGTTGTTGTTGTCGCTATTGCTGTTGTTGTTGACGCTCATTTTATTTTCGGGCATTTTCACATGCTACAAATTGCTGCCAGCAAGTGAGGTCACAGATAAAAAATGTCGTAATTTGCATAGCTGAAGGTTTTTTCTTGCTCTTAAATGCGATGCTTCAGCTATAGACAAATCTTTATATATATATATATATGTATGTACACTCTATACTATATCTTTGTTTTCTATGGCTTTTGTTTTTCTAGCTCCTCGACAAGTTCAGCTGGGCAATTAAATTGTAATACCCTATGCCATTCAATTTAATGGGCGTTGCTGCTGCTGCGTCGTCGGCGTCGGCTCGCTGAAGTTTCATTCATTGCTCATTTGGGAGCAGGTGTAATTTCATCATTTATTATCAAGAAAAACAGCAGCAACAACAACAACAGAGAAAAAAGTTCGCTTCTCCTGCTGAGAGTGGGTCAAGGGCGAATCGGCTGCAAAATGTTTTTGCGCAAAAAGTTCAAAGGCAGCAATTGCCGTCTTACTGATACATATATATAGGTTTATATAAAGGTATATTTATAGGTATATATACATTATTGTTATATTTTTTCATTGGTCTGCTCGCAATTAAGGTACTGTGCCCTGCCTCTCATAAAAACAGGACAGACAAAAGCCAAAAAAACAATCAGGCAATAAGTGACTGAAGGCATTTCATAATCAAGTAAGAGTGACCCTGCGCAAATTGCCAGACTAGGAGATACCCTAACCAATATTCGAGCCTGCATACCATGTATCCTTGAAATGAAATGTGTTTTGAAATAATTTGTAGATCAGAGAATTAAATATTAGTGAGCATGTTGGCATATAAGTGAAGTCTGGGGAAAGTTTTTCTAAGAAGGAGTATAATACTCATTTGTAACTCTTAAATTAATATGCTTAGATCTAACACCATTAAGCCATCTATGCATTTACATACCGCATGCCATCGAAGCCATCGTCGGAGCCATTGATTGTGAGCACTGGGGCACGTGCATAGGCTTTGGCCACACGGCGATTGCGCTCAAAGACAATTACTTTGGCCCAGATCTCATCATCGATTTGCGTCCATTTGTCCAGCACTTCCTGTATGTGTTCCTGAAAGAGACAAAGACAAAGCGAGAGAGAGAGAGAGAGAGAGTGAGAGAGATGTTAAGTTAGAGAGAGCTTTGCTAAATGGCAGCTTGGGCAATAAAAAAACAAAAGACTTAGGCGAGCAACTTGCTGCAGACGAAAGCAACAAAAAGCAAAGGCAAAAAACGGCTGCAAACGGCTGTTGCAAATGCAACTAATGCCAGCAATTTTCACTTTCCATCAAATGTGTAACAGTATATGTGTGTGTGTGTGTTTTTGCTAGACAAAGTGAACGGCCTTGTTGGGCGCTTGCGTTTGTGCTTTTATTTTTCACTCACTTTACTTTTACTATTGCTTTTGTTGTTGCAGTTGTTGTTGTTGTTGCTGGCATTACAAGCAACTGTTGCTGTTGTTGTTCTTGTTGCTGTTTGTTAAATAAAAGTTAAAATCAAATCGGAGCAAATGCTGGCACGCCAGCGAGTCGTGTTGCAGCAAGACATATAAAATTATAGACAACGTTGTTTACGATTTTATATAGCTGCATTTGTATACATACGTAAGTGTGTGTGTGACTGTGTGTGTGTGCTTTTGAGATATTTAAAGTGCTGCAAGGCTTTCGATTGCACTAAGAAAATGAAAATGCAACTCGCTTGCTTTATTGCTTGCGTCATGCCTAAGTGCACAAGCGCATATTTTACATTTTGATATAGTTTTATCTATATACATATAGCTTGGTATGCTGTTATATATATATATACATCTATAGCCATAGGTAGCAGCTACTTAATACATACAATAAGCGTAATTACATTATTTAAGATAAATATTTATGAAGTTTTTATATAATTTTGCAACAGCAGCAAATTGCTCGAAAATAATTTATTAATTATTAAACATATACAAATTAGGTCTAAGAGTCTTAAAGTTCCTTGAGCTAATTTTTTTCTCATATTTTTAGATTAATAAATACGCGGAACAAATACAAAATTCGCAAATTTGCATAATAAATTGGCTGGCTAATAATTTATATAAAACTATGGAATTAGTCTAGGTCAAAAATATGTTAATTGACAAACGAAATAATGAAAAAAATATTAAAAAAATTGCTAAAATAAAATACGCAAAAAAAACGTAGAAACTAATAAATAAAGTAAAAAATAAAACTCTTTTTTTTAACAAATAAATAAAAGAACATAAGATAACTAAAATAAAATGCGCTTAAAAATAATAAAAAAAAATTTCAGAAAATATTTACTTAAATTAAAAATAAATTAAGAAAGGATTATAATTTAATGCAAGTCAAACTTTCATTTTTTTAGAGTCAAAGTAAAGTGCTATAAAACCATTTTCAATTGCTGTAAAATCTTATTGAGTGCATTGCCACAATCACATCTATAGACAAATGTAAAAGCAAAGCTTAATGAACTGGGTAAATGAGCGTCTGAGCAGCTGCACATGCAAATCAATTCGATTTGATTAGGAATTGGTTCATTTGACTCCAATTAAGTGCAGTTACTGTTGCACTTTTCCCTTTCCTAAATACTCTTTTACCACTTTCATTAGAGATCCAATTGTGAACCTTAACGAGCTGCCTAAGTGAACCACTTATGCAAGCATATGAACCACATCACATCCAAATCAAATCAACTGGCTCATGACTTCATTTAATTGAAATTTCTGGTGTACGAGTCGCGCATACAATCAAGGCTGCTGCTGGCCCAGCTGGCGGTTTAATGGCGCCGCATTATCATACGGATAAAAAAGAGTTCAATTAACCCAAACAGAAGAACAGGGTCATAAAACAAAAGCCATTAGCCCAGTAACCAACATGAGCCACATTACCCAAAGTTCAGGCTTAAGCACAAATAAAATATGAATAAGACAAACAAGCAACAAGCTCTAACGTCTATTTTTTGTATAGTTTCTTTTTGTTAGTTCTACATAGAGTTTTTAAAGGGGAGTACGTTGGCTGAAACTTGTCTAGGCAGAGCTCCAGAGCTGCCTGATCAGATGCTGCCCGGCCAGCACATTAAAAATGCAAATAAATCATGTAGTAAAACTTGTTAACCTTTTCGGCTTTGTGTAGACGCGCGTGTGTGTGTGTGTGTGTGTGTTGGTGTGTGGCGTACTTTAGCTTTAATTTGTTGCTGCTGTTTCGAGTCGACAAGCACTTTTGATTTCACTTCAAAAGCTCGCTTAGATTCTTCTGCTACGGGCAGATTCACTTTTGTTGTACAGGTTTTTTCCCATCTGCTTCTCTTGGCCAAAAAAAAGAATCTTGTAGGCCAACAGAAACAAGTTACAGAGTCGTCTTTGTTGTTTTTATTATAAATATTTTCTAGGCCGTTTACTTCCAAAAAATTGTTATAGCTACGACCTCAAAATGTCAAAAGATTCGTTGCGTTAAATGCTGCGCCTCTCCATGCACTTCTCAAAGTTCTTCTCTAGTTGTTTTTGGTGTTCTCTGTGGTATGTGCCTGAAAATTAGCACGGCTCTGATATACAATACTGTACATATATGTGTTATATATAGGTTTTTTGAGTTGTCCAAAATGCCAATCGATTCTTGAAAAAAAGCCACTGAACTGGTTTTCGTAAGCGCACATTTGTTATGCAAATTATTAACGTTCCTATGTATAGCATGGAAATTTATTTAAGCAACGACAATTAAAACAACAACAACGCGAAATGTTGAGCGCTGTGACGCAAATCGGCTGAACAAGTGTATATAAAAGGCGATAGCTACACACACACACGCCTATATATATTTTATATTTAAATAATTAAAAAATAAATATAAATAAATAAGGTTTTTAATTACCCATAAACACCACATATAACATATCTGTTTTAAATTATTATTAAACAGTCAAATATAAATAAAAACTCTCTTGAATTTATGTGCAGCTGCCCACGTGTAGGAGCGTTGCTCCACAAAGATGAGCTTGAACAAATTCTTAAAATAAATAAAATATAAATTACAAATGCTAATTTGACTTTCACATTGTCTGCGGTTTGCCTGGCAAATGAACTGATTATCTAATTCACTTTGGGCCATCTATAACCAGAATACAATTCTGTGAAAAGGTTAGCGCATTGGGTTTACTTTGCCAGGCTCTCTGCTTTTTAAACTACTTTTTTTAATTCTAGAGAAAAAAAAGCGAGTCATAGAGCAATTAGCTGAGCTTGGTCATGTTTTTACTTGACTCTAAAATGGGTCTAAAATTTGTCTAAAAAACTGGTTGGAAATTTTTGCTCAAAAAGCATCCTTGTATTTTCTTAAAAAATTAGTAATTGTGATAAGTAATTGACAAAAATATATTATATTTTAAAGATATAATAATATAATTTAAAATATATAAATTTAAACCCAATTATTGTAAAATCATATTAAAAATGTCAATTATATATTTGATATAAAATTTATTTAAAAACCTCATTATTAATCTAACATAAACCACAAATCACATTAAATTAAATACAAAATTGTGAAATTAATAAATATATTTGAAAACCTCATTATTGACCTAACATGAGCCCCCCATAAACCTTAATAAATTAATAAAAAAATGCCAATTATATATTTACTTTAGCAACACTCAACTGTAGGCAGACAGAGACTTCTTAGTTCTACCTATATATAATAACTTTTAATATTTCCTCTCGCAATTCTTGCCTCAGCTTAGACGACCTTTATGTAACTTAAAAACTTCGCAAAATTGAAAGTTTTGTCTGTTCTGTCACGCCTCCAGCACCAGCTGCCACAAATGTACAAATGTGGCACAAACTGAGCGAGACTTGTATTTGATTTGTAAAGGGCACAGCTGTCATTAGGCTGTAATTAAAGTAGCCGTACGTTAGGTGGGCTTTAATAAGTTCTATAATTGACACCCAGCAGCGAAAAGCGACTGGAAAAACATGTGCAATCAGCACGGAAGTTGGTTTTGGCTCTGCGGAGAATCTCCACAGCCTCTGCTTCATCTTCTTCTTCTGCTTCATCTTCTGCTTGGTTTATTATTAAGTTTGCACTTTTTGTGCAAAATGTTGTTGAACTTTTGCAGTCACGACTTTTGGCTGCGGCTGCGACTGCGGCTGGTGTCGGCGGCTGGCAACAGATGCGCCAAGCGCTCCAAGTTGACATTTAATAAAATGAATTTACGCTGCGGCGAGCTTTGTTGTAAATAGATATAATCATCATTTCGAATTGTTATGGACTTGATAAATATATTTCGCAGCGACGTGACAGGTTGCAGTCGCTGCCATAGAAATTGTTGTTTATCTATTTTTTTCCTCTGTCTCCCATTTTTTACTCAATTTGATTTGCGCCCCCGAGCGCAGAACTTGAAATGTCGTCTGACCCATTTCCAAAACCAACGGATGGCAAAATAAATATTGTCTTTGTGGTCTTTTAAGTAAAAAGCGCTTGCCATCAAGTGGCTGGCATCTTAAACATTTGTCTTTGCTTATCTTTTCTTTATTTCTCTTTAGTTTTTCAGTATTTTTTGAGCTGTATTTTTTCCCTCTATTTGGTCAATACAAATTTATGTTAATTTCATGCATAGTTTCGTCTATAATAATAGCTGGCGGTGTCTTCCGTCAATGCATATTGATTGATTTGTATATATACAAGAGCTGTGTATATATAAATTTATACACACTTTTAGTGTTTGTTTTTGATAAGGAAACTAAATATTGCTTTGTTAAAAGGTTATTATTAAAACAAGTTAGAATATTGCAGTGACGCTTAAACGACGGCTCAATACTCGCTCAGTGCATGCAAGATCTATGCTTAGCGATGAGCAAATCATATCAAAATCTTTGTTTAACTTTAGTTTCTTTTTTTTTTGCAGATTTGCATTACATCTCATATGTCCACCATATCATCAGCTGAATTTTCACTTCAAGCAACACCAATCAACTTCAACAACCTTCTACCTCCAAATCAAGGCTACTCATATTTTTTACCACTTGAAGGACTTAATAAAATTATAAAAGCAATTCCAGGGCATACTCAGATTTCCTCTGAAGCGTAGTTAAATTTTTTAAATAATTTATTCATACTATATATAGAAACTTTTCTACATTTTCGTATAAAAGAGTCTACAAAGGCGAGCTCATTTAGTTAGTATCAAATATCTATCTCTCATTCAAACAGCTAAACTAACTATCCAATAGATGTACACATAACAAAACATACAAAACCAATATACTCCCTTTGTCAGCTCTCAAGCGACTATAAAAAGAGATGCACACAAAGTGTGAGGCAGCAAAAATTTCCACAAAAAAAAAAAAAAAACAAAAAGAAACATAATTTTGCTGCACGTTTAAGAGCTGAATTACGCGCCAGGCGTGTGTGTGCGTGTGTAGAGTTTGCTGTGTGTGGTTTTTCCTGCTTGCGCCAACGCGTTTTTGGCGGTGGCAGCAAAATCCTGTTGTGCATAGCCAGCCAAGCAGCCAGCCAGCCAGTCAGCTAGCGAAACCGAAACCAGGTGAACGAGTGCCCAAACAGGCGCATGGAAGTGGAAGTGGAAAACCAGCAAAAGCAACAACAACAGCAACAACAAGCCGTAGCGAGACGAAGCGAAGCGAAAACTTGTCAGCTTAGCCGAATAAATGGAAAACTTTCATTTTCATGCTACTTTCGTCGGCATGGAAATGTGGTTAGAAGAAGAAGAAGAAGAAGCAGAAACGTCTGCCCCGTCGAGCGCTTTTGCACTGAAAAGTTCTGTTGTTGCTTCGACTCGCTGTGGCTGTGCGAAAAACAAGTTCGTTGCCTAAGTCTTTTGTTTGGCGCTGCATATGGCGGGCAGCGCCAGCGTTCCCAGCTAATAAATTTGTAAACATTATTGAATATAGTACAAGCCCAACACAGATTGCTCAATAAGTGCCCAAAGACAAAAAGCTCCAAAGCGAACTTTAGTCCGATTCAAAAGGGCCCCCAGAGCTGGGCAAACGACAATAGGAAAATGCTGCCATAATTTGTAGTAGTTTTTTCTTTTGGTTTGTTCATTTCCATGGGAAAAACTAGACGCCTTTTGTATTTTGAGTATTGCTAAATGGAATTATATAGACGCTTACGCCAATTGCGAAACGCGGCGGCCGAAAAAACGCGTGGGCGTTTGCATTTTTTTCTAGCCAAAAAAAAAAAAAAACGAAGAAGAAGAAAAGAGACAAAGTTTCATATGACACGGGGCGAATAAAGTGTCGCTAGGCTTTTCACCTCTTTTATGTGACACGAACTGGGCGCGGCTCTATGTAAATTCGACAAAAAGGAGAGAAAATACATATAAATATGATAGGGGGCATAAAAGTGCTCGACTTTGATTGGCTCAAATTGTTCAACGACTGCAGTTAACCCAGTTAAATAATAAACATAATATTTATGACAACAATGGCAGCTCAGTGTGTGTGCGAGTGTGTGTGTGTGCGTGTGTGGGCAGCAACGGCATTTGCCAAAAATATAATAGAGCTTAAAAGCGAGCGACAAATTGTACGTTTATGCGCTGAAAACTTTTTGAGATGTGGGCTATGAATATTGAATGAATGTGGATTATAAACAAATATAGTTGGAGAAAAGTGAGTCAGATGGAAGAGGGTGAGTCTTATGATATTGTAAGTATGTAAGTATAAGAATAGTAGTAGTAGTAGTAGGAGTAGTAGTAGTAGTAGTAATAGAAGTATCAGTAGTAGTATCTGTAGTAGTAATAGTAGTATCAGTAGTAGTTTCTGTAGTATTAGTAGTAGTAGTAGTAGTAGAAGTATAAGTAGTAGTAGTAGTAGTAGTAGTAGAAGTATCAGTAGTAATTTCTGTAGTATTAGTAGTAGTAGTAGTAGTAGAAGTATCAGTAGTAGTAGTAGTAGTAGTAATAGTAGTATCAGTAGTAGTAGTAGTATAATAGTAGGAAAATATTTTTTTCGCATTTTTTTTTCTTTCTTCTCTTTAATAGTAATAATTATAAATATTAGTATTTATTAAATTTTTTAAATATATATTTTTTTATAAGTATACAAAAATATAAGAAGAAAATTGATGTATGTATTTAAACTAAATTTTTCTTTTACTATTGTTCTTCCCGTTAGCATTTACGTTATGGCCACAATTTTCTATTTTGTTTCAACAAAAAACTACTTTATATAGCTGAAGGTAGAAATATTTTTTTTATAGTAATATATTATAATAAACCATATTTAGCCGTATAATACTCTTTCTTTTCTTCACCCCTCTCTTAGAAAATGCATTCAAATCGGGTTGATGTATGCTCTGGCTATACAATTAAAACCCATCACACTCTCTTAATTAAATCATTTTCATGCTGTCCCACTCTTATATAAGTCTCATACAAAAATATTTCAAAAATTTCAAATATTTGTTTGTTTTATTCAAGTTTCGGTTTTGTCTTTCTGTTACCTGTTTTAACATATTTCTGCATAGTTAGGTCGAGTAGATCCAAAACATATTGTATGACGATATGATAAATCAAGTTATGTGTGCGCATAAACATGACACGAGCTAGAGACAGCAACTAAATGCTGACTTTATTGTCTATTTTGTTTGGCTTAAATGCTGCTGAAATCAATGAGAAATGCCCACACACACACACACACACACACACACACACACACATGCAGCTGAAGTGAAGCTCGTGCTGGGCTTGTACATTAGGGTTACGTTTGCTTTTCGAGCTGTTGTTGCTGTTGCTTTGAGCTGTCGTTGCGGCAACTGCCAAATGGCCATAGGCAAATTAAAAATGCACAACGCAATGCGATGGCCTAACGGTAATTAATGCAATTGGTCAATACAACAACAACAGCAGCAACAGCTAAGATCGCCTGCGGCTAAGGTTTAGTGCGTTTTATGCTGTTGCTGACCTCAATGCAGCCGCGTTGCACGTGTCGAGAATATAGCCACACTATAAAATAGCCACAAATCATAGAAGAAGAAGAAGAAGAAGAGGCAATAGCAGAACCAGCCAACCAACTGGCCAAGCGGAAGTCAAAAAAGTCTTGAGCTGTCCAATTGTATAAAATCGTGTCGTCTTGCCGTGGCCTCCATTTGACTTTATAATTCAGTAGCTGCCAGCCAAACACTTAGCATACTTATACTTATCAACTTATACGTATCTCTGGTGGCCATTTGCATAAGTGTAATTGCATCAATCAGCGCGTCGGACTTACCTTATAGAGCTTATCTTTCTGATACCAAACATCTTCCTCCTCCTCCTGCTGGGTGAAGGTCTGATCCAGGTTTAGATCATCGCGCGAACGTGATAATATTTTTCTTCTCGAAACCATTTTGGCTTTTGTTTGCTGTGGCTTTCGCGTCCCCAGTCCAGGCGAGAGAGTCTGCAAGAGATACGACAGACAAGTCATAAATGTTCTGTTTGTGAATATGCATGGGATTTATTATGTATTTTGGCTTTCAAGTGAGCCGACGAATTTAGCCATCTAACTGTAAATCGCAGAATTCTTCTCATTTTGCTTTTCTGCTTCGCCAAAGTTTCAGCTTTTGGGGTGCTGACAGGCCTCAAACTGTGCAGCGTCAAATTGCAAACCAAACAGTGGGAGAAAAAAATAAGGTAAATAAAAATCCAGCGAGGGTTCAACGCACTCGCAGCACCACAATAACACATATTGTTTATGACCCAACTTCCTTTTTACAAGTCATCCCAATTCGGCCTCTCGACTGTGTAAACTCTCCGCTGCGCCAGCCCCTGTTACCCAATAAAGCTCTGTAGGAGTACCTGCAGCTGGCATGCGCCTGCCCGATATTATTTGCATTGTCTACAGCTGTGATAATCGCATTTCGTGTGTAATTAAGATGGGGTATACACAGGCTATATGCACTTTTGGCTTGAGACTGTGCTCAAGTGGTCAAATTGATGTGAAGAGGATATTAAATATATGTTAAGAGTTAATTGGAACAGCGAAAATTTAATTTGAAGTAAGAATTTCTATCTCATCTAAAGTGAGAAGAGAGTGTCTTTAAATTTTATTTGGAATGGGGAATGAAACACACTGGGATCGATTCCAGCAAATGCATTCCTCTTTTTTATTTTAACAAATTCCATTTCTAACAACTAAATATCATAGAAATTCAATTTTTCTTGCAAATGACCCTAGCTTACTGTATCGAATATCTGTTTCACAATTTTATGAAAAAATAATTAAATTCTGAGTAAGCCTTTTGGAAGATTACATAAGCAAAATACATACTCTATTTTATATAGGAATGAAAGCGATTTGAATCGCTACTTTTATATAATGAAACAGTAAGATAGAAACAAAGAAGTTAAGAGAACGAAACAGTTTGAGTTTTAAGTAGGAAGCTCTTTAAATTTCAAGAATTACTATCAGAGCCATTCATTGCTTACATGCATTAAAATCAACTAAAAATCTATATAATTGTTAAGTGAAACAGTGTAAGCAAAACACAAGAAAGACGTAATAATAAGATAGTAAATTTTCTGTCTAAAACTTTTAGAAATACAGTACTAAATTATAGTATTCCCTTTGTGATTCCGAGTCAAATGAAACAGTGAAATGGGAACAATAAACAAAAAAAATTTTAAAAATTTTTAAGCACAGTTGAATACAAAGTAAGAACTTTTCATAAAAAAAAACATTGCAATATTTCATATTCCATGAGAACTTCTTACATTTTCCCAACAAAATATATGCAATAAATAATTTTCGTTCTTCTTCCCATTTTCATTCGACTTGGAGTCAGTGTGCGCTATGTGACTTTGGCATTTTTATGACCTGCCAACAGAATTTATGTAAAACATGCAATTTTTATCGAATTACTTGTCATTTTGGTCTGGCTCTCAGACCAGACGACGCACCGTAGATACAGATACAGATACAGACAAATGAATATCACCTGTGAGTGCGAAGGCCTACGCCAGCAGAAAAAACACACGCAAGGGAAGAGAGAAAATATAATCATAAAGCACAATGGTAAAACAAAGGCAAAATGAGCCAAGTCGCTTGTTGTTGTTGTTTGTGTTTGCTTTTGTTTTTGCTTTTTTTTCATGGCTCAGTTTGTCAAGTTGATGAAAAAACGCTCATTGCATAATAAACACCTCTTGGAAACTGGCCCCGACGATCAGCGCGCGTAGCGGCAAGCTTTTTAGTACCGCTCTTCGCTCCCTTTCTCCCTTGCTTTTTCGTTAGACTCTCTCTCTGTCCCTCTCTTGATATGTAAATGCGAGAGGTTCGCTAACCTGTTGTCATATTTATACGCTTTGTTTGCTGCCATTGTTGTTGTTATTATCATTATTATTAGTGTCTATAATTGTCTGTCAGCTTTCTTTTGCCGAATCGCCTGAGTGCCTGATGGACTGATTGACTGATTGACTGCTTGACAGCGGCAGCTTTAGGAGGATGCTGCCTGCCTGGCTGCTGCTGCCTTTGTTAACTATAAATTTTCAACGCCTTTTGCGCAATTGCAATGTACTCAATGTACTCACGCTCAATACTCAATACTCGATACTCCGACCTGCACTCGCACTCGATTCGCATTGTCAACAATCGGCGCCATTTTGCGCGATAGATTGCAATCGCATAACAAATGTTGCCTGCTGCATTTATGCAACAAAAGCCGTTAAATTGTACGACTGTCTGACAATTTTTTTTCTTCTTTTTTTACACCGTTCGTTTTGTCTCCAGCGCTGCATCTGCATCTGTATCTGCATCAGAAAACATTTTAGCTAGTTTATTGAGCTGCATTTTTGCTCTTTCTTGCACCTTTCAATTTTGGCTGCCATTGTTAAACACACAAACATATATACATACATATAAATATATGTGTTTATATACATATGTAGGATGCAGCCTGTCCAGACTATTGTTATTTATACATCCTACCTACTGCTACAGCACGTCAGCTATATAGAACATCGTGTCTACTCCCGTTTGCCTGTTCTGACATGGCACGTACAACGTGTTCGAGTACTCCAGGCCCAGACGTGTTCTAGTTTGTGCCCGACGAGCAATTACGTGAATGGCTTGCCAATGATGCGAGCAATTGGTTATAGCATAGATGCATACATTAATATACACTAAGAACGGCATAGCTGACTTTATTGTAAAGCTTGAAACGCAGAACTATGCAAAGTAGAACTGTTGAGCAACTGTTTTATGCATCGAAGTATGTTTTAATCTTTGATTTTTCCTCAATAGACTTAATTACTTATCTTCCCAAAGTATTTTTTTTCTTAAAGAATATAAGTTTTGTGGTCTACATAAAAAATTTGATAACTATATTCAGATATTCAGAATTGAATTTGTATGCGCTATCTTGATGACCAACTTTTAGCAACAATTTCTTGCAAGCTGTTTTTCTAAGAATTTTTAAAAATATTTCCTAGAACTTTTTAAAGTTCAATTTTT
The DNA here is from genome assembly GCA_035046225.1 of Drosophila pegasa. Lineage (NCBI taxonomy): Eukaryota > Metazoa > Arthropoda > Insecta > Diptera > Drosophilidae > Drosophila > Drosophila pegasa. Next base: position 3,647,234 of record JAWNOD010000076.1, on the reverse strand, counting down.
CTTCATTTTAAAGAGAATATAACAGAGTCTAATAGGAAAAAAAATTTAGAGCGATATCTTGAACGAATATAGAAAATATGAAACCGTAACGAAGAAATCGAAGGGTGCGCTATCCTGAGGACGCACAGTGTATTAATATAAGCATGACTATATGAGGAATATTAATTATTAAACTAATTAAAGCTGCAGTTGCAGAGGCGAAAAAATCAGCTTTGACTAATATTTGAAGCATTTGATGAATTATAACTAGGAAACAATTTAAATTATTTTTGTTTACATTTTATATATATTTTTTATTAACATTTTATATTTTTCTATGAAAAAGAGTATTTCATATGCCACTAGCAAGTTTTACACTTATTAAAGCAAAGTCTGAACAAGTGGCAACATTTGTTTATCACAGCTTGGGTCTGGCAATTAAGTTGCTCGGCAATTTCGGTGCAGTTTTATGTGCATTCTTTGTGGTGCATGCAAAATTAAAAAGAATAAAAAATAAACAGCTTTAACTGAATTCTGTTCTTGGAAGATTTGCGAGCAAAAAATGTTGACAGATCAGGCAGTCGATGCAAAGTTCTGATAACTGTGATGCTGTGAGTGGTGCGGCAACAGTTGAGTGGTGCTCAAATATCCTGCATACTCATAGCGGATGGAGGCTGGCATATTTCTGTCAAAAGAACAGCTAAGGGAAGAGCAAAAACTAGGGAAACGCCTGTGTTTTTGCTTACGAGCCGCTGAAGCCGTTCGTTCTGGGCTTCTGTAAACAGGTCGAGTGCCGATGGGCACTTGATGAAGTCTTTAGCAGTTGCTGTTGACTTTGCTGATTTGCCTGCATCATTTGAAGCATTTTTACTGTTATACTTCACCGTTGACTGCAGAAATTACACGGCGACTTGCATCTCTCGCAGCCATCGCATTCACTTTCAAATTTTTTCACTCAATTTTGTTTATGTTTTTTGAGTCTTGTGCGCACACGCACTAAAATTTCGAAACGACTTTCACAAACGGAAAATAAGTAAAAGTAATAACAATAACCTTTGTCTCTGCTGGCTTAGAGCCAAATTGGCATCATTTAAATAATGTCAATTAATCAGGCTTTAATACAGACATATATAACTAGCCAAATCCGACTGCGATTTGAATGTGAATTGACGAGCGAATTGACTCAACTTTCACAATTAAATTGTTTATTGCACTGTTTTTTGTTTAACCCGGCTGCTAGCGCTGCTTTAATAAAATCATCAGCAAAACTTTAATTCAATTATGATAAAATAAAAAAAAAATGAAAAAATTACTTTCCGCAACATACGTGAAGTTCATTAACATCGCTCGCAGCATCTGCTCACACACAGATATTTGTCGCCATAAAAGTAATAAAAGTAAAAAATTGCTTTCGCCATTTGAAATATTTTCATTGCGAAATGGATGATCAAACGGAAATAGAAAGCAAACTATTTCGCAGCAGCTGTGAAAAATCGCCAAAAATTGTGCATGTTGCAAGCGCCGCCTGCCCAAGTTCGTTGCCTCAGTCTTTTGTCTCGCGTCGACTTTCCAGCAGAACTTTCTATGCGCCGTGCATCGACTTACAACAGCTGCTGCATACTAAGTGCCCCCGCCGCGACTTTTTATGAATGAAAGCGTAATTCCTCCTTTTTTTATTTTTTTTATCGTTTTACGAGAATCAATAAAGAATTTATCATATTTGCCGATGACAAACAGCGCATTGTCATAGTCATCGTTAGACGCAGACAGACAGCGCTTGCATATTAATCATTAGACATGTAAATTCACTTTAAATGGGTGTGAAGTGGGCCTGCTTGGCTATACATAGATTCTAGCTAATGTTGCTGTTGCTGCTGCCGCCGCCTGTCCGCCCGGTCATTGCCTGCAGTCGTCGCTCACTTTGTGATGGCCACTTTTTCGCATTAATATTTACCGGCTGCCGACTGCAAATAGTTTTCCGTTCGTTTACCTAACGTTTGTCATTGTTTAAACAGAGTTCAAATGCAATTGCGAATGCGTCACGAGATCTCAGAGCTTCGCTGTTGCTGCTGCTGCTGTAAACAGCGAGCACGTGTTGCCTGTTTGGCCAGCAACAGCAACAGCTGCTGCCTCTGCTGCTGCTGCTGCTTGTTCAAGCTCTCTCTGTGAGTGTGTGTGTGTGCCTCTGAGCACTTGCGCTTTGTCTAGCTGATTTGTTTACATGCGACAAATGTGGGCAGGCTTCACAAAATGAAGCAGTTGACATGCCTAACACTGTTTGAGTGTGTGTGAGATGTGTGTATGTGTGTGTTGGTGTGTGTGGGTGAGTAGGTGTGTGCTTGAGTGGGTGCTTGTTGCTGCATTGAGCGCCATCACATTTTGGCACTGATTGTCTTAGAGCTGCTCACTTGGCCTTTTTTCGAACAGATATAGCTTTTTTTTGTGTGGCTGTCTATTTGTTTGTTTCTTTGTGTTTTGGGCGTATTGAAGATGAACTTAAAGTTTTTTTCCACTTATTTTCAATGCCCGTTTTGCTGTTCGCCTGTCTGCTTAGTCTAGCTGTTCGTCTGGCTGTTCTGGATTTTCGCCTGGCACTTGTCTGGCTCTTCGCCTGGCTGTTCGTCTGGCTACTTGGCTGGTTGTTCATCCATCTGTGCGTCAGTCTGTTAATCCATCCCTTCATTCATTCGATCAAACGTTCATCCAAACAAACATCTATCCGACTGTTCGATAGTCCTAATATCCGTCTATTTGTCCGATCGTCCGTCCATCCGATGAAACATCCCTCCGACCCTCATACGATCGTCTATTCATCTGTCATTACGATTTGTCCACCCATCTGACTGTCCATCTATCCATCCATCCTTTCGTCTGTCCATCACTCCGTCAGTTCATTCCTTACTCTGGTCATCCCTTCCACTGCTCATGCCTTCCACTGCTCATCCCTTCCTCTGCTCATCCCTTCATCTGTCCATTAACTTCGTCTGTCCATCTGCTCTACCCATCCCTCCATTTGCTCATCCCTTCATCATGTCTTTTTCTCTGTCAGCCTATTCTCATCTATTCTCATATCATTGAAGCTTAATAGTTGAAGTGTTGTCCATATATACGTTTAATCTGATAAAGTGTAAAGATATATTATTAAGATACGCCCACTAGACGGCGTGGCGAATTGGCAATTTGTATATAGATTTTACAAAATAAACTCTCTCTCTCCCCCTCCACCCTTAGGTACTATTGAAGCTAGAAGAATGTAAAGTATTTATACGATCGCATCGATTAGAGGCGTGGCAAATCGGGAATAGCATCCACAGCTTTAACTTAACATAGTGTAAATGGGCTAATGCTGAGCTGCCCAGCAGACTGTCAAAAAAGTGATGCACACACGCCCATAGCGGGCGTGGCATACCACATTTTTGGAGCTGGAATTTCCGAGTTCAATCAATGTGAATCTCCGCTTCACATAGATTTTATAATTTCGTTGGCGCTGCCAGCATCCAAATCGTTTAGTTACCCAGCTGCAGCAACAAACACAAATATGCCAAATCATTTGCCAAATGTGGCGCACAAAATGTTAAGGTCAAACGAATTTTTCATAGCTAGAAAGTATTTCGTGTTGTCGTTGTTGTTTTTGTTTATTTTATTTTGTATTTATATTTCATTAGCGCGCGGGCTCATTATGTAACCAGAACCGAGTTGAAAGCTGCGCTAATGAAGCGCGCTGCCTTTGGTCTGGGAAGCGAATCATTTGATACTTTCGTCTAATGCGCTCGGCAGCATCTTCGCATCTTCGCATCTTGCTCTTTCTCCTGCGCGAGCCTAAAGAATTTTTGTGCTCTGGCAGCAATTTGATTGATTGGCCACGGCCAGAAATAAACAAACCGAAGTCGCGGCTAGAACCGATACGTATATGGCTAAAACGAAAATCTTTTCACAGTGCGTGTGCTCGAAATTCCCGCTGGGGGTCAAGCTGAGCCCCAGAGAAGTTCACGATTCGCTTGGCTATTTTCTAAACGAATTAAATTAAGCAGTCATTGACTTCATATATGTTTTGGCTAGATAATGAAAAATTATACGTGATATTTAGCGGCTTAATGCGTATTATGCGAGTACTCGAAAGTTGAGACCGAGGCAGAGACTCTAGCTTTGGATATGGCTAATCAAATGCTTTAATTTGCATAACAAGCGCCGTGAAAGTGCTTTTCGGCGGCGGGTGCACGGTTCAGTTAATCGCAATGTGTTTGGGGTTAAGGTTTTCATTATGCAAATCAGACATATATATGTATATATATATATATAGACATCGCGTGTGCAAATAGGAAGCTAATAGTGCAAATATCTAAAACAGCAGCCGAACATACTGAAACAATGTCTTGCGGAACTTGCTGCCGCTGCTGCTATTTAACACCTGAGCGCCTCGCGCTCAACACCTGGCGAATCATACACACTCATATATATATATATATACATATAGATAATTAAAGATGTATATGCATATTTCGCAAGCATATATTTCCCTTCAGCCGCACGCATCGCCTCGGCTAGCTCAGCTCTCATCATTCACGCAATTATTGAATGAAATTTATGTTAAATCATAAGGTTTTACAATATTTTGAGTTTCTTCGTCGTCTTCTTCTGCTTCTTCTTCTTCTTCCACCATGTAACTGTCTGCGTGTGTTGCAAGCGACAAAACGAAAATTCGTTGACTTCGAGTTAACATTTCAATTTTTCGTCTGTTGTAACTAGATTTGATTGATTTTTATGGCCAGTCGTGTCGCCTGTGTTCGTTCATTAGGCAGACGCTCGAAATGTAAATTTTACAAATTGTTTGACACATTTTGATGCACGAAACTAACTGTGTGCATTAGGGGCTGCTAGCGGTATAATAAAGTCAAAAATTATGTTTTTAAACGAATGACTTAGGCAACAAACTTGGAAAAATGGCTGCAAAAGCCTAAAAATAGTTATCCTGCCTTCAAAATTTTCTGTGATGCCCGCTTAATGTTAGTTAAACAAATGACTTAGGCAACGAACTTGTAGGGATTAAGGTTACAGTCAAACTGCATATACGAATGACTGAGAAAATTATCTGTTGCCAGCTGCTATTGTTAATAAAGTCAAAAATGCCAAACGAACTTGCTAGAAAATTATTTTAAAACGAAAGACTTAGGCTGAAAAAGGGTTGAAATATTTATCTAGCTTACAAATTGTGTGTGCTGCCTGATAAATGTAAGCTAAACAAATGACTTAGACAACAAACTTTGGGACTAAATGCAGCTAATCAGGTTTGTTGCTATCCTGCATATTCGAAAGACTTAGAAAACGAACTTAATGCACTATGAGCTGCAATTGTTAATATAGCCATAAATCCATTCCGAAATTGATTGAAAATTGTTTTAAAACGAAAGACTTAGGCAACGAACTTTTGGCGTCTCAGACAAATGGCTAAAAAAGGCCTCGTATTGTTGTTGTCCTGTTTGAAAATTGCTTGCGGCGCATGAAAGGCATGAAAATTGCCAGCTAAACGAATGACTCAGGCAACGAACTTGCGTGGACCAAGTTAGCTGTTATCCTGCTTTTATGAGCTCGCTGAAAATGCCATTAAGTTAGTTTTTCAAAGAGCTACAAATTGTAGCCGTTGGCTATTGCATCAGAGCCAAATCGTTTAGGCCGCTTGCCTAATGAACTCGCCGCGAACTATTAATCAATGTGAGAAATGGAAAACAAAACGAGTGCAGCGGCCCAGCCGTGTGGCAGGTGTTATCAGAAACTGGTTCAGAGGGCGATGCGTTCGCTTCGAAACCAAACGAGTTGACACTCTCATTACACACATAGGAAAAAAATTTTGTTAGCTATAAAAAAAGCTAGGTTTTCCGCATTTTTTGGCGCGTTTTTGTTGTTGTCGAGATTCGTTACGTTTCTCAGTTTTTGGCAGCAAAACTTGAGCGAACCAAAAACAGACGAGTGCAGGCCAAAAAAGAGCTCACAGCTGTGTGTGTCTGTGTGTGTGTGAAGTGAAAAGCAAAGCACAGAAATTACTTGCAAAAAGACAACAACAACAACAGCAACAACAACGTTTTGGCGGCTGCTTTCGTTTTCAGTTTTCATTTGGCCTGCACGCTTCAACTGGCTATTGCCTGTCTGGCTGCCTGACTGCCTGCCTGTCTGCTTGCCGCACAGCGCGCCATGGCGTGCAGCTCATGTAAACGTAGCAACAACAGCAACAACTAAAACAGCAACAACAACAACAACAATATAAACTGTGAGCACTAAATTTTCCACGAGCGAGTGAGTCTGAAAACGAAACTGAATTTCTTTCTTTCAACATTTGTAAGAAGTAAAGCAAAACAAGCAAAGAGCACTTGGGAAAGTAAAGCACGACTAGAAGATGCCCTAGGCTTGACTAAATTTAGTGTGAAGAGCAGATAGACAGCTAGAGGTGTCCCTCTATATCTCTCGACAAAGACTTATACACAGATATATATAGATATATATTGTAGATATAGTCTTTTCTTTAAGACCTTTAAGACTGACTGCCTCAGCCACACCTACTTCCGCCTTGTAACATAAATTTTGCACAAGAAACAATACACCCCATTTGGCCAGTTACAATGGGTATGGAAAACGTTGCGAGTTACGTTGACCATCATTAGTTGGCTTAATAAATGTTCGCTGAATGAAAGCAGCGGCTATTTAAGTTAGCTTTTTTCACATATATATATAAACATTTATATATATATTGCTGATTTGTGCTTATCACACGCCTGCAATCAGCAACAACAGCAGCAGCAGCAGCAGCAGCAGCAGCAGCAATAGTTTCAAATCTCTGCTTTTCACTTTTTCAAATGGCCCTACGAAAGTTTTTTTTTTTGGCTTTTATTTATTAGAGATTGATGATGCTGTAGCAGCAGCAGCGGCAGCGGTGGTGGCGGCGGCGGCGGCAGCTGCTGACGAGCGGAAATATGAAGTAAGATAGCTCATAATATTTTTCACTGTGTTTGTGTTTGTTTGTTTAACAAGCGTTTTGTTTGCCTGATTGCGGCGGGCAGCACCGAAGGCGAGAGCAACACCAACAACAGCAACAGCAGCATACAACAAACACCTTTTGTGGCCTACGCGTGCACTTAAAACACAATTTAGATGGCCAAGACGAAACAATGTTCAATGATATAATGTTTTAATAAAGAGATGTAAGGCGGGACTGGAATGAAGCTGCTTCGGCTGCTGCTGCTACTTCTCTGATAAGCCATTAAAGTCCATCTATAGCAGTTTGTCTGCAACCACGTGCCGCAGCCCTATCTAAGTAATGCTAATAATAATAACAATTTCATTAGCCCTCGCGCCTAGCTTTTATTGTTATTGTTGCGGGCGTTAACAACTCTCAACGTGCTGTCAATGATATGTGCGTTGGGTTTTTATTTAGTAGCCCAATAAAAATGATATTTCGGACAATGGAAATGGCCCTTTTGGCACTTCCCATGTATTCCGAATGCATGCTTAGAGTTTGAGCTAGGGAGGAGGTTTATAAGTTAAGGAGAAGTAGTATAAGTTAAAGAAAATTTGAGAGTAACATTAGGGCTAGAGATATATGACTAAATTGCTTCTGCATATTCGGAGAGATTTTTATAGAGTTATGATATATCTATAAATAACATATTTGTGCATGCATATAAATATGTATATTGACTTTTTTTTTGTAAAAAATCGATGCTGCACTTATATGAATATATAAATTTATTAACTTTTCAGCAAAGTTCAATTTATTTTGCTTGAATTTTTTTTGTGTTCACTTAAATGGACTCAAATCATAAATCAACTAAGCTCAGAGGATAGCATACAATAAATCTAAATTTAATAATTAATAATTTATATTTTTGCTAGAAATAAAGCCAAATATGCTGCAGTAGAAAAGTCAATCTTTTTACCTACGTTTAAGCTTTGTTATATAAGAATATTATACAATAAATATTAAATTTTATTATATGTAAATTTTTTTTTACATTTTTTATCATAAAAATTAAAAAGGAATTAAATTTGTATAAAGAATATATATTATTTATTGTTGTTAAATATTACATTTTTAAAAAGAATTATTTTGTATAAATTATTTATTTATTGTTGTTAAATATTGCATTTTTAAAATCAAACTAAAATTAATTATGAAAAAAATTAGTTTTTTACTGTTTTATGTTCTAATACAAAATAAATTAGAACATTTTTTTTTATTTAAAATTCTTAAAAAACAAATAAAAAAAATTTTAGCTATTAGCCATAATATCATATATTCATATAAGACAGCTAAATTGATATAAATAAGGCAAAAATGCCAGCCAATTTATTTTCTCTGGTAGAAAGATCTGGCAAATACCGAACGTGCTCCCAAAGGTTTTGTAATAGTATTAATTTAGAATATTTTTCTTTTGGCTTTGTCTGCGCGCGAAAACATTTGCATTTGCTGCGCATCTGATTAACCCATTTTCTTTGGCTGAGGACTTTGGCTAATGAATAACGAACATAAATTGTAATTCGACAGCAGATGGCAGATGGGTAAATGTGTGTGTGTGTGTGTGTGTGTATATGTTTGAGTATATATAAGTCAAAGCCAGTGGCTCATAAGCATGCGCAACGCATTTGTGAATAGAAATGTTTTTGCCAGGCCTAAAGAATGAAATGCGTGGACAAAAGTGTGACACCAATCTGAAGCTTTAGAAATATAGAAATATATATATATATATTTATATATATTTATATGTGTATATATATCTATAGCTAACTGCGAGTGAAGGGAGCTGAGCTTGGCTTAGATTTTTGTCTGCTTTTGGCAGTCATGCACTTTGACATGGCTGCAAGTGTGGCTTAACGGATATATATATAAATATATATACACATTATACATATATATATATGTCGATTGTATGTTTTTTTGTTGTGCATTGCGCATTGCCTTTTTTGTGTCATTGTTGCTGTTGTTGTTGCTATTTGGTTGCTGTCATTGCGTTTGTAACTTTGCCACGACCTTTTTTTTTATGTCTGCGCGCACGAAAACTCATTTGTTCATGCATATTGCTGTTGTTGCTGTTGTTGTTGTTGTAGTTTTTCTTTTGTTGCTTCTGAGAAAATGAAGTCAACTGTTGTTGTACGCCTTGTGACTGACATTTCCCATTAAATTGCCACGTTATTGTCTAAGAGTCTTACGTTGTTGCTGTTGCTTTTTCTTCTGCTTCTTCCGCGCTGGGTTCTGGCCTGAGACTGAGACTGAGGCTACATTTTGTGCATATATTTTGGCTGGCTGGCTGCATTTTCAACACTTTAGTCTGTCTGCCTGCAGCTACTTAGACGATTGTTTACATTTATGGCTGAATAATTGGGCGCCTCAGCTGCTGCTGCTGCTGCAACTTCTAGCTGCACTTTAATTGCCGCCCACTGCAAATGCCGAGTGAAGCGAAGTCAAGTCAAGTCGCCTGCCTTTTGCAGCAATTGTCGCAACACCCACCTGCAATGCTCGATCATCGTCGCATCTCTGCTTTTAGGCATGTGTCTGTGCTTTATTAGCTGTGCATTGGCCCCGCCTCTTGGGGGCGTGCTGCCAACTCATCACAGTCAGCCGCTCAGGGTCGCTCCAGAGCGACTAACTGGAGCTTGACATTGTGTGTGTGTGCTGCTCTTAATTCTGCACTAATAGTTTTTAATTAAAGCCACAAAACATTTATTAACTCCAAATGTGGACAACCTTGGCAACAACAACAAATGTGTGAATATATATAAAACATTTTAGAGACAAATGGAAAGACGAAGCTAAACGAAAACGAAACCGAAATAAACTAAGGGCGACGGAAAGAGATGGATATAGACATGCTATATATGTATATATGTGTGTGTGTTTATATAAGTATAAGCAGGAAGTGCACAACAATACAGACACATACATCTACATATATAAGTTATATATCTGTCCGCCTTCCTGTGCCTTGGGCTCAACATTACGCATACGCCGCGAGGGCCGTCTTGCATGCGTTGCATGCTGCATGCATGCTAGTTGCTGCTTGTTGCATGCCTCTCTGACATGCTACTCACCTTTTGCTCAATTACTTTTGCCCGTTGTTATTGCTGTTGTCTGTGTGTTGAAATTGTTGTGCACACAAATTTTTGCCAATGATTACGCTTGCACGCAGCTCTCGTTGCACTTGCAGCAGCTGCAGCTGTAATAATGATTTTATTTAAATGGATTTGAATTGACGCTACTATAATTTAATTATAATATTTTTCATAAATTTTTGTATAATTTTTTAATAATTTTTTTCTATAATTTTTTTTCAGTTAGCTTTTCACTTTTGTTTGTTTCTGTGGCATTTCACTTGGCCAACCAAAAAAAACTTGTTTATTTAAATTTCTTTAAATTTTTTTTTGTTTTTCCTTTTTCTTTGCAATAGTTTATTTAATTACTTTTTTTTACAAATTTTTCGCATTTGCTTTTACCGCAGTTTTATTTGTACAAATTTCTAATTAAAGCAAAGAGTTTTTTCCATGCTTTTGCTTTGCTTTGATTTATATTTTCTTTGCTCTTGCTCTTTCTTTTGCTTTTTCTTTTCAATTTTTACTTATTTGTTTTGGTTTTGGAACGCACTTGAGTTGCATAACGACTGCGCGCACTAAACAAATTTTTTTTTATTTGTTTGATGACGAAGAAGACGCAGCAGCAGATGCTGTTGTGTGTGGGCTTTTTATTTGTTAATTTTTTTTTTTTTTTTTAAAATACCCACTGTAACACGGCACCAGCTAACACGGCGTATGAGTGTGTGAGTGTGTGTATAATTTGAGTGTGTGTGTGTTGGTGTTTGTGCCGCAGCGACAGCAACAAAGGCAACTGGCAAACGCACTCGACGACTTTCGCGACACGACTGACGGCCAAGACGTTGCTGGCTACAAAGCTGGGCCTGGCTAACTGGCTAGCTGGCCTTACCGTAAGTTCGGTTACGTTGTCGAACGGGCTTCGGCTGCTCTTTCGCTTCTGCTTCTTCTTCTTCTGCCTTTTGCTTCATGGCTCAACTTGGCTAATAGCATTTAGCGTATCGCAGAGCACCGAAAAAAAAAAGCGTCGAAGCTTTTTGTAGAGCTTGCGCTTGGCTTAAGAGTGGCGGCTGCTGCTGCGGCTCTCTTAGCCATGGCCAAGACGCGCTCTTTTACCTCTTTGAATAGCTGCTCATTTGCATATATCTAGCATAAATCACAGCAGCTTTCTATGTGTTAATTACATCATCTGATAGATGCGCCCAGACATTTCTTTTTTTAAATATTTTTTTTATCAATTTGTTTTGTAATATTTTTATTTTTACAAAATTTAAGCAGTTTTTTTCGGGCTGTGTACGTCGCATTTATCATTTCGTTTGCTTGGCAGCTTTTGCCGCTCACAGCAAGCGGAGCTCTAATATATGGCTTATATATGTAGCCGCAGATGCTTAATACATTTAACGGTAATTTTTTAAGGCGCATCTCGGCGCGTTGGATTCTAATGACTTTTTCGTTGAAGGTCAACGCAGCTGTTAAATAACGTAAAATGTCAAAATGCTTTTAACTGGAATGCCAGTTACAAAAGCAAATGAAAGAGAGGGCGAATCGACGCCCACACAAAAGACTTAGGCGACAAACGCGACACTCTGGACCCTGTCATAAATCAGAGCAATCAATTGCTGAGATTTATGTGACATGCAATTAAACGACCTGAGCAATTGCGCTCCATTCTTGTAATATAAAACATTTATAAAAAAAAATTATAAAAAAAGTTTATAAAAATAAAATATAAAAAACTTCAGCAAACACTTTATAAACTTTATAATGGCTGCAACAAGTGCAACAGCAACAGCAAGAAAAAATTTGCATAAAAATTCTAAGAACTGCCATTTGGCTTTATCTCATGAACCTGTTCAACCTGTGCCGTCGCAGAATCTAATTACAAAATCAAAGCAAATATATGCTGGCAGCGCGTCAATTAAACCCAGCCAGGCCATCGAGACAGCGACTAACTAAAGTTGAGCTGCCATTGCCTGATCGCAGTCGGCGGCTGCAGCCACTGCTGCTGCTACACCATTTCATGAGATTAATGAATTTTATTCGCTATGCTCTGTGTGAGGTATCAGAATGAGGTATATTCGACTGGGCGTGCTCTTGGGGGGCAGTTGAAAGGTGGAAGCTGCAAAGGGATATCTTTTCTGTTCCCTATATCTTCTTTCTTTCTCCATTCTAGTTTTTTTTTCTCTCTTCTTTCTCTGTTTTCATCTCTCACTATTTTCTCTTCTACTTCTTCTTCTCCAATCTAACTTTTCGCATTACTCTTTTGTGTTCTCTCTTCTCACTTTTCGTTTGTTCCTTTTAAGTTTTCTCTTCTCTCTATTCTAGCTTATCTTATATCCCTTCTTCTCTCTTTTATCTTCTTTTCTCTCTCTCTCTATTCTCTTCTCCACATCTCTCATCTCTCTTCTCTCTCGCTCTTTATTTCTATAAGTCTGTTTCTCTTTCATGTCTAAGTCTTTTCAATATCTCTTCTCTCTTACTTTTTCTCTCTCTCTCTCTCTCTCTCTCTCATACGCTTTATCTGTCTCTCTCTTCTCTCTGTACCTTCTCTCACTCTCCCTTTTCTTCTCTTCCGCCAACTTTTCTTCTTCTATTAGTCTAAAATAAGCTCTATTTCTACCTTCAGACAGATCAATCTCTTTATTATCCCAGCTTCCACCCTTCATTCTACAGGGTATCTCCTAGTTGAGCTGCCTCTGCCACTCTGCATTCTAACTAGTTTAACATTTAAGCATTGCCTGCGGCTCATTTCAGCTGCTGCCCAATGCTGCACCCACCGACGCGTCGGATCGCCACATGGGGCAAGCATTGAGATATCCAATTGAAAAGCAGCAAATCAAATGAAGTTCTAGCCAGGCATGATTGACGCAGCAGCAACAGCAGCAGCAGCAGCAACTAGCTACAGCAACAACAACAACAACAATGCTGGGAATGTCTTGAAATTGCAAGTTAGTTAAATTATAATACATATATCTGAGGTAGACAGGCATGTGGCCACGGCAAGTTCGTTGCCTAAGTCTTTTGTTTGCCAGCCATTGTTCAGCTGGGGCTCTGGCTCTGACTCTGGTATCAATAATGAAACATGTGCACATTTTTCACACACATTTTAATTTGTTTAAATAAATATGAAGCAGGCAGCAGTAAATGACTTCATTTTTGTTTACCATATAGGATTACCTAATAATCGAGCGACCGAAAGAGGGACAGATACAGACCGAGCATCATTCTCCCAGCTAATGACACTGTTTGTACAAATCTGTTTTGACACCCAAAAAAAAAATGAAAAAAAAGCAGCTGCCACTTTATAAACATTTAGTTGGGTGCTAATTAAGACAACAACAACAAAAGTTTTGTGTTGTTGCTTTGTTTTATGCACAGTTTTGCTTTAGCTTTAGCTTTAGCTTTAATGGACGCTATTATCAAATTATGAGCAAACGCACTCATGATGGCATCATAAACGGCTGCTCTTACGACGCATAGGTGTACGTGTGTGTGTGTGGGTGTTTCGCATGTCCAGCATACAAATAATTTGTCCACTGGCCTGCACTTAACTGTAAACGATGAAGATATAAATTTATTTTAAGCATGCAGCGCATGGCCAAAACGAAAACGAAGGAAAAAAAGAAAAAGCTACGCAATTTGCACTTGTTATAGTTAAATGCTGGGCGTTAACTTCGTGAAATCCAGCGTTTGGCATTCACAATAGGCACCGCCGTTCATAGCTTAGGTATGCCGATCTTACATAATCCAGCGATTGGACGCGTTCATGACAACGAAAAAGTGAGAGATATTTTTCGTTACTGTTTCGCTTTTTATATTTTATTGAAAATGATTTGCTGAAGCGGGTATATTGGTTTTAGTAGAGAGGGGGGGGGGGGGGGGGGGAGGAGCCCGTAAAGTATGCATGGAATCCATTTAGTCTATTTTCTTCTTCTCTGTATCAATATAGATAAGCTAGGAGCTAGTTAATTCAGCTCTTTCGCTCAGGGTATCTCTCAGTCAGGCACTTCCTACTACTCTTACCTCTGTTTTTCTCCCTTTTTGTTTGCTATGTCAAGTGAAAGACAAAATAGCCTTTGGGCTGTGCTGCAGTCTAATTAGATATAAAAAAAAAGCAGCGCTTTATCGAGAGTAATACATAATTGTTTTTTATCTCTATTGAAAGCCAATTAAAGTCAAGTTCAAATGGCGCACCTCGTGCCGTGCCATAACAAAAGTCCCAGCAGCCTCGTGTATCTGTAATTAAAATTGGGCGAGCGTTGAAAATTGGCAAAGCCAACAAGCAACAAAATAGGGAAAAAATTAACAGCAACAAAAAAGCTAAGAAATAGGTAAAGGTAAGCAAGTAGCGCTGTACACTGACTGATACGGCAAGGCGAGCTGTAAACTCAAAAAATCTGTTAAAAAATTAAGCAAGTGTGAATGAAACAAATTTTGGCTCGAGCTTAGGTTTAGGTTTAGCGGAGATTGGGATTTTGAGTAAAAAGACTTAATATATTAGTAGACTTAAGATAAATTTGTTTTTTGTTTGAGATGAACGAGTCAAGGGTTAAAAAATACAAAATTTGGAGAATATATATATAAATTATGTTTGTAGAGAACTAATTATAAGATGTTAAAAAATTATGAGAAAATTCATATATAACTAACCCATTTTATAAAAAAAATCGAATAGGGGAATATTATTCAAACGAATTTGCTAAAACTATATTTGATTTTTAAATTGTATATAATTAATAGAAAAATACTGAAACATTATGAAAGAGTCTTATTAGTACAATTAATATATTGTATATATATAATAATAATATATAATTAAATAAAAAATTCAAAGCTCTTTTTATTTAGTTTGTAGACCTATCGAAAAATGCTCTCCAAATCATATCGCTATAATAAAATGGTCTAGTCTAAACGCGCCTCTGCTTAATGGAAAATATTTAAAAAATAATAAATATTTTCTTATACAAGAGGCGCTAGATAAATACAGTGTTAGGCATATTGTATAAGATATAATTTAGTATTTATAGCATAGTATTAGTATTTAATTATGATGGTGTATTAGGCATATAAATTTGAATGCGCTACGCTAATGACGAATTTTTAGCAATCATATTTATTCGTAAGCATTTTTCAAAAATATTTAAAAAATAGTTCCTACAATTTTGCAGAGCCCAATCTGGTTTTGTTTTAAGAAGAATAAAACACAGTTCAATGAAAAATAAACTGTAAAACGATAACACGAATGATAAATAAAATATGAAGCATTGACGCAACAGATGATGAGAGTGCTATACTGATGATGCGCAGTATAAGTTGTGAAGGGTTGGAAACTTTATTCTGAGAAATTGTAACAATGTGTTGTCCATATTTGATCCTTACACAGCTTACTGGCAGCATATGGTCTAAAAGCTAAACATTTTGTTTTTCTTATACATCGACGAATCACAATTCAACTCAATTTCGGCCACCACTCAACGAGCCGAAACAAAAGCTTGTAGAAAAGAGCTAGATATAACCAAAGATTTAATCTCTATATATGCCAGCTATAGGACATTGGAGTTCCATTGAAGCTGCCCATAAAGTTGCCTTGACAACTCGTGCGGACAGATTTTCTTTTAAGATATAATTTACCAAAATTTTATGGACAACTTAGACCTAGACTTGTGGCATATGCCTTGATACAGATTGTGGCTTGCAGAGCAGTGGCTGTTGGACGAGTGAATTTATATCTTTTATGGTGTAATATATAATATACATATTTACATATATTACAATATCTCTTGCAGCGCTCCTTAACACCTGCATTACACGCTTTTAATTGACCCTCTTTTTATAGCAATTTTTTTAATTGTTTACGCTTTAAACAAAAAATAACAAAAAACCAAATGCAAAACACTTGAATTACATTTTTTTTAAGGGCCGTAATATTTGTTGGTATTTTGTAAGCTGTCAGCGACTGTCATTAGCGTTAAGTCGAGCCTTGGCTTTACCCATCATAATTTGATGTTTGCACTTTGTAAAAACAAATAGAAGAAAACCAAAATAAAGAGAGACAAAGAGAGAAAGAGGAGGAGAAGAAACAAGAAAAAAAAAAAAGAGATACAAAGTTCAAGTCCGCCGCAGATGTGGGTAACATTGACCCGGCACGCAGACGCAGCGGCTCATTCATAAAGCCAAAACTAGCTACACACACACACACGCACACACACACACATACGTGTTCGATCCAATGCCAATGCGGCTCTCATAAATACTTGCTTAAATATATTGTTTGTTATTAATTTTAATAATATTTTTTGCCATTTGCTGTTTGCTGTCTGCTGTTTGGCAAATTATTCTGCACGGGCAAACAAAAGACTTAAGACACAAACGCGCACTTCCCTTTCAGCAATCAGCAATAGGCAAATCAAAACAATTACAAAACGGAAACAGTTCGGCGAAAAAGTGTTGAGCCATAGACAGATATACATATATATCTGCTTATATATATATATATATATGTTTGAAGTGTATCATAATACGCATATTCATAGTTTTATAAGCCGCTAATAGCCGAAGCCGAAGCTGAAGCTGAAGCCGTAGCCGTAGTTGAAGTTGGGGTTCTTGTTTGGTAATCAATGTCGCTCGATCAGCGCCAGTTGGACGCCTTTTGTCGAGGGCTGGCTGTGTGAACTTGATGCCAATATGTCACACACTCGAACAGCACTCGAGGCGCACACGCATCGAAATTTGTTGACTGTTTAGCTTAATTAAATCATTTACTGAAATGATTGTGCGCTATTTTGGCATTTGATGTCATTGGCTCAATGCGAAGGCTACGAGAAGTCCAACCGCTCTTCGAGCTCTTTTCGATCTGGCTAAGTTCCAGCCGCGATTGCGCAATGGACCATAAAAGACAGAAAATATAAAAACAGACGGAAAAAACACATATACAAACCCTTTCGGCTTGGATGTGGGTCAGCGCGGCGGCTAATGTGGCTAAGCGCGCGCCAGCAGTAGCAGCAGCCACAGCAGCAGCAGCCACAGCAGCAGCAGCTGATTTATGCATGGTTTTTTTGTGGCATGCCACAACAGGAAACCCGAGCGAAACTCGTTTCGCCAGCTGCAGCTGGGCAAAAAGGGCGAGGCGACAACAGCAGCAGCAGCTGGACGCACTTTCGACGACCTTTGACAAGCCGCCGCAACTTGTGGCACAGTTGCACATTCTAAGACCCAAGTTTGTCGCCTAAGTCTTTCGTTTCAAGCCACCAAAAATAATTATTTTTATCTGATTGAAACTTTGTCGCGTGCATGTTATTGTTTCGCCGTCGAAGTATGCCACCTGGTACTGATATATCCCATGTAATTTGAAACAATATGCGAGCGAACAATTCATTATAAGCCGCCAACTGGTTGCTGACAGCTGCGCTTGTTAAGTGATATTCAATAGTTATAGCCAGCTATACATATATATAGGGGGAAAAAAACAGAATTTGTGCGCGTGCAGCGTACTTTTTATTGGCCTTTTTTGGCTAGACAGGATTTGTCGGCTTACGGAGTTTGTTTAGGCAAAAAATATTAATAAATAGGGTGACCTAACAAGCGTGTTAGTATTTTATATAATTATAATTAGGCAGTTGCTTAAGCTATGGTTGACACGAAGCTGTTGAAATATTCAATGTGTTTTGCTATTTGATTATAAAAAGTCTTATGGCTATAGAATGTTTGTAAATATTTAGGGAATTTATTTTTATTTTGACTGTTTAGGTTGGCATGCTGATGAGGCAAGAGTGAGAGTATTTTCTAAGACTATATCTCAGCAGTTCTTTGAGTTATTGTTAACAAAGAATATTTGAAATATTTTATTTTTAATTTATATGTAATCTAGCTTTTTATAGCTGGCAAATATTTTTAAAATATTTATTGAATTTTTATTTATTTCATTTAAGTTTCTTTTTTATTACTCTTAAATTTTTTTATTTATTTACTTTTTTTTTTGAGGTTTTTAGCTTGACTGACTTTGTGGAATTTGCTTACCTAATAAATATATAAGAAGGATGAAAACTCAACAAGAGTGATATTGCCAACGACTATATGTCCTATATCTTGCGGTTTTTTTGTTAGCTTTTTTCGGCTGCTTATTAGCTTTTTATTTGTCTTGCTAAAGGAATTTATGTAACTAAATAAAGCAATCAGAAAATGGCTGACCCAATAAGAGTGATAGTATTTCCTATAGCTATATGTCAGTAATTCTTAATGTTATCCATAAAATAAAGCTGTTAAACTACTCAAGAAACCTTGGCATTCAATTGTAAAAAGTTTTATGATTTTATAAAATTTGTAAATATTTTTTTAAATTTATTGAAACTTGCTCTAAACTGCAGACGCTTCAAATTATTTTTGACATATTCTCTAGCTATTTCTTCCCCTTTATATTGCTCTCACTCAATCACCCTGTATCTGGGAGAACCTGTGATTACTGTTAGCCTTTTTTGGCTTCTTTTTTGTGTGTGTTTGCGTAGCTCGACAGGATTTGTCAGCTTATGGAATTTGCTGCGCTCAATAAAAAAAAAGGCCAAACAATTGATTTAATTCACTTTGTGTTTGGCCGTGCCGCTGCCTTTCACCTGCACGTTGCACAGTGTAGCTGCCACGTGTAACTGCACTAATTGCACAATTTCGGTGTCCAGTCCAGAGCGGTTCGCGTTCGCGTTGTCAAGTGCCGTACAATTTATGTATGCACGGGGTGGGCGTTTTACGTTTTTTTCTGAACTCATTTCAACAAAGTAGAAATAATAGCCAAAAATGAGTTGGCTTTTTGTTTGTTGTTCGGTGGCAAGTGAAAGGCCTGCGGTCCATTACACAATCGGCAAAAAGCAAACACACACACACACACACACACACATAGAAGAGAAAAGTCGAGCAGTGGAGCCGCAGCGCCCCAGAGCTGACCCGCAGTGCAATTAAAAGCAACTGCGGCGCCGGCTACAACAAATTGTTATAGAAAATTATCGTCGAACAATGCGGCGCGGCCCGCCCGCGCCACAATCAACCAAACCTACAACAATAACAACAAACAAAATTCAAACAGCTGCCAAAAGAAACAAAAACTACTTCAGTTGCAGCCATATGGCTGAGGCTCTGGCTGCGGCAGGGGCAGCTCCTAGTTCCACATCCATTGACTCTGCACCTCGTTTGCTCAATCAGCGTTAGCCCAATTAATATCACCATTTCTTGCTGTTGTTATGGTTGTTGTTGCTGTCGCTTGTTGCCAATTTGGCTCTTGGCTTTAATTGACCAAAATATGGACTTTTAATTACAGATTGTGCCGCAATTGAAACCCAATTGCAGCGCGGACTCTAAATACATTAGAAGACAACAGGTGGGCCCATGCGGAATCTAATTACACCTGAGCTAAGGTGCGTGTGTGTGTGTCTCTCTTTGTGTTGCACTTTCAATGCTCCATTCAAGCAACGAAAATTATTTAAATCAAAAAGTCGAGCGGCCACTGTGAAATTCAGTTTTGCTCAAGGTTAACACGTGGAAAATTATAACGCGTCGAGTTGTTATTCCATTTGATACCCTAAGCAGCTTAAGTGTGTGTAATTAAGAGGTATATCAGTGGCCCCTAAGTAGGTAACAGTTACCATACAGCATTAGCTGTTACAGAGCTGCAAGCTGTCGCGGCATTTGGTGTTGGGCTAATCGAAGTTTTTTCATGTCAGTCAATTGCTAGAGGAAATCGAATCTATTTTGGGGAATTTTAGATATCAAGTGGTGTAGAGCTAGCTTAGAGCTGATAAATATAATCTTAAGCTGTCTCTTAATGTTGGCTTATTAATATATTATCTAGTAGATTATACTGTATTTACTTGTTTCAATTAAATTCATTCATACTTTCTTAACCAAAGCTACAATAAATAATTATTCAATATTAATCAAAAAAATAGTCAAGGAAATTCTTATTGAATATGTTTATATTTTTTTATTTAATTGTAAAATAGTTACATTATTATTTATCATTGTCATTATTTAATTTTTTATTTAATTATTATTATTATTTTATTCAACATTTACTTTCATTATTCTATTATTTTTTGAAAAATATTTTTTAATATATTTTTATTCTATTCATACATTTTGTTTAAGTTTTTTGTAGTTTCTGCTTATTTTTACAAAAATTGTTTATTGAGTAATTATTCTTATTATACTTTTAGTTAAGTTTTTTATTTTTTAATATTTTTTTATTTGTATTATTTTAATTTTATATTTTTCTATTCTTTATTTTTTTTTTTTAATATCTGAATTTTTGAAAATTTAGAAATTATTAGTCTTTGTTTTATTTTTAAAAGCATTTTTTATTTATTATAATTATTATTTATTTTATTAAGCCCTTAATAACAATTTTACCTAAAATCTTTTTTTAGCTTCAAATATAGTCTGACAAGTATCAAATAATAGTTTGTATCATTTACAGGGTATATGGCAGCTAGCCCTTGCTCTACATATCAAGGCATTCTTGGTTGATTTGCTCGAGCAGAATATGGGTTGGGCTCAGCTGGGCTGCGGCAGCAACTAGCTAGCTGTACACGTAGTTAACGCCGGGCGGACACAGCGACAGTTGATGTTAGCAACTGGGCTGCTGTCCAGATCAAAAGCTGCTGCTGGCTGCTGCTGGCTGTGGCTGCTGACTGCGGCTCTAACTATGGCTGTGGCTGTGGTTGTGGCGGTGGCTGTGGTGCAACCGCTCAGGCAACGTAGCAGTTGTGGTTAATTTGCTTGTCATTGCCCAGTTGAGTGGCGGCCCGAACCAAAAACTAAGCAGCAAAGAAATAAATGTACTGGGAGGCTGTGCGGAGCACTATTTGAATACAAATTTAATTTGAAATTGAAACAAGCTGCCGCTGCCTAGTTTTCGCTAGATAGATAGATATATATATATAGCTCTTGGAGCTTACCTTAAGCAGGTATTTTGGGCAGCTGTTTTGGCACTTGAACGTGCCGTAAATTAGCCGCTGCAGAATGCAAGCGGCAGCCGCGGCAACCAGTTAATTGGAAAGTGAACGCTTGATACAAACACAAATACGAATACGAATACGAATACGAATTCGAATCCAAATTTGACGACCTTAGCTGTGTTTAGTGCCCGCATTACTTGGGGCCTTTATGGCTTTTATAGGCCAGCACATTCCGGCCACAATCAATTCATATCAAACTTAACCTGCGTCGCCTTTGAACCCACAGTTCAGCCAACAGCCCCCAAAATGTTCGACAATTTTGTTTAATCAACTTTTAAGTTTTTGTTTTTGCTTTTGATTTTGTCCGGCCACGAAGGCTTATGGCTATAACCAGATCCAGTTCCAGTTCCAGTTCAAGTTTCAGTTTCAGTTTCAGTTACAGTTGTAGTTCCAATTCCAGTTTCAGTTATTTAGTTCCAGTTCCAGGTCCATAAGTGAGCGGCAGGCATAGCTAGGTCTGCCTCACTTCCAGTTAGTCTGAGCGACTATTATAGATAGTTTATTTCAGTTTAGGATTGACTAGATATAGATGGTATATTGATAGCTTTATAATATATATAAATATGTAATAGATGTCTAGTTTAATTTTCGAAAAAAAAATCAAAGATTGAAACTTATATTTGTTCTCGATTATATTTACTAAACAGAGTATATATTATACTATAATATAATACATAATATTACATATACAGATTACAACTCTATTTTTATCCAATATCCACTGAACATATTTATTATATATCACTTTATTATGATTTCAATTTGACTTTAAATTTGCTCAAATTTATATCAGACTCATCTTGGGAGCTGATCAGAGACCTTCGTCTGCATGTACTTAAACATGTTTTATTTTCAAAAAATGTGTTGTTTCTAAACATGTTTTATATGTAAATTTAAGTTGTTTTAACAACGATTAACTCGCTCACATATTCATTTTGTTATTTATTTTAAGCAACTGTCAAATCGTGGCTTAATTTGTAGGCCCCTAACATGTATAAATAGTTTAGAGGCTAAGCCCAAAAACTCTTGCTCTTTTTTGTGTTAATGGTATTAAAATCGTGCGTTTTAGAGCTTAGTTTGCCTAAGCCTGCTTTAAGCTGGCTATGCTCTTAATATTGTAAGTCTCGGCATATATTGTGATATTTCTTTTAAGAGTTTATTTAAAATTTACAGGATATCTGCTAGTCTGTCAGTTGCGCCAAGACGAGTAACTTAGCTGCATTGCAGGATATCTGCTAGTCAGTCAGTTGCATAAGTTGAGCATTTTGTTAGGCTATTCAATTTGAGGTATGCAGGGTATATTAGACTAGTCTAAAATGTAACAGAGAAGAAGAACAGCGTGTGTATGTATGTGTGTGTGTCTATAGTATATTTGCTTTCATATATTAATATATAAATACCAAAATGTAAGCTAAAATGCTGGCAGCAGCGGCAAGTACTCATAAATGTCACAATGCAATCGAGTGCAAATTCTAGCTCAGCGAAATGCTCAATGAGAGATGAGTTGTGATGAGCGCAACTTTGAGTGGGAGTCTGGCGCCCTATAAAAGGCGCGCCTGTTGCAGCGCTTCTTCAGTCGCATTCTTGGCCTCCCCCTGGCCAGACGTCCAGTGCAGTGTAGTGCAGTGCTCCTCTTCTAAGTTTAAGTAATAGTATTAAGTATTTTAAGAACAAATTGTAATAGTTGTTAAATAATTGTTAATAATTTTAAGTAATATTTTTAATAATAATGTTAATGCTATCATCGTATTATAGATCATCATGTAAATGATCATCGTGTAAATGATCATTATGTAAATGATCATTATGTAAATGATCATCATGTAAATGATCATCATGTAAATGATCATCATGTAAATGATCATCATGTAAATGATCATCATGCAAATGATCATCATGCAAATGATCATCATGCAAATGATCATCATGCAAATGATCATTATGTAAATGATCATTATGTAAATGATCATTATGTAAATGATCATTATGTAAATGATCATTATGTAAATGATCATTATATAAATGATCATTATATAAATGATCATCATGCGAGAGATCAATATGATATTGATCATTAAAATAGCAGTGAAGATGTAAATGATCATTATGGTAAGATAATTACATGGTAATTGCTAGTCAATACCATTATGAATGCTTTAGTCACGCATTCACTTAGAATTAATGTTATTAATTATAGCATCATATTGTTCATCTCAGCTGTCTGTCATATTTGTCTATTAAGAGTCTACTCTCAAAGTGAGTATGCAGAGTATACCCTAGCTGAGTAGGCCCTTAACTGAGTACTCCTTTAACTAAGTACTCGCTTTAACTAAGTACTCGCTTTAACTAAGTACTCGCTTTAACTAAGTACTCGCTTAACTAAGTACTCCCTAGTCAGTCAGACTCTTCAATTGTTTCGTGTTTTCCATTTGATTTGCACTATAAATTTCCCTTTCCCTTGCCACTTATACTCTTTAACATCCTACAGGGCATTCCCTAGTCAGTCACTCTCTCTCTCTGTCTCTCTTACAAGGTAACTCTTAGTCCGCCACTCCATTCATCTATTTCCATATCAATCGTGCTGTATGTCTCTCATATTTCCAACATCTCCCATTTACTCTCCCCTTTCTCTCTCTCTCTCCCCCTACTGCAGGGTATCACCCTAGTCAGTCTCGTGCCCGTCTAGCGCCGTCTTGTACTAATTATAGCATCATGTTGTTATTTCTCATTTTGTGTTTTCCTGAAATGTTTTGCCTATTAATTAGCTCAACACGCACACGTGGCGTCGTCTGGTCGTGGTCCGGTCGTGTTCTTCGTGTCACGACACGCGCTCCATTTGGGCTTGAACTATGTCTAAAACTCGACTAATGCGCGCTTACTACGTCCATATGCTCTGTGCGCCTTGTTTAACAATCTTTGCGCAATTATCGTGCACAAGTCCAGTTTTTCGATTTAGTTTTTGGTATTTTTACAGATTTTTTTTTAAATTTTTAACTGATTTTTTTTTGGATTTTTTTTCAGTTGCATTTGGCAAATTTTTGCTTTCGCTTGATTTGTGGCTCGATTTGCAGCACTTTTATTTTCAGCTAGTTGGCAGCTAGTTTGTGGTTTGTGGTGGCAGTGGCTTGGCGGTGGCTTGGTGGTGCGCACTTGTGTCTGCTCCAATTTGCCACGCTTGATTTAAGCTGTGATTAGAGGCGGCGACCGTCCGAGCCGCCTCGTCCGTCCGCCGTCTCGTTGTCGTCATCTAATTTATGTGGCATTGCGTAATCTCTTGGCGATTTTTTTTTATCTGGCCAAGCGGCTGGGAAAATGTGCGTTGGCCATCATCTGGTGGCTGGGCTTAGGCTTAGGCTGTGACTAATTTATATGCGCCAAGGTTTCGTCTCGTTTGGCTCTAAATGGGCATTGATGTGTTCATTCGGCGCGCTTGATGAATGCGTGCGAGTTCGTTGCCAAAGTCTTTTGTTTTAATGCGCGAAATTAGAGCGACTTGCAGCACACTTTGCCATTTGTTTTCACCCACCTGCTGACCGTCCTCCCCCCCCTCCCCCCCTCCGCGCTGCGCTAATGAAGACGAATCGCAGCGAATGCAAAAATTTATTTGGCTTTAGCGTTAGCTCGTGATATCAAATGAATCAAGTTTTATGCTTTAATTGATAATTAATGCAGATAAGCGGGCCAAATGCGACTTAAACTAGCAGCGGCAGCAGCGGCGGCTCGACTGCTTGAAGAACTTGCTTGAAACTCGTTTCGCTCTTGTTGTTGTTGCTGTTGGCCAAGTGAATGCGGGTGTCACTTAACTCATAAATCTTACGGCCGCAAATGGCCTTGAGGTATTTTTTTCCAGACGCGGACGCTTTGACTTTGGCAAGTGCCGCTGCTTATCCTGGCCCCAAAACCCGAAAAGAAAAGAAGAGAAGAGAAAAATCAAGCGCAGCCTTTCGCGGGAATTCGTGGAACGCGCGCTTGACATCAGCTCGCCTCAACTTGATTAATTGCGGACGAATGTCAAACATTTTTGTGACATGAATAGCACTAATTCGCAGCATGCAAAGGAAGGATGCACACAGATGTGGGTATATGCGAGGGTGGCTTAAACAGATGTGCAATTATCATCGGATTGAAGCTGCATATTATTATAGAGTTTAGTTTTGAAAGCGCCGTGTTATGCGATTCTCATCGACAGACATAATTTCTTATTGAATTTGATCATTTTTTATTGGTTTTCGTATTTTCTTTCCTTTTCCAGCATGCAAGAAATATATTTTAATTTTTAAAATAAAATTTAATGTGCGAATAGAAAACAATTAAACTAAATACAAAATTTAAAAATATTGAAATTATTAAATTTTTTTTAGTTGAATAATTTAATTTAAAAAACTTCTTTAAAATAAAATTTGTTATTAAAAATATTTATTTTTATTCAAAATTAAATGTCAAATAAACAAGTGAAATGAATAAATTAAAAAAATAAACATTTGTATTTTAAATTAATTAATAATTAATAAATAATTAAAAATTCTAAAAAAAAATTAAAAATTATTAATTGAATTAAAAATGTATAAAAATGTTTAAGTTAAAATTTTCTTCAATCCATCTATTCTTGTGAGAAAAAAAAAACTAGAAATCTAGACAATCTGAGAAATTGGTATAAAATTGAATTTTTCTTCATTTAAAAATCTGAAAAAATTTTAAAATAATATCTGAATATATAAAAGTTCTACTTTTATATAAATTATTTTTTTTTAATTTGTATTTTCATGGAATTTAATTTAAATTGAATTAATTTATGGAATTTAATTTAAATTGAATTGTATTTATTTTTTTCTACTATTAATATTAACGTTTTTTTGCTTCACATTTGTATGCATCGTGTGTGTGTGTTTGTGTGTGTGACATATCAATCTTATGCAATCAGCTGTTATCAATGTCTGTCGCTCTGTCAATTAAACTCTGGCTGCATGTCGCATATGTCACAACAGCAACAACAAAGCTCGGAACGGCAGCTAACGGTAGTGCACCCCATGTTTCGCTGTCATTCGCATGTCAACGCAGCTGTCAGCCAGGGCGAGCTTAGAAAGCTACAACAACAACAACAATAAAGCTGTATTCAAATGATGACTGCAACAGGTCAGAGCGTGTCGAGTGCTGCAACTGGTTCGGATGCTTGGCTAATGTAAGTTCAAGGTGTGCATGTGTGTGTGTGTGTCCATATATGCTTAACTGTATAATTAAGCCACAGACCACAATTAAATGCCAACTCTGCATTGTTGTTGTCGTTGTTGTTGGCTTAGTTAATTAGCATGCGCGTTGCCAAGCAAAAATTGTATGGCAAGAAATATTTTCTAGCTAAACATTGGCCGAGTTTGCAGTGGACCCGCCCCAACCGCCTTCCTCTCTACCCCCGCTGGCCGTGCGAAATTGCGCAAAAATTAATATCAAATCGATAATGTTAAAGTGTTCGGGCGCTGAAACAGGTAAAACCAGCAATCACTTGCCCTCTCGCTCGGACGCCTTCGGCGGCTGCAAATGCGGCGTGGCCAACGGGAACTAAAGCTGCGACGCAGCACACAAGCAAACAAACACACGCACACACACATGCGCATGCGCATGCATATAGCGTAACTGAGCTAGCCAAAAAGCTGCGCTCTAGGTTTTCGCCTTCTGCGTGCTCTGGCAATTGCAGCAAAAAAAGTGAGAGTGGTTCGGTCAGCTGCGCGCGCGAGAGAGAGAGAGAGAGTGAGAGAGGCGACAGAGCGCGAGTGGCTTAGTGAGCGCAAGCTTAAGCTGAAAGCTTTTGCGCTCTTTGCTGCGCTCGCTCTTTGCTTCTCTCGCTCTCTTCGCTTTGCCGTTGCAGCGCATTGTGTGTTAGCTTTAGCTTAATTTTTAATTGTTTGCATGCAAAATTAACAGTTTACCGAGGCGAATTTCGATGGCCATTTGCATTGCATAGTTTTAGGCTGCACCATAATATTTAGTGACATTTTTGCCATGAGCTGCATTTGAATTGATCTTTTAATTAGCTGAAAGTTGTGATGGGTGCTTAAATAATTTTTAATTTAGAATTAAAGTATATATATTTATTTATAAAAATATATTTGACGCATTATCAATTTTGTTAGTAATTCAATTATTCATTAGAAATTACTATAAAAAAAAAAAACATTTTTTTTATATAATAAATAGTTTTAAAGAAAGATAATACACGAGACAGATGAGACGATGACAAAAATCTGGATAATTGAGACATAGAGAGATACAAAGAGCCGAAAGGCGATAGAGGCATAATGGAGTAGCAACAACACAATGTAGAATTGGTACAATAAAAGAAGCGAGAGAGAGAGGAAAAATCGGAGAAGACATAAAACTGGTTAGACAGAGACTGAAGGAGATAGAGTGCGATGGAGAGAGATAGTAATGCATAGAGAGATTTGAGGGGATGGAGAGACCAAATAGAGTGAGGTTGGACGACATAGGTCGATACAAAGATAGAGAAACAGAGAGAGTGAGATTGAAAGGGATAAAAAGGGATAAAAGTTGATAAAAAAGGGATAAAAGGGATAAAAGGGATAAATGGGATAAAAGTTGATAAAAAGGGATAAAAAGGCATAAAAAGGGATAAAGAGGGATATGGAGAGATAGGAATAGGGATAGATAGGGATAGATAGGGATAGATTGGGATAGATAGGGATAGATAAAGATATATAGCGATAGGATAACGATAGAAATGACATTATCCGAAATAACTCTAGAGTGTCAAAAGAAGATAGAGAGAAAAAAAAAGTGATGGACAGATGTTCATATATAGCATGAAAAGGAAATGTCGAATCAAAGAGAAATATCGAGATGCAGAAAATATAAGTCTTCAGAAAGAGATGGAGGGATGCTGCAACGGCTGCACACCTTCGCTGTGGCTATTTTTAGTCCGTTTTCACCTACTCCAGATTCGAAATTCCATTCCGCATTTAACGTTCTCGGCCGGATTCTGTCGCTGTCGCTTTCAAATAGCCGTTAAATGTGCATTTAATCCCAGGAATAAAACCGAGAAGTGTGTCAGATTATATCGAAGAAAGCCGGCGACGATTCAATTAGCCGCCATTTAAGCGCATTTCCAGGCCAGGCCCAGAGGGCGGCTCCAGTGGAGCTGCTCCAACGCGGTGTTAACACATGTTCTTGCAACTGATTTGCAAATTTACGATTATACGACTCTGTACGGCCATAGTCGTATTTTTTTTATGTAGTATTTTTAGTGGTATTTTTTTTATTATTTTATTGCAACAGCAAGTGGCACAACAGCAGAAGAAGAAGAAGAAGCAGAGGCAGAAGAAAAGAGTTCGCTGAAATCGAAAACCTAAGGCAAAAAGAATGGCATCTGAAATTGCATTTGGTTAGTCATGCGCAAACTACAAATAATAATAGTGCACACACACACTTATACACACACACACACACACACACACTCATACACACACACTAATTATAATAATAATAATTGTTGGGTGCAAAAAACCAAAACAATTGTTGCTTGGCTTGTTACACTTGCTGCTGCTGTTGCTGCTGCTGCTGGCAGCAACTGTTGCTGCAGTTTGTCTTTCCTCTTCTTCTTCTTCCTCTTCTTGGTCTTCTGGTATCTCCTTTGTTATGGCCATTAATAATGATTTCATTTCCATTGTTTTTCCGGGCAAGAATTCTGTGCAAACTGCGTCAAGGACGCGTCCATGCGTCAGCCCAAGCTCGTTTTATATGAGCGTACGTAACTATGTGTAAAAGGGGGTATATTAGTACCTCAATGTACTGTGTGTGTGTCTAAGTTTTATGAAAATATATATTACAATGTATAACAGTTTTTATATAGCAAAATAACAGACTTAAAGCAGCTGATATATAACAGATTTTATATTATATAACAGTTTTTGTATAACAGTTTTGTTTGTTTTTATATAATTTTTATATGACAGTTTTTATATGACAGTTTTTATGTAATATTTTTTATATAACATTTTTTATATAACAGTTTTTATATAACAGATTTTATATAACAGTCTTTATATAACAGATTTTATATAATAGTCTTTATATAACAGTTTTTATATATTAGTCGGCATCGATATATAATTCGCTAAATTCTATGGAGCGCTAAGATCTGATAAATATTTGTAGATCTGCTCTAAAGATAAACCTCTATATTTTATATCAACTTACACTCACTTTAACTACTTCCGAGGCGAGCGTGTATTCTGCAGTCGACTACACCCAACAGCCACATTCTTAGTCACTTTTAGTTCACTTTTGCAATGATTCGACTGATTCGGCAGCTGCCTGACCTTGCCTCAGCTCAAAATTCCTAGCCAGCTAGCCATAAGTCAGCTCAGTGCCTCTCTCTCTATACTCCATACTCCATATATATAATACATAATATTTGCTAGTCGGTTCTTTTAGATCTCTACAGTTAGCTTATCATTAGCACCTTTGCCAGGTGCTTATCTGACACTTAAGGTGCACTGCCCGCCTTGAAAGCACGTCTCATCTCAAGAACTTTCTCCTGATGATTCAGATTCAGTTCTTGAGCCAATGCGAAATTCCCAGCGAATTAACTAAAGTAAAATACGGCAGAAAAAGGCCCTGAATCAAGTTGCAAAACTTTTGCGGTTAGAATTGCACCAATTGGGACTTTCGGCTGAGCAAGAACTCTGACCACGCCCCTCTCCACCAACATGCCTTCGCCTTCGCCTCTCGACTGACTGTTTACATGGGCCAAAATCAAAAGCAGGTCAAGTCAAGCAACAAGCGCCGCTGCCAAATGAAATCATTTACATTACACACAAAACATTATTGACAACAACAACACGAATATTAACAAGAGACTATACTGGAAAAGGGTTCTAGCATGGGGTGTGTTAGACTAGAGAGATGCCCTGTAAATGGAGATGAGTTTTTTTTATATAATTCTATAATAAAAGACTCATAACAAAATTCAAAGAAATGTGAATAAAAAAAAATAAAAATATAAGAATATTATATATAAAAAAATAAAAATATATATAAATAAATAATTCTAAAATATTAAATAAGAAATATATATGTATTTATTATTTTAAAAATCATAAAAAAAATTATTTATTTTTGATAAACTCACAAAAAAAATAAAAATATATATAAATAAATGATTCTAAAATATTAAACAATAAGAAATATATATGTATTTATTATTTTAAAAATCATAAAAAAAATTTATTTATTTTTGATAAACTCACAAAAAAAAATTGAATCAACTATAAAGTAAGATTGGGTAGCCTCCACCTCTAATCTTGTTGTCTTCATAGCACCTTTTATAAATATCTCATTTATTCATATACATCCATAAGTCTCTCACATCTCCCCCCACAACTACAATACTCCCTCACTTCAATTTACAGGGTATTTCATTCAACAACATTTCTTAGCCTCTGCACAGCCTCAATATGCCCACATCTCGGCATTGCCCTCACTTTTGGCCCATTACAATCGCAGAACATTTATGGTTCATGAACAATTTGTTCTAATTTCCTGCTGCGGCACTTTTGGTTCAATGGGTCTAATAAAACGGGTCGCACCACACAGCTAGCCCTGACTACGATTCCCTCTAACTGTGGCTCTGGCTCCAGCTCTGACTCTGACTTTGGCTCTGGCTCTGGCACCCCACCGACTTGCTGAATCAATAAATCGATTTCGTAATTGGCGCGCATGATGCAGCGAATTCTTATTAGAAAATCAGCTCAGATTCCCACCTCTGTTCGCCTATCTACATTTCCCTCGTTCTGCTCTACTATCTGTATCTGCTGCTGCGTGATCTCAGCTCTCGTTTTTCCCTCTCTCCCTGGCTGCTCTGCTCTAGGCTCTAGCATAGCTCTGTTTACCTCTCTGAGCTCATAATGCTATACTTCCGGAATCTTTTCTATATTTCTGAAGAGAAAGAGCGAGAGTGATGGAGTCTCTCCACTTTTCTCTCTCAGCTGTTCTCTATTTATTTAATTTTAATTCCCAATTTTGAGTCCTGATCTCTGTTTCCTACCTCCTCTCTATATACTCTCCTTTCTCTACGACATCTTTAGTCTCTATCTCCTTCACTCTTTCTATTTTGTCCCTCCATTCTCTATTCTCCCTGTTGTCTTCCTCGCTTTATCTCACTGTTTTTCTTTCTGCTTTCTCTCTCTATTTTCTATCTCTGTTTTCTATTTCTGTTTTCTCTCTCTGTTTTCTCTCTCTGCTTTCTGCGCCCTTCCCTATCTCTCATCCACCCTCGCTGCCTTCTATCGTCTTCTCCAACGACTCTGCTTCATTCTATCTTTTGCATTCGCCGTCTCTCTCTCTCTCTCTTTCTCTCCTTGCTCTGTTCTCTCTTTGCCTCCTTGACCCTACTTCCCTATCTTCTAATTTCTTTCCCACTTCTCTCTCATATTGCTTTCTTTTGTTGTCAGCTCTCAGTTCCATCCCATCTCTCTTTTTTTTCTCCTGTTCTCTCTCCCTCTATCTCTGCTCCCAGCTTTTTGCTCCCTCTCAGTGCTACCCTCTTTCTACTTGCCTCTCTTTACTTACTCACTCTGCGATCTGTCTCTATATTCGCGAGCAGCTCCCTCTATCCGATCTCTCGTTCTTCTCTTTCTGATGTCCGTTCTATCCGCTACTCTCTCTCATCTCCCCTTTCTTTATCTCCCCTTTCTCATCTCCCCTTTTTCATCTCCCCTCTCTGATCTCCCCTTTTTCATATCTCTCTCATCTCCCACTGCTCCCACTCCAGTCTCTGCATCATTCCTGCTGCTCTCCCTCTCACTGCTCCCTCCATCTGCTTTCTCTCTGTCTGCTTCACTCTTGCTGCTCACCGCTTTCTTCTCTCTCTCTCTCCCTCCCACCTTCAATTGTTGCCTTATTTTTTTTGGCTGTTGACCTTGCTAGAATTTGCATAACGGCAATTGTGACTTAATTGCCGGCCAATGACACAATTGTCCGATTAAAGCCTGATTGCTGATTAGGCAATGCAAACAACACACAATCGTGTTCCCTGTGAGTGTGTGTACGATGCGGGCGCCAGGAGTTCAATGTCAATAATTGAGCATGGAGCACACAGCTCATAAATAACGGTGCAGTGTCATTGTCAACGAGCTAGCCAAACAACAAGTAGGACGACGCCGGAGACGACGACGACGACGACGATGAAGCCGAATAAAGTTATTAACAATGCGGCAGCATGTACGTGGACTCTCGAAATGGACGAACGTGACAAATACCAAAAGGCAGACTCTGCCGTGCCTGGTCCACCACCACCGCCACCACCACCACCACCGCCTCCACCACCGCCAGCAACAACAACACATTGTCCATCATCGTGGCAGGCGAGGCCAGGCCAACAGCTTCACGTTGCAGAAAAAGGGCAAATGCACATTGCAAACGCCGTCAACGCCGCCGCCAACGTAGCTGCAGTTGGAGCTGGAGTTGGAGCTGGAGTTGGGGTTCTTTCTAGTTGCCTGCCCTGCCCTGCCCTGCCCTGCCTGCTTAGCTTCCTATCCCTGTCCCTGTCCAGCATCGAAAAAAAGAAACCCGTTAACATTTTATTTGACTAAAATTGACTTTAATTTATTGCTGACGCGGCAGCATTTGCATGTGGCATGTGCAGCTGCACAGCAAAAAAAATAGAAGAAAATATTTAAATAAATATGAAAAGCGTAGATAAAAAGTAGAATAAATATGCACATAAAATATATATGAAAATTAATAAAAAAAAATAAATAATAAAAAAATATTAGAAAAAAAATATATATAAATAACAATTATAAAAAAATATAATGCACATATATTAGTAGAATTTGAATTTAAAAATAATTTTTATTTCAGAATTTTTGATACAATTGCTTTATACATTTTTAATTACTTTAATCTTTAATTTTTTCATACAATTTTTTACAAATTTGTTTAATAAACTTAAAAAATATTTCAGATTTATTTTAGAATTTTTTTATAACATGAAAATGTTGTACTTTAAGCACTTTTCGCATTTTTCAACAAAAGTAAATTGTATGTAAAACACAAATTAAAACACGCACTAAAAAATCACAAAATTTTCTTAAAATCCAGTTTATCCTGTAAAATGAAACGAAGTACGAAAAATATGATGAAATCCGACTTAAGTTCGGCCGATCTTTATTTAAACAGATCATTTTCATATCGAACAAGTGCACAAATTTGTTTTTAAATATTCTTAATCTGATTAATGGCAGCGATAAACAGGAGTTTAAACTCGAGAAAAATATTGTTTGAGGTTTGTTTAACGATTCGATATGTGCTCTTTGAGTCCATTTCCTGCTTGGAAGTTTACGTGTGATATACAAAAATATATGTAAAAAGTTATTTAAGAATATTTTTTATGTCTCAAAGAAAAAGGAAATTAAAAAAAAAAAAAACAATATAACCAATATAAATTTACAATTTACAAATATACATTTTTCAAAGGAAAAGGAAAATTAAAAAAAAATATAACAATTATAGGAGTACAAATTTTGATATATATATATATATATAAAAAGGTAAGTTATTATATTGAAATTAAAAATATATTAAATAAAATAAAAATTACTTTACAAAAAAAAAAAAAAATAATAATAAAATAATGATTTCCCATTTTCAATGGGCTCAGGGTATAAAAATATGTTATATTGTATATTGAAGACTTACAATAAAAAAAAAATAAAAAAAAAAACAAATTTAATTTATAAAATTATTTAAAAATAACCAAACAAATTACAACATATATTTTGCAAGTATATAAGACATTCTTTTTTAATAATATGCTAATATAATAAATATATATTAAAACAAATTCTTATCAAAAATGAATTCAAAAATATAAAATAAATATTTTAGGCAATTTTTAGCTTGCATAAAATTATATTTACAAAAAAAATTATAAAAATTATATTTCTGATAAGATTTTGCATTACAAATCATACAAATCACTTTTCAAATCACTCATTCCCCTTATTTTCTCTCAGTGCAGCTCTAGTTCTTGCTGCACTTGCTGCTGTCTCTTTCTAGCTCTTGCGGCTGCCTTGGCAATGTTTTCATTGTTGATTTTCGCAGCGTTTTCCGCTCTGAAGTGGCACTTGTTCTAATTTTTCCATTTCAAAACCAATCAGCGCATTGCCCAGCTGCCACGCCCCACCCCGACACACCCGCCCCTCGATCAGACTGTCTAGGAAATCGATGCGGCTGCTGCTGCTGTTGCTGCTGGCCCTCGGCGCATGGGCCGCATTTCACATCATAAATAAGAAGGAAGCTTGAAATAAATCAATTATTGGAGACCTTGTCTAGGCATTCGGCTGCTGCTGTTGCTGTTGCTCTCATGTTGCATTTAGGCATTTGTTCACGCGGTTCTATAATTTACGCTGATGCTGGGGAATAGTTAAGGACATGGCTGGCCCGCAGTACACGCAGAACACGTGTGTTGGCCAGGCTATCTTTCATTTTCTATGTTGGCACGTAACATAAATATACGAGCTGAGATAAGCAGAAGCTGTTCAGCATGTTATACATATATATATAAATAATATTTATATATGCATTTACAATTACCTGCATCCGCATCTAGAATGCACAACCTGTCAGCGCGACTCATAATCACGCCCCCGCCCCCGCCCACGCCCACGCCCACTCATAAGAAATGCAACTCGACAAGCAGCGACTACAAAGTGCTAAACGACATCTGCGAATCGCTCTGCAATTAGCATACGCAGAGCTAGAGCTGCGAGCCCAGTTAGCCGCGTTCAATACCAACTGCATTTGGCCCAAATCCTGTTAACTTGGTCAATATACACTCGAAATTGCCTCGAGTCTGGCTGGCATTGCTGGCTCTTGCCTTGTCATCATCGACGCCAACGGCCCCAACTGGGTCAACGTTGTCAGCTCGACGAATCTGTGGAGGAGTATTCTTAACACTCAGTTGGCAGTGGCAACAACCGGAGAGGGAGAGGAGAGAGGCAGGGGAGAGGGGACTTAGCAGGCGCCCGGCAAAGTGTTTGACGTGCTTTGACAGCCATAACAGCATCCATCGGCGCAATCACTCAAAATGTTGAGCGAATTAAGGCCAATCCACATTTCCATATGCGCCTTTGTGGCCAAGCGTTTCTTTTATATTTTATTTATTTGTATTTTCTTGTTGGCCTTTGGGCTTTTTAAACCTTAAATGAAG
This sequence comes from Drosophila pegasa, assembly GCA_035046225.1. Taxonomy (NCBI): domain Eukaryota; kingdom Metazoa; phylum Arthropoda; class Insecta; order Diptera; family Drosophilidae; genus Drosophila; species Drosophila pegasa. The sequence goes on along the minus strand of JAWNOD010000076.1, from coordinate 3,611,969 downwards.
GTCAAGTGGCAGGTAGGCAGTTTCTCTTAAGTTAACTCCTTTTTTTTACATAAATTAAATTTCTTTTCATAATAATAACAATAAGATAACAAGCATTTTTTACTCGTATTTTTCTTAAATTTATTTACTTACAAATGTTGTATTAATAATTTTTTTTTTATTTATTTATATTTTTCATTCTTTAATCATTTACTTGTTAAAAATTTCTTTTGTTTTGAATCATATTTTTTATTTCAATAAAATAGCAAGCATTTTATTTCTTTTTACCCGTATTCCTTCTTAAATTTATTTATTTATTTTTATAAAATGTATGTAATAATAATTTATTTTTTTATTTATTTATATTTTTCATTCATTTACTTGTTTATTATATTTTTTTTTATTTTTATCAATTTTTATTCTCTCTACTTTTAAAACTTTAACAAATTTCTTGTGCAAATCAATTTTTCTTCAGCGAGTTTTTTAAAATTTATTTTCAACTAATTTTAATTTTTTTTATATATGTTTCATGCATTCGCAATGTTTATATTCATAATTATTAAAACAAAAATTACCTAATATCAATTTTTCTTCATTTTTAATGTATAAAATAATACATTAAAAATGAAGAAAAATTTATATTAAATAATTTTTTAAATAATGATGGATATAAATATTTACTCGCATCAATAAAATATATTATCTTATTATGATATTATATTAAATAAAATATAGCTAAGAATAACAGAATTTCAGGGAGGAAGTATCCAAATTTTATTTATCAATTTTTATTCTATTTAATATTTTTTTAATTTGTGCCAATTAAACTTTTTTCAATTAATTAATTTTTTTTAATATTATTTTATTTTATTATTCTTTTATATATTTTTTTTTATTTTATTAATCTTTTATATTTTTTATTTTATTAATTTCTCTTTGGCCTTACAGCAAATCTTAGGTCAAGTTCAGTCGCTTTGCATAAATTTGAGAAATCAATTTTCGAAGTCTTCTGCACGGAGATTAGAGTCTTGTGAGCAGTCCGCAACGCATTCATTGTAAACTCTTGTTAAACGTCTTTTATTGTAAATTATAAACATAAGTAGCTTACGTTCGAGACGGACTTGCAAACAAATATATATTTTAACTGCTTGTCAAAAGTTTGACATGTAAATTGTTTGACACCAAAAAGATGAAGCTGAAACTTAAAGTTTTTTTAGCATAATATTTGAGATTTAGCCTGCCTTGAGCTTTGTTTAGAAAATCTCATTTAATCAAGTTTTAATTAAACAAAATCTAATTAGAATATGCGCTTGCCTCAATGAAAATATTGTCATAGATATTTTCATAGACCAAAGGCGCTAGATTTAGTTTTTATTTTTAAATTCTCAATGCCCTTAAACTACCTTCTAAACATAGTTCTATCATCATGCTATTTTCATGTGTCCAAAGTTTCTCTTTTTCATTTTATTTGGCCTAAGTACTTTTGCTTTGCTCCCTTTTTATTCAATGATTGTTCTGTTTAGATCTCGCTAAGATACTATTTTCCATTTTCCATACACAGATACACACACACACACAAACACACACACTTAGCTAGTACATCGCCTGCAATGAGGCCTTAAATAACCTCAGGCACATTATCGAGTACATGCGGCCCATTGCCCATGGTCGTGGCAGAGGTGAAGACATGGACATGGAAGGCGCTGCGAGTGGGAGAGGCCAGTGCAGAGGCAGCAGCAGAGGCAGAGACAGAAGCAGAGGCCGAGCCTGAAGCTAAGGCAAAGCCAAAGATAGCGGCGGCAGCGTGAGAGGCTAAGCAAAGGCAAGACGAAAACTGCGGCAGAGGCATAAGCAGCAGCAGCGATCAAAAGAGAGAGAGAGAGGCAGAGGCAGCGGCAAGGGCTGCGCAGCTTAGCTAAATACGAAAGCAATGACAGAAGCAGATGCAGAAGCAGAGGCGGAAGCATAGGGCAGCAGCTAAGGCAGCGACGCGGGCAGAGTGAGAGAGGAAGCAGAGGCAAAGGCAAAGGCTAAACACGACTGGGCGAGTGGACATGGGCAGCAGTTGCAATTGGGCTGACCTCACAGCAAGCTGCGCCGCCGCCTCGTTGTGTGCGCCTTTGACGCCTGCGCGCTCGCACTCACACACTAGCTGCCATCTCACTCGCTCACTCGCACTCCTTGGCTATTGCAATGCAATTTCGACACTTTCAAGATTTTACTATAAAAATTTGCCATAAATTTGTGCCCTTGCCAGATGTTGCTGTTGCTGCTGCTGTTGTTGTTAGCCTACACGCATGTCCCGGCTGATGATATGTACTTTTGCAGACATATAACTGACGTGTTTGCCTAAGAGGCAATAAAATAAATCCCCAACAAACAACAACAGCAACAACAATGCTGTGAGAGTGTGTGCGCCACGTGTCGCTGTTGTTCGCAAATGAAGTTAACTCAATCATGAAGGAGCAGAGTAAAAATGTTAGAACTTATCAAGGCTACGCGAGAGCAACAACTGCAAAGGGCAGCGACGACTGCGGCGGCAGTGGCAGAGGTAGTAGCAGAGGCAGCGGCAGAGGCAGCGGCAGAGGCAGCGGCAAGGGCAGCGACAGCAGTTGCTGTAATATTTATGCCAATTGCTGGCAGCAACATGCGAATGGAAATCCGTGTATGTGTGTGTGTGTGCGTGAGTGTGTGGATCTTAGAAGTGCCTTACTACAGATTTCAAAGGGCTACTCCTTTAGCGCTTGAATTCAATTTATTAAACTGGCAGAGAGATTTGAGCAGAGGCAGGCAGAGGCAGCATAGACAATGTCAGCAGCAAAGGGAAAGCTTGAGAGAGAGGTAGAAGCATAGGCAGAAGCAGAGGCTGAGACGCAGGTAAAGGAAAGGGCATAGAGCAGAAGCAAAGGCAAAGGCAACGGCAACGGCGAATTGGGAGACATAGGAAGAGCGTAATATTAAGGCGAAGGCAAATACGCAAGCAGAGGCAAAGGCAACGGCATAAGCTTGGGAGATAGGCAGAAGCAAAGGCGCAGGTAGATGAAAGGGCATAGAGCTTGACATAGGAAGAGCGTAACAGGGAGGCGAAGGCAAATACGCAAGCAGAGGCAATGGCAAAGACAAAGGCAAAACCAAAACTAATGCAACGGCAAAAGCAAAAAAGCTTGGGAAAGAAGCAGAGACGCAGGCAGAGGTTTGGGCTTAGAGTTTAGCAAAGGCATAGCGTAAGAGAGAGACACAGCAAAGGCGCAGGTAGAGGAAATGGCGTAGAGCTTGACATAGGAAGAGCGTAACAAATAAGAGGCAGAGACGCAGGCAGAGGCAAAGCCAAAGGCAAAACGCAAATGCAACGGCATAAGCAAAGTCAAAGCTTGGAAGGGAAGCAGAGGTAGTAACGCAGGCAGGTAACGTAAGAGAGGAGTGCAGGCAGAGGTAAGGGCTTAGAACTTAACACAGATATAGCTTAAGAGAGCGGCGCAGGCAGAGACGCAAGCAGAGGCAAAGGCGAAGGCGAAGGCAAAGGCAAAAACAAAAGCAAAAGCAAAAGCTAGAAGTTAAACAGTGCACATTGAGCCGTTCGCTGCGCTCTGCTCGCTTTACTCTTCTCACTCACTCTGCTCACTCACTCACTCTGCTCTCTTTCCCACTCTCTCACAGTGTCTGTTCTGCTTATCAGGCGAAATGTAAATGCAATTATGTGTTGTTTATGCGCTCGCTGGCCGCATACGTTTGTCTGATTGACATATAAATTAGAGATGCATGCGAGTCGATAGTTGCGAGCGACTCGGCTCTAACGAGCTGCCGCACTGAAAGTGCTAAGCCCCCTCATCCTCCCCCCCCCCCCGCGCTGATAAGCTGTGATTGTTTTCCATTTCATTGTCATCAGTCAAGGCGGGACTAATTAAGCGCCCCTCGGCAAATCGAAGCTTTTCACTTAAGTGCAAGTAAATAGCAGCGCAATCAATGAACATTCTCGGTTTCTCTTTCTCTTTCTCCAGGCAGCTGGCGGCGGCGCAGCTGTTCTGCGTTTCTCTCTCCCTTGCAGCTGCCAGGAAGCAGGCGGCAGCATTTGTTTCCAGTTAGAATTGTCAACTGGAGCAGCGCCGGGAGTCGCTCGGATTGGCATTTGGTCATTAGTAGTTGTCAAAGGTGAGCGTGATTTGTGGCCCACTTCCTGCGCTCACGTGGGGCGCCCGAAACGGACGCAGTTCTTCAGCATTAGAATGCCAGAGATAGACTTTTCTCTTTCAGTGCAGTGGAAATGGGTTAGGGAGCGGGTATATTGAAGTCGGGGTGATATAAGATGACTTCTATATGCAGTGTAAATGGGTTAGGGAACGGGTATATTGAAGTTGTATTGAGAGAAGTTAGTTTTGGGTATGTTCTTCATCGACCTTGCTGCCCATACTCCTTTGATCTAGCCTTTCAGGACTTCGACTTGCCTTTTAAATACCCTGTATATATCAAATCACTTAAGGTTCGGGTATAGAGAATAGGTTGAGGTTGTGCATAGAGAATTGTCTTATATTACAAGTTCCAGCCCTATGAAGATTGTCTCTTAGATATTTGAGCTTGATCGGACTATAAAGCTGGATTCTTCTATTAATGACCGTATATATCGATATTGATATCGATGAATATCGAATATATCTTTTAATTTAAGACACATATTTAGCAGATTTCTAAAAGTGGATGGGCATATCAGCTCTTTTGGATGCCCTTTCTTCTATCTCTGCTTTGTATAAACTTATCTTCAATACAACAAATTTTTGAAAATTTTTTTTATAATTTTAGAATTTCCTTAAAATATCTCAAATATTTTTGCTACATTTTTTTTTCTCAGAATATTATTTTAAATAGAAATTTCACAACATATAGAATGAAATAAATAAAAATTTTGTGAGTTTTAAAATAGTATTCTGAGAATAGAAAATGTAATAAAAATGTTGTAGATATTTAATAAAAATTCTAAAATCATTAAAAAATATATATATTTTTTTTTTATATATATGAATGTAAATATGAATATAAATTTGAATATGAATATGAAAGTGAATCTATTTTCTATTTTCTATTATTATTTATTCTATTTCTATTTCCGTTTCTATTTCTTTTTCTTTTTCTATTTATATTTCCATTTATACTTCTATTTCTATTTCCATTTCCATTTATATTTATATTTCTATATCTATATCTTTATCCGTATCTCTATCTACATTTCTATCTGCATTTGTATCTGCATCTTTCTTCATATATTTCTATAATTTATTTCTATAATTTCTTTCAATTTCCAGGGCATCTCGTTGGTCAACCTTTCGGCTCTTCCCCTCCATCCCATCCATCCACTTTTAATTACATTTACATATTTTTGCGTACGCATTGACAATCGAGGAGTCAAAGCCAAAGCAGTCGCCGCCTGCCCACACGTAGACAAAAGAATTTATAGACAATGCAACTACTTCAATTATGGCGATAAGAGACGCGCAGGCTCCACCAATGCCACGCCCTCAAGCAAACCAACCCCAGCCGCCCAAATAGAGCATAGAGCATGCATGGCTAAGGCCATGGGCTAAGTAGAAAAATGTCGTATGTCGTATGTCGTGCGGCGTTTGTTACTTATTACATGCAGACAGCTAGCGACCGATATCGATACTATATATATATATATAGAGTTGTGTGTGTGTATATATAGTATATATATTTTATATATATATATATATATATATATATATATATATACCCTTTGCTGTCTGTTGTCGACCTTCAACTTTGTTTGCAACCTTGTTAGTTAGTTGTTGTTTATGTTGTTGTTGCCGTTGTTGTTGCTGTTGTGTATGTTATGCTTGCTATATCAGACTATATGCCTCTCCCTCTCTCTCTCTCTCTCTCTTTCCCCATCTCCCTCTCTTTTCAGTCTCTTTGGAGTTGAGCGCAATCGCGATCAGCTTGGCTTGATTGCAAGCGGCAACAGGCAACACGCCTCCAATGCCGCGGCACGCAACTGACAGCAACAACAACAACTGTAGCAACAACAACTGTAACAACAACAAACACCCGCAACAATTGCACACGACAACTGTGAAACAGTGTCACAACTGATGGACAACAAGCGCAGCTCCTTGCTGGCTCAGTTGGCGACCTTCATTGCTGTTGCTGCTGTTGCTGCTGCTGCTGTTGCTGTTGCTGTTGCTGTTGTTGCAAATTTGTTGCCAATCAGACGTGCAACACGCTGCTTGTTGCCTCCATCATTAAATTGAAAATAAAATAATGCGCCTCCAGGCGAACGCTCTGTCACGCCTGCTTTAATAACTTTGTCTCCTTTAGCAGGCACAGCTGCTGCTGCTGCTGCTGCTGCTGCGGCTGCTGCTGCTGCTATCGTTGTCCACGCATCTGCAACTTATTGCTCTATTTCTTGCACAGTTTTCGATTTCAGTTTCACTTTCAGCTGGAGGTTAACAAGCCATACGCCAACTCATAGCCAGGCCCCATCAACTATGTAAACGAGACGCGAGCATCGAAGCTGCCTGCCACTAGCCTAGTTACAACAACAACAGCAACAACTGCAACAATAAAGAACCAAAGTCACATTTGTTTTTCATTGTGTGGGCAGAGAGCCCAAACCTCTCCATAAACTGCCCAGCATCCCGGGCAGCCAACATACTTAGCCATAAATAGGGCCACATTTGTGCCCCATAAACTTGGGTGGAAGAGAAAAAGGTTTATTAAAGAAACAATTAAATTTAATAATATAATTAATTTGAATAAAATGAAAAAAAATATACATAAAAAGGTTAACAAATTTAACATCAAATTAGATATAAATTAAAAATTATATTATTATTATTATTATAAGTTAAATACACTAAAATATGAATTTAAAAAAAATTATAAATCACAATACAAATAAAATAATATATCATAATAAAAAAAAATAATTGACTTAAAAACAAAAATAAGAATTAAAAAAAAAAAAAACAATAATTTGAAAAAAAACCAAGTAAAATATTAAAAAAATAAATAAAACATACATAAAAAATAAAAATAAAACATACATAAAAAAGATTAAAATTAAAAAATTTATTAAAGAACAGCCTTAAATGAAAAAAAAATCTAAATGAAATAAAATATAAACAAAAATTAACAAAATATAAATAATACAAAAATATTATTTTTTGTTTTTAATTTCATCAAAATAAAATAAAAAACTCTTAATTGGATATAAAATTTAAAAATATTTGAATAATTTAAGTACTTTTTATACTTTCATCAAAATAAAATGAAAAACATTATACCCTGATTTCCCATTTTCAATGGGCTCAGGGTATAAAAATATAAAATTGAATGTAGACTTTAAAAATATAAGAAAAATTTTAATAATTTAAGAAACACTTAAAACAAAGACAATTAACATTACAAAAGTTAAAGCTCAACATAAAATAAATCTAAATATAATTGTATGAAATATATCAATATACTTATGAAATAAATCTTAATAGTAAGTTTATTCATGAATGGAATTTCTGCTACATTTCCTTTTGCCACTCTTGGGGCATGACTCAGCTGCCATTGGAGCAGAACAGGTCTGCAGCATGAATATATTTCTTAAAGTTCATAAAGCATATATATATATAGATGATATGTTCCATCTTTGTGACGTCACAAGGTCGTCGGCTGACATTGAGTTCGCTTGAGCTGCTACCAATCTGCTGGAAATCCCTGTGAGGTAACCACAGAGACTTCTTCTATACACTGCGTGCATCATAAAATATATAAAATCCCAAAACCGTTTATATATATCAATTTTTATTGCACTTGCGCCGGCGTTGCCAGGCGAATCATTAACAACATTTTTTTATAACTCGTTTTTGGCTTTTTGCTGAACTTGTTTCTGCTTTGGCTAGTCGGCCATATCATTCTAAATATTCATATGTGTATATATGTATGTATATATAAATCGATCTGGTTTTACTTGTTTAGCTTGTCAGACAATTTTGATATTTTATATTTGGTGAATTGTGTATTATAACGGTAAATGCTAATGAAAGTCAAGAGAAAAAAAATTGTATGTAAATTGTTGCATTGACATTTGAAATTCCTAATTTAAAAGATAAAAAGACTTAAAAATAAATTAAACTAAATATGACAAGTGCATTGAACTGGAGCTCTGAAAAAAATATAAAATATATATATATAAATTGTATATATATACTATATACACACATACTTTATATACACCTAGCAGTCTCTAGTCTGCCAAACACACCCAAAAATTAAATTCCCATCTAAACTTTCATAATTCATTGTCATATTCATATTCTCAGCGAACTGGTTCTCGAAATAAAATACTTTTTAGCATTCAGCATAAAACTGAATAATTAAATTTTTAAAAAAGTTTCTTAACGTTTTTAATTTCGAAAAACGTACTCAGAGCCGGATACGAAGTCTCGATCTAAGCATTATGTCATATATCGCAGACATGCCTGAAAAAAAGATACTTCCAAAAGAGTTCTAAAAGTGAAACCGCGAAAAGTGAAATTGAGTTGCGATAATAATGATTGATTAAACGCGCATGCAAATTTGCTTAAATGCAGCATAATTGTTTAAATCTTAATTCAATTAATAAATGTAGCTAGCTTTTGCCAGCTGATTGTTATTTTTTTTACCTAGCTTCAGGCTGAATAATTATATAGAAACTCTAGCAATCGCTTGATCACTGCTGATAAGTTCTTTGTTTTGCGTTTATCAATTATACAAATATTTGCATACACTTTTTCAGAGAGTCCTTTAACTATGCTAGGGAGTATGGGGTGTGTGGAAGAAAATGATGGATTACTATAGAGATATAGATATCTATCATGTTAGCTATAGATATCTATCATATTAGCTGGAGATATCTATCATATTAGCTATAGATATCTATCATATTAGCTAGAGATATCTATCATATTAGCTAGAGATATCTAATTCTTCTATGAAACATTTTTTTTTATATATAAACATTAAACATATTTAAAAATCAAAATTTTCTTCTTATAGTCAAAGTCGCTCTCCATATAGCATAAGCAGTAAGGGTCTAAAATTTGTAAAACTTGTATACAAAATTTATTTATATGTTCAGATAAAAAATTATATTTGCTTGATCTTAACTTAAGTTTAAGACCCCTTTTTTTCTATATAAAATATCACTTTAACTCCATGGCCATGGAACCTTCTCTCTCTCTCTCTCTCTCTCTCTCTCTCTTTTCTTTCTCTCTCTCTTTCTCTCTCTCTCTCTTTCTCTCTCTCTCTCTCTCTCTTTTTCTCTCCCTCTCCCTACCTCTCTCTATCTCCCTCTGCAAGAGTATATCAACTGCCACCTAATCTTCTTCACATTTTGCACCAATATATATGATATTTTTGCAGCTATTTGTATGGCATGGGGAGGGCTAGACAACTAATGCTACTTGATCAGGCCTACGAGCAATTAATGTCGCGCCGAAATATAATGGGCGACAGCGTCGAATCAATTAAACAATTCAAAAGTTGTTCAAACAAACTGCGCTAACGGAAGTAAAAGCCGCAGACAGATGGACAGAGATAGACGGACGGAGAGACGGCCAGACAAACCATTTTGGCGTCTTTGGGTGGGTTAAAGCCATTTAGCATTGGACTCGCTGACTCCGACTCTGACTCTGATGGTACAGATATGTACTCGAGTTCCATTAATCTTCCGTTGTGTCTGCTGTTTTTGCTCAATTTGGATTTTATATATATACACTTTGTATATATATTGTTTATTAATAAAGGCACAGCACACCCGTTTTAATTTTCTGCATATTAACCAAATAGGAAATCGCGCTAATTGCTTGGCTTTTTTGTTTCAATATATTTGTGTATAAATATATGTGGTTAAGCCCACGCCTTAGCCACTTGGATCGATCATTGTATGTAGATTACGGTTTGTCTGGCTAAATGTCTGACTTGATGAACCGATCAAGAGAGTCTATTAGTTTCTGTGAAGTCTTCGTTTGAGTGTCCGTCTTTGTGATTGTTAGTCTGTCTCGCTGATCTGTCTGATCCGTATCTCTATCTAGGAAAAAAGAGAAGAAGGCAGATGATGAGACAGATCTTTCTCTCTCTGTCTGTCTCTCTATCTGCCTGTCCCTCAATTTGACTGTTCCTCGTCTGTCTCTTTCTTTGTCTATCTGTCTTCCTTCTTACCTTTCTCTCTGCTTGTCTGCCTCTCACTTTCTCTCTCCTGGTCTGACTGTCTCATTATCTGCCTGTTAGCTCTTTCTCTGTCTGTAATTCCCTTTATCTTTCTCTCTGATTGCTTATCAGTCTTTTCTCTCTCTCTCTCTCTCTCTCTCTCTCTCTCTCTCTTTCTCTGCCTTTCCGCTGCTCTACTTTAGCGCCAAGAATTGTGAGTCTATTGATGCTAAATTTGGTATAAAACCCCTTCTAACTACCCCCGTTTAATATAGTGCTAATATTTCTGGAATGTGTCCACTGTAGGCATGACAAATCTGCTATCAAAATCCATATCTTCCAAAGCTAATATCAATAAAACTTGCACTTAGATCTTTTTAGATCATCTCTACAAATAAAGTTATAAATGACACGATAAGCTAATTGAGGCATGCCAAAGCGGAAAGCCCCCGAATGATCTAACGTTTTGAAGTTATCTGCATAGATCAAATAAATACCCACATAGCTTCTACTCTATTGCTAACTTTCATTCTTTCTTTATCACCCTTCACACCTTGAACAAGTATCGTGCAGTCGGTTACGCCATAATTGCAGCATAGTTCTCTGCTTTTACACATAATATTAAATTATGCCATTAAATAGTAACAAATTAATATCAATTAAGAAGCTCCAACAAAGCGCATTCATCAAATAGTCAAAACGAGTTAGATGTTGGTGCCATCAGCAGCAAGAGAAGATATATACAGATATATACATATATATATATATACTTAACTATAAGTATGTATATACATTTAAAAATCGAAAACAAATCACTTTTATTTTCATAGACGATTATTAATAATGCCCCCAGCTTGTTGCCCTGTCACAGTCGAGTTTCTAGTTCCTATTTATAATTTCTGCTCTCATGTGAAACCAAGAGTTAGCAGGAGCTGGCGATTCGAAGACTACGCACACCTTTCGGTTTCATTGCTGGCCCAAGTTTCTGTGTATATGAACTATAAAGATTGATATCGTTGCGTGATGCCAGATAACAAGCTGCCAGGCCTGCCTTGACGTCAGCGCTTGCCAAAAAACTAAAATAGTTAAGAAACTGAAAGTGAGAGAGTGATCGACTTGAAGATACTCACTGAACTCTATGTGTGCGCAGTAAGTGTATGTAAGCTATACTTACATAAGCATATGCAGCTTAGGACTCAGCTTACTCACTTTATTAGAAATAGCCTTATTTAACTTCGGTTCTGGCTGTGCGATCCTGATGAAATTTTCAGGGCATATAAATGACATAAAAATATGTGTAATATCCCAAAATCAAACCTCTACTACTTATAATGTGTTTGCTTTCTTCAAAATTAATGAGATTGGAGGTAAATATCAAATAAAGAAAATTCTGATCATTTATGTATTGAATATGAGAAACTACTTACCAAATTTGATGTCTCTAGCTATTAAGGTCTTCAAGCCATGCTCAAAAAACCATATTAAAATATTGATATTTATTTATATCACAATACTGAACAGATATATTGAATAGAAACTATTAATTTGTATACCGCATAGTAAAGAATAATATATATATATAATTTCAGGTGCTTAGCTCTTCTGGTTCCCGAGATCAGATAGATAAACAAACATTAATCAGAGCTAGTTTATCATGCTGACTACAAATGTACTTAACACATCCATTCACAACTTCTTCTACCTTATATACCCCTTTAACCCATTTTTAATAACTACAGGGTATTAAAAAGAAACTCAAAAAACTGGTTACATATGCAGACAGATTCTAATTGTAAGATTTTGTATCTTTTTTTTTAAATTTTTGGTCATAAAGTTTAAAACTTTTGTCGCTGATTTTCATTAAAAAAAAGAAGAAAAAATCGTTGGCTATTGTATGGAGCCGCGCTCAAGGCCGGGCTTAGTCTGTTTTCGGCCTCAGGCTATTTGCATACCCGAAGAGCGAGCTTAGAGCAGCGACTTACATAGTATTTAAGCATATTATAGTACAGATCTAGCTACCAGTATGCAGATCAGCCGATGAAGCAATCAGCATCAGCTTAGAACATATTAGCAGCAGCCGCAAGTCGCGTGATCTTCTAAGTAGCTAAAGTCTCTATCTCTATCTCTGCTGCGGCTGTTGCTGCAAATGCAGACTGCATAAATCAAGCGTCTATAAATAAGTCGAAACTTAATGGTCTAAAACCTTTGGCAAAGCCCGAGTTGATAACGCGCGCCATAATCACTCACACACACGACTATTTATAGCGTCAGCTCTGAATTATGGCTGGCAGGTTCAAAGTGTCCTTGCTCATAATTCCCCACCCAGACAGCCAGGCAGCCTAACGCCAGCCAATATGCATTGCCCTACGTAACTGCACTGAGCGAAATTTTAGCTTATGATTGAAGTGAATCACCCGACAGCTTAATTAGAATACCCAAAAGTTGATCAGTTAGCCGAACTATTTATAGACTTGTATCATACTGGCACACATAAGTACACACATATTTATTTTGAATATAAAATTTGAAAATAAATTAACTTCCGTTTGAAATCTTGACAAGGCTTTATTTGAAGTCTTAAATAGTTTAATTATATAATTAAAAATTTTACATATATGTAATACATATATTATTTACATTTTATTCTTTTTTATCTTATATATTATTTTATCATTTTTATATTTTTATATATACTGTTTTGGGTCTTTTTAATTACTTTGTTTATTCTAACTATATTTAAAATTCTTCTACTCTTTTTTTTGTGAACACAGTTGCATATATTTTATTTTTTATACACATGATTATTTATTTCTAGTCTATTTTTATTAAACTATTTTTTTATTTGCTTAATTTTATGTTTCTTTATAATTTTTTTGGTTGTTTTTATTTTACAAGTAAGCATAATATTTTTTTAATTATTATTTTTCAAGGTTTATTTATTTAACATTTAATTGCCATTTTTTATGATTTTTTTTTTTATAATTTATTTATTTATTTTTTTTATTTTATACATAAGTATAATATATTTTGATTATTATTTTTCAATTTTTATTTATTTAACATTTTTTTTTAATTTATTCATTTATTTTTTAGTTATGATTATTATTTAATTTACTTTAATTTTATTATATATTTTTTTGTAATTTTTTACTTGCATATTTTTCTAGACATCTATTTGTTTCAACTTTTTTTCTATATTTTTTAATTTATGCAATATTACATATTACATATGTCTTTCATTTTTAGCTCCCGCAATTTCTCGCAGTGCATTGCATATTTATTTATCGCCAGCTACTTGTAATTGTCACAAATTGTATGACATTTTTATGCCATTTGCCGGTCTCTGGCTGCGCATAATTGATTTACGCGCTGTTTCGTGTATTTGCCAGGCTGGGCGATAAATTTATGTTTTTATATGCGCAGTAGCCCACAATGCAGCAGGGGAGGGGAGGGTGCCTTATCGTTTTCGCTTTCTGCTCCAAGTGGAGACATTAATCAGCGCAGCGCCCAGCAGCCAGCTTCTAGCTCCAGCGAGAGTGAACGCCCACACTTGAGCCACGGGATGCGCTCTAATGGCGTGTAGATAAATTTCTGTTGCAGTGGTGAGAATAAATCAAATTATTGTAGAGGCGAAAAAATGTAGTAGCCATTGCTGTCGCCCCTCATCTTTCAATATCGCGCGATGGCAATCGGCGAGGAGCGTTGAAGCTGCAATTAATGCAATCTGCCAGCTTTTATCTCGGAACATTAATTAGTTTTTCTTTTCGAAATGACTGCGAATGCAGCTTATGGCATTGCAGACAACTTAATTGCGTTAATTACGTATTAGCTTAGTTGCAATAAGGCTGAAATGTTGTGATAAGTGATCTGCTGTTAGCTTAAATTGAAAAATATCGAACTGACTCAGCAGCGGACTGAAGCTAGTTCTTTATTCGCGCCCATGCTAAATATTGCAACATATCGAACTAATTCACTTGGGCAGCTCAGTTAATTACATGTTCTATGCTAGTTCCTAATGTGCAGCCATATTGCAACCTATCGAACTAGTTCGGTGCGACCCAGCCTATTTGCCTTAATTGCATGTTCTCTGTTCCAGTTCTCCATTACATTATCGAATTAGTTCTTTTGCGAACTAGCACAGCACTGGCGCATTTGGCATTCAGCGTTTCGCATTATTCGCCTTAATTATATATTTAAAGCTGACATTTATTATAATTAAAGTTACAACGACTGCCTGTTGTCTGTTCTCAGTTACCAGAGAGGCTCCATAGCTGTGCTAATTTGCTTGCAACTTGATTAATAAGCCGCCATAAGTTCGTATCTCTGCAAAAAAGAGAGAAACACAAAAATAACAGCAGCCACTAACTCGCTGCCATTCATCTTCTAGACAAAAGAGGAACAGCAGCCGGAGTCTGCACGCTCTGTTCTACGTCGAGGTGCTGAAAATGAAATTCACTTTGGCTGCAACGTGCGCCGCGGCCTTGAGCATGAATTATGTGTGCAATTACTCTTCAGGCTGTCATGAGTAGCTACAACAACAACATTAAACACTTTTGCTCCTCCTGCTATGCTGTTGCTCCTCGTGCTCTGCTAGTGCTGCTGCTTCTGTTCTAATGCCCGTTAAAAGTGCAAGTTGCCAGTTGGGATTATGAAACTGTGCCACTTGTTGCGTGCGCCTTAGCTGTCAGCGCTGCTGTCTTCTTTCTCTAACGATGCTGCCATACCAGACAAACCTGTGTTGCCATACCAGTTGGCTTACGCACTTAAGCTGGAGTTATGTAGGCTTCAGGCGTGAGTCGTTCAGGTGAGTCGATGTCTTTACATATGAAAGTAGTTGCATTATTTATAAATATTAATTTATACTATATAGAACAGAGAGCAAGGCACACAAGTCTTGAGTGTATGAAAAGTCTGACACGGATCACCGACTCGGCTGCCACTGCTGCTGAGTCAGCGCCTTGGACTGACTTTTCACATATCACACATAGCTGAAGGCGCGATGGCTATCGCCGGCACAAGAGGTTGCAGCCGGGGGCAAGCAGCAGCAGCGTTGCAACGCTGTTCGATGATATCAGGCGGCATGCGCTGACAGCCGAGATCCCAGAGAGTTGTGGCAACACGCTGACTTGCAACATGACGGCAAAACAAGCTTGTAATTAAGTGTCAGCGTGGCTGACTTCATAGACCAGAGCCACACTCGACGGGCGACCCATTAAATTGATGCCAGACTAGACTTTCTAGACTCCAGCTACCTTTTGACGTGCTTTAATCAATTGCTAAACTAGACAGAGGTACGACGCGTGGCAAGCTCTCGGGCTCACGTCAAGGTCGCGCTCGTCAAGCTAATTAATTAACAATTTTCATCAATTAGCATCTGTAGCGGCTCAGATCTAAGCCACGGCGAAGCCACTCAGAGTCCACTTTCAACTTGTGCCACGTCATCGGGCGGGCGAGCGAGCGAGCGAGCGCAATTAGACAATTGTTTTAACACATTTAGTTAATGTGCCCCGACAAATTGTGCTTTAAATTATAATAAGATGGCTTTTAAAGGTGGCTTACATACATACATACACATGTATATATCTATTTACTAGATTTCCCTTGGCTCAAGGCTAAGTGGCTGGCTAATAAGTTGTTTTCTATACGCGGAAATTGCGAGCAGCTCGAAGCGTTGCCCCACAAAATACTTTTGCCCAAATTAACGCCCCGAAAACAAATTCTGTTTTCCCACCAAAACAATTCCAACAACTCATGCCAATCACAAGGTGCTACTGTTTTCGCATACCCTGTAGGCCGGGCATGTGCGGCTGCTAGAAAATTAGAGTTTTTGTTTGTTTGCAAAGCAAGAACTTTATTCCAAGTTAGCCAAGATTTTTATTGTATTTTACAACACTGATTAAGCAGTATCATAGAAGAAAAAATTGTTTTACAAAACTAGGAACCGTTTAGTCTCTATATAATTGATAAGTGTGTTTAACAACACATGACATATTGTTGTTTTACAACACTGTTAGTTTGTAATTTGACAACTTTATCATTTCTTAACACTTTTCAGCTCTTGTAGGCTCATCAAAAACCTTTGCAACACTGATGAGGGTGACATGGAATATTTAACAAAATAGTATGTCTTATAACACTTATTGCTGCTGCAAAATGTTGTTTTACAACACTGTTTATTTCTAATTGACTTATCGTTTTTTTTATTGATGATTTATCGTATCTTAAAACTTAACATTGCCTTCATTGGCTTAACAAAATTCTTGCTTTACAACACTGCTCACAGTGTAGCTTGAAAATTAACAAAATACTATGTTATACAACACTTTTTACCACTACAAAAAGTTGTTTTTCTACAGCATAGTTCGCTAATATTTTGAGACTAAATTAATATGCTGCTTTACAACACTAGTGAAGCATTAATTATAAAATTGTACAACACTTGAAGTAGTACCTTAAAATAACGTTTTACAACACTATATCTATCATTCTCAACATTTTACAGCGCATCTCCCGCGTAGACCCCTGTTCGCAAATACCATCAAATTTTGATTGTAATCGGGCTTGGGCTTCGATTCGAACGTGAACTTAGCCTACCTGACTCCGAAGGCGTTAACAAACCCATTTCGTGGCACCAGAAGCGCTCGGAAGTGCCGCGATTGCAATGCGTCTTGCATGCCAAAGAGTCTGAATGCCTCGCTCGGATTGTGATTGTGATTGTGAAATTGCCAGCATCAAGGTCTTTCAACTGCGTTGACAACGCACAGCGGCCAGATCAGCTCTGACCTTTGCTGTGATAACTCTTTCTGCCGACGCCGACTGGTGTCGTTGACTTTTGATACGTATTTCAGCTTTTTGAATGGTTTAGCTATAATTTCTGTTACGTCACTGCGTGAATCATTTGTTGTCGCATTTCCGTTCCGCTGAAGGACTTCATTATGATCGATTAAAGCGAGGCGTGAACTAAATGCGAAGGGACAGGCGTGGCAATATAGATGTATATAAATAGAATCATGCGACGTGGCATACATGACGTATGCGCGATCTGTGTGCGTGCAGGCGTATACGTAATTTGCTTATCAATCATACGCAATGTTGGCTGCGGCCCACGCGGCGCACTTGAAAAAGCCAAAGCGTGAAGAATTCTTTTTAACTTTACCTTTATTTTTCGTTTCGTTTCTTTTTTCAGCGCCGCACGAATTATGAACTCTCAAACCGCAGGCAAATAAAATTAAGATGAAAACAAAGATGAGCAGCTCCAATGCTCATATAAGAGCAAAGAGCATGTTCTAGTGCCTAGAGCCATGCGGAAATTGTTTCTGCTCGTTGTAGTTGAAACAACAGCAGACAACAAATACATTATTATTATTATTATTCAGCTGCTTTTTTTTTTTGTCTACTTCTTCTACTTGTTATTTATTGTTATTATTGTTTTGGGCTGCTGCAAATAATTAAACATACATTTTTCATGGCAGCAAAATCGATTGAATTATGCACGGCATTGATGCGACGCTCCTTTTGACAGGCGATGGACTAGGCACAGTGGGACTAAAGTGGGACTAAGGTGGGGTTTGTTCTTAGTTTTTACAGTTTGGCAAGGCTCTATCTCTCTTTACTCCATCTGTCTCTACTCTATCTCTGTCTACTCTATCACTCTCATATTTGTGAATCCATCAATTTCATTCCATAATTCAACAAATTTAAATTTCTGCCCTGCCAAAAGGCCCCACTGTGCTTCGCTTAGAACTTACAAATGTTATTTTGTTCAACTTGTAGCTACAAAACGTTGAACACGCGGATAAACTGAACGCGAGCCGGGGCTATGAGGCGGCCAACGAGTCGGACCAGCGTCGAGTGCTTCTAATTTGCATATGCAACGCGCTACGAAATTTGTCTTGAATTCATGTTACGCTCTGCACTCGCTACATTTTATACATTTATTACCTGACAGGTAGAAACAGGTGTTTATTATTTATTAATATAAATTCAAATTTGTTAAAAATTAGTTAACAAAAAGAGATTTCCTTTTTATGGCTTGGCATCTTGGCTAATTAAAAGCTAGAAATTATTTTCATTTTATTATTATTTATTCAACTAAGTTTTTAGATTAAAATATATAAAAAATGCGCTTCTGTTAAATTGAAAATATAATTTTATACATTTTCATGGACAACGAGCGCTAGAGTTTTTTTTAGAAAATAGTTTGAGGAATGAAATGTAGTAAGATATAAGATATGGTCTAGAGATCTATCAGTGTCTATTATGTAATAAATAAAAAAATAAAAATAAATAAATAGATAAAGAAAGAAAAAAAATTCCCTATTTTGACTTTAAGATAAAGCAAAATATTTTTTAAAAAACTTTAAAAATTAATATGAAAGAAGGAAAGAATTTATTATGTTCGAATGTCGATTATATTTTATATATTTCTAAAAAAATATAACATTTTTTTAAATATTTGTTAAGCTGACAAGCCAAAGTCCTGCCTAAACCCTTAAAATTTCCGAATTCAACTTCCGTTTTCCGTTTCAACTCCGTTTCAACTTCACTTAGGCCATAAACAAATGCCAAACCGGGTACTCCCCAGTCGTAAGCCCCCGATACCAACATGTTTATTGAATATTTGTCCAGCTGATTGACGTTTAATGTAATTGGATGCCCCAAAAGTAAGCCTCGGCCTATCATGCGGCTTAGCCAATAGCTGTTAAAGCTCCACTAAGCTGTCATACTTAGGCCGCGAGCCTAACAGCCTTAACACTTGGGTAGGGTATTAGTGGGCTGATTTGTTGTTCTTATCTGGGCTTGAGTGATAGCTGAACGCCTCTTGTTGACATTTTTCTTACATTTGAATTTGAATTTGGGTTGGGGTTTTGGGGTTTCGGCTCTTTGGTTTTTCGTCTTTTGCTTTTTGTTTTCGTTTTTCATCTGCGGCTATTTCCCAAGCTGTTTTTTTTTCGGCTCGTAATTTTATGAAATCTTTTAATTTTTAGTTTTTTTTTTATTATTTCTATTTAACGTAGTTTGTTTTTGACTGTCGCAAATTTTATGTCTCTCTCGCTCTCTTTCTGTCTCTTGATCTCTTTCTGTCTTGTCTACATGTTTATCGAGCTGCTTGTGTAGCAAGGTCGTTCGTTGTACCCAACTTGTTGTTGCTGCTCTGGGGACTGCCAAAGCAATTTGTAATGATTATTAAAACAACGGGGCCCCACTTAGCATGGCCCGAATCTTATGGCCATATAATACCCATGCAAAACGCGCCGCACAGCTAAAGATTTTGTTCACATTATTTTTTCAGTGTTAACCATTCACCTAAACTGTTGTTGTTACCATTTTTTAATTGAAAAGCCAAAAACAAAACAAGTTAATAATAATAACAAAGCAACAGCAACGGCAGCTCACTTGGCTTACAACATGAGCAGTTCAACAAACGCCCTAGCCAAAACCCGTTACTCTACAAACCCCCCTCGCCCAAGCATTTGTTTATTATTCTTCAGCAATTATTGCCACATTGTTTCTACAAAGTTATATATATTTAGATGTTTTTCTGTGATTGAATATCCATGAACATTGATTATGACAGCCGATCACTTGAGACAGAATTCGAAAAGTTCTATTTAAAGCAACAGGTATTCAAGTAACAGCATTCCAAAGCCATTGGCTCACTCGCACAGTAACTGTTACACAAGCGGAACTACATAGATACATCATATATCTATATATATATATATATATATTTATATATATATATATATATCTATATCTATGTGAGAAATTTCTATGCGAATATGTATGTAGTTCACATATTCGCATAGAAATTTCTCACATAGATATAGATATATATATATATATAAATATCGCGCCACGAATTAGCATTCATTTCTATAAAAGCTGCTAGGTAACTAGAATCTTTGTTTATTTATAACATTTTATTCAATTAGGCAGCGAAATATATGTTTTAACTTAAAGCTTGGCCGTATGCTAAACACCTTTACTTGTGGCTGCTGAAAAGAAACTAGATTTTATAAAATAAACAAGTCGGCGAACGCTTGTGCAAACTGGCTAGACTAGTTAGATGCTCTGGCAAAGTGTTGGAGTAGCTGCAGAGAAAGAGAATCGCTATTATTAGCAGTAGGAGCTCATCTTTGACATTATTATTATCATCATCAGCAGGATCTTTATCATTATTCATTCATACACTCATTACCATCATCACCTCACTCTCATTTTCAGAATATTTCTTATTCTCAATCTGATTCTCATTCTCATTGTTAGTATCATTATCATTGTCATTGTTATTATCATTATCATTCTTATTCTCATTCTCATTCTCATTACCATTCTCATCCTCATCCTCACTCTCATTTTCAGAATATTTCTCATTCTCAATCTGATTCTCATTTGCATTACCATGCTCATTCTCAATCTTAGTATCATTATCATTGTCATTGTTCATTATCATTATCATTATGCAAATAAATATCATTTTTATTCTCATTCTCATGTCATTATCATTGTCATTGTCATTTTTATTTTCATTATCATTGTCATTGTCATTGTCAGTTTCATTATCATTGTGATTGTTATTGTTATCATAATTAATATCAATCTCACTGTCATGATCATAATTCGTAGTACTCTCACTATCATTAGAAATATTATAATGATGTTGAGTGATCATTGTCAATGTGAATATCCTTTTTATCAGTAAATCCTTGTCATCATTATAATAATATATATAATTTGCCCTTTGACATAACATTGTCATTATTATTCAAATTTTCATTACCTTTATTAGTTATACAAATACCTTAAATATGATTGCTCTGATTGTCCTCTTAGTCTGCTTACACAACCTTTTAAGCACTCCCCCTTCATATACACCCACCAATTACAGGGTATAAAACAGGTAATCTAAATCAAAAAACTATAATAGCCATAGAAATGTTACTTATCATGTTCTTGCCGTGGCTATGGCTATTACTATTGAATTGCAAATTGATATGCTCTTTTAGCTTTTTTTTATTATTATATACCTAACGTTTTATCTTTTGTTGGCGTGAATTGATAAAAAGACGAAGTAGAAGAACTTAATTAATTCTCGTATTGTTGCAGTTTAATGAAAGAGAATTTTATGCTTATATAATTTGATGTGTTACGCGCTGAACTTTAAAGGCGAGATCTTGCGACACTTTTGCCGTTTAATTTCTTTCGAGCTACCTGAACTGGAAATTAGAAAAAAATTGTCCACAATTGCGGCGATTGCCACACCCACTGACCAAATGAATCACGCATTCAATTTAAGCATAAGTAAAACGTTTTTTCTTATTCCTCGTTTCTCTTTTTTTGCATAGTTGCATTCAGCTCCGTGCCATATAAGACAATTTGCCATAAGCGTACGAAAAGCGGGCTGAATTATGTCGCTCGTTGAGTTAATCTTATAAAAAGGCAAAAAGTAGAAACAAAGACGGCCAAATACAGCAGTCTTAAGTGGTTTTCTAGCCAGACCGGGAAATACCCCGCAATCGAAATAGAAACAGAAACAGAAACCGAAACAGAAACAGAAATCTACAAATCAGCAGCACATCCGCAAACTGTGGCTGAATATGATTCAAAAAAAGTAATTCACACGCCCAAAAATAAAAATGAAGCGAGCAGCAAGAATTTATACAAATTACGGGCCAATTGAACAAGCTGTGAATTATTTATGTTAAATTAAAGTGTTTCTCTTTGTTGTTGTTTTCGCTTCTTTTTTCGGGGCGTGTGTGTGTTGGCAAAGCATTAGCATAAATTGCTCGAAAACTGTTGAATTGCGTGCGTCATGCCGCAATTATCGTTCGTACCTAGCCCAAGCAGCCACACTACCTACGCTGCTAACAGCTGGCGAGCTACTGGCAAGGCAACGGGCCGAGCTTTGCGTTCGGCTCGGCTCGGCTTACGTCAAGTCTGCAGCTGCAGCGGCGCAGCGACGCCGGGCACTCGGCTCTGCCTAGCTAACTGGCAAGGCAAGTCTAAACTTAGCTTCGGCTGGGCTTCGGCTCAGCGCTTCGCTGCGGCTCGTCTTTTTGGCGGCGTCGCTTTGTGTGTTGTTGTTCTTGTTGTTTGTTTTTGGACGCCTCTGCGTGTGTGTGATTTTTTCTTTTTTTTTTTTGGTGCTGTCTTGCGGCCAGGCCGCACCGTTACTTGGCCAGTCGAATTACGCAGCTTGGGGCGAACGGTTCTAGCGCGCGCTTCCCACCACAGCTAAAAAATACTAAACAATAAAAATACTAACAGAGAGACACAGCAGAGTCGCGAAATCGTTTCGGAGAGTGTTGTGCAAATTTAGTAAAAATATAGAAAAAATTGCAAAAAAACGAAAGAAACAAAATCAAAATAAATAGACACAGCGTGCTAAGCAAATATAAATATAAATATAAAAAAACCCACAATAAAACAAGTCAATAAATAAAATCAAATTGAAAAAGAAAAACATAAACAGCTCAGATATAAAAATCTTGGATGATTGTGGGCGTGGACATAAACTGATACAACTGTCGTCGCATAACTGCGTTGGATAACTCTAGACGCCGCTTGGATATTTAAACATTGCGCATACGCCGCATTGCACAAAGCAACGGGTAAGTGTCTGAAATCGACTCTATACATGTATATGAAGATGTAGAGGCAACTGCAGCTCAGAATATAACCTTGACATTTGGCTATAATTTGTCATTCTTTGCTAATTAAAAGCACAGCACGTCCAGCGTCCGATTTGATTGGCAGCTAAATTGTGCAATAATTTAAAAAAAAAAGAAAAAACATTTGCTGCTGCGGTTGCTGTAGTTTAATTAGTGTTTGAGTGTGGCTTATAAATATGTATGGATGTCTGGTCTTTTGGCTTTAATACGTTGTGTGATGTGCTAAACGACAAAGGCCACTCAATGGCTGAATGTTGTCCGTGAATGTGAAATAAAAAAAGCTGAGCAAGCTAAACAGAACAGCAGCAGCAACAAACAGTGGTTAGGCATTGTAGGCATGTAAATTACAAAATCAAGTTCGTTGCTTGAGTCTTTTGTTTAGCCTATGCAGTCGCAACAAAAGGTTCTTAGGCATGAAATAGAAACTAAGCCAACGCAATTTAATAATAAACATAATAATGCATAACACATACAATGCACAGTTGTTGTTGCTGTTGTTGTTGTGGCCTGACAACCTTCAGTTGAGCAAGAAACCCGTTCGGACTCTTAACATGAACTGCGTGCGCTTAATTTACGTCCAGATTAACATTTTTACATTAATATAATTTCACATTTTTATTAAACCAAAAACACAAAAATCAGTTGAGATTTTGCCTTGACAGCCAGCACGATGCAGCACGATATACATATATATATAGTATATATATATGTGTGTAAGGCCATATCATAGTGTCGCTGGTTTCTTTTACCTGTGACAGATGTTTATCGTAATGCCCAAAGTCTGGGGTCTTTGGCCTACGCTTTGACTTCAGCTCTGAGCCGCCTTTCAGATTCTATGTGAAACCTGGCGAAACTGCAATATATTGTTTAGTTTATATATATATATATATATATATATATATATCTTAGTTAATTTGCATGCGACCCAGTTCTTGGGGTTCGATGGAGAGAGAAAAGAAACCCCTAATGAATCACAATTTAAAGCTTATTGATTTGCGATTAACTCGAAATGAGTTCGAATTCTCAAGCCCCGTCCCTGAGCTGATGTGACTCCATTGTCAATAATTTGTTTAGAATTTGACAATAACTACTTATACGCCTTTAATTAAGCGCACACACACACACACCGCATAGAGCTCAATCATATTTAATTAGGAACCAGCTCGATTTCAAATTCAATTTCAATTCCAAGCTGAAATTTAATGAACTTCAATTAAGCGTAACTCATAAAGACTTCAATTGTTGCCGTGGCCGTTGATTGTTATTATATATATATTTATTATTTATTAAATTGTCTGAGTATAGTGTGTATATATAGTTATTTGTAGTTGGCTATAAGTTTTAATGATGCTGCCGTCAAATTATGATGTAATTTGTTTGCTCTTTGTAAGAGCGTGAAATGCTGGCAGAGCAGCAATTGAACCATGAATCATTCATCAAGTACAAGCTAGAGCAGGTATATATGCCAAATTAACATGGCCAAATTGATTGGCTGACTGATTGAGTGAGTGATTGACTGAGTGAGTGAGTGAGTGACTAAGCTGCTGTCAAAAGTCTGAAAGCTAGACACGTTTAATTAACAAAGCCTGCGCCAACATAAACCAAAATTTTTAAGCAGATATCTGCATTGTTCTTGACGCCTGATGGCAACTTTAATAGCTCTACGTAATACCCTTGAAGGTGGATTAAGCAAGGTGGCTTCTTTATGGCATGTAATAAGGCAGTAGGAAGGAAGTGTGGAAGAAGCTATAAAGTTTAGATATATGTATATATAAAAAAATATATATAATATTTATAATTGATCAGAATTAAATGCCAAGTGTATTTAGATCTCTTCATCTGTTTATCTGTATGTTTAAGAGTATAAGAGCTAGAAATAGACCTGGACAAGACAAAACTACTGAAAGGCTCAGCAAAAATTGACTTCAATTAATCGATAACTTATCGATTCATGAGGTATCTAGCCCAAAGTTCCTGAACTCCGTCTTCGCATCTACTTCAGGGTATCTTCTAGTCGGGCACTCCCCATTGGAGCACACTTGATTTATTTACTTCTTGGTTTTATGGACTTAACACTTGTCGCTTGGCTATTCTTAGCCAAGGCCCACACCAATTTTTGCAAGTAATTTTTTGAAACAATGCCAAAGCGACTATATAAATGTATATAAATGAGGAGATATGTATATGTAAGTGTGTGTGTGTGTGTATAATCACTCAATAGCAAATAACAAATAAGCATAAAAATAATCAAAAACGAAAAAAAAATAGATATATATATATAACAAAAGCGGAAGCTGAAGTCTCACGAAAGCGCTGTGTAATTTTTTGTCTTTTCTCTTTGGCGCCTTCCTGGCACGAAACACCAAATGCGAAATATGAATATAATATTTTTGTGAGAATTCTCAACGAAAATGCAACTGTGGGCAGCAACAACAACAGTCGATAGACAAAAAAATATATATAGATATTATGAAAGGCCTGCGCTGGCAAGTGAAAATTGGAATTTATAATTTCGTGCCATGCAGCGCGGCCGATTTTCAACCGCAACATTTTCCCCCTTGCATGAGTGCGATAAAGAGAAGAAGAAGAAGCAGAAGAAGCAGGTGAAGAAGATGAAGAGAGGAAAAAATCAGTTTTTGCCGACAAACACGGGCAGCACTTGTCACTGCGGCTGAAGCTGCCTCAACTCAGCTCAGCTACTGCTGCTGCTGATGATGATGATGTAATGAGCGACATGCGCATCAAGTGACAGAGCAAATGTTGCGCATACGCCGCATTGTACCAGACGAGTGCAACAGTCGGCGGCAACGGCAGCGGCGGCTCATCATCAACAATCTCAGAGATAAAAGGCAAATTGTTGCAGCTTCTGCCTCAGACTTAGAATTGACCTGAAAACCTTTTCGAGCTGTAGCTCAGCTTGGTGAAGTAAATGCTATAAATAGTTAGTTTTTAGCTTCAGGAAGTCGAGATTGAAGTGCAAAATTTGTTTCTTAATTTTGATAGGAAAAATAATGAAGCTAGTCGAACAATAGCTAATCAAAGCACGACTCGAATTTTGTTTGGAAACAAACTCTTTCATTAAATATGTGTGTATTTATTTTGTTTATATATATAACATTAATTACTTATATTAAAGAAAAAAACAAAACTAATTAAGTCATTCGAGCAGTAGCTAATCAAAGACTTAGTCAGCCATTGTTTAAAAGAATTCAATTTTTTTTATTGCTCAAATATATTTAATTCATTAATTATAATGAAAGCAAATATAGACATGTTTATATAGAAAACATTATATAGAACTATATATATTCTCTTTTTTCTTAGGTGCATTGTTTTTTTTTTTTAATTAAATTTTGTATGTATCTTATATATATACATTTTTTATTTATTTTTTTTTTTGTATTTTTTATTTTTTAATCTTTTTACAACTGTTTAGCTTTAGTTTCTATAATTTATTTAATTTTCTTATATTAATTTTTGAATGTTGTATATTTTATTTTGTATTATTTTATATATTTGCTATTACTTTTTTATAAATTTCAATTATTTTATTGACTTATTTATTTTATTTTATTTTATTTGACTTATTTTTCTTACTTTTATTATTTTGTCTAATTATTTCTTTCCAATAGTTTTATATACTTTTGCGTTAGGCTTTTGTGTTAGGCTCGCAATATTCTCAAACTAGCTTCATAAAATATTCTTCTTCTACATCGAATCAGCCATCAAACCCAAAAATGTATACTTTTATAACACTTATTTATATATTAAAAACTCGTTCGATTTACAATTCAAATCAAGTCTAGCTACACGTTTTTTCTATAATTCGGAATCTAGTTTGTACGACTTAAGAGATAAGTTTTAGGCCTAATTCAGAAATTAAACACTTTTAACAAAATATATGTATGCTAATATTTTAGTAACAGCTCCCACAGGGTTCAGGGTATTTCTTAATCAAGCCGTCTCGATCAGAGCACTTTTACTGGTTTTTATAAATGTATTTTATTTATTTTATATAATTGGTAATGTGCGCCTGTTCAGCTGAAAATATTTCAAGCCATATTTTCATAAACAAAATGCGCTAGATTTTTACTCTAATCATACGATAAACATATATTAAAAATGCTTAGATAATAGAAATTGAGTTGGTTAAGCTTTAAACTGCAGCACAGATAAAAAATGTATTTACTTTATATATATTATAAAATATATAATAAATTTCCTTCCTGTTTTCGTGCCCTGCTAAACTTGAGCCACAATCAGAAAAATCACAAACCGTTGCGGTTGCTGCTGCTGCTGCCACATTATTTGGACACATGCACGTGCTGAGTGCGCCCCATTCACAAATAATAATAAAAAAACAAAAAGCAGCTCAGGCTATAACTTAACTTTACTCGAGTACAACACCCCGTGCTGTGTGTGGCTGTGAGACAAGGTGTTTCACTCCATGTTTATATATGATGCTGCGTGCCCCGCTTTTTTTTTGTGTGCAGCAGCAACTGATGCCACATGCTGTAGATCTAATTGCGAGCGATGCTCACATGAAGCACAGAAAGAGAGAGAAAAACAAAAGTGCCAACTCATAAAGTTAGAGTTAACCACAGTTGTTGTTGTTGTAGTTGTAATAGTTGTTGTTGTAGTTGTAGTTGTTGTCATTGTTTGTTATAGTTGCGTCGCAAACAATAACATTAGGCAGCGCTGCCCGCACCTATTGTGCAAGGCAGACGAGACCAAAAAAAAACAAAGACAATTATTTTATAGTCTATATATAGTAGGTGAAGATGCGCCTATATATATAGATATATATATAGAGACAATCAGATTATGGCATATAATAAAGATATTCAGCTAGTGGCATATAAACAAAGACTTAATATGGTACAAGCAGCGATGTAGTGGGAAATCATTGGCGGCATATACTATATAATGGGGAAAACTTGGCGAAAAATCAAGTCAATGTTTGAGCTGACAGTAGAGTTGGCAACAAATACAAGCGAGGGTGGTATGAATATTGAAGAAATCTGAAGTAAATGTAAAAGAAAATAAAAAGAAAATACTTTATTAAAAAAAAATTTAAAAATATATAAAAATATAAAAATGTCAACAATAAAAAAATTAAATAAACAAAATATTCATATATATTTCAAATTATATGAATAATCATATTTATACAAATAATTTCAATAGAGCTAATAATAAAAAAAAATAAACAATAATAATATCGTTTTTTTAGCTACTTATTTTTGGAATTTTTTTTATCTTTTTGTATTGTATTTAATTAATTTATTTATTTTTTTATTTATATGATAAAGTATTTTTTACATATATATATATATTTTTTTGTATCTATTAAATATTCATTTATTTATATATATTTTTCCTTCAATTTTTGTATATGTTTTTTTAGTATTTTTATTTATAATTTTTTATTTTTAATTTTTTTTATAATTTTTATTTATAATTTTTTTATATTTTTTTAATATTTTTTTCCAATAATTTCCAATAATAATAATTTTTATAAATATTATTACTTAAATCAAAAATTTCTCATACCACCCTCGCCGTGACACACTCATAGCCCTCAAGTAACTGCAAGATGCACTTAGCATATATACTAGCTAATTAGCGCAATTGTTTTTATTTAATCAGCTACTCTCAGCATATAAATTTGCGCTTTGTTAATGAGATTGATGGAACACATTAAATGACCACAAAAAACCCGTTAACCGAAATAAATAAATAAAAAAAGTGAACGCAATGCAAAAAGAATTTTTTGTGCTCGAACAAAGCGAACAAAATTTAATATAAGATCAAAAGGCCAAAAACTCGTTTATTTCTTTTTTTTTTAGTCCGACTCATAGCCGGACATGTAAGCTGCTGCCCCTGCTCGGCACGCCCCCTCCACTTGGTGGAGGTGCTGCGAGTCGTTCATTTGAGGTATCCACTTTCAAGGTTGCCAAGAACTCGACCGAAAGGCAGCCCGACTGTGGCTGACTGTGGCTGGCTGGCAGCTGTCATACAGATTATTGCATTTGGATCTGGGTGTGGGTCCGCGTCCGCATGTGCCCCACATTTGGAGCCACTTCAGAGGTTGACAAACGTTTTTTTTTTTTTGGAAAGGCAACGTGCAACACGGCACACGCCAAGCCAACAACTGCGCCAGTTGCGCAACTTTGTTATTATTTCTTTTCCATGATTCATAGAGAGCAATTAAAAGCTGCAAACTGCACAACAAAGAACATTGCAATGGGGCGTAACCGACTGCAGAATGCGCGCTTAATGTGGAAGATTATGAGGTAATGCAATTAGCCGCATGGCGCCCAAGTGGGCGGGAGATAATTGTAGATAAGTGTAGCTAAGTGAACTTGAAAAGCTGCGAGAGTTTAGCTAAGAGGTTGATGAAGCTGCAGTTTTATACGCCCCCTTTTGCCACGCCCCTTTTGAGCATAGCCCAAAAGTCTTAACAGCTGATTAGAGTTGGCTTCCCTTGACTATCCATGCCAAATTTCATGTCTCTAGCTTCGATAGCAATGTCGAAGCCAATATACCCCACTTTTCCCGCTTCATTGACGAGCATTGCAGGCAAAAACAATGCCAATTTGTGGGGCGCAGTCAGCAAGTTTTCAGCTTCTTTTGCGCTGTGTAAGCCGCTTAGCCAAGTCGAGCCCAGACTTCCTTCTGCGCGCGCGCACGGCAACGGCAACGGCAACGGCCTTGACGAAGTGCGAGACGTAGTTTCACGCACGTCGAGAACAGAATGCGTTCGGTTAGTGTTTGTGCTATAAATAACTAAGATATGGCAACTGGCTTTATTTCGGCCTTCGCCGGCCTTCGGGCTTACATAATTAATTGCAACAACAGCCAGTTTCATAGTTGTGTGGCATGCGGAAAAGCAGACGAAAGACTTAAGGCACAAACTTGAGTGCAGCTGTGACGCACATCAATCAGCTAGCGACAGCAGCGTCTCAATTAACACTTAATGCACTTTTAACAGCTGGAAAAAAAAACGAGAGAGAAAAAACACTTGTTAATCAATTTTATTTACAATTTATTTTTTTGACTGTTTATGAAGTGTGACTGGGAGGGTATATTGGATTTGTTGCAGAGTTGGGATGTTTGTTTGGGTAAGTTTATATGAGAGCTAGACAGGTGTTGTTGGGTTTATTTACTCTTGGGTATACTCTGTTTGTTAAAGTATTGGAAATTGTCAAGTGTGTCCTTTAGGGGCGTGACAAAGGGCAACTCTATGCGTGGCCATTTTAGAGCTGGAAGTCTTTAGCTTTGGTCTTTGATTAGTATTGAGCTTAACTACAGCTTAAAGCCCTCAATAAAATGTTAAGCTCGTTGGGGCGTGGCATATTGGAAAAAACTTTTCATCTCAAATTCTGAAGCTATCTATTCATCTTAAAATTCGGAAGCTATCTATAGATCTCACGGCATCTAAGGCACTTCAGTCTAGATGAACTGCAAAGTTTTGCTTTTCAGCTTGACTCCAGCTACAGCTATAAATATATAAATGACAGCGTATTCGGCAGTCGTTTATACTCAATTCAAACTGATTAAATATATATGCTTCCCATTAATTTAGCCCAGTTGCTACAAAGCCCAAGCAAACGAAACGAAATTATTTAAATTTTTACTTAATTCTCTCGTTATTTTATGATTTGCTTTAAATTAAATAAATTAAAATAATTTAAGTTATTTACGTATAATAATTATTTAATTTCAATGCACTTAACTCCTATATATAAATTTATATAGCTGTATAGACATATGTGGCCGAAAGCACAAGATGGCCAAAAGGCCAGCTAGCTAATTAAATTTCATATAATGTGTCTGTGTGTGCGTGTGTGTGTATTGGTGTGGACCAAGTTGGTGTTGGTGTGGACCATGTGATCATCGCTAAAAAATCAGCAGCACGTTCGATGTACAAAAAACTTTTATATATAATATATTAGCAAACCAAATGCCAGCCACAGCAACAACAACAACAATCAAAAGCGGTGAAAAGAACGAAATGTTATGCGCTCGCTGTATACATATTATACAATATAAAACAGATGAACAGGGATGAGCAGAGATGGGAAAAAAATAAGCAAAAGCAACAAATTGTATAAAAATCAACAACATTCTGGAGGAACCTAATCACAGCGCTCTAAAATAGCAGATGAAACAGAATAATGTCTTGAAGTAAAGGTTTATCGAATGGGTTTTTACCTTGCCTCTCTCTCTCACTCGCCCTCTCTCCCTCTCTCTGCTTGTGAAGGCTTGGCTTTGAATGATAACTGTAAGGTCATTAAGCGCGCTGATGTTGACTCATGAATGAAAATTAACTAGGTAACGTATTCTAAATAAAGAATGATGCATTATGCTCAAAATATAGTTGTAGATAGACGAGACGAGGGCAGTCTGAATGATTTGTCTATTAATATAGTGATTACAAATCATCTGCTTCCAACTGTCAGCTGCACAGTGGGAAATGATTTACACCTATGTATAGCCCCCTCTCTCTCTATATATATTTCTTGTTTTTTGCGCACCTTAGAAAGTCTGTGAATTTGTTTGTTTGTTTAGTGGGCGTGAAGCGCTATTAGCATAGTAAAAGTTCTTAGTAAATAGTCTAGAGCTGGCAGCTGAAATATGATGGAGGCTGGAGATACTCTAACAAAGTTCTATATAAGTGCGTGATTGATGGGTTGAGCCTCATATATGGTGAGCGTGCGCCCTGCTCGATATTAAAAAGATGCAGAAGATTGCTTAGACCAACAAAAAAAAAAGCCCACCATGAAATATACATTAAATATTCTTGCATAAAATGTGCTCCAGAGTCTACTATAATTTGCTAAAAAAAAAAACTTGAAAACCTGCTAAAAATCTGCTATAAAATGTCTTCATCCGAAAGCTTTCAGACAGCGCCTATTCAGTTTGCATAGATAAACACGTCGATAGCTATGGAAAAACTCCACTATTCAGCTACAGATATGTAATTTATGATGCGTCCTTTGTCTGCCTCGAAGTGTTACACATTACGTGACAAAATTAAAATATATATAGGGTATACAAAGTTCTGAAAGACAAAAGAGACGCGTTGAAATTAGAAATTGATTAGCTGAGCCACGAGCTCTTTGGGGTTTTATGCGTGACATATATCAATTTTATGGCCAGATTTCGGTCGCTAATTAAAGCCGAACGCCAACGCAAATAGAAAGCCAAATGTGGCATTGACTTCAATGGAATTGACCGATTCTGACCTGCTGAGGCGACAGCAAATAGAGCAGCAGCTGTGGTTAGAGGTGATGGAGCTGCTCATTAGGCTTGCAGGGCGAGCTGCTGCCCATTGATGTGGGCCATTAGAAGCACGATAAGAGCTTCTAAATCGGTGTTAAAACGTTTAGCAATGCGCATTGGGTGGCAGCAGCAGCAATTGCCACAATTCTCAGACTCACTTTCAATGCGTGTGACATATATTTTGACCACATATACAAAGTATATTGATAAATCGCATTGAATGCCAAGCACGTGCATGACCGCCAATACACCTGATATGGTTAACAGGTAGCTGGCATTTTGTCACAAAACGTTGACAAAGCTTGACTTTGAAACGGTTTGCGACACAAAGAAAAAAACCTAAAAAAAAAAACATAAAAATCAAAGAAAAACCAAAGCAATTGAAATGCAATCCAAGTTTAGTTGACTACAGAAAAATGCAAAATAAAAAGCACAATTAAACGCAGTGACATTGATAAAAATAAAAAACAACAACATTTCTATTAAATGTGTTTCCAAATCAAAAGACTTAGGCGACAAACTACGCAGCCAACGAAATTAGTCTTTTTTGTTGAAGTTCATTGGCTTGCAGATTGATTGGCTGATTGCTTAATAATCTTAAGCCGGATTAAAGTTTTTACACTATGTATATATATATATATATATATATATATATATATATGTATAAATAATTTGATGCCTTTACACGCCAACAACTTAATACGCCGGCCCAGATCTAATCATGCAACAAATGGCGCTCAAAGAGTCATTCGCACAAGCACTTAATTGTTCTCGTTGCCGTCTAGAACCTCAGCCGGCGGCTGCTGTAATTATATTTATAAATAAATAAAAAATAATAATTGAAGAAAAACGTTATTTCTCTTTCAGTCCCACACACACACACGCAAGACACAAAATTAAATAAAATGATTTCGCGCCGCAAGATTATATCGCGTTCCCTGGACAATTTGGATGCGATTGGGCAGGAGGAGCAGGAGGAAGATGTCTGGCACGATCGCGAAAAGCTGTTCCGGGTAAGCAAAGCGAATGAGATGTAGAACAGGCAATATTCTTGGGGCAGAAAGTATCAGAAGGTATCGATTCCATTCCATTTTTTAAACTTTAAATAACATTTGTTGACTTTTGATTTTCAAACGTCCGATATATGCTCAATTAACTAAAGCTTCATATCGATTCCTTATCGATATATTTTAAGTTCACACAAGTGCCAAATGTTATCGATTTATTAAAGAAACTTGAGCTGCGCTGCTAATAAAATGTTAAGTCTTATACTCTTAAGTCTGTTAAGTCTTATACGCTGAAACAAGCAGATATACGGGAAATTAGAACTGAATAGATTTGAAATACATAGAGCAAGATTTCTTCTGAAAGGAATAAACATATTCAAAACATATACTAATTATATATCTAAATCTTTGCAGGATCACATCAACGAAGTGCTGACCAAATGGGAGCAAATCGATGATGAAATATGGGCCAAGATCATTGTCTTCGAGAAGAATCGACGCGTGGCCAAGGCCTATGCGCGCTCCAATGTGATCACCATAAATGGCTCCAAGCATGGCTTCGATGGAGTACGGTATGTAATCCTAGACCCCCCGCCCACAAATTATACACTAACCGCTCAATTTCCTCCACAGCATTGGACTAAATGGCTTTGAGAACCCCATGCGGGATGCAGAGACAAAGGTCATCAAGAAATCCATTGGAGATGGCTTCAAGATCAAAATGGATGACACTGGCAATATATTTATTAAGCGCTATGGCAAGAGCAGCATCTATGTGAATCACACGTCGCTGGCCAATGAGGAGACGGTTGTTGGAGCTGATATCATGCAAATGCCCCAAATGTCGTTGACATCGGGCACCTCCGCCAAGCTGTTCGACATGAAGAAGTTCCAGAATAATATAAATCGGGAATTCGCGCGTAACTATCCGGAACGTAGTCGCTTGGAGCGGCAGTGCCTGTCGGCCGTCTCGCTGGTCAAGTCAAACAACAATCTAATCAACACACCTCTGTGGATAATGGTCATCAATGTGGTTGCCATGGATATGCTTAAGAATCGCTTGCAAACGTTGCCCAAGTCGCTGGATGCTCTGGGCATGCGAGTGCCGCTCACGCAGAGCAACGAGGATCCGTACTCAACGATTGAGAGTCAAGTGGGTCTAATTTATCCCACGCCCGCCGCCTCTGATGAATCTCAATCCTCGAGCAACTCAAGCAAGGGACGGCGCAGCGTCTTCAGTGCGGCCTTCCTCAACGAAAGTCCTTATGTGCCAAAGGTGAGTAATATCGCTGATATCGATAAATATCGCTGCGCTCAAAATGGTATCACGATACTTTGTGATTCTTGTCAGTATCGATATTAATTTCAAATATTCTCATCCCTATATTCATTCTCATTCTCTCTTTCAGCCGGACTACGAGGTGGCATCGATGACCTCTTTGGCTTCTATTGCGCCTGTCTATACGGAAAAGAAGCGCCAGAAGAACACGCCACAGCGCAAAAAGCAGGACGATCCCTACTATTGCGGCCTGCTGGCACGCATACCCAACTTTATTAAGTCGAACAAGCAGCAGTGCGCCAGCAACAAGCCCAAAAAGGAGCCGAAAATCTCGCGTAAGATATCGGCGCAGCATCATCAATTGCTGCTGGCCGCGCAGCAGCAGCAATCGCTGCAATCGACGACGCCCATACCCATTGCAACGTTCCATCACTCGTATTTCCCCTACAAACTCTATCCACCACAGCATCGACTGTCGCAGTCGCAGCTTTCGCTCTGGGATGCGCGTAGTCTAATCAGCGCACATGGTAGGTGTTTCGGCTATATCGAATATATCGGCTATCGATATATTAACAAAAGAAACGCTTCTCTAATATTCCCTCTCTCTCTCTCTCTCGCAGAATGAGCGCTGGAAGCAACTGGCCCTAATTTATTCGTCGCCTAGCATTATATTACAATTTATTTAGTCAAAGCATGTTTTTTTAATTTTTGGTCAGTGGAATGCATTTCGCTCAGTTTTGTGATCATAAATTA
This sequence comes from Drosophila pegasa, assembly GCA_035046225.1. Lineage (NCBI taxonomy): Eukaryota > Metazoa > Arthropoda > Insecta > Diptera > Drosophilidae > Drosophila > Drosophila pegasa. The sequence goes on along the minus strand of JAWNOD010000076.1, from coordinate 3,576,801 downwards.
TGCGAAGTGCAGCCATCTTTTTAAATATTTAGAGCATACTTTTGGGCATGCACCGAAAATAATACCCATTAACACTTATACTAATTGAGTCGGCGTTATGGATTAGACACCGGAGATGAGAGATTTAATGATTATGCAATTTGTAATAATTAATTAAAATTTTGCCATAGTTTTTAAATCGTTTAAGACTGAGAACGTCCTAGAGTCGAGTTGTGTGCACAAATAAATACACATATACAAAAATATAAAATATAAATATATAGAAGTTAAATATTTACTCATATGCACACATTTTGATAGCAAAGTATAGGAAGGATTTGTTGTCATAGGCAAATTGTTTGCTACTTTAGGCGATTAATTTTTATTGTTTTATTTCCTGTAAATACATTTTCATATGTAAATAAGTTCGATTATAACATATATGTATGTGAACACTATGTAAACGTTTATGCATTAAAAGAATATTTTCAATAGTGTGATTACTTATTTTAATAACATATGTAGTTAGCTGGCAATCAGTTAAAGTAAGTATAAGAACACCCTATTTTGTTATTTTCAAAAAAATCTTTTTCGCGCTCACAGGCGGCAACATTAACAGCTGCTAGTCTAACATAGCTATGTTAGCTTAACATTTGTGATCGATAGCTCTAACTCGATAACAATCGTGCAACCCTGTTCTTAGCTCGACTGTCTGAAGCCAAGCGGCCGCGTAAAATTGACAAAATTAGCAACTTTTAAACAAATTAAACAAAAAGAAACTTTATTACGCTATAAAATAAACAAAATATTTATGTGCGACGATTCGTATTAAATACGCTGACACAAATGAAAGTAAACGAGTGCCATTGGAATTCAAAGGCAGTTCGAACAGCAAAAACAACAGGTTAGCTTTGCAATTTTACTTATTTATTTTAAACCATCCGAAATTTGTTTTCAATTTGGAGAGATCTAAATTTATTGTATTTACAAAATAAAAAACACTTTTTGGATTTTTGTATCATGTGGAAAACTCGAGTCATGGGTGAAAGTGCGTAAACTAATATCTTACAGACAAATATGATTCTTATGTTAATGCAAATATACAACACGCAGTCAAAAATGTAAATACCAATATTTATGAAACAGATCGTGCTGTGACCGTCATCGGCAGTCCGTCATCCGCAACGACGCCTGCGACTGCCCACATGATTATGACGCCCAAGTCCAGGGCTGCAGAAGATGTAGCTGAAAGTCCAAAATCAATGGAGTCCGACTTTGCAGTCAAACGGGATCCACATCTCCAGCATCTGCAACGTGATCTCAACAGCCCGAGCGCCGCCCTACGCATGCGCGCCATAAGTGCGCTCAAGTGAGTGCTGTAACTTATGTATATATATGAACATACATATAGATACTAATGTATTTATCTCCTGTTGCTAGAAGTCCTACTAAAACCACCTACAACAATTTCGATGTGCCGCATGCTGAGATTAGTATTATAACGGCAGAGGAGCGTAACCCGCTGCCGCCGCCATCGCTTTCGGAGATATTGAAGGATGTCATTGTCTACGTGGAGGTGCGCACTGGCAATGACAATCGCTCCGAGGGCGTTAAGAACATCATATCAAAGCTGGGCGCCAAGGCCAACGATCGTCTCTTGCGGTAAACTCAGTCTGACTTAATATTTTATCCATAAATAAAACTAATTTCATTTTATAGTAATACCACTCATGTCGTCTTCAAGGATGGCCTCTTGTCCACCTACAAGCGCGCCCAGAGCTGGAATATACCAATTGTTTCCATCTTATGGATCGAGGCCTGTAAGGTGCAACGTCGTCTATGTGATCCCGCACAGTTTCCCATTAGCAATATACACATATACGAATATCCAGAGCTATATGGCAAAGTGTCGGTGAGTACTGCAAACGTATTCTATATACACATATACAAAACTGTGCAACACAAGTAAAACAAGATATTACTCAAGTCATTTTTCCCATAGATGAAAGATAATGAGAGATGATTCTGAATCCATTTTCTCCTAACAGACTATGAGACAAGACGGTTTTTCATATACTCTGTATTGTGAAAGCTCAGCCAATGCAAAGAAAGTATATCAAATGTCTATTTAAAAGAAAGTTTGTTATGTTCAAAGTATGCTTTGAAATATAATTAAAAAAGAGTTTGTAAAAAGAAGGTCTATCATCATTTTGTTAACGATTCTCCTAAAATTGAGATGTAAAATGGTTTCAGAATCAAAATCTTATTAAAGACATCAATTTTGTTAAAGTTTAGCTGTGTTAATGATATTATTGTATAAACATATCTTGTTTTACTTATGTTGTATGTATTATATCTACCAACTCACAATGTATTAACATATTTATATTGCCTCATTGAGCTTCTCGTATATATTGCATAATTCTAATAGAGTATAAGCAAATCACGTTAAGCATAAATTAAGTCTAGCACGTGGTTTCCCACATGAGATTCTCTTTAAAAGCAACTTAGTTGCGATTTCTATTTAAAATTGATTTATTTACATAATCTGTTCAAGCAGCAATTGTTGCTATCCACAGATCAGACATTGTAAATAATTCTGATTGCTTCGGAAGCCCTCAACTTCAGTTAATAATGGTCGCTATTTAATTGGTTTATTGGGGTCGTAAAAAATACTATAAAATAAACAAATTCATTAGTCGTTGAGGCTTTGCCCAAACATATTTACGATAAGGCAGAGCAAATCGGTATATTATCACGAGCCACGATGAGTCAGATAAGCAATTGATATGTCTACACTGATAGTGTTCTAGTTTAAAGTGGTAGGTAAGGTGATACCCTGTATGCAGCGAAATGGCTGAGATCCAATCATACTCGACTGATAGATACCCTGCTTATAAGTTTAGTTTCTCTTTTGTGTCATTCATCAGGATGAATTTGTATATTTTGTGCCATACCTGATAGGTATCTAATTACCTGATTAGGCTTTACGGATTGTATTTCAAAACTGAACGGCTACTAATACCCTTTATTTCAGTAAGAAAGCATGAGTTTGTATATTCGTTTGACATTATTCCTTCTCTATAGAGTGATTCGATTTTGCTAGCACAGTGTGAAGAGCTAGACGATAGAATACCCTTTATGCCATATTTCCATTACCGATTCGTTTCAAATCACACTTTTTGAGTATGCCCAAAGATGGCAGCTCGAATATAATAGAAAGAAACTGTTGCTGTTTAAGTGCCGTCTGCACTTTCGCTCGACAGATTCTTATCACAGCCAACAAATGTCAGGCACTTAGGCTAGCGCTGGGCCTTGTACCCTCCGGGGCTGTGTTTAGGTTATCTAATTCAATTTGCGTGTAACACGTAGTGTACAACTTGTCTTATCAGTGGCCAGGAAGTTAACAACAGAATACAGAGACAGAGAGGCTAGCCTGGTTTAAAACAAAAAAACAAATGCAGTATTTTCCTTCTTAATAAATTTTGTGTTGTACTGCACGCACAGACATTATGTTTTATTACTTAAATATTACGACAGTTCAGTAAGACGACGAACAGAAGACAGGGCACTTGACAACTTAAAACCTATTTCACATGCGCACGTCTGTTTACAGACAGATATTAAAAATTATAAATATGTATATAGTAGTTACTCTTCTTTCTTCTTCTTTTTTTTTTTTGCATTTACATAACAGGGCAAAAACAACGAAGCCGAGTTACTTATATAAAAAATACTTAGTTGCGGTTGGGGTTTTTTCTTTTCTTGCGTTAGACGCGCTGCAGGCAAAAAGATTCTCTGAGATTTGTAACAAAATGTATATATGTATATATAAAAGTGCAGAAATATCTGCCATACTATATATATATATTACTATATGTCCTATAGCCTGTTGTAACTATTTACAAGACAATAAAAATTGCGCTTTCTTTTAAGTACGACATTTAAAAGGCATTTACACTAAGAATGATTTTTGTGAAGTCCTTTGCCTGGGAATGCTTTACATATATATCATGCGTAGGAACATGTCTCATCTTTCTGCTGTGGGCTTTGCTCTATCACGATAGCGCCACCTCCAGGCACATCATGATCAGGAATCCAGACACTGTGCCCCATGTCGCCAGCGTTCCGTTGCCACTGGCATGCGCCTCCGGCAGAATGTCATCGGCCACAATGTAGATCATGGCGCCAGCAGCAAATGACAAGGCATAGGGCAAGATTAGGTTGGCGAAGGTGACAGCCACGGCGCCCAAGACACCAAAGATGGGCTCCACCATGCCAGATAGTTGACCGTACCACAGGGCACGCATCACACTGAATCCGGCGGCGTGCAACGGCAGGCTGACCGCCAATCCTTCCGGGAAATTTTGTATGCCAATGCCGATGGCCAGGTTGCGAGCGCTCTCGAATGTGGAGCTGTTGGTGGTGCCTATGGCGCCGAAGCTGACGCCCACGGCCAGGCCTTCGGGTATATTGTGCACGGTGATGGCCACCACCAGCAGCATAATCCTCTTCCACTGCGACAGCGCCTCCTGGGCTCGCTGCTGCTCCAGCGTCGCCTCAGCCGTATATGTGCACTGCTCCACCTCGCCGATGCTGCCGCCCTTCTTCCTGCGGCGCGACTCGCCGCTGTGCTGCACACTCAGGCAGTCCGAGAAGCTGTCGAGGCTCTTGGACGCATGCCTGTCCGTCGCCGAGCCATTCATCTTCATCTCGTCGATGGCAATGTCCACCTTGTCCTTGCTATTCTGCGTCATCTGTATCATCATGTTGGTGCTGTTCAGGCCCAGATACGACATCAGCTTGTCGCAGCCGTACACGAAGATTGAGCCGAGCAGAAAGCCACCAGCCACGGGCAGAAACGAGTAGGAGCCATAGAGATTCGAGGTCTCGGCCATTTCAATGGCTGGGTTGAGCAGCGACCAGAACGAGGCGGCGATCATGACGCCCGCCGCAAAGCCCAATGCCGCGTCCAATGAGCGCCGCTGATTGCCCCGCACAAAGATCACCAATGCCGCACCGGCTGCTGTCAGGCCCCAGGTGAGCAGGGTGCCCAGCAGGGCTTGCGTGACGGGCCCATAGCCAGGTATCATCTTTGTATTTGGTTCCGCCTTGACTTAGTGCCTGGCGCTGAATGACGCTGAATACTGATGATGTGCTAGATGTTGCAGCCTTCTTATTATTTATGTACTTGTAATCGTTATCGCACGTCCGCAGGTAAACCTCAGATACAAAACAAGTTTGCTTTTTGTTGATGTCGTTCTTTTTTTTTTTTTTTAATTATTTTTCAAGTATTGTGCAGCAGTTCACTGAAGCAGAGACGTTGCCACGTTCCTACTTGTTCTTTTTAGTCTTTCGCACAGATTTTGTGTTGGTTATTTAAACAGTTGTTGCTTCAATGACGATTGACATTTGTGGCAAAACAAACAAAACGTAAAAACACAAAAATATTGCCAGAATTTCCCGTTGACTCTCCCACTCGCTCGCTCGCTCTCCCTCTCTCTCTCTCCGACGCCGCTTACAGTTGCCTGCTGAATGAGTTTGATTTTAGTTGCAAGTGTGGCAACACTTGTTGCTTATCGTGCGCGGATGCGTGCTTTTAATTGAAATTGTTTCGACTTTTCAGAATGTATGTTATCGCGTAATACTGCTAGTTTCACTTTTTTTTTTAACTAAGACATAGTTTAAGAACGTTCCTTCGTTTTGTTTGTTTTGCTAGAGACGAGCGCGACCAACACTGAGCGAGCCGCAGACTAAGGCTGACGGCTGTGCTGTAGCAATTTTTATAGAGCCATCGGGGGTTGGCGGTCTTGCTACAGCGCAGTCGCCGTGGGAGAGTAACCAGGGCTGCAAAGTCAACAGCAGCCAGTGTTTACACACGTGTTTTATATTAAAAAAATACAAATTTAGGCGCTTTTAAATAGGGAAAAATAATTCAATATATTATTTAGTAAATAAAAATGATAATAATAATTGGCAACTTTAGCTATATACATTTATTGTATTCTTATGTAGAAATATTAAGAGCGCGCAGTCAAGCATCTTCTTTGTAACCAAGAGAGGGTGAGAGATAAAAGTCGCGCTAATATAAACAAAAGTTAGCAACGATTCAGATATCACGTACATTAAAAACAAATAAAACAGTGGGTTTTTAGCTCAAAAAGAAGTGACAGTTGCGAACAACAAGTGCGTGCTTAATCATTGTTGGTAGTCTAGTTAAATAGCGTATCTTCCATCTAATTCCTTGTTATTCTCTTTTGTAGCGCGTACGTTGTATACAACCAGACTCAGAGCTAAACAAGAAACGCAAACGTCCTGGCACGCCCACCAGCAGCAAGGACAGTAAGGATCTAACGCCCAAGTCTTCAGCGCGGATCACAGCAGCATCCACTCCACAGGTGGGGTTTTCTTTGATCTTCTTAATCTGTTGAATATGTCAATTAAATATATATTCTCCCTCTTCCAGACTAACATCACACGATTCTTTATGACTCTCAGCCAAACCAAGCGGCACCAGGATCAGATATGTGAAGACAAGGGTGCAGAATCGCCGGCTACTAATCTGCTTAATAGGTAATGCTAATTCTGAAAAATCTAACGAGCTCTTATACTCTTATTTATATTTACTTTTACTTATATATTGTATTATTTATTTACTTATGCCCATGGCTTCTTTTGGCATTGAGAAAGTTATCGATAATTTGCAAAAAAAAAACTGCTAGAGAAGGACTCACGCGCTCAACTTCAAATCTCTAGCTCTAATACTCATGCTAGCTGTTAAGGTCTTATACAAGCAAACATGCATATGCATGCACAGAGTTTCATCAATTCGATTTTCACTCTTATATTAGCTAAGCTCCTCTCAAGCTCTTATACATGCATACAGACAGACGGTTAGGATTACATGGAATTCTCTCTAGCTCTTATACTAGCCATATTATACTCTGTATATAATAATACTTTAGTGTCAAAATTTCCATATTCCAATTATTGTCAATTTTTTTTCGTAATGTAGTTTCGTAATTATAACTGTCTAAATCTAAAGTATTTTTTAAACATTTTTTTTTGTATCTTTCTCAGAATAACCAACGGCTGCTTTACGCCCTTTAAGACGCAGAACCAAGAAGACACATCAACTCCGGCAGACGAAGAGAATGAAATGGGTGTCAATAATGGGACACTCCATAAAGAGCAGAGTTCCGGACCGGAGCCGAGTGTGGGTAGGAAGCGAAGACAGAGCACTTCGGTAACTGTGCAGCCCAGCCAGAAGCCAACACGATCGCTGGGCGCAGTTCGCCGGCGCAGTTTGGCCTTTGCTTCGACAACGCCTGAGATCGTGGCTAAACAAACGCCAACGGGATCGCGTCCGACAAAGCGTCGCAGCCAAGCAAAAAGAACTGAGAAAGCCAACACAGAAGTAGAGGAGTTGGAGACAGCAGCAGCAGCACCAGTGGCTCAGCCAGTACTCGAGCCACGGACAACACGTCGTCGTAGCCTGCAGCTCTCACTACCTAAGACAGATGGTCATGAGGAAATTCGCAGTCTGCGTCGTCGCAGCCTCTCACAGCCGACCACACCGAAGCTGGCCAAGATGTCGACTACGTTTCAAGCCATAGCAGAGGAACCACACACCACGGACGTCGCCATGTCCGTTGCAGAGCCCACGCCGCCAGCGAACAAGACCAACTATGTTCAGGTGGCAATGGAGATAAGCTCAACTGGCGCGCTCATCATTGGCCGGACAACTGAACGCCGTACTCTGTACACCGTGGAGAAGATGCTGATGAGCGATGTGAACAACGAAAACCAAAATCCTTATCTGGACGAAAACTTCATGAATTCGCCAATGAACAAAACGACGCAGACATCGCTGAACAGCTTGGATGGGCAGACACCTGTGCCGGTGTTCAACTCCACGCGCTTGCCGGGCAGCGAGAAGAGCTCGACCGTTAATAGTCGTCGCACGCTGTTCAATGTCGACATGGATCACATCAATGAGCGCATCAATTCAATCAATACCAATTCGCAGCGCCGATCGCTGGCGTTGGCCAGTCGGGCGGAGCTGGGCGAGAGTTGCGCACTGACTACACCACCCGCGCCGCCACCAGCACCAGTACCAGTAGCAACACCACTGCAGGCAGTGGCGTTGAATGCAACACCCAAGGAGCAGAGATCCGCAGAGCCACGGATGCGTCGACTCTTCACGCCCAATGAACCAATTGTAGCATCGTCATCATCGTCGTCGTCATCGTCACGTCCAAGCGTGAACTGCAGCAACGTCTCCACGCGCACAGTGAAGAGGCGACGCTCCACAGCAGCCGCGAAACCAACTGCAGCAGTTGGCCCCAATGTGCAGAAGAAGTACCCGAAGAGTCCTAGCACTGCCAGCAAGGAGGGATTCGTTACGCCCTTCGATTCGGATGCCACCAATGAGAGTACGTCCGAGTCGCACGGGGATGGCCTACGGACTGGACTGAAGCATCGCGCTGTGCACACGCTGGTGCACACGAACATGCATAGGGAGCAGGTGCAAATCATCCACAAGGTTGGTAGCACAACGTCCTGGCCTTGACTTGAGAAACTCTACTCACTTAGATCTAGATATAGCCTTAGATATAGTTTCCCTCTCACTCTCCCGCTCTATATGTACTCTGTATACTATATGCAAAAGTTGTTCTGTATCCTAATTGATTCATTTGTATTTCAATAGTTGTTCAGCTAGTCGAGTCTGGTTTGTCAAGTGCAACGCCCGACTCTAATTGTATTATTATTGATAAAACATAGTTGAACTTGCGGTAGGCCCTTCACACAATAAATTATACATCGAAATATTGATACAAAACAAGACTTGACTCCCATTTGTGGCCGATTAATGGCTGTGCCATTAATTAACCAATATATTCATCCATCCATTGATACCATCCCGACCTCATTCGCTTGTCACGCCATCCCAGGCCATACGCAAGCTGCACGGCATGCGCCTGGATCCCACTGTGACCAAGCGCACGACCCACCTGGTTAGTCTGGAGCCGAGGAGAACGCTGAATCTGTTGCGTGGCTTGATGCGAGGCGTTTGGATTGTCAACTTCAAGTGGATACTCGAATCGGTCCGTGCTGGCAAATGGCTGAACGAAGAGAAGTATGAGCTAAACTCCTTCTCACGCGCCGTAGAGGTGAGCTGCCCGTAAGGTACTATAGAGAGTGCGCTAATCTGTTGTATCTCTGCCCATCCCCGCCAGATTTGCCGCGCGGAACGTCAGGCCTTTGGCGCTTCGTATCGCTGCGAGCTGTTCCGCTTCATGGAGGTCTTCTATGTCTCCTCGCTCTGCCGACCCGTCACATTCAACAATGTCAAGGAGCTGCTGCTGCTGGGCGGAGCCAGGCTAACCGAGAACCGCTACAAGGCCAAATTCATTGTGGGCGACAAGAGACGTGCCGAGGACGATCGCATCTACCTGTCGCCACTGTGGGTGCTGGACAGCATATCGGCCATGCAGGTGCAGAAGTTTGGCAAGTACCTGATGAAGTCTGCCATTGTGACGCCGTTTGGCATCCGCTACGAGGACCCGTGCCAAGTACCGGATGAGCCAGTGTATCAGCACGACCCACCACGCCGGAGCCCCAAGCCTTGCTATAAGGACCCAGTCCTGCTGATTAGTAAATAGCGCACAATGACTGAGTGAAAGAACCTTCCGTTAGATGTTTCGGTTAACTAACACTACTTTGTATAGCTTTTGACCCACCCCGAGATTCCTTTTAACCGTTCCATTCGTCGAAAGTCGCACACACATATATAAACATGACATGAATATACAACTTTTTCCAATTAAAAACGAGTTTAGTGTTCCACGTCGCAAGTGTATCGCTTTATTTCAAAACTCTTGTTGCATCTATTGTTGCATTCTCTGTCTAAATGAGGTAAAGTTCTGTTGTATAGTTAAGCAGTTCCTTGTACTCTATCGTAGTATTTGTACTTTCGTATTTCATGTTTGGCAGCGGATGAAGTGACAAAATGATAAGGAAAGCGCTGAAAAGCAAAAGCAGCAAAACATAAAATGTCTTTGTGGAAAAAATAAATACAAAACGTGCGTTTATTTGTTGTAAATAAAGTTATTTATCTTTTCGCTTCTAGTATTGTTTCCTTGTTGTTTTTTTCTTCTGTTATTTAGTGTACAAAGTAGTGTGCAAAACAAAAAAAAGAGGATATATAAAAATCAAAACTTTAATTTTAACGAATACACGATATATAAATGCTATACGCCTGCGCTGCTACTGCTACACAAATCATATACGAACTATGAAGATATATGATATCATTATAAAATCAATTTACTATAATATCATATATATATTTATGTGGTAGGTAAACTTAAGATTGAGGGTAAATATTTAATTTTGTTTCTTGAAATATATCTGCAGTTGTGTGTGTGCTCCATCTTCCACTCAATCGTCTAGGCGGCGATGGCGTTTAACATTCGTATCCGACGAAATTCTTTACGATGGAAAAAATTAAATTTTTGCTTTTGCTGGAACATCATCTTATCATTCATCTTGCTCAGGACAGGTGTTTGTGTTCGACTACTGTTGTGCTTCTCATTGTTGCTGTTGTTGTTGCTGCTGCTGTTGTTGTTATTGTTGTTGCTGCTGTTGAGTTGTGGCTGCTTCATCATAATGTTGTTGTTATTATGGGTAGAAACCAGCTACTTCTTGGTCTTGGTGGCCTTCTCGGCGGCCTTGGTGACCTTGCCACCGGAGGCATCCTTGAAGTTGACAGCCTTGATGACACCGACAGCGACAGTCTGCCTCATGTCACGGACAGCGAAACGACCCAGAGGAGGGAACTCCTGGAAGGACTCAACGCACAGAGGCTTCGAGGGCACCAAGTTGACGATGGCAGCATCACCAGACTTGATGAACTTGGGGTTCTCCTCAGTGGTCTTGCCGGAACGACGATCGACCTTCTCCTTGATCTCAGCGAACTTGCAAGCAATGTGAGCGGTGTGGCAATCCAACACTGGAGTGTAGCCGTTGGCGATCTGGCCAGGGTGGTTCAGCACGATGACCTGAGCGGTGAAATCGGCAGCACCCTTGGGGGGGCTGGCCTTCGAGTCACCGGCAACATAGCCACGACGCAGCTCCTTGACGGAGACGTTCTTAACGTTGAAACCAACGTTGTCACCGGGAACAGCCTCGGTGAGGGCTTCGTGGTGCATCTCCACGGACTTAACCTCAGTGGTGATGTTAGCTGGAGCGAAGACAACAACGCAGCCAGGCTTCAGGATACCAGTCTCCACACGACCGACGGGTACTGTTCCGATACCGCCAATTTTGTAGACATCCTGCAGGGGCAGACGCAGGGGCTTCTCGGTTGGGCGGGAGGGGGGCAGGATAGCATCGAGGGCATCGATGAGGGTCTTGCCTTCAGCATTACCCTCCTTGCGCTCCACCTTCCATCCCTTGAACCAGTTCATGTTGGTCGATGGTTCCAACATGTTGTCGCCGTGCCATCCGGAGATGGGCACGAAGGCAACGGCCGCCGGGTTGTAGCCGATCTTCTTGATGTACGAAGACACTTCCTTCTTGATTTCCTCATAACGGGACTCGCTGTATGGTGGCTCAGATGAATCCATCTTGTTGACACCAACAATCAGCTGCTTGACGCCCAGAGTGAAGGCAAGCAGAGCGTGCTCGCGAGTCTGGCCGTTCTTGGAAATACCGGCCTCGAACTCACCAGTGCCAGCAGCAACAATCAAGACAGCACAATCGGCCTGGGAGGTACCAGTGATCATGTTCTTGATGAAATCTCTGTGGCCGGGAGCGTCGATGATGGTCACGTAGTACTTGGCAGTCTCGAACTTCCACAGAGCGATATCAATGGTGATACCACGCTCACGCTCGGCCTTCAATTTATCCAAAACCCATGCGTACTTGAACGAGCCCTTGCCCATCTCCTGAGCCTCCTTCTCGAACTTCTCAATGGTACGCTTGTCGATACCACCGCACTTGTAGATCAAGTGACCGGTGGTGGTGGACTTGCCAGAATCGACGTGTCCAATCACGACAATGTTGATGTGAATCTTTTCCTTGCCCATCTTGTTTTATACGAGCTATTGGGTTCAATAGTGGGGTTCACAACGTGCAGTAGGTGTGTATTTGTAATTGTGTGTGTAAATGGGTTCCCACAGGTACAATCAGCAATCGGGGGGAAGAAATGGAAGGGTAAACAAAATTTGTTAGCAAACAATAATTAACATGGGTCACAAGTATTAGTAAATTGAGTACAGACAAATTCTTTTTCATTTTTGCCAACGCGGTCACAAATTCAAATTTAATTTTATATGCCACCGCAGTTCGACCTAACCTCAAAACGAAACGTGTTTGCGCTCGCATTGTCTATACATTGGCTTCTGTGAGCACATATTGCTTTGAGGTTAGGTTTAGCCGCAGCCGCATGTCTCGGTGGTGGAAGTGTATGTGTGTGTAACAAAAGCACAAAACGAAACTGGCAACAAAAAGGAACGTGCAAAGAAAAAATATCATTAAAAAAAAAACTAATTTGTAGCTACTCGATTTTTATTCAGAAATTGGTAATTTTGCTATCGTCATTAGCATTCTGTAGCAGAACTGGATAAAACCATCATCATTTAAAAATCGAAATAATTAAAATTTAATCAAATGAAATTCAATATGTATGTATGTGCGTATACACATACAGTTTCAATACATATGTATGTGCAAAGAAAATTCCAGCAAATCTAATCTACCCATGTGGTTATGTGTGTGTGTGTGCGTGACGCTGTTGCCGGCCGCTTTAGTGGCGCAAGAGAGCAAGTGAGAAAGTAATATAAAATGGCGACCGAGCAACGATTCGAACAAAAGCAGACGATCGGACAGTGGTTGGCAGCGCAATAGGGAACGATCGAAAAATGCATGTATTGCATACCGTCGCCGGCCATCTTGGACTAGAACTTCATGCAAAGATAACACAATTTTCCCCATGTGTTGAAATCGTGGCAATTCTACAATTTCGCAATATAGAATTTATTCAATTCGCATAAAATTGGTGTTGTGCCGGTGAGGGCAACGCTCGACTTCATGCAAGCTTTCTGATTAGTCAGTCACACCATTGCTTTGTGAGCCGCCATCTTGAAATTCTATGCGTTCATACGTATAGAGAAAGGCGGAAAATTTCGCGCATGCAAAAACCACGTTTTGCTGATGAAATGCTTGCAGCTTTTTATGATTCGCAAATGCTTAGACATGTCAAATGACAATTATGAAACAAGTTGCATTCATACAAGTTGATTTATGAGCCAAGCCATGCACATGTGCCACGCACATGTGGGCGTGGCATCATCGGCATCAATTACACCATATTGCAGAATATAAAGTGACTCATTTAATATATTTGATACTATAAACAATTTATAGTTATGGTGCAATTTTCATTGTTAGATGCTTGCCACGTGTTTGCGATTTAGCCATCGTCACCACCTTTCACTTTGCTTCGGCTTAGAGGTTAATTTTCAAGTGCCCACACACACGCATCCACATGTTATCAAATATGCAGATTTGTCAAAGTCCAATTGCATATTTGTTTATAAATTAATTGTTAACTGCACTCAGCTGGTTCGTTGCACACATATATTTCTGATTTAAATAGGTATACACTCAAATTTCTTTTTCACTTGGCAACAGAACTTACTCTCGAATAAATTGAATGAGAAATCACAAAGTCTATGCTATTCCGGCGACAGACTTGAACAAAGTGAACGAGAGTTCGGCGTAACAGGAAACTTGTAGCCTCGTTTCTGCAAGCGTGGCGTTACAGAGTTGCACCGCGAAGATCGAATATCAATTGAATACTTCGCGTATTCTGTTACTTAACAGCAACCAAGAATGTTAAGTGTGGAGCAAAGTGCGTTAATCGGCCACTCACTCCCACAACAGTGTTATAAAATGTCAATGACGTGGCTTAGACCGTCAAAACGTATTCAATTCTCGTAAAGCATTTGACCGGTCTAGACGTAAAATTGTTAGAGCAGCCGGTTGACATCAGAGTATTTGTTGAAATATATATATTTGTACCTATTTTTTTTATTAATAAGTAGCAAAGAACGAAATGTGGCGCTTTGTAGGTGCTGTTCTAGCATGCAGTTTTATTGCAACTGTTGTTGGGGCCGAGCATGACGTGCTGGAGCTGGGCGATGACAATTTCGTGTCCACTTTGAAGCAGCATGAGACGACATTGGTTATGTTCTACGCACCCTGGTAAGTAAGGGGCGGCGGTGGGTGTGGCAGCAATCACAATTGCAACGTCAATTGTAAATATTAAGTGCAGTGTTGTGTGCCCATGATTAATCGAATTAAAAGTACACGTCAGCGGCTGCCGTGCAAAAAAGGCCCTTACATATAGCCAGCCTGGAATTGACAAGTCAGCGTCGGCCATTTTAGCTCATGTACATATGTATGTATGTATGCGCAAATAGATGTTCTTTATGCATGCGTGTGTGTGTGTGTATGCGGGCTGATAAAGTAAGCTGTAAACTTGTCTAAGCTTGAGCATAGAACAAATAGTTTTGTATGTAAGAGTGCGCGAGTGTGTGTATGTGTGTCTTTCTTTCTCGCAGCTTGAGATGCCGGCCGGGACGCCAGTGCTTGACTTCGAATGCCACATCTTGAACGAAATTAACTTATCAGCTGCAGCATAGGCACAGAACAAGCTATTTAATTGAGTCTCACTTGTGTGATAAGGGGGCATACATGAATTGTGCTGTGATAAGTGCCGAAATGAATTTTATAGTATACCCTGTTGGAGATGTTGCTGATGTTGGGTATATTAGGCTGCTGTGTGCTTAGTATGTTCTTACTTGTGCAACAAATTGTACTATCAACATATCTCTTGGCTATCAGAAAATAGTTTCTCATGTTTCTCTTAATTAAAGTTGTTTTTCTAATTAATACATGTCAATGACAGGGTAGTTTTATTTCGTTACATAGAAGATAACATATCATATTTCCTTTTAGTCAAGTTGTTTTTTGATAACCCTACGACTAAGATATTCGTTTTTTGGAACAAGTGACGTGTCTACAACATTTCCTTCCTATTTATTTAAGGTGCGGCCACTGTAAACGTTTGAAGCCCGAATATGCCAAGGCAGCTGGACTAGTCCGAGATGACGATCCGCCAATCAAATTGGCCAAGGTAAGCTCAATGAGTACCAGAAGCAATCAATATCTTTTAAATTAATTATTTTTTATCTGAAAGGTTGACTGTACGGAAGCCGGCAAGGAGATTTGCAGTAAATACTCCGTTAGCGGTTATCCGACTCTGAAGATCTTCCGTCATGATGAAGTGTCGCAGGATTACAATGGACCACGTGAGGCTAGTGGCATTGCCAAGTATATGCGTGCTCAAGTGGGACCTGCGTCGAGGCACGTGCGCAGCTTGGAGGAACTAGTTAAATTCCTGGACACTAAGGATACAACCATCTTTGGCTACTTCAAGGACGTTGACTCCAAATTGGCAAAGACTTTCCTGAAGTTTGCCGACAAGAATCGCGAGAAGTACCGCTTTGGACACAGTGACAACGAGGAGGTGCTGAAGCAGCAAGGCGAAACGTAAGTGAGGCAGAACTCAAACCTGTAATCAAGACTCAAGATCAGGATCCATGAGATCCATTCATATACATCCTCATCTCATATACATACATATATTTTTTAAGTTTAATAAATAGTTTACAATTTTTTTTGTAAAGTGCAATACGAGCTCAATTGCAATTTACGAGTCCAATATGCTAATTATAGCCCATAAATAATTATAATCTATAATTAGTCTATAAATTGTGTTAAGGCAGTTAACGTCACTTATTTACCATTTCGTATCTTCCACAGAGATGTGATTGTGCTGATACGCGCACCGCACTTGGCCAACAAATTCGAGTCATCCACAATCAAATTCCAGGGTAGCTCGGAGTCTGATTTGAGCACCTTCGTCAAGGAGAATTTGTGAGTTAAACTTAACTAATTTAATATATTCTTGGATTAGCTAACGTTTCACTTCTACAGCCATGGTTTGGTGGGTCACCGTACACAGGACACCTCTCGCGATTTCCAGAATCCTTTGATCACTGCTTACTATGCCGTTGACTACCAGAAGAATCCCAAGGGCACGAACTACTGGCGCAACCGTGTTCTGAAGGTGGCCAAGGAGTTTGCTGGCCAGATTAGCTTTGCCATCAGCTCGAAGGATGACTTCCAGCATGAATTGAATGAATATGGCTACGATTTTGTTGGTGATAAGCCCGTCATTTTGGCCCGCGATGCCAAGAATCTCAAGTATGCGCTGAAGGAGGAATTCTCAGTGGAAAATCTGCAAGACTTTGTGGAGAAGTTGCTGGCCAATGAACTGGAGCCGTACATCAAGAGCGAACCGGTGCCCGAGTCCAATGATACACCTGTCAAGGTGGCCGTCGCTAAGAACTTTGACGAGGTGGTCATCAACAACGGCAAGGATACGCTGGTCGAGTTCTATGCCCCGTGGTGCGGACACTGCAAGAAGCTGACGCCCATTTACGAGGAGCTGGCCGAGAAGCTGCAGAATGAAGATGTGGCCATTGTCAAAATGGATGCCACTGCCAACGATGTGCCGCCAGAGTTCAACGTGCGCGGCTTCCCCACACTCTTCTGGTTGCCCAAGGACTCGAAGAACAAGCCCGTCAGCTACAACGGAGGTCGCGAACTGGACGACTTCATCAAGTACATTGCCAAGGAGGCGACCTCAGAACTGAATAGCTTCGATCGCAGTGGCAAGCCCAAGAAGACCGAGCTGTAGAGACCCCGCCGTCTCTCTCGCTCGCTCTGAGTACATCTAAATTAGCGTGTAACTAATTAGCATTTCCATATTTTTGTAAAATCGAATGCATTCTCAGCCCGCAGCCAATCGCAAGAACAGCAAAAGCAACAAACAAATAACATCGTGTATTAAATTATTTAATAGTGTGATTCTTGAAATTCAATTAATGCTGTCAATAAACGTAAAATATACTTTCTTCTTATAAATAATATACACATCTATACATATATATATCCATAATGTACTTAACTTAAAGTGGGCTGTCCATGCATTGTGGTAGGGTCATATTTGAAATCGTACCTCTGTATTTAGGTGGTCCATGCGCTCCTCCATCATCAGGCGGAACCAATCGGGTATAAACGAGTGTTCATTGCGCTCCTCTGCATATTTATAGCTAATACTTCCATTCCTAGCATCGTACTCCAAGATATAAACTGCGCTGGCGCTGTCCACATGGGCCAGCAGCATTTGAATGCTGCCCAAAAGCCGCCGCAGAAAATTGCCACAGATATTGGGCGACCAGTCGTGCTGCTGTCATTATAAAGATTCGATCAATGCCATTAGTCTAGGGAGGATTAGGTCTACTCACACACTCCCGCCACAGCTCGCGCACCATTTTGTGCTTGATCTTGTGCACAGTGCCTGCCTTATCATAATACGCTATATACACCTTCTCGATGCCGACTAGAAACGATTCGACCCACCATTTGATCACCTCCGTTCGATTATGGGCCGACCATTCGGAGCGATTCATTGTGTTCAAACGCAATTTCAGATCCACAAATTGTTTGGGCAAGGTAAAGCTGAACAGATAAAGTAATTAAATAACTTTTATAGAAGGAATATCTACTTTTATATTTACAAAGTATTGGGCGTGTGCTCCGCCAGAATGGGCGCATCGAAAAGCACCTGGAGGCCACCGATTTCGATGCAGAAAACACAATAATATTGGCCAGCCAAATGACATCGATCCGACTGCACATTGGGGCTACCTAAAGTTGGAGTTATATAGTTATCTTTATCTTTATCTGGAATATCTGGTAAGTTACCTCCGGCTATCAGGCAGCGCTGCCTCAGTGCTCTCATCCAATTGGCCATTAAAATGTCTTTCCAGTAATTGTTATCGAATGCCGCTGGGGGTCGCTGATCATTGGGCACAGGACACATGTAGATCGTATTACGATATTTGCTTACGGCTAGAGTCCAATTGGTATTGTATTCGTATGGGGCGCACATGATTAACTGTAAAGTCTCGCGGCTGCAAACGATGTCTGGATCCATTTGCAGGAATCCGTGGCTGTTGCGTTTGAAGTAGGTCTCCCACGAGCAGCGCAGAAAGTAGAACAAATTGTCCAAATACCTTGGCTTGGGCACAGATTGATTTTCCTGTCTGCCTTCGTCACTTAGAGTTAACTTGAATGGAAGTTGGTTTGGCGGAAGTTGCTTGAGAAAACAAATTCGTGCAGCCGAATCTTCGAAATGGCCCTCGGGAGACACGCTGTATTCGCCCATACGCATGGGCTGTTTAATAGTGGGAAATGTTTCTTTGTCCTGTGGCGGAGTTGCGCGTGCATTGATGTTTAATATTTGATAATTTGAGTACATTTTTTTTTCTATTGTGAAACTCTTGCTGGATTTTTTGAATGGTGCGCTAAAAACAGTTATGTGCCGTGCTCTGCTTCTATACGCGCCATTCGCCACGAAAATGTAAACAAGCTGCTGCGCGTGCGGGCGAATGGTAGTTTTTGGTATATTTGGCAAGTGCGGGCACACTTGAGCCGGGCACCGACTGCATTGCACGTGTTTTAAAATTTCGCATTGTTCGCTTCGAGTTGGTGCGCATAAAATTTAGCTTTAATGCAATCGAGTAGTGAAATATGGACATAAATATTAACAAGCTGCGACGCAGCGTTCAACAGCTGCTGCAGCTTATTGCGAAAGAGCAGCAGGATGATGTGTTTGCACTGAATTTAAAGAAGTTCCTCAAGAAGAAGGTGAGAGAATTTTTAGTTGTTTCAAAACTGCTTAAAACGTGTTTTTGTTTTATATTTAAGGTGTATGATGAGCAGGATGTGGAGCGCTTGTTTAACAGTCTTAGCGAACAGTTAACGTTGCCTGGTTATACGCTGCCTCTGGCTCTGAGCTTCGAGGAGCACCTGTTGTTACTGTTGACCATGTCGCTGCGTTCGAGTCCATCAAATCAAACAGAGAACTATAGATTGGAATGCATTGCTTTGGCTAAGTTGTTGCAGCTATCAGTGGCTGCCAGGAGGTAAGTGATATATTCTATATTAGTAAAAAAATATATATGACGAGAAATATATATTACAGATTTGCCAAGAGCTACTTTCGCAATCGGGCTGCACCATTCGAGGAGACCCAGGTGCAGTCGCAGCTGCCCAGCAAGAAGTCTAAAAGAACGCACACAAATGGCACGACAGACCGAACATCTAATTTGGAGTTAATCAAGTGTTGCTATCAGCTACTGAAAAGTGATGCAGTCTACTATAGAGAGCTCTGGGATTGGTCGCAATTCCTGGCCAACTATACGGAAACACAGAAAGCATGCCAGCTAACCCAGCTCTACATGAATCACATTCTGGCTTTGTTAACAGATATGACCAGCACGCAGCTGCATGATCTAAATATGCGTTCAGGAATACCCAATGCTGTTCAGCTGTTATTCGACCAGCAGCAACGGTTGCCCACACTTGTTAATGCCAACTACCTACCCGATCTGCCAGAGCAAAAGCTAAAGCTAAAACTAAACCAAGCCAATCAAAGTGTAATCGACATGGAAGGCGTGCTGCTGCCCATATTTAATGAGGATAATCAAAAGTTCTATGCCGAAACGGATGGCTGCTATGATCGCATCGTGAAAGTGGATTCGACGAGTGTAAATCTGCGTAGCATTGCTCTGGGCGTAGCTGCGGCAAAGCCTATTTGCCTCTCCGGTCCAGTTGGCTGTGGCAAAACCACGTTGATTGAATACCTCGCTCGGAAAACAGGACGCATTTGCCCCAAACCGAAAGAAATGGAAATCCGTGAGCAAGCAAAAGAAGAGGAGGAACTACTGAAACCCAAACGAAAGCAAAAGACAGCGGCTGGAAAGAGAAAAGTGGAAGAGGAAGTTCCGCTGGAGAAGTTGATGGTGCTAGAGGATGGCGATGGATTGGCACAGCGAAATGGCTTCTTACGCATACAGCTCGGTGATCAGACGGATAGTAAAATGTTATTGGGTCAATATCGTTGTACGGATGTGCCTGGTGAATTTGTTTGGTTGCCGGGTGTATTGACACAGGTAGGAATTGAATGAGATAGATTTAAAGCATTTATATTAATTAATATAATCTTTAAACAGGCTGTCATGCATGGCTACTGGCTGCTCTTAGAGGACTTAGATGCTGCTACACAGGATACTTATACGATATTAAGCAGCCTTTTGGAGCGCAATTACCTGAGTGTACCTGGCTTTAGAGATTGCGTCAAGGTAGAGCCAGGCTTTCAACTGTTTGTAACAGTGCGGTAAGTGAAGCTAGAGTTGAAAACTATTTATATATTTAACTTTTACATTCTATTTCGCAGGACCAACAAATCGTCGAACAATTCCAGTCAAAAATCTCTATACTCTCTGCTAGAGAAATATCTATATACCATCAATATTTTACCACTCTCGCGCAACGAGCTGTGCAAAGTTGTGAGCACTAACTATCCCAAATTGGCAACTGTTGCAAATCGCATTGTGGATGTCTTCTTGACCTTCTCCAGTGGAGATCACACATCTGCAGATAATTTGCGTCAACAGGAGAGCGGCGATAAGGCAGATAACACTGAGAAATATGTTGCGCTGCCTTTCGAACAGGTCCAGCTCTCCAGCATGCCCAACTCGGGACGTTTGGTATCCACGCGGGATCTCGTCAAGCTGTGTCAGCGTGCCAATGCTCAATTTTCGGTGACAAGCTCGGAATGCGCTTACTTTGTCTTCCAAAATGCTGTCGATGTCTTTTGCTCCTACCTGCCGCAGAGCAAAGAGAAGACAGCCTTGATAACAAATATTGGCGCTAAGTTGGGCATCATTCGATCGAGATGTGAACACTTTGCCAACGAGTATAAGCCCGACGTGGAGTTTGGAAAGCAAAGTTTTAAAATTGGACGCGCTCTATTGCCAACAATGAACATGGAAGAGGAGCTAAACGAAGCACAAAATGGAACTAAAAGACAAAAGCTAACGATGCAAAGCGAAAAGACAATCTTTAAGCCAGCAGCAAAACGGGCCACATTTTCCTTTACA
Source organism: Drosophila pegasa (assembly GCA_035046225.1). NCBI lineage: Eukaryota > Metazoa > Arthropoda > Insecta > Diptera > Drosophilidae > Drosophila > Drosophila pegasa. Next base: position 3,555,676 of record JAWNOD010000076.1, on the reverse strand, counting down.
CGCCTGGCCAGTTGCATATTGGAACGCATCGCAGTGTGTGTGAATCACTCGGAGCCCGTGCTCCTGGTGGGTGAAACGGGTGTGGGCAAAACATCCTCAGTGCAGTATCTAGCAGAGCGTACGGACCACAAGCTCGTGGCTATTAATATGAATAACCAATCAGATGTGTCGGATCTAGTGGGCGGTTTCAAGCCCGTCGAACTAAACTATGTGCTCGCCCCGTTGCGCTATGAGTTTGAACATCTCTTTGGAGAGACCTTCAATGCGGACAAGAATCAACAGTTTATGCGCATCTTTGCCACGCACTTTAACAATGGACGCCACAGTGTGATCATACGAACCATGTTGACTGTCACGAATAGCATGTTTAGCAAATCGGAGCATAAGGCGAATCCTTTGCTGCCAAGGTGGCAGACGTTGCACGAGAAGCTGCAGCGATTGCAAATGCAACTGGACAAGAGCATAAATATATCGTTCGCCTTCATACCTGGCTCCTTGGTCAACAGCATCAGCAATGGTGATTGGGTGCTATTGGATGAAATCAACTTGGCATCGGCGGAGACACTCGAATGCCTGTCCACCATCCTGGAGCCGGAAGGTTCGGTTGTGCTATTGGAACGTGGAGACTTTATGCCTGTTAAGCGGCATCCGGACTTCCGTATATTTGCCTGCATGAATCCCAACACGGATATTGGTAAAAAGGACTTGCCTGTGGGCATACGCAATCGCTTCACCGAATTCTTCGTCGACGAGCTGACTACAGATGCCGATTTGGGTCTGCTTGTGGGTGATTACCTGGCCAATACGGGCATACAGCGCAAGTCGGTGCACAGCATTGTCCAGCTATATAAATCCTTGAGGCGTCTCTCCGAGCTGCAGCTCAACGATGGCCTCGGCAATCGTCCTGTCTACTCACTGCGCACGCTCTGCCGCAGTCTGCGTATCTGCGCCCGGAATCTGTGCGGCTCTATCGAGCGCAATCTGTACGAGAGCTTCTGTTTGAGTTTTCTCACCCAACTGGATCCAGAATCACATCAAATGGTGCTGCTGCTCATACGTAATGCATTGCTGCAGAACCCCAAAGCTGTGCTCAATCAATCGCTGCCTCAACTGGGTGAAAACTATCTGCAATTCGAGGGCTATTGGATACAGCGTGGCAGCCTGGAACCGCAGCCTTGTGAGCATTACATATTAACATCTAGCGTCAAGAAGAACCTGAAGGATCTGTCGCGTATTATATCCATTGGCAAGCTGCCTATTCTGCTACAGGGACCCACCAGCGCTGGCAAGACGAGTCTTATCGACTATGTGGCCCGGAGGAGTGGCAATCGCTGCCTGCGCATCAACAATCATGAGCACACGGACCTGCAGGAGTATATCGGCACCTATGCAGCGGATCTCGACGGAAAGCTGAGCTTCCGGGAAGGTGTGCTGGTTCAAGCCATGCGACATGGATATTGGATTATCTTGGATGAGCTGAACTTGGCCTCGACGGACATTCTGGAGGCTTTGAATCGCGTGCTAGATGACAATCGTGAGCTGTACATAGCAGAGACGCAAACGTTGGTCAAAGCGCATCCCAACTTTATGCTCTTCGCCACACAGAATCCGCCGGGTCTATATGGTGGCCGTAAGACTTTGTCACGTGCCTTCAAGAATCGTTTCATTGAACTGCATTTTGCGGACATACCGCGCTCGGAGCTGGAGACTATATTGGAGCAGCGCTGCCTTATACCCGCCTCGTATGCACGAAAGATGGTCCAGTGCATGACACAGCTGCAGCAGCATCGCAAGAATACCTCCAAGCAGGTGTTCACGCTGCGTGATCTCTTCCGCTGGGGAAATCGCTATACGCTGGCAGACAAGGCGCTGCAACTGGATACGAAATATGACTGGAATCAGCATTTGATAGAGGAGGGCTATCTGGTCCTATCCGCCAAGGTGCGCACCGGCGAGGAACTGCAGCTAATTGAGCAAACGTTGTACGGGAACTTTAAGAAGCGCATCGACTTGGAGCTGCTCTTCGATATAAATACACAGCGAGAGAGCTCCGCTGTTAGTCGAAACATATTGGAAGCGATTAGGAACTTTAAGCAGCGCGGAGACATTGTCTGGACACGGAATATGACACGCATGGCCGTGCTGACGGCCAAGGCGCTGCAGTTTGATGAGCCGGTGCTGCTGGTGGGTCCCACGGGCTGTGGCAAGACGACGGTCTGCCAACTACTGGCGAGCATTGCTCAAGTGCGTCTGCGCATCCTCAATTGCCATATGCACACGGAGGGAGCGGATTTTCTGGGTGGCTTGCGTCCCTGTCGTGGTCAGGATAATAATACTCAGAAGCTATTCGAATGGGCAGATGGACCGCTCATCTATGCCATGCAGGAGGGCTCCTACTTTATGGCAGATGAAATATCGCTGGCAGAGGACTCAGTGCTGGAGCGGCTCAACTGCATATTGGAGCCGGAACGTAGCGTGTTGCTGGCCGAAAAGGGAGGCGTTGTAGAGGAGCAGCTGGTGACTCCCAACGATGATGGCGACTGCAAGACCAATGAAGATTTTGTTGTGCAGGCCAAGGCGGGCTTCCAGTTTCTGGCTACGATGAATCCAGGTGGAGACTTTGGCAAGAAGGAGCTCTCGCCTGCCTTGCGCAATCGTTTCACTGAAATCTGGTGTCTGCCCTCGGACAACAAGGAAGATCTCATCGAGATTGCCTACAATTGCATGCAGCGTGGCTCGACTGCCAGCTCATTGAAGGATACCCACAAAATAGCTGAATATCTAGTGGAAATTGTGCTCTATATACGCGACTCCAATGAGAAGTTCAAGTTTTCGGTGCGCGATATACTAGCCTGGGCGAACTACATGGTCAGCAATGCGCACTTGACATTCGCGGAGCAGGCCATCTTTGGACTAGAGACAATCTTTCTAGATGCTCTGGAAATGTTACCACATGAGTCACAGGCACAAATTGAGGAGCTGAAATCGAGGATTATCGCATATGCTATACAGCAAGCAGCTGCCATACTCTCGGAAAGTTTTGACCTTGCCCAGTTGACTGAGAAACGTGGGCAGGAGGTGCAGCTAGATGAGGAGCAATTTGGCATTCGTCCCTTTTACATAGCTGTCAATCCGGAGCGCCTGACGCCCGCCGACTCCAACTTCCTGTTCGATGCGCCCACAACGAAGCAAAATCTGTTCAGATTACTCTCAGCTCTCTCGCTGCAAAAGCCGGTGCTGCTGGAAGGTCCGCCTGGAGTTGGAAAGACTTCCATTGTGGAGAGCATCGCACATGCCATTGGCTATCAAATAGTGCGCATTAATCTGTGCGAGCACACAGACCTGGCGGATCTCTTTGGCACCGATCTGCCGGCTGAGGACAATTTGCTTGAGCGCGTCGAGGCTCAGAGTCAATTGGGCAGCTTCATATGGCGCGATGGTCCATTGCTGGCTGCACTCAAAGCGCCCAATACATGGATATTGCTGGACGAGTTGAATTTGGCGCCACAATCTGTGCTGGAGGGTCTCAACGCAGTGCTGGATCACCGTGGCGAGGTCTACATACCGGAATTGAACAAGAGCTTCCAGCTGACGAGCAGCACACGCATTTTCGCCTGTCAGAATCCGCTGAAGCAAGGCGGCGGTCGCAAGGGCTTGCCGCAATCGTTCCTAAATCGTTTCAACAAAGTTTACCTGAGAAAGTTGAGCACGGAGGATCTGCTGCATGTGGTTAATATGAAATATGCCAACTACTTTGAGCAGCTCAAGACATATTTTGAGGAGCTGCTGCAGCAGGAACAGCTGCCCAAAGGCAATCTCTTTGAGCTCAACAAGGAACATGGATCTCTTGAAGTGGAATTCGATTTGGCTGCACGCTTGGTGCGTTTCTCGGAGGTGTTGGACCGCGGCGTTGCCTCCATGGAGTTTGGCTACAAGGGAGGCCCCTTCGAGTTCAATTTGCGCGATATTTTGCGCTGGTGCGATCTGCTGCACAATCCGGAGACTGGTTATCTAATGCGGACTGGAGCCAGCAGCTTCCAAGTGGCGTTTGAGCAGTTTCTACTCACGCTCTATGAGCGCATGCAGCTGGTTTACTATCAGCGCATGCGCTGCGATCAGGACAAGCTCTACATACGCAATGCCTTCGCCAGCGTTTTCAATTGCAATGCAGATCAGCTGAACGAGATTGCCGAGGATGTGGCCATCTACTGGACAGCGGATAAAGTTTACCTGAATGATGTGGTGCTGCAGCGATCGCAGTTACCCCAAGGTGCGATAAGCCAACGCCAGGAGCAGGCGCCATTGCTGCTGGGAGCACAGCGACAGCAGCTCAAGCAAATTGTCGAAACGGTGCATATGGAGAAGCCGCTACTGCTCTGTGGTGCCACGGATAGTGGCAAGACGAAGCTAATCGATGCTCTGTGTGTGCTCTCCAATAGCGTCTGCAACTCGGATAACATTGATGACTCCGTGACGGGCAGTTTTCAGCAGGTAAGATTTGCTGATAACTTAAAGTAAACCTGACTTAATTCAAATTTTGTTGCCCTCTTTAGATCGATTTAAATCGCCATTTGGAGGAGATATACAAGGCTGTGCAGGGTTTGCTCTTTGCTGCCGCTCAAACAGCTTTTATACAGCAAACGGAACATGCTTTTGTGCAGCAGCTCTGGGCTGCTTGGAGCAAGTACAATCAGCTGTTAAAACTGAGCACTGGTGAGATAGTAGCATACCTCTTATTCCAGCCAATTAATCACAAAACATTTCTTTCAGAACCCACCCAGCACAGCGTGGCTGATGAGCTGCAGCTATTCGAACGTCGTTTGGCTGCTCTGGAGCAAATCATCATTAAGCTTTCCCGAACGCCAGCACAATGTCGTGTTCCACTCTTCGATCAGCTGCCACGCTACAAATCGCAGCTGTCTCTACTGCAAGCCTACATCAAATCCGCTGATTCACTGAATACAGGCGGCTCCTTTGAGTGGGTGGATTCGCGTATTGTTACATCTTTGAAGTGTGGACAGTATATCTTGCTGGAGCATGTGAATCTGTGCTCTTCTGCCGTGCTGGATCGTCTGAATCCCGTCTTTGAGCCAAATGGTAGTCTATTGATCGCAGAGAAGGGCATCAGTGCACATACGAGCGCCGAGGTGGTTCGCAAAGCTCCAAATTTTCGCGCCTTTCTCACTGTTGATCCGAAGAACGGAGAGCTGTCACGTGCCATGCGCAATCGCTGCGTGGAGTTGTCTCTAAGCATTTCGAAGGATGCCTACAGCGTAGATGATATGCGTGCTATCGTTCATGGCCAGGGCGTGCAGCAGATTGCAGCTATTGACTGCATGCTCAGCATACATCGTGGCATAATTCAACTGACGGAATTCAATTCATACACCATCTCACATCTCACTCAATTCGCTTTCCTGAGCGCTGCCTATAAGAGGATTGGATATGAGTTGAAGAGAGCTATATACGTAGCAGCTATGGAGGTTTATGTTTACTCAGCCAGCATGGATCTTATGGGCTATGGCCTGTCCTACTACCAGAACAAGCTGCGTGAAGTGGTGCTAACCAACACAGAGAATTTCGAGGAGAATGAAGAACAGCAGTTGGATTACCTGAATGATGTTATACTGCGCACTGATGAACTGAATGAATTGACGCTGATAAAACTTCAAGCAGCTGCCTTGAAGCTGCTGCTGCAGACGCCTAATGAGGAAGAGGAGCTGCCCAAGGAGCAGCTTGCATCACTATTTCAGCCCATGGAAGCGCTCGATCTGAGTCAACTGAATGTGCAGCAGTTCAAACGTTACTTTACACACATACTATATGAAGTCTGCGCCTTTGATGAGCTAGAAATGCGGCATCTTTACCTGCAGCAGTGCCTGCAGGACGATACGGAATTGCAACAGCTATCGACTAGCCTGTATGACTGCCTGCTGCAGCAGGGCAAGCATTTCCGTAAAACTCTGCCTCAACTGCCCTGGCATAGGAGACTCTTTCCACGTCTGCGTGACTATTCTTCACAGTTGGAGCCGAGTGATGCTAGCCCAGATGCTGCCTTGGCGCTCAGTGCCGCTCTGTTAGCACAGCTGCTGTTGGAGCCGATACCCGAGAGACCATTGGCCAAGCTTCAACAAATGGATGCGCTGCAATATTCTCAAGCATTAATGGAGAAAATAATATCAGACAAGTATAGCAACGATTTCCTAAGCCAGCTCGCCGGATTACTCCACAGTCTGCAGCTGGTACTGCAGCAGCATTTGAGCTCTGCCCGCTTCGAGTTGCCTCAATATGCACAGTTTTTGACTAAGCTTCAGTGGTTCAATCGCTTGCTGGACACAGCTCAACAGAAACTGCTGCAAAATAACGAGCTGCACGCGCCGCTAATGCACAAACTTGTGCTGCACTTCAACTGGTTGCAGAAGCATCTCATAGCTGCGTTAGTAGAAGCCTGGCCAGAGCTGCTAGATGAACATGACGAGCTACGTGAGAGTCTGGAACAGCTGAGCTCCTACGTGCAGCAGACCAAGCGCCCAATGAATGTGATCTGCAAAATTTATGCCAAGCAATTTACACAATTTCAGCCTTATTATCTGGAGCAACAGGTGAGTCTGTTAAGCAGCCTATGCAAATAAATATTTATTTATATTTGTTCTCTTTTAGATCACGATGCATGAGCAGTTGGCGCAGCTGCAGCAGCTACTCAATGTGGTGCCGCTGTATGGCAATATGGATAGCAAATTGTGGCTGCACAAGTGGCTGGCTCTACACTCGGACGAGGCACACAAATGGCGTGCCTTTCTGCGAAGACACATGCCCAGCTGTCAGCTGAAGCAGTTCGAGCTGGCAGGCAACTGCAATGGAAAGCTGCATGAGGTGTTGCTCAAACTGCAAGCGCAACTCAGAGAGCAACAGCAGCAAGCAGTAATGGAAGCAGAACTCCAACTGGACATAGATCTAGCGCAAATAAGGCAGCAACTCACTGCCGTCCAGGATGAGGCGAGCGATGAGCATGTAGTTGACCTGAAAGCGGGCGAATTGAAGTCCTACCAACTACTTTTACCTGCCATGCGAGATTACTTTATGGAACGTGCTCTGAGCCGAACATTGCATTCGGATTGTGATGAGCAAGTGAATCAGATGTACAGCGAGCAGCTGCTGACGCTGAATGGACAGCTGTGGCAGTGCCTCAATACGCTGAGCAGCGAGACGCATGCCAATATAATGGCCGCCTGGCAAGAGCTGAAACTTGTGCAGAGCGCGGAGGAGTTTACAGAGCTACTGCAGCAGCAATTGGCGGGCAGCAGTTGCTACAATGCGCTGCGCAGCTATCAGCGGGAGTATCGTCAAGCACTGCAGTGCTATCAACTGGAGAATTTGGCCACGCGCTTCGACTGCGCCCAGTTGCCCAGCGAGACGGAGCTGATGTGTCGCTATAGCTATCAAGGAGCGCCCTTAACGAATGCACTACTAGCGTTGCTTTGCCAGCCTAACGGACAGATGCTAGCAGTGCCGCTCAACGAGCTGCAGCTCTGGCGACAGACACTACAACAGACGCGGCAGCTGCTCTGGCAGAATGGACAGCTCTTGGGACTCCGGCACAGTCCTGAGCACAACAATCTAGAGCTGGTGGAGGAGAGTGGCAAACATCTGCTCAAGGAATTGGAATATGTGCGGCATGTGCAGCAACAACAGCAGCAAATGGATTCGGGCTTTGATAACTGCGTACAAGAACTGCAGCATGTGCTGCAGCAGCTGGAATCGAAGCAGCAGCAATCGGTCTTGAACAACTCCTTCAATGCAGCATTGGGTAATACGCTGATAGGCGCCCTGGAGCTGTGCGTACTCACACATGCACCTCTCATCGATCCCGTGGAGAAGAATCGCCTGAAGAATCTGTATGTGGCTGAGGATATCGATTGTCTGCAGCACTTGAGCGCTGGCTACGATTTCATGAAGATCATCATGAAGTACAAGCACTTTGGCCAACAGATCTACGAGCAGCTGCAGCAGCGACTGCAACAACTTCGCCAGCAACAGCAGCAGCTCAACCAAAAGTTGGCCCTGCGACCTGAGCAGTGTCTGTATGCCAGCTTGGTGCAGGATTTGCTGCACTTCTTGAAGTCCAACTGCGATTGCCTTGCGCTGCATAAATTGATTATGACAATCAAGGAGAACTGGACACACTTTGCGGGCCCGAAGGCGGCTAGTGAGATGCAGCTGCGTCGCGGCGCCGAGCTGCTGAACAAATTGGATCTTTGGCTGGCTAATGCGCAGCGCTTCGTGCATCACACGCTGCTCCGTTATGCCGCCTACTACCAGGACTTTGTGCAGCCCATCGAGTGTGCCGTGAATCAGTTACGCTTTGGATTGGAGCAGCTGAAGCAGCTCTTTACTCGCGTGCTGATGGCTGGCAGTGCGCCGGAGGCATTGAAGCTGGAGCAGACAATCACCCAGATGGTGGAGTTCCCAGCGCAGCGGCCGTTGGCTATTACGAATAGCCACGTCTACGGGCTGCTGGCCAAGCTGCCGCACAGCGAGCACGAATACTTCCGCCTGCTGAAGGCCAAGCTGTGCGAACTGCGCAACTTCATCTCCATCGCCTCGAGCATTGATGAAACGATTTTCACTGCTTACGATGATGCGTTGAGCATCTGCAATCGCACCTGGCAGCAGGAGGAGCAGCGTCGCAAGGATCAACGCGCCGAGGAGGAGAGTCTATACAAAACCAAGACCTTGGGTGGCATCGAGGATGAGGAGGTCGTGGAGTTGCAAGAGATTGAGCAGAATTTCCCCACCAACCTGGACGAGGACTATGCTGACTTTGTGGATCAGCCGACGCTCGAGCAGGTGCTCAAGCTGGACAAAAAGGCGAGCACCAAGGCGAAGCTAGCGCAAATAGTCAGCGAACAGGATTACGTGTTTCTCGCACGCAATTTCATCGACGTAATGAGCAGGCACACGACTGTGAGCTACCAGGATCAGGAGCAGCAGAAACGGGAGCAGAAGCAGCTGCAGCTCATAGAGCCGTACCAGGCGCGCCTCCAAGTCTTTGTGCAGCTGCATGGACACTATAAGACGGCGATGGGCGCCTCGCTCGATAGCAGCGTTTATAATGCGCTCAGCTTTGCGCTGGCGCTGCAGCAGAGGCAGCTGAAGGACTTGGAGCTGGAGGAGCAACACTCGGCGCCTGTTGCCTATGACTTCTACAAGGACTCCAATATATCTGAGGTGAATGGCTGCCTCAATGTGATGGAGCGCATAGAGCAGCGTGTGCTGGCCCAGTTGGAGCTCTATCCGGAGCATGCCGGCTTGGCGGACATCAAGCTGGTCATCGAGCGCATACGAAAGCTGCCCGCGAATGCGTCTGTGGTGCGCTTCAATACGGGCTTTCAGCTGCTGCGCCAGAAAGTGGCTCTGTGGAACGAGGTGGCGCATAAGAATAACAATCTGGTCACGGAGGAGATCGAGGTGGCGGAGTTCGTGCAGCGCTGGACAAAGCTCGAGTTGCAGCATTGGCGCAACTGCCTCAATCAAACGGGACAGCAGGTGGAGCTGCAAGGATATCGCTATTGGTTCTTCATCTACAATCTGCTGCAGACAGAAGTGGAGCTGCCCGAGCTGACCCGAACGCTGCGACAGTTCGTCGAGGCCGCTTGCTTTGGAGATTTCCATGTGCGACTGCAGCTGCTGCACGGCTTCGAGATGTATTTGCATAATCTGGAGCGCGTGGGCAAGCGCTCGAATCTGCAGCCGGTCATTGCTGCTCTGCACAATTTGCAGCTCTACTTTGAGCAGTTCCGGCAGGAGGTCGCCGACACGGTGAAATCACGACGAGCGCCCATCGAGAAGAAGCTCAGGGAGTTCGTCAAGATACAGAGCTACAACAAGGATCTGAGCTACTTCAGCATGCGCAACAATGTGGCCAACGTGCATCGCAATCTGAACAAGTTCCTCAAGGAGTATCGACTGCTGCTCGAGCAGAAGATCAGCGAGGTGTTCCAGCCCAAGGATGCGACTGTCAAGGACTACAGCTTGGACAAGGGCAAAGTGAAGAGCAAGGCAGCGCCCTATTTAATGGACGTTCAGCACTTTGTGGCGCCAGAGCAGCTGCGAGAGAAGTATCAGGTGAAGGAGCTGGCAGCTGATGCTGTGCCGTTGCTGCAACAGCTCGGCAAGCACTTTGGCACTGCCCGCAACATTGTCAGACAGATGCTCACTCAGGCTGGCTACGGCACACTGCTGGAAGAACTGGACGAGGTGGTGGATCAGCAATTGGAGCGCTGCGAGCATTTGCGCAATCTCAATGTGGATCGCAGCAAGGAACGGCCACAGCAGAAGCTACAGGCCAAGCAAATACTGCAACAGAAGCGCAAGGCTCTGATAGACCTCTTCAAGCTGCTCGCCCGCCTGGGCCTGAGCTATAGAAGCGGTTTGATGGAGCTGACACTGCGAGGCGAGTTCGAGAACTTCCAGTTGCCGCCGTTCAGCATCAAGGCCATGTTGCCCCAGCTGCACGGTAGTTGGCGCCAGCTGAATCACCACTTGGATTTGTACTACATGAAGAGCGTGTTCAAGCTGAAGCTGCTGCAGAATATTATGCTGACGCCGCTGTCGGAGCTAGGACCGCCCAACATTGAGCGCATCAAGGGCTTTGCTGTGGATCTGTTCCTGCACGTGCAGCAGCAACGCGAGCAGCTGTCCAACTCCACGATTCAGCTGCACGAGCTGCGCAAAGCCTTGGAGCAGCTGCAGCAGGTGGCACAGATTGTGCAGCCGGCGGAGGTGGACATCGAGCAGCTAAGCTTCGGCCCCAAGGCGGATGAGTGTGTGCAGCTGAAGCATAAACTGTGTCAAATACAATATGTACTCCAGCAGTGGCAGCTGCTGCTCAACTGTGCCCCACTGCAGCCACTCAGCGAGCACAGCGTGCTGCTCAACGTCAAGCCTCTGCATCAATCCGAGCTGTTGGAGCTGTGCGGCTTAGCTCTGCGCGGCTGTCAGGCGCTACTGCAGGAGCTGGAACAGGCTCACACCGAGTTTCTGGATGGCCAAAAGCTACTTGGCTATCAGCGCAACTACCAGAAGATTGTGGATTACATCAAACAGGCGCTGGAGCAGCTGGATGCGGGGCACGAGGAGCATTTGCCGCTGGCACAGCCGCTGCTGGCGCTGCTCAAGCAGCTAGAGAGCAGCTCGGATGTGTCCGAAGCCAAAGCAGAGCCTGTCGACCTGAGCAACGTGGATACGGAGCTGGCCAACATTGCGCATGGCGTGCTGTTGGCACTCCAGAAGATCTACAAGGAGCACGGCAAGCAACCGGAGCAGGAGGAAGCCGAACAGCAAGAAGCGCTCAAGGAGCAGCACCTAAAGCAACATTTGACGGGCCAACTGAATGCCAATTGGGCACTTTTGAGCCTGCCACGCACTCTGTCCAAGCTATCCAATGTGCTGCTAGTGCTGAAGCATGCCAATCCCAGCCAGGAGAAGTTGCTTTGCCTGCGGCGAGCTGTGTGCTTGCTGCCCATACTTCAGCAATACCAGTTGCTGGCGGATTACATGCTGCTGCAGCAGCTGGGCACGCACAGGGTCTCCGCCAAGATGCTGTCCATAATGCTTACGGCTTTCGTGGAGATTGGCAGCAAAGGTTTCTGTGTGCCGCCAGATCTCATGCAGGACGAGGAGGGTCAGTCCAAGCAGGACTCAAAGAACGGCGAAGGCTTTGGCCTGGAGGATGGCACCGGCGAGAACGATGCATCGGATAAAATCGAGTCGGAGGATCAGCTAGATGATGCCAAACGGCCAGAGGATCGCAAGGATGAGGGTGACAAAGAGGAGCCCGACAACAAGGAGGAGAAGGGCATCGAGATGAGCGATGATTTCGATGCCAAAATGCAAGACGTGGACAAACCAGAGAACGAGGAAGATGACAGTGGTGAGTCCGAGAATGAAGAGGAATTGAATAAAGAAATGGGCGAAACGGAAGAAGGCGCTGAGAAGCTGGACGATCAGATCTGGGGCGATGATGAGGAAAAACAGCCCGAGGAAGAAGAACCTGACTTGAATGAAGAGGATCAGGGCAAAGGCAGCAAAGATGAGAAGGATGAGCACAATGATCTGGATGCCAAGAACGAGGCTGCCAAAGAGGATGGCAAGGATGAGCACGAAAAAGAGGGCCTGGATGCAACAAACGAGCCAAGCGGCGAGGATAAGCGCAAGGAGCAGGCAAAGGACATTGAAGATATGAAGGAGCCAGAGCTTGATGAAGAGCAAACGAATGCCATGCACAATGAGCTGGAGGAGCCACCAGAGCCAGAGGAAATGGATCTGGGTGATATGAACAATGTGGACGAAGGCCATGACAACGAAGCCGATGAGCCGAACGACGAGAATCCATTTGATATAGACGCCATGAAGGAAAACATGCAGCCAGCTGATGAGACGGAGGAGAATGAAGCCGATGACGAGAAAAAAGAGGATGAGCCCATGTCGGATGACAGCGATTCAGAAGCAGAGGAGGATGGTACGGAAAAGGATCAAACACAAAAGGGCAAAGATGAAACAGAAGAAGACGTCAATGCTGAAGAAGAACAGGAAAACACAGAGCCAGAGACGCAAACACGTGGTGAATTGGATAAGGAAGAGGAGCAGCCAGAGGAAACGCCCGCAGAGCCGGAAGCTCGCGAGGAGAAACCAGAACAGCACTCGCAATCCAAGGATAAATCGAGCAAGGAGGAGAATGCACAATCTGTGCCAGATACGGAGCAGAATAGCTCAGCTGATCAGGTGCAACAGCAAGAAGATGATGTCAAGCAGGAGCAGAAAATGGACGAGCAGGAGACGGGCGAAGAAAAGGATGGCGTGGGTCAGGCTGAAAATGAAGTAAGTTATACAATAGTTTGAGCATTTACAAAAGCTAAACCCTATTTTACCCTTATAGACAAACGACGGTGGTCATCAGGGCGTAGCCGAGACCAAGGAAACTGTCTCTCAGGAAGAGCGCAAGAATGAGAAGCAAACCCAGGAGAAACGTAAGCAAGGACGTACAAATGAAGAACGATCCTTAGGTAAGCTTATCCTGCCAGTCTACAAAACAGCCAACTTACATTTTCTCTTCTTCATCCAGGTGAAGCTGAGCAAAACAAATTGAAGCAGCTGAAAACAATTGATCAAATGAAAGAGTCGAAGCAAAATGAGAGCGAGCAGCAGGATCAAATGGATGAAAATGTCGAAGCGGAGGAATATCAGCATGTCAAGGAGCCAAAGAATAGCGATAAGACTACCTTGGATAATGCCACAGAGGAGCAGTCCAAGCAAATCAAGCATCTGGAGGACGAAGAGCCCAAAGACGAAGCAGATGCCGAGAATGCTGATGAGCTAATGGCAGATGAGGATGTGCCAGCAGCTCAAGAACAGGATGATGCACAACTGGAGCAGCTGAGCTCCGAAAAGACCGATCAGAAATCAGACAAACCGTCCAAAACGGAGCATGCAAAGGAGCGTGTGGAGGAGCCACAGCAAATGGAAATCGAGGGCGATGTGGTGGCCACAATGACTGTGCCGCGCAGCTCTGAGACCACGGCGCACAGCAAGTAATGGCATTAGGAATAACCTGCTTAAAATTTGTATGCTAATTGGTAATTCTTTGCAGCACGGAGCTATTGCTCGAGAAAAGCTTGCAGGCGCAGGAGCTAAGCACTGCTGAGCAAATTGAACTCAGGCAAATGTATCAGCAGCAGTTGACCAACGCGAACCCCGTAAGTAATGCAGAATCCATAATGACCAACTGTCTAACTCCCTTTTTCTATGTCCCACAGATTCTGCCACAGCATGAGGATTATGAGAGCTGGTCGAGCATCTCCAATCGCATGACGCAAAATGCTCGTGAGCTATGCGAACAGTTGCGTCTCATCTTGGAGCCGACGAAGTGCACCCGCCTCAAGGGTGACTATCGCACGGGTCGGCGCATCAACATGAAGAAGATTATTCCATACATAGCCTCACAATTCCGTAAGGACAAAATCTGGCTGCGACGCACAAAGCCCGCTCAGCGAGATTATAAAATAACAATAGCCATTGACGATTCCAAGTCGATGCATCATAACAATTCCAAGACATTGACCCTGGAGGCTATCTCGCTGGTGTCGCAGGCTTTGACGCTGCTCGAGAGCGGTCGCCTGAGCATTGTGTCCTTCGGCGAAGCGCCGAAAATTATCCTAAATCACACAGAACAGTTTGATGGACCGCGTTTGGTTAGCGCCCTCAACTTCGACCAGGATAAAACGAAAATTGCGGGTCTGCTCGACTTTATACGCACGGTTAACATCGAAGAGAGCGGCTTGGGTGGCGACAATGGACTCTTTGAGAATCTGCTGCTCGTATTGAGCGATGGACGAAATATATTCAGTGAGGGCAATCAGAAAGTGAAGAATGCCATCAAACTAGCAAGGCTGCAGCGCATGTTCCTTGTCTACATTATCATCGATAATCCTGACAATAAGGTGAGTAGTCAGTTAATATTAATGTAGTAAATATTTAATTAAAATTCCTTTTCTTACAGAATTCAATACTGGACATACAACACGTGGAGATCAATGCCGATGGCTCGGTGAAAATCAATTCATATTTGGACAGCTTTCCATTTCCATATTATGTTATTGTCCGGGACCTTAATCAGCTACCGCTAGTGCTAAGCGAAGCCATGAGACAGTGGTTCGAATTAGTTAATAGTGAATAGAATTATTAATTTGTATATAGTAGAAAACAATATGAACTAAAACTTATTCTTTTTTTTATAAACATTTGAAAACATTAATACTTTATTATGTTTAAGTTAAAGAAAACATATATTATTAAGCTTTCTTTTGTTTTTTTTTTAAGAATTGATAAAACCTTCTGTATAATTATATATAATTTGTAAACATTTTATATAAATAAATAAATTGAATTTAATTCACACTATCAAAATCACATTGTCTTTATTTTTTTGGGGTAGGCAACGAGGCTAAAAATAGATTCTCAAACGCCTGAAAGTATGCTACAAAAAATAAAATAAGATTCTCAAACGCCTGAAAGTATGCTACAAAAATAAAATAAGATTCTCAAACGCCTGAAAGTATGCCACAAAAATATAAAATAAGATTCTCAAACGCCTGAAAGTATGCTACAAAAATATAAATACGATTCTCAAACGCCTGAAAGTATGCCACAAAAATATAAATACGATTCTCAAACGCCTGAAAGTATGCTACAAAAATATAAATACGATTCTCAAACGCCTGAAAGTATGCTACAAAAATATAAATACGATTTTCAAACGCCTGAAAGTATGCTACAAAAATATAATAAGATTCTCAAACGCCTGAAAGTATGCTACAAAAAATAGAAAAATAAGATTCTCAAATGCCTGAAAGTATGCTACAAAAAATAGAACATCCCGGAGGCTAAAAATAGATGCCCTCTAGAGTATGCAACAAAACATGTTATTCACATACTTTCAGGCTGATCATTTGACATGCGAATATTAGGTTTCGTTGCATACTCTAAAGGGCATCTATTTTTAGCCTCAAGCACCGAAAAATGTTTTTGTTGAGTGTAAAATGTTGTATAGCATACTTTTAGGCAGCAAATTAATTCTTGTCTATTAATTGTACCGCATATTTTCGGGGCTGCCTATTTTCGACCCATTTAGATAACTTTTAAGTCGCATACTTTGGGGCTGCGCCATTTATTTGCCTGGCATTTGTCGCATTTTTAGCCCGAGAAACCCCAAAAACACCTGCCGAACAGAAGCAGCAGCAGGTAGACAGAAACTATTTGAGTGAAAACATTTGCTGAATATTTTTTCAAGGTCAACCGATTGAGTGCATGCATATGAAATAAAAATAATTTTATTGCTTAATACTTTGGGCGTAAAACAAATAAACAATTTTATTTGTTGTTAATTTTCTTATGAATAACATATATATTTTTATTCCTTAGAATACCTTATAGAAAAATAGTTTTAGCAAGGCTGCGTGTGATCGGCGCTTCAATTCGTCGGAGTCATAGGGATGAATGAGGATATCGCTGATTTATGGGAACAGTTTAATATAATAATATATAATAAATATAATAATAAGCAATGTAAATTTAGAAACAAATGTTGATATAAATAAATGAATATAAAAAATAATAAATAATTGCGTTTTTACTTTTTAAGGGGAATTTTTGAAGGCAGAAAATTAAACACGGTCGCTGGGATCACAAATTTTGAGTGAAATACTGCTCGAGTACTAGGCAAACAGAAATGGGCAGCAAGTGGCGCATCAACAAATAAATTAAATATTTAATTTCTGATCTGTTTTATTTCTGTTGATTTAATAGACATGCCCAAAAGTATGCCACTTCATATACAGACACATTTCTTTTAATCATAGTCAGCTGACAACCAAATACTTTATTTTTACAATTTTACGAACGAAGAGGTGGTCCAGCCAGCGCAGGCGTAGGCCTGTCAGCATAAATGTATATAAGTATGTGGTCGATATATTTACAATTGAGTTTGGAATATGTTTAATGCAGATGTTAAACGTCTCTTTTTGTTAATGCAATTCCACTTGCAACTCAAATGGATATTCCCTCGAATTAAGGCTTTGCCTAAACAGTTGGGTATGCTGCCAAGCGACGTCGCCTTTGCCGCCGCTTAGTTTGGCAACAATTTGGAATTCGGTGGCGTTCTCAATGCATCTGTTGCCATCGCTCGTCTCCACGTTCACATCAATTTTGCCATCTCCAAAGGTCTTCGTTTCGAATGTGAGTTTGTAGGATTTTACTCGAAGATTTGATTTGCTCAAATTGAATTTCCACACGATCTCAGCGATGTCCGTGTCCTCTGCAAGCAATTATAAAAATATATCAATAAATTATAATGAAAGGTGGGTGGGCTCACCTAGCCTGGCCAAATAGGCCATTTTCCAATCCCTCTCCACCTTGCGAAAAATGTTCTTCGATGCGAACTGCGCACTTTGCCAAGTCTTGTATGTTTCGAGTATATTGAAATGCTCGCCATCTAGAAATTAAGGAAAGCAATCGGTCATGGGCATAATTGATTAGATTTTTGTGCCGTGGAAGCACTCGTATCAGACCTTTCGTATATCTCTCGTACGTATCGCTGGCGCAATTGTAGCGCAAATTGAATTGTCGCAGTTCCAGCTCACTCGCATTTGGCGTAAACACAAAAATCTGCAATAGAATAATGCATGAGAGATCGTGTGTGTTCGCTTAGTAGGACAAAGACAATTAATGATCAGCTCGGATGACTCACGTCTGTGAATGTGTGCTCGCCACGCGACTGACGCCACGACAAGCTGCCCGAACTTCTGCCTTTCAGTTCGCTCTCGGTAGGAGTGCTGCGTAGTTGAATGAAAAAAATGCAAAGAACAGCTTTAATTACAACAAAAGCAAGTTAAGTCGTTGCAATCGAGTGGTACCGACTGCATCATGCTCGTTAAGGGGTTCAATTTGGAAATGTAGATTTTTAGTTTAAGGATTTGCTATGATCAAATAGGTTATAGCTGTTGCCACCTGCAAGGCTTGATTCTGATCAACTGATTGTCCAAAACAAATATACTCCTCTTCAACACATGAACGAGTATACAAAACAATAGCAACAACAATAAATATATATTTTTTTAATACATACCGTTCCACGGTCATTTCAATGACCTCGCACATGTTGCGCTGGCTGAGGAATTTTTTGCGCTCTTCGCTCGTGAATTGCTGTCGCTTGGCTCTAATCACATTCAGCGCCTCGATGAGCTCCTTCTCCGAGCACAGCCTGCGCTGCTGCAATATTTGCTGGTGATTGTTCGTATAGCGCCAAGTGACGTCCTGTGCATCGTCTCGAGAATAGCCAAAGACATAGTCGATATTGCGCTTCCAGCCGTGCTGATACATGAGTGGCGAGTCGACTACATTGTCGGAGGGGTCAACGTGCAGCCAGCGCATTTGCTTGTCCGAGAACACTTCGGTCCACACATGATCGAAGTGGGAGTGCACCAAGCGTGCATCGTAGTCCAGACATCTGCACAGGAATGTGAAGCAATTGGCAAACTCGCCGCAGCGGCCCTTGCGCGACACCAGCAACTGGGAAATGTCGTTGTAGCGATGGAACTTGGACTCTTGGCCACAGCAAACGGTGACCTCGACCCGCACATCGCCCTCGGTCTGAGTGCGACGCAGTTTGCCGTCCTCGCTGCCGCACACTTGGCACGGTATATTGTTGACCCACTCGAAGAACTCCGTCTTGAACCAGTTGACCAGCTCCACGAGCAGCAGATCGCGTATGCATGGCTCCTTCTCCTCGCACTTGCCAGCTGCAATCTGCTCCTGAATTTCAATTAATTTACTGCTGGCATTAATTGTGAGCTCATCGATGGGTATGAGACTTCGTCCGCTGGCCAGCAACGACTCATCCTCATACTGCATAACCGCATCGCTGTACAGCTCCAGAGACTGCAGAAATCGATTGGGCGTCCGCTGCAAATAGAAATTCCATTAAATTAAAGCTCAATTCAATTAAATATATTCCCTTCGCACTCACCAGCAAGCGTGGAAAGGTAATGCGTTGTCTGTAGGGCACCGAAGGTTGTATAAACAAAGGCGTAGCACATGTAGCTGGCATTTCCCTGACGCTCGTCGCCTCGACTGGCCCTGAAGCAAATGAATTCCATTTTAATTAACTGTTAACAGTTAACTTGGCTATACTTACTCTTTGTATCATTCAGCCACGCCTCCCGCCTCTTACTTAGCACGTCTCTGTATTTCTGTATTTGCTGCAGCGGCACTTCGCTGGGCAGTGTGTACTCACTGGAGCTCGGCAAGCGTTTGAAGCCAATTGCATTCAGCAATCGCTCGCTGCCCTCCAGAGAGAGCAGCTTCTCCTTGATCGCTTTGTTCTCCACGCGAATTGTGCGATACTTCAGGTTGTTGGGCTGACTTAGCACATTCTCGAGCAGCACGAGCAATATGCGCGCCGCCTCCAGATATTGCTCCTGCTGTTTCGCCGTCGATTTCGCCGGCTGCGGCTCGATCAATTGCACGCATTCCAAATTAATGTCGACCATGTTGTTAAAATGCGCGGCGCTATCAAAATAAGTCGCGAAGCCGCTGTCGTGGGGGTGGGTGGGTGCTAGACTAGAGATGTGAGATGTTTATCACAATATATTTATCGAATATGTTAGCTTATTGACTAAATTAATTGTTTAAATTAGTTATTTATTGCACTTGAAAAACAACAAAGGAGAAAGGAACAAAGGCTTAGCGGCTTAAGCAGCTGTTGTCCAATGGCATTATCGTCTATCGATAAGTCGAGTATTTTTTAGGCATTTTCTGTTTTGGTATTATTTTAGTTTTTTTTGTAAGAGTGGCAACACCGGTGTCTCGGCGAGATTCAACCACTTTTGAAAAAAGTAGGCGTCGTTTCAATTGTGAAGCGTCAGTCATTGTGCAAAGTTTGCGCAGCGGTTAATTCAGAGAAACTGAAAACAAAAAACTTCATTCGTCTCTTATATTTCCTTAAAAGGTAATAAAATTCAGTCTTTGTTCTGTTCGTGCTCCTTCGACTCTCTTTGTGTCGCAGGCTCAAACTCTCTAGCGGTTCTCGATTTTAACAGTGTGTACACATAAATTCATTTGGATCGTCGTATCTTTTTTTGTCTCGTTCAATTGCAGCAAGTTAAATCACAATCCATATAGCAAAAATGTGTGACGAAGAGGTTGCCGCTTTGGTTGTCGATAACGGTTCCGGCATGTGCAAAGCCGGCTTTGCCGGTGATGACGCACCACGCGCCGTTTTTCCATCGATTGTCGGACGTCCCCGCCACCAGGGCGTGATGGTTGGCATGGGCCAGAAGGACTCGTATGTGGGCGATGAGGCCCAGTCGAAGCGTGGTATACTCACCCTAAAATACCCCATTGAGCACGGCATCGTGACCAACTGGGATGACATGGAGAAGATCTGGCATCACACCTTCTACAATGAGCTGCGTGTGGCACCCGAGGAGCACCCTGTTCTCCTCACTGAAGCACCCTTGAATCCCAAGGCCAATCGCGAAAAGATGACCCAAATCATGTTCGAGACATTCAATACTCCGGCCATGTATGTGGCCATCCAAGCTGTATTGTCCTTATACGCCTCTGGTCGTACCACTGGCATCGTCTTGGATTCTGGTGACGGTGTCACTCACACTGTGCCCATCTATGAGGGTTATGCACTGCCACATGCCATCCTTCGTTTGGATTTGGCTGGTCGCGACTTGACCGACTACCTCATGAAGATCCTGACCGAGCGTGGCTACTCCTTCACCACCACCGCCGAGCGTGAAATTGTGCGCGACATCAAGGAGAAGCTGTGCTATGTTGCTCTTGACTTTGAACAGGAGATGGCAACCGCCGCCTCCAGCTCCTCGCTGGAGAAGTCCTACGAGCTGCCCGACGGACAGGTCATCACAATCGGCAATGAGCGCTTCCGTTGCCCCGAATCGCTGTTCCAGCCCTCATTCCTGGGCATGGAGGCATGTGGCATCCATGAGACCACCTACAACTCGATCATGAAGTGCGATGTGGATATTCGCAAGGATCTGTATGCCAACACCGTGCTGTCCGGCGGCACCACCATGTATCCAGGCATCGCTGATCGCATGCAGAAGGAGATTACCGCTCTGGCTCCATCGACCATGAAGATTAAGATCGTGGCGCCACCAGAGCGCAAGTATTCCGTCTGGATTGGCGGCTCCATTCTGGCCTCTTTGTCGACATTCCAACAGATGTGGATCTCCAAGCAGGAGTACGATGAGTCTGGCCCCTCCATCGTGCACCGCAAATGCTTCTAAGCAACCAAAACGACAACTGCAGCTGCCGCTGGGCGTGGTCCCGTCTGTGCCTGTGTCTCACGCATACACTCAAAAAAAAGAAGCATATTTATACAATATTTTCCTATTCATATTCGTACTTAGGATAGGGTAGATAAAACAAAGGAGAAGCAGAAGATGCGGAGATGCAGATATTTGGCACAGGCAGGCGCATTGTCCGAGCAGCAGCCACAGGAACAGCAACAAAGATAAACTACCAACATTTTTTTTAAATATATCTATACATATAACAATTTTATACGAAGTCATCTACCACATAGATACACACACCCACGCACGCACACACACACCTACACCCACACACACACACACACGCATACATAAGTAATTAGCCTCTATTTTTGTGTTCGATCGAAATTCACGAGTTCATACGCCCATATTGGTATTATAAAAGGAATAATATAATATAATATATATATATATTCATATTCGGCATTCAACATTATCCAAGCATTCTTTACATATATGTAATATTATGTACTACACTTAACCAAAAAAAGACAAAACAAAAATCAAAAGAGAAAAAGTATTTGTAACCGCTACGAAGAAACAATAAAAAGCGATGAAGAACTGAATTTGGCTAAAAGCGACGTGTTATTAATGAAATATTTAGCTGGGGTTTTTTTTAGGAAGCTGTTATGACTCAGTCTGGCTCGCGATAAGCCGCTTACTAATGCCTCCTCGAAAATGTTTGACTTCTGTGCAAGCGAAACAAAGGCTTTACTCATGTTTTAATACGCTGAACCCATTGAAAATGGGAATTCTGGGTATAATGGTTCTGTGAAAATGTCTGCAACAGGCAGTAGGAGGCGTGTCACATCCCATAAAGTATATATCGATTTTGGATACCCGTCTCTCAGTCTTAATATAATCTGAAAGTTCCATTAAAAAAGTTCATCTAGAAGAAAAGTAATTCAACAATCAATTGCCCAGGTTCAGGGTATTTGCTAGTCGAGCCGTCTCGTCTTTCACTTGTTTTCGCAGGAAGTCTTTGATAAGAGAAATTACATTTATAAATATTTCTCACTCATATGGTGTTTGGCTATGCATTCCTCATTATTGTTAGCGGCTGTTGTGGCAAATGCGGGCCATGAATCGCCGCGGCTTATCAGCGTAACGGACCGCGCCAAGACTCCCCGCCTGGGTTACGCCTAAAACAGCTGACAAGCGGCGTTTACCATATAAGGCAACAATATAGTCGTTCAGACGTACGTGCATGTCTCATGTGCTTTTCACTGGCAATAGTTTATGCCCGAATTAATCAACAACAAACAACAATTGACTGAGTCAGCGCGTAAGCATTGGAAATGGCATCAAAATCGGAATCGGAATCGTCATCAACAGTTTGCATTGTTTGCGCGTGCATGTGTGTGTGTGTGTGTGTTTGTTCGGCTGCTTGACCACTTACAGCTACAAACAAAAACACAGACAATGCCAGGGCTGCAGAGGGGCCGAGAGAGAGCGGGAGAGCAGACTCTGTTTGCTGACATACAAATAGTTTGCGGGAGGGCAGAGAGAGGGGGAATGTTTAGTAAAAGAACTAAAAGAATCAATCGCACAATGCCAGGGCAGCAAGTGATCAGAGAGGGCGAGCGGTCAGCATAGAACTGAACTAAATCATTCAAACACACAATGCCAGGGCAACAGCAGAGGGGCGAGAGCAAGCATGAGAGGTTACAGTAACAGAATTAAATCAAACAGGGGAGAGCGCGACACAGCGCAGCGTGTAGCAGGTGTGGCTGAGTGAGGCGGGGGGAGCAGCACGACATTTTAGGCAGGGCTTTCAATGCGTTTTTTGTTTTGGTTCACAAACTCGCATTGACCAAAAATTCAATCAACTTTTTTTTTTGCTTTTTTGGTAGTAAACAATCATACCCATATGTGGAGTGTTCAAAAGCATTTGACTTTTTAGAAATACACATTTAGATCTACGTATATGTCTGTATTTATCAAGGTTGTGAACCGATTAGGCTTAAACCCGGAATATCTCTATAGATTTTCAACTATGAACTGACTTCACTTTTGGCTTCAGCTCAACACATTTCTATAAATAAAAAAAAACTAATAAATTGACAAATTAGTAATCTAACATAAAATATATTAATTAAATAAAATTAAAATTGATTGGTATTTCACTGAATTTATATCATTTGCTACACTTCTCAACAAAATCAATGATTTTTTCTATTAGACAAATTTAAATGTTGTTTCTGAAGGGATTTTTTTCTGTAAATCTCAAATCTACATTTGGTTTCTAATATCTGGGATAAATTAATCTATTTTAATATACAATATTCCATAATAAACAAAATATTTTAGAAATAAAATAAAAATATTTATTTTATACGACAAATCAAGATTTATTCAATCTTTATTAAACCATTAAATTTTCAAGTATATCTCAATTGTTTATACATTTTCATAGAGCTATAAAGGGGTTTATATATATATATTTATACGTATATCTTTTTGTTTTATATAGAAATTATTTTTATTGCAATCGTTATACATATGTTTTATATATATATATTTATATATTTGACACGCCCTTCAAATTGTTTTGTCTGATAAGAGCTTTTACTAATTACAAATGCAAATGATTCCAGTACAGAGAAATTGCTTTAAATGAATTAAAGAATTTTTAAAAATAATTTCCAGTTTTCAATTTTTGTTTTTGATTACAGTTGCTTTGAAATATATATTTTTGTGCATTGGATAAATCAGTTGGATATATATTTACTAGATAAGAACACATAAGTACTAAGGTTAGCATTATAAAATCAGCCTTTAATTCATGCTTTCTAGGTTAAGATGTACATAGATTAGGGTCTAGAAAATTTGTTAAAATTAAGCAATTTATTAAAAGTGGAAGAATTTATGTATATTGTTATAAGCAATAAAAAATTGAGGGACAAACAAAATATGTATAAAGCAACGGAAAGAAAAGTGCTCTAGTCGGCAGTGTCCGACTATTAAATACCCTAAGCGGTGCTTAGAGCTTAAATGCTAAATGGAGAACTATATTTTAAATAGTAAAATGGAGAATCTATGCACTCATTAGAAACCAATGCATTTCATGTGTTATCTCTAGCTGCAAAAGATCCATTTGAATCGATCACTAGAAAATGTTATAAAATATTGAACAAAGACTTATTGCTGCAATCGCTCAAGATTACGTTTATCTCATGTAAAGTCCCTAGATGGCGTTTACAGACGGACATATGGGCGATTCTGATCCCGCATATACAGATGTGTTGAAAACAAAAGAAGTGTACATGTTTCATGTGGGCCAACCGTGCTTCGTTCTACATACATTTGCACAAACATTTATCAAATTTTTGAAGACAGTTCAGAGCATAAGAAAGCTTGAAATAATACTCACCAAAACAAAACAAAACAATAAAAAGCAACAGCAAAATTAATACACTGAAAACAAACATAACTTAGCTATGCATATTTTTGTTATACATGAAAGTTTTCATTATTCTGCGTTTTTTTTATAAATTACGATAATAAATTTTATTTTGATGTTTTTGTTCACTAAATGTACATGGATTTGTGTATGTGTATGTATGTGTATAGTTTTAAATACATAATTTAATGGTTAAAAATTACAATTAAAATGTATAACATTAATAATATGGAGTTTACTTTATTGCATTATGGTTTGCGTTTATTTTTTTCTAGCACTTTCTGTTTTCTTTTTGTTTTTTTATGATTATACGATAAAGATAAAGCATATATATGTCGTTGATAATGTTGAGTGTGTGAATATATAAGGTAAGACACGTAATGTTTGTTTTTATTTGTTTTTGTTTTTTGTTTAACTAAAAGCATAAATATATAAGTATTTAAATATCGTTTATATAATGGCTATATAACTAAAAAGAGAAAATATGCATACACATATATGTTATTTATATATATATGAAGATCCTATATATAAACTGTGACTTTATGCGTTCCGTGTGTGTATATTTATATATATATATATTTTATGATACAGCGTTCAATAATAGCGCCTGATTGCAAAACAAAACAATATAAATGATATCGATACACACATGTATTTTAATATATATATACATATGCATATGAGATATTAGCATTAAGTGCAAACAATAGAAAACTGTTTTGTAATCAAAAATACAAATATTTAAATTTTACACATACGCATACATATATATGAATATATATATATATATATAAATATATATATTGTTCATCTTAGCACACCGCAATGCTTCCTAAATACTAAAATTTGCCTGACTTAAATGCTAATAACATGTATATTGATACCTAGACGTACACTCAGCCCCATGTCGAGAGCATGGGATTACATTTGCTTTTCTTTTCTTTTCTGCTTTTTGTTTTGTTTAATGCTTTAGAAAATCTGTGCAAAAATTGAAATAAGTAACTAAATAAGAATTGTCCGTGTCGGTTAGCTTTATGCTTCGGTCTTGTTGTTGCTGTTGCTGATGCCGCCGCTACTGTTGCTCTGGTCCGCTTGGCTGACTGCTGCAGGTCCGGGCGCTACCTTGTTGCAGCTGCCACGTTTGCCAGCGGGCGCATAAAGCATTTATCAGTAAGCCTGCGCCTCCTTGTAATCACTCTGGTCGGATGTATAGAAATCCTCGAGCTTCCACTGCAACGTTTCGAATGTGGGTCTACGCATCGGATCCTTGTGCCAGCACTCCAGCATTATCTCATACAGACGCTGCTCACAGTTCGGTGGCATGGGCATGCGGTAGCCATGCTCCACCTGGGTTAATACTTCAGCGTTGGTCATGCCTGTCGAAAGATAGAGAGATTTAGAATTGCTTCAAGGTATAGTATATTATGTGCAACGCACCTGGATAGGGTATGCGTCCATAGGTGACCAGCTCGGTGAGTAAAATGCCAAAGCTCCACACATCCGACTTGATGGAGAATTTACTGTAATTGGCCGCCTCGGGTGCTGTCCATTTGATGGGGAAACGTGCACCGACGCGTGCCTCGTATTCATCCTCCTTGATGAGGCTGTTTGTGGTATATAAATTATTTTATATTATAGAATCTTTTATAACTTTTAGATATATCTTTTTACTCACCGTGCCAAACCAAAGTCGGCTATCTTTACGATATTGCCATCGCCGACGAGCACATTACGCGCTGCCAAATCTCTGTGTATATAGTTTTGTGATTCCAAATATGCCATACCAGCGGCTATTTGGGCAGCCATATCGATAAGCGTTTGCATTTTGATACTACGACATTTGCCTGCAATTGCTAAAAGATATTAAAAACACATACATCACACATTAATAATGACACGATAATGAATTTGAAACGATGAGCGAACGATGATCATGTAATAAATTAGCCACGTTAATGTCTGGTGTATAGATGATTGAGTTATCAATTATTTTTTTAGGGTTCGCATACCTTGCAGATACTCCAATAGGGAGCCGTGTTTCATCAGCTCCGTTATAATGTAGATGGGCTCCTCGACGGTGCAGACCGCGTATAGCTGAATGAGCTTGGTGTGGCGCAGCTTCTTCATTATTTGTGCCTCGGCCAAAAAGTCCTTGGGATCCATTGTGCCTGGAGAATGGAATATAGATAAGTTATTTTGCTTTTTGGTAATATTTAAGACTAGATATTGGTTGTATTGATAAGAAGTCCTCGTTTAACAAATGTCCATATAAATATATGCTTTAAAGCAAGTTAGAGTGCTCTAGTCGGGAGTGTTTGACTAGGAGATACCCTCGTTTATGGAGACTACCAAGCCTTCTTCTGCTTGTTAAATACATTTTCATATAGGCTTTATAAACTGAATGTTTATTTTCAAAGGTACTTCTTATAATACACCCATATCTTCTCCCATTTTCCTTTCAAACTTACCCGACTTGAGAGTTTTGATGGCCACGGGGGTGGTATTATTCCACAGACCCTCCCAGACATCGCCAAACTGGCCGGAGCCCAATTTGCGTACGAATTTCAACGAAGTTCTGTCAATTTCCCACTGATCGCGAGTTCGATGCGATAGACCCTCGGTGACAGGTTTCTCAATCTGTGTGGCAAAAACAAAATCAAATTAGTGAATGCACTTAAAAAAAATGTAGTTAAAGCAATTAGATTCATAATATGGTGTGTGCTTTTAGGCTCGTTTTGAATGAAGGTGCCAATTGGAGAGAGCTGATTGCTAAAGGTGTGACAACTGTGGCATACACTCAGGCATTATGTACAAATTTTTGTTCGATTAGAAGTAGAGCGGAGTTTGGCTTAAGTTGTTATTTTTTGGGGCTTTTAGTTTGTCTGGCCTTTTGGGTCAAAGTCAAAGTGCAACTAATCTGCGGCTAGTTAATTACATTTGCTATTGTCTTTAGCTTGTTTTATTTGGTTTTCGGTTCGTTCAGTTTAACCAAGTTGCTTAGTCATATTTGAACATTGCAAATTTGAAAGTGCATTAGTTGAAATTTTTTGCATGCCCTTCGCAGAGTTTGTTTTTAATTTATTTTGTGGTTTTCTGTTTCGTGTTTGCATAAGTTGGACACGCGATTTGGCAAATGCACCAAATACTAGATAAAAAATATATATATATTTATATATATGCATTATTTATTTGTAACAAATTTTTAATTAAGAAATAAAGCACATAGTATTATATCATATTTATTTATATATATTCAAGCTTTGCTACAATTATTTTATATTAATCGCTGGAATTTGCGAGAAACATTTGCAAGGCTATGCTAAAATGCATTTTACAAGCTTTTATAATCCTCATTTTGCTTTTGACTAATAATTGAAAGGACAGAAGTGAGGAATATAAGGAATTATGACTTATACTTTAGACAAATTCTCATCTGTTGTCTTTCAGAAATATTAACAAGGTTAAAATTGTTCACAGTTTTGGACTTTGCATAGAATCGTTCACTGAATTCATGAGAATTGTTAATGAGGCAGAGGAAAAGAACTACAATTTGCATATATTCTGAATAAGGTCGAGGAATGGGACTTAATAGGGCAGAGCACCTGGTCCAGCATTCGCGAGAATTGCGAATAAGGCGTGGGAATTGGAGTAGAGTTATCAAGAATTTCGATTGAGATTTATTGTTAGCTTATAATTCTGAATAAGGTCGAAGGACTTAACATCATTTATTACAAGCAATAAGCTATAGCAAAAGAATACTTTCAGAGCTCTGGTTTGAACTAGGAAACTGGCATATTAAGCTGAGGTAATTTTACTTTATATAAGCTTCGAGCTAATATATATAAATGTCAAAGGCAATGCAAGCCATTTATTCGTTTTATTCTGTATACATATATTTCTATGTTTTCGGTTTAAGTCCCCAAATGACTGGCATAAATTTTAATAATATTTATTTTTTGGGGGATTTTTATCTTGTCTCTTTCAACGCTTAATTGCACTTTGTACTCCGACTGTATTTATGAATTAAATGAAATGAATGGGTTGTTTATTTAGTATTATTTGTTTATGGTTTTTTTTTTTGGCATGATGCTGGCACACACACACACATTAACTTTAATGTTTAGAGTTACAAAATCCTACCTCAAAAATACCCGAAAATGAATTTGTCTTTTATTTGTTTGTTAGTATTTTTTAATATATAATTTTCGTTAGTATTTTTAAAGGAATACAAAAAACAAATATATAAAATCATTTTAAAATCGTTTTCTTCGTTAAGTAGACGTAAATAATGGCAGAAATCATAATGAAAATGTTCAATGTAAAATGTTTTATATTGAGAAATGCCATGTTAAATGCGCGACAAGAGATACGTTCAATGTTAAATGGCATGTTAAGTGCATGTTAAATGCATAAACAATAATTAAATACCATGAATTAGTAGAAATTCATATAGTTCAAATAGATAATGTGGCCTACCTGTACACAGGGCTTGCAGAGGTTGACGCACAGGCCATCCGAATCCTTGGAATAGTGCTCGACAAGCTCTTGTAGGGTTCTATTAACGATAGAGACGAGAGTTAACATCATGTTGCCATTGAAATGTTAAAATGCTTTTGTATTTACCTGAATGTTGTGCGTCTGGCAATGAAGAAGCCGCCCTCATCCAATTGTCTGATGCGGTAATGCTTAACAGTATCGCCATCGCGCACTGAAAAATCAAATTCAATATTAGATATATTCAGTTATAGAAATGCATTTCATATTTATAATTGACATTATGCCATTTATAGCACCCACCTGATAGCGAATAGTCATTGTGACGGCTTTCGGAATCGCGTATTAAAAACGCGCCGTGCTCGTTCTCTGGCAGTAGCAGTTTTTTCTCAGCCTCAATGCGTTTGATTTTGCGGAAGTACCAACTGCAATTACAATCAACAGAAAAGGAAATTGTCGTTAGCGAAATATGTAAATGCATCAAAATGAAATAAAAACTCAACAGATTTTTTCAGTTAGTCATAAAATTGTGCTTTTTATTAAGGAAACAGTTGTAAGCGAGGCTACAAAAATAATAATAAAACCTTTCAATCAGGAGGCACGTGCGTGGGCGTGTTGCCACACACATAGTTGCAAATAAACATTCGCATACCCAACTACGCCTTCCTTACTCATTCTATAGGTGTGACATACGCATTCTATAGACGCTTGCTACATACATACTCTACATGATCTCCTCATTCTCTTTCGGATAATAGTCTCCACTCCACATATTCTCTACAGACACTCTCCAATTATACATACGCTCTTCATATGGATTCTCTCCATGTCTCTCGCATACTTAACTTAGACATATCCAATCAAATTAGTTATTCACACTCTCTCCACACAAACTCTCCAAGCTGACTTTCCAGAGTTTGTATACTCTCCCTACATCGATTCTCTACCATAGTATTCACACTATTTATTCACACTCCCCCTACAGACATTCACCCTCCACAAACACTCTCCACACAATCACCTTCTACACTTACACTAGACATTTACATACACTCTCTCCACTCACAACACTCTCCTACTCTGCTTAAGTAATTTTCTCCGCTTAACAACTATATTCACATTTTAATTTTGCGACGTGTTTTTATTCTACTTTAACTATATTTGTTTTTGTTTCAATTTCATCAGGCGAA
This sequence comes from Drosophila pegasa, assembly GCA_035046225.1. Lineage (NCBI taxonomy): Eukaryota > Metazoa > Arthropoda > Insecta > Diptera > Drosophilidae > Drosophila > Drosophila pegasa. Next base: position 3,525,668 of record JAWNOD010000076.1, on the reverse strand, counting down.
TTTCTAGTTGTTTGCGTGCAATTAAATTATTATGCAATTATTTCTAATCTGAAAACGTGCAAAATTTATTGAAATTATCCTCTCTTTCAATTATTTACCAATTTCTGTTGGCTGCAAATTGCAAATGTTTTGTAATTTATGCACAATTTTTCCCGCTCTTCTCCTTCTCTATCTGTTTTTGCTCTCTCATTTTTGTTTTAGCGACAAATTTATTTTATTTATGCATTTTATGAGCGCTTTAAATTCAACTTTAATTGCGCTTCCGAATCGAAAATTGCGGAACTTAGCTTGAGTTTATTTTTTTTTTATATTTTTAATGCTTTTGTTTTTGTTTTAAATAAAAATTTATGTGCGCCGCTGCATAGAGAGTTGTGTATTGTGTGTGTGTAAGTGTGTCTGGCATTATCTAGTTGAATTTATTTGAAAATTAAGCTAAATTGCTTGAGTTTCATTTTTTATTATGATATGCATACTATATATAACAAATGGGTTTTTTTTCTCCTCTAGAAGCTTAGATAAACTTTGAAGTTTGAACACATTGAAAATGGGTAAAAGAGGCTAATAAATATAATATTATGTTCGCGATTCTCAAGGTATACCATATTCTTATCAATACATTGAGTAGAGTTTTAGTTTTATCTATTTATATCTCTATCAGTCTGATTCTTTGTCTAGCTCATAATAGATTTGCAAAGCTAGTCAGTTGAAGTATACTGAATTACATATTTGTATACCTTAACTAAAACATTTTTTTCATTTTTTTCAATATCTTTATATTATAATATAGTCTAGCATAATTGAATCAACAGCTTTGCATGTACAAGTATACCCACGTTGGGCACTCTCCACTACAGCAGTTCTAATATCTTATACAGTTTTTAGCATTTTTACTAAATCTTCCATAAATACTTCACAGTATTTATAAGCTCCTCTAACATTAATATGAAATTGGTTGTCAAATGTAAATTAAATACCATTTCTAATTCTTAAATAATACGTCCAATATCTTTGCGACAATAGCTACCTTTTCAATACCTGACAGTCATCTCTAATCTGCTTTAACATGCATGTTAAGGTAGCTGTCAATTGTAGCTTGGGCTGGCATTAACATTGACCTTAATAAAGTTTACAAAGGGAAAGAAAAAGAAAAAAAATCAAAAGCTTTTGTTGTTAATTTCTCTCCACCTATCTCCCTCTCTCTCACTCTTTTGAAGTGCTCTTCGAGCAACAGTTGTTACAATTAAACAGATTTCTGTTATATAATCGAACCGCAAACGAGACCAATTCACAAACATTTTCTGAAGTTCGTGACAGAGTAAGAGATGACAAAATCTTGAAAATTTGTGACATATCATAAAAATGCATATTAAATGTGTTGTAAAAGTCAGAGAGAGAGTGAGATACAAACAGTTGCAGTGTAATAATTGAGACACACACACGAAGGCACACACCATTTGCATACATTTAACACACATCTGTGCATATAGATAGATAGATAGTCAGCTTTTATGTGGGTTATGTAGAAACGAAGCCATTTGCGATCTTTTGTCTAAGCATTGAAATGCGGTTTTATTATGCGCCCCTCACGACTCGCTCGATGCTGGCCTCAATGCGATAAAGGAAACTCATCAGCAGCAACAGCAGCAGCTGAGAAACACATTTTCCGGACGTACAAAACTTTTCATTTCAATGGCTGCGTTAGACCAAAAAACAAGAACTGAACGAGGAGGAACAGGAGAAGGAGGCCGACGGGCGTGTTAAGTCTTGAAACGTGGCGCAAACAAAAAAGTGAAAATAAAAATTGCTGTGCACAAGGACATGCCTCACTATATATATATATATATATACACACACACACATATATACATCCAGACAGCTCTTATTTGGGCTCTTGTGCATGCACAGGAATAACGAAATAGCCTGGAATGCCCCCAACCACACAGCCAAAGCCACAAACCATTTGCATAAAAAAGAACTTCAGCCACAGCAGCGGCATCAGCCACAGCCTCAGCAACAGCCTCTGGGCACCTGGGAGCTCAAACTACGACCTGTGTGGACAGCCGAACTCTAGCTGGCATTTCCAGCTGCATAGCAATACAAAAAATGAAGTAGCATAAAAGTAAAATGGAATCTGCTTCAAGATAGCCTATTAAGAGCTGAGCATGGCAAACAAGATTTAAGTTATAGTGTTGTATAGCGTTATGACCATAGTAAATAGACAGAAAAGGATCGATAGCACTTGACAATATACTTAATAACTTATTAAGCTGTAAACAGTATGGAATTTCTTTAAATTTTAGTGGCTTAGCTTAGTAAGCTTAATCTAAGAAAATATGACTATAGCAGACAGGAGATAACTAACAGTGTTGTAAAACATTCTAGCAATTGTAAGGGAGTTTCAATAGGCAAAGTCTAAGTTTCTGCTGGTTCAAGCTCCTTTATAGGTTCCAATGTAGAGGACCCACACAAAGAACTCAGAAAACAATTGAGAATACTCCAATAATCGATAAATATATACAACAAACTTATCGATTGTCAATAGTATACTTCGACAAATACAAGTAACGAAAAGAATAACCAGCAAGAAAAGCCAATAAATATTTGCCCTGAAACCATCGATATCGATATTGATAAGACCAAGCCAAGCTGGCAATTGGTAATAAAAATTAACAGCTCATAAAATGCCACACGAGTATGATAATATGGCCCATTAGAAACGGTAAATTAATTTTAATTAGTTAGCCTGGCTATGGGCATATACACCCCATAGATAGAGCACAGTTAAGTGGTATAGCAAAAAAGTAAAAAAATAAAGAAAGAAGATAAAAACATGCACAGCAATTGGCAAGACAGGACGGACGATGCGATTCTAGATGGTCAGCACCAACGGCGCATGGCCAATGCCATTTGCCAGTTCTATTGAATTTCACTTTGGCTTAGAATGCAGGTACGCAGGCAGGCAGGCAAGAGGCTAGAGGGAGAGGGCAGATAGCGCTAGCTGAAACGAGTTGGAGTGCGTGTTTTTATTCCATTTCCATTTTGCTTGCCTGTATTATGCCTGGAGCCATTCGGTTAGCTGGAATTCAGGCGGGCAAAACTGCAAGTAATCTGATTGCGCAAAAACCATTTAAAGCTATTATTAAAAGAACTTGCGGACTAGCTGAACTCCGACTCGGACAACAGACTCAGACTCGGACTCGGACTCGATTTCAGCTCTCGACGCTTAACGCTCAACTCTTAACTTGGCTGGCACTTTTAATTGGCTGTCTGCTGCGTTAGTTGGGAGTTGGCTTTAATTTTGTTTTGTGTTTTATATATCCTATAATAGGGTAGAGAGGGTATGATGCTTTTGGACACGATATTGTATAGATGGATCAAAGTAAAGGATGTGTCCCTTATTTGAATGACCAGCTGTGTCCGTAAACCTGAGCACAAGAAGGAATAATTACACATACTTATATATATTATACACCATAAGTCTAGCAAGCCAGCAACAGCTTCACATTTAAGTACCAGGTATCTTCTAGTCGCGCACTTCCAACTCTTAGTTGTTTCTCTGTGTCTCTCCTCACATTGTTGCTCTGTTGATTAGCACATGCTGCAGTTGTCATCAGGCAAACGGTTGTCAGACAATGCCTACCTCATCAACAAAGCCAGCAATTTGCTCGTCAGCAGGCGTAGGTAAGTGGCAAGGCAAGGCAAGGTAAGGCAAAGCAAGGCAGTCAGGCAAGCTTGTCAGGATGACATGTTTTGAGCTGCATCCTTTTGTGAATGGCATACACTTTGATTGATCAATCAATCATAATAATATTAATGTGTGTGCCACACTGTGTAGCACGTGTCTATTATGCCAATGAGCATTTATTAGACGCCATTAAAGCCATAACCACGGCCGGGCCAGGCAGTTAACCTGGCCGTAATAACATTTAGCCTATTTATAGATCATCACATCGATAGCTGGCCGCCTGTGCATGCATGACTTTCATAAATATGCAACACTTTAATTGCACATGCTTCGGCTTGGCATGCGCATGCGCATCCTTTTGCTCAGCTGCAGCTGCAGCGGCCCGAGTTGCTGCATGGCAACTTGTTTACGTTAGGCGGCTAATGTGAAATGAAGCTGCAAACAACTGCACCACCAGCACCATCGCACCACAATAGCCGAGTGCTGCCTCTGGACAACTCGAAGCTGCATCTTGACTTTGGAATTTGAATCTTTTTTTTCTTCTCTTTTTAATTCAATAGTGTCTAAGCACGCAGGACTTGGCCATGAGAGATGAGAGAGTTGTGCACTTCAAGAAATTTTTGATCAACTTGTGGGAATTATTTTGAGGTTTTTTGATTGTAGTTTATGTAAGATGTAGAGTCAATTGGGATTTATATTATATGTGATTTTAGGCTTTATGTATAGTCCTCTATTTTTTAGTTTCATTGAGACTATTATTATTATAAGGATTTTAATTTATATTCATCAAAAGCAGTTTATGTTGTATACCTTTTAAGAAATAGTAATATTATTGGACAAAATGTAGTATTCATTTCATTCATATATTGTTTGCGCATGCGTAAATTCAACTGTTGCAAATTTTCAGAGGTTTATCTACAGATATCCATGGGAAAAGTGGAGTAGAATATATAGAGTTCGCTAATGACAAATATATTCAAATATATTCATATAAAACAACATTCCTTAAAACTGCATATACTACAATTTGTGCGTATATTCTAGATACTCTAGCTACTTCAAGCGATACTCTGAGTAAACAAGTATTTAAAATCATTTCCATTAGCTGTACTTTAGAACATTCGCGTATAGTTTGGGAACTCCCCAGCTAACTCAAAGCATACTCAATATTTCTGCCAGTGTAGCTGGCTGTGTTAAGTGGATGCGAAATATTTACGATCGTTTAGAGAGCTGCAATGCGCGTGTCTTGCTGTGTGCAAGTGCCAATTGTGCTCATATCTTTCAGTTCGGCTCGCTGCCAGACGTATCAATATCAATATCAATATATTATGTTCATAGAGAGCAGATTGCAGCGCTGCAACATGAAAAATTGTTCTAGAAGAAAAACGAAAAGGAAAAACGCGTCGTTTTATTTATAGATTGGACTATGGCTGGCTCAGTTGTTGTTGGCCAAAGCCAAAATCAAATGCGTAGTTGCTGCCGCTGCTGTTGTTGCTGCTGCAGTCTTTGCCTTAGTTGCAGCAGCTACGCTTACAACAACTTTTTTTGTGTGGCTCGTTTGTGGCTCGCTGGCGACTGGGGCGCAACTATTTTTAAACAACGCAAACGCAACGTAATGTCTAAAAATATACACACTCGAGTTGCAGTTGCAGTTGCACTTGCTGCTGCTGCTGCTGCAAGCCTAAGATACTTGCTACATGTTTTGGCTTTTTGTTAACAATTTATATATATATATATATATAAATGTGTTTTTTTTTCTTGCAAGTTTTTGGCCATGGTTAGTGGAACGATGCGACTTTTTGTTGCTGCTGCTTTGGGCCAACATGTTTGGCTTGTTTTTGGCTGTTAACTTAATTGCCAGGCAGACAAACAAGGCGCTTTTCGAGTTAAAATTAGATTAGATGCAACAAGTGAACTGAAGCCAGTTGCTCGGCCAGTTGATGCTGTCTCTTTGCTCTGCACTTGTGATCAGATATATATATATATATATATATATATATATATATATATACATAGATATTGGCTTGGCTTATGGCATGTCTTCATTTGGGTCTCGCTGCTCCAATTTGCTAGGCCAACACTTGACGTGCCCACTGGATGTGATTGACACAGACACGGGGGGCTCTGACTCTATTTTCACCGTGCCCAATTCTAGACAATTGAGCCACAAATTGTGCCACTAACTAACTCTCTGACAACAACAACAACGGACAACAAATCGAATCGCATTGAATCCAAATCCATGCAACGGTTCAAACGTTCCACTGTCAAACGCAGCTGCCCCAATTGCCAATTGGCAACAGCAGCAGCAGCAACAGCGGCGGGTGTTCGCACTGCAATTGGGACTTGGGCTTGGGGGATTTATTGAAGCAGGTCATGATGTTTTGTATTTTGCATTGTTTGTGCAATTAGCCAGATACACATATACATATCTGTTTACAGATATTTATGGCTATATATATATTATATATATATATATGTATTGTTTGTATATATGCACATGTAATTTGCGCGCTCGTCGGGCAAACGGGTTTTTTGTTTTCATCACATTCATATTTTGTTAAGAAACGTCACGCATGATTCAGAGGCTGTGAATTAACTGTGGATTACAGCTGAAGATTATTATGTACCCGCCCGCCCGTTCAGGGAAGTTTTGAAGAAGGTATATTGGTTGCATTTACAGAGACTTGAAGTGTGGTGTATATATGCACTTCCGTGTGGCTTTGATTGTTGGAGGTTTAAATTTTCTTTATATATTGTGAACTATTTTATATATATATATATTATATATCTATATTAGAGATTTGTAGTTATTGAAAGATATGCTTGTTTATAGATCAGAGTGAGACGATCTGTGAAGTTTAAATGTCTACGAATATTCGAGACTTTTGTGCTCTACGATTAAAGACCTGCAACTCTATAGTGAAACTTTTTCTTAAGCTGCTCTATAGATTGATCAAAAACATGACAAATCGAACAAAGATCTATATCTTCTACTATATCTTTAGAGCAGGAACAGCTAGCAGTAAGTTACAGTTGATATTCTTTATATTTCAATAGAAGATTTAGTCTACTTTAATAGCTACAACTATGTTAAAGCTGTAAGCGAGTATTAAACAGTCTAGTAAGCCTTATGGCAATGTTCTTAATTGATTTTTAGCGCTGTAGCAGCTTAGCTGCTTGGCGTGAGGTTTAGGTATTTCTCGCTGTGTGTGTTTTGGGCCTGGCCAAAAAGCGCGCCGGGCCATCAATTTACAGCTGTTCATTTTGGCTAAATTATAAAAACAAAAAACTTTTCCTCGAACACGAGGCCGATTTGTTTATTGTGTTTTGAATATATATATATATATATATACATATATACAGTTATATATATATGTATATATGTGTGTGCACTTTAATTCCTGATTTGGTTTTCCACTTGCGCATATTAATTGGAGTATGCAGCTTGTAGCTTGTCTGTGCTGTGGTTGTTGCTTTTGTTTTTTCTTTCAGTGCACTCGCTGTCACTTTCTCTATAATTGTTGTCTTGGTCATGTTTTGATTTTATTTATATTTATTTGCGCTTGTTTTTTGCCTGTTCCGATATCCGCTGACACATGCATATATATATACATTTATATATATTTATTTTTAAATATTTAATTAGAAACATTTATAAAACCGAAAAGCGAACCGCGGCGCGCTGGTGTCGCAAATCAAGCTAATAAAAGTAATATACGTGCGCACACTGCGGCGTATGCGTAATGTGAGCATTAAGTATACGTCAATTGAAATAAACATATATAAAGATTTTATACTTAGCCAAAATTGGATTTGAATTAGCAAGCGCAACTTACCTGTAAAGAAAAGTATAAAAGTTTAATTAGTTACTATAAAAATTCCATTAAAAAACAATTATTAGTTAGCTACGAGATGTAAGCACTCTTGACACGCGACAACTGTAAAATGGAAACAATGAAACAATACAACGAAAATTGTTGTCTAATGAATAATTTATTTGAACATTAATAACAACCCCAATAAGAGTCTGTAGACAAGATATATCTATCGATTGCAGCTGGCAAACGATGAATGAATGAACTTGTAGCTGGTCCAACAGCTATGCAAATACCCTGCAAAAGTGCACTTGAAATCGACTTGCATATTTAATTAGGGCAAATTGTATGCAAATATAGATATATATGCAGCCAGCTAAAGGGGGAAAGTGTCCGTCCACTGAATGCAGTTCATTAAGGTCGTCTATATGCCCAAGCTATTTGTCTAATAAATGTTATTAACATATGTGCAATTGGCATACTTGAACTGTCTCTGCTGTGCATGTCTTTCAGACAGCAACTGTGCTGGGCTACTCGACTAGGGAATACCCTGGCTGGCATTTATATTGAGACAGATATTTAGAATGTTCAAGCTAAGGTTTTTTGTGACTGTGTAAGAGTGTAAGAGAGAAAGAGGTACAGAAATTTATATAATATATAGGTCTATCATATGTTCAATCTAAACTTTTTTAAAGATCACAAAAACCGATTTCTTAGATGTTTCCAGAAGGATTGGAATAATATTTGATTGGACTCACTTTGAAGGCGCCAAAATAGATATTCACAAATAAATAATCCCCAAAATTCGCTACTTTCTGAACACATCTCGTATACTAGCTATATTTACCTTATATAAAGCTCAGCTCTTATTAAATATTAAACATTTCTCTGTATGCAGCTCTTAAATTGGGTCAATTTGCTTTGTATTTATAGTTTAAACAATTGCTGTGCTTATGCAATTGTTGTTTGAGCAGCTGTGCAAAAAGAGAAAAACTTGATTTCTCTATAAAAGCAAAACTTGTATTCTTGAAGAGATATGCTGCAAATGCTGGATAAATCAAATGCTACAATCGAATTCAATTCGTTTCCTGCATTTGCTGTCAATCACTGGGGGACAGCCAGCTAAATGACAGTTGTGGACCAACCACCAACCACCAGCCACCAGCCACAATGGCCGCATAGCTGGCAATATCTATTTTTATATAAGAAAAAACCAAACCGAACCAAAGATAATTGTTGCTGGCGCCAATTGAGGAGCAGCTAAGAGCCGCTTCGGGCGAAAAAGAAAAGAAAAATGGAATAATAACATAAACTGGCCGATGGACAATGCTGTTCAGCTAGTTGTTGTTAGCCGCAGCAGCAGCAACTGTTGCCGGCGTTTATTTAATTATTGTTTAGCCAGAGCATCCTGTACTGCGGCCGCACTGCCTAACACGACTAACAAACGACATTTATTTATTTTAGCAGCACGTTAAAGGCGCACACAGCCTGGGGCGCGGCGGCGGCTGCGGCTGCTGTGGATGGGGGCGTGGCGCAAGCCTATTGCAGTTCGTGCGAAACAAATTTGAAATCAATGCAGACGAACGGACGAACTTAATGGCCAAGAGAGCCTGGAATAGCAGCTAAAAATAGCCAATAGCCAACTAGCATTTACAGCATGCCATGTTGCCATGTTGCCGCGTTGCATGTTGCACGTTGCATACGTACGTATACATATATGGGAGTCTGGCCACAATTTTATGCAGAAATAATTTGTTAATGCCAGGCTTTCGATTTGCTGCTAATGCGACGGACAAACGTAGTTTTTCCTCTTCTTTTTCTTCTACTCCTTTTTTATATATGCACAAAAATAGTTTTTCTTCTCGTTGTTAAGAATCTGCTCAGCAATGTGGCAAGCTGCACGTTGCACGTTGCACGCTGCCATTTTAGCAGTGAAAATGTGCAAATAGAAACGGCCACTGGCCATAAAATGCATTGTAAGTAAAAGGCTAGGCCAGAGCTCTGTGGATAGACTGAGTCGGAGTTGGAGTTGGAGTTGGAGTCGTCGTCGATGTCGGCGTCTGCCTAGCGCCAAGCAAATTATCAAGTTCCGGCAACGTGCAACGTGCAACATTTGCTGAACATTTTCTAATGCGTTGGTAGCAACACAAAAAATGCGCTTTCCAGATAACATCACGAAAAACAAAAAAACAGCTCAAGAGTTCTCCCTCTCCTCTCTCTATCTCTCTCTTGACACGCAAATGCAATTGAAGCTTTAATAATTTGGCTAACCAAATTATGGAGAATGTCAGCTGAAATCACTTGATTTAAGCAATTTTCCATTTAAATATATTTATATATATATATATTGAAATCAGATCTAAGCTGCACGCAGTTCAATGTCAATTGCATTGTCTCGCTTCCATTTTATTTTTTTTATTTTTGAGATAGAAAGGTAAAGCAGAAATCATGAATTTATTATTGTATTTATTTGCACAGTATCTACGTATCTCTCTGAGTTTATTGTTCTGTGCATGTAAACAGCTCTAAACAATGGCAATCGCTTGCATTCAGGCTAGCTAATTGTTCAGATACTCTGCAGTTGCGCTTGCGAGTTTATTTGTTTGCATTTGGAAAGATCTAGAAAATCAGTCAAGAGAGTAGCGGGTTGAGGGTTGTATATAACTAGCTATAATCGAATATATAGAGAAGTTGTGGATAGTAGAAGCTGTATATTGAAGCATTTGGTAACTGTCTAGAACATGTGAATCTTATTTATTTGTTAATTATTAGTTTTCTGTAATCGATATTATTTAAAAAGTTTTATTCTTCATATTAAGCTATCTTTCAGCTCTCTGAATTCTGTCAACAGACAATCGAAAATTATTTAGAGTTAAGAATTCTCTCTTTGACAACTTATAAATAATAGTATATAATTTTTAGATATTTATCGATAAGTATTTATAATCGATATCACTGAGATGTATATAACGATTTATTAAATTTGTTGTTTAAATAAAACTTTTATTTTAAATCAATTTTTATTTAAAGTTGTAAATCTAGTTTTTGCTATACTTCTTTCTCAAACACAGCTAAATCGCCGATAAAGCTAGTTCGGGATCCTACATTTTTGACCTTTTTATATACCAGCTCATACGCCATTTAAGAACAAGACTATCAAGACACTACTGAGAATTCTCTCGCACATGACTAATCGATATAGTTGCCTTGATAAATATCGTGAATCGATTTCCATTCTCAAATCAGTCATCTCAAGCCCAAAAGCTCATGCAAATTAGACCAGGGCTGACTACGCATTTACCCATTAGAGTAACGCTCGAATGCAGTTCGCAAATAAATGTCAGCTATTAGAGAGTCATATATCTGCCTTATATTTATTTCAACCGAATTGAATTAAACACGTGCTGCACGTTGCATTTAGTGCTTCACTTATATAATAACCCCTATCCGAAAGCAAGCACAGAAAGCTAATGATTAGTCGCTGTGGGCGTTGCAGTCACAATGCTTAGTTCGGTGGGCTGGCTAAGTCACACACACACGCACAGCCAGCCAAGACAATGACTTTATAGCCGCGCCCCGACAATTTGCAGTCGTTGCAAATTAACTGTTTCGCTATATAGAAGAAACCCATAGAGAAAACAACAATGGATATGGATATATATAGCCCGATTGTTGGCGTTGATTACGTAGATGAGCGAATGCCTGCGAAAAGTTGTCAACAAAATTCACTCGGCTAGCTGCCGAACGAAATTCTTTTCAATTAGCCTCTAATGTCTTTTTAATTTGCGATCTACAAGTAACAATGTGGGCGGACTAAAGTCCATATATTATATAATAGTTAGGGAATAAAATGATAATGGTGAAGATAGGAAACTTGAATATATCCCACCACATGGCACATGGGTGAAAAATGTGCTCACTCTTGACTAACAATTTATTTAATTAGTGTATGGCAAGGGATTTTCATGTGAACATCGATAATTATCGATATCAGCTATGATTTTTCTCAATATATTTTGCATTTTTTAAGAATTATACAGATCCAGAATTAATAATTTTATAGAATAGTTAACTTTATAAGTAACTTTACTTTACTTTAAGTATTTCGGCAAGGTTTTTCATTTCAAAATCATTATTATCGATATCGTTATAATTTATCCATTCTGAAACGTAAAAAAGCTCCAAATATTTTATGCATATATCATCAAACTCAAATGTTTTTATCCAAATTGGACTTTTTAACGCTCTATAGCTCTATTTCCCAATTAGCAACTCTAACCTAATATTTGCCATACAAAGCCCTATTCTCAACCTTTGCCTCAGTTTAAATTGTAACAACTCAATCTCTATTCAACTAGCTTTAGCTATTCTTTTGCAAAAATCTTTGCCAAGCTCTCATTATTATGCAGATATTTCTTTTGGATGATGATGCATATACAAATGTGCTCCAATAGTTGTCAAACAAATTGAATTCACGTCAACTTCAAGGCCAAAGCATTTCAAATTGGTTCAATCCCTCAATTTGCATTTGAATACGAAATTGTGTACTTGTGGTACACGTGTTCAGCAAATGCCCGAACGGACGGTCGACAAACAAATGCAAACTTGTTGATAACTCAAAGAAAACGAAGCGAATGTAACACTTGACACCAAACCACGACTAGACAAATGAAAAAAAAAAAAAAACCAAAACAAAAATAACCAAAAATCAAAAATCAAAAACCAAAAAAGCAAAATTTGAAATGTGTCGAGCCATGTTTGTTTAGCGCTTAATTAAAGTCTGTCTCGAAAATTGTCACGAATTTATTTTGTTTTTTTTTTTTCTTTCGGGGGCATGGCAACAGCTGAAAGACGGGAGCTGCACAAAAAAAAAATTCAAATAAAACGGTACTACAAATACCCCAAGGTATAAAATGAGGAGTAGCTGCTGAGTCGTACCTGACTGATTTTTGATAGTCAAATAATTGGCAGGTTAATAACATAAAGACGTGACGTTTACCTCGATTACAACATGGAAGCGAAAGATCGCAACAAAGTGGAGGAGAGACAGAGACAGGGTGAGACCGAGAGAGAGAGGCAATGCTTTAAATAGAAACAGAGACATACTGGCATAGTTTTTATACTTGTTTACGAAGTGAAAGAGAGTATATTGGGTTTGTGCAATGTTCGTCTACCCGTCCGACCGTCCTTCCGTCTGTCAATCCATCGGTCTGTTCGTATTCCATATCAATATGCCCTGTTATCGTATCACAACCAGGTATTATGCAGTCAGTACCGCCCGATTGCAACATTCCTACTTGTTGTTCTTCCCTGTCTTGTGCATATTTCCCACCTACTTGTAAGGCAAATATCATAGGTTGTTCTACTGTCTGGGTGTGACGTTCGCTCGTTTGTCATTCATTAATAATTATTTTCAATTTGCAATTATTGGCTTTTCTATATACACTATTTACCTTTGGTCAAGTGCTTTGTTATTGCCCATAGCATTATCATTAGTCATTCTGTTTTGCCCTGTGCGTGTGTGTGTGGTTTTTTCCTTCAAGTTCTTCAACTGATTTTCTATAGAATGAAAGTCATATCATGTACTGCAAAATGTTTTGCATACGCTTTTGGCCCACACACATCTGTCAGCTATGAATGAATATATAATAGAAAAACAAAATTACCTGACAGCTGTGTCTGGGATCTAGCACAATTAGTGTGTCGTACCTGATTGGCTATGACGCCAATTTTGCATCATAAATTTTGAAGAATATGTAGAGTACACATGCACTACAAAATTACGTCATGTTTAACCTTTTCGTTTGTGAGAGTAAAAGGCTTGTTAAGAGTAAAGGGAGTGTTACGGTTAGCAAGTTATATTTTATGAGCTGTAACTTTTTACTCTCTCTCTCTCTCTTTTAAACTTGTTCTTTTCCTGTCTGCTTTTCTCTCTGTGGCTTCCTCCATTTATATTTCTTTCTGCCTCTCTGTTTCACTGTCTATTTCTCTTTAATTTTTATACTTATAGACCCTATATGATTTCCTAGTTCCTATTTCCTATTATATCTAACTCTACAAACGATATCGAGCTGTCATATCAAATAGAATTGAACGTTCTATAAACATAATACGAACTACAAATTGGATTACTATATTTGACAGCGAATTAGATCTATTATTTCTATAGGCCTACCATGTCAAATTACACTACGTAAGAAAGAAAAATTAAATTAACTTTTTCCAAGAACAGTTTCTGCTAATATCTGGATTTAATGCACCATTACAAATTTAAATCGAAGTGCTATATAATATGTCTGCTATAATGTTATATAACATATAAGAATTTACAGAGCTCTTAATGACCTTGCCCAACATCCTTGGACTCAGTATTCTTTGTATGTTCTCTTTAGCCTTTTCCACCTATTTGCGTTCTATTCTATAATATTTTTTACTACTCTCATTTATGCATTTTCATTCAGTTTCCTTTTTAAATTTCCCAAGGTCCAAACAATACGCAATCTCCATTAATTTTTTCTAGTTAAAAAATCGAAACAAATCGCTGAATGAAATGAAATCACAAGGCAAAGTCTATAATAAAGCCGCCAAATAGTATCAAAATGTTATTGTCAATAGTCTAATCATAAGTTAATGGATACAAATACTGGGGTGTTCGGGTGCATGTGGGGGCATGGGGGGCTGAGGGAGGGCGAGACTTACGATTTTTCATTTAAAAATTCACCACGCGTAAATTCCGAAAGTCGACGCGATTTGCCTTTCTTGATTGTCAGCGCTGTTAGCTGTGTTGTGGCTGTTGTTGCTACTGTGTTTGTTGCTGCTGTTGTTGTCGTTGCTGTTGTTGCTGCTGCTGCTGCTGCTGTTGATTTGCTGTTAGACTTGGCCGCCGCATCGGCGCAACCGGCAACGGCGGCCATTAAATTAACACACGTATGCGAGCGGCACTTCTCAATGACAGCTGCTGGCGGCAGCGGCAGCGGCGGTGGCGGCGGGGGCGTTGGGCAAGTGCAGTGGCTATTGTTGTTGCCATTGCTGTGGCTATGGCACGGCCTGGGCTCTTCCAGCGTGTGGCAGGTGCATTGGAGCAGCGTCTGATTCGACCAGCGACGCGCCTGCGGCTGCAGCTTCTTCGGCGCTGTTGGGCAATTGTCTAACGAATGCTTTTTCATAAGCGGCGGCAGCAGCAACAATTGCTGCGGCTGTTGCTGCTGCAGGCATTTGTGCTGCTTGAGGCTGCGACGTGGGCGAGGCGGCGAGGGCGTGGCAGGTGGCGAAATGGCCACCGACATAGAAATGGCATCCAAAGAATTGGATTTCGTTAGCGACATATGACAATCGGCATCGCTGCCCGAGCTGTTGTTGTTGCAGCTGCCGCTGCTGTTGTTGCGGTCAGCGTTGCGTCGCTGCTGCGCTATGATGCGCGTATAGAGCTCCTCCGAGTCAAGCGGCAGCAGCAAATTGCTAACGCCAACGCGACGTTTGGCCTGGCTGCGTTTGGTCGGCACCAACTGTTGCTGCTGAAGCTGCTGCTGCTGTTCGCTGTTGTTGTCGGTCTCCTGTGGCGCAGCATTGTTGTTGCCCGATTTGTTGTAGCTTAGAATATTGGACAAGCGTCGCATTTTACTGCACTTCGTGTCGGCACTCGCATTTCTGTTGCCGCTGCTGTTGTTGCTGTCGTGCTGCTGCTGTTGCTGTTGCTCATCCACATGGCTGACCACGAAACGCGTTGTGGTGGCAGCAGCAACTGGTTTCGTGCTGCTCGCCTCCTCGCTGGTTTCCAATTTCTCTCCTTGTAGGATGTCATAAATTGTGCCATATTTGTGCGTGACATGCGTGCCCAAATTTGTGCTGTTGTCCGTTGGAGTTGGAGTTGCTGCCGCTGCTGCTGTTGCTGCATCCTGTTGCAACAATTGTTGCTGCTGCTGCTGGCGTTCCTTTTCGCGCTTTTGCTGCTGCTTTTGTATTATATCATAAATCACATCATTTGATTTATGCATTTCCATTGCCGTCGCTGTCGCAGTCGTTGCCGCCGCTGCTGCTGCTGCTGTGGGGCATGTTGCTGCCGCCGTGTCGCGTTCTAGTATGGCGCTCAAGCTCTTGCGCTGCCATTTGTCGCCGCTGCCCGTCGTCAGGGAGTTGCTGCCCTGCATCGGCGTCGCCTTGCGGTGCAGTATCTCATAGATGGTGCCGTAGGTCATGTACTTGTCGTACTTCTGATAGGTCAGCTGATAGATATCGTTCTTGCGCTGTATTATATCGTAGATGGTGCCGTAGACCAGCTTATCATAGATCTTAAAGTTACGCTTGTAGGTGGCACTGGAGCTGACGCTGCTGGAGCTGCAACTGTTGTTCCTGCTGGCCATTTTGGCATATGCCTGCAACTGTTGTTGCTGCTGCTGTTGCTCTCGCTCTGCCAGCTCAATTTCCTCAGTCTTTGGCTCTTTGGTCGCCGAGTTGCGTCGCGGCAAGAAGTAGGAGGCAAAACTTTTGCGCTGACGCGAATTCTGACGCTTCAGCGGCGATGTTGCTGCCGCCGTTGTGGGTGTGTCCAGCTGCTGGCATTCCTGCGCTGGCTGCTCCATCTCGCTGCCGGCATCAATTTCGCGCACAAGCCGCTTGAACTCCTCGTACGATGTGCGACGCTTGTGCGCCTTGGCACGCTGCTCCTCCTTGGCCGCCAATTGTTGATCAAGTATTTGCGATAGAAAATCGGAATTCTTGCGCATTGCTTCTGTGGTGGCGGCAGCGGTGGCAACGGTTGTTGCTGCTGCTGTTGTTGCTGTTGTTGTTAGATCGTCGCCGGTATCCATTTCATCCGCAAACTCGTTTCCACAATCCGGTTTGCTGTTATTGTTGCTGTTGTTGTTTGTGGTTTCTTGTTCTGATATTGAGGCGAGCGTTGTCATCACAGTGTTGCTGCTATTTGTAGTAGTTGTTGCTGTTGCTGTCGCTGTTGTTGTTGCTACTGTCGCTGTCGTTGCGTCATCCAGCTCTGCCGCCTCAGCACCCACTTGCTGCTGCTGCAGTTGCTCCTGCATTGCGCCGCTGCGACGTCGCGTGAGGCGAGCCAACGCTTCCGGCTGCGCCGCCTCAGCAAACATGGCCTTAAACTCTTCATAGGATTTGCGACGATTGCGCGACTGCGTCAGGCATTCCTTATAGTTGCGTCTAGCGATTTTCTCGCCCGTCGTCGCCGTCGTCACAGTTGCTGCTGCTGCCGCTGCCAGTGCATCCAATTTGTTTTGCATTTCCATAAAGCCCGAGTCGAGCGAGCTAATTGTGCAGGTAGAATCGAAGCTCGTCTTGCGACTCGAATTATTTGAGCCGGGCGAATGCGGCTTGGGCGGCGTCGGCGGCGGCGTCACAGGCAGCGAAAGCGACAACAAATTGCCCTCCTCGGCCACATCGTTGGGCCCGCACAGTAAATCCACTTGGTTATCACAGTTATTGCTGTTGTCAGTTGCTGTTGTCGTTGTCGTTGTTGCTGTTGTTGTTGTTGCTCTATTGGCTAAGCTGTCATTTGCCTGTTGCTCCACAACATCGTCATCCTCAAAGCTGATTAGATCTTTAACCGTAGCGCTAACGCTAGGCTCCTCTGGCACGGCCGCTAACATAATGTTGTTCAAATTGTTGTTGCTGCCGTTGCTGTTGTTCTTTTCATAGTTCGCGTCACGCTTTTTGCTCACAATCGCATAGAGCGGCGTTACGCTGGGCAACTGTGTTGTTGACAGCGCCGCTGTCACCGTTAAACTGCCCGATTCAACTCTGGCTGGCGCTGCTGTCGCTGTTGTTGTTAGCCGACTGTCACTGGGAATTGTCGTCGTCGTCGTCGTTGTCGCCGCTGCCGCCGCCACGCCCACGCTCATGGTACACGCGCCGTTGAGCGTAGTGTAACTGCTGCGATTATGAAAGATTTTCACACTGTGCATGGGTAATTTGCCATGATGACGACCATTGGACCGATGATTACGTGCAATGCCCATCGAGATGGTCGACAGCTGTTTGTGACGCAGCTGCTGCTGGCGTCTGGCGTACTTGCTGGCAATGCTGCACACAGGATCTAGATCAATCAGCGGTTCATTGAACTGCATCTCATTGCTGCCGCTGCCGCTGCCACTGCCACTCCCATTGCCGTTGCCGCTGCAGTGCCTCAGGAATCGCTGCAAGCGCCGATTGCCACAGGTAGCGTTGTGTCCGTTCGTCCGCTGCTCGTTCATGCACTTGGCACAGCACAAAAACTCGTACAATATCTCATCGGACGTTTCATTGTCCCCCGACTGCGAGCTGGGCGCCGTGCTGGGCGGCGGCGTCAATGTCGAATATTTTGGCTCCAGCAGAAACTCCAGTTGGGCCGCTGCAGCGGCAATTGCTGCCGGCGTGCACTGTGCGCCGCCAGCAACAGTTGTTGTTGCTGCTGTTGCTGCTGTGGTTCCTTCAGCACTCTTGTTGCTGACCGGCATTAAGATATACGTATTCTTGGCATTCTTGGGCGCATCCACTTGGCTGCCCTCGTTGGGCGTCTGCTTGCTGCCCGCCAAAATGGAGCTCTCGATGCTGAGGCCGCTGTCGAGCAGCATGAAGGTGCCATCCGAGGGCAGTATGAGGCGTCCCTCGGCCGCCGCATTCACCAGCTCGCGCAATGCATTCACCTGCTTCTCCGTCACGTTGCCCTGCAGCTGGATGCCGTGCAGGGCAAAGGCCGTTGGCTTGTTGTTCACCGAATTGGGATCGGTGCACCAGACCACGGGCATGGTGGTCATCTTGTCGGATTGCACAACACCAAAACCAACACCAACACCAACACGAATAGCACCAACACCTATTCAACGCCAACACAACAATAATAGTTCAATGTACGCTCTGCACAAAGTGTTTTCTCAATCTCCGTCTTTTTGCTGGAGACTGCTGTGCGAGCGAGCGGGCAACAAACTGTTAGAAAAAGAAAATAAAACACTTCAATATATAAGAAAAAACAAAACCTATTTTCATTTTCTTTCCTTCCTTCTTGCTGCTGTTGTTGCTGTTGTCGCTTTGCTGTTGTTTAACTTTCTTTGAACTTTACTGTGCTTTTCGTACTGCGCTCAAGTGCTTTTACTCGTTTGCAATGTTTTCAGTTTTCTGTTTCCAATTTTCAATTTCCTATTTACAATTTTTAGTTTCGTTTAAATGACGTTCATAAGTAGATTCTTAATTACTCTGCTCTACTATTGAGTATGTCAATACACAAGTAAAATATATACCCTTTAGGTATTACAGTAAACGACTAAAAAGTTTTCTTAAAAAGAATTTTTTCAATCAACATTAGAGCAAGTAGTTCCCTCACTCTTTATCTCTTTTGAACTTCAACAACTTGATCAAATTTTGATAACTTTGATCAACATTTCAATTGAAGAAGTTCACATTACTTTAAATTCTTTCAAACTTCCAAACCTTGTTAACATTTCTGTTAACATCAGAAATACTTTTTAACATTTTGCTAAGCAAAGTTTTTGAATCTCCTTTAAGCATTTGAAGATTTTGATTAACATTTGCTAAAGCAAATTTTGCTTCTTTGAATTTTTCATAGACTTCTCAACCTTGTTTGGATTTTTGGATTGGATTTTTATAAGTAGTTTCCATTAAACTATTTTTAAAGCTTTCATTAACAGCATAAATCCAGCATTTTTATAAAAAATTTTCAACATTTAATATCTATATGCTTTTTTCTCAACATTCCCGCTAAGTTTTTCTGTGCATAAAATATATTTGAGTTACTTCAATTCCCATAGAGTGCGAGAGACAACCTTGAAATAGAAACAAAAGCAATTGCAGTGAATGCACAAGATAAACGAGTACATTTCACAGTTTACGACAAATGTTTTTGTATCTATTTTGTATTTTATACGGTTTGGTGTACAAAAAATAAAAAACAGATAAAAAACAATAGCAAATTTTTGCTGTCGTGTGGTTGCCATTCAAAATGATGGCGCTCTTGTCAATTTTGGAATGTTTTATGCGATTTGCATGTGATGGAATTGGACGCTGCTATAAAATGCTTCAGTTTATAGTGAATTTATATATATACGCAATTTGATGATTCGATTTGGTCAATCGCAAAATCTATTTCATTCAAAGGCAATTCGAAAAAAAAAGGCAAAAACAAAAAGGTGGAAAAATAAAATCGAGTTCGAAAACGAATATATAGTAGGCAGTGACTGTAATATAGCAGAAAATGTTGAAGAGGAAATGTTAACGGATAAAGATGTAAGCTTGGGCACAAGGATAACATAACAAGAAATGTAATATAATATAGGAAGACTTTTTTTATGAGCTTACAAGTCTGTTAACAGCTTAGAGAGAACATAGGTATATGTTAAATATAATTTAACATAGAAATACAAGAGTAATCACTGCTAAGCCCATAACAAAACATGAATATGTGGTAAACAGATCATGTCAAATGTTATTTCAATACTTTTACTTAAACAAAGCATGTCAAAATATGTACTATAACAAATATTGATCGAAATACCTAGAAACTTGTTAACAGCTGCTAAATATTTGCAATAGAAGTCAGTCAGTTGTGCCAGAGTATCAAAATATTCCAGGCTTCTCTATAAAACTAGAGTGCATCGCAGCAATACTAACAATTACTCCAACTTTTCCAGTCGTTTCTATACAGCTTGTGTTTCGCCTCAACAATTTAAGGCTAAACTTTCAACACATTTCGTCTGGTCTAACACATTTTTTTCTTTTACAAAAAGAAAAGAAGAAGAGCTGCGCTTAAAAGAATTTGATTAAACAAAGGAAAAATATGATTTCCAGCGAATTGAGATAAACAACAAAAATGTTATTTATAAAGCAGCAGAATTCAAAGGAATTGTTTATAATTGAACACATGTTAGTTATGGCAATTAGTTTAAGATACAGTTAATATCTTAATACGCACACACACACATATGTATCTATTATATATATAAGCTTGGTGCCAGTTGAAAGATGGTTCGAGTGTTTGATTTCCACAAATTACTAACTTTGCATCTGGACAGCTGTACAAACAAGTTTTAAGCGCTTATTTATGATTATTATGGCTAGAAGTTCTGAAATGCTGGCAAAAATTTATAACTAAGCGAACAAAATATTAAGATTTTGTGGCCTAAAGATTTATGAACGTCGGCGAGTCGAGTCGAGCGACAATTTATGGTAAAATTCCATGAAAATTTATTAAGTTTTTTTTACTTATTTTAATTTTTTGGCTGTGGGCTGTTTGAGCTTGAAATAATTGGTAACAATTATGAGTGAGACGCAGCTTAATGCGGCCAATAACCACAGCAACAACAACAACAGCAGCAACAGCAACAATAGCAACTGAAGGTGGGCTTCATTAGCTGACCAATGAACTTTTTTTTGTATGCCATGTAAGTGCACAAGAGTACGCATGAGTGTGCGTGTGTGTGCGCGTGTGTGTATGTAAATAAGTGTGACTTCAAGGCTGCATTGCCGCAAATGGAAATGGAAACAACTTGGACAGCAGCAGTCGCAGAGCAGTTCAAGTTTACGGTGACTGACTAGCTGACAACAACATGCCGACAAAGCGCAAACAGCGCAAGATCCGAGGCGGGGCGGGCACTTGAGACGAAAAGCGATTTGGAGATGCTCAGAAGCGAACAGCCTAGGCAGCCACTGAAGTGAACATCCTGGGAGACAGACTGGAGACAAATGGCTTTAGTTACACACAAAAGACAATAAACGAACAGCCTCTGATGATCGTAAAAAACAACCTTAAGAACAGCAGAAGAGAGACAGGGCTACAGCAGCAGCTACAGCAGCAGCAATATTTACGACAACAGCAGCAATATTAACTACAGCAGAAGGTACTTTAGCAGCATCAGAAGCCACGACAACAGCAGCAGTAGCTACAACAACAGCAGTAGCAGCAGAAGCTATAGCAACAGCAGCAGCAACCCCATCAACATCAGCAATATCAACTACAGAAGACGCTACAATATCAGTTGCCATGTGAGTCACAGCAGCAACTACAGCAGCAGCACCAATATCTGCCACATCAGCAATATTAGCTATAGTAGTAGAAGCAGCTACAATTGCTGCATTCACAACTAAAGCAACATCAACTTTAGCAGCAGCAACAGTAACTAGCAGCAGCAACTACAGCTAAAACAGCAGCAATATCAGTCGCAGCAGCAGCAATATCAGCTACAACAGCATCAGCAAATGTCAATGTCAGCCCACAAAAGAAATCGAAAACAGCAAACAATACAAAAGAAAAAGAAGAAATACACAAAAACTGCATCAAGGCGTTTCGAATTAAATTTTTTTATACAGTCATAAATTGAGAAACGGTTTTAAGTTCAATATCCAATATCAGAATTAACCAAGTAGTATCCAAAGAATCATTAATAAAGTAAAGAAGATCTAAATACACTAAGAAACAAATTTATATAGGGCATTAGGAGCATAAGACAAAATATTGAAGTAGTTTGCCTATAACTCAAGCCCAGTTTACAATGTAATCTATGTAATGTATAGACCTCAAAAGTAGTCTTGTTTATATAGGCTATATAGAGTATGCATGCATACCTCTGTAACTGTATATACTCTCTATGGAGTAATAAATACTTTACTTTATTTATAAAGTATTTATTTCATAACACTTCCAAGTTTATATAAGGTTTCTAAATTCTTTTTCTCTTTCCCTTTCTCTCGCCTCTCTCTCTCTCTCTTTTCACTCCTAAGACTATCCCTCATTATATGCAATCTCTAGAATCTAGAATCTACCTCTCACGACATTTGGGATTGTATATTCCATCTACCTGACAATCCCCTTTCATGTGTGAGCTCCAAGATTATCTACACAATCTCCAAAAAGCTTTTAATGATGCATCTTAACTGCGTTATAAAGAATTTCTATTATGCGATTCAGAGACAGCTTTAGATGACCGAGTTAGATAAAGTCTGCTTATTCGATTAATTACACTTCGCGTCAATCTTGATCTTTCTCCAAGTGCTTATACAACATGTAAACATTCTAAATGCTGTAACTTATGAGGAAAAATATCGATAAATCTCCTAAGATCTGTGTGATAGAATTTTCTGTTGAAGTTTTTTTTTTTGTAAATAAATCTTTGAATAATAATTATACTAATTTATCGATAATTAGAATATTAAATTTACCGATTAATAAATCACTTTGTTTAATGTCTATATATGAGTAAAGTCACTATATGATCTATGATCTACTATTCTCTTTACTATTGCATTACTAAAATTTTCATGGGGGTTCCCGGCAATAAATTGTTTTATTAGTTTGTTGAGTATTATTTATCGATTAGTGAACATAATTGATCGATTATGGGAAATACTCTGTTAGTTTCTAATTTTTTGCACGATTTTTGAAAAGATTTATTATCAGATAAATATATCAAACTCAAACTTAATAATCGATTAATTTATGACATTTATTGATAGTTTAATTTTTAAATTAAAAATTTTAGACTGATGCCTCGAAATGCCAAAGAATTGTTTAATTTCTCTTCTCATTTACTACTAATACAAATATAAATTATCGTTTTGGATTTCTAATGAAATCCTAATAAAGAGTGTGAGATATATTTTCGCAATGTCTAATAATACTTTGTAGTCACATGAGCATATTGTTTTTTTAAACACAAGACAAAAAAACAGCTGTGTTTAAAAGCAAAAACAAATGAAAAAAAATTATAAAATGTCTGTACAAAGGCACGCACAAAACCTGTCGAACCAGAACCCCAGACGAAAGTGGTTGTAGATAAGAGAAGATATCTGTATATGCATATATTCATATGCTTCATATTAATTAGCTGGATTTTGGCAGAAGAACTAGTCAAGCTGTGTTTTATTATAAAACGAACACGAAGCAAAAACGAACTCGCAGTTATGCACTTTGGGCGCAACAGAAAATGTGGGAAAAATAAAATAAAGAAAGAGAATTAATAAATTGAATAAAATATCATTTTCAATGCAAAAAAGTCACGAATTGGAAGGCTAACACTAGTAGTCCGTCGTCGGAGCGCTGTGAGTATGCAAAATGGAAATGTTCGCTAATCGTTGTTTATTAAACGATTTTGGTTTCTAGGTTTAGCGACGACTTGTCAATGGAATGCCAAAGCTTTTGGCATTAGAACTAGCAAGGTTAGCCGCGGAAGGCTGCTAGGCCCTGCCACGCCCACCGACCACACAATATGCTATGAGACTTCTGCAAGACTGACCTATGCTAACCGAATTCGAAATACGTTACAAAATCAAGGTGTAGGCGGTGCAAAAAAAAAAAAGAAAAAGAAGACATTTTGTTCACTCGTCTCTCGCGGTTGGCCGTAGAGCGCGTGCCAAGCAAACTGAAACAAGACCAACATAATAACCCAGCCATAATGAGTGAAGTGTTAACCATTGTTAAAGTGTTTTGTGTTTTTTGCTGCTGCTGCTGCGGCTGCCGCTCAAAGGTAACAATTGCACTCAAAAGTACTACGACCCAATTTGAACCGGTTTGTATTTTCCATTTTTGCTCATTGTCTTTACCTGAGTGTTAGTGTGTGTAGATTATTAGTCAAGCGTTTGCCTGGCTGCTTGGCAACATTGCTGTCAAACGTTTGCTGACACCGCAACATTGTTGCCAAGCATTTGTTGCCAGGCAAATTATGAAATTCGCTGTAGTCGCCGTGGTCGCCACGCCTCTGTCTCACACACAGACAATTATTAATAATCAACTAATTTGAAGCTGGACAGCCAAGCCAATTCGAACTAAAACTTTAATATACGAGCACACACATACTTTCTCCAAGCGAAAAAAAGCAAAAAACAAAAAACAGCCCAGAGCGCAGCTTCCATTTTATGTGCAAATTAAAACCAAGTTTAAAAATGGCCAAAACACAACAAAAACAAAACGTTGGTTGGCTCACTCACAGACACAACAACAACAGCAGCAAAAAAAAAAAAAAACGTAGGCAAAAACAGACATAAAATAAGCTTGGCTTTGATTTGGGTCATTGCACAATGGTAACGAGAGCGTCGACTAAATTTAGTAGCGCCAAATAACTTTGGACACGCAGAGTTCAGCAGCC
Organism: Drosophila pegasa; assembly: GCA_035046225.1. Taxonomy (NCBI): domain Eukaryota; kingdom Metazoa; phylum Arthropoda; class Insecta; order Diptera; family Drosophilidae; genus Drosophila; species Drosophila pegasa. The sequence goes on along the minus strand of JAWNOD010000076.1, from coordinate 3,501,075 downwards.
CCCGAAAAGAGCGCGCCCAAAATACAAAAAAAAACCTATTTTTGAGCAGCCTCGGATGTAATTATTGTAAATGGCCTGGAAACCGTTCAGAGGCTAGCGCTTAAATAACTTCCCAAACAAATACCAGCACGAAACGAAACAGCAAACAAGTAAGAGTGCTCTAGTGGGGAGTGCTAGACTAGCCAGATACGCTACACCAAATGAAGAGCAAGGCATTCGCTGATATTGGTGTGAAATAGGGAAGGAAACAAGTAAGAGCGCTATAATAGGGAATGCTTGACTAGAAGATACTCTAAACTGTATATCAAGCAAATGATTTTGTGATGTTGGACAGAAATGAGTGAGGTAGATATAAGCTGGAGTGCATGGGCGAAGCTATAGAAGAATCTGGATAACAAATTGCTTAAGTGAAGGCTTCACTATATCGATTTAAATTTAGATTTTATAGCATTTATTGACAATCAATACAACAAACTTAAACTTGAACTTGAACTTTATGGACGCATAAGTCCATCATACAAGTCTTTAGCTCTTTACCTACACAACAGCTTGATTGACTCAGCTGGTAATGCTCTACAATAATATATAAGTATATACTTTATGCCCTCTCCACTTTAATAAAACCAATATACACATTTCCCCATAATTTTTAGGGTATGAAAAGAAGATCGAAAGCTGTGTGTTTAGCCTGAAGTATGTACATATATATATAAAATAAAAGTGAAGCTCCTTCGACAACCAGTTTCGATTTGTGGACTTTAAGCATGAAAGACCCCAAAGAAAAAACGAGAAAAAATTTTTATAGTGAATTCCAAGAAGTATACGTCATTGTGGGAAATTTCCAGCATTCAAAATTCGCACAAACTTTTTCATAAGCCAGTCAATTAGGCGTATTATCTATACTGAATGCATTCAACGAGCGCTAAGGCTACGTATCTATAATGCCTATGATTAGCTGCCAATCTAGCTGGCAATTCCTATGAATTTTCGTAAGATCAAAGGAGGTTTAAGGTGAATAAGTTGCCTAACGATATTTATGTTTATGTAGAAATTAAATTTACTTTTGTTCAAGTTAAAGCTTTGAGAGTTCACACAAAGTCATAAAAGAGAAATAATGTGATTTTGGTACCCTTTTCTTAGAAACTAATTTTGACTAGATTTAATGAATATAAGTTGTATTATATGCAAATACTTACTAGATGCATTTCAATGTTAAAACTGTAAAGAGTTTATACATGTATGGAAAATTTTTAAAAATTTTTGATCAAGTCTATAAATGTATATATATAAAAATTTATAACATTTTTTATGTTATGTTTATAATGCAGTAAAAACAACTTTACAAATTGATTCTGAGCGCAAAAAGTTGATTCGAGTCTTAAAGCGAGCCACAGACAACTTTTTTGTTGCTTGGCAGTTCTCGTGTGTCTAATATATGTTATTATGGTATAATTTTATATATATTTTATATTCTATATATATAAATTGAATTGCAGCCCAGCTGGAATAAGAAACTGGAAAGTGTCAGGCCACTTCAAAGGCAGGAAATTGATTCGAATCTTAAACCGAACCAAAGACCACTTTTTATTGGCTTTACAGATTTGATTTAATGTTAATATAATGTATTATTGACTAAACATTGTACTACCAGAATATTTTAATTCAATTTAATATAATTGAACTGCAGCTGACAAACCATATATTTACGTAACACAAATTAATATATAAATAATATTTTAAACAGCTTTGTTGACTTTCTCAAAGTAAAATCCGCTTTTATGAAGGTGGGAAATTGTTTCAAACTGTAAACATATACTTTTTATATTTCTTCAAGCCTTGGATTTTATTATAATTTATGGATTTACATAAACAATTAACTGAATAGCTTTCTGTTACAACGCTTATTGCTAAACTCGGCTTAGCTTATCAATGACCTTATTGTTACACAAAGTTCTGTTTCAATTTGAGTCGAGCTCGTTTGCATCGGCTTCGAAAAGCTGTATAACATTTACTGTTGTTCACAGATAAAACTTGACAGTTCGACAGGCAAGAAAACAAAAACAATTGAACTGCTTTTTCGCTGCCTTTGTTTTGCTCTGAATAACTCTGTTCTCTTACATTTTATACTTTTTTTTACCCTTTGCGCCCTTTTGTAAGTAATTTTCAAGTAATATGCATGTAGTATGCGGTGTGAGTGTATGCGTATGTATCTGTATCTTTATCGTTTCGCTGCTGACGACCGTCGACTGACAGACGACCGAATGAGTCATGGACAGGAAATTTACGGCTCACAGAGAAGAGACAACAGCAGCAGCAGCAGCAGCAGCAACAGCAGCCGACACACGCCAACTGTGACGCAAAGTGTCTACAGAAGACTGCCACAAAATAAAGCTAGCGACAGGAGTGTGTGGGAATATCTGCGTATGCAGCACCCGCCACAAAATCAAACACATCAAATGTGTTTACAGCAGATATAAAGATCAACAAAAACGTATACCATAGCAAAACTTGTTAATAAACGGAAAATAGAAGATTGGGTGAGCGAGGGAGGTAATGAGAGATATGGAGATAGACATAAAGATGGAGCGAAGGAGGGAGAGAGAGTTAGATTGAGATATAGGTGCAGAGATAGAGATGCAAAGATAGAGAATTAGAGATATAGACAGAGATGTATGAAAGAAGTTAGGGAAAACATTCTGATCCATTTAATCTAAATAATATATCTAAAATATATTAAGAGTTCAGAGAATTTAATTTATAAACAATTAAATTAACAGAGAATCCCCCAAAAGAGCGTCAGATACGTCATCTCTTGTCCATTGATACATTTAATCTAAATAATATATCTAAAATATATTAAGAGTTAAGAGAATTTAATGTATAAACAATTAAATTAACAGAGAATCCCCCAAAAAAGCCTCAGATACGTCATCAAGAGATGACTATACGAGTGAATCATAAGAAAATCAATATGATACTATCTTAAGGAACTTCTATTACTACTACTAATATTATTCGGAATTTGAAGTTTCTATATAATTTAAGTGCACTCTTATTATACTATTCAAAAAACATTATATAAATAATATTAAATCATTTTCTACAAATAATAAAAAATTATTAAAATACTTTCAGCACCTAAAAGTTTAAGTTTATGACAGTGAAAAGTTTCCTATTTTGTTGCTATATATACAATATATATAAAAAAAACTCTTCAACTTCCATAAAGTGTCTAGAAATCATAGCTTCAAAATAAAACCGTCGTCACATGTCGCTTGAATAGCGATAAGAGAAAACGCGCTTAAATGACGTCCAAGAATTATAAAAGTAGAAAAGACATAAAAAATGGCAGCAAGACATGGAAACCAAGTTGTGGAACCCGCTACAAACTATACCAAGATGCCATTATATGTATGTGTTTTATATATACACACACACATGGAGGCATGTGTGTGCGAAATAATGCAATTTGTTCAAGTCACGTAAGTTCAAAATTGATAATAACCCAGCAGCAAAGCAAAAAAGAAAAATAATAATAAACTAAACCAATTCGCAAAGTCGAGTAAGCTATAGTACTATATTAACTCTATATATTCGTATGTATATTTATATATAATCGGCATGTGGGCAAGTGTCATTAACTAAGCATTTATATCGCCCGTTAAGAGGTTTTTTCCTCTATATATAATTTTTTTATAAGCACATTTTTTGCAGGCAACGTTTGCTGCTGCGAAAACTAGCAAAAACTGACCACAAAATATGCACACTTAAGCACATAGTCCCAGATAACTGTAGAGGATGTAAGTGCAGACCTATTTAGCCATATATTTTTGGACATTACGTAAATGTGGATGCCAAGAAAAAAAATGTAGAAGCCAACTTAAATATGCTCAACAGGCAATTGTTCGACGTGCAGCGCAAATTCTTATGAAATTCATTCATTGAAATTCTAACGAGCTGAAGATATATATATATATGTAGATATATATGTATGTATAGTTTGTATCTGAGTAACTTAAGCTCTTCTGCTATTAAAAGCACAGCACGAAACAGCAAAGAAAATAGAAAGTTCTGCGCAAAGCGGCAAAACAGATTACAACAACAAGCAAGCAAGCAAAAACAACAATCAACAAACAACAAAATAAACATTGTTGCTGCCATTGTTGTTGTTGCTTGCAACTGAATTTCATCTCTACCTTTTAGTCGTATGTTGCAGCAACATGTAGCTAAGCTAAGCTAAGAAATGTTGCCAAGACGCGTGCTGCTGCGGCTGCTCCATATCATATTGTAAGTGCACTTAAACACACACACACACGCACACACGAGCGTTACACACACACAGATAGACACATACGGCTAGAGACGAACGTTGCTTACAGCCACTGTTGAACAAAGAAAAACAGTTGCAGCCAAAAGTATGCCAACAAGCCGCGCACGCGAGCAACAAGTTTATATGTATTTGGACAAAAAACGCGATTTTCGAAATTGAATTGAATTGAATTTCCTATATGTGTATATATACTCAAATATATATACAGATTTTATGCTTCATAAACACACGTTATTTTGTATTTGACTTGATATAAATATTTATTTATTTTGTTTTATATATTTGATAAGTATCGTTTTGCCACCTTCCGTTCGACGTCTGTTTTGTGCACCGCTTCGCAGACAACTGATACGTTTATGAAATTTTTATAGAAAGGTTTTAAACCGCACGAAAACGACGCAGCGGTACGTCTTACACACACACACATACACACACGCTCAAGCAGTATAAGTGTGAGTGTGTATAACTATGTGCGCTTCGAGCGCCATTTGAGCCCAGCTTTGGCTGTATGCGTGCGAGTATAAGTGCGCTCTTATACGCCAAGAGCTTTGCAGCAAGAGGAAGACGCTGACTCCGCAATGGCCACACTCTCTATAAGATCTGCACGCTGCAACAGCTGATTTGATTATGCTCTTCTAAAACAGAGGGAGATAGCAATACAATCTTATAACGACGAATAAACTCTCTTTGTCTTTTGCTCTCTGTCTTTGTTCTGCTCGCTCACTCTCTCTCTCTCTTAACACAGGTGCTGACAAGATAAACGAGCTGCATTTACGTGTGTAATTAGTCATAAAGTGCGTTTGATTGTAAAGATCAGCTTAATATAATTAACTTGTTGCGCTCATTTGTTGCTTGACATTTTGTCAGACTGACAAAACAAAAACAAAAACAAACAGAATAAAAAGGAAAAACAAAATAATAAATAAAACAATGCGTTTAAATTCAAATTATGCGCTTTAAATGCCAACTGTTGAGTTCTTGTGAACGCTATTGAACTCGTAATTGTTAAAGAATGCTGAAAAAAAATAAATATATAAACAACAACAAAAATCCAGCTCGTGTTTAGTCCGTCTCGAGCATATTAAATTGATGCACGTTTGCTTCAAAATTTATGGTAACCCAGCTTCGGGCCCAAAGAATACATATAAATAGATATATATATATTTATATGTGCAATTAAATATATATATAAAAAGTTGTTTATAGTTTAATTGCAATAAGTTTCGTATAAAATACGTATCAGATTGCTTTAGTTACCCATTTATAAGTATGCGTCATCAAAAGTGCTCCAGATCTCAATTTGTTAATTGCATTTTAAATCTTTATTTTTTACTTACCTAGAAAGAAAGAAAAAAAAAGAAGATAAGATTAGTTGAGGGCATCAATGCATTAAGCAACTGATAGTTATTAGTCTTTATAATTAATTACAATATATGAATATAAATATATTTATATATTTATTATATTTAAAACTTGAGGTATATATAAATACATATTAATTATTCATATGAACGGAATCTATAGGACTGAATCTATGAATCTATCAGTAGATGCTCAAAGTTTTACACTAATTAAAATCGATAGATCTTTCTTGTGGGATTATATATCACTTTGTATATCGATATTAATTCAGCTGAAAGATCCTTCGAGAAACGGGTTTATGGAACTCATTTTCTAATTTCTACAAATACATAATTGTTTTCAATACTATCGATCGAAGTTATCGATATCTTAAACAATAAATATAACTGACAAGATTGTTGGTAAACTTGTTGATTGATATTTGACACTTGCATTGCCAGAATATTCTAAAGTAGCATCGATAGTATCGATAGTTTTTATCGTGACTTACAAAAACCTTTTGCAATATGGACATAGTATGTTTTTCTTGAAAATCTTGCTAAAGAAACTAATGCTAGGTATTTATTTTTCGTCAATACAATATACTGCAATACAATATCAATAGTTTTTAGTTCAAGTATCGATATGAAAGTTAGTATTTCAGTGTCTAGATATATAGATTGATGACGTATTAGAATAACATGTTATAACTAAATGTCAACGCTTTCATTAAGAATTATTTACTTCCGTTAAGCCATTACAATAGTTGCCAGCTATCAGCAATAATTCAACGTGCTTAACTATATCTATAATTCATCTAGAAAACTAGTTGTCTATATATAGCTTTTACTGGCAGATATTAAATACAAATTTTAAGCACAATAAATAATGACAAATTGATCGTAATCGTAATAATTTCCCAGGATAAATTGCATAACAAGTTGACATAATTGTCGAGTGAGTAATGCTACGATATGCATTTGGAATTTATGACTCATAAACTATAGCTAATTTGAGTATAAAAATACAGTTAGTTAACATATATACCTATTACCTTACAATTTTATCGGAAATCGTGTAAAGGCCATCAGGAAAGCGATAAAAACAGCGAATTAAGTGCCAAAACTTAATGCAAATTCTGCTCAACGAATATATAAAACAAGCAAAACCTCGAAGTAAAAAAATAAAAAAACAACGAATTGCATTTGTAACTGTAACAACAAATTAGACAGCTCAATTCAATTTGAAAAGCTCATGAAGTCGATGATTTGAGCTTTTTAATTAGCCTGACTGTCGTCTAATGTGACAGCTTCATTTGCTTTCAATTACCCTGTGCACATTGAAGAAATTGTTAGAGGGGGCGTACTGAAACAGGTTCGAGCCTCGGATCGAAAGTATATATATATTCCTGACTATTCGAGAATATCCGACTTCAGCTACCTATCCATATGAATGTATAAGATTATAAGACACTAAAGAGAGCTAGCTGGTATTTGGTATTAAGAGATGATATGATATAGCTAGATTATACGATCAGGAGATGAGCTGACAGGAAAAATCCTGTCTATAAGTGCAACAATATATGAGAGCTAGCTTAGTTAGTCAGCAGGAGATGGTTTATACAATCATATCTGTGTGAATATATTGTATATCAATATAAGATCAAGATTAATTAGCCTTAGCTAGAGATGAGTTCATTTCAGTTTGTCTGCCTAAGCGCATAGCTGCAAGAGACAAATTAGTTGATAAAGCAGCTAGAGAAATACAAGATTTTTGACGACAAGAAGGTGCCTCCCATGTCTCTATCTATCATCTTCAACTAGTCAAGCAATCAAAATCAAGTTTGAATATATTAAATAATCAAGCAAGTCTTCACATTGCTTAGTATGCATAGACATAGCTATAAGCTAGAGTCTCCAGTCTAGAACTTACAGCAACTCTAGGTATTTCCTAGTCGTTCACTTCCTCCAGCATGCGAACTTGTTTATTTTTAATTTTCCTAGCTTCCTGTGCTATTTCCACTTAATTTATTGATAAGCGCGAAAATTCCCCAATTTAAATTGGCAATTTAACAATTTATTTTGGTTTTTGCCAAAATTACTTCAAATATGCAAAAATATTAAATAAATACATAAAACATTATCTTTGACCTCCTTGCCGAGCATTGCCCGCTGCGTTGGGTATCTTCTGCTGTGGCTGACAAATTTATTTAAACAATTGATTGTTGATTTTTTCGCTCTTTTCCTTTCATTAATTTTCTGTGTGTTATTTTTTTCTGATTCTATTGAATTGCTGTTAACATGAACACTTCGAAACGTCATCAACATTTTTGAATACAAAACAGAAAATTGAATTAAAACGTATTTATATATATATGTATATTGTATACTCGTAGTTCGTTGGTATATTGAAAATATGAAAGGCACACACGCAATCCATATTGGAGTCAAACGGCAAAAGCAACAGCAACGACAACAATCGCTCAGCTCAGTTCGATGACATTTTGTTTCATGTTCAATAACAACAATTGCAATGGACACTGACAAAATTGTAAACAAACCATATCAAACATACAATATAAACAACATATTTGATCCATTAATGAAAGCATTTGTCAATAGCAGGCAATTAAGGAGGGCAATTGTTATGTCTTTATATGAAAAGATAGATTTAAAGTGGATTAATTTCTATATTAATTAAATTTTAAGGATATGTTTTTATAATATATAATATATCTTTTGAAGTTTTGTTTGGATTTCCTTGAGAATTCCCCCTTTTTATAAATATTATGAGAAGTTATACTTTAGATATTTTACAGAGGGATTACTTCCAAGTTCCCACAAATGCCTCAAAATAAAAATCGAAAACAACACAGCCATGAGTAACATCTATTTGCATTTTAGCCTTCATTAAAGTATTAAAGCAGTTATATATGTGAAAACTATCTATATGCTATATAGCGAATATGGAGTAGGCTAGCATACATAAGCTTAGTTCAACGATTAGGGTCACCTATATTAAGATTACCTATATTATAAGCGATTATATTTGTCACAAAGACTTACTTAAATGCAATTTAAATGGATTGAAGCAATTAAATAAAGCCATTAATATGCACATGAGATTCGAGTGCCACTGACATTGAAATTTGGCTAACAACAAAATTTCGCTGCGACAAAAAAAATATTGTTGGAAAAAAAGTATACGAAAAAAAAACAGCAACAGTTGCGTCTGGCGTCGCCTTCCGTGTCGGAAGATGAGAATCGTCAACAAACATACAACAATAATATAAATATATATAATATGTATCATTCATTGGATCAGTTGACCAGGCAGCTATCGAGTGGATAGCAACAACAAAATAATAATAAGTAAGAACGTTGCGATCGAGACTGATCGCCTGCGTTATACTCGTTCATGTTACCAAGCACAGACAAATGTATTACGAAAACGACGCAGCTTATAGTTATATATATCTTGATGTTTCTAGTTCTAATACTGTGGACCATATAATTTTTCTTGAATGCGCACAGTGAGCTTTTAAGTATGTTATATATATTTTGAATTATCTATAGAAGGATACTCAAAGTACTCAAGTAACCATTGCTACGCCTTAGTGGCATTTTTAATTATTAGTTAATCGTTAGATTAGATCAGGTAGCTAATTCGTCTCCAAAGCCTGTGGATCCTAGCTTTAGAAGATTCAAATTTAGCCGATCCATCATGTATCCATTATCCATTAAAAACTAAAAAGTCTTAAACCTTATCAAACCATGCTATGCCTATGATTATAACCTTCAACTCTCTACCCTAAATATAAATAGTCAACCAAATACCAAAGCGAGTCACGCATAAAACCAATATACTCTCTTAAATACTTCAGCAAAATAATATCAAAAGCAAACGCCAAATGTCAATTGTCATACATACAAATAAACGAATGTGAAGAGCAAGTCAAAAAAAAAAGCCAATATACTCTCTTTGAGACTTCCTGAACGAGTATGAAAATAATAGCAGAGGCAACAACAAACGTTAATTGTAGTTGTGAATTTTAGACTTGCACTTGCGTAAGTTTCGCATTTCAATTGAAACGCTCGCAGATTACTAAATTGGCACAGCTCATATATATATATATATATTCCATCTAGACTTATTCTATTGTGATTTATGGGCTGTTGCGTGTTTATAATATAGTTATAAAGAATGTATAATTTTCAACTATATTTTTTTATAGGTTTGTGGGTGGCTTCCTAATTGAGTAGACACAACTTTTCGAGTTCAATGCGCCGTAGAACTTCCGATTTTTGTTTGCGAACTTTACGTTTGGTTGCGCCTCCTGCACAGCGACTCATTGACAGTCAGTGGGAACGTCGCATTATTAGCGATTTATGTGGTCAGATAATGGCAATTTGTGGATTTACGGCTTCAACGCTTAGTCAATTGCCAAATAGTGGTTTTTGTAGTTTGTTTTTTTCGCAGTTTTTCTTCTTCTTATCAACGGAAGTCAAGCCATATATATGTATAAATAAAATGAAAGCGCATTCGATTAACGTAGTACCAGGTATTTCCCCAGCAAGAAATAACTGGCGAGCAACACTGAAAATTCATTGGAATTGCTTTTTCGTTGAAGCTTTTAGCCTCGACTGGTCCAAATGAGCTGCTTAACTCTGCAGCCCGATTTGCTGACGTCATCGGGGCAGTTCAATGTCTCCCCCTTTCGTATTCCCAGCTCCATCTCTGATGACCTACATAGGTAACACTTGCTGTGCTTTGTGTCGGCTCTGCAGCAGGTCACAAAAGCTCCTATCATCGGCTCCCCATCTATCGCCACATCGACTGCATACGAACTATTGCTGCCAATTGGCCGTTGACATGAACCTGTTCCAAGACCACGCCCTCTTCCATGGGCATTATACGATGATAGCGATTGAGGCTAAGCGTGGGCCTATTGAGATTATTAGTCTGCGAGAAATATATATGACTATGAGCGAATGTTAGCTTAGAGCTTGAGTTTTAATTGCTTGATTAATGATTTTCATCAATCAAAAGGGAATGCTTTGTATAGCTAGATAATATTCAAAATTCTGTAAACTCCCGCTCTCTCTCTCTCTTTGAGCTTCTCTCTGTGCCTTGATGTATGTCTATCCACATTTCTTTCTATCATATTCTTTGGCATTATTCATATTATTCTCTGCGTCATCCCTTAGGGTTTTCACTCTCTTTAGCTTCACTTCTGATTCTTCTTCAATCTTTTCTGCAGTCTTCTTTTGTATTCTCTCTGTGACAGGCTTCTCTCTACTATTCTTTTTCTCTGACTTCTCTTCTTATTTATCAATCTGTAGTAGCTTCTGTAGCTTCCCTCTGCGATTTTCGTAACTTCTAACTTTATGATTTAATTCCTTCTCTCTGAGTCTTATTCTCGACTTATCCTCGTCTTCGAGCCTCTCTTAGTGATTCTCACAGTCTACATTTTATCTGCAATTTTCAGAAATCACAAAGTGTACCTCTACCACTCGCATTCCTTGGCTTCTTTGTTTGTCTGCATACTTGTCTCAATCACTTTGGTCTTTCTCTTTGGTTCTTCGTCTCAAGAACTCGTTTCGTCAATTCTCTTTTGTTTGAATCAACTTCTTAACATTCTTAATTGCGCTGCTTTCTTAGAAGGTTTTTGTATTTGCATCCTTATAATCATTAATCTTAATTAAGATTATACTAATATAAGTTTAATAATAATTTTCTTTTTCTTTTACATTCTCAACCTTTCCCACAGACTAAAAAATGTTGAAAATGCCCAATTTAAAGTATTTCAGTTTTGTTTCAACTCAATATCTTAACGACTTTCTTTTATGTCAGTTACAAATAAGAAAATATATGCATAATTGAAAAGAGTCTCGGGTTTTCCCCGCATTTTCATGCGCTGCTCTTGCAATAGATTTCCAAATGCAGCCAATCAATATGCACAGATCCAGTTATCAGATATAGTTGAAAAAGTCTCGTGACGTGACGGAAGTGGAGCCCCGATAACATTTCCATGGTGCTTGCACCACCAAAAGCAATCGAATAACGAAATTAATGTCAACGAGAGCTTAAATTATGCAATGACAACGAATAAAAGCGAGATATAAGAGCCACACTTCTGAGAAGAAGTTGCTCTTAAGGTAAATTTGCTAAAAATTTACCAGAAAAAAAAAAGAAATTGCGCAGCAGAAGAAATCTCTGGATGCTGCCCGCGGCTGCTGCCGCTGCTTGTTTACGGTTAAATGCAATTTATTGCAAGAAATTTCGCAGTCGTAATGCTGAGTTATGCATACAATTAAAGGCTGGCAACAAGGCGGCAGGCCGAGTCAACAACAATTGGCCGCAAATTAGGCCAAAATAATATTGGCAAGCAGCTTCGAGTGTTTGTTAGCTTGGCCTTGAAAATATGGCTTGAGAAATGCTACATGAAATGCATAAAACTAATGCAGTGCAGAGCTTGGAGACCTCTCGAGATAAACAACAAATGCGAGGCGGGATCAGGGGTATTCCTTTATTAAAAATTAAAAATAAACATTGTTAAGTAGCTGTTGTCACTCAAAGCTGCATTTAAATGCAAGTGGCTCGCGGCGAAAGAAAGATAAAGAGAAAGAGAGGCAAGGAAGAAGCGAGTGCGCGAGGGCAGGTCTCTTGTCTCTCGAGTAGATTTACCGTTATGCACAAACACGAGATAAATTTAATTAATGAGACGATTTTCGGTGTTGTGTATTTCTGTTCGATTTACCGGTTTTCTGAACTTTTCCCTACGGACTCACGCCCAGACGACAGCCACTTATTGAGATAAATATGTCTGTATATGTATTGCTGTCTTTTTCTATATTATATATAGCTCTCTTTTTCGATTAATTTATGCAGCTCTCTTTGTTGTTTTCAGCGTTTCATTTCGTTTTCGGTTTACAGTTTTTATACCCTGAAGCTATTTAAAACACTCAAACAGGGTATAATGCATTTATAACAGGCAGAAGGAAGCGTGCCAGAGTATGCTTGATTAGGATCAATGATGGATAATAGACAATATAACCCTATGTTTAGCTCTTATACCATTAGAGTACAAGCGCTAGAGACAAGTAAGCTAGTATAAGAGATATAAGTGAGTCGATGTAGCTCAGCTCGTGGGTCTGTAATAGATGGTATAAGAGCTAAGAGTATAAGACTATCTGGTTAGTAGACAACCTAGGGAGAGCATAAATTTTACATGTAACTCGAACTATACGACCCGTCAATCAACTTTGTTGCAATTCATCGATAGCTTTTCACATGTTCATCTCAATTTGAGATAGCATTGAAATCGCTATCATTAGATATAATATTATGGAGCTAGAGTAATCAAATTTTGTATGAAGAATCTCTTTAATTCCTTACAATTCAAGGAACATTTTTTATCCATATATTTAACGAAGCTGTGTGCAACTGCAACACGGCACAATAGTTAGGGTATATCCCAGTCACTTACTCCTGACTAAACCGCTCTTAAATCTTGCGTATGTGAAATCCATATAAATTTGAATTTGCATTTCTCCGGCGCGGCTGCGTCTCATCTGGCCGAGGAATGTGTGTCAAAAAGGCTCCTCAATTAATCCTTAAAAACATTTGCGCATCATTTAAGAGCTTTTGAACGCGGGGCTCTGTAAGTGGGTCAAGTCTATACATTATTTTTATATGTTGCTTGTGCTATAGTCATTTACACTTGACACTGACACGCGTTCGATTTAATTGCCAGGCAGAACGTTTGAGCAGTTGAGCCGACGCAACAAAACACTGAATAAAAGTACTTAAAATAACAAATTCAACTTGCTTTGTGAGACATCCGAGCAGCTGGGCTGCGCTCGAAGAGTGTGTTTACAATTTGGCTAATGAAACAAAATAAACAATTGATATGTAACCGACTGCCTGACCATAAAGGTTGACTATCAAATCTTAATTGCTTTGGCCGGCATACTAATGCCACGCGCAAGGGACGAGGGCTGCTTGAGAAGTATTGGAAGTTAATTTGATTGAATGTCAATTACTTTTTGAATGGCGATAGAGTCTAGCAGAGAAGAAAGGTAAATGAGAATGAACTATATAACTATATAACATAGTTCCTTAAGAAACTATATAATATAATACATTGATTTAATATGAGTGAACTTTACGTCTGTTGAGAGAATATTGAAATTTAGAATCATTGCTGAGTTTGATTAGATATTTTGATATTTTGAGATGCAAAAGAATTTATCCAATCATGTATCTTTTCATAGATTCTTTTTACCATCTATTTTTGGCAACTGCTTAGATAACAACAAAGAAACAACCCCAACACGACGCTAACATTCAAATTGCAGTCAATAAACTTAGGCTACGTCTATTGTTTACGAACCAATTGACACAGTTATAATAGTTAGTTTTTTTTTTTCATATTTCAGCTTTGTTTGAAAAGGAAATTTCAGCATTTGGATTCCGCCAAATATCAAAGCTAGCAACAGCAACAGCAGCAGCAGCTGTTGTGTCAGTTATTTTTTATGATTTTTTTTTGTTTTTTTTTTTTCGTTATGAATATGCATGCTATAAATATATATACGTATGTAAAACTATCATACATAAACGCCAGACACACGCACGACATTTGTTGTTATAGCAACGAATAAAAAAAATACAAACATTTGCCAATTGCCCGGCAGCAGCATAAATAACAAACAAAATGAATGAATGCAAATCGTATAAAAAACGAGATAATAAAAACAAATTATATGCAAATACAATTTCAGTTGGAAAAAATACTGCATACTTTCAGGCAGTGTGAGACTTTAGCCGAGACACCAACCGCTAAGGCATGGATCGATTGGTGCGTGCACAGGCTAAATTGAGGCAAAGAATTTTGTAATTTACAGGGAAATATTATTCTGAACTAGGTTTTTATATTTATTAAAAAATATTTAATAATATATTACTATTCAAAAAATATCTGCCTTTAAGTAAGAAAAAAATATATAAGAAATTAAATATACATAAGAAAAATGTTCCAAAAAACTTGAGTAGAAAATCCCAGTCAACGAAACATCGTTTATCTAACTATATTTTATATATACATTGAAACAGGGTTTAGATATTTAGCGCATTTTGTTTATAAAAATATTTTCAGTTACACACGCTTTTATATATTCTTTATGGTGTATTTGAGGGTCTACTCAGTTCTCTACTAAGTGAACCGTATCTTCTAGTCGGGCACTCTCGACTATAGCAATTTTACTATTTTTTTAATGATATAATATCTTTTATCTAAAAATATAACAAGCTGCTCAACAAGTTCAAGCTTCTCTATATAAAACACTCTGCTTTTATATAAGTTTATGACATTGTTATTGTGATTGTATTGATAACTACCTTCTAGACGTCTAGCTTGTATATGTATTTATATATAATTCAATAACTATTATCTTTGCTTGTGTACTTACGGTTCTGCTTCGATAGACTTCAATTTGGCCACATAATTGGAAGGTATATAACCCTCTTGACGGGTTTTCTTGCTGCGCGCCAGCCACCAGTCACCCTGTAAATGTAAGTGAACAATATATCAATACAAATTGAATAGCATAGAGATTGATTGATAAAACTAATTGTAAACGCCGCACAATGTGAAAAAAATAAACAATGATAAAGATAAGGCTAGCAGCTAAGTGCCCAGTTATCAAGTGAATTGTATTTTATATAATTGTGAGATTAACGTCAAACATGATTACTATATACTATGCATATACACATATACAATATATATATACATATATATATACGAGATACGAGTGTGAGACATGGGAATCAAAACTGAGTCATGAAATAAAAAGCTTGAGTAGAACTAAGAGATATGGTAAGTACTTGATTATGTCTAGGGAATTACTTAGATTAAGATTAATATTTTTTTAACATACTATCAATTTATAGCATAATGTGTCATGGCATATTTAAAAATTTATGAAACCCAAATTTTATGGTAACTTTTTTGGTTTTACTTCCAAAATATTTCACAAGCAAACGCTGAAATCTAACAATTTTGTGATTAATTAACAAACAACTCCTCTAGCTGCCGGCTTGTTTTGATTGCTTCTCATTGTTGTTGTTGCTGTTGTTGCATTGAACAACACAGCATTTCACACACAGCGAAACAGCTTAAACTATAATTAATTTAGCTGTCGTCAAGAGTGAAATAAAAGCGAAATCCAAATGAATTAAGATTCGTACAATTTCATTTCATTTCGTTTCGTTTTGTTGCTTTGGGTTGTGTTGAAAATCTCGCTAATGCGAAACGTGTTTCGCAGTCTTTTCGATCGCGCCAACGAGTTATGTATGTCGCTATGGACGCCTATATACTATATACGATATAAAGTTTTGACTATCAACTTGGGCCGCCTGTCTATTTAGAGTGCTGAGTAGTTGGACATAGTTTTCATATTTGTCTGGGTGTGTAATAACAGTTTTTACTCAATGCTTTTTATTGTTGTTCGATTATCAATTAACTGTGGGCGCCGAGGGGGCCCAGCTGCTTGGCTAAGATGGAGAGCAAAAAAAAAAAAGAAAGAAAAAATCGCACATTCACGCAACCAGACGGCAATAACAGTCAACGGCAGACACGAGGTGGCAGACACGCCAGACCACAGTTTATCTATGTTTTCGCAATACCCTGCAAATCAGTCATTGCAGCGGGCATATATATAGCTATAATACATATATGGATTTATTATACTTAGATATACTAGACTTGGCTATACTGCAAATAGAGAGCAGAAAGCGTTTGATTTTTTATACTCTGTTTGCTTATTGAAAGTTGTTATATAGCCACTTCTATTATAGTTGTTTATATATGACTTATATGTAATATTTATATATTTACAGAGTATTCTGCAGTCGAACATGTCTTCAGCAAACTTAATTCGATAAATGTTGTTAAATTCTTGTGATAAGAAAACAAATTTCATTTAAGACTTTGAGTTATAAAAAAAAAACGAGAAACACTAAAATCTATTTATGGATAAATGTAGAGAAATGACTGAAGCAAACACATTTTTTATAGAATCCGATTAATCTAACTTCTTCCTTTTGTTTGTTGAGAGCAAAACCTGTTTGACTTGAGAAAGGTTAGCAGATATAAGATGGATGAATAAATAGACATCAATCAGAGGGAAAAGAGTAAGGATTTATATAAATTTATATTTTTTTATATTTAAATTTATATTCTTATTTTATAATTTTTCTTTTATTTTACTGCCATTACAGGGTAACTTCTAGTCGTTTACTGCTTCCATTAATCATGCTTTTATTTATTTGCTTTTCAGTTTTTTTTTCGCTTTGCAATTTTTATTACATATTGTGTTTTATATTCGTGCAATTTACCATTCACGCATTCGCTCTGCTTCGTTACAGAAGGAAAAAAAGTTGTTGAAAATACGAAAATTAAATTAAAACTTTATACAATCCGATTGTTGGTTGTTTGTTTTGTTTGCTTACGCGCTTTCCATAAAGCTCACCAACAGCATAAGCAACAAAAACACTTAAGCCAAAACTGGCTTTGGCCAAATTTGTGCAGCGCTTTGCCTTGGCTGAAGAAGAAAAGGAAAAAACAGTTAGCTATTCATAGGAATCTAGGCAAAAAGCAAACGTGTTTTCAGCGCTCCCAACAAAATTATTAATAATAAATTGCAATTGAATTTTAGATGATTTTGCCCAACTCTCGTAGGGTCTTCTGCTCGGCACGCTCCCTACGCCAGCTGACCCTAGCTGGAAGTCAAGTGGCTTTTGCTATCATTAGCCGGGGCACACGATAAACTCTGTGGAAAGGTCAATGAACACAACGCACAGTTTTTTTTTAGGGTTCATTGTTTATTTGTTGTTTGCTTTGATTTTATTTCTGCCCTCTCGCTCGCACTCTCTCTGCTTGGCTATCTCAGTCTCGCCTCGTGGGCTTTACAAGTGCATTTCATAATCGCGTGTTTGTTGCCTTTTGGTAGCAACTGTTGTAAAGTATATACAATGTGTATATATATACACAATATACGTACACAGATCTGTGTTTATGTGCGCCTCGTTTCCATACGCTTTGAAAGTGAAATAACATTCGGCGTCTCTTTTGTTGTCAGCTTAAGAAACCCATTTTCGACTCTTTCGAGATTTACATTCATGATTGCTGTTCTAGTTAGTTCAAGTTGAGCATTTTTACAGCTAGCCACAGCCACAGATAAGACATTGACCCAAAACATTGGACATTCACTCGATTTGTATACACCTCGAAAGAGATCTAAGATTTTGTTCTTATAAAAAATAGAATTTTGAATAAATTTGTATTTTTAATTTAATGTTGCAAGAATTCTCAAAGAATTTGTTAAAATGTTGCACAAAAAAAGAAGAAAATATATATATATTATATATTGGAAGAGTTCTCGAAGAATATACCAAAAAATGTTTTAAACAAATTTATTTCTTCATTTTTTATATTGCAAGAATTTTTGAAAAATAAATTAAATAATATAATAATATATATATTTTAGACCCACCCCGATTATCCGACAATTTCCAAACTAGCATTAAAATCTATCCCCATTTAGTTGTATAATTATTTTTAATTTGAGCTCTAACAAGTTTTGCAACCTCTCCTATAGAATATCTTGCTTACATATAAATTCCGCTGTATCTTAAGCCTTAACTTGCATTTTTTATTTATAGAACTGAAAGTCTATTCATAAACTCTCTGACTAAGAGACTGCAACAGCGAACAAAGGCAGGCTGCAAAGGCGTCTAATCGCGCTTACTCTCGCTCTCCCTGTCTTCAACTCCATCTATCTCTGTCTTTCGCTTTGTATAGAGTTGGTTATCCTTGAAGGGCTTCACTTAGCTTCCTGTTGAGCCCAAAAGCGATTGCTGTGCTCCAACATATGAAAGCAACTCGCTTTTATTATATTTTCCTCTTCTTCTTCTGCTTCTTTTTCTGGTACACGCAGAGAATTTGCAATATGCAAGCGACAAAGGCTGCTGAGACTCTTATGTGTGTGTGTGTGTGAGTGTGTGCTGAGTGTGCAGTGTGTGTATGTTGTGCTGGGTGTTTATGCCTTGCTTCTCGGCCAAATGACAATGAACGAACAGAAGACGACGCCGCCGCTGGGGCACACCCATAAAATATTTTAACATACAATTTTGATTTCTATGCATGACGTTGAGTCGAGCGAAAAAAAAACAGTCTACAAAAGGAAGCCCTGCTGCTTTTTTGCATACCCATTGGAATCGATTAGAAAGGGTTTATAGAAATTGTAAAAGAATATTTTAAATGCCACAAGCAATACATCTCGATAACACTTCGATAAATATCGATATGCAAGAAATAACAAATAGAAAATATATCTTAAGCAAAACATACGTGTATTGCATCTTGATAACACTTCTCTAAATATATATCAAATTACATATGTGATGAACAGGTGGACTAGCTTACATATTAAAAGTAAAACGTGTTTGTATTCTATTTCAATCAAACTTCGATAGATGTCGAGTTACTTATTTACTACAAGTCAAACATATTTTCGAAAAGTATAGAATTACATATGTGACGAACCGAGAGAATAGCTGTATATCATAAGTAAAACATGCTCATGGTGTATCTTGGTATCAGCTCGATAAAGTTCTATTTGTAGTCTGGTTTGCTGTAGCATAGCCTTTACATTATAAAAGCCAGAAGTCTTTAGTTTTATATATTAATCGCTTTTGAAATGAAACGAACTTTTAGGAAGCCTTAGAAATTTCTATGTAATTTATACTCTTAATATCTAATATATATAAGCATAGCGTATCAAAGTAAACGGAATCTTTGGGTCATATACTGAATTTTATTGAAAATTCAATTGCTTTTATTAAATTTAGAGAGAAACCTTTGGAACTCGTAACTGAGTACAGGGTATCTTTCAACCAAACACTGACTAAAACAAAGATGTATGCATGTAATACATACTAAAATAATTACTCATGTTACTCATATGCGGGCTACTCGAAGCTATGTATAGAGTATCTACGATGGCAAACAAAGAAGTTAATATCGATATCAATTTGCGATAAAATGTAAGAAGAGAAGACTCGAGAGAAGCAGAGAGAAAATGCTTGTAATGTATCAGAAAATAAGTGCATTTAGATGTTTTACAAACTCGCAGGGTATCTAGTAGCCAAGCAGCAGCATTTTGTTTTTGCTGCTTATTGTTATTTATTATACTCAATATACACTTAATAAAGATAATAATATAAATATAAATATGGATTAAAGCTGCTTGCAGTTAAGTGCAGGGTATCTGCTAGCCAAACACAACTGTCTCGAGCGCATTCCTTTAGTTGTTTTTTTTTGCTGTTTGCTAAGTTTAGTGCCGTTGCTTGTCTGCTTCTTGTTGTTGTTGTTGGGCTAACAACAATTGTTGCTGTTGTTGTAGCATAAGTAGTAGTAGTAGTTGTTGTTGCAGTTGTACGTTAATTAAACGCCGCTGCAGGCCGCACAGCAACCGGAAACAGCAGCAACAGCGAGCTACTGGCTGATGACTTTACTCGCTGCTTGACAGCTGTCAGAGAGGAAGTGCGCGCTCTCTCCCTCCATTTCTCTCTCTCTCTCTAGAGAGACTGTGAGTGAAATATTGATGGGTTCAATTATGAGGGCCTCAGCCAGAAATTGCAGCATATCATATAGCTCAAGCGGATGGCCATTCCGTTGCGAATGCGCAACTCTTGGCCAGATGCCAAAATGTTGGACGCGACGTCATGCCTTTAGGCGCCGCCACTTGTCTGGGCAGTCAGCGAGGCGGCCGCAATTGGCCAACTGCCACGCCCCCTTGCCCCGCCGCGAAACCTGGTCAACAGATCAGGCCGTAAGGTGGTCATGGCTGCTGACGTAAACGCTTTAAATATGCATTGCCACAATATTTATCTTCGCCGAAGAGTTGAATGCGCCTTATGTCACAATAGCAGCAGAGGAGAAGCCGCCCAAAGGTGGGGCCAGCTGGCTGGGTGGCTGGTTGGCTGAGTGAGTGGGTGGGCTGCGACCTCCACATGGCTAATCATAGCATACCAAAGAAATATGCCAGCTATTAGCATTTTTTCTGGTTTTCTCTCACTTTGTCGTCGTCTGGCAGCTGTTAGCAATTGTCTGCTTCGGCTGTACTGCATTTTTTCAAGTGTAATTACGAACGAAAGCAAAAATTAACTAAAAGTGGCTAGCTGCAATGTAAATCCCCTTTGTATGCTGGCTCACAGGAAGTGATAAGAGAGAGAGTATATGGGTTTTATGATAGGTTCAAGTTGAAGTCTGAATGCACAGCAAGATAGGAGAGTGAGCATTTGGAATGTATTTAAGGATATATATTATATAAAATATCGAAATAATTATATAAATGACAACTTGAGCCAGAAAATTTCATATTATTAAGCTTATTTATCAGATCGGAAAATAGAAATAAAAACCTGAAATAGATCTATGATCATATGACCAAGTCTTGCAGTTGAATCACTATTGTTCACCTTTACAGAGCATAATCATCTACTACCCCACTCTTAACTTCCAGAACGGGTATTATTTAGTCACTAACACCCCACTTAAACATTCCCAATCCCCCATTTCTAACATTATATCTTACAAATGCAATTCAAAGCTATTTAAATTAAGTTAAAACATCTTTAGCATGTCATAAATAAATAGCTATTAAAACAGTTAAACAGCTGTGCTGCTGCCATATATAGTTACACATTCAGCGCTTAACTAGTTAGACCCTCACAGCTAGGGTATATACATATACATATAAAACAGAAAACAGAAACCAGACAGACCTCGTTGCATTTACAGAAAAAAATGCAGTCTGTCGTATTACGAGATGGAATTTTAGAGTTTGGGTTTTTGTTGGCGGCTGGTTTTATGAGTTGGTTCAAGTGGCGAGTGGCATGTGGCAAGTGGCAAGTGGCAAGTGGCGGCCGCAATTACAGCGTCTGGTTTTCTGCCAGCGCTCAATAGCCAAACTTCCCCCCAAGTAAAAAGAAAAACCAAATGACATTGAAACAAAAAGCGTAGCAAAATCGAAAACAAACCACTGAAAAATGAGTAAAAAGTTGCAAATTATAGCTGAGATTGGTTTTTTTTATATTTCTGTTGCTTGGCTAGCTGCCTCGAATGACGCACTGCTTCCAGTTGTTCGACTATCGAGAGAAAATGTTGTAATTCAAAACGGAAGAAGCCGCAGCAAAACGAAGCTTTAAATTGTGATAAGTAAATAAATAATATAGACTGCTGCAGGAAGTATTTGAAATATGGGAATGCAAAGCAAACTGAATATTTGAGAGAATTTGAGAGGTATAAACAATGAAAATTTGGTGGATTGCACGGATGTCTACTGAGTACTGTAGTTATAGCTATATATAGAGCTTAAATTGCTCAAGAAAATATATCGAATATTTAATCTTTAGCTAAATCTATATTTGTAATTTTAATTGCTTAATAGAAGTTTTTAAAATATTTGTTTATTATTATTTATCAATTTTATTTTATAATTTTATTATTAGTTTATAATTTTATTATTTTATAATTTTATTTTATAATTTTATTATTAGTTTATAATTTTATTATTATTTATATTTTTTTAATGATTTTTTTTAATTTTGTATAATTATATTTGTAATTTTAGTTGCTTAATAGAAGTTTCAAATATATTTTTTATTATTATTTATCAGTTTTTTTATAATTTAATTATTATTTTATAATTTTATTATTATTTATATATTTTGTTAATTTTTTTTATTATGTATAATTTATTGTTATTTTGTTATTTATACAAATTTATGTACTATTTTTTATTTAATATTAGTATTATATTTTTTATTAAATATTTTGTATATATTTTTATTGCTTATTATTTTTTATTTTAATTATTTGTATATATTTTTATTCTTTACTATTTATTAATTATTTACTAATTTATTATTTATAATTTATTTATTTATTAGTTACTAGCTTTTATTTATTATTTATCCCTAATTATTTATTATTTACTATTTATTATGATTTATTAATGCCAATTTTCAAGGTTTTCCATAGAATTTTCTGCCGAAAGAATTATCGAGCAAACAATAAAAACTAAAAAAAAAACTATCGATAAGCATTCGTGACGTTCATATGCCATATACCAAATCGGGGAAGAGAAAAAAACTCTTAACATGGCATTTGCATGACTAAAAGCAAAATAACTGTTCATGATTAAACACGAAAAATTGCATGCAGAGCGGTGAGCGCAGCGCTCGTTGGCTTCAGCGAGTCGAATAATTAAAGCTTTCACAAACTTTAAATTTATGCATAGCTACGAAAAGGCTGAGCGAATCCAATTGGATGAATGCTTTTTTTTGTGTAATTAAATTAATGTATTTACAATATATATTTCGTTCGATAAGATAAGAGTCAATAAATGTTATCAGTGGGCAGTCTCCCTCTCTCTTTGATTGTGAATCACTCACCTGTGTGTCATTCAGTATCTCCAAATGTTCACCCTTGCGGAAGCTCAAGTCCTCGTCGGTGCGCGCATCGTAATCGTAGAGGGCCACAAAGATTTTCGCATTCGCATTGGCCGCATCGCTCTCTGGTATCTGGGGTACCGGACGTATTTGCTCAGCCGGCTGTCCGGGCATGGGCATTGCTATTTGCGGCACGCCCACACCGACGCCCACAACGCCAATGCTGGCGCCGGGATCGTCGAGCGGGTTGCGTACATCGCCCGCGTGCGGTTTATCGTTGTCCGGTTTCTGTGTGCGTAGACAGTTGCCCATTGTGTGTGCTTGGGAGGGGGTTAGAAGATTCGCCGAAGTTCGAGTTTGGAGCTGGAGCTGGAGGCGCTCAGTATGCAGTTTGTGACGTATTAAATGCAATGAATGGAAGCCAAGTTGTTGCTATTTCTGTTGTGTGGAGTAACAGTTACTTTCACTCACACATACAGCTGAATGCACGCCAATTACAATTCAATTGCACTCGTTTGTTTATACTGAGGACGACACGCACACACGCACATATATATATATATAGATAGGTGTGTGGACACACGCATACCAGTTCACAATTGGTTGTTGTTGTTGCTTATTTGCTCACTCGCGATCAACTGGGGTGTTGGCACTTATCTCTTTCTCTCTCTCGCTCTTTTGCCTATGCTTGCTGCGCGTTGAGCCTAGCGCGTCGTCAGTTAATTATTTTATTAATATGCTGGCTTATTGTGTGCGGTGTTGTTGTTGCGATTTATTGTTGCACGCACTGCCACTGTTTATAGCTATTATAATTTATTGCAGCACTCTCTAACTAAATTAAATGCTTAAACACTCACACACACTCACACGGACGGCGTATGTATTTTTCTGAATTTTTGCATGTATGCGTGTGTATATGTGCTGTATGTGTGTGATGCTGAGGGCCAAACAACAAGACGAACGCGACCATTAAAAAAACAATTCAAAAACACTGATAAACTACTGAAGCACATGCACACATTATTATACTAATATTTTTCGATCACTTATTGCATTTCTTTTACATTTTTAAGTTATTTAATTTACGAGTTTCAGCTGCAGCGAAAATGGCTCCCCGATGAAAACCTGCGCGACAGTCGATAGCACTGCTAAAGCGATAGCATCGATAGGAGTGTGCCCGTAACAGAGTCGCAAAGCGATATGCGTCGGAATGCAGCATCAACATTGATAATCGATTACTGTTAATTGAAGGTCTGTTAAAAGAAACGATATATAACAGCTGTTAAATTTAAATAAGCTGTTAAATTTAAGCATGCTTAAATTTAATATTGCTTATGAACGCAAATTTGAGCAATATTACTTTTAATAATTATTGCTAATGCACTTTTAAGAAAATATACACTATATTGTGAGTTTTTTTGATATATTTATGACAGTGTAGATAACATGTTTTCATGTTATTAACATACAGAACTTATCGAGCGCTGCTCATGTGTTCAATTGATTCACTGCTTCATTTGAGCGAACTATTCGGCCAAACTAACTATACTCTAAAGTTTTATTATTCATTTGACTGGCGTTAAGGTTGGAAGAGAAGCTCGTCAAAAGTGTTAAATTTATTTTTCCCTGAAATATAATTTGCACACAAAATGGATATAAAATCATTTCTGTTTTCGTATTGTGCCAAGAATCAGACAGAACCCAAGTTCGAAGTGCGCCCAATCGGTAAGTGCAGGAGAGAACCGGTCAGCATTTTCAGGAAATATTGATTTTTTTTCTGTAGGACCCAAACACCGCCAGCGTTTTCTGTGCGAAGTACGCGTCGATCAGTGTCCCTATGTGGCCGTGGGCAATTCCACCAACAAAAAGGACGCCGAGAAGAACGCCTCTCGGGATTTCGTCAACTATTTGGTGCGCGTGGGCAAACTAAATGCGAAGGATGTTCCGGCTGATCCCACGGCTCCGGCCGTCGATGGCGGCGATGGCCATGCCGGACGTTCGGCAGGTGGCCAGCAGCGTCGCTTCTTCGGTGACTCGTCGGGACCCCAAGATCTGGGCGAAGCCTATCGCCCGCTCAACCATGACGGAGGACGCGAACGCTTCAACATCATCGACCACGTCCAGGAGCAGAAGGACATGAACGAAGCCGAATCCATAGATGTGAATGCGGCCATTCACGGCAACTGGACCATCGAGAATGCCAAAGATCGTCTCAATATATATAAGCAATCGAATAACATAAAAGATGATTACAAGTATACGCCCGTTGGACCGGATCACGCGAGGTACGTAGCAGCCAGGCATCATCCACCCGTAACTCGTCTCATCCATCCATGTCTCCATTATGTTTTGTCCTCGTTTTTTTGTTGTTTTTGTTTATGGCAAGCTGCGCACTGGATTTAGCGTTTGTTTCGTCCTAAATCTGGAGCGCAGCTCGCGGCTATCGAAAAAGATGGGCTTGCTGTGCGCAATTCGAGAACAAGAATTGAAATTCTACCATAAGCATGATGTGCATAAGCATACGGCTACAGTACACGCTCGATAAGGTGAACACGAAACGGAAGTATGACAAATTCTTTCATATAAGGTTGTTTATGGATACTTTGATTGATTGCTGTTGTCATGTAGATTGTGGGCGACTACAGTGCGCACTCGATATGGTGCACACGAAGGTTTTTTACTTTACTCTGCAGCTAGTTGATGGGCAATGGCTTTAAGGCACAATTAACTTTGGTTAATCGAAGCTTAAATACCCTTTCAGATCAAAATGAGATACTATTCTTGAGATATGATCGAAAACTCGAACATATATGGTTCCGATTTCGTTGAATTCGATATATATATAAGCTAAAAGTATGTGAAGCTTGTATACAAAATTTCGGCTAAATAACTTTAGGGGAAGTCCAGTTCCTTGAGGTAGTATCAATTTATAATCAATTTTTGCTATGATCCAGTATTCCGATACGTTTGAATTCCACATATATATAAGCTACAGTTATAAGAAGCTTGTATACGAAATGTTGGCTAAATAACTTTATGGGAAGTCCAGTTCCTTGAGGCAGTTTTTATATAGATATTAGAAAGTGGTATAAGAAAAATACCTATATTTACTTGAACAAAATTATAAGATATTAAACATATTCTTTTCGCTTTATTTTCCATGCTTCTATATATACGGGTGTATATAGAGTAGTTGTATTTTGAGAATGCGTGTTGCATCTATCGAGCGTGTACTGTACTTACATTTATTATAACTGCAACGCGGCTGGGCTTTCAGAGCGAGCTGGCACAACGAATACAAAAGGCACAGAGCTCAGCTTACATCAGACAATATACACAGATATATTGTATATATTATTATATATATAAATATATAATGATTGATTGATCAAGCTCGAGATTGAGCTATATATAATATATATGTGCGCACTGTCGCTCTGAAAGCTGCCGGCAAACGAGGCAAAGAGAGAGAGAGAGAGAGGGAGAAAAAGAGAGTTCCCATCAATTGCGCACAGCAGGGTCCAAGTTCTGATGGTAAGTGTGAGAAGGAAGCGAGAATCTGGAATCTTAATATAATTCTTAAATTAAATTATTTAATGCACTCAATCACTAGGAGCTTCATGGCGGAGCTATCCATATTCGTGCCGGCTCTGAAGCGCAAGGTGACAGCCCGTGAGACGGGCTCCAACAAGAAATCGGCGAGCAAATCGTGCGCCCTGTCGCTGGTGCGTCAGCTCTTCCATCTGAAGGTGATCGAGGCCTTTAGCGGCACGCTTAAGAAAAAGAAGGACGAGCAGCTCAAGCCATATCCGGTTAAGTTGCGGCAAGAGCTAATCGACGAGGTGGATGAGGTCATTAAGGATCTGGATTTGCCCGTGATAAATCCACGCAACATCAAAGTGGACCCAGAAGGGACGCCCATGCCTCTAATAGTAGGTCTTAGCCAAGCGCTGCTCAAGATCTCTACTAATCTCTCATCTCCTCTCTCTAGGTTACTCAGAATCGTTTGGATATGAATCAAGACTCCGATTCACGTCAGGAGCACATCGCTGTCATACCCTGGACACCGCCGCAGCCCAACTGGAATGCCTGGCACGCGTGCAACATTGACGAGGGTGAATTGGCCAATGTCACCGTCGATCACCTGTCCCTGGAGTACGAGCGACAGCTGCGTGACCGACGTCAGAACAATACGGAGTACAGACAGTTCTTGGAGTTCCGTGAAAAGCTGCCGATTGCAGCGATGCGCTCGGAGATCATGACGGCCATCAACGAGAATCCGGTGGTGATCATACGTGGCAACACGGGCTGCGGCAAGACCACACAGATTGCCCAGTACATATTGGATGACTATATCAGCACGGGTCAGGGCGGCTATGCCAATATCTATGTCACTCAGCCACGCCGCATCTCGGCTATATCCGTGGCCGAGCGCGTCTCGCGTGAGCGTTGCGAGCCGCTGGGCGAAACTGTGGGCTACTCTGTGCGCTTTGAGTCCGTGTTTCCACGTCCATACGGCGCCATACTCTTCTGCACTGTGGGCGTGCTCCTGCGCAAGCTGGAGGCCGGCCTGCGCGGCATCTCGCACATCATTGTGGATGAGATACACGAGCGCGATGTGAACAGCGACTTCTTGTTGGTCATACTGAGGGATATGGTGGCCACCTATCCGGATTTGCATAGTATGTTAACTTGGATATGATGCTCCTTATGCCAACTCTCATTTTATTATCCTCTTTTTCCAGTCATCCTGATGTCTGCCACCATTGATACCACACTCTTTTCGAAATACTTTGGTGATTGTCCCGTGTTGGAGGTGCCTGGACGCGCTTTTCCTGTGCAGCAATTCTTCCTGGAGGACATCATACAGATGACGGGCTTTGTGCCCTCGGCTGAGTCGCGTCGCAAGCGCAAAGAGGCCGACGATGAGGAGCAGGTGCTGCTCAAGGACAACATGGAGGAGGGCGAGCAGAATTTGAACAAGGTGTGCGAGGAGAAGTACTCGCAGCAGACGCGCAATGCCATGGCCATGTTGTCCGAGTCGGACGTCAGCTTCGAGCTGCTCGAATCGCTGCTGTTGCACATCAAATCGAAGAATATACCCGGAGCCATCCTTGTCTTTCTGCCCGGCTGGAACTTGATCTTCGCTCTGATGAAGTTCCTGCAGAGCTCCACCAATTTCGGCAACTCTCAATATCGTATATTGCCGTGCCACTCGCAGATTCCGCGCGATGATCAACGCAAGGTATTCGAGCCGGTTCCAGATGGCGTGACGAAGATCATACTGTCCACAAATATTGCCGAGACTTCGATTACCATCGACGATATCGTCTTCGTTGTGGACATATGCAAGGCGCGCATGAAGCTCTTCACTTCGCACAACAATCTGACCAGCTATGCCACCGTGTGGGCCAGCAAAACGAATCTGGAGCAGCGCAAGGGGCGTGCGGGACGCGTACGTCCGGGCTTCTGCTTCACCATGTGCTCGCGTGCACGCTTCGCCCAGCTGGAGGAGAACTTGACGCCCGAGATGTTCCGCACGCCACTCCATGAGATCGCATTGACCGTGAAGCTCCTGCGCTTGGGTGCAATTCATCATTTTCTGTCCAAGGCTCTGGAGCCGCCGCCCGTGGATGCTGTCATCGAGGCGGAGGTGTTGCTGCGTGAGATGCGCTGCCTGGATGCCAATGACCAGCTGACGCCGCTGGGTCGCCTTCTCGCACGCCTGCCCATCGAGCCGCGGCTGGGCAAGATGTTGGTGCTGGGCGCTGTATTCGGCTGTGCCGATCTGGTGGCCAGCATGGCCTCCTACTCCAGCACCTTCTCGGAGGTGTTTGCCCTGGACATTGGCCAGCGCCGTCTGGCGGCCCATCAGAAAGCGCTGAGTGGCACCAAGTGCTCCGATCACGTGGCCATGATCGTCGCCGCACAGATGTGGCAGAGCGCCAAGAATCGTGGCGACGTAGAGGAGGCGCGCTTCTGCGACTGGAAAGGTCTGCAGCTGTCCACGATGAACGTGATGTTCGACGCCAAGATGCAGCTGCTCGATTTGCTGCTGCAGGCGGGCTTCCCAGAGGAGAGCATGGTGCCCCATAAAGTGGATGCCAACGCGAATGATCCCGAATTGGATATAGCGTTGGCCCTTCTCTGCCTGGGTCTCTATCCGAACATCTGTGTGCACAAGGAGAAGCGCAAGGTGCTGACCACCGAGTCGAAGGCTGCGCTGCTACACAAGACCTCGGTGAACTGCAGCAATCTGGCGGTCACCTTCCCATATCCATTCTTCGTCTTCGGCGAGAAGATCCGCACGCGCGCCGTCTCCTGCAAACAGCTGTCGATGGTGTCGCCGCTGCAGGTCATGATCTTTGGCTGCCGCAAGATCGATCTGGCTGCCAATGGACTGGTGCGTGTGGACAACTGGCTAAACTTTGAGATGGATCCGGAACATGCTGCAAAAATCGGTGCCTTAAAGCCGGCCCTGGAGGATCTCATAACCATTGCCTGCGATAATCCCGGCAGTGTGCTTCAGCTGGATGGGCCCTACGCGCGCCTGGTGCGCGTCATCCGGGATCTCTGCGTACAAAATGCTGGCGACTATCAGCTGCATCGTGAGTCGAGCGTGTTGCCCTATATGTCACGTGGCGGAGCAGTAGACGGATCGGGCGGCGGTGGTGGACCAGCTAAGCGTGGACGCTTCGACAGTGGACCGAATTATGGAAATAGCAGGACGGGAGGCGGAGGCGGAGGAGGAAGCTATGATAATCGCTCAGCTGGTTACAATAATGGAGGAGGCGGAGGTCGTTTCAACAATGGCAGATTCGGCGGATCACGCTACTTTAATGGAGGAGGAGGTGGAGGCGGAGGCGGCTTCAATAGTGGAGCTGGCGACTTCAATAGTGGAAGTGGCGTCTTCAATAGCGGAGCAGGAGGTGGAGGCTTCAATAATGGAGCAGTAGGTGAGTTTAATATTGGAGGAGGAGGTAGCCCCAGTGTTGGAGGATTTAATATCGATGGAAGAGCCGGCGGCAGTAACTTTAACAACCGCGGAGGAGGCGGAGGCGGTGGCTACAACCGCGGAGGAGGCGGAGGCGGTGGCTACAACAGCGGAGGAAGTGGCTACAGCAGCGGAGGAGGTAGCAATTTCAATAATGGAGGCGGCGGCGGCTACAACCAGGGAGGAGGCAACGGCGGCTACAGCCAGGGAGGCGGCTACAACCAGGGAGGAGGCAACGGCGGCTACAATCAGGGAGGAGGCCACGGCGGCTACAACCAGGGAGGAGGCAACGGCGGCTACAACCAGGGAGGAGGCAACGGCGGCTACAACCAAGGTGGAAGCAACTTTAATAGTAGACCAAACAATGGCTACAACAGCAACAACAATTTCCAGAGCGGCGAAGGCGGCAGCTGGGGCAGCTTTTCCAATCGTCGCTATTAAAATGATGTTTAACGTTTAAAGACACCTTATGCTACATATTATAATTACTACTATGTCTGATTACATTTAAAATTAATAAAAATAGCTACGATTACAAAACACAAATAAAAACGAAATTTACTCGAATTTGAAAGGTTGTTATCGATTGCACAGATTGATATGAGACGAGGTTGCGTTCGCCCGCTGAACTGTTTGAATTCGTCTCGATTTTGCTGCTGTTGCTCATTTTTTTTTGCTGTAGGTGGTTTGTGAGTCAAATGTTAGATTAGAGGATAGCTTTCAGCTAATATATATGTTATTCATTGAATAGTAATATTTTAATTCACGTCATTTGTATGTCATATTTTGTCGTTAAATTTGAACAAGAGCTAACCAAATATTCAATATCGATTGTGCAACCAGGGCTGCAGTCAAATATTTAGTTCATGCAAACTATGCAAACTTTTAATAAATATATATTAAAATACTAATATATATTAACATTTCATCCTAATAAATTTGCTACTTAATAAATATTTCATGATATGCATAATTTTATAAATATTTTCAAACTTAACAGCAATTTCAACATCTTGATAACTCTGTTAAGCAATAGCAGCAGCGTACCAGGCTACACACTTGCTATCGATAGACTTATCGATTACTTGCACGTCTAGCGCCGCCATTCAATTAAAATAAGCGTCGTTTGCAATTTAGTGCGCGCGACTTACATTATTTTTCTTCGTTTGCATTGAAGCGTACTTTTAATTACTGTCTATTAAAGTGAGGTATATCAGTTGAGCTATGGATTTTGACAATGCCAAGGAGAACATACAGCCCTTGGCGAGTGGTCGCAACGTGAGCCTGCTGCAGGCCTCGCTCTGCCAGGACGCGTCGCAGGAGCTGAGTGCGCAGCGCAAGCAGCTGGAGCTGGACATTAAGAACTACACTGGCGACGATCCGCTGGAGCCCTGGTATGCCTACATATGCTGGATAGAGCAAAGCTATCCGGCAGGTGGCAGCAATTCCGGCTTGCAGAAGGTGATGCACAAATGCCTAACGAGATTCGAGGACGACGAGCGCTACAAACAGGATCCGCGCCTAATTAAGCTGTTCATTAAATATGTGAGTTCAAGTAGAGAGATATATGCAAAGTACCTCAGTATAATAGTTGTTAATCTACCATATAGATGGGCAACCAGGGCGATCAGATCGAGTGCTATCAGCAGATGTACAACAGTGGCATCGGCACCATGTTGGCCGACTTCTATATAGCCTGGGCCTATAGCTACGATCTCAGTGGCAATATGCGCAAGGCGAACGAAATCTTTCGCCTCGGCGTCGAGTGCCGCGCCGAGCCGCTCGAGGAGCTGAAGGAGGCGCAGCAGCATTTCGGCTACACCGTGGCGCAGCGCATGCTCTACAGCGAGGGCGAGGAGACGACGGCTGTGACGCAGGAGCTCAACGATCGACGTCTCGCCCTGCGCTCGCTGCACGGCCAGAAGCGCAAGAATACCGTGACGGTGGGCAGCGTGCGCACAGGTGCGGCCATCAAGAGCAATATGCCAGGTGTGGTGCAGGTGAGTCAAAGTGAGATCTCCTCGCACTTCCTTCCCTTCCCTGACACCCAACTTGTTGCCTTTGCAGAGCTCTGCGCCCAGCACGAGTCGCGCCAGTCGCAACGCCAAGCGTCACCTGGAGGTGTTCAACGATGAGAATGCAGATATGAATATGCCGCCGCCACCTCCTCCGCCAGCAGCAGCTGCTGAAGATGAGGCCAAGACGAGTCTGCGTTCCATTATCGATGCCGCACGCCATCAGGAGAACTTGAAGGAGCCGATTGCCTGGAGCAAGCCGCACAAGCACGGCAAGATCTTTGCCTCCACGGCGCAACATGATCCCGGCTTTGCCATACACGTGGACGAGAGGTCGTTGCCGCCCATCGTCGATCCCGCAGGGAATCAGCTGAAGGCCTTTAAGCCTCCGCCCAACTTTAAGGCGAAGAATGTGAAGCAAGATCCTTGGATAACGCCCGTGACCATCGAAGATGAGCCGGATAAGCACACGCTACCCTGCTACAACAAGTGCATGCTCTATCCACGTCCCAACATGGAATTCTCCTCCGAGGAGTATCGCGCCTATTGCTGGTTCAAGCAGCGGAACGATCAGCATCCCTTTGTGCTGCGCAATGCATCCTGGTGGGGCAATGACTGTGCGCTCGGCGTGCGTCGCTATCCAAACTTTGCGAAAGCTTCGCAGCCGCAGCCACGCGATGAAATGGACGCCTACTACAAGCCGCCGGCTGTGCCCAGCTTGGAGCCGCTGCTGGAAAAGATCTACAACGATGAGGAGCAGCAGGAATATCAGCTGGAGGAGCTGCTCGTGGCCAAGTGGCGCCAGAAACGAATCACAAAGCTTGGTGTCATGGATATGGAGGAGACGGTCTGTTTGCCAGGCGAGCAGATGCCGCGACGCAAGAGTTTCTTTCCCAATACACAGCCGGGCACGAGCCGGAAGTCCGTTATGCGTATATCGTGTGTTCTGGAGGAGGATGAAGACAAACAGGAGGAGGAGCAGCCACAGGTGGAACAGCTCCCCAATGTTGCTGCAACGCCTGCAATCAAAATATGGCAAGATGCAGAAGCAGCTGCTACTTCTAGCCCAGTTGCAGCTCCAACGACATCTCTGGCTGCAGCATCTGTCTCACCTGTCGATGACAAGCTGGTGATGCCGCCGCCGCCCACACGTAAAATCGAGATATATGAAGATGACGCCAACATGCCGCCGCCACCGCCCGCAGCTGCACTTAAGCCAGCAGCCAGCGCCTTCTTCGACGCAGACGAAACATGCTCGACGCAGATGTTCAACATATTCATTAAATCGCAGGCGGTGAGCACGCCCAAGGCGGCACAGAAACAGGCGCCAGCGCGTCAATTCGGCACTGTGCTCAAGGAGACGTCGCCGGAGGCAGCGGCGGCAGCCACAGCTGCATCAACTGCTGCTGCTCTTCCACTCCTGCCTGTCAGCGAGGAGCCGGGCGGCGAGGCAGCGGCTCAGTCCGTTTCGCCCATGCTGCGCAAACAACTGTCAACCATATTGGAGACGTCGGAGCACGGCATGGGCGCAACCACAAAGTCCACACTGACCAGCACCGGCTCGACCACAGCCTCCATATCGCCCAGTCTGCAGGCAACGACGGCCTTTATGCACAGCCACAAGTCGGAGCAGGCGATGGAGAGCACGCCGGGACCAACGCGCTTCCAGCGACAAATGATTAGCGAGCTGTCCGTGGTGGGCGAGGAGCCGACAGTGGGCGCGGCTGCTGCCGCCGCAGCTGGCCACTTCGAGCGTCTCGAGCTCTGGGAACCGAATGCACCGAGTGTGCCGCTGCTGAAATCACTGCGCTTCCAGGAGGATAAGACGGAGACGGTGCCCAGGCCGCTGATGGCCTGCTATCAGGAGGATAAGACCGAGACGTTGCCCAGGTTTCCTCTGAGCCAGCCGGACATGGGAAATGCATCGAAGCTGCAGCTGCTGCCGCAGCCAGTGCCGGAGATGCCGACGTCCTACGACGAGGATGACATGTGCGGACTCTTCTCCAAGACGCCGCCCAACTCAAAGTCCTTCGGAACTCCGCTCTACGCCGGCAACTCTAAAAGGATTTGCACTCAGGACACGCCCGAAGTATTTAGTAAATCTGTAAAGCAAGTGGAGCCGCCCAAGAAGAGCTCCTTTGAGATCTTCGAGGATGAGGGCTATGCGCTGCCTGCAGCTAAAGCTAGTGTCGACAAGCTCGCCGAATCCTTTATGGCAGATCTGTCCTTTGTGCCGGACACGCAGCAGTCGCATCAGCTGCCAGGAGAGCGAAAGAGTCAAGCAGCTGCCCAGAAGAAATTCGAGATCTTTCTGGATGAGACGATGCCACCGCCGCCGCTGCCGCTGCCGCCACCTGCAGTGGCGCCCATGATGAACTGCACGCTGCCCGAGACGCAGTCGGATACGATTGGCCCGGCGCACTTGACGGCGTCTTTTATGAAGGACCTGAGCAGCTGCCCCATGCCGCAGCCGGTCTCAGCCAATGCTCAGGCGGCGCCGCCAAACTTTGATATATTCCTCGACGAATCCTTGCCCCATATGCCGCCAACTCCTGCCCAAGTTGTAGAGACGCCGGACAAGCTGGAGACTGTTGGACCGAGTCACCTAACCGCATCCTTTATGAAGGACTGCACAGCGCTGGGCAAGTGTCCATCGACGCCAGGCAACTCCTCATCCACGGCGGGCTCAAGGAAGCTCAAGTTTCTGCAGGACCTGGAGAAGTCCAACACACAGCCATCAGCAGCAGGAGCAGGTGGCAAGGACGTCAATGAATACTTTGAGCTGAATGCAGCCACAGAGATGTTCGCCAGCAACATCAGCATGATCAAGAACTCGACGCTGTTGCCCAGTAAGGTGTCCGGTGGAGCTTCCAGCTCGGCTCAAGCCGCCGCTGCCGCCGCCTTATCCTCCTCTGTGGCCACACCAAACATTGTGGTTCAGGAGCCGCCGCTGGACGACGATCGCAGCATCTACTACAAGAGCACGCCGCTGACACCCAAGCTCTCGCACAATACGTGGCAGGAGTCGGCCGTGAGCACCAGCTCCAAGGAGATCTTCACGCATCGCAAGCCCAGCATGGATGAATCCATGCTGAATAGCACGCTGACCCACAAAAATGTGAATCCGTTCAGCGTGGACATCATCAACTCGCTGCTCGACTCCATCGAATTCTCGCTGTACATCGAGAAGCTGCCCAACTGCCAGCTGCAGGGTCACGTGAAGCGTCTCACGCCGCAGTCGACGCTGGAGGTGAACGGCGAGCAGTTCGAGGTGCAGAAGATTATAGGCAAAGGAGCTTACGGCTGCATCTACAGCGGCGTGCACAGCAAGTCCGGCAAGAAGGTGGCCTTCAAGCAGGAGCGACCCACCAACTACTGGGAGTACTACATCTGCCTCGAGGTGCATTCCCGGTTGGAAAATGAGAGAATGGTATAGAGTAGCATATACGCCACAAATCCTCTATCGTATTTATCACTAAAGTTGATCTATTCTCTCCTTGTAGCTGCCCGCCTATATGAGCATCGACTACGCTCTGGTGGGCAACAATAGCAGCGTCTACATCTCGGAGTTCTCAGATTATGGATCCTTAATCTGCGTCTGCAACAAGTTCAAGAAGCATGCTAACAAGAACATGGACGAATATGTTGTCATGCATCTGTGCTGCCAGCTGCTGGATATAGTGGATCATCTGCATGCTATAGGCATCATACATGCCGACATCAAGGCGGATAACTTTCTGCTAATGCGACCGTGAGTATTAGTTATGCTTTAGTAATATAAATCATAGCATAACTGTGTATGACTGAGTATCAGGGTATCTCCTAGTCAGTCAGTACTCTTCTTTTCGCATGGCTCGTTAAACAATCAACATTTTTCACTTCAACAGCAATATAAGTAGATACAACTGCTTTTTAGTATGCGCAGGGTATCTTCTAGTCAAGCAAACTTGATTAAATAATTTTACTCTTAGAGAATTTTTAACAGAATTCCTTTTTTTTTATCTTAATAAAAAGGCTAGACATGCCAGCTCAGTTAAAGTGACTGCAGGGTATATTCTAGTCAGGCAAAATGCTTAAATGTTCATGTTTTATTTAAGGCAGCTTTTTGATTTATTCCATAACTGTGTATGACTAGTATCAGGGTATCTCCTTGTTAAACAATCACCATTTTTAACTTTAACAGCAGTATAAGTAGATGTAACTGCTTTTTACTATGTACAGGGTATCTTTAGTCAAGCAAACTGATTCAATAATTTTACTCTTACAGAATTTTTAAAAGAATTCCTTTGTAAATCCTTATGAGAAAGCAAGCCATGTCAACTCATTTTGAGTGCCTACAGGGTATCTGCTAGTCAGGAAAAATGCTTAAAATAATTTCATGCTTTATTTAAGGCATTAAAAATAGTTTTTGATTTATTCCAAGTTGCAATTAAGGCTTATTAGCTGGTTTTAAGTTATTGCAGGGTATCCTCTAGTCAGTCACACTCGACTAAAGCACTTTTATGTGCTTACAAGTCTGTAAAGTTTACATTTGAATCATGTAGAACTGTCTCACTAAGACAATATAATCATAGAATATATCATAGAACATATCTGTTAATAAACTCACCTGGAAATCCCTAGCTCCAAGTCAATACATCAATATACACTGTAATACACACACACACTGTTTATACACACACTTTAAATATTTCCCTTTTTCCGTTTTCCGCTTTCTCCTCTTTCCGCTTTGCAGTTTGAGCGCTGAGGCAAATGAGCTGAGTGTGCAATTGATTGACTTTGGCGTGGCGATTGACACGAAACTCTTCGCGCCGAACCAGACATTCGACTACGTGCACAACGAGGAGGCCTTCAAGTGCATCGAGATGCGAACGCAGCGCCGCTGGACATATCAATTGGATTTATTTGGCCTGGTCGGAGTGATGCACGTGCTGCTGTTCGGCCGCTATATGGAGGTGACGCAGCGCCAGCCGGGCGGCATTTGGATGCCAAAGACGGCGCTGCCGCGCTACTTCAACCGCCAGACCTGGGAGTCCATATTCCGCACGCTGCTCAACGTGCGCGACTGTCGCAGCATGCCCAATCTGCAGCAGCTGCGCACCATGCTCAAGTCGGAGCTGGCCGAGAAGGAGAAGTTTGTGGAGGCGGCCATCACTAAGTTCAATTTGATAATGCAACGACAGAGATAGAAATGTGAAACAAATTGTGTGTTATTTTTTGCAATTGTATGTTTTGTGTTTAAAATGTGTCTTAAATTTTAGTTCTTATTAAACTTAATTCTATTTATTTCTCTTGTTCGCTTTGTTCCACCGTTAACTGTAAATGAAGCCTGACAGCGTTGCCACACTGCTTACGCACTACAATTATGGCATTTATAGTATTTTCTTATTAAATACCAACAATATAGTGTCTAAGTTTTTAGTAGCTAAGATTAAATATTTAATATGTATGTTTATCTCTTTATACCAGCAATTACACGATCCTTTTTGAACAACCACAATTGCACGCTTTTGTGCCGTTAGAATCGCGGTTGCTTTTTACAATTTTGCGCGTATAAACAAAATAATTTCGACCCAATTAAGCGGTTTTACGTAC
Organism: Drosophila pegasa; assembly: GCA_035046225.1. Lineage (NCBI taxonomy): Eukaryota > Metazoa > Arthropoda > Insecta > Diptera > Drosophilidae > Drosophila > Drosophila pegasa. The sequence continues at coordinate 3,463,280 of JAWNOD010000076.1, read as the reverse complement.
ATTTTACAATGCGGCAGCGAGCATTAACTGAAGCGCGGCAATAACAGTCGAGTCCCCGCCACTGTCCCAGCCACTCCCCCTTCCGGCTGACCACCCACTCAATTCGAGTGCAATGCAATTTTTGGTTGAATCAAATAATTTGGGTTATAGCATTTGGTATTTTGTGAATGTGGCGCCATTTGCATTTTACAGGCATTTTGTCGTTGCCAGAGTATATACACACATACGCACACACACATATACATACATACGCACATATGTATGTATGGCAGATAACGCTTCCGGCAATGTCATCGCAATTGGCCCTGCGGTCTCGTGTGTGCCTGCATATGCACAGCATATAAATCAAAGTCAAAACAGCTCGACATGATTCACAAATGATCAAAACAGACGAGCCAACGGCTCGCTGCCCCGTTTACCCCTTGCCGAGCGTTGCCATATGAAAGTCTTATAAATCAACTACTGTGCGTGGGTGTGTGTGTGTGGGTGTGTTGTGTTTGCACGGCGTCGGCGGCTGCTGCTGCTGCTGTTAGCCCTAGCCGGAACCATTGCATGCGGTTCACTGTTTTTGACTGCAAGCTGCTAAGTTGGCACAAAATGTTTGTGTGGCTGGGTGGGTGGCTGCCTGCCGTTGCATTCGCACTGTGCGCAGTTTGTCACAAAATTTTGATTAGCCAAAAACCAAAAATAAAAAAATTCGTTAAGGCGGCTGCGTATACGACTGTGGGTTGATTGCAAAAATGCATCTTATATTGTATGTTTGCTGATAACTGAACTAACTGAACTGGTTTCAGTTTGATACACTGTATATGACATACATATTAATTCATTATGCATAACGGCTCCCAAGTGTACCAGTTCATAAGTGCATTTGATCTACATTGCATGTAATTTAACCGTTTTGCTATTCAGCTTTGTATAAGTACCAGGGCAGCCAACTGATTTATTTTGCAATGGTATAAGTGAGCACTAAGCCTGCAGCATCAATGAGTTTAAGTACCAGGGCCAGCTAGCCTTTAGGGCTGCCGCATAACTTTCACTTAATCGGTTCAGCTTCATTTGATCTACTTTGCGCATAAATACTTAAGCATGCATACCAGGGTAGCTAGCTAAGTTTTACTTTACTTTTAGACTAGCAGCCCTGATAGCATTATAAGCCGATGAAATATGGCATAAGAATTTAGTTTATATATATGGATATATATATAAATATATAATTTTTTTTTTTGGCAAATTTGAAGCAGCTGCTGCTTCTGGTACGCCCAGGAGTTTTATTTACCAAGCAATTGTTGTGGTTTTATTTGAGATTCTATACATGCATACACACACACACTTACATATACCAATGCAGTTGGGGTCTCACATGGACATACATGATTTATGCAAATTGAAAATGACCTTAGACCCTGACACATACACACATATAGACACACACACACAGACAGACGCGCTGGCATGAACACTGTCCATTTACCATGTCATGCATGTTGTACATGCACGCACACATCGATATATGTGTGTGTGTGTGTGCATTTTTGGGGCTCCTGTTGACTTGATTGTGGCAGCTGCTTGCCGCTTAGCTGCTCTGTTTGGACCACATGCACAGCTTCCATAACCATTTACAGTTGCTGCACAGCTTAGCAGCAAAACCCCGAAAGGATAACGCTGCGAGTTGGCCAGCTCCAGCACTCTCACTCAATATATATATATATATATATATATTGTATATATATTTATATGTATGTATGTGTGTGTATAGCTTGCCATCATGCATTTTGCATCATCAAGTATTTTTGTGCCATTATTTCATGAAATTCACATTTATTTTGCAGCTGCTCGGCTCGGAAAAAGCGCGCGTCCTTTTGGCCAGCAACAATGCCAGCTAACAGAAATATATAAAAAAGAAGCAGATATTGGCCATGTGTATTTTTAGCCAGTTCAATGTTTTGTTATATGGAATTTGCAAAAAAAAAAAAGAAGAGAAATACGAAGAGATTAGCAAAAAGCAAAAGCTTAAATAGATGGATATGGATATATGTATATATATTTTAAAAGTTGAAGGATTTTAAAAAATAGACATAAAAAAAAAATAAAAAAAAAACAATATAAAAAATGAAAAAAATATATAAAATAAAAAATATATATATATTTTTATATATCCATATTTATGTTTGTATAGCTGGATCCTTAATCAACGACCAGCTTTAATATGGCAAGGTATGGAGGAAAAATTGTTTCAAGTCCGTATATAAGATTAGATAAGTGTTAAATTTGACAATCATTATGATGAATATCATCATAATATGCCTGCTCTAATAAATCGAGTTATTAAGGTGGATTTTAATTAAAATTGGCATTATAATAATCAATATCATAATAATCATAATAGCTTATCATCATAAATTATGAAAGTTATAGTAAATTACATTAAAATTTCCCTTCGTCAACTAATTAACATTTCTCATGATGATCATTGACATACATACAATTCGCTTAGTGATCATTAAGTCTTAAGTCTTAAGAAAAAGAATTAACTATTATGAAATACTTAAGCATTTGAGCAAAACTCACCAGAAGAAGAGGAGGAGCAGCACAGCGCTAGACGTCTCACCGGGCGGAGCTCAGCTAAGCGACTGAAGAGGCGCCGCAGTCAGCTCGCCTTTGTATGGGGCGCAGCTCTCCCACATACAAAGTCGAGCTCAACTCTGCTTGAGCCTGAAAATAAAGTACATAATAATTTGAAAAATATGAACAATAAAAAAAGTTTGTAATTCTAAAAATAATACACAAAATATTTATAATAATAAAAATGATGTGAAAATATATTTAAATAAAAAATATCTGAGAATTATGTAAAATTTATAAGTTAATATATATTTGCTAATAATATTGTATATAAATTATATAAAATATATAAAAAGACATTATATAAATAAAAAAAATGTGACACTATGAGGTGTTTTTTGTTCAGTTAATTTGTATAATAATATTTCTCTTTTAATTGGCCGCTGAAATTGATGATTTATTGTTTAATTGTTTTTAGATAATTTATTAGATTTTTTTTAGACAGTTGCTATTATTAATTTTTATTATTATTTATTTACATGTTTTAGTTCGACTGCTTTATGGCTGGTGTTATGAAAGAGGTTGCTGTGTAGATTCAATCATTATATCATACGTTGAATGAATAGAATAATTTTTTTTGTGTCGTCAGCTTATGGAGAGTATATATATTGTTTTCATAATAGGCTTCGAATTACTGATATCATACTTATAGATATCATTAATTTCTTTATTTATATCTAGTGCTTTTTATATTAGCAAAAACTTTATGTAAAAAAATATTAAAAATAGCAACTATATATTATATGAATCATAGCTTTGAAAAACTTTTTAGAGAACTTTTTATTGCATGTCTAATAGAACAGCTCACCAACTTCCCCTTTATAAAAAACTTCCCCTTTAATCAAAATTTGACCTGTCCTAACTGAAAATATCCCAAGCTTAATCATACTCCATATAGGCGTTAGATTTAATAGCTAATGATAGTTCTTAGGGAATTTTGGATGGCATGTCTGACACGAAGTTTAAGTAGAACAGAATATCCGTTTGATTCAAAACTTTTTTTATATATTCACTTTCGATCTAATGTAAAAAGTTGAGCAACAAATAGAAACAGGAAAAACTGATGCTAACCGTATAATCATCGATAATCATTATATAGCCATATACATTATATATATAATTAATATCATGCAACATTATATCAGAGTGTTATGCACTGCTATAACTCCAGAAATCGTCAGCTCTATAGCACTGCAATGAACCAATGGAATTTACAATTAAATAACGCGCGGTTATCGTTCGCTTAATCAGAGAGATGATAAAACATGAATGTATATGTATAGTTTCTATAGTATATATACGTCTCTGTGTGTGAGTGTGTGTGTGTGTGTGTAGGAACAGTAGAGCAGAGAGTTAAGCACGTCTAATTGCGGTAATAAATGCATAGTGCCCGTCGTTCAGCTGATGTCTGGCCTGGTCTGGTCTGTGTCAATAGTATATTCAAGTCGTGGCTCTCCAAATAATGCTCAGACGTATTTCAGTTATTGACACGCGTAGACGCCTCGACTCGGCTCTGTGTACGAACGGGTAGTGACTTCTTATACGCCCGCCCAATAAAACTATTAAACATCATAATAGTAAAACATTAAGAGATAAGTGACTTGCAGCACTCGCAATGGGCGCTGATTTGGAGAATACAGGTGAATATTTTGTGAAGTGCAAAAAAGGATTAAACGAGGTGAAGTGGGAGAGTAAAATGAAGTATATATAGTATATATATATGGTTATATATACTAAAAAATCTATATATAAAATAATAAGTTGTTATAAAAAAATAAAAAATATGAAGTGAAAAATGTTTTGAAGTAAGAAAGTATTTTATTTGTGTAAAAAATAAAGTTTCACAGCTAAATAAAAAATAAGTTTAAATAACACTATCCAACAAAATTATCGTAGTTTTCGAAAAAATTACTACTCTACAAATTTTTTTTAAAAAGTTCTCAACGTGACGAAGAAAATTTCATGATTTTTACTGCAGTTTGTCAAGCTGAATACTTCAAATACTTTATATATTATATATAATATATAGAGCATATTCATGCACAACTTTCTTCGACAAAGTTTCATTTTTTTTGTCACGTCCACTGTGCGCGTGGCGAGTCGGGAATTACCATATCTTTTATAACATAAGAGCTTTCATTTATGGCGCTCATTGAAGCCGGTGACTTGCGATTTGAGCTATATATATTAAGTGTAGCAAGGCTATAGAGATATCTCGATTGGGGTCTTGATTAATCGATTAGAGTTTAATGGGTAGGCCATAAAATGTGATAAGTGATTTACAGTGGCTATTCCCAGTTGAATGATCAACAAGGGGCAGAGGTTTCTGAGATATAGACTTAGGATCTCCCGGGTTAGTAGCTGTAACGCTGCTGATCTGCTTTATAGACAGATCACATTAAAATGGAAAAAGTATGCCTAATTGAAAATGTTATATACTGTAAACTGTAAACGAGTAGCGTCTCTAACGCTTTGACTTCTTACAATATTCATTAAGATGTTCGCGAATCTCTTCTCTAAGATCGTTTGAAAACAGTAAAACATCAGAATGTGTATTATAGAAATAGCACGTTTAAGCTATTAAACAAAATGTTTGATGCTTGTGAAAGATAGGTTCTAATTAAGAAACAAATAAGACGAGAATGGGAAATACCCTTACTAAGGTGAGATAAATGGAATAGAGATTATATGGTAGAAGGGGAAAAGCAGCAGAGATAGATGGAGGAAGACTTAGCAAGACTTAAGCAAGAGAGAGAGAGAGAGAGAGAGAGAATAGAGAGAGGGAGAGAAAGAGAGAAAGAGGGAAAGAGAGAAAGAGAGAGAGAAAGTGAGAGAGATAGATATAGAGAGAGAGATAGAGATAGAGAGAGAGAGAATGAGATGATATGGGAGCAAAGAATATGGAGACATTGATGTCACTAGGATTAGAGATGCTAGCCTGCTGATAGATAAAAACATATGAGGAGAGAGAAATATAGACAGAGAAATAGAGATAGAGACAGCATAAAAAAAAATCAATATTTCAATATAATATTTAAGCCTATTAAAAATCGTATACAAGTTAATTTTTCTCTCTTATTTATTAATTATTTATTAAAGAGAATTCTAAATAATTCTGATTGCAATAAATTGCTTGTCTTTATATAAACAATGATAATTTATAAAACTTGTAAGCTCTTTGAAGTGCTCGATCATTGTCTATAATAAACTTAGCCCAATGTAATTGCCTTAAATCACATCCGTTTGGTTTATCAATGGACGTCACAAATATTTCGCTGTAAAGAATTTTAGTTCTCACGATTAGATTGAAAGCAAGTTTTTAATCTATGGAAAACACATTATTAGTTATATTGCTGCCCATATAAGTTTTTGTTTATTGGAGTGCCATTGATCTTATCGGAATCGATTTCGAATTTGATTTGCGATCCAGTGGATTGAAATCGCCATGAATGACCAATAAACTGGCCAAACTGGCCTCGATCGGAGCTAAAATAATTTGACTCAATAACACAATTTGAATGTATTTGACAAACTGTTTTTAATATATTCCAAAGTCAGCGACATTTGAGGCATAACATGAGGTAGCATTATACGCAAATGTGTGTCTGGAATGAGCTCTACTGCATGAACTCTAGAATGGTTATCAACAATAACATCAAACAAGTATGAAACTCTAGTCGGGCGTGACCGACTAGGGGATACCCTAAGCCCCGTCGAGTCTGTGTTTTTCATAGAATTTGGGGGAATTTGGGGCCGGTATCCAAAATATAACAAAATTCAAAATTGCATAAAATACATTTAAAGCTAAATATAAAATATGGTGTCTCTAGCTTAAAAGATGGGCGAGATATAATTTTTTAACTGAATTTCGATTTTGTTTATAATCGATAACAATTAATTGGGGATAGTTATCGATTTTTTTAAATAAACTCCCATTTTCAATGGGCTCAGGGTTTAATTAAAGCTGATTCATACCATGTAGTTTATATCATTTATTAATATGGAAACACATATACCCTGTAAATGAGAGAACTGTGTATGATATACCCTGTAAAACGAATGGGTATTTAGACAAAGCAATTAGGTCTTATATATACATCTATAACTCTTTTACCTCTCTCATCTCCCCCCCCTAGGCCCCTGTCTCGGCGTACGACATCTGCAGGCCTTCCTGCTCTTCCTGGCCATCGTTGTGAACTATATAGCGCGACTCAATGTGAGCGTTGCCGTCGTAGCGATGACAGATGCGGCGACCTCCAATCCAGATTTTCCGGTAAACTCGACTCGAGATACCCTGCATGATGTCTGCTTTAACTGACTTTCAACTTCCAGGAATATGACTGGACAGAGGCAGAAAAGTCGTACATACTCTCCAGCTTCTATTGGGGCTATATAGTCACCCAGTTTCCAGCTGGATTCCTGGTGCGTCGCTATGGCGTTAAGCTGGTGCTGTTCATTCCGACCTTCGCCACGGCGCTGCTGAGCTGCCTGACCCCAGTGTGCATTAGCTGGGGCGGCTGGGTGGCGTTCAGTGTGCTGCGCCTCATAATTGGATTGTTCCAGGGCCTAATCTTTCCCTGCATACACGAGCATCTGGCCAAATGGTCGCCGCCCAAGGATCGCAATCGGCTGGGTGTCTTTGCCTACTCCGGCTCCGATTGCGGCTCAGTTATGGCCATGGCGATTAGTGGACTGATTGCCGATAGCTCGCTGGGCTGGCCGGGCATATCGTACGTATCGGGTGGACTTTGTGGCATTTGGTGCATCCTCTGGCTATTGCTAGCCTCGAATAATGCGCCGAACTCGGGTTTGATTGGCGCCGATGAGCGCGATTACATCGAGCGTTCGATGCTACGCACCGATGGCTTCCACGACCAGAAGATTGCGATTCCGTGGCGTGCGATTTGGACGTCGGCGCCGTTCTACGCGCTTCTCGTCGTCCGCAGCGCCCAGGGCTGGGCAAACTCTCAGATGCAGCTGCAAACGCCGGCCTACATGCACGGCGTCCTCGAGATGGACATCAAGAGCAACGCCCTGTACTCGGCCCTGCCCTTCCTGGCCATGTGGTGCATGTCGTATGTGTACCTGGCCATCGCCGATGTAATCATGTCCAGGCGCTGGCTCTCGCTGACGACGATGCGCAAGTCCATCAATACGATATCGTTCTGGGGCCCGGCGGCGGCAATGATTGGCATCGGCTTCCTCGACAAGAGCCAGACGGGTCTGGCCATCGCCCTCATGACAATTAATGCCGGCCTCAATGCGGGCTCCGGCATCGGCAGCATCCTCACCATTATCGACATGTCGCCCAATCATTCCGGCATGCTAATGGCCATCGTCAATGGCATCGGCAACATCTTTCCGCTGCTGACGCCGCTGCTGGTGGGCGTCATTGTCACCGAGCCGGTAAGTTTTGGGGGCTTGGCTTATGGTTGAGTAATATTATAAATAACTTGAGGTTAGCGAGGAAAAGGGTAGATTGTGCTGGTGTAAGTTTATGTAACAGGTGCGAGAGAGCGATGCGATGACATAAGACCAAAGGTAGTTGTCTTTGGTTGTGTGAAATTCGAGCTGAGTGTAAAGACCTTTGTCTGCCTTTCGGTCAGTCCGATTGGCCTTACGTCCGTCTGTTCATCTATCTATTTAGCTGTTAGTCGACTCATCGATTTTTTTTTTGGGAGCTAGATATCCACACCTTTCTCTCTCTCATCATCAGTCTGCTTATTTATCATTTCTTTTTCTTTAGATAAATCCAGCTATTCTTACTTATATCCGTTTATCCGTTACATTTTCCCTTCAGCTTATTCTGATAATTCGCAATTTTTCTTGTCAGCTTATTTGTGTTTTTATTCTTTTATTTATCCATAATTTTTTGTTGATCATATATCTGTATATTTCTATGTTTATCCGTCTGTTGCTATAATTGTCTGTATAGTTTATCCGTACTACTATTGAATATTTATTGATTTATCTGCTTATCCGTCCTGTCATTCCGCCTGCTTTTTAATCTATTTGTATATACATCTATCTATCCTTACATTTATCCATTAGTTTCTTTGCCTGTCCAATCATGTCTATTTTAGTATATTTACCTTCATATCTATGTATCTATGATCGGTCTACACGTCTATTTATCCGACTTTCTATCCGCCTTTTTATCCAGATGTTTATATTCTGTCTCTATCTATCACCTCTCTATTTAATTGATTAACTGTACACCTTTGCCTCTTTGTTATCATATGTCGTTATATTCTATACCTAGTAATATATTATCCACTCGATTATTTATCCGCCTGCTTATCCCTTCTACAATCCCTTCTATGCATCAATATCTCTATATATTCACATATCAACTTCTATTAATCTACCCCAGAGTATCTGCAAGTTGTATACTCCCAGCTAGCACCCACACTTGCCACAGCTTATGACTGCATAGAAGTTTGCAAGCATATTTCAGGGTATTTTCTAGTCGATTGCCCCGCCGCACCTAATTTACTCGCAATTGTTTTTGATAACATCTCGCCTCGCTTTATCTATTTCGCAGAGCTCGCGCAGCCAATGGCAAATTGTGTTCGCATTAACGGCCATTGTGTTCTTCGTTGGCAACCTGGTGTACATAATTTGGGGTTCGACCGACCAGCAGCCGTGGGATGCGGTCGACTATCTCAAGCCGCGCGATGCCGAGCACCAGCAGCAGCAGCAGCAGCAGCATCAACTCGAGCCGTGGAAAGGCAAGGCGAAAAGCGAAAAGGAAATCTAAGTTAATAGATGTAAGGCCAGATTAGCTGTGAACTGTAAAATAAGTAGAAATTAAGCAACAAATTAAATTAATATGCGCCGTGGCACGCGGCGTATACGCAATGCAAACAACACAAATATTACGTATACGCCGTGCATAGACAGACGCATAACTAGCCTCATTCAGTGTTGACTGTGGTTAGGCATTGATTGCGCCGAGCGCCGAGCGCCGAGCGCTGAGCGCTGAGCCGGACAACTGCGTTGATTTTTAATTAAAAATTCTTAAAACGTTTTTGCGTGTATTTTAATTTCTTGTTTGCCTCGCGCATCTTTCGCTGCTGCTGCTGCTGCGGCTGCTTGAGCCACCGCAAAATGTAATAGAAAATTCTTGTTACTATTTCTGCTTTGAAATGAATTCATTTTCTATTTTTGGTATTTTTGGGCCACGCATTTGCATGGCCAGCAGCCGAGGCCGTAGACGACTTTCAGTCACTCAATGCCAAAAATAATAAAAGAAAAAAAAAACCCAAACGCAAATGCAAGAAATTCTCAAAAAAAAAAAAAGAAGAGAAGACGAAAATGAAAATAGAAAGCAAAACGAAACTTTGCACACAAATCAGAAAAATGGACACTTGGCGGAATTTATGCACGAACGCGTGCGCACAGTACGCTCTCGTCCGGGAATTGTTTGCCAGCAGGCAGCAGCAGCAGCAGCCAGTGGACATAGCCCACAGCAGCGGCAGTCGCCGTCGTCGTCGCCGCTCAACAAGGCCAACAGCCATAGCCATAGCCATAGCCACAGTCAGATCCCAGCGGCAAGTATGGCAAGTGGCATGTGGCATGCGGCATGCGGCATTATTTTTTCGCTACTTCTTTTTTTTTTTTGGCCAGGCGCGCCCCCAGCCTCCCTCGAGCCAAGCTGCAAAACCGAAAACCGAAACGAAACCAAAACGAACATGTTTTTCAATTAAAATCGTTGAGCAGCGCACAAAAATTCATTTGAATTGCCCACAGCGCGGATAGCAGCCAAAGACAAGTCATAAATGACCACTTTCACACACACACACACACTCAAATACATACACATGCCTATAGTACCATATAGTAGACGATCCAGGTGCCGCTAGCAGAGAGAGGAAAACTCTCTCTCTTAATTTAGACAACACTATAAATTTATTAGCTTTGAAATCTATGTTGCAAAAGCAACTTGTTTCACATAAAAATATTGTATATACAAAAAAAAAATCTTCACATTTTTTCAATAAAATTCCATTTCCTTTTGCTGCTCTGACAGCTTTATATTCTTTTTTATATATACAAATATTTCCCATAAAATAGTGTCTTGATTGCATGAGAATGCGAGAATATATACTTCAGTCATATTTTGTAGAATGTACTTCTCACTCTTTATTTGATTTTATGTATTGAAATATTTATCATTCCTTTCTTCTATATTTCACCTAAGCCTTATAGTGTCCACATTCCATATTCCATCTTTTTTTCAATTCTCCATTCCATATTTTATTTGCCATAATCTGCTTTACATATTCTATATATCATGTTTTTCTATTCCACATTTCTTATATCCATATTCCATATTCATTATTCCATATTCCATATTCCATATTCCATATTCCCTACTTCTTATTCCATCTTCCATTTTCCATCTTCCATCTTCCATTTTCCATCTTCCATCTTTCATCTTCCATATTCCATCTTTCATCTTCCATCTTCCATTTTCCATCTTCCATCTTCGATCTTCCATCTTCCATCTTAAATCTTCCATCTTCCATCTTTCATCTTTCATCTTCCATATTCCATCTTTGATCTTCCATCTTCCATCTTCAATTTTCGATCTTCAATCTTCCATCTTCCATCTTCCATTTTCCATCTTCCATATTTCATATTCCATATTTTATATTCCGTATTCCATATTTCAGGTTCCAATATTTTAAATTTCATATTTTATATACCATATTTCCTAACTCCCATACCCTATTTCATATTTTGTGTTCCATTCCATATTATATAACATATTCTTTGTCTCAGTATTCCATTCTCCACCCTCTTCCTTTTCCCACAATCCACATTCCATCCTCTACCCCTCAACTATCCTTGCACACATAAAATTTACTTTCAAGTATTTGAAAATAGATACCAAAAATGTCTCCTATATCAATAATTGAAGTTATATCATGGAGTATCTTAATTGAATAAAGCCAAAATGCTTTGACTCAATGAGCACGGCTCAAAGTCGCAAAGACATTGGCTGGCCACAGCATAGCAAATGAATTTCGATATCTATGGACATATTTGGGTAAATAGTTATTGGCAAATAATTGTGAATATATTTCATGTTTGCCTATCGAATGCATTCGATTGACATTCGAAATGGGTTGAAATTCCCAATAATGAGACGACCACAAGAGCTGCAATTTCCCATGGACTGCGGCTGCCAAATTGTTAGTTGCTTATCATCATAATTACACACACACTCGCACACACACTCGCACATACTCGCATATATACAGACTCTATGGGGTTTATATAGTAATTCGATATAGTCGTAACAATGGCGAGTGTTCGCACTTAGCTCGCATTTAAGTTAATATTAGAAAGTGAGATATGCATTCGTGTCGGGCGTCAATTTGCAAATTATAATTGAGGCAACATCAGCAGCTGCTGCCCCAATAGCAGCAGCAGCAGCAGCAACAGCAGCAGCAACAACAATCTACGACAGCAGCTTGAAAGATGCTTTTATTGTCTTGCCCAAGGGTCAGAGTGAATGGCAGGAGAATCTGTCAGAAAATGAGGCTAGAGCTGGTCGCGTGACACGATGCAATTTGACAGAAGGTGATATAAATAAGGTATATATATATATAGATAAATAAATAATATATAAATAAATAAATACATAAGCAGCATATATACATATATATTTATATAAATATACATGCAAAAAATAAAATTTAAATTTAGAAATAATTTATTGAAGAGAATTTTATATATAATTAATAATTTAAATTAGGCATAATTTCTATAATATTATAAAAATGTAGAATATTTTGAATTTAAAATAATTTTTATATAATTATTATAAATTTAAATAAATAGTTTCTATATATAAATTTTACTTTTTTATTTTCTTTATTTTTATATAAAATAAAGTAATTTATATAAATAGAATATTTATATAAATTATAGAAAGAACAACAGAAAAAATTAGAATTTATATTTAAAAATAATTCATTGAAATTTATAATATTTATATAAACTATTTTATATAAAAATAAATAAAATAAAAAAGTAAAATTTATATATAGAAACTAAATTTAAATAAATTATTTCTAAGCTTAAATTGTATTTTTTTTACCATGAAGCGAAAGTTAAGAAATTTTAAAAAAAATATTTTGGCTTCCGATATGAAGCCTTAGAACTGAGCTCAGCTTAAAAGTTTGTATACAAAGTTGGTCTAAAAAACTTTGAAGTATTGTATGAAGTTCTTAGAATATAGAAAGATATATAAATATGTATATATAATTGGAATTTTCTAATATCCCATTAAGCTTAGATCATTGAAAGAGTTGCTTAAAAATGCTGAGGAAAGTTTAATTGAAATTATTATTATATTATTTAGATATTATATTATCTAGAAATTTTTAATATATTATCTAGAGCCTCGACCTTTATAAGTTGCTATAATTAGATGTGCCAATATTTCCTAATAATAGTTTATAGACTCATGCCTGTTTCGTCTCACGAGTCTCATCTCTAAGTGCTCATCAGATCAGAGTCAAAATTTGTGTTGAAACTGCCTCAGCAGCCACAGGGACAGACTCATACATATATCAGCACAGATGGACACAAACACACACACATGCACACACACACATATATATACACACACACACAGACACACACGCACACATATCCATAGGCATACACATCCACTCACAGCATAAGACATAGGCAGTCCAGGACACACACATATGTCCACTCACACTCACACACACACACACACTCACACACACATATACATATGTGTGTGTATATGTGTGTGTATTCATTGCAAGTGGACCGTCAAGTACAGGAATTGCTGAAAATTTAATTTATGCCCGGCGCTTTCAATTGAAGCACGGCCCGTCGAGCAACAATAGCTGGAAATTAACAGGCACAAAAGCCTCGAGCCCGGATCTGATCTCTTGCTCTTGTGGTTGCATAGCTGGAGACGTCTCTTGTGCGGAGCTCAATGCTAGCGGCAAGCGGCGCAGCGCCACAGCACCACAGCACCACAGTCTCTCTAGTCAATGCGTTGTCCAATAAGTGAGCTGCCGCTGCCGTTGCCTTTGCTGCTGCCTTTTCATTCTTTCAGTTTTTGGTCGCTTAATTAATATTGCATAAGCGCAGAAGGACATGGCGGCAGCTGTTGTCCTTTATGAGCATGCGGCACATCCAGCAACACGAGCGTGAATTTATGCGTTGCACATTTACTTGTGTGTGTGTGTGTGTGAGTGTGTGTGTGTGTCCGTTGTCCTTCAATATTTATGATGCGCCCATGATTGATGTCCATTTTTGCACTTCAGAGCAATCGGCGCATTTTTATGCAAATAGCAATGGGTCGCCGAGTAAATTGCGGCTCCATTGTCTCCATGGCTTGCATTCCATTAGGGGAGTGGAGGGGGGCGTTACAGACTTACAATGTGTTCAGTCTCTCGGTGGTTAGGCTAAGTTTGTTGTTTACCCTTTACTAAGTTGCGGCAAGTGAGATGGGGGTTATGTAGATACTAGTGAAGGTAGGGATGCTCTAAAGGACTCTTATGTGTAATTCTGAACTTTTTACTAATATCTGAGCTGAGTTGAGTTGAGTCAAAGGTACATTTTAAACAGGCAATAGTAGTAGAAGTTGTGGTAGTAGTAGTGAAAGTAGTAGCAATAGTAGTAGTAGTAGTAGTGGTATTAGTAGTAGAAGTAGTATTAGCAAAAGTAGTAGTAGGTGTAGTAGTAGCAACAGTAGTAGTAGTAGTAGCAATAGTAGAAGTAGTAGTAGCAATAGTAGTAGTAAAATTTGTAGTAGCAATAGTAGAAGTAGTAGTAGCAATAGTAGTAGTAAAAGTTGTAGTAGCAATAGTAGTAGCAATAGTAGTAGTAGAAGTAGCAATAGTAGTAGAAGTAATAGTAGCAATAGTAGTAGTAATAGTAGTAGCGATAGTACTAGTAGTAGTAGTGGGAGTAGTAGCAATGGTAGTAGTATAAGAAGTAGTAGCAATATTATAAGCAAAAGTAGTATTAGTAAATAAGCTTGGAGTAGTTGAAATAGTAGCACCAAATAAGCAGTAGTAGTAGTATTAGTAGTATTATATCCAAAGTAGTAGTAGTAAATGAAGTAGTAGTAGTAGTAGTAGCATCGAATAAGTAATAGAAAATAAAGTAGTAACAGTTGTAGTACCACATAAGTCGAGTAGTATATAAGGTAGTAATAGTAGTAGTATTATTTGAAAATAAAAAGTAGTAAATAAAGTAGTAGTGTTAGTAGTACCTAAAAAAAAGTAGTCATATATAAAATAGTAGTAGTAGTAGTGTTACATGTATTACGAGTTTGGCATAGTATTGTAGTAATAATCGGCGGTAAAATCAAAATAGTAGTAGTACTAATAGAAATATAAGTAATAGTAGTAGTATTCGTAGTGGTAGTAGTAAGATTAGCAGAAGTAGGAGGATTTGAGGAGCAGTAGAACCTCTTGACCAAATTAGTAGTAATTTTATAGTAATACCAAAAGGGTTTCAAGCAAAGCTAGTATATGGAAGCGCAGCAATAGTAATTAATGTATGAATTGAAGAAGTTGAAGTTTTTTTTTCATGAAAACTTCAGCTACTAAAAAACTACGTTATTAAATACCTTTTTTTCTACTACTAACTTTTAGCGAAGTTTCAACTTTAAGTTTTGCTTATATTTATTTTAATTATATAAACATATTTTTTTTATATTCCTTCAGTTTCTCCTACTTTTGTTACCTTTTCGCACACTTTTAAGTTTTCACTCCTAATTTTTCGATTTTCCTTTTATTTCCTTCTTTGGTAAATCAATATTTTATTAATAACTCGAACTTTAGCAAAAGTGTAACATTTTAAATTAACGTTGTTTATGCTTATTTTTTTCGTGATTATTTTTGCAGTTTGGCTTTTTTTTTTTTAATCAATTTTGCCCTATGCCACAATTTCATTTGCATTTCCATTTGCATTTTCATTTTCATTTTCCCTCTTTCACTCCCTGTCTGACTCTTTCTTACAAGATTTGACCTTGTTAATAGGGAGAAAGAGAGAGAGAGAGAGAGACAGAGAGAGAGCGAAAGAGCAATAGCTGTGTGGCACCTGCAGCACACATTTTAAATAAATGAAGTGCAGATCAGGGCAAGCGACAACAACAACAACAACAACAATTGCAACATTGTGGCGCCACATTATATTGTTAATGCGACGACTACAAAATTCTGGCGACTTGTCGTGTGCCAAAGCAGAATCCTGGAGAGCGAAATAAAAAGCAAATAGAAGCAATGCAATCAAGCATTATCGACTGCCCAATACTCGCGCAGCATGGGCAAATATATAAATGAATATGAATAAATAAATAAATAAAAAACAAGTAAGAAAACTCTAGTCGAGCGTGACCGACTAGGGAATACCTTAAGCCCCATCAAATCTGTGCTTTTCATAGAATTTGGGAAATTTGGGGCCGGTATCCAAAATATAACAAAATTCAAAATTGCATAAAATACATATAAAACTAAATATAAAATTTGGTGTCTCTAGCTTAAAAGATGGGCGAGATATAATTTTCCAACAAAAACATTATACCCTGATTTCCCATTTTCAATGGGCTCAAGGTATAAAAATATATATGGGGCATACTTTAGAGGAGACTATAGTAATTTACTTGCTAATTTTGGGCATTCTAGCTTTAGGTATATTAAAGTTCTTTTTTATTTCATATTCCTCCAATTGGGTTTGCTTTACAGCCTCGGTATTCCAATGTCAAGCAAATATCTATCTCAAATTTCAAGTCCCTGAATACGAAATCCTCATAACTTCACAATTTGATACGCTCCAGTGGGGATATCCCAAAAAGCTCTCATTGGAGAGCACACATTATTATTAATACCAAATTTTCAAGGCTCTAGATTTAAGAGATTTAATAATACACGTTTTGACATGCTCCCTGAGCCACGTCCCCGTAGCATCTTCAAGGTCTATTCTGGTATAATTTCCAAATTTAAAGTCTCTAGCCTTATTAGAGCCAAAGTGATAATAAGGCTTCCAGTGGGCGTATTCAAAAAATAATTTGACCCACTCAGACGAGGTCACACCCGAGACTACATGTCAAATTTCAAGTCTCTAGCTTTAAAACAGTCGTAAAAAAGGCCTTTGATGTTGTAAGAGTTAGAGTGATTCCCTATGTGACACGCCCCCAAATAGGCGTAGCCTAAGAATGGGAAATCAGACGAGCATACACAATACCCCACATACATACAAAATGTCAAGTGCTTACCTTTAGCAGAGCAGCAAATGCCTTGCATTTTCTATGAACAGCCAAACGAATATACTCTCTCCTTTATCCTCGAACGGGCATGGCAAAAAAAGGAATCGCTGCAAAGTGCAAGCCAAGAAAATGCGATGCCAAATGGCGGCGGTGCTCGCTGCAAAAGAATTTTTAGAATTCATTGAATTTTAAAACATAACAATAAAGCACTCAACATTTGCCATGTGCCAAACGAAGCCAAAGGTAGTAGCAACAAGACACACACACACACACACATACCTGTAGACGACTGGAACTGTATCTAAAGCGTGTTTATTTTAGCTCGAGCCAAGTTTTGCTCAGCGAGCTTGAAAATTGCGCGCGCCGCGTAAAGCTTCTTTTATTCGCGGCGTAGGAAAATCACATTTTTGTAATGAATTGCAGCTGGTGCAGCAACTATTGCAGCAGCTGCGGCAGCGGCAGCGGCAGCTGTTGCATGCAACTGATTTGCAATTCGTTTGGCAGCTGGAGTTCGCCTGCTTTCAATTTGCACGCATTTAAAGTCTCCACAATTTCAGCTGATCGAATAACTTATAAATATATATATAAATACATATATATGCACACACACACACACCTACACTCACACACACACGCGCGTGTAACACGTTTGAACCGGTTTTCGCTCAAGCCCGAAAATACGTTTACAGCAATAAACGTGTTGATTTATTGATTTTGCACGTCGCATAATTTACTTTGCCCGCCTGACAGCGTGACAAAAAAAATTGACTACAACAGCAACAACAACAACAACAGCACGAGTAGATGCGACTACAACAATAACAAAGTGCCGTTGCAACGCCAACACCAACGCCAACCGAGCAAAGCAAAGCAAATGAAATTCTGTGCTCTGACAGGCGTTTCTTCTCTACACTTGCCAGTTAGGCTATATCCGCTTAAGCAGGTCATACGTTACAGGCATAAGTAAAGTATGTTAATTATGCTCTAGCATATAACATATATTCACATTAAGTCTAACTTAAATTCTAATATTATTTCAATAACATTTTGCCTTCCTTTTACCTTATTTATTTATATATTTATATTCATATTGCAACTGAATCACTTAGCTATTTAATTGTATAGAGTATTTGCACTTTCATTTTCTGCGAGTCAGGTATTTCACTCACTCTCTCTCCCACGACAATTGCATAGATGCTTTTGATCCCGTTATATGTTTACTCAGCAAATTGCAGCCGTAGCTGCCAGCCACGGTGTGAGCGCGAGAGCTAATCCGCTGTGTGCACGCTTTTGATCCCGTTGTCTTAGCTGTCTAGCCTGCTGAGCACTGAGCGCTGAGACCACTTGCGTCAGTGGCGAGCTGCAGTCGAAGATGGAGTGAGAGAGGCAATTTAGTCAATGCGTGTTTGTTCTGTTTGATCGTTCGTTGTCTGTGTGCGCGTGTGTATTGAAGTGTTTTTTAGTGATGAATATAGTGTTATGAGAGCGTTATTAATATGTGATATGTTTTTGTATTGTATTGTGTATTTGTAAAGTGTTGTATATATAGTATATAAATATATATTTAGTTAATATAACAGTTTTTGGCAATTGGTGAAATATTGCGTCGTTGCTGCTGAGCTTTTTCACTGATGAAAAATGAAGCAAAAGCAGAGAGAGCGCAATGTGAAGAGAGAGGACGAGAGCTTATTAAACGGGTAAGCATTTACATTTGTATTGATGTGTGAATGTTTTTATTGACTAAAATACAATTTGGTATTTTTATGTACATTTAATACCCTTACAGAGAGTATTTCGATTTTGTTATTAAAGGTGTAACAAATGAAGGCAAAATTAATTTAAAAGGCTGAAGTAATGAAATGAAATATTTTATTATATATTCATTATGTATATAAGTATGTATATATACATGTTCATATATGTCGGTTAGTGTATTCAAACTTCGTCAATGTAGAGTTAGCTTTTATTTTGCATATTTTTTCACTTTTCGCCAATGCTGGCTCCCTGTGTCTGCCTGATTGTCATCTCGTTGCCGTGTTGTACGTTGTTGCAGTTGCCACTCTTCTTTTTTTTTTTTTGCTCACCTATCTCTATCTGATGGCTGCAACAGCAACAACAAACAGCCAGCAGCCAGCCAGGCAGCAGACGCCACGTCGTGCGCCATTTTTAAGTTGTTTCTTGAAACGGAAACGAAAGCGGTTTTCATATGCATGTGCGCGCACACTAACACACGAGTGTGTGTGTATGTGTGAGTGAGTGTGCAGCTGCATGCCGCAGCGTCGTTAAGCGGCTTCTCTGGTCATGTCTGCCTGTGTGTGTGTGTGTGTGTGAGCGTGTCTGTCTGTGTGTGTGCACACCTTCTAGGTGCCGACAATATGAAATAGGGCTGGCTGTAGCTGTAGCAGATTTCTGGCTGGCTTTAGTACGAAACATATGCCAAATGCTGGCGACCGTGAGCTGGATAAGTATGCGCACAGCAAATTGTAGCAACGAGAAAAAAAAGGTTACTTTGTTAAGCACTTTCCGAGTTCACGTTTCAAACAGTTCTTAGCTGTAAAGGAAATTTATGTGCCCTAAAATAGTTTATATTTTATATAGATTTCGTTGGAATGGCTAAAATTAAATCAAGAGTTTAATTTATATTATCTATTATTTATATTATCATGGCATAAAATTATTTTAGTTTTTAAGCTAGATTTCTTATATATTGGTTTAAAATTTTGCATATACCAATTTAATTATATATATTCCATATAAATTCCCTCGTTCATTGTCTTTTCTTTTTTTTTGGCATAGTTCAGAGCGTTCATTTTGCCACGCTTGATTGTTTATTGTAGTTGCCACACATTGCGCAGACCGTTAGAGATCCCGTTGCCGTCTCGCTTAATCTATGCTGGCCACCTCTCGCTCTCGCTCCCTCTCGCTCGCTGGCTCTCGCATGTTAAATAAATTTGCATATTTTAGTTCATCGTTAGTTTGGCAAAAGCTCAATTTTCTATGCAAAAATTCAACACTGATGACAAAAAGTGAACGAATTACAATGCACCAAAAAAAAAGTAACTGTAAATCAAGAAAAACGAGAAAACAAGTAGAAGAAGAAGAAGCAGCAGCAGCACCATCACCAGCAGTAACAAAAGACAATTTTGCTTTGTGACTTTGCAGTTCAAAACGTTTTGCATGTGCATGCATGTATGTGTGTGCGTTTGTGTGAGAGAGAGAATGGGAACTGAGTACTGGTAACTGTAAACTGGGAGTTGGGCTTCCAGGGCTGGGCACATGCTAATGAGGCATTTGTTATGCTGCATATTTGCACAGCGCTTGGGGTTTGCATTTCTACTTCTTCTTCTTCTTTTTTGCGCTTCTTTCTATTCTTTTATTTTTTTTTTGCAGATTTTTGTTGCTATGAATGATTTGCAGTATGGAGAGCGGGAGAGTGAGAGTGAGAGAGCGTGTGAGAGCGTCGCTTTTGGGTTTCGGCTTGCTCACATGTTGTCAGCATTTCATTTGATTTATAAAGCCGCATTCTGCCCAAAAGCATTTTTTTCCTGCTCAAATCTAAGCTTTGGCGTAGAGCTTACCGTACGGCAGTTGTTTTTGTTCTTGTTGTGCTTCGCTTTTTTTTTACAGTTACTTTAATTACACATTTAAGCGTAACCGCAGCTCGTAACGTAACAACAACGCAAGCATAGCTCAGCGAGTGTAAGTGAGCGTGTGGGTAGCGTTTGCATGTGTGTGCATTTTATATGCGGTGCCTTGCATGTATGTCCCGTCATGTGAGTGAGTGTGTGTGTGTGTGTGCTGCTGCTGTTGCTGGCGTGTGTTGTTGCTTTTGAGCCAAAACCCCGTTGGTTAAAATGCCGAGACACACGCTTGCGCGAAATTTTATGATAGTATTTTGGTGTAATGGCGTACCGCAGTGTAGCAGCAACACCACCAGCAACAGCAGCAGCAGCAGCAGCCAACAGCAACAGCAACAACAGAAGCTGCTGCTGCTGCTGCCGCCGTGGCTACAACCACGGCATTGCCTGTTTGTGTAATCTAGTGTTGAAATATGGTTTTAAGGTAGATTCAAGGCAATTTACCATATTGGCCGCAATACAATTTCCGCTCAGCAGTTGCTGCCACAGCAGCAACTACAACAACAACTGCCGCATAAAGCCACATAAATAGCCAGCAGCAACAACAGTTACAACAACAACAACAGCAACACAAGGCACAGCTGCAATAGCCAGCGACATGTGTATTTAAATTTGCTGCGGCTTATGTTATTTGTCGCCTTTGGATAAACGTTGTTATTATTTTGGATCAGCTGCTGCAATAATAATAACACAACAATCTCACATGCCTCGCGATGCGATACTTTATGTATATAATGCATAATACAATAAGTCCTGCGGCTAATTTAATGTCAGTTAAGAAATGTCTACAATATAAAAAGCTTAATATGATAATATATAATATATGAAATATACAGCAAATAAATTCCATAAAAATATGCAAATAATTGAGGAGTTGTAGGTGGGGCAAGCGCACACTCTGAAAGCCTTTAAAATCCTAGAAAATTCTAGATTTTTATGTGCTTTATTCTTATGCTTTATCCACATATAGAAATATTATATTTTTTCTATAATTCATGCAGAATATTTGTAAAATATCTTAGATACATTTTTAATGCGCTTAAAGGTATGCAATACTTATTGATAAATGCTTACAAATGTAAAGAAATATTAAATATTATATCAGAGCACAATCTGAGCATAAATTAAGAAAGCAAGATAAAGAGAGAGAGAGGAAAGATTAATAAATTCTTTATTAAAGTAATTAAAAATTCTTTAAAAATATAAAAAGAGCCTTTAATAAATGGTGTACTAAACTGGATAAGAAATAAAGTAAAACTGCTAATAAAAATAAAACGATATAAATTTAATATAGCTCAAAAATAAAACTCAATAAAACCTATAAGCTGTATTCAATGCTATCAAAAACTTTACTTTCCAAAGGTTTATAGTTATTGAAATTAAATAAAAACATAAGCTTGCTACAATTTCATAATATATGTATATATACCTTTTCCACAATAAAGTTTTTTTTTTTATAAAAATATAGAACATTAAACATATGAAAAACGAGGGAAAATAATTTTTTTCAAAGGGTTAATTTAAGTTTAAAATGATGTCAGTTTCATCCCATTGTATGAGTCGCATATCGTATACTAGATATTCCCATATAAAATAGTTCATAAAGCAAATTATTCTAGTCGCTTAAACTCTCATTCATTTGACATTCCCAGAAAAAACTCGACTCGCATTGCATACCAAATTGTCAATAATTTACCCAGCTATACATATTTAGTTACTCTAGTATACTCAACTATCATACAATATTGATAAAGTCAATTGTTATAGTTGCTTAACCCAAGACACTAGCCCCAGAAAAAAGTGAGCACTTGTCTGCTTAAATGCTTTTCACTTCCATCTTCCTCTTCTTCTACTCTTTCTCTTGCTCCCAAAGCCGACGACAGAGCAAAAAAAAAAAGAGGCTGTGAAAGGGCGTGCGTTTGGCTGTAACAAAAAAAATCTTGACACTCTGCGCTGCGCCTCGGCAAAGCAATTCATTTAGAGAGCGTGCCTTGGCATTATTGCACCACCCATTTGCACCACATAACGAGTGCGCAGGCAGGCAGCTGCAAGCCACAACTAGATTTTTGGTTGCCTTCGTCTACGGCTAGGCAATTTGTTTGTCATTCCATGGCTGTGTGTGTGTGTGCTCGGCATTTTCTTTTTAGCTGCCACGTTCTGTCTGCTGCTGAGTTTATACTATGCCAACTCCAGCGCCGCCCACTTCACCTCTCAACTCGCCAACGAATCCTTTATCCAATCCACACTCCGTCCGGATATCAGCATAGACGGACACTTTTTTCCTTCTTTTTTTCTAGATTTATGCGCTTGCCAAGCTGCAAGCAAGCAAACGGACAGCAATTAATTTGCATTCTGGTAATTAATTTTCCATTCCAATTCTGCTCTGCGTCTGCTTCTGCTGCTTCTTCATCGTTTTTCGTGTGTTTCGCTTGTCATTTGGCAAATTGCTGATTGCGTTTTAAGAGTGCATTGGCCCCGGCAGCCCATGCCCAGCCACACAGCCAGGCAGCCAATCAAGTGAGCTGGCTAAGTGACACGCCCACAACTACTAACGGTTTACCTGTTGCTGCCGCATCAATCAGCAGTCAATGCGTGCCATTAATTGTGCAGCTCACTCGGTGCACACATTTAGTGCAGCTTTTGGTTTGTTAACAACTCTTGGACAACCAACGAGGCCCCACGCCCCACGCCCCACTATTGTTTGCATTGTCATTTACAAGCTGCACACACACACAGCAATTGAAATTGTCAGTGTTTAAAGCAAATGGGACCCCACTACAGTCGAGCGCCAACCCCACTCTGACAGCCTTTAGCCCCGCTCAAGTGTTCAGTTTTGGTTTGGCGAACGATTCGCGCGCCTTATTATGGCAGCTAAAAGACAATTGCTGCAGCGAGCGCAGCCTGCACTCTGGCTGGCTCCCATCTCTGGCTCCTGCTGCCAGTTGTTGCCACGCTGCATGCTCGACATCTTGTTTATGTGCTGTTGGTATGTAGTCAAAGTGGGGCTTGCTCCGCTTGTAGTTATTTATATCAACATAGCTTTGAATAATTGGCGCTGAATAATGCATTAAGAGTTCTGGGAATTTGGTGAGCTGTGGTAAAACTGTTATTAGCGCAACTGTTAACAGCTGTCATTTGGTTGATTAATTGAGATTGACATATTATGTGGATATATATATATATAAATAAGATTAATATGAGCTTACAATTTTGATAATCATTCAGATTGGAAGTCATTGGGTCAAGGGTTACAATGATTCTATATATATCGATGTATATTGTGTGCCGAATTTAATTTAATTTAATTTAATTTTTAATTGTTTTTTTTTAAATATTTTTTTTAAAATATTTTTAGAATATTTATATTTACAAAAATTAATTATATTTACTTTATTTTTTTTTAAATTTTTGTTTTTCAATTGTTAAGAATATTTATTTATTTATTTATTTTTTGTTTATTTATATTTACACAAATTTATAATATAATAAAAAACAAGAATTCTCTAAGTTTATCTGTAATTTAATATTACTAATATTCATCAATAAAAAAAAATATTTTAAGTAATCGCAGAAGCACTTAAAGTCGACAAATCCCAACTTAAAGCATTTATAGGGTACTCCTTAGTGCCTCATAGGTTGCAGTCTATTCTCTCATTTACTGCTATTGCGCAAAGGAATGCACTTTGTCGCATTCTCCTTGTTTGCTGTCCGAGGCAACTTTGGCAGATGTCTTGGCTGGCAGTTCATAAAGCCTTTGTCAGCAGCTGCGAACATGAACTCATTTTGTGTTGAGTGTGCAACTGTGTGTGTGTGTGGGTGGGTGTATATATACGGGTGGTGCTGCTGCTGGTGCTTGTGTGCGTGTCAATGCAGTTCATTATTTTGCTCATTTCCTCTTAATGACAATATCAATTGCTATTTTAAGCCATTGTCTTGCATTTCTATTGTCTCGCTTGGTGTAGATTTTATTTGATTTTCAATTACGTTTAATTAATTAAGTGTGAAAGCTTTCGCACACACGCACAGTTACACTGGCCAGCTGGAATTTGCCAATGGCGCGTATGAAAATTGCTCAATGTGTCGTTAAGGATCTGCGTGAGTCAGCGTCGAGTTCAACGGGCTATGGCCCATACATATGCACATAAATATTAAGTATACGCATCCAATTAACAACAATAATTACGCCAGTTGCTGCCAGATCAAAGACACGAATCTCAAAACTTTTACGCTTTGAGCAGGAGTTATAAAAAAAAAAAAAAACAAAAATATATATATATAGAAATAAAATGTAATATGCAAGCCACTTGAATAATTTATGCAGTTTAAATTGGCTTTTGGCTGTGCTGAAAAAAATTAGCATTGCCGCCGCAGGCAGAGCTGAAGAAAATTAGCTTGAAAAGTTGCAGACATGCGGTTGCATGGCGATACTCTGTAATAATTAAGCGAAGCGCCAGGCGCATAGAGTTTTGCATAATAAATAGTTTATATATTAGTTATGCATCTTTTTTTATAGCATACTTATGGAAATATCGAAGCTTTTGCTATGTTTATGCATATATTAAAATAGTTTGTTAGACAGTTGTTGCATTTAGCAAGGATTTTGAGTATGAAATATATATATTTATATTGATTAAAATATGTTAGGGCATAGTAGACATATGTCTCGATTGATACATGATTGCATTCAATATTATCAAGTTTTCCCAGCCTAAGAACACCTAGCAATTCAACTGCTTTGATGCTCCCCCATTCGTATTGCAGAGTAAAAATCAAACTTGGTATGCTCAGCGTAATGCACACTACAAAAAAAGAAAAGGAAAAAAAAAATTAGAGAAGAACAAAATAGGGAACAGCACTCAAACAAAAAGTTGTGCGTCGTTGGTGACTTGACAAATTTCTGGGGAAATATCCTATCCTGGCGGCCATATATGAGACCCATTTCGCCTCCGCTCCAACATCCATCCGATGGAAGTACTTTATGCAAGCCGCGTCCTTCGGCAATGCATTGCAAGTTAATTTAAGTTTATTTTCAACAGTTTTTTTCAATAGGGTATTTAGCAGGGTATTATGGACGTGAAAGGAGATAAGGATAGAGATATGCAATATATAGAAGATGTGATTGATTAAGATAAAATATATTTGTATACCTATTGATGGAGTTTACCTATGAACATATGCATATTTGAATATTCTAATATCATATTCAGAACCTTCCCCTATTGGAAGTAACTTCAATATTAGAGGGAAAATAACTGGTATCTCTATTTAATATTTTTTGAATCTAATTACATTTCCAACTATTGCAATATCTATCATAAGTCCATACCATATCATACCTTGTAGGGTATTTAATAGTCGCTTTGCTATTCCATCACTTTTTACTTTAGTTTTTATTTTTTCGTTGCTGTTGCCGTTATTGTTGTTGCTTTTATGCATAACCCTTGCAGCATGGCACAGTAATAAATTCATTACAAAATTGTCGCTCTATAAAAAGATAAACAAATGCTAAAGCACAACGTTGAGTGGGCGAAGGAGAACTGGAGATGCAGAATGGAAGAGGGGGAGGCAAGAGGAAATGTTGACTGAAAAACATTTTTATGCGCTTGCAAAACGGGAAGTCAAAACTTTGGCGCAACGGGAAAATGCACTCAAAAATGGAAAAGCAACAACAGCAGCGGCAGCGGCAGCAACGAGAGCAGCAGCGAGAAGAAAACGGCAAAAATTTTCGGAAAATGCGCACAAAATGAGTGTGCAGAAATAATTTAAAAAGTTGTGCTATTTGTATTGGCGATGCTGAAGTCGAGGCAGTCAGCAGCGAGCAGCGAGCAGCGTCATCGTTGAATTTGCCACGGACTTAATGTTATTTATGAATCATTTTCAGTTCATACGCGGCGTATGAGTAATTTATGGCATTTATTTTTAAAGACAGCGGCAGCAGCGGCAGCGACAGCAGCGGCAGCGACAGCAGTAATTGCAGCTGCCGGACAAAGTGAGAATAAGTTAAGCATGAAGCATAAAAGATAAGTTGCATTGCTCTATATATATTAACTTGAGTATATATAAGGTATATACATACATATACATATATATATTTTACTGATTAAGCCAACTGTCATATTGAAGTTGACCGCAATCGAAGGTATGATTGAGATATTGAAAGACGAACATGAGCACAGGTTGGAGCTGCAGCAATCTGAGGTGATTTTATATGCTGCTGTGTGTGGTATATGTGAAAGATAATTATTATCGACTGTGAAGCACCTTATTAATTATGATTGAAGATTGATCGTTGTGATTGAAAAATAAAATCGTGAACACTCGATATGACAACACTCAATTGATTGGACCTCGGTTGGAAATGTAGGAAACTTAAGAAGGAAATCTTTTGAATATCTATAAAATACTTCAGTCCGAGTCTGAAGCTCGATCTTCATATCTAATCTTTAGCTCGTCAAATATATTATATATTTAAACATTTCATCTCTAAATCCTCCACTCTACACAATTTTCCCATTATACTTCAACCTTTAATCGAATTGCATGACAAACTGCAGCTCTAAAGAACTCTAGTCCAGACACCTGCAACTGCAAAAGGAGGCCAGCCCCTCAGCGTGGCTTATGCGAAAGCAATGAGTACAAATTTTGTCTTTGACTAACCCAGCAGAAAACTCTGCACGTTTGGCTTAACATTTTAGAACGCCTTTTAAGCCATGTTCGTTTTGAACAGAGGAGAGTAAAAAAAAAACACAAGGTCCAAAACAAATAATAAAAAACTTCGCCTAGAAAATAGGGAAAAAATAAAATGAATAAATATGCGCAGCAAGTGAAAGACAAAAGCGGCAGCAGGTAAAAAATATCGCATATGCTGCAGATATAATCGTATATACTTCCAAGTTAAACAAGGATTGGATATATGTATATGCTGCTTATGTGCGAGGCAAATTGAAGACTCTGGCTAAGCTTGGGGCAGTTGGTTTTTCAGGCTGCGTTCAGCCAGTTAGTCTCTCGCTGAGCGTTGGCTGTCTTTTAATTATGCAACTCTATTTGAAATGCATGCAGCCGCATCTAATGTGCTGCAGAGTGTGTGTGTGTATCCATGCGCGCTCAAAAAGTGAAGAGAGTATATTGGTTGTCTGCATTTATCCATATGAATGTAAGCTATTTATATGGTGTTGAAGGTGTACTCCAAGTTACAAAGTTTTAAGGTTATTCTAATGCGATTGGAGGCATATCAAATTGGGAAATACTACTAGGTGATAGGGACTGGGAATCGGAATTTAATATTTGATATTCGTCTAGATGAGACACGACCAAAAAATATAACAGATATATTCATGGCTATTCCATAGCTAGAGCTAGCTGGGTCTAAGTCATTGCAGACTCCTTCTTCAGTCCTATCAAAAATGCCTCAACTCTTTTTGTAAAGCGAACGAGTATGATGCAGTTGGTTTTGCACAGCTGCAACATTCTTACATATTTTTTTTTTGTTGCACTCATTGTCTGCACAACTAGACGTATACTTAACGTGCCACACACACACATGGACACACAGAGCGTTTCCACAATTCGTTTATAGAAAATATGCCAACGGCTCTATTATGACTTCTTCAAAATTTACAGTCTGTTGCTTGATGCAAAATGGAAGAAGCGTTTTTATATTGCACACACACACTTATACACACACTCACATACACACTTACACACACACTCACACACACATGCGCACACACGTGCATTTTGCACTTGGTTTTTTCTCCGGCTTGTGGCAAACCGTAGCCAAGTTTGCACTGCAATTATGATTGCTGCATGAACCGAGCTCTTGCTTATTCCTGTTTTTTTTTTCTATTGCCACGCCCCCTCGTCACCCCTGCTTGCTGTCTCCGCCTTTTTGCGGCCGTTTACATGCCTTCTTCGCTCATTTAATGTATATTTCGCCAGCGTTTTTATTTTATTTTTCGTCTTTTTGTCTTGCAGTTGGCGCGTTTTTTGTTTTATTTTCCTATTTTTTTTTGTGTTTGGCCGCCGCCGCCGCCGCCGTCGACTTCGCTGCTGCTGCAGCTTTTGTTTTTTACCCGGAAGTTGCTCAAGTGTTAATAATTTCATTATTTCCGCTACGCTGCGCCCCTATACACACACTTACACACGCACATGTGTGTGTGTGTGGGGCACATATGTGTGCTGCGGCTTGCAGGCATTTGCTTTTTTGCGACTTCAGACATTGCCCGATTCGAGTACTCTAACAACACAATTTGGTGACATTTAGGTTGCCATTTGTGAAAGCTTAGAAAATTTAATTTTAATTATCCAATTATAAAATTACAATTTTTTATAGATTTGAAATTTTTGCTTAAGATTTTGGCTGTTTATTGAAATATTTTTAAAATACATCTGACATATTTTTAAGCATCTTCAATGTGTACAATAATTGACTTGTCTGTGATACTTTTTATGGTCTAATAATACTCAAATTATTTTTAAAAATAAATTTAATGCTTGTTAACTCAGTCTTTTAAAATTTCTTAGCGCATTTAAAATTCGTTGTGCTCGCTATTAACTCGTTTATTTTTTTGTTGATTTTGTCCATGAAAAGGCCAGAAAACTGCTGCATGTGTAATTTTTACGCTCTTTCGTGTATGTCCTAGGCAACATCTAGAATTTGTAATCGTTTTGAAAAGAGTATATTGGTTGCTAACTATTGACTTGAAAAAGCATATATGTGCATAAATATATACTGGTATATAGATGTTGATATTTGGTGGATTCTTATAAAGTAAATATTTGATCAACAAATTTTTTAGCTGAATCACTATTGACTTGGTCTAAAGATAAGCTAATGAGATTCATAGATTTTATACCAAAAGGAGTTTCATGTATCATGAACAAGTATTTTGCAGTCGGATACTCCTGCAACGAGTACACTTCTTTCATTTTCATTTTTTTTTTTTTGTTTTCTCCACGTTTTGTGTTTTTTTGATTTTCTTATGTGGAAAAAATGTAATTACATACGCCAAAAAGTAGTTGCGCGGCTAGCGCTGGGGCTGGCTCTAAGCATAGCTGCAACAACAACGACAGCGGCAATAGCAACAACAATAACAAGGACATCAAAAAAGTTGTCGAAAGGCAAAGCGAAGCAAAGAAATGTATGCTTTACATCAAAGGATATAATTTAAGGGTCTTAAATAAATTAATACGCCGCTTGGCTTAAATTTCAAACTTTTTTAATCTGCTTGCGCCGTCTGTTAATGCGCGTGTGTGTGCGAGTGAGTGTGCGAGTGTGTGTGCTTGACGGCAGATAACATAGAACCATTTCGCATTTGAGCTGGAGGGCTAAAGGACTTAGTTAACGTAATTTTTTGTTGGGCCACATGTCAAAGGCGCCGGTTAAAAAGTTTTTCCAAACTAGTTACAAATTAGTTTTACTTGTTGGGTTTTAAATTTAGACATTCCGACTATGATAAGCTCGCTTTCTCTCTCTTTCTGTGTGAGGGAAGTGCAACTAATGAGAGCTTTTAAGCGATAAATCATCGGCAAACTTATTTAGACTGCCTAACAAATGCTTTGAGTTATAATTTAATAATTGGCATATGTTTCTTTATTGTTTTTAAGGTCTTGTGAGTTTCCTTTTATATTTATATAAACTTTTTCGTATTAGAATAAACAAGTGAAAAGAAAAAGCGCAGAAAATTGAGACTTTTGGCTATGTTAAGGCGTCGTCTTTTGATCGAAGGAAACAGAGCTAGAGTTAGAGTTTAAGACTACCTAAAATAGAACCTATACTAAGCTGATCTAGATTTGTCTTGCTGCACCTGTCCAATCTTACTGCCCGCCCGGCTTACTGTCCATTCATAGTCCGCCTCTCTGTCTAGCTGTCCGCCCGACTTACTGTCCGTCCGTCTTACTGTTCAGTCATCCGTCCTTTAGTCCGACTCTCTCTTTCTCTCTATCTTGCTTTCCGTCTGTCTTACTGCCCATGCGTTCGCTAGTCCATTTCTCAGTCTAGCTGCTCGTCTGACTTACTGTCCGTCCAACTTCATGTCCATCCGACTTACTGTCCGTCCGACTTACTGTTCATCCATTCGTTTTTTAGTCCGACTGTCTACCACTCCCTCTCTCTCTCTCTCTCTCTCTCTCTCTCTCTCTCTCTCTCTCTCTCTGTCTTACTGTCTGTTTTCTTTGTCTTATATATCCACTTGCTTATATACAATATATTTCAAAACCTATCCCGACTAGAGCCCAAAGTCTTGAGTAAAATGTATGGGGTTTTCCCACGTCAATATCTTTTCAAGTCTTTACGACGTCCTTTTAACTTAAATTAAAGTATGTCAAGTATACATTCAATCAAGAAGTATGCTTGAAGCTTGTTATGTGCAACACATTGTAAAATTGTTGTAAACATCAAAGTTTTACAATTCGAAATATTCGTTGCCAAAAATGTGTATGCAATTGAAACGATTGCTGTATGTTGTTTGCAGCCTCGCTCCATATTCAGCAAATGTTTTGAAATGCATGATTTTTATGCTTTATATAAATGTATGTGTGCATGCGCGCCATTGCCAATGCCTTACTGTACAGTGTAAACTATCATAGCATATATGGATGCTATGTTATGTATGTGAACATGATGAATTCATAAATATAAATAAACCTTACATACCATATACGCAATCATGCGTAGTAGTTGTTGTTGTTGTGAGCATTGTGAAAAATGGCATGTGGTTGACCTCAGGCCCAGGCCCATGCCCAGGCGCAGGCTCAGGCGCAGCGCCAGGCTGAGCTGGGGTTTTGGGGTCAGGACTAAGCTTCCCAGGCTGGGCATCAAAAGCAAACGAAGCAATCAAAATAATGGCGGCAAATGCATACAATGAAAATAATTGCCGGTAATCCTTGGCTACTAATTTCAGCACGCTTCGTTGCTGTTGGCTTTGCCGTGGTTGTTGTTGTTGTTGTTGCCATAGTTGTTTTATACCCTAGGCCCAATGATGATGTGTAAATGGGCTAGAGTGTTTGGGTGGAAATGCTTGTAGCTGGCGGTAGAAGGTTGGCGAACTTATAAGGAATATAAAGACTAGAACAAAATGAAGAGACGAAATGTTATAGCCATCTCCATTAGTGTTTGTATTTATGTCTGGGCCGCTCTCTGACAGCTCGTTTGAAGCTAGCAATATTAGCAGCTTCAAGAGCTCTCTAGCTTTTGAGGCCTAGTATTGAACTAGTATTAAATGTAAGTGAGGATATCTCTTAGTCAATCACTCCCGACTAGAGCACTACAATTTGTTGTTATTGTTGCTGTTGCTCATAACAAACGTGCGCTGTTTTAGCGCCAGTTTTCATTATTTATGAAAGCGTATTTGGCATGAAAACACTGCGAGTTGTTACGATTCAAGCAGCCGCACAATCCAAACACATCCACACTCACCCGCACACACCCACACACTCTTACACTTACACGCCCACACACACACACGCACACAAACAGTCGCTTTAGCTACACTCACGTTAGTTGTATATTTATGCATGCGAGTGTGTTTACATTGCCTGCGTTTGATTAAATTCGTATTTATTTTATAGAGCCGCAATTTGACGTAAATAAAGCTCAGTTTTGGTTAGCAATTCCATTTTGCTTATGCTACATTTATTTATTATACATATGTGCGACCATACTACTGCCTGCCTATATCGCTCGAATTAGGCATATATATATTATGTTGACATAGTCGAGCTTGGGTAAATATCAAATTTGTAAGAATATTGATGGAAATCCAAATTTGAATATGTTTTAAAAGAGATTAACATGTTTGCATTGCCAAATTGAAGATGAAGTTTCCGTTTGGGTTTTAAGTTTCATTACGACTGATATAAGATATGGCAGCTTAGAGGAGCCTAAAGCTGAAGAGAGCGTGTTTAGTTTATTTATAAATCATAATATGACTTCTTTCAAGAAAATTAACTTTAGGTTGAATACATTTCTAATGTAATTAATGGAAAATGTCAACAATTGGTCTAAATAGGACTGCTGATTAGCTAGGCTAATATATAAAATTTTGATATATAGATATATAGAAATATTGTCATAAGTCTACAGATATAGACTAAACAAACGAATTTTATTAATGAATTTCAACGACTAATTAACCCAATTTAGGGTACAAAAATAGTTAGGCGAATCTGAAACCAATATTTAATATAATCTGAAAGCTTAAACAGCAGCTTCTATAAAAAGCCTAAAAGTCCATTTGTTTATATTCCCAGAAAAGCTTAGCATTCACAAAATTATTTACTCAAAGGCCTTTCGTAAGGCTGCCCACTTTTAGTGATTCCCTTTGCTGCTCAAGCTATTTTTAAAAGTTATAAAAATACATTCTTATTGCAAATGATGCAGAAAACTATATATACATTAACGCTGGCAATAAGTGCCAGTTACTTATTTATAGAAAAATTTTAGGTTACAATTGTATAAGCTTTAAGCAGCACTGTGTATACTTATATATATGAATATTTAAATTATTATTATATTTAAATATTCTTTCAGTTAATGCATAGGTCTAGATTTTATAATTTAATTTAGACGATTTTCTAGTCTATTTAAGATTCCATTTTAAGACTTCTTCTAGGATTGTTGGAATGCTAAGATCTCTTTGCAGCCAGTTAGACTTTACTAGCAAAAAAATGGGTTAAGGTAGCTTCTGCTGTTACCAGGCACTAAAATTCTAATATATTTAATGACAAACAGACCATAGTCAAAATAATTTCATAATATAAAACAAAAATTGTTTCTAAAAAGTTGTTTTAATTATGCAACAGCCCGCTGGCTAGTTATATATACATCAAATATAATATATATATGTTATATAAAGCTGCATATAATGACATAAATTAGTGGAAGTTTAAACCTATTCAGGATTATGCTTTAATGGGAATCTAATTAAATTTATATGCTCATATGAATTTTAAATTGTCTTGCTAGAGAGAGACAAATAGAGAGGGAGAGAGAGAGAGAGAGAGCGAGGAATAGAGAACGAGATAAAGAGAGAGAGCGACAGATTTCGTTGCATTGCTGTTTCGTGCTGCTGTCGTCGAGCATGTTAAATTTAATTACTAAATATGTGTCGCATGAAACAAGTTGCCAAAGAGTTGCAAATGAAAACTGTTTGGCAGCAGCAGCAATAACAACAACAACAATTTGACAACCGCAGCGACTACAAGCGGCTAATTTTAAATGCAAGCGCTGAAACGCTGTCACACAAAAAGGAACAATTTTCAAAAAAAAAAAAACTAAAAATTAAATCAGAATTTGCGGTCCAGCAGCAAACATGCAAGGCATACACACACCCTCACAAATCCCTACGCCCACACACAGTTACACACACACAACAACAACAACATAGAAACTCATGTAAGAAAGCAACAGTTGAAGCGTTGGCTCGAATATTAAATGCTCTTCATGAGGCAGAGCTCTCTGAGAGTGGATAAACGATTTAAATTATAATTTTATCCATATTCAAAAAATGCCTAAAAAATTTTGCATGCAAGCTAAAATAGAGAATAATTTAATAATAATATTTTTAGAATAGTTATATAGAAGACTGCTTAAGAAAATATAAGTATGTCGATTTTAATTATTTTAAAAGCTCCTAAAAACTGCAAAGTTCAATTTAAAGAGGTTTTCAATATCTAGAGCTCCACGAAGGCTCGAAATAATTAATACATAAGCCATATACAATAAGTTCATGTAGCATAAACAATATATTCTATAAAATAAAAAAGAATATTGAAAGTAAATTAAAGAGGAAAATAATACGTTGAAGTTCATACTGAATTAAATCAATTAAATAGTATGGATAGTCGGCTCCCATTCCCATTATATAAACGATACACGATTATACTATATAGCTTACCCAAACAAGAAACCAACTGATTAAAGTTATACAAAAATAAAAGCCCGAAAAGCTAAAAACTAATCAAAAGCACATGAAAGCTCTAAATATAATAAAAGTAAATAGATAAAGCCTAACCGAAGATCAAACCGATTAAACAACAAACAAAAGTAATAAATAACTTCTGTGTGTTGGTTCAGAAAAAAGCTCATATCGTCATATGCCCCTCGAATAGTGCTTAAATGCGTGGCATAAACATTTATAAACACTCGATACAAAAACGAAGCGGGCGCAGATAACAAAAACTTGTTAGGCAACCATTTTTTGGTTGTTGCAGATCCTTGTTGCTGTTGTTGTTGCTGGAGTTTGTTTGTTGTTTGTTGTTTCGTGTGCTGTTTTATCGTTTGGCAACGCTGTGGGCTGTCCACACACAGGACTCGCTCTCGACTCTCGACTCTGGACCCGGGACTAGGACACTATGGCTATGGCGCCATGCGGCGCTGCTGTTTAAAACTGTTTACATATATAGACGATGTGTGTGTGTGTGTTGCCCCATGGGCTGCATGCATGCTGAGCCGTGTCTGGCGTTTTCTTGTGGCCAGCTTTTGTCGCCATTTGGCCGCTGGCTAGTGGCAATATTTATGGCGCACCAACTGGACGCAGTCTGTCAGACTGTCTGCTCGCCTCTCGCCCGCCTTCTGCATTTTTTGAGTCCGCCTCCAGCATCAGCCGCTTCCTTCATGCGTTCTGGCTATCTCCTGGCTGCTTCCACACGGCTGCCTGTCGTCCCCTATCTCTGCCGCTGGTCTGGTGCCGCCAGCCTTTCTCCTTGAGCGTTTGCCTGCCGCCTGTTGCCTTCTGCCTCTGCCTGTGACTTAACCTGAATGCTTGCCTTCTGCTCGCTTCTAGTCTCTGCCCCCTCTGTCTCCTAACTCGCCTGTCTGCTTGCCTCCAGCCTCCTACCTCCTGGCTGCGTCCAGTCTACCACCTGCCTACCTCTTGCTCGTCTCCCGTCCAACTATAGCTTTGCCCTTTATCGTCTGCCTGTACCTCCAGCATCTCTCCACCTGGTTTGTTCCTACAGCCTTCGTCTCTGCCTGCTGCCCAGCTACAGCCTGTCGTCCTCCACCCTGCCTTTAAATTCCCTCCTCTTCCTGACTTTAACTCACCTGCTTGCTGCCTGGCTGCTAATCATTTCAATTTTAGTTTAAACTTTCGTTAGCGATTGCTCTTATATACTGCATAGCATTTGGCGTGCTCTCATTTAACCCGATTTCCCTAGGCCCTCTGTATATATATATAGTACGAGTATATATAGCATAAATTTTGAGCAAGTTTTTGGCTTTGTCTATGTGAAAGTCTCTCTCCAGCTGAGCTTTCACTTTTTCGTGCTCAAATTAATCCTTGGAGTGTTTTGGCTCGCTTCCTCTTTGCATTTTCGCTTTCGCCTTGCCAAATTAACGTTCCCCAGTTGTGGAGGCAACTGTGCCAAGTCTCTAAGCTGCATTGTGCCAAGCGAGAAAGAGAAGGAGAGAGAGAGAGCGAGAGAGCGCGAGTTAGATACAAATCCCAACTGAGCTTTCAGCAATTGTATTCACAGTGCCAGCTATAAATTGATAAACCAGGCAAACATTAATAGAGTCGATTGAAAATAATATATATATATATTCAAAATGAGAATTATGTGCAAACATTTAATGTGGTTTTTAACTATTTGATTGACATATTTGGATCACATTCAAAGCAACTTAATTAATATGCTTCAAGGCCTAAAAAGATATCTTTAGTTATTATTAAATGGATTTGTGTAATTAATAAAATGACATACAAACGTGTTGCGGGGTATGATGGGCTAATGGTTGGCCTGCAATAAATGCAATTTGCTATTTATTTAATTTAAATGTGATTTGAGGTTTTTTTGTCAATTAAATTGAAATAATTAATTTTATTATCTGACCTCTGCCTCTCATCATCAACATTCTCTAAGTACTCACCTAGTTGCATCCTTTGGCTTCACTTCCTTTTACAGCACATCTCTGCGTCCATTAAACTCAAGCACATTTATTCATTTTCAATTTATTAAAATTGATTATATTGCAAATAATATTGATGTTCTTTTGCAAATGCTAATTTAGCCTTAAGAAGCCACAGCAAATTGATTTCGCATTCATATCAATGGAAACGCAATTTAACCGCAAGCTTTGCATTATATAAATGCAATTAAATAAAGAAATTGTAATTAAAAATGATCAAAAAAAGATAGCAAAATAAAATGAAACTGAATACATTTTGCTTTGTAACTAGCGCAGATTACGGCCAATAAGTTGAGCTGCCACTTAAGAGCTTATTTACTTTGTTTGCTTAGCTGATAATTGAAATTTAACAGAGATTTATTATTTGCACTTTATTTGCTAATAATTTTCATTTTCTTGTGTTGCGCAACGCATAAAGTGTTAAAGCTGCTTAGTATAAATAATATTTTAGTAAAAGTTATTTGATTTATTTATATGCAATGCAACTGGCGGGTTCAACTTGAGGTGATTTGCTATGACTGAAATCAAAACATTTTTCATTTGTAAATTTAAATAATTTATGTTGAATTAAAGACTGTCTTGATCCACTCATGACTAAAATTAGAAATTTCGAAATTTCCTACCTCAAGCCATTCCAATAGCTATAAGTTTTCACGTTTAAATTTGTTTTCCTGTTTTACATTTAAGACTTTTTCAAGGCTCATTCTGCTCGGCTGCTTTACCTAAGGACTGACATTTTTATTACTTAGATTTATGTTTATGAGATAGTTCATGGGCTTGCGGAGCTTATGCACTATTCCTATTTGTGTCAAGTGCTCAAAAGTGAATAAAGAACTTTTACTTCAGTCTAACTATCATCATGTTGAAGAATTTACGTTTTGGGCACAGACTTTTTAATATGCTAATATTTAAATTGACATATTTGCTGAAAAATAAATATTAAAGTCCATGAATATTTAATTTAAAAATTTATACATTTTTTCTTTAAATTATCATATAAATATTAAATAAATTACTTAATTATAAATTAATATTTGCTGTTAAATAAATATTAAAAACCATGAATTTAGAAATTTATATATTTTTTCCTTTTAAAATATCATATAAATATTAAATAAATTCTTCTCTAACAAATGTGACTAATATTAAGGTTATTTTGAGAGCGCTTTATTTTTAAATATTTCAAGAGTTTTTTTTAGTTTAATTACACCAAAAAATTCTCTTCTAAAGACTTAAAAAAAATATGTTAATTTGTAATTAAAAATGTAATATGAATAGAAATGTATATACAATTTGCTCTTTATGACAATTGATCCAATTTAATTGCCAGCAAGTTCCTAACTCGGTTGCTATACTAGTTGCTGTAACTAAGTACATAACTTTATATATATATATGTATGTATATATATACTTTGAGCTACCCTGTGGAGTTACTGTTGCTGTCGCTGCCGCTGAGGTCTCAAAGTATTTAAGCCACGTTGACAAAAGTGGTCAGACAAATGGGTCTCCAAAGCGTGATTAGCGCATAACTTTGCTAAAGCTTATTGTGCAATGGATATATATAGAGTACATAAAGGATATTTGTATTTGATGTTGTTGTTGTTGGTGCTGTTGCTACTGCTGCTGCTGCTGGTTGCACTGAAAATGCCAATAAAAGTCAATTACATGCTTGCAATTTGCTAATGTAAATTAATTAGCAGCTGTAACCCCAGAGTCGGTTGCTGCGGTGACTAGTTCATTAAGCGTCAAAACTTTTTTCTGTATTTTTATTTATTTATTTCCTTTTTTTCCCGTGTTGGTAAAAGTTGCAGCTGTGCAGCAAAAAAAAAAAAAGTTGTACATTGAATTTAGTTTTGTGGACAGGAAAAAATGAACGAGCAAAAAGGAAAAAAAAAACGGAAAAACAACTCATTAGCGCGGGTCAAAGGTAAAAATCACACGACACGTGGGCCGTATGAAATGCAAATAATAAACAGGCCTTTGTGCTTGAAAGGGTTAAAGACTTGAACAATTTGATTGTTGTTTTTACACTTGTTATTGTTGTAGTTATTGCTATTGTCGGTGTTGTTGTAGCCCGTTTCGAGTGACACTTGCGCAATTTCGACAGGTGCTAAGAAAGCACAAGACAACACTTTACACAAAAGCACTGAAAGAAAACAAAGACAACAGCGGCAGCAGCAGCAATGGCTGCGGAAAAGCCGAAAAAACATCAACGAAAATCCTGCCAAGGCAGTTGCCAAAGAAAAGCGGAAAAAGGAAAAGTTCGTTGAACAACAATTACAATGAGAGCTTGTGGCTTGCCCAAGCGGACATTGTTCCAGCTGTCGCATTGTTCCTCCAGCAGCAGCAGTAGCAGTAGCAAAAAGAATACAAAAACAACAATAACAATGCTGATGATGATGATGATGATGATAATAATAATGATAGCAATGATAATAATAATAGTAACAAGCGTGTCGCACAATGACAGATTTGTCAACCGTTTTTCTTTACTTTGCTCAGAGAAGCAACACGTGCGACTATAAATCGCAACGGAAATAGTTGCTGTAAGAGCAGCAGCAGCAGCAGCAGCAGCAGTAACAACAACAACTGACAGCAATACAAATTTTTTGCAAATTAGTTGCACTTTAGTATTATTTGGTGCATAACAACAACAACTACAACAACAACAGCAGCAGCAGCGGCAGCAAAAATGTCGCGAGTCGCAGCTGCATGACAAATTAGCAGCATAATAAAGTGCTTCACTCTCGGGTATTATAAGAAAAATATGCAGGATTTATTTTTGCAAATTTTTGTTACCATAAAATATGAGCCCAGATTGTGGCGAGTTGACCTAGGGATACCCTATAAAAAAATTAAATGAAAATAAATAATTTATGATGAATATAAATCAAAGTTAATAGATGGAAAAGGAAAGGAATTCATACGAATGTTTTAGTTCTTCAGATACCCTCTAGATAACTCTTAACTAGTTAAGACTGCCTTACTTGCAGACATATGCCTATAACTGTTATATGACTGTGATTGCCTACAGCATCAGCTATCCCGTAAACAAGTTCAGCTTTTTATATACCCCGTTTCTATTTCTCATATAAATCTATAGAGTATACATTTTCCACTTGTTAGCTTGTTTTTTATATTATTTTAAATTGCATGCCTTTCTCATTTGCTTTTGCAGGGTATACAATTGGAAAACTTTCCAGACAGATAAAGCTGCAAAGCTCTGAGGGCTGCTTATGCAAATCAGATATTTTTGCACTTGTAGCCTACAGCAGGTAATTTATATTTTTGCCACATATTCTCTTACATACTCGTGTTTATGAACACCCTTTGGGTAACGTCATGAACAGCTTAAAATTGTAAGTGAGCTACCTAATACGTTTTTATCTGATCTCCAAGTGCCTTTGATAGTTTTATAAATTATTTATTGCTTTTATACTTTAAGTTTCTGATTACAGGGTATCTAAATTCATTTAAGTTGTCTGCTATTATGAAAGATATACATATTCTTATCCTTGCTTAAGCTTATTTCAAGAGGTATTTATGTCGCGAGTATCTCTTCGTTCTATGATTATAGAGTATCAATAAGATAAACTGTCTATAAAATTCATATTATAGAACTTTTTCTGTTTTATGTGCCTTTCGATACTTTTGTCCAGTTAAAGCTCATTCCGGCAACTGTTTCTGCCTGAATCACACCGTCTTTGACTATATTACAGGGTATAATTATGCCTGACTGATCATGAAAGGTTCTATTTAATTGACAAAATTCCCTTTAATATCTTCTTTTAGGCACTTTTACTCATTAAGCTTATTTTTAGCAGACTCTGTATATCTTTCTGCTATGCCCTCTTATCATGTCTACAGGGTATCATTATGCAAAACAAGCAAGCATCTGTGCAGCTTTCGAAATGCAGCTCTATTTCTGTTGCTCTTGCTGTTTGCCAAGGCAGACTCAATTGCTGCGCATTGACACCACATGTGTCTGTGTGTGTGTGTGGGAGTGTGTGTGTGTGAATGCGAATGTGTTGTGCATCACACACACATGCACACAAGCACACCCGCACACACGCACAACCGGGTTGCGGCAGTCCGCAGTCGTTAGTTGTGAGTCGATTTGCTTTTTTCTAGTGCGTCGTTTTCGTTGCGTTCCTTTTTTTTCAAGTTTTCTACAGTTGGCTGCCTGGCAATTGTTTTGGCCCAAAAGTATGCTACTTGTTTGTGATTTCACAAAAGCACATGACCACCCACACGCTGACACACATACACACACCCACACACACACCCACACACACACACACACACACAGAAACACGTATGTGATGGCTGCAAAAACCGCATAAAGCTCAAAAAACAGCAACGACTACGACAGCGACATGCAAGTGAACAGCCGTCCGCAGTTGTCGACGCTGGAAGTTGCCAACGCAACCGCAATACAACAGCAACAACAACAACAACAACAACAACAACAGCAACAACAACAACAACTGTAACAACACAGCAACAACATTATTAACAACAACAACAACAGCAAAGTCGTGTATACAAAAGTTTGACAAAGTTGCAGGCAGTCAGTTTATACCCACACGCCCCAAACAAACGCCCAGAAACACAAGCAGGCAACCCCTCCCTCTCTCTCTCTGTCTCTTTCCCTCTCGTACACACCCACAAAGCCCTACAGATTTCATTATAAGCATCGTTTATACGTATTCTTGTTAAATATTAATTAAAATATCTGCATTTGTTGTTTTTACAACATATCTGTTTTTGCATAGCTGTAACTTGTGTGCGCACTACTTGTACACTATCTGGTGACAAAGAAACCAAACTAGAATATGGTTTAAGATACAGTTATTGCTATGGGCATGCAGTTTGCGGTTTTACCTAATGAAAAATAGACAGGAAATGGGTAAGACTTGACTGGAATTCTGATTAAAGTGTGTGTGTATATGGCTTTCATTAAGAATGTTACCAGTTTGTGTTACTATATGGTGTTGTGCAACACTGGTAGTTCTTAGACTGATCTTAATAATAAATACTTACACACCCTTCTATAGATTCAGCTGGAAAAATAATGATCTCAATAATAAATACATACTCACCCTTCTAAAGAGTCTATAAATTTGTTAATTTATTTTTAATGAAATTTATGCTTAGGTCTTGGCTTAATCGTGAACTCATTTCTATAATATAGCATTATACAGCACTGGGATTCGCTTTACTGCTGGTATATCTTTGCTTATATAGATGCATATTGATGCTCTTCTGTTCTTAGCAAAAATGCCTATATTTACATTGAAATATTGACATTCCTTTATTGTATTCGTTAAGAATGCTAAAACTCTTAGTCACTACACAACACTGGCAGCTTTTAAAAGGGGTTCATAGTCATTAAACAACGTAATAGATAGAAGATATACATTAAAGTTAATTTTTCTTAACCATTTCTCGTATGAATTCGTGTGTAGCATATGATGTTTCACTTGTAACCCGGGGAAAGGCATAGCCTCCATGGTATTCCCGACTTTTCCTTTTCTTCATAGCTCACTAACACTTAAATACATATTAGTTGGCTAATTTGATGCAGCCTTTGGATACTCTCTCTTCATTTTCTCTCTAAAAATGTTATCCAACATTGGTAACTTTTAATTTTATTTATGTTCCACCTTTCGTAAGAACATACAAGCTTCGCCTGATGTCTTTGCAAATTTGTCATGCCTTTGCTCCGGTGTGTGTGTGTTGTGCTGTCACATGTTTTATTGGACAGCATTGCGCAACACTGGCAGGCGAAAAAAAAGCAAAGAAAAACTGTGAAACAAGAACACTTCCGGTTTAGGTTACAAGCTGTGGACTTAAACCACAAGCAGCTGACCAGCTGCCTGGGCAGCTTGGAAGCTGGGCAGATTTTTTGTGCTGAAAATGTTTTGGCTGTTTGCGCATCAATTTGAAATATTTGCAAATATTTTTGTTTTGTATTTTGTATATTTTATTTATTCATTTATATATTTATTTAGTATTTTTATTAAGCTTACAGAATAGCATACATAACTTTTAGTTTTGCGTATTGTTTAAGTTTATTTTACTAAAATTACATTTTGTGTTGCGTTTTGCTGTTGTTTGTTGTTGCCAAAACATGATTGCATTTGCATTCGCATTTCGCAGCCAATTTGCTTAACTTTATTTTGTTGTTGTTTGCGGCACGTAGAAAATATTATAATGCAAATAAAATAAATGCAAGCCAAAAGAACAAAAACGAAAAAAAAAACGGAAATTGAAAATGATTTGTTAGAGCAAATTGCAAACGTTTATAAAAAAGTTAATAATATGAATATATATGTGTATATATATATTTATATTTGAATAGCAATGGTGACTCCTTCTTTTTTAGTATTTTCGGCATTTTGTTAAGGTATTTTGTAAGTATTTCTTTTTATATTATTTTGCTGCACATCAATCTCGTATCGTGTGAGTGGGTGGGACGCGGGATTAAGGCACAGCAATTGGCATTAATCGTAAAATTAACTTAATTGCATGCAAATTGAATTTACTATTAAATTTGCTTTGACGCCTCTATTATTTCTGGACGAGAAGGGCTTTAACAACATTTTTTTTATTTATCTGTATTTTGGCTTACTTAAGGCTGGCTGGGGGAAAGGGGCTTTGTTTATTTGTTCATGGCAGCAGACGTGGATTGAAGCGACCCATGAAGAGTATCATGCCCGTTGGATTGTGGCGCACGAAGTAGAGGAAGGGCTTGTCGAAGCGCAATCTTGGCGCATCGGGAACGCGTGCTTGACGTGGACGCAGCGGCAGAGGCAACTCCAAATATTTGGGGTCCAATAAATCATCGTAGAAGCCACGACCCAATGCCGACTCCTGGACCAACGAGCCAAAGTCAACAACCGACTCAGACGAGTCGTAGGCATCGTCGTCTGTGGCATCCACATCCTTGTTGCGTTTGCGTAGGGGCGGCGCTGGATACATTTCTACATGATGATGATCCGAGATCTTCTCCTCGCCGCAAGTGCTGAACGTGTTGATCTGTATCATGTCGGAGAGGAAGATATCGCGATTACCGTTTCCTGTCAAGCCGCGCAGGTCGGCAAAGTCTGACTTAAATAGTCCTTTCAGGCCCATCTTCTGCAGTCCCAGTGAGGCATTGACAAAGGAACGATGCGAGAAACGTGGCAGTTGTACCTCCATGCCGGGACGATCCATTAGCGAAGTCATCAAATTGCTCCATGCGTTATCCTGACCAAAGGCCGTCTCAACCAGACTGCGTTCCAGACGATCCAAATTATCCGTGGGCGCCACCGAGCTCTGGTGTCCCGGCATTACATAGATGGTGCTCACCGTATCCTGTATGCGTCCAAAGGCCACAACAGTGGCATCCAGCTTAGGTTCATAGCCCGCTATGAAGCCGGAGCGATAGAGCACGGCGGGTATGGGCACCAGACGACGTTGACGCACCGTCGGATGCACCTGGAAGAACATCTCACCATCGCGATCCGTTGTCGAAGCCTTCGAGCAATCTGTCTGGAAGAGATTGGCTGAAACTGTGGCCAACGGGCCATTTACCCA
Organism: Drosophila pegasa; assembly: GCA_035046225.1. Taxonomy (NCBI): domain Eukaryota; kingdom Metazoa; phylum Arthropoda; class Insecta; order Diptera; family Drosophilidae; genus Drosophila; species Drosophila pegasa. The sequence goes on along the minus strand of JAWNOD010000076.1, from coordinate 3,419,257 downwards.
AACACTGTTCGTGCGCAGATACTCCAAGACCTTGCCCATGGTATGACGCTTCACGAGTAGATTCGTGCGACGTCTCACAATATCGTTGACCACATGAAAATTAACCTCTTCCACATGTCCGCCGTACAGCTGTTGGGTCTTCTCCTTGAAGAAGGGCAGAATTTTGCCATTCGCCCGATCGCTAAAGATTTCACGCACAAACGCAGCCGTTGCAATATCTTGCTCCAAGGATTGCTCCACGGAGCTGGTGATGTTACGGAAAATCAAATGCGGATTGAAGGTGACCATATCGTCGAGCTTCAGAATTTCATTCATTTCACCCGAGGTGCTGCCGCGTGCGCCAAGGAAAACCATGGATAGCATGGAAGTCAATGCGAATGGGGAGATGACCAAACTCCTAGCTGAGCTTATCTTCTCCGAGGTTATGGACTTCCAGTAGCTGAATGCCAGTTCATTACAAAGTCGTGCAAAGGACAAGACATCATCATCTAGTCGTGAAGTGGAGGCTTCCAAGCCCTGGGAGCTGAGTGGGCTAGGCTCGAGCTTTACGGGCGGACGTGTTGCTTGCGTGGATGCAGCCATTAAATTTGTCAACGAAGCCGGTCGGTGCATGGGTCGCTGCTGTTGCTGCTGTGCCAAACTGTTGCTGTTGGCATTATAGGCGAGCAGCTTGGGCGGCTGTGGTTCCAGTTGGTTGTAGCCGCCGAGCAGCGACGGCTGCACATAATATGAAACGGGCTTCAGCGTGTGCAGTCGCTTGGTGGTTGTCGTTGTGGGTGCTGGTGTGGTTGTTGTTGTTGTCGTTGTGGTGGATGTTGTGGAACTGCTGCTGGTGCTGCTAGGCAGGAGTATGGGCAGCTGATAATTGATTTGATCTTCGTCGTCTTCCTCATCAGCCTGCTGATTGCCATAGCTAGCTAGAGGCAAGGTGACTTTGTAGTTCTGCTCTTGCTCGGAGTCCTGTTCCTGCTCCTGTTCCTTTTCCTTTTCCTGCTCCTGGACCAAAGGTAATGGCACCTGATAGCTGTGTTGTTGCTCTGATTCCTCTACCTTCTCCATAGACTGTTCCTCCGATTTCTTTTCGTCCACATTAGCCGGCTGCTGTGGCCTTGCCACCACACTGGCCGTCGTCTCGCCCAGCTTTACATAGGGATCCTCATCGTCTAGCTGGTATTTTTGTGCACTTGTTGTATCCTCGTCGGTTAGAGTTGCTGTCAGCTCATCGGATATGTCCTCCAGTGCCTCCTCGTTCAGCTCCATGGTGCGCACAGTGCTTAGCTCTAGTTTTTCGGTGACCTGCTCAGAGCTGAGCGACATATCCGATTCAGATGAGACAACGGACATATCACCCGGTATTTCCGTGACCAGCTCAACGCTAGCTGTTGTCTGGTCTTGCTCCTTATCTTGATGTTGGTCCTCTTCAGCTGGCTGGGCCGTATACTGGGGCTGCAGCTGCGCCGCATTCGTGGCGCTATCCTCAACACTTTGCTTCAGCTGCTCTTCGTCCTCTTGCTCCTCTTCGGTTTTGGCATCCTCTTCGCTTTTTTCAGCTTCCTTTTCGGTTGATGTTTGTTCTTGGGCGTCCTGGTAAACATTTGTTGACCCAGCCACTGTTGCCGCCAGCTTCTGCACCTCCTCCAGCTCCTCAGCTGCTGGCACCTGCATTGTGGTCGCCGCCATTTGCTCTGTGTGGGCTTCCGGTAGGATCTGCTCGTTGTAACCATTTGTCAACATTTCGGGCATCTGCTCTTCCTCGCTCTCGCGTGTCGGCGCATCTGGCTTCTCGTCGAGCAGATACTGTTCCACGCTAGTAGCTGTTGTCGCCTCTTCAGCATAGTTGGTCTCCTTGCTCTCCTCCGAATGCTGCTGCACGTTGGTTGTCGTTTCGTAGCTATCAGCGGATGGTGCAGTCGTTGCTAGCTGCTGTTGTAGCAGATACTGCTGCTCCTGTTGCTCCTGCTCTTCCTTCAGGCGCTCTTCTTCTAGCTGCTCTTGCCTCAGTTGCTCTTCTTTCAGCTGCTGTTCCCTTAGTTGTTCTGCCTTGAGCTGTTCTGCCTTTAGTTGTTCGGCCTTTAGCTGTTCGGCCTTTAGCTGTTCTTGTTTAAGCCGCTCTTCTTTCAGTTGCTGCTCCCTCAGCTGTTCTGCCTTCAACTGTTCTTGCCTCAACTGTTCTTGCCTCAGTTGTTCTGCCTTCAGCTGTTCCTGCTTCAGCTTCTCTGCCTTCAACTTCTCTTCCTTCAACTTCTCTTCCTTCAGCTTCTCTTCTTTTATCTTCTCTTCCTTCAGTTTCTCTTCCTTCAGCTTATCTGCCTTCAGCTGTTCTTCCTTCAGCTTCTCTTCCTTCAGCTTCTCTGCCTTCAGCTTCTCTTCCTTCAGCTTCTCTGCCTTCAGTTTCTCTTCCTTCAGTTTCTCTGCCTTCAGCTTCTCTTCCTTCAGCTTCTCTTCCTTCAGCTTCTCTGCCTTTAATTGTTCCTCCTTCAGCTGTTCTTCCTTCAGTTGCTGCTCCTTCAACCGTTCCTCCTTCAACTTTTCCTCCTTCAACTTTTCTTCCTTCAACATTTCTTGCTTATGCTGCTCTTCCAACTTTGCCGCCTGCTCAATGGCTTCCTGTTTGTCAGCAGCTTGGCTGGGCTTTAACTGTTCGAGTCGCTCCAGCTCAAATATTTGCTGCTCATCATCTTCGTCCTGCTGCTGCTGTGCATAAATTTGCGACAAGGACAACACGGGCACCCTGTATGTGCTGCTCTCCAACTGCTCAGGTTCAGGTGCGGGCGTATTGATGTAATCAGCTTCCTGTTTGACGAGCTCCTCCTTTTCCTCCTCGTTCCTGCTCGGCATTATGGTTGTGATTTCCTGCGTCTGTTCTTCCGTTGCGCTTGTTATCTTTTGCTCCACCGTTGGATTTGGCTTCGGCTTCGGCCTGCTCTCCAGCTTTGGCGGTAGGAGAAAAGACGCATTCAGCTGTGCGAAATTGGTCAGACGATGTGAATTATCAGCAGCAGCATCATCATCATCATCAGCTGGCTTGTAGCTCTCGTGCTGAGTGATCTGTTGTATAACATCGGACATGAGGAACTGCAGCTCGTCCTTGGTCTCATTCGAATTCATGTAGATGTCGGAGACAAGCGTATTGCTGCCATCTACCAAGGTGGATGCCACTGTTGCCGCCTGGGTTTGGAAATCGGACATCAGAATTTGATCGGTCGGCTTGAGCACCTCCAGATTCAGTTGCTCCACCAGATTCGCTATCATGGGTGTTACGTCAGTGCTGTCCTCATCGTCGGCATTGGTGGTGCTGGTGATGCGCTCAGTGACGGGCAAACGTGCAGAATACTCGGTGGTTGAGTCGACTTCGGGCTGTTCATCGTAGCCAGTCGTTGTGGGTTGCTCCGTCAGCTCCGTGACCACGGCCTCTGGCACATCGGCATAGAGTGGCTCAAACTTGACCACATGATTGACTTCAGCTATGGGTCGAATTGTGGTTGCGTCTCTTTCAAGTTCTTCATCTGCAGCCATGGGAGTGGTTTGCAGGAATTGTGTGTAGCCGGGCAACTCGGTGGTCTCTGGCTCCTGCTGCGTTGGCTCCGTCTTCACTGTGGGCAGTGGTTGCAGCTGTGGTGCTGCCTGATTGGTGGTGAAGTATTGTGGTCTGGCGGTTATCAGCACAATCGGCGTTTGTTCACCTTCCATGCTGCTCACTGTTGACTGCTTCTGGCCAGTGGCTTCGGTGGAGTCGTTTTGGTCGTCAATGGTGCTGATGTCCTCCTCATCCAGCATGGTGGCTAAGGTGCTGCCGCCATAGTTTGCTGCCAGTGGTTGTGGTGTGTTGGCAATAATTGATGGGATTATTGGCTTAGGTGTGGTTGTTGTCGTGGTGGTTGTTGTCGTTGTGGTTGTTGTTGGTATTGTGGTTGTGGTCGTAGACAATGTGGTAGTAGTTGTTGGTAGTCTGGTGGTGGTTGTTGTTGTGGTGCTGCTAATGGATATCTTCTTTTTGTTGGCCAGAGTTTCCATTTCCTCTTTGCTATCCGCGCTGTCATATTTCACGGGTGGTGCATTGCCATCCTTTTTGTCGGCTGCCTCAAGGCCTTGCGTCAAGCTCTGCACGATTTGATCCATGGATAGTATTTGATCCGCCGACAATTGTGGTGCAGGCGAAGGTGTGGCACCACCTTGCAATTGTTGCTGCAATATCGCAAGCGAGGGCAATGGCAGAGGCGTTTTCTTCAGCTGCGTCTTATCCTCCTCCTGCTCAACAATTGTGGGCAAATTTTCGGTGGCTTCGGCGTCATAGGTGGGCACGGGATAGACTGGCGCATGGGTGGTGCTGGTGGTTGTGGTCGTTGTTGGCGCTGGCGCTGGCGTACTATGCACAGGTTTGGCATGGATTTTATGGTGGTGATGCGTAGTGGGTCGTTTGGTGGTGGTGGTGGTGGTGCTCGTGGGGCTGTGCACCGCATGTGTGGGCTTGCTATGTATCTTCTGATGATGTAGAGTTGGACGTCTGGTGGTGCTAGTCGTGGTGGTTGTAGCTGCTGTGGTTGTTGTTGTGGGGGGTGCCTCTGTCGTTGTGGTTGGTTTTTCAACTGGCTCTTCAATCATGGCGGCCTGATGTATGACGCTCACAGATGATCCGTGCAGTGGATCAGCTTCTGTCGTTGTCGTTGTGGCTTGAGTGGTTGTTGTTGGCGCCGGAGTGGTTGTGGTGGTTGTTGTGGTGCTGCTGGGCTTTGGTTTCTTGTGTGGACGATGTGGACGTGGTGGTTTCTGTGTGCTGATCTCTTGGTGATGTGGTGCTGATGCTGCAGTTGCGTGCTCAGCGACTGGGTGAAGTGGCTTAGGCTTGGTGGTTGGCTTGCGCTTGGGCTTGCTCGGCTTATTGGTGCCGCTGGTGGTGCTCGTATGGCCGGGTGTGCGTGTAGGCTTGCGCTTCTTCTTCTTATGCGTGGTGGCAACTGGTGGTTGAGTGGTTGTTGTCGTTGCTGCAGGTGTCTCGGGATCTGGTGTGACCACCTCTGTGGTTGAGGTGGGTGCTGGTGTGGTTGTGGGCGCTGGAGTGGTTGTAGGCGCCGGTGTGGTTGTTTTCTTCTTCAACTTTTGCTTGCCACTAGTGGGATGAGCGGTGGTGCTGTTGCCGGCATGTCCACCATTGGGTTTCTTTACACGATGTGGTTGGGTGGGTTTGCGATGCCCATTGCCTGGTTTCTTGGTCTTCTCAGTGGTGCCTGACGAAGTGGGCGTCTGTACGATTTCTTGATTGTTGTAGAAAACCCGCCGAGTGGTTGTCTCCGGCTTGCGTGTGGTGCTGGGCAGCTTCTGATAAATGGGCTGCATGTGGGCGATATCGAAGTCGGGCATGTTGGCCGCCGCCTGTTGATACTGCTGAATGCCCGTGTAGACCGACTCGAGTGGGTCCAAGTCCTCCTGCACCACCTGTGGTGTCATCTCTGTGGTCGTGCTGGGCTTGCGTCTGGTGCCTGGCTTACGCTTCGACGGCTTTGGCTTCTTGGTCACCCGCTTTGTGGTGGGCGCAGCGCGTGTCGAAGTGTCCACGAGCTCCGATTCGGGCGTCATAACAATTTGCTGTGGTTTCTGCTGCGGGAAGATGTCACCACCCGTATTGCCAAATATAGCGGGCAATATGAGCGACCAGGAGGACGAAACGTCGGGGGTATCCAGGACGGGCAACACCTCCGCCGAGTTGTTCTTCGACGAGCTGCTGGCCACCTCCTTGTTGAGCACATGCTGCACGCTGTCCACAATGGCCTGCACCTTCTTCTCCGGCTCGCCCGAGTGCTGTGGTGCCGTATGTATTATCGATGGGCCTTCGCCATCGCCATTTGCCACAATACTTTGGATTTCCTGCATGGTCATCAGGCGTTTTATCAGCTCGCCGTGCTCGTCGAACGTGTAGAACTCATAGCGATCGGGATTGAGCAGATCAATGGGGCTGGCCACCTGCAGCGACGGCTGTGGCTTGGGCACCTTTTGGCCCAGGGCATCCGTAAATTGCGGCTCATTGCCATCGAGCACGACAGCGACCGAGGCGCCCGAACTGTGGATTAGAAAGCAAACGAAATTCATGTATATATTATCAAGTGCCAGGGCTGACAGAGATTAATGGCAAATGGATGCGATTAAGTTGAGCAAATTATTTTACAGCCAAGTCATGGTGCATATTTTGCGGCGCATTCGTTGGCATTTTAATGGAAATTGAATGCAGTGCAATCGCAGCGTGCGCAGAAAAAAGTCACACAGTCACGCTCGAAGGCCATGCACAGCCATCCGCCATCCGCCTTCCGCTCCCCGCCTCCCGCACTAGCATTTGCATTTGCCTAGCTGGCAGTTAGTTAACATAGCTACACGCATTATGCATATATAGGAGTGTGCACATACACAGGAACTTCTACATGGGCACATCATTAACATTTAAGCACGTGAATCGCGCGTGCTACTACATCAGTTGCAGCTGCTGTCATACAACTGTCTTGCCTGATTTAGCCATGTGCCTATATATATGTGTGTGTGCGTTTTGGCCATGATTATGCAGCAGGCAGCGCAGAAATCACGGTTTCACAATTTGCAAATCTTTTTCATAAATTGTTTACGAAATCTTTTTTTTTTTTTGCAAATAATTGAATATTTATAAAATAAAAAACGAGCTCACTCATTTTAATTGAAAGCGAATATTTTATACAATATAATATCATAAATTCAAAATTGATTGCGTTGGCAGGCTGCCTGAGTTGATTGACGCATAGCTGTTTAGGGCTATTTGGAGAGAGAAATTAATGCTGGCATTGGGGCTGTTCAAATTTTAAAGATGAAAAATGAATGGAAAGCATTTGTTGAAAACTGGATTCAGTTAGACGGTTGTTTGAGTTTGAAGTGGTTGATAAGGGGTAGCTAATAGTCTATGAAAGAAATTAGAAGATATGGAAGATAAAAACTCCAAATTTTTCGACCTTTTTATATTAATTTAAAAATATTTTATTCTATTATTCTATTTATTATATAAGCAGATATAATAGCAATCCCTATAATTCAATCACAAGCAGAACATGTCCCCATTTCCAGTATGCTTTGGCAACATTTTCAATTTGCTTATAATATTTCCTTTTAAATGCATTGCAATGCTATTAGCATTATGTCGGATATATTAATTTAAAAAATTGAATTTGACATTTTACATAATTAATTTATTTGCTTATGGCAGCCTGATTAAAATAAGCTAGCATTAAAATTGACTTTTTATGTGCTTAAAACATAAAAAAAAGGCAAGAAAAAATTATTTCAAATAATTAATGCATATTTAGCAAATTAAATTAAAGTCTGATAAATATATAAATTATTTATATGTCGAAAACTTTTTATAAAATATAAAAATATATCAAGAAAAAATTGTCGATATATTTTAATGCATGTAAATAAAGTCAAAGAAATAATATTAATTTATAAAAACTTTAAATTTAAGCATTTATTTTTTTAGTATATTTAAATTGTTTTTGCTTGTGTGCAAAAGTCGGAAAAAAACTGCCCAATGAAATCAAAGTCAAAATTTATTTCAATGTCTGCAAAAAACTAGCAAATGTTTAAAGCATAACAGCTCTATACATATAGAGTATATATATATATGCCTTGCGGCATCGACAGCTATGCCACATAAACGTAAACTCTCTTAATGATCATCATTATTATTATCGCGAACATAATCATTATGGGTCGCTGGCGGCGACAGCTGTTCGTTAACATTATCAAGCGTTAAGCGGGAACTGTTTACCATATGCCGCAAGCGCAAACCGTGAATTTGTTAATACGAAGGCTGGGAAATCTGCGAGCAAGAGCAGCGCACAAAGGAAAATGGCAAGGAAAAATATTAATTTTCATAAGCAGCCGCTCGAAGGGGTTGGCAGCGCGGCGCACTTAGCGAGTGGAGCGGCTGCAAAGCCCAGGGAAAGTGCTTCAGAAAAGTCTAACTGATTAGCATTGATTTGAACTTAATGAGCACTCAATTTGTGCCTAGCTGTTGTTGTTGCTGTTGCTGTTGTTTTTCCTCTTACAATTTCCATTTTCTTTAACAAATTTTCTTTTTTTGCTTTTAAATGCTGCGCCTCTAGGTATGCCACGTGTTTTATTGGCCTTGCGAGACCTGACTGGGGTTAGGCTGCTGGGGGCGCCATCAAGTGGCGCCTGTTGAGCAAATTAATTAAAATACTAAGGCATTTGGCTAGCTGACCACGCCCCCACCCCCCATCTGCGGGCCCCCACGCACCCGTACCGCCAGCCACCTTGCAACAACAAAAGGCAAATTCTATTTCAATTAGTGGCAAAAATTGCAAAAACGCTGCGCAAACAAAAGACTTTTGCCTAACAACCAGCGACAACAGCAACAAAAACAAACGCAAACAAAGGCCGAGCCAAGTATCTGGAGTGGTGCACGGGCGGTGCTCGGCCTGTACTGTAAAAAAAAAGCGGCGGCAGCAGTGAGTGCGCTCTAGTAGGGCGTGCCGGACTGGGAAATAGCCTAAGCCAAATACCTTGAGCTCTATATGGACATTCGCTCTAGCCCACCCACATTTTTTCTATTTTTTGCCTGGGGTATACAAAAAGTGAGATCATATTGTGATGGATATGCTAGGCGGCAGCTGACCAGAGCGGAGAGCTTAGCTCTTTAGGGTTATGAGAGATGGTTGAAGAGTTATTAGATGTTGAGACGGAATGGGAACAAATATCGATGTGTATCGATATGGAAGAGAAATATCTAATATTAACCCAAGTTAGCTTTTTACTATATTTATTTTGTTTTGATATGACATATCCATAGATAAGATAGACGATAAATGATATCGATACTTATCAATTTTATGGAAAATTAAGAATATTTTTGTTTTGTTTTGATGACATATCCATAAATAAGATAGACGATAAATGATATCGATATTTATCGATTTTATGAAAAATTAAGAAGCTTGCAATCTGAGCTCGAAATATTAGTATCTAAACATTAATCTGTGATGAAATGATGAAATGAAAATTATCTTTGAACCTTTAAAAATATAATAAATGAATATCTATTGAAATGAGTATATGATATAAATATCTAAGTTCTATAGGAACCTTGATGATTTTCTCTATATAAATGATAAACACTTTTTTTTAGTACTTTGATCCAACACTTATCTCACATAAAAGTAAAATTTCTGAAGGATTAATCTATAAAAATTAATTCACATTTAGTAAATATAAAGTGAAGACATTTCTATATCAATTTCAATGACTTTTTAGAGAGCACAAAATACTTATCTAACTAGATACGGTTCCATATCGAGATTCATAACTATATAAGCTATATGTTCGACAATTTCTTCTTCAGCCTCTTTTGTACGTTAACACATCACCGATATACCCCAACTCATTCATTGTCAATGACTTTAGGGTATTAAAAACGCGCTCCGACTCTGTGTGCGTGAGTGTATCTGTCCCTGTGTGTGTGTGTGTGTGCGTGCGTGTGCTTGTTTGTGTGTGTGCACTCACCTGGAACCGATGACTTTCTTTGAAGCCACCTCCGCTGTGGTCGAGCTGGCTGTGTCGACGGGTCGCGTCTCCTGCTTTGGCATAGACGCCTCGTACACAATGGCCGGCTGCATGGCTGGAGCATCGTTCCTGTGGCTGGACGTGCTCGATGTGGTCAGATAAGTGTAGATTGGCTGCTGTTGTGTGTCGGCATTGTTGTCGCTGTTGCTATAGGCAGCAGCGACTGCTGCGCCTAATGCCAGGCACAACAGCCCGAGCAGCTGTAAACGCATCGTTTTCAATTCCACGTTCTAGTGGTCGTTGTAGTCCCTAGCTCTAGGTACAGCTATCAGATATCACTGTCCCTCTCTCTCTCTCTCTCTCTTTCTCTCCCTCTCTTTTCCTCTCTATCTCTGTGTCTGCGTTGACTTTGCTGTTGGGCTCTTTAAAGCTTTGAATTTCCGTGCGAGTTTTTGGGCTATCGACAAATTCAGCTGAAAGCAAAAAAATAGACGAATTAATGCAAAGTTAATGAAAAGGCAAAACATATGTATATATGCTGGAAATTAACATAGAGTAGCTTTTAAAGGGGCCGCGGTCCGGCGTGAGGCTTGTGGCTGGCTTTTAGGCTGTCATAATCAGGTAGCACAGCCAATTGGCCAGGCGGAAGGCCCAAAGCCCAAAGCCCAAAGCCGCAGAACGCTAATGCGCCTGTAATTATGCTAATAATAACGAGCAACCACATGAGTGTGTGTCTGTGTGTGTGTGTTTGTGTGTGTTGCACAGCTTAAAATGCCTTTAGAAGCAGCTGCAACAACGTCTTTGCAGCTAAGCACACTTTGAGCCTCCCCCCTTGGCCCCTGCTGCCATCTGGAACTAAAGTGCATGGCAATTTAGTCATAAGATGCTGGCACATATGCATATGCACATCCAACTATTTGCAACTTGATGCGGCAGCTGTTGCACCTTAGCTGATGTTGCCACCCTTTAAGCTGCTCTTTAATCATCCAAACATATTAGACAGACAGCCAGGCAGGCAGACTGATGGGGACACAGACAGACAGATAGGCAGATAGGCAGTCAGACAGACAGATGGGATTGTTATTTTATTATATGTTAGATTCGGTAGCTTGTGTTCTTAGCTTAGTTCAACTGTCAGAGCATATCATTAGCACAAATCTCCCAACTGACAGCAAAGTTTTTCACATGCCAAAACATAAATACTTTGTTGGCAAAAAGTATTTGTTGATGCCCCGTAGGCAGTCGAAGAGAGGGTATATGCAAGCTTAGGATATGAATGGATTAAAAAAAAACTAATATATATGCTAAAAATGAGACAACGATATGTTATCGATAACATTCGCTATATTTGGCTGACTAATATTCAATGTCCTCATAAAAAAACACATTTTGTTTGGTCTCTCGAAATAAAATCCATTTATGTGATTTTTAATTTTTGCTAAATATAATGATGGGATTATAAATCATGTTATCGATAACATATCGCTTTAAGCAATACCCATCCTCATATATTATATATTATTCGAATAATCCAATCTTCTTTTTTTAGTTTATTTGGCAAGCTTTTGGGTATAAAAAGCATGTTATCGATTACTTTCGATAACTCTCGCTTACTAGCCTTACGCCAAACATATTTAAAATAAAATAAATATTTAGGGTAGAACCTCTACTTTTCTCTTAATTATTTTCAACATCCATTTTTAAAATTGAACTTACCTACAAAGAACCTCTTAATATCGATAACTGTAAGCATATCAATAACTTATCGATAACTATAAAAAAGCGATTAGTATCGAATAGGCTTTTAATTTACTCTGAAACTTTTACAGTCTTTGCTGAAGATTTAAGGTCTTTAAATGAGATTCCTCTTAGTTTCTAGCAATCGATAACAAATCTGGCATAACCCTAACGCCAGACAACCCTTTTTTGGCGACATGCCAAAGTCGCTTAGTCGTGTATTTGAAAATGTTGTTTGTTGGAGCGAAAGTTTTTAGGGCTTTGTTTTTAGAGTTGCTGCCGCTAAGCTTCAGCGTGTGTGGTGATAACAAAATGAATTATCAATGGCGCGACGGGCGCAAAACAACAATATGTTAATAAGCGCCAAAATGCTGAGAGACAACACCAGCAGCAGCAGCAGCAATGACAATGGCAATAATATGGCCAAAGAACGCGCTGACAACTTAAAGCCTTTGCTGTCAAAATGTTAACAGAAAGCCAGGACATACACATGTACGAGTGTGTGTGTGTGCCTGTGTGTGTGTGTGTGTAATGAAACCCAAAACTTTTGCTAAAGCACGTACGCTCATATATGTGTTTATATATATAAATATATATATGGCATACTATAAGCAGCCAAACAATTTCTGTTCAATGCGAAAAAAATCGCGCATAAATATCGAGCAAGGCTATAAAAATATGTTGCGCTGTCTGTGTGTGCTCTATGGCTAAACTGTGGGCAAATTAACATAAATTGTGCATAAAATATTGGAGCAGAGCATTTAAGTATTTTGCGTCCAACACTTTGGGCAGCAGCTGATGTTTTTTTTTTCGCTTTCACTTAAGGATATCAACGCATTGGCACGCGCTGACAGAGAGAGAGAGAGAGGGAGAGAGTGGGGGAAAATCTGGGCAGTTAGGTGGTTGGGGGTGGTGTCTATTGTGATGTGGGCTGGACCATAACTTGACAATTGATTTGTAACGGTAAATTACGTGAAATGTCAGCTAACGGCTGGTTAACAGCTCGCAGCGAAACACAAACTGACATTGAAAATGTAAATGAAATGCAGAAGCCGAAAAATAGCTAAAAGCAAGAGAGAGAGTGAGAGGGGGAAAGGGGGCAGGAGAGAAGCTTTGGGCAGCAGACTGAAGCCTGAAGTCTGTCTGTCGGACTGTCTAACTGCTTGGCATTGTCTGCATGACAATGACGCTGAGTGACATGACAAGTGGACGACGGAGCGCACACAGAGAGAATAGGAGAGAGAGAGAGGGACAGAGAGGCAGAGCACCTCAACAGTAACAAAACCAGAGCAAACACTAGAAGAAAGTGCGGTTCAGGTTTGGGTTAAGGGCACAAACGAGCACAAGATTGAACCTGACAGCTGTAGAGACAAGGCCCTCACACACACACATACGTTTGTTTAAACAAATCAGCCAGACATTTACATTTTATATACCCTACACACTCACACACAAGGACACAGACCGCAAATACTTTGGGGCACACAATAAATCAAATGAGAAAACTGACAAAAGGAAAAAAGGTGCATTTAGATGAAATGACATCTCTGGCCAATGCGGCTGACAGTTTTTGTTTGGCACTCGAGGAAATGTTTAATCGTGCGAGGGTCCATTGTACAGTTGATTGCATAGGTACGGCGTCCATTATCATAAAAACTAAACTGAAATTGAGCTGGCATTTAATGTGTGCCGCAGACAAATATGGAAAAGGTGTAACATATGGCAGACATGAGCCTGAAATGATTATACGACACTTACAAGGACTTCCAGGCGTTTCACTCATGAGAAAACTAAAAGCTCCAAGCTCAACTAGAGAACCTTCAAGACCCTGCTCCACAAGCCCCTCAATCATCTGGCAATCGAGAGATGTGGTTCACTCCCCAGCAATTGTTCTACACAAAAGTCAAATACTAATTGGCTTAAAGGAGTAGCTTGTCCATAAAATTAACATGCTAACAACTAACATATTGGCTGCTTAAGACACTCGGGCCAAGAGGACACTTGAGTTAACTGAAAACCAGGGCGAAAGCAAAGACAAAGACAAAGCACAAAAAACATAAAATAGAAGCGAAACGATTTTCATGCTGCAAATACACAAAGAAAATTGGTTTTTGGGGCTAACCCAAAGGACCAAAACCAAAAAGGAAAACAAGCAACAAACAATTGAGCCACAACAGTAAAAACACACACACACACACACATACGGCTTGCCCATGAGTGTGTGTAAAGTTTTGAAACAGTTTTGGAAATGCGTTGACCAGCGAAAATTTGTCACGTTTCGGTTGTGGAAAATTAAGATTTTTAGCCCCAACTTTTCGTTTCTCTTTGAGAAACTTCTTTTGGGGTTTATTTCGCTTTTTGGCTTGTTAGCCATTTGTGTTGTTGTTTTTTTTTTTTTTCTTAGCCAGTTTTATTGGATTTTGGTTGAGATTCGTGTGGTCAATCAGTTGTTTCGTAAAGCAAATCAAATTTGACTTTTATTTCAAGTCAAATGGATGAGTTTTCTGGTGATTTGTGTTTAATCAGAGCTCGTTCAGCTGTTTTTGCTCCTTTGGCTTTAAAATCTCAGACGCTACAAAATACACTCGTAATTCACACATTGGCAGCCAGTCGAGTCTGTAAGAGGTCCCCGCGCTCGCACGCGCAGCAATTGAGTCTCAGTAACACATAAGGGATTCTTTCTTTATATCGTTCTTCGCTTTTCTTTTCTTTTCGTTTTTACCCCCTTTGCGCATACCCTGTGCACATGTCGATGATGCTGGTTGGGGTATACTCAGATGATAATTTGCTGTGAGCACTCAGAAATAGTGACTACTTAAAAGTGATTGTATGATGTACTCATAACTAATTTTAGTATTTGTATATAGTACATTCCTATACTATAGACATATGGAAACTAAATGTGTTTAACATAATCATGGTTAATAATAATAAAATATATTTTAAAATTTATATGCAAGCAACAAAAAATAAAGATTTTATTATTTTAATTCAGTAAATTAATAAATAATTTTATGAACATTTTATTTAAACGCTGTATTCAATTTATTAGTTTCATTTAGTTAATTTTTTAAATATTTAAAGATTATAGTCGTCCAATTTATTATTTAATTAAAAAAGGAGTTTACTAATTTAGTTTTATTTTTTTATTTTACTTTCAGAACTTATATCAGGTATGTACAAATTGGCAAAAAGCTTTCTATAAATGCTCATGATTAAGTAAAAATTTTCAGCTACCTTTAAATCTCTAGCTTTAAATTTCAGCACTAAATCACCAATATGAATTGAATTCCAGTTTTTCATAAAGAACTGAAATCCGAATCTAGGCAACCTTTATAATTTTTTTTAAAAATATTTTTTTGCTATATAAATATTCCTTCAAAGAATGAAGCTCAGACGACCAACAACAGCCTAGAGCGAGCTTAAGTTAGCTTAGAAGAAAATGATTGAATTCGCAACTCAAGCTTAAATGACATTTGTTGCTCTACAGCAAGTCTCAAATTCTGTTCTAGTTGATTATTTTGCTCGGTATTACGTAGTCATCACTACCTCACACTTTCACGCATTCGTCTTGTTTTCTTTTGTTACAGTCAGGAAACGCAGCCAAGTGTTAGCCGACATTTACACGCTGCTGTTGTTGCTGTTGCTGATGCTGCTGTTGTTGTTGTTGTTGTTGTTGTATTTACAGTTACTAGTGCTGCTGCTGCTGGTGTTGCTGCTGTTACTGTGCTGCTTCCGTTAGCAACTGCTTTTTTTTTTTGCTGCTTGTGTCTTAAAATGCGAAACCAAAGGCAACGCAGAACTTGAAAAGCAATGGCTTCTAGGCGAGCTTGCTGCTGCTGCTGCTGCTACAGTAACTGCCTGCTGCCTGCTGCCTGCTGCTACGTGGGTCGCAGTGGTGCGCGCACTTTCGCACTTTTACGCTCTCGTGGGCCTCGAGTGTGGATTGGCGTTCGCTACACTAACAAAAGTTTATCGCTTTGTTTCCGTTTCCGTTACGCTGCCGTTACGTATACGCCAAGCTGGCTGGCTGGCTGGCTGGCTGGCTGGCTTCAGCTGGTCGTTCAGTCGCTGCTCCCTAAAGCGTAACCTCCAGACGCTCATAAGATGTAATTTCAGCGCTTTGTGCGACTGTGGGCGACGGCGGCGGCAGGAGGTGGGAGGTGTAGATTTTTCACCTAACTTGGCTTTGGCCGAAGCCAAAGTTTTTCCACAGAACATTTGATTTTATTTATTTATTTCGATTTGTGCGCTTTTCGCTGGGCCAACTTGCTCCGCGCTCGCCTGTTGTGCCTGCTGCGTTTTTGGCCTACGTAACAATTTCCTTCCTACGCCAGTGCCGTCGGCATTTGCCGCCACGCCTAACCGTGCCCTCCATCCGCCCCATCCGCCCCACCGCCCCCTGCTAATGTGCATTTCATTTTCCGTTTTGCCAGTGCCACTCAATTCGTTGGCCATTTCGGGCTTGTCTGCTGCCAGCCCAGTCAACACAACAGCGTGTGTTGTGTATATGACATATATTGTTTTTGCAAAAAGATTTCTGTTTCGCCATCTTCTTCTTCTTCTTCTTCTTTTGCTCCTTCTTCGCCTTGTTCTTGTTCTTGTTTTTTTTTTTTGGTTTCCCTGGCGCCGCAGGAGCCACTTAATTTCCAACTTACATTCCAATCACGTGCATATCTATGCCAATCTTTATTTTGCTTTTGCAACTTTTAAGCTCGTTTCCCGTTTACACGCCCACAATGCGCTGTCTATTATTCCCAGAAACACACACACACATACACACACATAGGTAATATAAACGATTGTGTGTGTGTGGCTTTTTTTGCACATCATATTTATGCGCTTGCCAATAAGGGTATTATAATTTGCTCATGAATTGTGTGACAGCTGTGCGTTCCAAGTGCAGTTAGGGCTAGTTATTCTGTCCTTTAATGTGAGTGTTCCACATGAACTGAGCTCGTTGGGGTGCTAGCATGCTGAAACGTGTTGTGTGTGTAGCTAGTTTTAGTGGTAGCATGAATATATAATAGATTGGAAGCAAATAGTTTGGTAGACTCTATCACATAGCTGGCATAGGTAAAATTGGTTAAAAATTTACATCTTATATAGAAAAGTCCTTTATTTATTTTGATGATTTGATTAACTTTGCCTTTAGTTAGTGTTACCTTGATTCTTAGCTATATATTTTAAAATAATTGGCTTACTAAATCATTAGGTTGCCATGTTCTAAATCAATCAAATATTTAGTTCTGTATGAACAAATACAATTTTTATCAAAATATCTTAAACAAACTTGGCTGACTCACGACTTATGATGTTTTTGCATAAGTAATTTACATAAATAATACATAAACAAAATCTGGACAGTAAAAAGCTTGTATCTGCTATAGGTGCCATAGATTGATTGATCTAAAATTAGTGCAGTTTCTTGAATCAATAAATTAATTGAAACTATATAAAATAAAATATGAAGACTCAGTTGAAAAACAAGTTTTATCTTGGGAGAATATTCTGGTTTTAGATATCTATTAAGATAGATTAAAGATAGATTAAAGCTACACGAGTCGCTGATATATTTGTTAGATTATTTCGAATTAGATTAGCATAACATACCGTATGACTACTAGAGAATTATTATACTAAGATTACTCTACTTTATGTCTTTTATAGAACTATTTATACGTGAAGTTCTTATATGTCTAAGGAACTCTTTCCCATACAGAGCTGCAAGCGCATTTAGAGTTCGTGCTTTCATAGTTATTTTTTTTTTTTTTTGTTTGCTACAATTCATATTTATATTTGTTTTGCTGCTATACATATATATATATCTAGATATATATGTTTGTATGTTTGTTTCTTTTGGCTTTGAAGCCTTATTATTGTTTTGCGCGTCAACACGGCGTACGTGAAACATGTCTATTATAATATCTATCACTTTTTCAACTTGTTATCTCTTTTTATACTTTTTGCTTGTGGCATATGTTGGCATATATATTTATATATATATAGACAGATGTGTGTGTGTGTTGTGGGCATTTCTGCCAAGTGCTGAGTTGGCTGGGTCCGCGCGAGCAAAGTTGGCACTGACACTGATACTTTGTGCTTCACTCAGATGCTGCTCGTTTGGCTGCGGTCACAATCGTAATTTCAGCGTTGGCCTGGCCTGCAGCTGACACCTAAACTGTGGCCAAAGCATAAATCCTGCTTGAATCGAGCTCGTTGCTCGCTGCAACACACTTTTCTCCCTCTCTCTCTCTCTCTCGCCCTCTGTCCCTCTCTCCATTGATTTGGCGCTGAAAATCCAAACACGTTTGCCGCCCAGCTTCGTCGAAAGGGGCGGCAAACTGTCCAAAAGTTATGAGGCCAACGCGTGCAGGGTATTAAAACACGTGGCAGAATCATTTCACTATATATACGTATATACATTTATATACATTTATATAACATCTTTTGACATTAATTAGCGCAGAAAGTTGCAATGTCTTGGGCGGCAGCAGCAGCAGCGGCAGCAGCAGCAGCAGCGCGAACGTGGCGTATACGTGATCTCGTGCAACGCATTAAGCCGGGCGCATGCAACTTTTTGATTGCCCTCATTTGTCAAAATGGCGCGTGCGCTGCTCATTTGCATTTGCCCCCAGCTCCCCCCACTGCCCGGGGGCTGTTAGTTTTTGCCTTTTGATTTGGCACACATTACTGCATTCAATATTATCGCTGCTTTAATTAATTGCAACAGCAGCGGCAGCACCAGCAGCAACAGCAGCTGCAGCAGCTGTTACAATCACAATTGCAGCTTTAAAATAACATGCAATGTTGCGCTGTAGGGAGTGCTCGACTAGGAGATACCTAGAGCTTTTTGTGTAGACCAAAATGCAGGCAGATATGGGAATGAAAGTTGGACTTTTTGGACTTATTTTTTTTTGTAGATAAAAAAGAACAGCGTGGGGACCAAATATATAAATAGTATATATGTAGACCAAATATGCAGTCTGTATCTGTCGTAGGTCTAGTAGAGCTCTGAGTGCATAAAGACGGACAGACAGGCACGTAGAAGGAAAGACAGAAAGACAAAGACACAGTGATAGAGAGGCAGAGAAAGAGTGAGGAAGACAGACAGACAGGCAGACTTTAAGGAAGTGCTCGACTAGGAGATATCCAGCCTCAATTGACTCAGCTCATCCTCCCAATCAACCACATACACATACATTAAAGACTCTGCCCGCCCACCTCTACTCATTACCCACACTTCAACCACGTCTATATACCCCACATTTACCCCACTCGCATTGGGTATTGGAAAAAATTAATAAATCGCTTCAAATTAAGTTGAAATGCAAACAGAGTGGGCAATGCAAAGACCCCAGAGGCGTGGCATGCGGCATGCGGCACTCGCGGTTGCGCGCCACATTCGGCATTGATAATGGCTTAAATATAACGACAAACAGCAAAACGTCAGCGGCAACAACTGCCCTGAGTCCTGGTACTTAATCCATTATGCAATCGCTGCCATTATCACTTCTGTAATATATATTTATTATACGAGTGCGACAAAGTATTGAGCAGCGGGGAAAAAAAATCAGCGCTGAGCCGAAGCTGTACTGCAACGCTGACAGCGGCAATGCACAGATAAAATGTCTGCTTATAAAATGTATTATATCAGTTATTAACCTATATGTATATGTGGGTCAAAGGCTTTGTCTTATTTTTGCTGTGCAGGCTTTGTATAAGAGTGTGAAGAGTGAAGATTTGTATTCGTTTGCATTTGGTTTACTTTTTTGCAGAGTAAAAAAAAGCTTAAATATTGATAGGGAAAATATATATTTAAATCAAATATTTTTTATATACAAAAAAAGAAAAATCAGCAAAAAAATAAAAAATATATATTTTTTCAATAAAAATAAAATCATCAAAAAAAAAATTTAAATATTTATTTTTTCCTATCGATAGTATTTATATATATCTATATATATTTATATATATTTAAATATTTTTTTTTATGATTTTATTTTTTTTTATTTTTTTTTTTAATATTTGATTTAAATATATCAAATATTTAAAAAATATTATTTATCAAATGTTTATCAAGACAGATTTTGTCCAAAAACTATTTAGTCTGATCGGATCTGCTCCAAATGGGTGCAACGTTATAAGAGTGGATCCGTAGCAGTTCTTAACAATATCTTTTATATGAAACTTGAAAGTTCTACCTACCACAATGTGGAAGATATAGTTTTAGCCATATCGATATGTTTTCAATATTCACTATATATTGCTATATATATATAGTATATATATATATCTCTTTGATAGTTGAAATTATGAAAAGCAGCAATGAACAAAGCCAATAGACTCATTTCACTTGGTGAATAAGTATAAGAACAATATTCAAAGGCAAGTCACACTAGAAGCCTGACAAAAAGCTGCCAGCTACAACACAGCATGTCTTTACTGCATTCAATTGAGGTTCATGTGGCGCCCCAATAATTTATTCAATTCAAAGAACGAAATACAGTTTTCAATGATCGGGCAAATAGGACAGCTTCTCGCTGAGCTCCATCTGGGTCTTGATCATGCTGGAGAGTGTAATGCTCATTAGCATATTGCGCACATTCGCATTGAACATGACGCGAAAGCTGTCCGCATCGAGCAGCGGCACAGATGTCAGAGCATCGTGCAGAGCACGTCCAATGCTGTTGTCCGGCCGACGCTTGCGTGTCAAAACGTCGTTGATGTAGCGCATCACCAGATCCAGTTTCTGCTCCAGCTCGCGCGTCGCCTCCATCACGTGCACCAGCTCCGGCAGCATGCGGCCCAGCTGCTTGGTCGGGTGCAGCGCATGCTTCTGCATGAGGCGCAGTGCCACCGACTCGTCGCCGTCCGTATTGATCTCGAGCAGCGGCAGCAGCGTGAAGAGCAGGCCTCTGGTGCCGCCCGGCACGCCCATCGCGACGCCGCAATAGAGGCGCGTGCTCAGATGGCCGCCCCTCAGCGTGGTGTCCACGAGCAAGTGCAGCGGCTGCATGTCGCCGCACTCGCGCGCATAGTAGGCGTGCAGCGCGGCCGCCGAGCGGGAGAGCGACTTGCCGGTGCTGTACCAGCCGATGATCTTCTCCTGCGGATAGGTGATCTGGTTGAGCTCGAACATCTCGCTGGCGTACTGCGTGTCCAGCTTGAACTGCTCCATGTCGCCGATCTGCTGCTCCTTGTGCTGCACCGTGTAGCTGTTGGTGATCTCGATGATGTCGTTGCCACGGTCGCGACGCCCCAGCAGCGTGCCCACGGCCATCTTGGCCGACTTCGGGCGGCGCTCGTAGGCGGCGATAATCTCGAACAGCACCAGCGGCTGCAGGCGCACCTTGGTTTGCATTCGGTAGTTTGAGATCGACATGACCGAAAGAACTCTCAATCGATTAGTTTTCTTCAATTCAACTCAAGCGTGAAAACTTGTGGAAAAAAGCTGCGTGAAGTTGGCTGCTGGCCTCAGTTAAAGAAGTGTCAGTGTTGTGTAATGCACTATTATCGAACAGTGTTGAAAGGGGCTAGTTGGTATATTTAAGTATTTAGTTAATCCTAAATATGCGTGACACAAAATAATTTGACTCTTGTATAAATGGGTTTGTTTGTATTAGAGACTAGACGGCAAGTGTTGTACAGCGCTGTATTTGAGGGCAGTGTGGAAATAAATGTGGAGGTTTATGGGGGCGTAGTACAATTGGAATTGGTATTTAATATGCCAATTTGAATAAAGCTAAACAGTAATTTGGTAAATGTTGTATATCTGTTAGATATACATATGTATCTTAGAAATTATTTAAGAAAAGGCAGTGTTGTAAAACGTATTTTTGATATAGCTGACAATGCTCAATAAGCTGAACAAGAGCAGTTAAGACCTGAGAAAATTTTATAAAAACCAAAGACATCTTTTTTTAATGTCACATGGAAAGAAGTGTTGGAAAGTGCGAAAAGTTATCATAAAAGTGTTTAGTGTTATAGGAAAAATTATATCTAAGTACATATATATGATTTTGCTTACATATATGTCAATATATCTTATAATGTATTCATATTGAACTCTTTTATGAAAGATAGTGTTGATAGCTTGAGCGGACTACAAAGTCAAATTTGTAATCTACTATTATTCAAATTCTTACTGATTTAATGAAGCTGAAAATCAAACTTTAAAGTGTTTCAAGTGGCCGAAATCACTCGCCAGTGTTGTAAAACGCATGTTTTAGCACACTTAAGCGAGCGTCAGCTGGCAGGCTATTACAATATTTAAGAAACTCAATTTAAGCTTAGGTAAAATATGAAATGATGCTTTCTCTAAATTATTTATTGTAAAAAAATTGTTGCCAGTGTTGGGAAATATGTTATAAAAATATAATATAGGCTTTTACTTTATTCAAATTATATAGTTAAATTCTTGAAACTCTTTATCAACTCTAGAATCTTTAATCTTTAATTGCAGTCATATCAATTAGCTTTCAAGTACACCAGTCGAGTGTCCTAGCAGCTTGCAAATTTCTTGGACTTGCTCAATTTTATGGCAAGCATCTTCATTTTTCTGCTACTTTGGCTAATGGAAATTCATTTGCTGTCCGAATCGCTTTGCGTTCAACATGCAAAGAGCTAGAAATTGGTTTATTAATTTGATTTGCATATGCCTTTCGGCACGCCTGAGTGGAGGCCATGGCTTGTTTGGCACAAAATATTTGCGCATATGAATTCCGGCAAATCGGAAGTTCCATTTGCACTAATAAATATCGATTATGGCCATGTGACATGACACCTTCGATGGAAAGTGCTTGAGAGTGTCGGAAAAAGTTGTGTGTCCATGTTTTGCGAGCTTGTCATTGTCACAAAAAATTTGGTTACTAACAAGCATATCCTTTATATGTATGGGTGTGTGTGAGTCCTGTCGGCTACCATTTCCATTTCCACTTGAACGAACGACCTTATGCGCTTGACCGCCTGTAACCGGGTTGGCGACATATGGAAATGCCATCAAAAAAAGCTCCACGAAGCAACAAAAGACGGCCGGCATTAGGAAATTCCTAGCCAAACACTTTGATTTTGAATGGAGAGCAAAAGAAAAAAAAAGTTGACCAAAGTTTTCAATTTATAATCAAAACAAGTGAGGCAAGGACACGGCCAGGACGCTGGCTGATTAGTACGCTGACCCAAGCAAAACTTTTGCCTGGGCCTTGGCATTCACTCGCCCATTCAATCATCATGTAAATAGTGAGAAGAAAAAGAGGATATTGTGAAAGGTGCGCAAAATCCTTTTTACGTATTCAGCAAACAGCGTGAAAAACAACAACAACAGCGAGCGAGAGAGAGAACAAGTGAGAAAACTCTAGTCGGGCGTGACCGACTAGGGAATACCCTGAGCCCCATCGAATCTGTGTTTTTCATCGAATTTGGGGGAATTTGGGGCCGGTATCCAAAATATAACAAAATTCAAAATTCCATAAAATACATATAAAGCTAAATATAAAATTTGGCTTCTCTAGCTTAAAAGATGGACGAGATATAATTTTTTCGATTTTCTTTTTAATCGATAACAATTAATTGGGGATAGTTATCGATTTTTTAAAACAAACTCGATCTGCGCGTGCTATACACGGACCCACAAAAAAAATTTCAAGTCTCTAGCTCTTATGGGCGCTGAAATCGGCGCGTTCAAACATACGGACAGACGGACGGACGGACAGACGGACAGACGGACGGACGGACGGACGGACGGACGGACAGACGGACATGGCCCGATCGATTTCTCTTGTCGTCCTGATCAAGAATATATATACTTTATGGGGTCTGCCACGCCTCCTTCTGCCTGTTACATACATCCAACAAAATTATTATACCCCGATTTCCCATTTTCAATGGGCTCAGGGTATAAAAAGTTGTCCTCGTCGTCGCTGTCCTTTCATGGTTAAATGCGTTTTTCTTGGCAAGCCGAGTGTGTGTGTGTGTGAAAGGATTAGGTATCCCAGCATTTTTATGATTACGCTCACAGGAGATTTCACACTCGCCCCGACTCCCACCTCCCCCTCCCACTGCGTGTTGACGCCCCTGAATGATGGCCCATAATGCAGACACGCGCAGCGACTCAAATAGCGCGTCCCTACAAACATCCTTTGAGTTATGACTGGCACAATTTCTCTTCAGCTTTATCAGCTAGACAAGCTTGTGTGTGTGTGAGTGTGTGTGTGTGGGAGTGTGTGTGTGTATTCTCTAAATTAGTTTCAGTTTAAGCTTAGTGTGTGTGTGTGTCCTTTGTTGCCATAGGCCATAGGCACAGCCCGAACACGTTCGCTGATTAGCCACTAGCTCATTATTTAGCGGTTAGTTTAGCCGTTTTTTTCTTGCCTCTCTCATTCGCTCAGCCATTTTTAGCCGTGACTCAGCTTATTGCATTAGTCATGTTAATTAAGCGTGTGTGTGTGTGTGTGTGGGGCCAGCAGCTTATCATTATGTATGAGCCGGCCAACAATTAAGCACATTAGAGCGAGAGTCCAGCGTGTGCTCAAATCTATATTAAATTGCATTTTAAATTTGGCCAAACATTTTTAAAACAGCAACAAAGGGAAGAGAAAGATGAAGTGGGGCGGGGGGCAGCCTGGAACGAGCTGAGCATCATCATTTTGGCTGTAAAAAGTATGCTACACTTGGCCCAGCGGCAGTTAGTTTGCTTGTACAGTAAACACTGCTGCAGCGGGAACAGCAAGCAGCAGCAGTAGCTCACACACACACACACGCACGGGCGTAGCTAGATAAAATGAAAGACAGGTGCAGATGCGGGTGCCTGGAGAGTGGGAGCTGCTTTGCTTTTTATACTACACGATAAGGAAGGCATAATAAATTTGATATAAGGAATGTGACAGGAGAGTAAGTAGAGTGATGGAGTATATATATATTATCGGTACATATATGTATTGAAGCTGAATCAACTATGATGTCATTATGAGATAAAGGAAATAATATAAATGAGATAAAGGAAGGAATATAACTATATATATGTAATATAGCTTATTCCTTCCTTCAGCTGTATGCAAAAATTCTACGTTGACAACGTCTTACTATTCCAGACAGTACATATGCTGAAAATAACCAAATCTATTCACTATATCACATAGTTTTCATTAAACAAGGGCTAAAAATTTTAGTGCTTGTATGAAAAACTTATTTATTTACAAACTTATCAAGCCCAAACTTGGCCTCAATTAGTAAGTTCAATTAGCTAGCAATTTAATCAAATCTTATCAATATCAAACTACTTTAACATAGAGCTGCTATAGCAAAGATAGCTTTAAATTTTAGTGCTATTATGAAAAAGTTTCTTGCTTATGAACATGTCTGATCAAAACCAGACAATACTCTGGAATTTTATGCATCAAACTGTTCCCCCAAATCTAATCCATATCAGACTGCTATCTTATCTTATAGCTGTCATAGAAGTGTTGTCTAAATATTTTAGTCCTAGTATATAAAAATCTTTTGTTGAAGAAATTGTCAATTCAAGCTGCTCAATCATATCTTCTTAATATTAGACTACGATAACAGATCGTTTACATAGCAGAGTTGACTTGCAATTTTAGTACATGTATGAACAGCTTTTTTGTTTACGCAGAAATTGAGCCCAAACTTGACGTAATTAAGGAGCTTCACTCATATAAGTGTTTTCAAAAATCTTATCAATATGAGATTACTATATCATATAGTTGTCCTAGGATTTATTACTCAAAAATTTAGTTCTTGTATGAACAACTTTCTTGTCTATAAAATATGTGTTTAATTTATTTGGAATTAAATTAATTAACTCAAGTTTTTTAATAGTTCCCCTAAAGTCATGAATATTAGATTTCTATATCAATAACCAACATTAGAAAAATTCGTTCAAAATTTAGTTCTTGTATGAACGAGTTTTTCAATTTTCAAGATATCTTGCCGAGAAATTCTATATACGAGTATAGACCTACAAGATGTCGAACTTCTATATATGCAATTGTGGGTATATCTTAAAGTTATAAGCACTCTAAGCCATCGCTCTATATGAGAGCATCCCAGCTTCGTTCTGAAATAGTTGCGGACGCTCGTTTCGTGTAATTTTGCGCATACATAAAGGCAGCTGGAGGGTGCTGTTCGCACATATACATGGGCAGCGCTATCAAGACGGCAAACAAAACCAATGCAAAGGAGCGTAATACAAGGCAGGCCAGATGAACGGCAGTGCGGCAGAGCTGAGTGCTGGCTGGCCGGGTCCTTTCTGGCCGGGGCCGAGCGCAGCCAAGCAAATGCGAGCGTGTTAACAGTCAGCAGCTTTTGAGCCAAAGGCGAAAAAGGTATGTGCGAACATTTTTCATGTGGATCTGCAGCAGCGACTATCGTCGACAGAGAGACAGATAGAGAGAGAGAGAAAGAGAGAGGCAGAGAGCTGGAAAGAGACAGCGCTGGCTTAGACCTATTTGGGCCAAGTTGCCAAAATGGTGTCCGTTAAAACGCGTGCCGTCCAGATAAGTTTCTATTTGCCTGTCACAATTGCCGCTGCCAACAATGTCGTCGTGGCCCAACTGTTGACAAATGCCCACGGGGCCAACTTACAGACACGCCCACAGCCCCCGACCTCGCCCCACTCGGGGGTCAGCATATCCTGCGCATATCATTTGTGTGGTAATGGCAGCCTGGCTTTAAAGACCTGGCTTTAAGCCGTTTTTAGCCAAATGTTTCGATTGGGTGTGTTGCCTCTCTCTCGGTGTGTGTGTGTGAGAGAGTGTGTGTGTGTGTTGTAGGTATGTGTGTGAGCTTGTGTGTTGTCTTTTAATTAAATGCTTAAGTTTTCTTCTTGTTGTGCCATTTTCGATCGAAAAATATTCTACAATTCTGAAAAATATTCTACAATTCTTCTACAATTTGAAAGCTGTATCAAATTAATCTTAAATTGACTTTAGTGAGACATTCTATAACTAAAATTCAGTAGATTATTTTACTTTTAGATACAGAATATCTAAATAAAGTCAGCTCATAATTTTTGTACCAAGTCTTGGATGAAGAACTGAAGTTTATATGAAGAATATCTTAAGATTAGATATTCTCCTTAATTGGATATACAAATATCACATATTTAAATGTAGTACCTAGTTTTAGATCAAACATGTCCTGAATTTACTTTTTTTGATCAACAATGTCTCCAACTTAGATTATCTACTGAATTTTAGATCAATAATTTCCCTAAATTTTGAGTTGTGGATCAAGCATGTGTTCAATTTAGAATCTTCAATGAATTTTAGATTATTCTTTTCCTTAATGTAAAGTTTTAGATCAGGAAAGTCTTCATTTAAATTTTCTACTGAATTTTAGATCATGCATTTCCTATTTATTTAGATACTCCACAGAATTTAATATCAAGAATATCAAAGTTTCATTTCAGACAGAAGATAAAATAGTTTTGTTGTTAACCAATTTTTATCTAAGCGAGCATCAGAAGGTCAGTTACGCCCGATTCAAAAGTGTTACAGCTGCTCGAAAATTCATATAAAGACTTGAGTTTAGCTGAGCTCTCTCAAGGCTCCATTCCATGCATTCCACTTGATATGCAAGCGGGTATTTGTGCAGTCGCTTATACCCGCCCGCAGTATTCGGGGCTTTTTGTTGCTAAACTAAACTAGTTCATGAACTGTTTTAAGAGCAGTTGCTGCCTGCCTGGGCTCTGCCTGGGCTCCACTGGCTGCCCGTCTGCCTGTGTGCTGACCCGCATTGACATTGCCATTTAGTTGGCCAACAGCCACGCCCACGCCCACTACACACACACACACCCGCCCGCCCTAGCGCACACCCACTCATAATTTAGTGCTCGCTGTTGAGTTTCAGTTTCGTGAAAGCTGCTTTACCTATTTAGCATAATTTTTGTTTTATACTCAGTTGATGCTGCTGCTGTTGCTGCTGCTGATGTGAATGTTGCTGACGTTGAATGTTGCAGCAGCAACAGCTGCTCGTGTCCTTTGGCCTGCGGCACAATTTTTGGCCACTTTTGTGCGCCGGCTCTTTGGACATTAGCTCGCTGTTTAACATTTTACGTGCAGGTGAAGAGCTGCCGCTGCTGCCAGCTTTTCTTCTTCTTCTTTTTTTTGCATGCCAAATTTGTGAATAGAAATGGTAATACACACACACACGCAGAGATTTAGC
Organism: Drosophila pegasa; assembly: GCA_035046225.1. Taxonomy (NCBI): domain Eukaryota; kingdom Metazoa; phylum Arthropoda; class Insecta; order Diptera; family Drosophilidae; genus Drosophila; species Drosophila pegasa. The sequence continues at coordinate 3,391,804 of JAWNOD010000076.1, read as the reverse complement.
TGGCTGCTGTTGACACAGTTAAACTCGGGCCATTTATTATGCGAATTTATTGCGGCTGACAAAATGCAGTTTGCAGTTGGCCTACAGCGCACCTCTCTCTCTGTCCCTCTCTCTTTCTCGCTTTTTTTTGGCTCACAAAATGTCTTGATAACTTAATTAAGGCGGGTTGAGGGGAAAGGGAGAGGGAGGGGGGGGCGAGAAGGGGGAGGCGGGGTGTGTGTGCCGAAGTTTGCCTGCCGCACACACAATCTGTCTGCCTCTCCCTCTCCCTCTCTCCATCTCTCTCACGCACTGCATTTTCGCACTCGCGTAAATTAACAAATAAGCGACATGAGAATTTGCATGTGTGCATGTGTGTGCATGTGTGCATGCATGCATGCCTGTGTGTGTGGCAAATGTCCGCCACTAGCGCTCAAAGTTTACCTTTGGTTTTTGGTGCAAATTTGATTTGGTTTTGCGCCTCTGTGGAAACTTTAACTTGCATTTAGCTGCCTGCCGACCTGCCTAACAGCCTGACAGCCGGATTTTGGCCATATATATGTGTATATGTGTGTATGTGTGTGTAGGTCTGCCTGTCTGCGTACATATGTCGTTAATTTGCGCTACAATGCACCTTTGCTGCTGCTGCTGCTGCTGGTCTAACAACTTGCTCTGTCGCACGCGCCATCTCTTTCTCTCCCCCCCCCCCCTCTCTCTCTCTCTCACAAATTTAAGCATGTGTGTGCGCATCTTTGCCACTAAGTGGCGCAAAGAGCTCGTGTGGCACCGCTAACAGCTACTAAAAACTCAATTACCAGTCAACTCATTTTCCAGCTAACACACACACACAGCCACACACACCCGCACACCCACACACCCGCACACACACACTTGCAATTAACCGCACACACGAGTGTGGCTATGCTTTTTGGCTGTAAATTGAATTCTTGCCTGACAAATCTAAAGTATTTAAGTTCCATTAGAAACAGTTAGATTTCCAGGGGAATTAAAGAGCGTCGGACGTGGGCGGGGCTTGAAGATGGGATGGCAAATTCAATTATTTCATTTTCTTTTTCAATAATAATTCACATAAAATATAGATGTGTGTGTAAGGCATAACATTTACTAAGAATTTTTGCTTGAGATTTAAACTAAAATTTAAAACTCGTTTAAAATTAATTTATCTAGGATATAGGAGATATTTATGTATGGCGTAGGAGCTATAGTTTAGATCATTTACAGCCATTTATAATAGGTATTAAGGATGAATTCAGGAATGAACTCAACGGTTCCATAAATCACATGCAAATAGCGTGGAGTAGCAGCTTTTATTTCGGGTATTTGCTAGTCGGACACTCTCGGTTAGAGCAATTTTATCGTTTTTAAGTATTTTAATAATTTCCAAATTTTTAAAAAATAATTGACTAGTTATAAGATTTTTTTTTTTGTTTTTCAAAATTACATTACTTTTTATTTTGTTTTATTTAAAAAAATTAAAAATGGGAAAAATAAAAATATTTATATAACATATATAAATAAATGTGATTTTTTTTTAAATAATTTTTATTTAAGTTTTTTGATCAATAATTATGACTTAATATTTTTAATATATATTTAAAATTTTATTAAAAAATTAATATATTTTTTTTATTTTTTATTTTTTAATATTTATGGGCATAATAATTAATATTGTTATTTTTCATATTTAATAATGCACTAAAAGCATGTAAAAGCAAAATTTTAATAAATTTGTCTAAACTAATTTATTATATTAATTGAATATGAGAGAGAGAGAGAGAGAGAGAGAGAGAGAGAGAGAGAGAGGCAGGAAAAGAGTGAGGGAGCAATGGAGAAGCGTTGCTAAATTATGAATGCAATGCACTTCGTATGCTGGCCAAAAACTTTGCAGTCCGCACGTATTATGCATATAAGCTACAGGCGAGAGAGGGAGAGAGAAAGCAGAGTACCTGGATGTAGATGAGAGTGTAAGAGGCAGCTTAACAGGTGAGCTGCGGTGAGGTGAGGTAAAGGCAAATAGCAGCTGACACAATGTACGTTTCACCTTTTGCCGTGTGTTGCCGCTAACTAATTGCATATTAGCGCAGACGCCCAATTTCGGGCGGCCACGCCCACACGTCAGGTGGGTGGTGGGCGGTCGTTGGCGCTGGGAGGTATTTAAAATATGTTAGCTAAAGTTTTGCCAAAGTAATATGTGCCAGAGGCTGAAATGCAATTGCAAAAGAGCTGACCCAGCCAGCGAGCGAGCGAGTGTGTGTGTGTATGTGTGTGGGTGTGGCCCCGCCCCCCATTTTGGTAAGTTGCTGCTGGCATATTTCGGGCAACATTTTGTGCGCACATTAATTTATGCAAATAGTTGAAAAATATTAATGGCTGGCAGCTGCCAGGGCCGAGCTGCCAGCTGCTCGTGCGGGGCGCCGCCTCGAAGCGAAACAGTTTGCAGCAAACTTTAAACACTAAATTGAACCGGAGGAGCAACCAGTTGCCGTCGTCCGTCGTCTGGGCGACATTTGAATTAAATATTTATATCTTTTGGCAAAAAGTTGAACAATTTCCGTTACATTATGGCGCCTAAAAGCCAATAAGCCAAAATGTAACCAAGTGCGCAGCAAACTAAATGCCATGCACGCACACACACGCACACACACACGCACACCCTCACACACACACACCCTCACACACGCAGTGGCTACAAAATGGCGCGCACAAGAAATAAACTTATGGCACACTTCCGCCAATAGTCGAAAACATTTTATTTCATTTCATTCCATTTGAATTCGTTTTACATCTGCCCTCTCGCTCGGCCCCCAACTCCCTATCTCTCTCTCTCCCTTTTTGGAATGGCTCAAAGCATTTGCGTCGAGTATGAAAATTAAAATGAAACACATAACGGATATGCTACAGAAATCGCCCGACTGCCCTCAACTTTTCAGTTAGCATGAAAACAAAATAAGCGAGAGAAGATGACGCCGGGGCATGCCCAACCATACAATACCCGTTCCGTTTGTTTAAAATTAATTGAAGTTGTTGGAATTCTTAGACTCTGCTGATTTACTACGTCTGCTCTGTGCATTCCTTGCAGTCCATAGTTATATTTGCAAGAAGCCAATATGCTCTCTTGAAAATTCAAATATATTTCTATATATATAAAAACTTTTGGTATTTTGCTGTTCCCTTTTTGCATTTTGTAGCCCAGCATGGAGTAAATCAAGTAAAAAAAATTTTTGTTGTTGTTGTTGCGGGGCTTGCGGAAAATGGGAATTTCCGTCGTCGCTGGCCCCTCAAACGTTTTCCATAAGCCAACAAAAAAAAAAAAAGAAAGAGGAAAAAATACCAAAATAAAAACAGTTCAGTTTAACGATGAATGGTCAATAACAAGGCCAACACTAATAGCTTCATTAGCCAAAAACAGCACACACACACACACACACACGGAGAGACTTAGCGCCGGTCAAGCATGGTTAGTTATGGGTCTTGAATACCCTGTAATTAGAAGGGGGTTATTGGGGATGTGTTTTCTTTAACTCTATGTACTTGATATAGTTTTATTATTGATATATAATTTTTTTTACATTTTATCTAAAGAGTATTTTATCTGCAGAGGATTTACCCTTTACTCATACCCTTTATGGGATTCATTATAGTTTTTTTTATTAGTTTTCCCTTGTTTTTATTTATTTATCAGATTATGTTTAAATTTCTTATTTTAAGACATAAAACTATTTTCTCGAATTTTTTCAGATTTTTCTATCTTGTCGTCGAGTTAATATTTACCCTTTTGACTTAAATATATTATGTTTTTTCATATTTTCATGAACTTAAGATTTTCTTCTATTATATTTCCTATTTACAGATTATCCAACAGTTGAGCTATGCTGCAGAGTATCCTTCCGCCGAGTAAGTTTTCTTTTCCTTGATTTAAGTTTATATAATAACAAACTTATACCTCACATTTCCTATCTCAAAACTTCTCTTTCTTCTCTCATTTTTCTCGCCCTCTCCCCCATTTACAGAGTATCTTCTAGTTAATCACATCCACCTCTTTTCCCTTTGTTTACATGCAAATTTTTATTCATCCTGTTTGTCCATCAACGCAAATCTAAAATCGAACAGTTCGTTAGTAAATTTTGCCATTTATGCGAACACATTCCATATTCCACTCTTTTTTTTTTGCCCCTCCCCAATGTTGCCCCCCTTTTTCACTGCTGTTATTTCTGCACTCAATGTCAATATGGCTTAAATATGCATATGGAATGCCACTGATTTGTTGAATTAGCCGTTGCATGCTGAATGCTGCAACGGCAGCCGCAGCGGCAGCGGCAAGAAGAACCCACAAATAAATCTCTAATCCCAAATTGTAAAAGCGTCGAGCTCTCATTGTGAAATTGTTAAATTGCGTTTCAGAAATCGCTGGGAATGCCGTGTAATTTACATTTAAGCACTATTTGGCATTGATGAGCACTCGAATCAAACTGCAATCGTATATCGATAATTTTGTAATCGACGCTTGCAATTTGCCACGCGGCTCAATGCGTCTGCCAATGGCGATGCGAATGTGCGTGAAAGCTGGAAAATCATCGTTTTTACTTCTATGAATATTACAGAAAGTCTCTCAACACACACATGTATATATCTCTCCTATATATATATATAGATATGTTTATCTAAATATATCCCAGTCAATATGTTTTTACCGTATTTAGTTTGGTTCTTTTAGTGGGGCGCTTTCATATCCATGTAATGGCAAAATAACAAATAGAAATTAAGTGTAGAGTGCTGATAGAATAAGGTACACCCTGTAAACTGTAGTAAAAACGTTTTTATGATGGTTTTTATGATTAGAATTTGCGGTAAATCTGAGCTTAAAAAAAAGCTTTGTTATCCATTTATTTCAGAGAATAATTTGCTTAGAAGAATTTGCTGAAGAACGTCGAGACCTAGGGTATAGGTATATGTAGAAAAATATCAAATAGATAGATAGAGAGGTCTATAACATATCAGGAATAGAAAATAATGAAATGTAATGACTAGCAAATACCCTGTAAGCAGATATCTCATACCAACATGGCTAAAATGATTACTTGAATGGAATCTTAGATAAATTTAACCTTGATTTATAAATGTAAAATAAATTTATATATATATAGTGAATTGTTTGAGTATATAGATGCGTAGGGTATATTTAGTGTATTATTTGAATATATAGATGCATAGGGTATACGATTAGATAGAATATATAAAATAATCAGTTGCCATAGATGCCAATAAAGAAAAGCTGAGAAGTTTGATAGACTATCAAATACCCGGTATATTAATGATAAGACTAGAAGATAGACTAGAAGATACCCCACATCGACGTTTACTAAAAACAAATATACTATTTTTAAAATCCAAACTCAATGTATATAGGTATTAAAATAATCTTATATTTGTAGTTTACAGCGCTTAGCCCAAATAAATATCAAGAACTAATCTATACTCTGGATCTCCATCAAAGCACAATCTCACAGCTTCCTTATAGACTCTATACCCCCCATTAGTATGCCAATTTGTAGGGTATTCAAATTACAGCAGCTCGCTGTCGTATTTGGTGCTGCTGTACTCGATACTCAGCACAAAGTACTCGATATTTTGAGCGGCTGAGCGGCTTAAAAGCTCAATAAAGCGAATATTGTTTGAATTTGTTCCAAATTTTTTTTTTTTTTTTGGCATAGTTCAACAGTTTTTATGCTACACATACATATATATATGTAGAGATGTGTGTATATATATATGCATTCCAATTTGCATGCGCCAGAGGGGGCGTGGCATGTCGATTGCTTTCATTCCTTTGGTTTTTGCTTTCCTTTTTTTGCCAATAATTTTGTGGGCCAAAATTTCAATAAAAATAAGTTGGCAACGAGAATGGAAATAGAAATAGAATCCGTTTCGTTTTTTTGGCAACTAGATTGTGTGCATATAAAACTATATATATAGAGCCAATTACCTAAATCCCCAGCTTAAAATACAATTCCATTTAAAAGCGAATTTTAGTTAGAGCGCATTGGCTAATTGATATATATTTTTAAATTTTGATAAATTGTCAAAAAAATTTAAATTGTGGAATTTTAATTGCAAGGAATTAAAATTCCTTCATATCAATTAAATTGCCCGCTCTCTTGCTCGCTCATACACACAGCCCAGAGCTTAGTCAGCTGCTTACAACCGAAATGCATCTACTTTCTCCCTTACTCCCTCACAGCATAAAGCTCAAACAGTTGCTTACAACAAAAGAGAAGAGAGGAGGTCATCATACTTGCTCGCTTTTCCTTATAGGCTCGATCAACCAAGGGTTGGAGACTGAACTTCATTGAAAGTCTAGCGTTTGAGCGAGATAGCAGTTACTCTTATCTACTCCCACTAAGCGCAATTGCTTGTGCTTACTCTCTGCTCTCTCAAATCTATTTATACACATAACTACACACATACATACAGATATGCATGCATATGTATATGTGCGTGTTGTATGTTCAGCTTAACGAAAGCGAGCTATTAGCCTTTTTAGTAATTAAATATTCACACATGTCAACAATTTTATAGATTTTAGTGTAATTAATCATTTTTATGCATTTAGTTCAGTTTACATAGCTAATGAACTGCAATACAATTTAATTACATTCAATGCAGTTCATTAAATTCAAATATTAACGAAAGCTGCAATGACGTCACATCAATTGTCTGTTGCTTTCTCGCTCTGGCACAGGCAACTGTTTACAACTTAACGAAAGCAGGCTCGCTGTCATTAGTCAGTGTGACCAGCTTGCATGGCAGCTAGAATACTAGCCCTCTCCTCCTCATCTTCGCCTCATTCTTTCAGTATTTACTTACCGTTTTCAGCTAATTGTTTAGCATGTTAAACATTTCGTTAATAAATCGTGCGTCTGCCTTAAACGAAATAAAAGAGAAATGAAATTTAAATAAGTGCAACTTAAAGCGTAAAGTCTAAAGTGTGTGATTAATGAAAAGTGTTGCGAATTTGCGACAAGTAATAAAAATTAGCTTGCTCAATTTCAATTTGATGCCAATTACAAAATTTAATTGCGACACTTTCAAAAATCGGACGAAAAAAGTTCATAAATGCGCAAAAAGTGAAAAGCCTTTTGCGCGCCGTGGCTAATTGAAGTTCAATGGAAAAATGACCAAAAGTTAATGATGACATTTCGAGCGAAGAGAAAAAAAAAAGAAAAAGAGCCAAACACAATACGCAAAGCAGCAGCACAAATAGGAATGGAAATGAAAGAGTATGAGAGGTAGGCGTTAATAAAATTGCGTTTGCCTGCCCCGCAGCATTTTAGCTAAAATGAAAGCGTCAAATGTATTATTTAAAATTCCAGTCGAGTAAGCGTGCAAAAAAAGAAAGAAACAGCCAAAAAGTAAGAGAGAAAAGATGAGGCGAGGGGACAAGAATTGAAATGCGCAAATTGTGCACGCAGCGGGTAGCAGTAGCAAATGGCAAGGGTGAAGGGGAGAGAGAGCGCGAGAGAGAAAGAGATTGATTTCATGTCGAAAAGAAAACAAGAATTAAAGTTTAAGCGCAGCTCGTCGCGAGCCTAATACCCTGTAAATAAGTAGGCTAAGGGGTTTAGACGGAAATGTGTATATAGATAATATAATTGAATTGTTATAGTATTATATTATTTTAAAGTGACTTTTATAACAAATCATTTTTATATATATATTTTTTTTCTATTATTGCTTGTCTCTTTTTTGCTAAGTGTTACGTCTCATGTGCCTGCTCAGCATGCCCGCTTCAATTGTGTAGCAAAAAGAAAAGAATTCTGAAAGAAGAGCATCAAAAAGCAACAAACGGTGTAAGAAAAAAACAACAACTGGCTGCTCATAGCAGTAGCGGTTGTTGTTGTTCTTGTTGTTGATGATGTTAATGCTGCTGCTATAGCTGTTGTTGTTGTTGTTGCTGCTGCCTTGGTCGAACATCGACAGATTTTTGGAGCTAAGAACACGGGAAACATGCCAAACAAGCAGCTGCTGCCGTTGCCGTTGCTGCTGCAAATGTGGGTCAACTGAATGCGTAGCTTTCAATTTTTATAACGTTAACCAAAAGACACGAAAAAAAGGAATCAGAATCAACAGCGTTGTTGTTGTTGCGCGTTATTTCGCTTAATTTACACTGTGCTACACGCTTGCTTAGTGCTTAACTTGGCTGTAGATCAGCATTAAGCTTGTCGCCTTTGTGCAAATGTGATTGACGAGAGCGGCAGCAGCATGCCATCGTGCTCTGACAGTACATTGTATAGTGCGCCTAGTAATTGCCGCACTTGAGACACTAAAGCGCGCGCACACACACGCACACACATGCACACATGCACACACTTCTAAGCGCGTCAAAATACACTAGACAACACAACAAGTAGATTCCACTTGAGCTGCAGGCGTTGAGGCTGCGGTGCGGTGCGAAGCGGCGAGTCAAGTGCACAAAGCGGACTAAATAAAGTGCTATAAAAACAGACACACAGACATAGAGAGGCAGGCAGGCAGTCACTCACACATACATGCCAATTAAGTATTGATACGCTTCTTCTTCTTCTTCTTCTTTATCTTCTTTTCACTAATCCATCAAGTATTTGTCTATATTTGATATTCTATGGCAGCAAAAATGAAAGTTGCTCGGCCAGAAAAAAATAACAAGTAGAAGAAGAAGAAGAGGCAGCAGAAGATTGGAGATACACTCATAAATCGTGTTGAAGAGATTTTCATGCTGGCGGCTACCTGATCTTCAGGTGAAAAGAAGTTAATGCCAAAAAGCAAAAAAAAAAAATTTATTTTTCTGCAATATCATGCGAATGTCGCAGACGTTATTTGGCTAAAGTGAGAGCAAAAGCTGATGCGCAGTCTGGAGTGGAGTTTATGAGTGTGTGAGTGTGTGTAAGAGTGTGTGTGTGTGTGTGAGTGTGTGTGTGTGTGCTTGCGTGTGTGGTGCTAATGAAGGCAACTGCTGACAACCTACTGACACTTTGACCGATTTTTCGCATACTAAATATAGTAATTTTGTCATTATGGTTTATTATGCGCCTTTCGCCTTTGCCGACTCATTCAATTTCACACACACACTCGCACATCAAGATATACAGCTACACCTGTGTCACTCTCTACACCTGTGCTGAGCACGAAGAAGAAAAAGTGGTGCGTGCTCATTTCGCGTTGCATTCTTCACACCTTTAATTAGTCGCGTTCTTGCTGTTACTTTTCAATTTATGGGCCATGGAAAAAAAGCGTGTGAATTATGCAAAAGTAGCCTACTTTAAAGCCTAGGAAAGAGCACAGTGAAGTCTGGCTATGACGCACGAAAGGTTAAGAGCTGAATAGCTTGATGTATTGAATGAGGAATTGTTAATCGAATTTAGAGATAAAATATATTATATTAAACTATTTTTATTCATTATTAGAATTTAGCTAAATAAATGAATATTTTTTATTTTATTTATTTTTTACTATTTAATAATTCAAAATATTTTGTAAAAAAATTAATTTTTTTTTTTATATCTGCTTTTAACGTCAAGTTTAGCTCGAAGTTTGTTACAAATCTTGAATTCATTTACATAATTTGAAGTCTTTTCATCTTTATATCTTTTCATCTTTATATCTATTCATATTATATCTATTCATATACTTTTGCCTTAGAAAAAATCTTGATAGCCTTACGTAATTTAAAACAAATCAATAACAAAATCTAGGAAGATTAGACTAAAGTAATATTAAACAAAATTTATAATAATGTTTTGTTGGAATTGTAGCAAAATGTCATTAAAAAATTCTATATCAAGGCTTAGGGATATTTAGCTCTAACTCAGTAAGATTTAAAGACTTCAAAAGAGTTTTTTTTTTAATCCCAATGTGAATTCATTTTTGCATTTAACATTGTAAATTCTTTTTTCATTGTATATAACTGACTAGAATATACCCTACTACTAGAATATACCCTATTAGAAAAGTCTTAGACTCGAGTGCGCCGCTTCAAATAACTTTATATCTCTGTTTCTCAGGTACTCTAATGCATTTATATATAGTTAGAACAAAGAACATCTAGAACTATCCATAATAGCGGGTTTTTTAACTAATTTATCTACTATATACAAGAAATAGTTTATCCATATCGGACCAACTATCTAAACTGTGTGCCATAAAAAAGTAATTTTTATACAAATGTATTTTATCGACTAGAGCAACTTCTGGCTGTTGATGAAAACCTATCAATGGGTAGCATTTTTTTTTGGTGACCCATTTAACGGTTGCGAGTTAACGCTATGTTCTAATTCCTATTGTCAAAAATTTAACATGGAACTGGTTTCTTGAAATTTAGTTGAGTTTTTTTTCTCATCTGATTTTCAGTTTTTATTTTCTATTTATTTATTTTGGTTTTTTTTTTTTGGAATTTGGTTCTGGTGCTAAGCATATGCTAATGGCTGTTGCTTTTTGGTATTGCGGTCAAAGTTATTAACTAAAGTGGCATTTGGTTAGCTCGACCAGAACTGTAAATAAACCAATGAGCATGTGAATGAATGTGTGTGTATTGAGGGAATGAGGGAATGAAGGAATGAATGATTGCTGCAGCTTGATTTTTCAGCTTGAGCTGCATAACGCAATTGTGTGGGGTTTTTTTCTCTTCTTACTTTGACCAAAAACTTGGCCCAATTTGTTGCTCATTAGGCGTAAAACCTAATGCACAACAATCATGACCAAATAGACGAAGCAGAAGACGAAGTAGAAGTTGAAGTTGAAGAAGAGGCAATGCACGCATATTACTCATGCGTATAATTGAGCCATCATTCGGTTGACCTTTGGTATTTCATATTTTTTTGGGGAAGTTGGGGGAGTGGCTCGGCCCTCTGCCATAAATGGAGCATTCATTTGGGGGCCGTGTGCAATGCCGACCAAAATGCGGCGTATACTTAATTTCGTGCCGCAACAAAAACAAGAAGCCAACAAACAAAACATTTCACAAAAGTTGCGCGCCCATAAATAAGTAACAAGATTTTTACATTTAGATGCTATACGAGTTATACTCTTTCTTTTTACGAGCCAAACTTTACAATGCTCGCGCGGTCAGAACTGTGTGTGGGTAGGTGTGTGTGTCCTAATGGGGTATATAAGCTGTGTTTGTCTTGAGAATAAAAATTTGTGGTAGATTAGGAATGTTAGGAAAGGTGAAGGTACTTTTAATGCAGATAAATTTATATCAAATCAATTTATACATCATCAATAATATATTATAATATATATAAATTTATCTGCATTGAAAGTATCTCTACTATACTATAATCACAGCTTGCTAATTACAGTTTGACAATCACAGTTTGAAATAGTTAAGAATGTGTTGGAGTCTGATATTTACAGATTGACATGCAAAGGTTGCAAGTTAAAATTTTATATACATCACGTCAGATTCCATCAGACTTTGAGGTTGTTTAGAAATAACAAACGTAGAGTCAGCCTTATATATCAAATAATATGCCTTTCTATAGTTATATCTTTAGCTATATCAGAATTTAAATCTATATATACCTCACATCTACATCTGCATCTACATCCACATCTATATCCTCATCAATATCTCTCTTTATTTCCACAATCAACATCTACAGCCCTCTCAAAACTATATTCATCCATCAATTTCATGGCTTAATTAACTCTCCACAGTGCATTGCCTAGTCGCTTACACCCGCCTGAAAGGTTCATAAACATTTCTTTTTTTTTTTTTTGCTCTCTTCCTCTGTTTGGCTTTTACTAATTTTAGCGCTCGCATAGAAAATGTGTGTGCGTTTGTTGTTCAAGACTTTTGCTGCTGCTGCCGTTGCTGCTGCTGCTGCTGCATACTTTGCAGCGCACACTTTGCGGCTTTCAGGCCACGCCCCGCTACTCTCGCCGCCCCCCTCCCCAACGCTCCACCATTTTTAGCTGCAATAAATCATAATTTGCTACTTTTTCTAATGGATTATGGACAGCACTCGAGCATTTAGCTTGGCATATTGTTGCCGCCGGACATGCTGCGAAGGAAGGAAAAGCGCACTCGAGCGCCGATTGAGCCATGAATTTCATGATGTGGCCGGCTAAGTGGAAGAAGCTGAAGCAGTAGATAATGATGAGAATGATGCGAATGATGATGCTGATGATGATGAGCGCTGAAAGCCTTTTTTGAATATGTTTTAAATGCACATTTTTTTCTGTTTGTTTGTGGCAGCCACGAAATAAATCACATGGCATTTATGTTATCTCTGACTTGCAGTCGTTGAAGTCGACAACGACAACAACAACAACAAAGGGGAAAAAGCTTAATTAATGCTGTTAAAAATTGTTATTACAGCTTATTAAATGAGTATCTTATAATTATATATATATTTATATATATTTAACAACGGCAACAGCCGCTACAACTCCAGCAATTACAATTACAATGATTAATTGTATTTAGCTGTTTGGAATTTCAATTTGTTTATTGTGCAGCTGAGCCCTTTGATGGATTGTGAAAGTGATTGCATAAAAATATGTGATAAAGAAGCGTCGGCAAAATTGTAAAAAATGCAGAAAATGTAGATAGTTGTAGAAATGTAGGAAGTGTTCGACTAGATGATACCCTGACAAGCGTATCGAACTGCTGTTGCAAGTTTAATTGTGTGTTATAAATATTATGAGTGGAATAGAGGGAGTATTCGACTAGACGACGCGTGGAGCAGCGTGGCCAGTTGCTGTTGCAGGCATCATTGTATATATATTTTATAAATGGAATATAGAAATGACTAGGAGATATCCAGAATTGCATGACAATCTGGTATTGGAAACATCTTTATAAATAAATATAATATGTAATAAATGAAATAAAAGGAGTGTTTGACTAAAAAATGTCTTGCATAGCTTGAACAGTTGCTGCTGCATGCTTCACTCTGCTTTAGCCGAGAGTGACTGACTAAGAGATACCCTGAAAGTTGTACAAAATCACCTTTGTGTGAATTGGGGGATACTAATATACAAATGTATGCATATACACATGTTTCCATAGCACAAACAGTCTGATTGAACTTGGGTTCTAGGTATATAATCTTAATAAAAATTTCTGTGCATAGAATATGAGCACCTGAGTATCTTAATCCAGTAGATAGACAAACGATTAGCTCGTATACAAACAGATCTCAGCTTCTGCTCTTTAGCTTCATCAACAATATGTTTCATATTCTATGAATTCACCTCTCCCTCCCGTTACATACATCTTAACAAAAGCAATATACCCTTCCAGTTGTAGATCAAACCTTTTTGCAGATATATAAATGAAATATGTAACAGCGCAATGTTATTATTATTGTATTAATAATTTTATTTTCAATGAAATTCGTTTTTTATCCACGTACACGCACCGTAAAATAATAATAAATATTGCTGCAGCCGCAATACAATTGTTATAAATTAAAAATTAAAAATCAATTGTAGCGAATGAAAACTATAACAGACACACCAAAAAAAAAAAAAAAAAAGAAGAAGAGAAGAAACAGAAAACAAACAACTCATGAGCTGCGCTTAAATCGGCTTAATAACATAATTTAGTGTGGAATAATTGTTGTTGTTATCGCTGTTGTCAAATATTGAAGGTCGCTTGTTAGGTTGAAGTTGAGCAAAAGGTTACAGCAACAGCAACAGCAGCAGCAGCAGATGCAGTAGGAGTAGCAGCATCAGCAGCAGCAGCTGACCGTGTGTGTGTATGTATTTGGCATATAAAAAATGTATGTGGCGCATGTGTTGCCCCAACTGGTTAAGCATAAATTCCCCAATGACCTATTACCCCATGTTTTGTTGGCCGAACAACGAACAACAACAACTATGACAGGCAAGTGGCAAATGTGTCAAGAGTTCAAAGTCATGCGCCCACAATAAAAGCGTCGAGCAGAATTGGTTCAAGGGGTTCGAATAAGGGTTAAGCCGGCGTGCGTCTGACAGCATAATATTAACACAGATGCGCATGAATTATTTTGCTCAAGTTATATATAGAAAGATATATATATATACACACGTATAAAGTAAGACTCGAGCATTAGAATAATGTGCTCAGAGTGCAATATATATAAATTAAATTAAAAATTCCAGCATGCAACGAGGGAGGAAGGGAGCGTAATAAGAAGAAACAGTTAAGTGGAGGAAGACATAAATAAACAAAGCAGAAAAAAAAATCTTTATTAATAAATGTGCAATGAACAAAGTAAAATATTTCACTCCCATGATTTCGCAACTTAATTTGTTGTTGCTGCTGCTTTTGGCTTTGGCTTTGGCTTGGCTGGCAAACTATTTGAGCGTTTCGCGTCGACTAAAAAGTTCCCATGACATGTGGCACGTTGACTGCTTGCTCTCGAGCGTGTGTGCATGTGTGTTTGTCATGTTTGCCAGCCAAGTTGGCCACAAGTCAACGTCAGCCAACAGCAGCAGCAGCAGCAGCAGCAGCTATTGCTTTAGCTTTGCCTCTGTTTGGCGTCTTCTCGGCTTGGCGCCCGAGCACATCAAAAACTTAGATGCTTTCAAATTAACCTGTGTGTGTGCGCGCGCCCAAAAAGTGTGCAACCAAACGTACTTTCATTGCTGCCACTGACGTGCAACACGTCAACATTTTGTGCTGCAATCTGCATCAGCAACAGCAACAGCAGCAACATCAGCTTCTTGCCTCTTTTTTTTATGGCCAACTAGAATTTTGATGAAAACTATGCAAAAGTGCGGCAATTTGATACTCGCTCACGAAATGGCAAGGCGAGTAGTTTGGTTGTGGGTAATAAATGAAGTTTATTGTGGTTAGAGAGTTGAGATTGCGTATATATACTCTTTTGATAGAGTATGAAGACATTTGATTTGGAATATGTGAGATCAGAGAAACAATTTATTTCCAAAATTTATTTCTGCCTTGAATAATAGTAGAACAAACTCTAGAGATTGCCTTAATCATAATATGATCTGCTTATCATTGTAGAACAAACTCTAGAGATACCCTTAATCATTATATGATCTGCTTATCACCGTTTTCATAGCTATTCAGCTCTTTTCTGTTTATGGACAGGTATTACTTAGTCGGCTATG
The DNA here is from genome assembly GCA_035046225.1 of Drosophila pegasa. NCBI lineage: Eukaryota > Metazoa > Arthropoda > Insecta > Diptera > Drosophilidae > Drosophila > Drosophila pegasa. The sequence goes on along the minus strand of JAWNOD010000076.1, from coordinate 3,376,705 downwards.
CCCCATCGCAACTTGTTTATTTGTTCACATTTGAAAAAAAGTTTGAATTTTATTAAAACTAAATTGTGTTTGCACTGCGTGTGAAATATAACTCTCAAGATTTGAAATGAAATGTACTCGAAATATGATTTCAAGAAACTTATATGTAGGAGCCGAGTTGAGTCTTTATTGAAGTGAACTTTAAGATTACGATAGAAGTTAATTATGTAGCTGACTTTCTATAAGTCAAGTTTCTTTTACTTTTTCTAGGGTTTTGAAGTTAGAATCAGATTATATTAAAAACTGATTGTATTCATTAATATTGAAATGTCTCCTTCTTTTGACTAAGGTGGAATTTAAACTTGGTATTTTTGAGAAAATTGATATTTCCAAGCAATTCTTAACTTCGGTTTTTTTCTGTTCTTAAATTTAGTATATGTGCTTGATATAAAATATACTCTATCTATTAATTCAAGTGAGAACTTAAGTTGAAATTGCATTTGCAAAGAATTTTTAGAGTAGGCTAAATGCATTATTGAGGCTGCTATAAGCTATATTTATAACCCGCTCACTAGCTGAATAGCTCTTGGTCTTCGTCACTCTGTAGCTGTCAATTCGACTTGAGCTCGACTCAGCTAATTAATGCCTGCTGAATTTCTTTAGAAATCAATCTGATCTGAAACAAATCAACAAATCTTTGCTTAGACGATGAGCTAAGAGTAGCCGAAGACATTGATCATTACATAAGCAGCTAGATAAACTGGCACATAACAAAACTTACGGCAAATGTGCACGCCATGCTATTAAAAGCTGCTGCATTTTAATTAATCAAGTTAACAAACAGCGGCAGCGGCAGCAGCAGCGATGGCGGTGGCAGCAAATGCAACAGCAGCAGCAACAGCAACAGCAACTGGCTGCCACGTTCATCTGTCAACAACAATGCGCGCCACAAATTAATTACATGGCACTCAGCGAACGGCGGGTGGTAAACCCAAAAAGCCAACATCCAAAACCATAAAATCCAACAACAGCAACAACAACACGCCCACCCACACAGCCATAAAAAATATGCATATATATATACGTATATATATAATTTGGGTTGTCAGTGCATCATCATTGTTCGATGCGATGCTGGAAGTTTTTTGTTTGCATATGCGAGGCGTGCGATTGCTAAATTAGATTTTGCCTAATTATGGCATTGGAAATGCAATATAAGATGCAGATGAAGAAAACAGCTAAGGAGAAACAGCCAGAAGCAGCCGAAAAAAGGACAGCCAGAAACAGCCAAAAGCTGGCGTAGCAAAAGTTTGCCAAGCAAATAAACGAAATACATAAAACAAGTGCTCTAATGGGGAGTGCTCGACAGACAGATATCCTGAACTTTGTGACAAATTGCCGTAGCTAATATTTAAGCTAATATTTGCAATATTGTGCTTTGGGTTAGGCTGTGATCGACTGGGAGATATGCTAGAATATGCTGGGGGTGATGATTTAAAAACATTCTAGACTTCTACTCTACATCCCATAGCTCCCGACTATGTGAAGTAGACTGATTGAACTTGGGTTCAAGATGTAGGATCTTAATTAAATTTTTACGCCATGTATATAACACACAAACGAGTTTTTGTGCTAAGCTTGAAGACCATAAAATGAGTTTCCTTGAATTTTTTGTGAGCTGAAAGAAAATATTCAATGTAGAAAACATCAACAACTCTTTAATTTATTAACGAGAACCTATGCTCCGCTTGTTGTCTCTAGTCCTAATAACATTAGAATAATGTTTAAAAAATTAGTTGAGATATTTGGAAAAAGTATTTAAATTGTTTTGTATAAGGTCTTCAAGAAAGTGTATCCCAAGTAACAAATCATTAGCTTTTGTAGTTCTCGAGATTGAGGTGGACAGACAGAAGAGCAGAGAGAGAAGTAAAAGACGTACAAGCCTAATTAAGCATATCAAGCCTATCTAATCAACTCTATATGAAATTTGCATACCCTTTAATTTTATAGGGTATAATAGGAAACAACAAATAGAACTTGAGGCAAGACGCGGCAACGTGGCAAGTTAAAAGTTGCTGCAACTTCGAGCTGCACAGATTTCTTCTGCAGAGCTTTTGGTTTGGGCGCCAGCTGCACTTAATAATAATTAAATAATTTTCGCCAATTATATACGCTGAGACGTTCTCTATACACACACATACACACACACACACACACACACACACACACACACTTATACAAGTGGCAGAGCTATCTAAATGGGGCTCAATCTCTGCAGCTCTGTGTATCTCTCTCTGTGTGTGTGTGCTAATAAATAGAATTGCGTTTAATTAACAAAACGAAAATTGTTGCCTGCCGTTGAAGTTGTTGCAAAAACTTGCTCCATTTGCCTGCTGCCCAAGAGACAAAGGCGATGACGATGACGACGACAGCAACTGCAACAGCAGCGGCAGCATCAGCAGCAGCAACAACATCTTCTTCTTGCTATTTAAGTTGGCTCGGAATAATGGAAGTTGGCAACACAAAGAGGAGACAAGAAAGAGAAAAAAAAAACAGAAGAAAATACTGCACAAAACGTTCATATTAAAAGTCTAGGCCTATATATCCATTCAGACTGTCATCTTTGATTAGCAGCCGCTCGAATATTTGTGCCAAATGCAATCTATATTCATTTTGCATTCTTGCTCTCATTCTCATTCTCCTTTCCATTCACATTTTCATTTTCATTTTTGATTACAAATTATATGCACTCAAATTTGTGATTTCCGAACAAAGGCCCAAGTGGAATATGGTTTAGAGCAAAGACAAATTGTGTAGATAGACATTTTTGTTTTAACTCTGTCCAGCTAGAAATATTTGCTGATGATATGTGCTAAGCATTTGAGAAGTGAAGTCTTAGTGCTCGTCTCTAAATGCCTTTAAAATGCATATATCGAGCTGTTGTTGGGTGTAAAGCGGATGTAGCAGAGGCAGAGAGGAGACTTTTAAGAGATGATGTGGTCCGAGCGCTGGCATTAGGATAAAGAGCTTTAGAAAATATAAGAATTTCGATTCCTGTAGCTATTGTGAAACAGAATTTTAGATATGTATATAAAGGGATGTATAAGAACTTGTTTCATAGGCAAGATAGATGTAGGGAAGAGGCATGATATAGTATAATTTAGTTTGATATATAGTAGAGTAACTGGTCCAGTAGCTGTAATACTTGGGAAGTTCATGGAGCTACATCTATATATAGCAAATTTCGTGAATCTGTTTATACAAACTGACAAACTAAAGTCTAGAAAATCAATAAATCTATAAAAAAAGTCTATGTGTAAGTTTCAGTGTCTAATATATAGATATCATAGATAAAATATAATATATATCATAGATGTTAAAAGAATATTATTTTCCGATTCATAAATTCTTCATATAGAATTATAACGAGGGTTTTAAGTCATTGCTCAATGAAAACTTTATATTCTAATAAATATTTCATACTAATTTAAATGTCATATAAAATATATTAATAAAAGTCTAGATATTCTTATCGATTCTTATGCCCTTACAATCATTAGGCTTCTCAAGTTCTTGCATTTAAAATGGGAGAAGAAGAAGTTGTAAAGCTTTTAAGCTTTGAGTCGAAACGTTGTGAATTAACTTGAAATGAGTTTAAGCGGAATAATCTCAAAGTCTAGCACAAACACAGACTTCTTTGATCTTGTAAACCCCAACTTAAATAGCCATATCTATCTATTAGATAACTCCAATTAAAAAGCATCTGTCGATCGTGCTCATCTCGGGCAAAACAATTGAACAATTATGCTCTTCACATGTTTAACTCCAACTTGTTTGCTTCTGCTGCTGCTGCAGCTATTATGACACAGTCTCTATTTAGCTCTCTATTTATAACTGGTTCACATGGAATTTTAGGCATCCATGCTGTATTTCATAATGTTTAACTATATATATATACTTATGGCCCATTGTATTAGCTGATTTGCGTATTAGATAGAAAGTCTTAAAAAGTTTGCAGCAATTGTAGCTTTTGACCTATGAGGCGACTGGTTATTATGTCATGCGGCAGGCGACTAACAGCTGAGGCTCTTTGGTCAGCTGGCATTTTGGCTAAATGCAAGTTGCTGCCAAGCCTAAGCCACGTTTTGGCCAACGGCATGCACAGCACACACAGCACACACAGCTTAAGGTGAAGTAAAGATACTCGTGCGAGTGCTCAAATTACAGATGAGCCCGCTATCTAGCGGTTAAGCGGAGCCGGAGCTGGAGCTGTAGCTGGAGTTGGAGCCGGAGCTGCAGTTTGAGTTGATTAATGTGCAGCAAATTGACTGACTGTCTGGCAATTATTAACTGCAGCAGCCGTAACATTTAGCTGGCAAAAGGAAGTGGGTTGGAAAGTCGTATACAGAACGCATCTATAATATCACAGCAGCAGCAGCAGCCGTGGCAGCAAAAGCAGTTGTGCTGTGGCAATTTCTTATTTGCTGAGCTGTGGCTAAACTATGAGCACGTCGTTGCCTTATTTATTTAACCGCAACAACAACCGCAATAAGAACAACGGCAACAGTAGCTGCTGCTGCAGCAACAGTAGCAGCTACTGCAACTGCACAAATCTCGGTGGCAAAATGTAAAATGCTATTTAGAAAGTAACTCGGGCGTCTGTGGATATATATTTTGCCCAGGCATTCTCGCTGTCAGCTTAAGTTTTGTTACCCAAGTCGTATCTATATATATAAGCCAGACAGAGGACTTGCCTTGTGTTAATGCTTGCATAAATATCGTTGGCCCATTGTTTTTTTTTCTGCCTTTTTATAATAACATCTACATTTTTTATTTTTCTATTTCCATTTTTTTTGGTTATATTATGGGAAAAGCCAAGCTTTGGGTTTTTAGTGTTTTGACTGGGATTTTTGGGCATTGGTTTGGCCGGAGAGTTGGCCAAGTGTTCTGAGTAGGTTCATTAAAAATCACACAAAAGCTGTTTTAGGAAAAACTCTGCAACCTCCAGCTCTCTCTCCCTACCTCTCCCCCTCTCCCTCTCTCTCTTTCTCTTCCTCTAAATCTCTCATTCTAGCTACTCTACAGTTCTTGGCTTTGCTTAACTGTTTGCTTATGTTTGGCTCTGTAAACTTCTTGACCAAATGTAGCTGAGGCATTTTTAACTTGTTTTCCAGTTACACACACCCGTCTGTGTGTGTGCGTGTGTGTGTGTGTGTGTGAGTGTGTGTCTGCGTGTTACTCGTTTCTGCTCGTTGGGCTGCTGCACTTGTTTTTATGCTCGCTCATGAAATGAAACAAGAAGAGTAGATTGGCTTTTGTGTGCTGAGAGTGTGAGTGAAAAGATGCTGAGGGCATATTGAGAAATTTTGATATTTAATAAATAAAATAATATATTATATATTTAATATTACATTATATTATAAATTATATTGAATATGCCACTGATATTTTTATGAACAAAACTACCGTTCTAATATTCCACTACTATTTTTATGAACAGAACTGAGTTTTGAATATTCCACTGCTTTTTTATGAACACTATTGAACATATATACTTTATATACTGAGTTTCAAGCTGATGAACTGTTAAGAGAACAGTTCAGTTAAATATTTATGAAACCATATAGAAAATGTAGAAAAAAAATGAAATTTAGTATATACCACTACTATTTTTATGAACACAATTGCATTATGGAAATACCACTACTATTTTAATGAATGCAAATGGTTTTGCTTTAGATGCTCTGATTCTTAAGTTGGATTTACTTTATATGGCTCAACATATTAGGTATATTCTTTTACAATATAAAGGCTTCTATTCATATGCTTTTGTGGCAACCGATTTTTTATGAAATATATATATATATATTTTAGTCCAAATAAATAAAAATATATGACCATATCTTGAAGCTCCAGGGACAGAAGAATTTTTCTATAGCAACTTTATACATTCAGCTAAAACTATATTTTATAACATTTTGAGACCTACTCCACAGTTTCAACCACAACTAACATATTTCCATTAGTTTCTCGCAACTCCAAAAAAACAGCAATTAAATTATTTTATTCTCCCATGAGCGAGCATTTGGCAGTCGACAACACGCGACGCGCAACATTCTTACTTGTTTATGTGTGGCTGTTGCTTTTGTTGCTTTGCTCCTTTTCTTTAATTAAAGACAAGTTTTCATTTCATTCTTTTCACCTGTGTGCCTTTGACTATTTCAGCCACAATAAACTTACATTGTTGCCCAAAAAAAAAAAAGTAGAATAGAAGCGAAAGAAAAAAGTGTGTTGATTGCAGCTGGCAAATGGCAGCAACAGTTGCTGCTGCTAGCCTGAAAATAAATATGCTATCAGCAGCAGAAGCAGCAGAAACAAATATGAAATATGCGCATAATATACAACAATACAAAAAGGATATCACCTACACACACACACACACCTAGACAGAGACACCTGCACACACACATACACCTACACATAATTGAAGGCTTGTAAATATTTGTATAGTAATCCGCTTTGTCGACACTCGTCGGAGTGGCTCGAACTGCATTTGCGCCGGACTGTGTTGGTTACGGGTTTTCGGTTACGGGATTTTTTGGGTTTTGGCCTGAACTTCTCGCTTTTGGCTGTTGTCTAGCTGCCTGTTTGGCTGTCGCTTTGGCTTGTTTAAAGCAAAGTTAATCCTGGCTGAATGCGAGGCTTACCTGTTGACGCGACGTGAAGTAGCAGCAGCAGCAGCGGCAGCACTGGCAGCTGTGGCAGGGACAGCCGTTGTTGCAGCAACGTGTTAGAGCGGAAGTGCATAAAACAATCAGAGTGCGAGCAAATCCATAAACAATTTGGCCGAAAACAATTCGCGCTTGCTATCAATTTACTTTTGATATATATTTTTTGTTTTCTATATTTTTATTTATTTTTAATTAACTGTATATATTTTTTTTGCTTCTATTTATTTATTTGACTCGTTTTCAATTAGTGCTAAATTTATTGATTTTTTTTTTTAATTTTTAAAAATTGTTTTCACGCACTTTTTACATCCTTTTTACGTATTGTTTTAGTTAGGGAAATATTTGTTGGTCGGCTTTATTTATCTTCTTTATTTATTTGTTTTTGATTGAAAATCGAAGTTCCGTTACAACGTACCAAACGCTTGCAGCGCACAAAGCGTACTGACTGTCGTCTTGGCGCTTCCAAAAGACTTTTAAGCATGCTGAAAGCAAGAAAGTCCAACTCCAAGAAGTTCCAAGCCAACTAAGAAAGAAAAGTTGGAAGCTCCCAGGCCGAAAGAGACGCCAACAAACAAATGTACGAAGACACGACCACATCAATGGTCAAGATGATCATCATTAGCGCCGATGATCATTATGGCCATAATAATGATGATGATCGACGCGAAGCGACGCGACGCTGTGTAACCGGCAGACCATCAAGAGACCGTCAAGAGCGTAACGAACAGAGAGAGACAGTGGGAGAGAGAGAGAGGCAGAGCGAGAGCATGTAGGTAAGAGCATGTGAGCCGGCTGCGCATGCGCATGGGTCGACGTAGACGCTCTCTTAACATAAGAGCGTTTGGCTGCTGAAGAAACTGTTTTGGTAACTTCTTGGCGGATGAAGCATATGAGCTGCTGTGTGACAGAGAGCCAGTGTAAGAAAAAGGTGTAGGTAATGCAGCTTGAATACTCTTTTAGAAATCATGGGGACAAAGGAAATATATGATATATAAATGCACAATATTTATAGCTAAATACTAATTAGCTATATTCTATTTATCATGTTTATAGCCAAATTTAAATAAAATTGATAGAGCAAGCTAAATAGCAAATCTTTCTATAGAAATTTGATTATATATTGAACATCTTTATAGTTTGATTCTTCATTGAAAAAGTCTTCTAATATGTAAATGATTTGCTAAGCAAGTCCATAGAATGGGATTCATTAAGCAAATAGAAGCATGTTTAAGTTTAATGAATTATATAGATGAAGTGGTACAGTATTTATTTATTTATTTATTGTGCTTTATTTACCTTTAACATTTTTACAATCATCTAAAGCTTTTGATACAATTTTAACCTCTGTATAGCTATCGCTTTTTAATTGAGACATTTAGAGATTTGTTAGTTAGGAATTTACTGTATATCTTTACAAAAGTACATTTTTTATTTTCTCTCAACTATTTTCATATAATCCCTTAATTTATATATACTACAATAATACTAAATACTAAAGCAAAAGCAATTTCTTCTAAAAAAAGATTAGTTTTATCAGTATTGTCTCGGTTCAGAATTTTGCTTAAACTTTGAGTTCTAATCATATTTATAGGGCATATTTAGAATGCTTAGATAGTATAAGATGTAAGATGTGTATCATAGTTTTTTAATACAGTTGAAGTTCTATAAATATGAGAAGCTTTGAGTAGATTTTACTCAAAGCTCAGATGCAGATATCGCTTAGAAATTGCAGAAATTGCTAGATCTATTAAAATAACTTTAAGGTTCATAAAAGATAAATAATTTGCTTAAAGCCAATCGAAGCAATCAAAGCTTAATTTTTTACTAGAATCTTTAAAGCAAATCTTAATAGTTTTCTTTAAGATCTCTTTAAACACATACATACCCAAAAACGATTTGCCTCATACGAGAATGAGTATGTATGCTATCGTATTATTGCGTAAGCAACAAGATTTGATCTGTCATCTTAGAGTTAAGCGTTGGCCTGAAACATTGCATCTATCGAATAGAATCTGCACTTTGCTTAATCACATTACCCTAAAAATCTGAAAAGTATGCAAAAGGCATTGCCCAATTGCAACTGTCAATGTTGACTAATGACGTTCGATGGCATAGAATAAAAGTTTGCAGCTAATGAACTAAACTTGGGGTCTGCCTGAAAACAGCAGAAACAACAAATTAATTAGCCGCTCGTGTGTGTGTGTTGCAATGCAACGAACTTTGACATAAAGCTGAAGTGGACAGAAACAGAAACAGAGAGAAAAAAAAACAGAATAAAATGGGAAAAAACTAAAGCTTAAATATCAACCACATTTAGCAATTGACAACTGGCTAGCTGTCTGGCTGCCAGGCTGCCTGCCTGCTTGCCTGGCCTGCCTGGAGTAGCTGACCAATTGAGAAATGAAAGCAGAAGCTGAGGCTGAACATAATTGGGCCCGGGAGAAATCTAGAACCTGTCGTGGCAGCAGCCAGGCACTTTCTTTGCCATTTTCAATTTAATGCATAGTTACAGGAGGAAAACACTTGCCGATGCACAAGCAACGGCACACACACACACACACACACATGCGGACATTGTCGTTGAGCTGATAGATACATGTGTGTGTGCGCTTGAGTGTATCTTATAGATACATTTCATTTCATTGCATTGCAAATGCTGTTGCTGCCATTGGCACTGGCACTGGCACTGCTGCTGCTTGTTCTACTGTCTGCTCTCTTGTATTTGTATTGCAAACGACAATCGAGCCCATGCTGCTGCTGCTGGCACGTCCCGAGCCTGGCATGCAGATACAGAAATGTAACTGTGAGATACATTTAGAAAATACTACATGGCTTTGCTAAATTACTGCCAACTTAAGCGCATCTGCGGTAAATTCAATTAAACAATTTAGCATTGCTGTTGATTTTGTTGTCTCTAGTCTCGATTCGTTTCGTCTCCCCCCTCCCCCTCCCTCTGAAAATAAGCAACATTTAGCAGATTGCTGCAACTTTTAGCCACATTAGACAAGGGCTGCCTCTGTTCTACCTCTCCTTCTCCCTTTCTCTCTCTCCGAGTTTCTCCCTCTCTGTTTATATTTTGCATTGGCATTTGCTAAACACGAAGTGTTATGCAAATATTTGCGTATCACATATTTTTCTGTTGCTGCTTTTGCTTTCTTTGACTTTGTTTTAATTTGCTTAGCGCGTAGATTTTGAAATCTGAGGATTGAAATTTTACACATCACTTGGAGTAGTTGAGCAACGAGAATGTTACGATAGCTCGAATGTGTAGAAAGTGAGCAAACAGTGTGTAAAGTGTGTGTTAACATGCAGAAGGGAGCGTGTCTACAAGTAGATGTATTCCTAATTGGTAGAAATAGATTCGTATTTCGTAGCCTCTAAGCGTAAAGGAAATTAATTCAGAGCAATCGCAGCTCAATCAATCGATAATCGATTAGAATCAACGTTAAATTTCAGTTATATTTCAAACTTTTAGGCGTTAAGTCTTCAAAATTTGATATGGATATTCATATATGTCTGATATGATACACCTAAAGTATGATCACATATAGAGTAAACTATTTCACATTGTGTTTTGATCATAAGTCAAATATTTGAACGAAAACCTGCCAGTCACATCATCTCCCAGTCGGATACTCTCTCTTTTAGCGCACCTTTACTTGTTATTTATGCATTTGCCATTTCCACTCAGCTACTCTTAATTAACTGGTAGAATCTTGAAGTCAGATTAAAAGCACTTTGCATTAGCTGCATTAGTTCTGCAGCTAATTATATATTTCTCTCTCTACATCTCTCTCTCTCTCTATAAACCTGAAAATAAAACTCTTTCTACCTTAGCTGATTTGGAAATTCAACTCTCCTGTTTTTTATGTTCTCTACTCGAATGCATACACCTGACGGCTAGTACCTGTTCACTAATTACAAGTAATGCAAGCGCATTGCCTCCATGTGTGGCAACAGCAACAGATTTAGATTGTATTTACATGCAACGTCCTTGTGACCCACAGCCAAAAACGTTGCTGCAGATAAAAAGACACAGCGCACAACATAAAATACTTGCGAAATGCAATGCAATGCAATTTGTTGCCACCCAAACACTACATTTAATGAATTGTACGAAATTGTGAATGTACGAAGTTTGGTTACTCTATAGGAAGTAAGGTGTTTAAAGGTATAGATCTATATATAAAGATTTATATATAAAGATATTTGCATATGAAACTGAATTCTAATTAAAAACTTGAAAAGAGATGGCTTTACAATATTCAAACTGTTGAAAACCATTTTTAAACTCTTTTATATTAATGTATAAACTACAAACTCTTTGCTTAAACAGAAAAACCTGATTAGAAAATTATAAAAAAAAAATTAATCAGCAAAAATTCTTATAACATATTATAGCATAAATTACTAAAAAATTATAAAATTATAGAATTTTTTCTTAAATGATAAAATAACATAAAATACCTTGCAAAATTTCTTCAAACATATTTTTAGCATAATCAAAATCTATTATTAGAAAATACACTTTTAGAAAATTATTGAAAATTTTTGAAAATGATTGAAAATTCAGAGAAATTTATTGACTCACTTATTTAAAAAACACTTTTAGACCTTATAAAATATATAAAGAATTTCCTGAGTAAAAAATGTCCCTTAACCCAACAAGTCTTCCATAAAAATCGTCTTCAGAATTTTTAGAACAATTAATTGAACGCTTTTAACTTATCCATTAACAAATCAAGAAAAATCTGTTGAGCTTAAATTTCCATTAATCATATCGATGCAGCTAAGAGAATCAAGCTGCTTTGCATAGGGCAAGAGCAGAAAAAAGCCTGTGCCATTTGGCAATAGTACTCAATTAATTTATCATTTATCAAGTGGTTATTGCCAAAACTACAACAACAACAGGCAGGCAGCAGCAGCAACACCAACAGCAGCAACAACAACTTGACTGCAGCGAAAAAACAGCGGCAGTTGACAGTGGCAGGCGGCTGGCTGGTGGCTGGTGGCACGGGCAGCCATTCAAATGTCGCGTCGAGTGTCCACAACGGTCAGCGACGACAGCCAATGCCAGCAACTGTTGCTGCTGCTGCTGTTGCTGCGGCGCCTTTTGCTGCTGCCTGGTGTCAATTTTGTTGCCTGTTATTCACGCGCAACTTTTGTTGCCTGTTACATGGCTGAGTGGGCGTGGCAGGCAGTCTATAGACGGCACCATTACGCCCATATTTCTGGCGATTTGGCAGCAATGTGTTGCTCGTTTTTGCCCATTACCTCGAGTGGATGTTGCCGCCGCCGCTGCTGCTGCTGTTGGGCTCGCAGAATTTTGACATTTTCAATTGTCATTGGCTGGTTGCTTTTGACTGTTGATTTTGTCAGTTAATTTTTCATTTTTGACATTTCCATTTGTCAATAATAACATGTTGACCTGACCAACATGCCCCAACAATAGCAACAACTTGTGCTTTGCCCCTAAAATATCGAAAGCTGTGCATGGATAATTGGATTTTTGGCCAAAAATTGCAGTTGCCCATAATCGATGTGTGTGGCTGTCGCCCATACCCCTCCATCTCTCTACCTCTCTCTCTCTCTCTGTTGTATTTGGATTTTCAGTTAATGCTGCGTGCAACGGCCGCTCACGCACTCTTGACCTGCTCTGTGACATTTCAATTACGCACCGTTGCAGGCACCGTTAGAGGCGAGACAATGCAAAACTGCCAACGTTTGCTGACGCTGCCGTCTGCGAGGCGAGTCGAGCTGCATAGAAAACGGCAGAGTTCTAAGGAAACTCAGAATTGACATAAACAGCTTGGTCATCATTATCAGCAGCCAGCCATCACCCACATGCTAATGAGCAGCTCAAATAATAGAGAGGGAATGGTAATGGCAGTGGGAGTGGGAGAGAGAGCTGCGTGCACCCTAAGAGACTTGGGCCACGGCTTTGCTCGACTTGTTTGACTCGCACATAAATTGTAAAGCGGCTTAAGTTAAATGCTGGTTAAACATGCACCCAGACAGACAGACAAACAGCAGCAGCGAGCGGACGGCAGACAGCGGCAACAAGATCAATGCCTGCAGTTTAATGCTGAATGGATTTCATTTGATGCCAGAATAAGCGTTGAAGTAGAAGATGAAATGCACTCGTATTGATGCTGCACTTCAATCATAACAAGCTGCGAGTGAGGTGAAAGGGAGAGAGAGGGTGGGGATAAGAAAAGGTGATGATGGAGAAGAGAGAGAGATTGAGAGATAGCGTGTTACAGTTAACAATCTCCACCTGCGGCAAATAGTTAAGAGGGCAACAGTTGCTGTTGCTTACAGTTGCTGTTGTTGTTGGTGTTGTTCCCGCTGATGTTGCTGCTGTTGCTGCTATTGCTGATGTTGTTGTTACTGATGTTGTTGTTGCTGGTAATTTTATTGCTGCTGCTGTTGTTGCCGCTGTAACTGTTGCTGTTGCTGAAGGTGCTGCTGTAGGTGCTTCTGTTGTCCGTGCTGATGCTGCTGCTGTTTGCTGTTGTAGTTGCTGCTGATGCTGTTGCTGCTGTTGTTGTTGTAATTCCCGCTGATGTTGCTGTTGTTGCTGCTTTTGCTGTTGTTGTTGCTCGTGATTTTATTGCTGTTGCCGCTGTAACTGCTGCTGTTGCTGTAGGTGCTTCTGTTGATGTTGTTGTTCGTGCTGTTGCTTGCTGTTGTTGTTGTTGCTGTTGCTGCTGCTGCTGCTGTAGGTGCTTATATTGTTGTTCGTGCTGTTGCTGCTGCTGTTGCTGTTGCTGCTGTTGGTGCTGCTTTTGCTGTTGCTGTTGTTTCTACTCTTGCTGCTGCTGCTGTGGGTGCTTATGTTGCTGCTGCTCTTGTTTCCACTGTTATTGCTTCTGTTGCTGCTGGTGATTTTATTGCTGCTGTTGTTGCCCCTGTAACTGTTGCTGCTGCTGTTGCTGTAGGTGCTTCTGTTCCTGTTGCTGTTGTTGTTGTTCCTGCTGAATTGTTCTACAGAAACGTTTCTGCTATTGCTGTAGGTGCTGCTGTTGCTGTCATTACCCAAGTTTCTACTGTTGCTGTTGTTACTGCTGCTGCTGTTGTTGATTCACATATGTTGCTATTGTTACTGCTGTTGGTGTTGATATCTGACAATGCTGTTGCTGCTGTTACTGCTGTTGCTAATGTTATAGATGCTGCTGTTGCTGCTCTTGTTGCTGATGCTGTTGTCGCTACTGTATTCTAATTCGTGTTGCTGTTGCTGTTCTTGTTGATAAAATTTTTAATGCTGCTGCTGTTATTTCTATTATTATTGCTGCTGCTGCTGCTGCTGCTGTTGCCTCGCTTGCTGTTGTTGCTATTATTATTGTTGTTATTGGAGTTTTTATTGCTGCTGCTGTCATTATTTCTGCTGCTATTGCTGCTGCTGTTGCTGCTGCTATTGCTGCTGCTGCTGCATTTGCTGCTGCTGTTGCTGTTGTTGCTGTTCTTATTGCCGCTACAATTGCCTTGCATATGATTGTTGCCGTTGCTTTGCTCTATTGCCGTTGCTGCTTGCTGCTGCAGGTTTTGTTGTTGCTGTTGCTGCTGTTGCACTTGCCCCGCTGTTGATACAGTAAACTACTGAGACAACGACCGCCACTTGCCATTGACAGTTGAAAAATGAAATGAAGCTGCGCCTGCGCAGCATCAGACCGTTCTAAGTGGCTGCCAAAGCTGTTGTCATTGTTGTTGTTGCTGTTGTTGTTGCTGTTGCTGCTATTGCTGTCCGCGCACAAAGAAAGGCAGTTACAGTTAAATAAGCAAAAGTTTCCAACTGTCCCGCTTTGTGTGCCGCGATGTGACTCGATTTCTTCGGGATGCAGGCAGCCAGCCAGCCAGACAACAACAGAGAGAGATGGAACGAGCGAGCGATAGAGAGGGAGCATCATAATTCCCAATGCTCTTGGCCCCATGAGACGCACGCATTTTACCGTTTCGAGACGGTCGCTCATGCAACTGTGCGTGTTTGGGCCGGGCCTTAAATATGCTCTCACATTGCTGTTGTTCTTGCAGTCAGCAACAAGTTGTTGTTGTTGTTGCTGTTGTTGTTGCCGCATGCTTAACCGCAATCTGTGAGTGCAGCAGAACAGAAAGAAAAATATGCTAACGTATCATAAGCACAAATGCGCAACAATTGCCAAGCTGCTGTTGCTGCTATTGGTGTTGTTGTTGCAGTTGTTGCTGTTGCTGCGCACACTCTCGAGGAGAGATGGCTCCACGCAAAAGTGTGTCATGTGAAGGCAAGAACATTTGCCAGCTCATGAGGCATTTAACACTTCTGATTAAGCAGCGTTTTCTTCTCCCTGTAGTCGAGTGTAAGAGCTTGGAAGGGGAGTTGGGGCATAAAGGAATTCCTATATGGGGTAGTGTGATGGAGTATGATGTGCTGCAGAAGTTGCTGGAAGAAGAGTCATTATTAAAGTATGTTTATAGTTGTATTCGGTTCAAGATTTGGGATTATTTAACTTCGTTTTTTTAGAGAATCATAAATAATATGATTTTTGGGTTTTTATTTTTTTGGTAGTGCTATTTAGTATTTAATTCATAAACCAATTATAATTTAAAAATTTTATATATATATTATATTTTTTATATATTATATTTCTTGTATATTATATTATTATTATATTTTTTAATATATCAAAACATTAATTTATATATAAAATTTTTTTTTAAATTAAAATGGAACTTGGAATTTGCTTTAAAGTATTTCTGCCCGCCTATTTTACGGTTGATTGATTGGGCCATTTAATAAATGTATCTTAATTAATTAAACAAATTATTATATATTTCTCTTTCCATTTTTAATTGTTTTTCGTTCCATTAATTTCAAATTTAACCGATTTTTTATGCCCGTAAATATTTATAGTCAAAGCCATTTAAGCTGGGCTTCTAACTAATCATGTTAAATTACATGGAATTAAAAAGGTATATATTTGCACAGTAAATACAGGGTATTTATTTGCGTGACAGCTGGCCCAACTCCTCCCCGAAAAGCGCATATATATTTCTAAATGCCGCCGGGCGTTGCAATAATTTGATTTATCGCCCCGAATTGGGCTTTGTAAAACATTTTATGCATTTAGCGCTGGAAATTTATTGGCGGCAACAACAGCAGCAGCAGCAGCAACGGCGGAGGCAACAACTATGACAGACTGCAGCTATGCAATTGTCAACGTTATGCCAATAATTGCATTGATCAACAATTGAATAAACAACGACAACAACAACAACAACAACGCTAACGACAAGTCTTAACAAATATTGCGGGCCAAGTTAAATGCGAAACATAATGGTCAATAACCTTCTGACCAATAAATCATAATTGTTTGGCGGCATTTCGGATTTAACTATAAATTAAATATAGCAAAGAGTCAATGAGAGCTGCTCTAGGCCGTCGTGGCTCTTGTCGATAATCATAGGCACAGCGCAGCTATAAACAATAACAACAACAACAGCAGCAACAACAACAGCGAAATGACCAACGATAGCGTCCATAAAAGCCAACAACTAAAATAATCGCTCGTAAATGCCTAGTGACAATAAAATTGATGATAAACCAAATCAACAGAACAGACAAAATAGAACCAAATAGAAATAGAAAAGCACGGCGTCCCCTGGCCACTCTCCCCTCCCCTCCCCTCTATCCCACCCCGTCTACCCCTATAACCCCCTAATAACCTCGCGCTCAACTCGAAATCGAATCCAAAGCCCAAAACGAATCGAAATAATGCAAAACGAATTTGCGTTTTGCCTCTTTTTTTCCTCGTGTCTTCCTCGTCTTCAGCTTCATTCTTTTCTTGCCTGCTCGGCTGTCGTCTTTTAGGCTGTAATTCTGCCTAATACCCTGTAATGAGAGGCTTAAGCGTAGCATATTAAATATTTTTTAACAAAGGCATATTTGAGTAAATTAAAAAGCAGGAAAAGGAAAAATCTGACAACACTTCTGATGAGTTGTTGCTTGAGACTTTGAGCTCTTCTATTTGTGTATGCCGTTTGCTGTGGTAGGGTTGCATGTGAGTTATTGGATGTGAGGGGAGTTTTGAAAAGGTATATTGTAAGGTATATTGTGAGCGATGTCCATCGATAGTAGAGTGGCTTTAAATATGTTTTTTGACTAGTTTTATTGTTATATGTTGGGTTCCATGTTAGTGCTGCTAAAGTGCTTGGGGATTATGGATAATGAACCCAATATACTTATCTGTCGATAGTTACCTCATATTTATATAGTTTTTCCGATTAACTTTTCCGGTAGGAGACTTAACTCCAAAAATATATCGTAGTTTAATGTAATGCCTGGAATGAACTTATAGATTGAAAAAAATTGAATTTATTTAGGCATATATCGATTCTGATAGAATTAAAGCTAAACTAGTTATCTAGAAGCACCTACACTTGGGCAATATCTGTTGCCATTGCTGATCGTTAGCAATATCAACAGTGATCTGAGATTTTGATAGATAATCGATAATATTTAAGAACTATCTATTTATTTCTTATGTAAAAGATAAAGCAATTCCATCAGCAATTTGTGTTGAGCCTTATCTACCTATATTTCGATTATCGATTATTTTAAATTGTTATCGATAAGCTATCGACTCGAATTTATTTGTTTCCAACTCCCATCTCTCTTCTCTACTTAATTAGCTCCACATGCCAAACCAACTGAGCTGTACTGAAATCTGTTCCACACCCAATTAGAGGGTATTTTTAGCTCTGTCATTTGATTCTCATTTATTAGCTGCTATCGCTTTTAACTTGGCCAACGTCCAAGTGGTTGTTGTTGTTGTTGCTGTTGTTATTGTTGTTGTTTGTGTATTATGCTACTTGAACATTAAATGAAATTAAGCTGACGTTCAGCTTGATTGGTTCTCTAGAGGCCAAGCAATGTCGGTATACAATTGACTTTGTCTTTTTCACTTAATCATTTATAGTACCATCGGAAAATCAAATAAACACACACACACACACACACACACACGAGCGCGCGCACGCATATACAGATAGACAGATAGCTAGAGCCAGAGGCGGAGGCATAGGCCCCTAATCAAGCTGCTTCTAATGACACGGCAAGTTCTACAAAAGCCGCCCATGACTTCAACCCAGCCCCAGCCCCAGCCCCAGCGCAGACAACAGAAATCAACTGCAATTATGCTGAAAACTCAAAACTGTACTTAATTTTCAATTTCCAATGGTAATCAATTTTGTAATTGAAGATTCGTTTAGAGGTTTTCAAATAGCCGCCGATGCCGCCGCTGCTGTTGCTGCTGTCGAAGTACAGTGAACACTCCTCGCTGCGTCTGTGCTTTTAATTCTTATTTAAAATTGCATGCTCATCTCTTAAGTGGGCATTGTTGAATTTAATTTTATTTATTCATGTTTCCTTTCTATATGTACTATATATACTATATGTATATATATATATGGCACATATCTTTTTGCGCTCTTAAAAGCCAAGCGGCTTTGCTGCTTGGACATTGGCCGCTTACAGCAACAGCAACAGCAACAACATTGCTGTTTGGCTTTTCCGAGAGGAAAAATATGCTTCTATTAGTTCGTCTTTTTTTTTCTTCTTCTTCTTCCTCGGCAAACTGCAACGCTTGACTGCGCCCCAGGGCTATTATTTAATTATTTTGTCAATGTGTGCTGCTTCTTCTTCTCTCGCTCGACCTCAAAAAAAAAAAAAGAAGAGAAAAAACTCTGCGCGCGTACAGCATCTGCAGTCAGACAGAGCTGAGCCGCGCTGAGCTTTCAGGCTCTCGGGCTCTGAGCTCTTATACGGCCTGGCACTTAAATTGTGCTGATTACTTATTTGTTGTTGTTGTGGTTCTTGCTGGGGATACCCAGCATCCAGAGAAATTGGGCTTAATGTGTGTGTGTGAGGCAGGCAGAGAAAGGGTTGGATAATGCTCAAAACTTTGCTTGAGAGGGTGCTACAGGCGAGTTGGGCTCAACAGTTCCTTGTATGAATTTTAAGCGTATATTTATAAAAGCGTATTTAATAAGAAGGATACGAGATCCCTTGGTATAAGAGTGAGAAATGAGTTGATCTAGGTTTAGAGAGGTGTAGGAGAGGGCTGTCTCTCTGTTTATTTATCGGTAGTGTGGCTTTTCGTCCGAGGGTACATCCGTTTATTTGTCCGTCAGGTCTGTCTGTTCGTCTAGCTGCCTATCTATCTGTCATCGGTCTATCTATCTATGTATCATCTATCTATCTATCTATCTATCTATCTATCTATCTATCTATCTATCTATCTATCTATCTATCTATCTATCTATCTATCTATCTATCTATCTATCTATCTATCTATCTATCTATCTATCTATCTATCTATCTATCTATCTATCTATCTATCTATCTATCTATCTATCTATCTATCTATCTATCTATCTATCTATCTATCTATCTATCTATCTATCTATCTATCTATCTATCTATCTATCTATCTATCTATCTATCTATCTATCTATCTATCTATCTATCTATCTATCTATCTATCTATCTATCTATCTATCTATCTATCTATCTATCTATCTATCTATCTATCTATCTATCTATCTATCTATCTATCTATCTATCTATCTATCTATCTATCTATCTATCTATCTATCTATCTATCTATCTATCTATCTATCTATCTATCTTTCTATCTATCTGTCTGTCTATCTATCAATTTATCCTCCTATTCATCTATTTATCTATATGTAGTCCATCTGTTTATCTATCAGCATTTCAGTCTGTCTGTTTTTCCGTCCTTCTACCTGTCCTCCAGCTTGTACATCTGTCTATGTGTCTGCCCACCGGATGGGCGGACCATCTGGCTGTCCATCTATATCCCTGTCCATCTATATCCCTTTCCTACCGTCTGTATATCTGCTTAATCCTTCGTGTTCATGAGCTCATCGATTGCGTAATCTATAAACTCTCGAAACGAGAAGACTTCACCTCCTATAACACACTCATCTCGTGTTTGCTCATCTACAAATTTTATTTGCATGAAATCGATGCAAATCAATATCAAGCTTCATTCAATTAAACATTAGTCTTAGATTTCAAGAGGTATCGATATGAAACTTTATTTATTTAAGCATAAAATCAACTTTGCAGGATCGACCTATACTGAGCCAGCTAGACTCATTGAGTTAGTCTCCACGAGATAGACTCAGGCAGCCAGACCCGGGCTACAATACTTGACGAACTAGATTCAGTTCGGTCTGCATTCACATTTTTAAGAAAATTGTATTTAGAATCGATTTCAGGATATTCCCAACTCATTCTCCTCCCAACTTAAACCCACCTATTCTTTTTCCATTCTTAACTACACTTTGCCACACTGCTCTGTTTTTATTATTGTTTCGCTCTCGCATGGCAATGGATTTTTCCGGCTTGCAATTCGATTTGCTCTGGTCTCTTTTGCTTGGTTTCTTTTTGGCCATTTTTATTAATTTGGGATACTTGGCTTTAATCGCTGCCAAATCTGGCACCTTTTGAATAGATAGGGAGAGAGAAAAAAAACAATTTTGTTTTGTATTTATTGTAAATTCTTTTTTCAATAAAAGCCGCACACAATGGCGGCGCGCAAACAAAGTTAATTATTGTTCAGGTCCCATATAACTCAATTCTTTCTTGGCCAAAAGGTTTTATGCTTGCATTTCTTTAACATTTTTTATTCTATTTTATAAATTTTTTTTATATATATATTTTTTTTTGCCATCCGAAAATAGTTTGACAAAGAAAGTGCGCGAAATAACACGAAAAAAACATCATAAATAATGTGCTAAGAAAAGCCGCTAACAAAAGCGCCTAGCAGAAATGCGCTCTATGTGTGAGTGTGTGTGCGTGAGTGTGTGTTGCCACTGGGAGTGCCTCGAGCAGTGTGTGTGCATGTGTGTGTGTGTGAGTGTGTCTGTGTGCATACAAAAAGCCAAAAGTGAAAAAAGTTTATTCTGGTCAAACTGCTTCCGTCTGCGGAATTGACCTAGAAAACAAAAAAAAAAAAAAAATTAATACAGAAAAGAAAAAAAATTGGCAAAGGCAACAACAACAAATAAAACTGAAATCCACGAACAGGCGACAGCATCGCAGCTTAAAGTGTCAGCGCGTAATAACAAAGTAATCAAAAGAATTCAAAAGCAAGCAGCAAGAACGACGCACAAATGCCCTACAAAAAAAAAAAAAAAAAAATATATATATATATATATATATCTATGTAAATATACATACAATAGATACATACACACCTATTTATGTACATAAACACATAATCTAGATTTTACAAATATTATGCCATGCATGTTCCACAAATATTTAGTTAGTCGAGACAATTCCTATTCAGTTCTTTCACATTTCGAAGACTTTTCTTTACTCTAATGCAGACACGGAAATTAAATAACAATAAAAAGAAAAATAGTTTAAAAAAATGTTTTCAACAATAGAAATAGCTACAAAAGAAAGAAAGACAACAACAACAACAACAACAATGACAATAACAACGAAAACAACAAGAATGGCAACAACAATAAACAACGGCAAGAAAACAAAAACGCAAAAGAATCTAAACCGCATGAAAGCTGACGGCCACAAGAGCAGTCTAGTTTGGAATGCACTGTTTTTGAGGGGGGCTTAAAGCGGGCATATTGGCACTCGTTGCTAAAGAGTTATAGATTGAATTAATGTTTGAGGTATATAAATATTAGGAGTGTTATAGTAAAATGGGCAATTGTGTAATAGAAACAAATTTGTGTTTAAAAGCATTCAATATGCAGTGTTAACAGTGGTGGCAATAAAAATAGGCATACGTAAAATGAAGATCTTTCAGAGCTGTTTTGTGAGCTCTAGCTATATGCATGTTGGCTAATACAACTTGAAAACCATGTTGTTTAAGGCAATTAGCTTACTAACAGTACTAGGCATATTATTAGGCACACTTTATGTATGAAAACATATAAAAACTGAGTTCTAGAGTTGAAGGAAGTAGTTATTTTACTAATATCACTTAAAGACAAGGCAAGATTCATGCAATTGGCTTACCTACAGTGACGGTCTTATAAATAGGCACACTTTCCATTTCTTATATCATTTTTATATCTTTAAAATGACCCTCCCTAAATGTGAATGTAGGGTATGTAAAGTTTTTTTAAGTCAATTACAGCTAACATAGTAGAAACCATAGCCACAAGCTAAATTATATTTCTAATCACCTTTATTAAATAAATATCTTCTAGAGTAACAATCAACCATTTGTCACAATAAATTGCAAGCATTGCTTACAGTACTGCCCATATAAATAGTTACTCCTCAATTGTTTCTCTCTCTATATTTTTTATTCTAATATTCTCTCAGATATTAAGTCGAATCTATAGTTTTCAAAATATGCTATTCCCTTCAATACAATGTTGGCCATATAAATATAAATAGTCACACTTCAAACTATTTAGAATTTGTTCGCAAGAAAGTTTTCTTAGACTAGACCTTCCTCTGTCTCTATCTCTCTCTATATCTGTTCCTCTCTCTCTCTCTATTTATCTATTATTTATTTTTCCATCTCTCTTGAAAATTTTCTCTCTCTCTCACATTTCGTTACCCCACCTTTGTCAACTTCCACTTGCCAACAGAGTATCTTGGCAGTCAGTTACCTGTTGACCGCTTCTTTTTCAGCTACTACTGCTGGCATTCTAGCAAAAGTTTTGTCGCCGCTCTGCGAATTTTTGTTACTGTTAAATAAATCTTCTTCAGTTAAGTTTTATGTCTTCTTCATGCGGCTTTAATGAAGCCAGCCGAAGCGTCGTGCTGCGTGACACTCGCCGGGCCAAGGCACGGACAAACTGAGCCAACTGTGGCTCCGGCTGTGGCCAAAGTGGACGTGTGGACAGGTGGACGGCCAGACGGGGCGACGCAGACAGACTTAGCCTCAGGCTGTTGACATAGCGCTCCGTTCGCTTATTATGAAAAATGCTGTTGCTGCTGCTGTTGTTGTTGTTGTTGTTGATGTTTTTGTTGCTGAGTGAATGTGCGATGGCTTTGGTTGTTGTTGCTGTTGGCCATGTAATTATGTTTTCATTTGAGCTCGAGCAGCAGCCAGCCAAACTTAACAATTTAATAGGCTCGCATAGAACTACTTTCGTTTTGCTGAAGTCTGATATTGATGGAGCAGCACTTATAAAGCACTTTTCTTCAAATACAACACGGACAAACGGGCGGACGGATGGACGAATGGACGGAGGGACAGACACATTGCGTGTGGGCACCAAAAAGACACCAAATAAAGATTCCAATTCAACTTGGCAGCAACAATAAATTGTCAATATTGCCATTTGGCATTTGCCCTCGTTTGCTGTTGTTGTTGTTGCCTCAGTTGGTTTCCACTTTGGCACTGATTTGATTTTTGTCTGACCGTCTGACCGTTGACATTTCTTCCCAAAAAGCCAGCGGCATCGCCGTCGCCTGCGTCGCTGCCATTTCGCCTCGGCCATCGCCTGCTTTTCTTTATAGCCCAAAACTGTATTTTTGGCCAAAATGTCACTTTTTTATTGTCTTTTTATGAGCGCAACGAAGTCGCTGGGGCCCCCTCGACACCCCTCCCCCCACAGCCCCAACAGTTGTTAAACGTGCGTCGCAACTTTCGATTAACGAAAATTATTTCACTACATTAGTGCGAGAGTGTGTGCGAGTGTGTGTCTTGCCTTGGTTCTGCAATAATTGGGATTTGCTCTTTTATTGGCTTATTTTCCTTTTTTATGACAGGCTCTACGTGGACCTTCGCCGTCCACAGTCCGCCAAAATGGTTCAACTTGTATAGTTTGTTGCTTTCCTTTTATATTTATGCATTCATGCAGTTAGTACCTTGGCAAATGGCATAGATTTTATTCTTACTTATTTCTAGTTCTTTAAGGTTCATAAACTTGTCGCATAATGCTCTCAACAAATTTCAATTTGTTTTACGACTTTACTTGTTATTTATATACATACATATATATATATAGGAGAGAAGTTTATGTTTTATTTATGGTTTTTAATATCAAATGTGCAGGAAGGAAGGAAAATGCTTTTGCGCGACTTGTTGTTGCTGTTGTTGTTGCTGTTGTTGTTGTTGTAACTGCTGAACTGCTTCTGCATAGATCTTGAGTGTGCTTCTTCATGACTGCTTTTACAATTTGTTTTGCCTTCAGTAAGAAATTATTGAAGTGCAAGAGGAAGGTGCAACGCTTTACGGGTTGCTTAAAAGGTAGTTGCGCTCTTCTTTTCTACCTTTATTCCCATTTCGTTTTAGATTTTATTAATTTTTTTTTTAAATTATTGAATACTTTCCTTTTTGGTATTCTTAAACGTTTTACTGACTGCTTTTTAATTGACTTTTCATTTGATCTTTATATTCTTATTCAAATTTGATTCCAATCTCATTCTCTCTCTTTCTCTGTTTGTCTCTCATTCTTTGTGTCTCTCTCTATTTTCTCTCTGTATCTCTCCTTGTTCCTTCATATCTATGCCATTTCTTCATCTGTTTCTCCTTGACGCTCTCTTTCTTTGTCTCTCTTTTTTCTTGTAATTTTCTTCTGCAACATTTTTCTTTATTCTTTCAAAATGCTTAGGCATTTTTGGTACTCTTACACTTTACACCATTTAAAGTCTCGTGCCGTTCTTAGAAATAGCTAGTTCCTTGTCGAACCACTAATTTTCCGTTTACCGATTTAACACGAAACGTTTTACTGGCTTCTGAAATGCTATACCATTCGTAGAGAGCAATGCAGTCTCCTTTGTCCCCTTTCATCTCTATATATTTTATATATTTTTTTATTATATACTAAAAGTATTATATAAAATTATAGACTATACTAAACGTTTTACTGGCTGCTTTAAAAATACGAACAGATCATTCTAATCTTTGACTACCTGGGTTACCTCTCTGCCGTCATCTAGCCTTTTCTTTGCCAGACATAACTATGTCGCTGCGAAATCATTTAATACATTTGTTTGGCTTCATCAATCAAGCATTTTTCTCTCAGCTCTTCAAGAAAAGCCTTAAACTTACATTTAAATAAAAATCCAGACTTGCTAACTCTTCACCTATCCATTATTTCCCTTAACTAGGCATACTCTAGCTCGTTCCATTCACTGTTCGCTTGTTCCGTCAGTCTAAAAAGATTATCTTTGAGTCATGCGAACGCGTAGCTTGCATTTTGCTTCGCTTCGGCTTGCTTTACTTTATATTGTATTATTGTATGCGTTGTTTTCTAAGTCAAAATGCGTTGGGCATTTCAATTGCAGCACTTGATGAATGGCCAGCAAGCTGAATGTCAGCGGCGCTTTCATCGCTTAGCACCAAGCTACATTTGACGACCGTGGGTGAAAACCACCAAAAATGGCATTCAAGCTTTCGCCCATTTGAAATCAACAAGAAAAAATAAATAAAAAAAAGCGCCAACTGTGAAGTGAAGAAAAGAAGCAGAAGCAGAAGAAGCGATGAGTTGTTGGCTTGAAGCCACAACATACACATTTTTCTAGCGCAAGGTCAGCGGTAGTTCTCCCGCACTCACACACACTCACACACACACACTCGAACTCGAACTCATATTCATAACTAACATTCGCTTTTTTTTTGTGGCTAGCTCAAGTTCCGTTGCTGTTTGCCTTTTGCCTTCAGCGACACAAATTACGTGCCCGTCGAGTCGTCGAGTGAGTCGTCGCGCCGTCATGCGCATGCAAAGCTCAACCTTTTCATTATACAGTCAAACGGCCACGCCCACCGTGGGCTGTGACGCCTTGCTGTAGCGAAATGCAGCTAATTTTACTTTCGGCAAAAGATGCGCCGGCGACTTGAGTGAGCGACAATTGCCGGGCCACGAGACGCATGCTCATGCGTCTCACGTAGCAGACCTCTCGCTGCCCCTCCCCCTTTCCCCTCTCTTACTCCCACTGTCTGCCTCACTCATAACTGTGAAAGTTCTGTGGCTATGCGACTGCATAAATCTTTTTCAATTCAGTTTTTTTGTCTTTTACTTGACATTTGTATAGCGCCTAGATAAAATCTGTTGTGGGCTTAAATATTTTATAAATAATTTTTTATATATATATTTTTTATGTTTTTTCAGGTTTTTTTTTGTCTAGTTAGCGCCGCATTTTTTTCCCACAGCTCTCGCGCATTGTTCTAAAAGTGTCTCGCATAATTATGAAGATAATCAACGCAATGAAATACATTTTTGTTCGTTGTTGTTGTTGCTGCTGTTAATAATAAAGCAAAATATTCTCCCGCGGCGATTAACAACACTGAAAGCTGCTTTTTGCACACTGCAATAAAGAAAATAAAATAATTTGAAATATTATTGTCGAGTCATAAAATTAATTATGAATTATGAAAATGCATTTAATTCAGTTGGTCGAGCTGGGCTGGCCTGGGCCTGGGCCGGGCCGAGTCGGGTCAGCATTCTTTTGGCCACTTTAAATGCCGTTGAAAGTAAAATCAAAAACATTTTTTTGCCAACTTTTTTTTTGGCGAGATTTGACGGCGGCGACGGCAGACATTTCTCTGTCTGTTGTCTATTTATAGACGGCAAGCATCTTTATGACTAATTTATTTGTTTTATAACATTTGTCTTAATATTTTGTTGTGTATACCCTGTACTCAGTGAACAAAGGGCTTGGAGGGGGTATAAGTTACCAAATTTGATATGAGGACTTGGCTGCTTTATGAAATGGGGTGTTATTTAGTCGTGTACTCCCGTTTAACGAATGGATTTTGTTATTCAGGGTATAATATAGTCGCGCACTCCCGATTAGAATACATACATTTGTTAGAGCTCATTCTGATTGGGCATGAAGGTATTATATAGTCGTATACTGCCGTATATTCTTATTAAAATTAATTCTATTCGGTCTTTAGGGTATCTCCTAGTCACTCATTCCCTTTAAAATTAATCTTGATAGTGTTTTCTGTAGTCTTAGCTTGATGCTTCACGCATCTGCAGCTTCTACTGCTGCTGCGACTCACATAATGTTAATGCCGCATTATGAACGCCTTTGTCGTCACATTAAAACAAACATAACAACTACGTGACTAATTATGTTGATATCAAGCATGTTTATACATACTCATATCTATATGTATAAATATATATATGTGTGTATTTCTATATCTTTTTTGCTGCCTTTCTTCTGCTGCTATTAAAACGCTCTCCGTGTGTTGGTGTGTGCGTAAAAGAAAGTGAAATTAATGTTAAGTGCGCGTATAACATGTTCAGTTTTGTTAGGGCTTTAGCTTTACGTATACATTTATATATATCATCCTATACATACATATATCATCTTTTAGCCATTTGGTCTTTTGTTCTGGTTTTTGCAAAACGTGTTTTGTATTTTTTATATTAATATGCCATAAAGTATATTAACAGCCCGCTGTGAAATCTGTCTCTGGATAAAACTAAATACTAGTTTTTAGTTTCCGTTTTCATTCGCTTTTAGAACATTTTTAATAGCTCCATAATGAAAGTCTATTAAGCGTGAACATAATTTGTGATACGTTTCCTGTAAAAGCTGTGGGCATTATAATTTCTGTTAGTTATTTTTAGAGTTGAAATTAAAATCTCTTTATGCTTTATTGATTCTCACTGTGTTTGCGTTGACCAAGAGAGCAGTTCATAGATGAAATTCGTAGAAATGTGTGAAGCAAGCTTAGGTACTTATTTTGTATATGTATGAAATGTAGTTTTGAAATTGTTTGATTTTTCTACGAACTGCATATTTGCATGTTTTTCCTCGAACATTTATGCAATATGATGGAATGTGAAACTGAGTTTTATTGAAACTAAAAGCAAGCCATATTCGTTCTTCTCTTCTACGTATCATAAATATTTTGAATAGTTTAGTTAGGTAATGTGAGCCATAAAGTATAAATATAAAGCTGTAATCAAAAGCAAAGCGTCTTAAAGAGAAGAGTATATAAATATTATAAACTTTGCTTTAAAGAAGTGTAAAGAAAACTTTTTAAAGACTTTTTTCCTAATAAAAGCAGACGGAAAAGTCTTTACAGTTTTCCTACAACATTTTTTGAAGAAAATGCTATGAAAAAACTTTATAGTTTTATTGTTTGTTCTTTTATATATCATTTCAACTTTAAGTACTCTAGTTTTTCTTATAAAATCTTAAGTATTTTTTTGTTCTTTAAGACTAATATAATTTTTGTATATTCATGTTTTATGTATATTCTTGTTTATATTTATAATCCTATATTCTATAAACTCTATTTACAGACTTAAACTATCAATTTCGTGCGCTCTGGACTTGGCACAGAAAGACGTTTTTTGAAACTTCCACGTAAGTTGGCCACATTTAATTGAAAATAAAGTTAAGGTCAAAGCAAACTTGTTGCTAGTTAAATATTTGTTGAGAATCGCAAGGAAATCTTTCATATATAAAACTAGTTGTAGATGTGAAGAATGTTAAAGATAGTTGACAAAACTATATGCATATATAAAACTCTATAAAAGTATCCAGAAATAGTCTAAAGTCCAGAAAAAGTCTGTCTTGACAATATATTCTATGTCATGATATCGATTATTGATGCTATAACAACTGATGCTGTCCAAGAGTTTCCTTAACTTTAGATACTCCATAATACTATATATATCTTAACAGTATACTCTATATCCTAACCAAATACTCAATAAATGTCCTATGATATTTAATTTATCCCCATATATAGTAGCTGCCCTAGCAACTGCAACAGCTACCTCTATTTTCCCCCGTTCAAAAGTTTCGTTAACCCTCCAGATAATATCAACTGGCCTCTGCATCCATTTGTCTTATTTGAATATCAAAATTTCGGTTCATTAACCTTCCTTAACGAGCATGGTCAGTTGGTTTTATGCCCGTGGCGTTGCCAAAAAGTCTGCTCAATTGCATTGAGCTTTCCTTTTCTATATGTCGCCCAGTCAATTTATGGCCGCAATTTTATTTACCTTTTTGGAACCCAGTCAAATGAAAGTGATAAATTTTGTGCGATACGCAGTGAGAATTTTCACCAAAAAAAAAAAGCCGAAAGAAAAAATTACTACAAAACAAAGCGAGCTGCACATTAAAAAATAGTTGCACGTAATTTAGTACATGGCAACAGCAACAACGACAGCAAGAAGAAGAAGCGCAGCAGCAACAGCAACAGCAACTGCTACCTGAAAGGCAAATGCGACCAGCTAATAAAAAGAAAAGTGATAAAACCAACAATAACAAACGCAATACTAAGTAGGAATGTTGCTGTGGGGTTTAGCTGACTGCATAGTGCTCGCTCAAGTTGCAGAAAGAGTTGAAATTATTAGCTGAGGATATACCACGTCTTGGTAAGAAGGCTATATATAGGTCTCTCTCTCTCTCTATTCAACTATGTTTATGAAAATAGAATCAATAGAGAAAATAATCTGATCTCTACACCTTCAATCGGTTAATATTTTATATATTGAATTATTCTGTGATTAATCTCGTACAAAGTTCAATAATAATTAATCGTATCCGTTCTTATGGATGCAAAAATTAAAATGTGAAATATGTAGTCTCTTTTTCCATCAATCAATTTACTTTGTCCATTTAAATAAAGTTATATAATTTAATATTAATTGTGGAGTAGATGCATATAAATAAACCTTTGAAAGTTCTTTCAGAAAGCGTTTGAAAGGAGTAAAAAGAAGGATAGAGATAGTATTTTTTATAGATGGGTTTCAATCTTTAAGATTGGGTAATGATTTAAATCATTCAAACATTTTATTTTAGGTGGATCTGTAGAGTACAAAAACAATGAATAGCTTTTAGATGATTTGAACTTTAATGTAGCTTGCTTTCATATTTAAGTTACCAGTTGATGCTATAGCTTTCTCTGTTTTACTATACTTTCTATGTGTGGACTTAATATACATACGTTATAGATCACATTCCTAATCTCTAGCTTCAATAGAGTCATAAATATTGCAGAGTTTAATAATTGCAGCTTATGCAGAAGAAACAGAAGCATGTGAATCCACCGTACACTAAACTAAATAAATCAGACTATGAATTCCCAGTCTTTACCTCTCAAAGAAAAAAAGTCATTCCAAAAACAAATCCAATCTACCCGCTTCAAGTGCCGAGCGAGCATAACAAAACAATAAAAAAAAGCAAATACTTAATGCAAATGTCGTGTATTGCATGAGAAATGTGAAAAGATTGAAATTAGCCGTGGAGGCTATGCCGCAATCGAAAGTGCATAATTAATTAATTGTTATAGCGTTTAATTTCGCTTTTCAAAATAATAAAAAAAAGAGTGAAGCGCGCAAACTCATAAAAACACTCGGCTTGGTCAAGCGGGGCGTATGCGTAATTTGTTTTTGGCTAAAAATAGAAGCTAACCCAAAGTGTTTGATTGAATAAAAATCGTATATTTCAAGCTGTCAAAGGCAATTTAAGCTGAAAGGCAAACACACACACACACACACACACATAAAGAATGCTGCGGCATGCACACACACACTCCACACACACAAACACACCCACACACACATGCATACACCCACGCACAGCTATATAAACTGATGTGCGGTTTTGGTTTCATGGCTTACGGTTTTGATTGCTGCCATCGCTCAATTGATTTTCCACTAATGCCATCGATTGGCACAAACCGAAATAAAAGTGAAATGCAAAGTATTAAAAAATATACGAACACACACATGCAGACACACACACACACACTCGCACACTCGCTTGCTCGTTCGCTTGCAAAACAAACAATTTGTGCTGCGGCATTATTTGACATGAAATTGAATCGCAACGCAAATAAGAATCCACTCATATTATTCAGGCCAAACAGAAACAACACGGACAAAAAAAAAGGAGAACAGCGTAGAAAACTTAAATGGGATTAGTTGCGGCCATGCTTCATTTGGCAGTGTATTAAATAGTCGTGTTAGCTGCGCCACTGTTTTTTTCACTCATTATATGTTTATCAAGGCGAAAAGTGAAAAGCGGCAGAAACGGCCGCAAGCAGATTAAGTTGACAGAACAAAAGCGCTGCAAAAACCATAGCTGATGTGCTTTATAACAGATGTATATAAATAGTATATATAGCATGTATATATACAGTTACTATTGTAATTTAGAGAGCTGTCAAAATTGTTTAAATTGATAAGCCGCCGAGCTCAATAAATCTTTGCCTTACCTTGAGGGCGCTACATTTTTTTTTGTTGGTTCTCACTTTTATTTGATTTTTTATGTGTGTGTGACCTGTGACACATTGTGTGTGTGTGTGTGTGTGACCTGTGACACATTGTGTGTGTGAGAGAGTGTGGGAGTTTATGTATTTGGCTGGCCACATATTTGCTGGCATTCGTCTAGTCTATTGGGTGGGTGTGGCTCGCAGTTGCTGCCTTATCTTCCTGTTACTCTTCCCACATCTGCTCTCTCGCCCACATAAATGTCAATTGCATGAAACATAATAATTTATTTGACTGCACCACGAGTTGCTTTTGATATATGCAATCCTACAATGTCCATCGATAGATACTCTCTGAGTAATTGACTGACCTAGGCAAATCATTTGGTGCAATAACTTTGGCAGTTTTTAAAGGGTATATAAATGTATATATTTTTTTATGGGGCATACATCAAATAAAGCATAAATACATCTATATCTTGTAGATGTAAACCATGATCTTGGTATTTTGTAAATGTTGTATTTATATTAGTATGGCAAATTTAAAAATTTTAGTTCATGAATATACAAATTTCATGGTTATGATATCATATTTTCTTAATAAAAAACTTTTTGATTAAAAAATTTTTTTTTAAAAAATCTATAAATATAATTAAAAAAATATATATATTATAATATATAATATAATTCTATTAAGAAAATTCTTTGCTTGTTTGTGGGCCAAACTTTCTTGAATAAAACTCAAAATATTCTAGCTTAACTTTTTCACAGACATAGCTCATCAAACATCGAGGTATGTAAGTAGAAAGTGCTATAAAATTTATATAATATATTCTTGTATATATAAACCTTTAAAGCTAAACCAATATATATGTATTTGAATTTAATTTAAGTCATTTCATGCTCTCCCTGCTGTCCAGTTGGTTATTTCACCTCAGTTAAATGGCGAAATTGTGGACATTAGTCAACATTTAAATTCTATTTGGCGTCATTAGCAAAAATGAGATTTGCAAAGAAATTCATTTGCATTTTAGAAGTAAATTGTTAATATTTGATGACGCTCAAATATTTCATTTGGCATTTTGTTTTGTTTGCGCAACGCAGACGGAAGTGGCTAATGAATTTTGCATGTCATTTGCTGGTCATATAAATAAATAAGTGCATTTCAATTTGCAAAATGTAGAAAACAAAAATTATTTTAAAAACAAATTTCGGGCGAGAAAAAAATCAATGTAGCGTAATTTATTTATACGTTTTGTCTGTCTGTGATTTGTGCGATGGCCAAAAGTCCTTTTCCTTTTTTTCTTGCTCAGGGCTAGCTGTTGCGGTGCTAATTAGCGTTAGTCAACACTGGCCAAACCGCACAACGAAACGTGTGCGCCGTGTGAAAAGAAAACACCTGAAAGGTGGGCAGCAAAAAGAGAGAAACAACAACAAAAATCTGCGCTAATTTGAAACTTGAAATCAGAACTAATGAAGATTTAAGCAGTTGCAGCTGTAGCTGCAGCAGCAAATGAATGTGGCTGCGGCGGTGCAGCGCCGGCTCAGCTGCAAATCTCCAATGAAAATACAGCAGAAAGAGAGAGAAGGAGAAGAGAGAGAAGGAGAGGGAGAGGGAGAGGGAGAGGCGAAGCGAAACGGCGTCCAAGGAGCCAAGCAAAACGTAGACCCCCCGAGAGCAAATGCATTATTAATAAATGAAAACGTTGCGCGTGTAGATTGCAATTTATGTATGCATGTGTGTGTGTGCGAGAGAGTGTGTGTGTTTGCCCAGTGAACGTGCAGTTCATGGACAATGCCAGCTTGAATAAGATGTCCTTTGTTGTCTCTCTATCTCTCGCGCTGCCTCGCACCGTCTCGCTCGCGCCCTGTCTCTTTGCGCGGACATCAGCTTGTGTGCATCGTTGCTTTTCCGGTGTGAATTAGCGTCGAGTGCCACATGCAATTTCCTGTTGTTGTAAATTGCAGTAGCAGCAAACAGCAGCAGCAGCAGCAGCAGAAGCAAACAGGAGCAGCAGTAGCAGCAACTGCACTTCTTGTGCTGCCTTTAATTGCACTAGCATTGACGTTGTTTTATGGCGCGTCGCGCTTTAAATTGAACGCACTTAACACAAACACACAAAGACAACTGCACGTCTTCTTCTGCTGCTGCTGCTGCTGCTTCTGCTCCTTCGTGTTGTTGTTGTTGTATCAGCATTCAATTTGCTTGGTTTTTAGCAAACGTGCAGCTCAAAGCTCAAAACTAGCTGCTTGCTAAAATTTGCTCAGTTACTTTTGTGCAATCCCCAAATCCCAGTTCAATTTTATCTATGTATCTATCTGAAACTACTTGGCAAATAGTAGCGGCAGCAGCGGCAGCGGCAGCATCAGCTATCTGCAACTGCAACTCCTACTACTAGCTGTAGCTGCCGCTGCTGCTGCTGCTGCTGCTGATTCTACTGCAGCTGCTGCTCTGTGCGCTGCCTTCAATGAAATTGTTGACGTAAATGGACAACAAAGCTCGGCACTCAGCTGCGTTTTCATACCCAGTGAATGTATTGGGAAAGGGATATAAAGTATTTGTGCTAAGTGTGTGTAATGGGCGGCAGAAGGCGTGGCAGGCAACGGTGAGAGAGATATGTATAGAGATATGTATAGAGATATGTATAGTACGGACTATATATACAAGTATTCCTGATCACGTTGAGTAGAAGAGTTGATTTGGATATATGTTCCTTCGTTTGAGCGCAGAGCTTGAAGTTTGCAACGTATATACTTAGATACAGTTCAAGCTTATACTTTTCTATTTTCATAACTCATATCATAAGCTTATTATCGGTAATATTATTGGCATCTTTATATGAATTGTTAGGCTTGTTTCACCTACCTACTCGTGATACTTACCTTGTATACCTAAGACAGCATAAGAATTTTATTCTAATTTTCTATAAATTGAATCAGGATCTTATTATCGATATTTATCGATATTTATGTATGAACCTTTGAATCGTTCAGCTATAGAGCAAGAGACTTGATATTTGCAGGGGCTAATATTTTAAGTTTCGGTATTTCATATTAATATACTCCATTATCAATAGTCATCGATAGTTTGAAATTCTATCGATTGATATTCATATTTTGATGATTAAAGCAATAGTTGAAGACCTTATAAAATAGACTTTGAATGCATTATACAGACTTATGTTATGAATAGACAGAATATGATTATTGGAGAGTTTGGATAGCTCCCACATTGTATTTCCAATAGTTGAAGCAGAGATATACTTCACCACCACACACATTTGAATGTATATTAAAATTTTCATTATTATTTCATTATTCATTAGTATATTCAGCAAACTTCACGCTTAGAACTGGGTTAAGATATCTCTTAGTCGCGCACTCCCAGCTAAAGCTTACTTTCTTCGATATTTTTTTTTGCTCTAACTCGCCTCCACTGCCCGCCAAGCCGTCTAAACTAGACCCTCCACGCCTCTCCAGTTGAAGGAAAAAAATGCATGGTTCGTTTAATAGCAGCGGCTATGAAATTCATGTTTATTGCATTTTGCATGGCTGCCATATAAACGCAGTCACTTTGATCACACAAATACGTATATATATATTATATATATAGAGAGATATGTATAGCATTTCTATATATATAAATGTGCAATTCAAAAGCTGGGGGCTTGCTTAATTTTTGATTTCTTTTTTTTCTTTGATTTTTCCGCCTGGTTTTTTAGCCCTATTTTTGCATTTTTTGCAAAAGAGTTTTGCTGACCACAAAAGCCGCAAAGCTGCAGCTGCCGTTGCCGCCGCCGCTGCCTTGAAATATACCTTTGTAGCTAGGCAAACAGACTTGATTGGCTAGCTGGACGTGCGACCTCAATGGCTACGTAATTAGTGCACGCTATATGCCTTTGCTGCATGCATACATGCATATATATATATATAGTATATATAGATGTCTGTGTGCACTCTCTTTTGTTGGCACAGATTGATGCCAGTTACTTGGTCGTAGCCTAGACTCATTTTTATTAAGTTATGTGCAGGAGACCGCACGCAAATATGCAATAGAGGCTGCAGTAAGAGCAGCAGTGGCAGCACCAACAGCAGCCGTTAGATAGGTAGCTGGTGCACGTTGCGTATACGCAATGTGCTGCTAGCATTACGCATTCGACTGTCAATAAAGCCTGGCGGCAAACGATTCCAGCTCGCCAGCTCGACAACTGTCTGCTGCAGACGCTAACTGGCAATCGATTTGTATCCTTGTTCTTTATCCTGCTA
This sequence comes from Drosophila pegasa, assembly GCA_035046225.1. Classification (NCBI taxonomy): domain Eukaryota; kingdom Metazoa; phylum Arthropoda; class Insecta; order Diptera; family Drosophilidae; genus Drosophila; species Drosophila pegasa. The sequence goes on along the minus strand of JAWNOD010000076.1, from coordinate 3,341,547 downwards.
CCAATTTGCCCAGTTACAAGGAAACCATTTGCGTGTGCAGCGACTACCTCTACCTCTACCTTGGCTTTAGCTTGCAACAACATCGTCCTCATCATCATCATCATCATCATCTACTCATCCTCATCATCAGCTCTCTTTGGCTGCACATTTTGCAGTGCATCCCCAAGGGACAAAATGATGCACAAAGCGAACATTTCTCGCACAGTTTCGCTTTATCCACGCACACATCTCACACACTCCGCTCGGGGCACGATAATAAGACGCCTTGTTTGCTCCACTCGACAGAGTGCAGTGCATTTATTTAACATTCCTTGCCTTTCTGGCAGCACTTCAACACTTCGATTCACAATCATCAACGCTTTCACACACTAAAAGTTCAGCTGATGCATGCGAAATGCAAAATCTTTGCATATTAGTTCAAGTTGAATATGAAAAATTGTTTATCAAAGTTGGCTAGAGTTTCATTGGGAAGAAGTCTCGGTTGGTCTTCAATTAAAGAGAATGCCAAATGTTTTTGGGCTTAGAAGAAAGTTTTGTTGATATTCTCAGGGGACGCAGAAGAAGAAGAATTATATATGGAATATATTTATAAAGAGTCACCCTCGTCTTAAATTGAGCTATAGTATCTTCTACTTATACCTTATTGTAGATCATATCGTTCTCACGCTAATTTCTATTCAATGTCTTTACGCTTCACTTATCTACCATCTTTTTACTAACTGACAGATTGACTGCTGCCTGCAGCTCGAAATTTAGGAGCTATAAAATTTAACAACAGCCAAAGTCATAAAAATGTAACAGTAATCAGGAAATTTGAGTTGTAATTGCGTAAAATAGGTGAATAATGATGTGATGGGGCTTTTTTCGCTCGAAGCTCAACAATTAAAAATTATAATTCTCACCTTAAATTTCAGGTGAAAAATTCACAATATTTAAGCGAATTTGAATTGAATTCCAAATGGATTTTAATGCCTGATTGGGCTGGAATTGAATTGTCCTGAAGCATTCTCGTTTTTTGTTTGTCAAAATTACTAACAAGCAAATATAGTTTGGGTTAAGTGTTTATTCTCATCAATAATATATATATATATATATATATATACTTCCTGGGAACTGTCACATTTCTTTTTTCCAGTGACACCTTCACTTTTTCTCCTAAATCGTAACAAAAGCAATAACCATTAGTCCGTTCAAAGCCGCCCAACATCTGCCAGAAACGAAATTTTTTATTCAAAACAAACAGCCAGCATTTTAAGGAAACTTTTTCTTGTTGTTTTTAAGAATGAACACATATCCTTTAAATAGAATTTCATTTCCTTATTTATTAATGCAAAAAGCATAAGAGACATGCTATATCTGCTTAAGGTGAATAAATGAGAAATATATATATAAAAAATATATTATATAATTTAAGTAATTTCTCTTTCACTTTTTCTTTCCTTGTGTAATTTAAGTCAGGTTTATTGTGGCCGCAATTAAGCATTTTATATATATATATATTTTTTTTAACCCCATTCACAACCGATGAAAGGCGAAACCATTTTCTTTGTGTTCACTGCAAGCCACAAGAGCAGCTGATAATGCCTATACAAAGAGAGAAAGAAAGAGAGGCAGAGTGAACGAGTGAGAGGACACACCTCGAGTCCTTGAAGCTTTAGCGCTGCGCCACGCCAATAGCAATTAAAAATGTTGTTTGCTATATCAACTTATTTGAGATTGTTATCCAAGGGCGATGACAACAGGATCATAAAATATATATGTTTAACATGGGAATTTTTGGGCCGCTTTAATGCCAGCTTTTATGTATTCTAATTTAGAGTTTTATGACCGCTTTTTGGTCTCGGAAGCATTAAAACGCCGACATTAATCAAATGTCGAATTGGCAATTGTAACAGCTCATTTATATCAAGCGAAAGAAATAGTTGGAATTATGCGAATAGTTTAAACTTTCTTGGCTAATTTATAAAAACTGAATGAGAGGGGGAGAAGGGGAGAGAGAGAGAGGGGGAGATAGTCAGATAAATGCAGCTGGCAGCGTCGATAAATTCATTTCTTTGCCAAGGAAATAACTCAATAAAAGGCAGGGCTTGAATGACAAGAACTTGGCAAACTTTAAGATAAGTATAAATGCCCTTAGATTTCAAGACAATAAATTAATAGGGGCCAAAGCAAGCAAAAACAGCGAGAGCGAGAGAGATAGATAGTGGGAGGGAGAGAGAGAGAGGAGGGACGAGGGCTGCAGGCAGCCAAGCAAAAGCGCAGTTAGGAATTTAATTTCGAGCGTTGTCATTAAACGAAATGCAGCAAGAAATGCAGGCAGACAGAGTGGCAGTAAAAGAGAGAGATAGACAGAGAGAGAGAGAGAGAGAGAGAGAGGGAGAGCGCGACAGGCCGAGGCACTTATCATGCTGCACTTAACAGCTAACAAAGATTTTGCACATATTCAATGGAGTTGAACAAGCAAATAAATTTCCTTTCACTCCGCCCACACTCACTCACCCCAACGAGAAGGCATTCAATCAAGGCGCTGGGCGTGGCAGCTTAAAAGTCAAATGGCGCACAAGTGCCATAACAATGAGCAGCAGCTGGAGCCGCGTCCAGCCAACTCGCCAAAGAAAACGAAACGAGACGAGACGAAACGTGGCCAAGTCCTTTGGGGACATTACACCAAATCGCTTGTAATCAATCAGCAGCAAATTAAATTCCAAGCAGATTAACTATGAAAATTGTGCGCCGCATTGCACACGCTGCAGTCAAGACTCAACCTCACCCTCCCCCCCCTCTCTCTCTCCCTCACCCTGTCTCTCTCCATCTCTCTCTCTCTCTGTCACTCAATATGCCCAATGTTATTTAGTCGCTCTATTTGTGTCTTGCTTCATCGAATGAAAGTCAGCGGAGCGAATTAATAACTTTTCGCGAAAAAAAAAACACAAGACACATGCCACGCCCATTCTCCCGCTACTCTGCCCCCCACTGTGCCGGCCATTTCTCACACAGCTCGCGTCACCATGGCGGCCATCAAGTGTGTGCGTGAGCTGAAAAATTTTTATTGCATACATTTGAGCAGTCAGCATAATTTCTCACTTGACGCATCAAGTTTATTAGGCGTCGGCACGCACTAAACCAAAAAGAAATATATATATATATATATATATATATATATATATACGTGTCGTTAGCCAACACTGGCGGCGTCACTAACTGTATTTTGATAAATTTCCATGCGACATGTGTGCCCCCAAATGAAACAGAACTAACTTTATTAGCGACTGCTACTTAACTAACGCCTCAGCAGGCACTTAACATATTTCATAGTCTTCCCATTGGGCTCTATTAAACGCATACAGGTGTAGTCTATTGCGTTAAATTTCCATAAATAGATTTTAATTAAAAGTTTTTATTTTGTTTTTGATCTGAGTTCATTGGGCTCTCTCTCTGCTTGGGTTGGCTAGACAACTTTGATGTTTCGTGTCGTGGAAATGAAATTTTTATGAAATTTTTGTATCGCAATTATAAGTTTGAGAGTTCGGTAAGGAGCTTACCTGTTGGATTGTGCTATAATGTGTTTATGCATTTCTGAATGTTGTTTTGAGTGTTATAATGTGGTATATATATGACGTTTTTTATTAGTATTTAGACGTTTTCTTAATAAAAATCAAGTGTTATACTGTTTTTTTTTTTAATATTCTATATATTTGTTGACTTTTATATAATTCAATTACGTTTTTTTAGGTTAGTTCAAAGATTTGTTATACTGTTATACTACTTTATATATTATAATATTTGTCTCATGCTCTTTCGTCGACTGCTATTCTCTGTTTTAGTGTGTTATACTTCATTTTACACGGTTATACTGTGTTTTCAAAACTGTTATATTCTGTTATATACTGTTACTCTACAATATTGTACACATTTCAGATCATACAATGTAATTTTTCTAAATAATGTATAATTGTTGTTGTATTGTGTAGCCTAAGCTGTTATATTCTGTTATACTCCACAATATTGTTCGCATTTCAAATTATACTTTTATATATTATTATATAATGTGTTGTCGTTGTTAAACTTTTTGGCTTAAACTATTATATTCGGTTATACTGCCACTGTTATACTCATATTAGTATTATATTTTATATATTATATTCTTATATTGCACTTTTTTATAAAGTGTTATATTCTGTTATACTTTAGTCAGGCAGTTAACTGACTTTTTGTGCTCTCAGCTTTGAGCTGCACATTAAGGTAACTGCTGGCTACAAATCCCAATTAGATTTTTATACCCTGAGCCCATTGAAAATGGGAAATCAGGGTATAATGTTTTTGTTGGATGTATGTAACAGGCAGAAGGAGGCGTGGCAGACCCCATAAAGTATATATATTCTTGATCAGGACGACAAGAGAAATCGATTGAGCCATGTCCGTCTGTCCGTCCGTCCGTCCGTCCGTCTGTCCGTCTGTCCGTCTGTCCGTATGTTTGAACGCGTCGATTTCAGCCCGTATAAGAGCTAGAGACTTGAAATTTTTTTTGTAGGTCCGTGTATAGCACGCGCAGATCGAGTTTGTTTTAAAAAATCGATAACTATTCCCAATTAATTGTTATCGATTAAAAACAAAATCGAAATTCAGTTAAAAAATTCTATCTCGCCCATCTTTTAAGCTAGAGACACCAAATTTTATATTAAGCTCTATATGTATTTTATGCAATTTCGAATTTTGTTATATTTTGGATACCGGCCCCAAATTTCCCCCAATTGAACTTCAGTCTCAAATATAGCCAAAGTGCGAATGAGTTGGCACTTTTACTAAACTGATAAATATGCCCATAGAATATATTGATCATATGCCGAAAATTTCATTGAAATCCGTTAAATAGCAAAAAAGTTATTAAACAAAACGTTTGGCTACTTTGCAAAAACACGCTGCAGCAGCGCCAAGCGAACGCACTTGCACACGCACACACACATACAAACGCTCGCATTCTAGTCGATTCGAAGAATTATCAGCTGCTGCTTTAGTTTACATTTGCCATCGCTAAATATAAGTGTATTGGAAAACACAGGTTCGACGAGGCTCAGGGTATACCCTAGTCGGTTACGCCCGACTAGAGTTTTCTTACTTGTTCACATCTAAAGTTGTTAAGCTGCCCATCGTACTCGAGCGCTATCTCTTGGCCAATTTAAGCCACAAGCTCGGTCACAATTTTCGGGTGTTTTATGTGATTTGCTCGGTGCTGGATGCGTGGCTCCTGAGATGCTGCTGTCAAGCGCTTAATATTCCAACATAAACAGTTTATTTTAATGCCTTCTGTGGACACGCCCAGCACGGCCACGACCACGACCACGGCCATGACCACGCCCACGCCCCAAAAGCTCATAAATAAAGTGGGTAAAGTTGTCTCGTAGACAGGCGAACCTCAGAGACAAGTCGACGAGAAAGATGATGAATTGTGTTGATGACTCATTTGGGAGCATTCTTTTGCCTCTGCCTTTGCTTTAGTCTCCTTCCTTTTTTTTTACTCTTCTTTTCTATTTCTTTCGCTCTGATGTAGTATTTTGTATTTTGTATTTTGTTTTAGATCCCATTTCTTCATTTGGTTTCGCTGTCAGCTGGCGCCCATTTCCCGTTTATTGGGTAATTAGTCTAATTAACGCGCAGTTGTTCAAAGGATTAAAAACAAAAACACAAACAGCCAAAAAAAAAATGAACCTGAACTCGTGTTACGCACTCCGCTAATTAGGCTTTTTTCGTTTCCGTGAGGATTTTTGTTGATTGAAAAGATTTGTACAACTCTCTCTCGAGTGAGCTCGCCCTCTCTCTCTATATGCTGCTCGTATGTTAGGTATTCAGCTGTGTGACCCGATTTTTTATGACATATAAAAAAGTGGAATTTGATTTCCTTTGTAAATAGTTGAGCACTCGCTCGCCTCGGTCTATTGCCAGCTGAACAATGCAGCAAATAATAAAAGCAAAACGAAAATACTCATTCCGAGTGGGGCATAAAAGTCAAGACCTTTTGCAATTTCTTCTTGTTTTTTTTCTTTCTTTCCTTGTTTAAGTGCACCTTAAACTGCGACTCGGCACTAAATCAAAAGTTTAAAGAAAGCAGCTCAATGTCCAGGGCCAGTTGGCTTGACTCAGCAATTGCTGCAGTCGCTACGTGAGCAACTACGACCAAGAATTTATGCACTCGCCGCATGCCAACACACCGACCGACACAGACAGTTACAGATACAGGTAAGGGCGGAAGTTCGTGGCCCATAATGGCTCAAATCTGAATTATGCGGCAAAATGCAAAAGAGAGAAAAACTATCAAGAGTCTTTGGTTGGTTGGCTCGTTCGTTCGGTGGCTCGTCCGCTGGCAGGCAATGGCAATGACATGCGGACATCCGACATAGGTCAGAAATCAGCATGCTAAGCACTGTGGCGCCAGCTAGCGGCATCGTTTGGCAACTAACCATTTGGACAGTTTAAGACACCTGCCCCGCCCCACCCTGCGCCCCCTATCCCCCCCTAACTTTATCAATTATGCAAATGGCAAATTTAACACCTCAACTACGTGCCACATACGAGTCGGCTGCCATACCATGCCATACCAAGCCATACCATGCCACGCCGCTCGGCTGGACGTCGCCTGCGCCCATAAATCTTTGACTGCAACAGCGCGGCGCAGCGAAAGCCGCTGCAATGAATTTTCAACTACTTTTCGCGAACTTTTTATGCAGGCTCACGCGGATTATAGCGAGTATATTGGCTGCTCTTCTATGGGAAGTCAAAAGCTTTGATTGTTACTGAAGCTGGAGACTTGAAAGTTGGGGTAAATAAAATTTTAAGATATTTTGGAGACGCTCAGTTGGAGACGTGGGCGATCGAGAGTATTTATATATCTTAAGGAGACAATTGCCAGTTAAGATCAAGGATTCAATCATAAATATGGAGCTAGACCCATTGAGCTTGACCCATTTGAGCAGAATCTAATGTCATTTTTAGTTCTAGGGCTTCAACTGTTTCTTCAAGATTAAAACTTACATAATCTACAGTTTTTCGAGCTATAGGTCCTGTTTTTTCTTCAAAGATTCACAAACTTCAATATCAATTCAAATTGGTAAGAAACTATATATTCATCATTATCTTAAGTCTACGATCATGCTTTTGCTCTTTTTGATTCTCTGCTCAGCATCTCTACCGTCTCCATGCTGCTGCATGATCACAACATCTCAAAACTTCTTTATTTAAATTCAATTCCAGCTACTTCCACACTCTGCCGGGTATTCGGCAGTCAGTTATGCCCCCATCAAAACCCTCTTATGTGCTGTGTGTGTTTTTTTAAGTTTTAAGTGCTGCTGTTTAATTTTACGTCGCTCTCAAAGTCCGGATATCACGGCAAAGTGGATTTTTCCGTCAAGCATAAAAGCAAAGTTCACATTTGTAATTAAGGTGGAGTGCGGTGCGGTGCGGTGCGGTGCGGGGCTGGGCGGATTGTCGTGGACAAGCAAGCGAATGGGCGTGGTGGTGCCATCGTTCGAGGGCGTGGCATATTGCCACTCAAGTGCAGTGTATTTTATGCGCAAATGAAACACAAATGCCCAGCGGCCTATTAATTTAAATGCGAAAGCGAAAAAAGTGCGCAAAAAGCAAAGCGACAAAAAAAGTGAAAAAAAATCATAATATAAACGAAGGACAAAGCAACATTTGTGTAGCATACCCTGTAGAGTGTTGTAGAGTAGGGTATGCTAGCTGGTTAGTTTTGTGGCTTGGTAAGGGGTGGGTGATGAGATCGGTCTTGGATTTGCATCGAGAATAATTAGCCGAATTAAGATCACATTTTCCTGTTTGGCTTGATAATTATTTTTGAAATACGATCAAATTTATCTACTCAGTAAGAAGTGTCAACAAATCTCTAATAAAAATCATACCTTTTTAAAACATTACACATTAAATACATAAAAACTTTGTTTACAAATCCAAATGAGAGATATTTTTAGTCGTAAGCTGTAAGTTTGACATTCTTCTGAATGTATCTGAGTTGAAGACTTTCTTATACTTTGAAGCTATACTTATGACGTCCGTCCAGGCTAATCTTCAGTTCCAATGTAATAACTTTTTGGCCCAAAAAAACTAATCATATAAATATAGCAATTCTCCTTTAATGAACGTTTCGTTTAAGAGTGGCTTAATATCTCCGAAGAACTAGTCATCTATGAGCAGTTTCTTTAAATCAGGTATCTATTATCTAGTTCTAAAGAACAATTCATTCATAATCAATTTAATTGTTCAAAACAACGAGTCGTTCCTGAGCATTTTAGTAACTCAAAAGAACTGATTGCTTATGAACAGCTGAATAGCTTAAAGGAACAAATCCTCCAAATCGCTTAACTAGCTGTGTAAATAGGAATGTTCACAGTTCACTTAGTTCAGTAGTTCATTTTAATGAATTGTTCAAATGAACTTGAAACTTGATATCTAAGAGAATATCTGCAAGTCGATTTGCTTTTCACTTCTTCCCACTTGATTTTTATATGTGTTTAATAATGCTTCAATGTTTTCTTTTTTTTTTGCTTGCACAAGCATATTTCTTACCTACACAAAGTTATGCTTATATATATGTGCATATTTATATATATATGTATATATACATGCGATATCTTGGCAAATGACAGACTCCAATTTCGACTCCGACTTCAACTTTCTGCCCGTCAGCTGCTGCTGCGCTCAGCATAAAATGCCTTTGCTTATAATATTAAAATAGCCGGAAGCGGAAATTCGAAACGCCAATGCACGTGTGTGTATCTGTGTGTGTGTGTGTGTACTCTTTTGCATATTTGATTTCATGTGTGAAAGAGAGAGGGAGAGAGAGAGAGAGGGCTGAGGCAGAGAAACTGAGCCCCTTGCATGTCACAAAGCATTTGATAAAAGTTGCATGCAAGCGCCGTTGGCTACTTTGGACTGTGTCCATCAGCTCAACCACTTGTACACACACACACACACAGACACACACACACACACACACACACACACACACACACACACAGTTATAAAAATCGTTGTTATTGTTGTTTATTTGCACGTACTGTAACAAATTATAAGTGCCGCATGTCGAAGGCTTCCTTGCCGTGCCGTCGTCGTCGTGCAGCTCTCAGCTTGTTTGCATAACAAACACGTGCAACGGAGCCGGAAAAGCTGAGGGGAAAACTGAAAAATAAGTGAAAATAAGAAAAGGCCCTGTTTGTTTTTCATAATGAGCACTCAAGAGCTGAAGGCAGCTTCGAGCCATGCTTGGTTCAATGACTGCAAATTGGCCAAGCAGCCAGGCAGCCAGACCTGGCTGCATGTAAGCCGAGTGTAAGAGCCTTTGTGCTAGGCCGAAAACCCTTTATTGGCCATTTGCATTTAGCCAAGCTAAGCTTGACTCGACTTGGCTTTAGCAAGGTCATTACAAATGTCAAATGTCGTGGCTGCCTAGGCCCACGCACACACACACACACACAGAGAGAGAGAGGCTGACATTGATGTTGAGCGCGTCAATTATGTGGCACAGCGATATGCAGGCGGCGCACACCCAAGAGACGCTCATTAGTTGGCAGCATGTCAACTAGATATCTGAGTGCAAGTGTGTGTGTGTGCGAGCTGGGTTGGTTTTCCGTTGCATATTCCCGAATGCGATGCACCTACAATATCCTGTTCATTAAAATTAATGATTTCGATTTAACCTGCACAGAAACACAAACACATGTCAGAGACATGTTCAAGGCTGCAGCTGCTATTGCTGCAGTTGCTGTGTGCTTTGCTCTAATGAGAATTGAATATTAGGCAACAGTAATACACACATATATATACTTATACAAATATATAGATATATGTATAAATGCATCCGCTGCTCAACTGAACTCAAATGGATCGCATTACCATCTTTGGGGAGCGCCCTGATGTATGCAAAGCTATTTGCATTGCCTTGGCCGGCAATTGCTTTTAGCTTAATTGTTTCGCATTTGGCCTCTCGAAACAATATTTATGCATTTCAATAAATATATTCATTAAATATTATACTTAAGGTCAAGTTTGGTATTTGCCAGTTGGCAATGGTAACTGAACGAAGCTGAGCCGCTTCAGTTTCATAATAAGTTCATTATGCTTTAATGGCTATTAGTAGATGATTATCGAAGTTGTAGTAAATCAACTTAATTACGTTACGGGCAATTTAGATTTTAAGAAATGTCCTGGCTAAGCAGTTAGCTAGGAAGTCACTGGCTGCGGAAGGCTGCTGATGGCTGTTTAGTTGAATTATAATTCGCAGAAGTAGTGAAGCCGAGCGAAGCTGCTTTTGCACTTATGCCGAAATTTGAAGCTTCCAGAAAATGTAGCCTTAATTATTAAATAAGATAATCAGCTTAGCAGCTCTAATTTTAACTTAATTTCTAACATGAGAACTAGGCATTTGATTAACATTTACAATACGCTCCCAAGAATAAGCTATTTCATTGCTTTCTCTTTCCTCTCTTTCTTATTCTCTGTACCTCTCTATTTTCTAGTAAAAATATGACGTTCACGTTGTATATTTCTGTTCTTTCCCACTACTCTCCCTCATTCATTTTTAATAACTTTTTAAATCGATCTGCCTCTATCTGTCTTAATATCTCACTGTTAAGCTTTCTCTTTCTCTATATTTCCTGTCTTGATCTCTCACTCACTCTCTCACTCATTCTTTATCTATAACTCTTTTTTTCTCTGTCTTCCGCTCCAACTAGAACGATATCTCTTCATCTCGATCTAGATATCCTGTTCACCTCCATCTCGATCTAGATATCCTTCTCTCTCTCTCTCTCTCTCTCTCTCTCTTGATGTATTATACATATCCTTCGCCCTATCTCCTGATCTCTCTCTCTCTCTCTCTCTCTCTCGCTCACTTTCTTTCGCTATCTCTCTGTCAATTTCTCTCTCTTTTTTGTAGCTTTTTCTCCCTCTCTTTATTTCACTCCAGCTAACCATTTCTATCTCCCTATATCCACATATTTATATATTCTTCTCACTCTTATTTCCTCTCACTCGCCCCGTCTATTTCACTTCACAACCTCTCTACAGACTAGACTGCAGGTACGGCTAGAGCAAATCCCACCTTGCTTATCTCTCATCTCTTAATTAAAATCAAGCGCTCTGTTCAAGCAAAAACTATAGTAAATATATATCTGCATAATACTTATGTTGTCCTCTATTTATATATTCATGGTCTTTCCGAGTTCTTTTTTATCGCATTAAAGAATACTTTCCACTTTTACTTTTCGCAGCAGCAGCATCAGCATGAGCTCAGGCGAAAGCCGTTGCATATGTGGCTAACTTTTTAATTATCCCAGCGAAAATAAAAATTAAACTTGTGTTTTTTCAGGGATTTTTTTTGTATGCTGCTGTTGCTCGACCTTCAAGTGCTACTCGTGCTGTCCGAGTGAGTATGTATGTGTGTGTGTGTGTGTGCTTGTGTGTGTGTTTGAGTGAATTACAGGAACGTGATGATGCACTCGCCTTTCAGTTACCCACGAGCCATTGATGATAACTTTTTTTCAGCACTTGCGCTCAATACACAAATGTGCTATAAAATATGTGCAAAAATATTTCTTCTGGGGGACGGCCCGGTCGGGTGGGTCGGTGTCGTGGTTGGGGGTCAAGCGGGGAGGCGTTGAACGGGTGCAACCACGTAAATGGCTTTTGGCTTTATTTTATGGCGTGCAGCTGTAGTTGGCGCTTGTTATTGTTATTGTTTTGCCTTTTTGCCAATGCTGTGCACGGTTGCATCATCAATTATGCTTATCAAAACGCTGTGAGGGGTAAAACTTTTGCCAACTGACCAGCAAGAGGGCTGGCCCGCTGCGTCTTCCTCTCCTTTGCTCTCACTTACTCTCGCTCACTCTCTGCCCTTTCTCGTAAACAGGCTGGCAGCGAGTGCAACTGATTTGAGTGCACTCGACAGGTAATAAATATGAAGTGCTAAACACGAGATACGCGCATTTTTCCTGCCGCAAAACTTTTGCCACACACAAACATTGTAGCATATTGCGGATAAAGTATTTTACAAAAAAACATATAGAAGAGAGAGTGTAGCTCTTGGATGTGATTGACGTGCAGATATCCTGCATACAGTGAGGAGCTCAACTTGATTTGTTATACATGTAGTGCATATGTTTAGTATATGGGTATGTTCTTCAATCTTTTCTTTTGGCATAAATATCCTCTGCTTCTTCCTTGCCTCATTTACCTCCTTCAACGCATAAATTGTTTTCTTGCATAACTTTGTTTTGCTTTGTTATATGAACTTGATGAAATTTTCGGCTGCATAAATGGGGCTTCCTAATATGGCTGCTGTATAAACAGTGAAAGCAATACCTGTATGAAGAAGGTGAAACGGATTGCTATACGTTGAAATACTCTGGAGGCGTAAATACTATAAGAAGGATTGGCAGGGAAGTACTTAGCAAAAAGAATACCAAAAACAGATCGAATGGAGGAAAAAAAGACAGAGAGACAAATAGACAAATAGAATAGAGACAAATAGAAAAGTCAGACAAAAGCACAGGTTCTAGATGGAAAAGGTGGTAGGACGGCAAATCCAAGGACAGACCCTAGAAGGATTACGTCTAGAAGCTCAGGGCGTAGAAGAGCATTATCTAGAAGGACTGTACCTAGAAAAATACGGCCAAGAAGTTCAAGGCCTAGATGAACAGGGGCTAGAAAAAGTGGGTTTAGATAAGCAGAGGCTAGAAAAACAGGGTCTACAAGCACAGGACATACAAAGACGGGATCTAGTATCATGGGGTGTACAAAGTCAGGACATAAAAGGTCCAGTCATAAAAGGATATGACAAAGAAGGACAGGGCTTCGAAAGAATGGAACTAGAATAACTTGCCTATAAGGACAGGGATTAAACTACCAAGTTCTATAATAATACGGCATTAAAGGTCATTGCTTAGAAGGACAGGGCCTAAAAAGTCAGAGCCTAGAAGAGCAGTGTCTAAGAAGAATAGGGTCTAGCAAAAGTGTGCCCAAATGGACATTAAAGTGGCCTGAATACAGAAAGATATTATGGATTATAAATAGCTGAATAGACAAACAAAGCCATTGCTTTAACAGACGTTTTCTGCCTGCTACAAACGCACACTAACAACTAATCTACCCCAATTGAAAACACGCGCCACAAGTTTAGCATATTAAAAAACAAAGCTTTTAAACAATTGCCGCAGCCAGTGGATGGCTGTCGGCCGTCGGCCGTAGTCGCTGGCAGTCGGCAGTCGGCAGTTGGCTGGGTTTGGTTGGCTGACTCGCTCGTCGCGATGTTTTCCAATCAATTACCGCAAATGTGCAGCTGGGCGTTGGGGCACGCCCACGTGGCATAGATTTCCACAAATGCACAATAATTTCTGGCAGCCACGGAGTACATGACAGCGACAGCTTAATGCCACCTTCAGCGCACACTTGAGAGAGCCGCTACTATCTCTGTGTGTGGGTGTGTGTGTTGTCCACGGAGCGTATGCGCAATGTGTGAGCCATTTGAATGATTGTTTTGCATTGTGTTTGCTTAACGCCGGGCGGCACGAGGACCCCTCCTGCGCCTCCACGAGTGTGCGAGTGTGTGAGTGTATGTTGATTACAGTTATTGCAGGTTATTTACAATTTATTGTATGCACTTTTGGCATTTCAACTTTGATTGATGCGGCCGAAGCACATTGGCAATTGAAATTCGAACGTTACGATTTGGCAGACATATGCAAGAATAATGTGTGTTTTTTTCTTCTTTTTCTACATTGATTGAAAGCTTAGCCAAGGCAACTGCTGCAGCTGCAGCCAAAGCCATTGAGGCAATTGAAGTGTCAGAATGTTTGCCTAACATTCCTAAGCGTAAAGTTCTAGCCGAAGGTTAAGCTTAAGTCTTAGTTTGGCTAAGAGCGATAAATAAAATATCAAATCTAAAGAGGATTACACAAGTTTGCTGTCTGACTGAGATATTTTTGGAGAGGCAAGAGGAAAGTGGTGCTCCGAAGGTGTTTTCATAAAGTCTTTGAATGGGTTTATGGGACAGTTCATTGCTGAATCATATTGTTTGCAGAAGTTGTGGAAAATAGGAAATTTTTCCATATGACATTGCTTCGGAGACTCATGGAAATATAAGCTAACTTAATACTTGATGAAGTAATCACAAGTATCTCCGCAAAAGCCATGGACTCGTTTTTAATTGTTGAACAAGTATATGAAAAGCTTTTTTTAATTTTAATTGTAAGTAATAAAGTTATTAATTAGCAAGCCTATCTCTGCTCCCTTGAGAAACAAATCTTAAGCAAAATAAAAAAGTCAAATGAAAAATTCATATATAAAAATAATTAAATATATATATTATATTTTATTAAAATAATCTGTCAGAAATTATAATTTAATGTAATCTTTCATTGTATTAAATTTTAGGAATAAAAACTCTGAAAGGATTATTATTGAATTATTTACCTTTTGACTCCATCAATCTGTACCAAGTTTCGTTTCAGCTGAACCTGGTATAAATATATATTTAAATATATACACCAATATATTTATACTTACATACATCTATACACACATGCTCCTTTAAAATGCTTGCCTGCAATCATTTCCAATTTATGCCTGGCAGCATTTGCCTAATTTTTCATCTAATAACCAAATGTGATAGCAAGGCCAGCAACAATTTTCGTAATTTGCAAAATTTTGACAAATTTTGTGGCCCCAAAATGCGCTGCATTAAAACAACGGGAAGAATTTTGAACAAATCTGAATTCCTTTTTCCTTTCACTTTATATTTGGGTTTGCAATGTAATAAATTTGATAATCTCATTCGCCTCAATGTTAAATCATTAAAGTTAATGCTCTAGAAAATTCGATTATTAACAATTTTTAGCACTTGGCATAAATTGCAGTCGACGGCGTTGGCGTTCACGTTGGAGTTGGAGTTTTTAACCTAGCCATAAAATTTGCTGCATTGTTGATTTATGGGCAAATTGTTGTGGAGTTTTTTAAGTGCTGGTTAAAAATTAGCAAACGTTTATTTGCCAGTTATTGCGTGTTCATGGCCGTAGTTAACGTTGCCCGGCACTCAAAGGAAAGAGCAAAGTTTTTAATCAAAACAGCAAATCGAAAATAGAAAAACGGCAAAGTTTTCAATCTCCCAGATGTCGAAGTATTTCGACACACTCAAATGGGGGGCTGTCAACAGCCAATTTTGCGAATTTTCGAACAGCTTGTGTGAGAGAGTAAAAGAAAAAGAGGGGAGAGAGTGAATAAAATTGTGGATAGGCGAAGTTTTTAATACACTTACAAAGCAATTGAGAAACTTTAAGAAGTTCTCAAAAGCTGGGCGGTCAAAGAATGCTCGCTGTGGCTTGAATCCCAAAAGGCTAGTCTGTGATTATAATGTTGTTATGCTTGAATGCAGGTCTTATCGATAGAATCGATAATTCGATATTATAAATTGATAATGCTCATTGTAATGATATTTTGATAATATTAATTGTAATGCCGATGCTAATGCTATTGCTTATACTACTGGTAATGTTGTGAGGCTAATGACAATGACAATGATAATGACAATGACAATGATTATGACAATGACAATGACTATTACTATGACAATGATAATGAACTAGATAGCAATAGTGAATATTATTGTAACTGAGCTCAATAATATACTATGAAAGGACTATAAACTCTCTCTTTGATTACTATCTGAAGTAGTATGCCAATCAATTTCGCTGCACTATACTCACCCTCCCCACACTATCTAAGTCAATCATCAGTCAAAAGTGCCCATCATTATTGCCTACTTTATGGGCCCATCAAAGAGATTTCGTACTCCAATTCACAATTCGAATGCCTTTGGTTAGTGTATAAATGGAAAGTTTTTTCTTGCTCGAGCTCAAAGGCCGCTGCATGACCAGGTCCCAGAGCTGGCTTGTGTGTGCGAGTGTGTGTGCGTTTTAGTGTATGTGTAATTCCTGTTGAAATTTCTCCATTACTTTTGCAGTTCAATGTTTTACTTTTACGCTCTTTACCGGCTGCCACACGTCTCAGGTCCCGCCTGCGCCCGGTGCAAGGCGAAATTTACTCGAGGTTCATTTGGTTTTTGCCCGAAAAACTTTGGTGGCCACAAAAGTTTTTGGCTCTCGGTTCTTTGGCAGTGCGCGACGGCAAATGTTCAATGCATTTGATTTTCAGCAAAAGTTTTTTGGCCTTTAAGAATGGAGAATTGAATGTGAGAGAGAGCGACTATGTGTGTGTGTGTGTGTATGCTTGAGTGCTTGAGTGCAACATGTTTGCTGGCGAAATGAACGGCGGCGTGTTGAATAAAATGTTGACAGAAAGCAAACTGCAAAACTGCCAAGTGCCAAGGCTTACAAAGAATGCTGAAATATAATTGGCGTACAGCTGAAAAATGCCTCAGCTATAAGTATATATATGTATGTGTGTGTGTGTGTGTTGTGCCAACAATGGCGTCCAATTATAGCGCAAGACGTGCCACAATGGCCAACCATTTGATGCTACTTCAAGTGCTGCTAACTGATTGGCATGAACCAAAAAAAAAAAAAGAAAACTTTTCGCCGCTGTTGAAGCAAAACTAGGTTTAACTTTAAAATAAAACAACATTTATATTTTTTAGTTATTATTTAAATTACATTTATTTTCTCATGATAATCACTTGTGTGTGTTTGTGTGAGTGTGTGTGTGAGTGTTTTGACTGCACTTCATATGTTCATGCACTCAATATGGCTATTTTGTTCTTGTTTTAAAGTTTTTTATTTTATTTTATTTTATTTTTAAATTCATATTCATCAAAGTTGAAATTTTACATTAATGCGCGCTGAGCGCATTTTACATTGAAAACTTTTTAAATGATTTTTGTTCTTTTTTCTTTTTGTTCATTTCGCTTATTTATTTTTTTGTAATTTTTTTCCATTTTCTTTTATTGAATACAGTACGTACTTATATTAATTTCATTTTGTTTCCTTTTTTTCTTTCTCTTTTCGCATGCGTTTTTCCATTAATTAGTTAATGGCTATTAGCGGCCATAGACCAATATGCTTTAATTAAAATATTTACAGTGAAAAATGCTTAACAATCGGAAACCAAACAATATTCATATTATATTCATTGTTTCACATAAATATATATATTTATATATATTTAATAATAATATTATTATAATTCTCTTTTTATCAAATATAAATCATAATGTGCTTGCTGGCTTTTCAAATGGGGGAGAGGCGCACACACAAATACAAATACATACACACATATGGAGACAGCTTTTCGGCTTTGTTCTGTTCATATTGTTTAAGGTTTTTTCTCGTATTTGTTAATAATATTATTTATGTTAATTTACGCGTCTTTTTCACACTAATGAATCTATTCAAAGTTTCATGGAATTCGTTAACAGCTGTAGTTTTTTTTGTTTTTATTTATATTATTAGTTGAGTAATGTATTTTGTTGTTATGCTTTATATATGGCAATGAATGTACTTGTATACTAATATTTTTCCTTTTTTGCTTGTTTTTTTATGTCCGATGATTTGTATACTCGTTCATGGTGGGAACAGTGGGGTATATTGGATTTGTAGAAAGTCAGATTTGTCTGTGTGAAAGCCAAGCCGGAACTTGAGATTTGAAATACATATTTGAGTGCATAAATTCGTATTTTGAACTGCTTAGAAATGTCTACCAGAGGCGTATCAGTGTGGGATACACATACAGCTATATAACATACAGATTTGGCTGTTTTTATCAGAAAGAACCAAAGTTGAACTGGTTGTATAGACAAACCCTTTGGGAAGGGGAAAACCTTAGTCTTCACTGTCATTTGAGCTTTGAGCTTCTATACAGATCTATAAAATATTAGATATGTTTCATGCGAACTATGTGGTTGTCAAATCGCAAAAACTACATCTTCCACAATGTTTTCCAAAGATCTCCAAGTTATACAGTTAAATTGTTGTTAGGCTCATTTATAAAACTTCTCTTTATGTTACTCCTTTCTAAGCTCAACACATCAAAAAATCTGGAAATTTAAAAAAAATACTGCCTCTTCCAATTTGAACAAGTATTATGCAGTCGACTACAGCCGACTGTGATGTTTTTTTCCGCTTATTTCTTTTAATTGTACAACACACAAATATGTTTATTTTTTCTATATATTTTATGAATTCTTGTTTTTTATCATTATTTTTCTAGCTGCGCGAGGAAAAAAACAGTCGAGAGAATTGTACATATTTGATTACGTAGATGTTGTTTTAATCTTCAGGTGTTTTGTTTAATTAGTCATTTTATTTGTTTTCGATTTTTTTCTTGTTGAAGAAGTGTAGAAAGTAATTATGAAATGTCGCATGCTCTATGCTAGTTGCTTTTACTATGGCTAACAATTTTGTTAAGCTGATTTCTCTGATTTTTTTTTAACATTTAGTTTTGGTTTAATGAATTTTCTAAGATTTTGTATCTATTTTTAGTTTCAAAGCAGCAACATCTAAAGTAAGCCTTCTCCTTTTCTGGCTGATTGCTGTCACTTATGCTATATATATATACTAGATATATATATGTGTGTATATATAGTTGCGAGCTATTACTACTACTTCAATCGATTTTTCCGCTTGACTTTTCTGCTTTAATCTGGCTTTTCATCTGCCTTTGCTGCCCTATAAAGTTTTGCAACATTGTCTTTTTATATGATTATTTTTTTATTTATTCATTCAGTCATTTTTGTGTGTTGTTGTTGTCGTAGTTGTATTTACACTTGAAATTAAATATATGCATATATATTTATATTATTTGCTCTGCTGTGTTGTGTTTGCCTTTTGCCATTTGCAATGCAATTTATTTTATTTACAAACTTAATAATGCAATTAATTATCTTTTTATTTTGTATATTTTTTATTTATTTATTTTTTTTTCGTTTTTCTTTTATTAAATTCTATGCCTTGGGGCTTTCATTAAGTAATTAGTAACAGTAATAATAATAACGCTTTGGTATGTCTGTGTGTTTTTATATATTTTGTATGGACTGAAATTGGCTACTTATGCAAAATGGTTTTCTATATATCAATATGTATTTTGCATAGATATATATATGGATATATATATGTATGTATAGAAATCTAAAAGTTTGATCCATGCTGTTTACAACTGCTAAAGACCAGAAAAAATAGAACTTAGAATGTGCTAGTCGGACGTGACCGACTAGAATATACCCGGAACACTAGTAGCAGTTGATATTTGAAATATGCGAGGCAATCTTATATAAATACATAGAGGCACATGCAGCTAGCCTCGGTTTCACTATAGGCCATCGTTATGTGAAGTCGACAGATTAAACTAGCATGATCTACAGACAGCCCAAGATAACCAAGAAATTGATCAAGAATATAGCAAA
This sequence comes from Drosophila pegasa, assembly GCA_035046225.1. Lineage (NCBI taxonomy): Eukaryota > Metazoa > Arthropoda > Insecta > Diptera > Drosophilidae > Drosophila > Drosophila pegasa. The sequence continues at coordinate 3,322,130 of JAWNOD010000076.1, read as the reverse complement.
TTTTTAAGCCTTTCGTGGATCTTCGAGATCTTTTTACAGACGAACAGAAAGATGGAAGGGCGATCAAGCAGAGCAGCAGATAAGCAAAACTCAGCTCAACTCAGCTTACTATCATGATGAAGAGTGTGCTTGCCCAATATATACCCGCTATTTAAACATTTTCTATGTGTTCAGAGTATAGCATAAAAAGCTCAACTTAAATTGCAATCAGCCAATTGCAAATCGCTTCTGGCCAACTAAAGTTAAATAGAAAGTTAAAGCACCTAAACTCAAATGGTCTTAAAACTTTAACAATTACTTTAACTAATGCATTTTACATGACGCACAGACATAGATATAAATATTTTTATGTATATAAATTAATGCTTAATCGAACTGGCTAAACATACTGTACACAATTAAGACGAAAAATAATTTTTTGCTGTAAATTTAACTTAATTTTGTAAATGCCTATATAAGACAGAGACAAAGACATATTTTTAACATGATTTTTACACAGATTTTTGTTTCCTTTTTTTCATTAAATGGAACTTAGCTTAAGTGTTAATCTAGCTTTTGGTTTACTTTTGTTTATTTTTTGGTATTTATATATATATTTGTTTGTTGTTTAATTCTAACATTGAAATAGCTTAAATAGGATTCTTTACTATATATATATATATATTGAATATATATATATATATCTTGAATATATATATTTAATTTTGTATATTTTTTTTGTTTTACTTTTTGCGCTGTAATTTTTTTTGTATTTTTAGTTGCTTAGGTTAAGAAAATGCGTCTGCAGCAGAAAATTAAGTAGACAAAGAAAACAATTTGAATTGAGAACGAGTTTTTTTTAGATTTTTTTCTTATAAACATGGTCGGGCTGTACTTACCTAACGACAACTGTGTTTAGCAGCAGACAGGGCGCCAGCATTGACCTAAATATGTGCGTAATGCGATCGGCCGAGGAAGTTTTGCGCCTCGATATGGCAGCCATATTGTCGCCTAAGAGAGAGATGGAGAGGGAGAGATAAGGAAAAAATATATTTGAATTAGATTTGCCTCTTTGTTGTTGCTGTTGCTGCCGTACATGGCAATAACTGGCGACAGATACTCTGCATTTTCATTAACATTTTAATAAGCTGCAGGCGACGCGCGCTGCAAACATTTGCATATTTTCATTTACACTTCTTATCGCTCGCGATGGCTATTTAAATGCTAAAATCACAAGAAATTCAATTTGGCCGCGAGGCAGTCATGCAAATTGCATGCAACTGTTACGTGCAACAACTAAAACCTCCCCGCCACGCTTCACGCCCCATGCCCCCTGCCCCACGCTCCCTTTAACAATTTGCACGCTAAGCAGCTGCCATAAGCTGAGCTGCATTAGCAGCAACAACGGTAGCAGCAGCAGCAGCGGCAGCAGCAATGGCAGGCGGCTGCAACAGCTGCTAAATCCCCGCTCAGATTTCATGATTTCGCTCACCTTTTGATACAAAGACATAAATGCTAGCTGGCTCGGTGTTGCTGGCAGAGCAGGTATAGTTGCCAGAATCGGTGATTTGGGGCTCCCGTATAATGAGGCGACTCTGTGTGCGTGGACCCGGTGTCGTTTCAATGGATATGTCTCGCCTCGAGTCATAGTAGTTGATGAGGCGATCATTTTTTTGCCAGTACACGTACTGCGGTGGTGTGGGACTCTGTGAGAGTGAATGGCGAGAAAATGAAAATAGAGAGAGAAGAGGACAGAAAGAAATGAGAATATGAATTAAGGTTGAGTTTAGGTTTTCAAATATTCAGTTGATGCTTAACTTTACTTAATTTAAAGCTTATCGATTATTATCGATAGTTATCGATAGACTTATTTATTGGCTTAAATTAGCATTTTCTTTAGTATATTTGTTTTTTTTTTCGTACTCACCTTCTCGATAATGCAGACCAAATTGATTGTTGAGCCCATATCAACATGCAGTTCACCGGAGCCAAGTATGAACGCCTCGGGCACAACCACTTGAAGATTCACAAAGTGCGAAATGATGCCAGTCGGTGTGGATACCTGGAGCGGAGCCAAAGAAAAAGTCAAGCAAATAATGCCAAATGCCAGTTGAGTACATGTTTGGTTCAAATTGTTCGATACGCAGCATGTTCGATGCTTAAGCATTTGTCGTAATCAACTCGAATGTTAATGCATCTCTGCATCTAACTGACTCTCTAGCTCACTGTCTCTCTGTCTGTCTGTCTAGCTATGGCTTTGGTGCAGTGAAACGTTCTGACTGCAAAGAAATGTTGCACTCATTGAAATGCAAATCAAACAATTTCAATTTGGCACGCAAAATGAAACAAAAACGAACCATTTTCTATATGTCTGTATATATTTAAGTGGAAAAGTGCTACATACGAACAAAAGTAACCAGAGGGCAGATGGACGAGCTGCTATGCAAAAGGAAAAATAATCATTTCGGCATATTTGCATGCAGTGGTGCTCGTCGGGAGGCAGCCCCAACTGACAGACAGTGGAGCTCTCTCTGTTGTCCTTACTGCTGGCCTCAGCTCTTATATTGAAATTGCATGCAAACAATTTTTGAAATTGAAGCTACGTTTCTTTCTTCTTCTTTTTTTTGAGGCTGCCCCAACTACACAACTGGCTGTCGCTCACTCTCTCTCTCTGTCTCTATCGCTAGTCTCTACTTAGCCGTAAGTCTCGGCGCAGCACTTGTGCGGCTGCTGCACAAACAGAGTTACTGTCAAGTGTCCATTTCAGGCGTTGCCCAAACTTTGTTGCCTTTCGCTTAGTTCAGTCTCTCGACTCGACTCGCCTTGACCCGCCCTGACTCCACTATCTGTAGCCAAGACACGCCTCTTGCCATATCCGCTTGACTTTCGGGCTTTCGTATGGTTACTCTTTGCATTACTTTGCGCACACATTCTGCGTTTGCGTTTCACTCACTGGCTAAATATGTCAATGTCCAGTTTATCTGGCAGCCGCAGCGTCTGCCTGCGCCTGACAGCCACATGGTTTCGGCTGTGCTGTGCCCTGTCCACGTCACATGTATGTGCATGCGTACATGCAGCAGGTTGTCTTAAATCGAAACGCCATTTGCATATTACAATTAAATCATGCGCCGGCGAAATCAACGTAAAAACCAAAGGGGAAAGAAAAAACCGCAAAAAAATGGGCATAAAAAACCCAAAAACCTCAATATTGCGTATACGCCCGGCTGTCTGGGCGCAAACCTCGAAATGGAGCATATGCAAATGCACTTTAGTTCATTTCAACTGCATTGCATGCATAAAATATGTGCAATTGCAATTCCCTCACGCTCTCCCTCGCGCCCCCCTTCACTCACCTGACACTCGTACATGCCGTGATCCCGTCGCTGCACAAACTTTATCTGCAGCGTCCACATGTTGGAGCCGGGCGAGTGGAGTATCGCGAAGCGTTCATCATTTGTGTAGAGCTGGGCGCCCGAGGAGAGTATGTGCCAGTCTCGGCGGCGTATCCAAGATATTTGATTCTGTTTGGCCGGCAAAACAAAATATGCGAATATTATATGCAAAATACAATGAAGAACGCAATCACAATCACACACATTATTGTCTATGTTAATTGTGCGAGCGCGCCCGTAAATAGGCAACACCAAATTTAAAATTCACTCTCGCTACAAGCGCATGCAATTACTGCTGCAAATAGATGCAGTTTTGATTACGAAAAGCACTTTAAAATGAAAGTGCAGACAGATATGGAGTTATGGATGCATGTGGAAATGTGGTTAGATTTGTTTATGAAAATAATAGCGCTGCACTGGACAGAACATAAATCAAATGAAACATTAACCAAATAAATAGATGACCTTTTTTTGTTTAGAACAGAGTGTAACGAAGTGAATTATGAAATATTTCCGCTATTTTTGGTCAGAACTAATTTGCTTTTGACAATTTTAAAAATAATAGTGCAGGATGTAAAAAGTTGAAATAAATTTTAAAAATTGGTAATTAATCTGAATAGTTATTATGTTATTTTTATTTAAATAAAAATGTATCGATATTATTCTATTTTGTATAAATTTATTGCTGATTTAAAAGAAACTTTAACTGCTAGCCGTTTTAAGGTGAGCGCGCCTGCAGAGACTTATCAAGCTTTGGGGAATGCAACATGAATTTTCAGTGTATTCGTAGTGTTCTATAGAAGCAACGACGTGAAGTTGAAGTCTTGAGCTCTTACATATTTATAAAGTCAGACAAACGAAAGGAAAGCCGGAGGAAAAGACAGGCGAATGGGATTGGTTGTTGCTCTGAATAAGAAACAAATGTGAGCTTGAGATGGGGCTAAGGTTTGGAATGTTTTTCTGAAGCACATATATTTTATATGTTTATATTTCTATTTTGTACCGTTTCTTTACCTATATAATGTCTACAGTTTATATATAAATATTTTACGGAAAACTAAAATATATATTGCTTTTTTTTCTTACAGCCAAATGAAAGCTGAACCTAATCAATTTTTGTAAAGACACAGTTTCATTCTATGCAATTTAATTTGTTGCTGTAGAGAAGCATAAAACTGATGGCAAAATATCTGAATAACTGCGGTAAGATATCTGTTTCAACAGACTGCCTCAAGCTACAATATATAACTACTAAATAAGCCTAACAGTCTTATCTCCACTTCATATACAATCTTAAGAATATCACTCTCAATCTAATTGCTCTATATTGACTGCAAGTATTCATAGCCTATTGCTGTTTCACAACTCTCAAAATCTTTATAAATATTCTGATAAATGTTGCATTTAGCGACAAATTTATAAAAATTTTCTGCAACTTTTTCACGAGGCATTCCGCTGGCTCTGATTAATTGATATTTTGTCACATGCTTTGGCTCAATTATGGGCTCTGTGTCGATGTCTATGGCTCTTGCGTTCCATTGCGTGTCGTATTTTGTGGCTTTTTTTTTTTTTGTTTTTTGCTTTTTTGGGGGAGCATTTAATTGCTTGTTAGCAAACGTTGAATGCCAAACAAAGTGTACACAATGTCACGGCAAACATTTTCTAGCTTTCAGCTGCAAATTAAGCATTCGTATTTAGTATATTTCGTGCGCGACTGCCAAAACAAATTGGACATTTGCGTGTCCCGATTCCGCGACGACCCAGCCAAATTCCCGTATACAAACAGAGAGAAACGCAAAAGCCAAATGCTATATAATTAAAAACTGAAAATTGGAATATAAAATATGCACCAACAAAATGCAAGCGAAACTTAAATGCAAAGCGACGTTAGAGGTGAGCTTTAAGTATTAGGGGAAAAGCGCGCACAGGAGGCGCCATACAATTAGATAGACAAGAAAAAAGCTAAACAAACCCAATTGACACCCACACGATCCACGCCGGTTACTTTGCAGACGAGAAAGGCGGTGCCACCCAGTTGGACGGTTGTATTGTGCGCCATCAGCTGTGGGCGAAAGAAAAGAAGCACAGAAAAGGGAGGAGAAAGAGAGGGATTTAGGGAGGGGAAGTGGGGAGGAGGAGGAAAATACAAGACAAAAAGTTAAAAGTTCATTTTTCATGTGTTACCTGTAAAAGTAAAGGTAAAAGGCAAGCAAGAGAATGCTATAAAATGTAAGTCGGAGTGTTTTAGTCGGGTATGCACGACTTGGAAGTATCTTCACCTTCCCACAGCTGATTTACTTTGAAGAATAGGTTGACTCAACCACGTTTGCAAAACTTTTAATTAAGAAATACCTTCTGCTTTTGCTAGTTACATACCTTTGCCTAGACAAATTATACCCGTTTCTAGCATTAGGGTAGCTATTAGGGCATAAAAACCATCAAATGTTGTTGTTATTTTCACAATTAGTCAGCGGAATTAGAAAAGCTAGACATATACAGGGTGAGGCTGATTGAGCTGTTGCCGAATGTTAGACTGCTATAAATTTTTAAGCTACATTCTTTGTCTGCGCGATTCAAGTTTTATTTTTATTACTGTCACGTTTTGCGGCAAGACACAAAAAACAAAGGAATTTAGTTGTAGCTCAAAATTGAAGCACTTAAAACGGCCAGACGGCCAGAGCAGACAACATGATTTGGTAATGATTTGGGATGTGATAATTTGGTTTGATTACCTTTTGTTTTTTGTGAACTTGAAAACAACCAAAATGCGACAATGTGTTGGTAAGCTGTTTAAAAAATAGCTGATGAAAAGAAGGTTACCAAACAGGAGAGATAAGATGGCAGAAGAGAGATTTTCAATAGTCATTTAGTTTCAAAAGATCTTTTTGATATGCATCATATCATCAGCATAGATTGAAATTGACTGTTAGAAGCTTTTGCGCTGAAAACTTCCTTTGCTTGAAACATGTCAGAAAAGGAGTGCTAGGAGTGTCCGACTAGAAGATACCCTGAGCTCATTTAACAGAAGTGGGCGATAGCTTTATTGTTCTAGTAAGTGACATTATATTATAACCAAAACTAGTCACAAGAACATATGACTGATAAAGTTATTAAAGAACTTCATTTCCCTTAACCTTTCCCTTGATTTGAATAAGGTTAATACATTAATAGCACAGCAAGTCATTAGCAGTTCAATTGCCTCACCCTGTATACACATCTATAGCTAGACATGCTTATTCACATATACATATATATATGTATGTATATATGTATGTAGTTTGACCATTTTACGGCGTGGCCTCTTTGGTTGATTAGATAGTTAAAAGGCGAGCGCAAGTGTAACATAAATAAGCAGTAAAAGATTAATTAGAGCTGACGCGTCTTCATGTTGTATAGTAATTAGCATTAGCCACGCTTTTAAACTCTATTTGCATGTCCTTCGTAGGTCCACATTAGCATATTGATCAGGCGAGTAGCTATTTGGACGACGAGGCACCGAGCACACCACTCTGCTTTGTATTCAATTCAATTTCGTAGACACACTTCGTTGCACTTCATCGACTGCCTGTCCGTCCGTCTATCCGTCCGTCCGTCTGTCCGTCCTTGCGCTGTATTGAGTCAGTTTGTCAATTCTTACTTACCTCGCTGTCCTCGAACATGGGACTGTCGCTGGAGTCGAGATTATTATCCAATTTGGATTCGGCATTTATGCCATTGCGCGTCCATAGCTTCTTCCAATCGTTATCTGTGAGTATTGACTTTTGGTCTGCGAGAGAAAGAGAGAGGAAGAGAAAGAGAACGTTAGACAAGAGCCTGACAAATAAGCTAAGTCCAAAGTGCAAGCACAAATTGCGTTAAAGGACTACATAGTCGTCGCCTACAATTTTTTTGGGGGCAATCAGCAAATGCGACCTACAAATATATATATATATATATATATATATATATAAATATATAGATCCATCTGTCTATAAAGTTTCGTTTCGTTTTTTATTGCTCAGTGCAATCGCTAGTTAAAAGATATCCTTTATCCTTGCTCTACCTGCCACACCAAATCAGTTGCGAACTGTTGAAATAATAAAGCTTTTGATTGACATACGAAAACTCAGCGTGTTATTTACGATTATTGCCTCTACATGGCATTTATTGATTCGTCCTACTCACACAGCCCTTGTTGAAAGGGCACACACACACACACACGCAAACACACACACTTATAAGCTGTTTTCCCCATTGTCCTTGTCTAATTTGTGTTTATTTTTGGAGCACGCAAACGTCCTTATATGTAATGTAATTACATCAACTTTGAAGCCATGTTGAAAAATTGATTATTAGCTGGAATTTTATTGAGTTAACAAAAGAAAATCCGCTCGTAGTCTGACAACAATTTTTTTTTAATTAAGATCCATTTTAATTTGATTGAAATATAATTATTATTGAACGAGAAAAAGGAAGGAAGGAAGTTTTGAAATACTTATGGTGTATGTTAGGGACGCTCTATTAATATAGAGGAAATATGTAGAGGGCCTTATTGGATGGGTATATGTTAACAAAGCAGTATGAGAGCGAGAGAAACAAGTTGATGGGTTCATATAGTTTATAACAATAAATGCTTACTGTGTCAGGGCTTGTTAGTGATTCATGAAAATCGCATAGAGAGGTTGTAGAAGGAAAGAGAGTCTGCTCTGAAAGCCTTTGCTTTATTTGTGAGTTAACCAAATTTCTAATAATCTTGCTGTTATTTTATTTCAAACTTAGTTCAGGTCATGAAACTATCTAAATTTAGTTGTTCATGAAAATAGAGGTGTAAGGAAAAGGCTTTTTAACATTAGTCTAACATCAAATATGCTAACATCCCCACACATATATACCCTCTACGACTACACAAAACTCCTGCTAATGTCAGTTGTTATTCATTATGCGAAGCGATAACGATTCAATGACCCGCAAGATTTGTCGAGCTGTTAAGTAGCTGAGGAACTTTGGCAGACGCCTTAATGGGTATTTGGCGCAGCCTTTTATGATATACAAAAACAAAATCGATTAAAACGAAAGCAAATACCGATTAATCCAATTAGTCTGGACAAACAAAATTACTTTAAATAAAGGGACGCAGTCTGCCCAGAGTCTCTTGACCCAAAACACCGCGCAGTTAATATGACCCGAAAGACGTCACCAGAAAACGCGTTTTTTCCGTCTTTGTTTATATTGAACCAACGCTAATAACGATAAGTAAATTACATCAAAAGGTAAAGTCACAGCTAATATTTACCTGAGCAGGTAAATAGCAAAGAAAAATGTACTTTAGTCTAGACTAAGTGGCTTTCTAGCTAGATTTCGGGATAAGTATATGCATATAGGGCCGAGTTGACCCTAATAAGAGTATAATTTCGATACAAAAAGAGTTATTACGAATCGATAAGAGCTAATGGCAATTAAAAGCGTGTAAGCAGAAGGCCCGAGACCCTAGACCCGAGACGCTGGCTTGGCTGGCTTGTGCTCGCTCAGCTGCCTGCTGGCTTATTAGTAAGCAATTTATTAAGTATACGCCTCGTGCTAATTTGAATCGAGCTAGAGTGCAACGCTAACTAACTAACTAACTAACTGGCTATAATGCTCAGCTTGATGTTTACTTTAATTAGGAAACTTTGATTGCCCCGGCAACCAGCTGCGAGCGGCTGACCCATGCCCAAATTAAATTTCCGCCACGCTGGGTCTTAAGTTTTTTTGCCTTGCTTCTTCATCTTCAAAATGGATTGCGTGCTCAAGCAGCTGGAATATGACTGACCAGCGGACAGCACACTCAAACTCAAGAGCGTGCAACGTTGTAGGGGCAAAAGTGTATTAAATCAATCAATCAATCAGCGATGCAAAATATAAAAAAAAGAGCACAAACTTTTAAGCAGCCAGCGCACACATGAACTCGTTTTGGCCTTGGCCGAATCGAAAGTGCAATTGGAGTGAAATCGAAGAGCAGCATAAGCTCTGCTTGCTCCCTCCTCCCGCCCCTCTCATATTTACCTACTGTCTGCCTTTTGCTGCCGGCCATAAAACACAGCGTAGCTTAGCTCGCACTTTTATTGCCTCGTAAATTTTTATAGTTCATACTTTAGGCATGCGTATGCAGTCCTCAAAACATACAGCTACACATGACCATATCCTCTACTCATATCACTGCCTCGCTCTGTCTCTGGGTTTGTGTGTGTGCTTGTGCGTCTTATGCCCTGCACTTGTATTTGTTATTGAATTTGTATTCGCTTTCGTATTTGTTGAGTACATGCGCATTGTCCTTTTGTTGCTGTGTGCGTAAGTTTATGTGTGTGTGCGTGTGTCCGTGTGTGTGCATGTAATTTATGCGCCTGTTTTGCCAATGACGTCAAAGCTCGGTTTCTTTTTTGTTTTTTGGTTTATGCTGTTCTTCTTTAATTTGAATACGCGTTCGTGGTGTGTCAAGGCAGAGTATATTAGCTTGGTGCAATAGCTGTTTGTTTTTGTGTATAGGTTATAGAGCTGGGAGACAGAGACTTCAGGGCTTAGACTTGAAGCTAGAGAGTGGAATTTTAAAACTTAAGGCCAACGACTTCAGGCTAATAAATTGAGGTTACCAACTGGGAGCTAGCGATTTTTGAGGCTAGTGACTTAAAGTTACCGACTAAAGGTTAGAGACTTGAGGCTAGAGACTTGATGCTACAGATAACTATTATCAATAGAGACTTCAATGAAGACTTCATATGTATATGGAGCTGAATCACATAAAAAAAAACCCTTAAGAGGTCTTTGAAATCTAGTAACTATATTTACATCTTACTATATTTTATGCATAATCTAACTAACTACATATCCTATCTCTTCCTTAAACTTTATAGGTACTATAAAATTCTTTTCTATAGATGACCTAAATATTATGCATATAAGACTCTTGAAGGCGTGACCCATAAGGAACTGTATCTAATATCTAATATATAATTTATCGATTGTCTAATATTAAAGCAAGCCTTGCAGCTAGTTTTATTTTGATTGCCTCTAAATATATTATAAGCTTCGCCCATTTGGGGCGTGGCAAATCACAAAATATTGATTGAATTGTTTTTTTGTAATGCGAACAAGTATTTTGCAGTCAGTGATACCCGCTTTCAAAATACGTATGCTCTTCTCTCAGTGGCCACGCTGCATTGACTGTAAATTCAAATATATACTAGAGACATTTATTTATGCATATATATATATATAGATATATATATATGTATATATATCTTTTTATACATTAAAAGTCTGCAGACAATAAAAGTGCGTCATTAATAACAAGAAATCAACGTGTGGTGGGGGGCAAAGCAGGGCCACTTTATGACGGGTCAGGTCGATTTTGGTGGTCAACGGCACAAACACTTATATATGAGAGTTGTATGTGTGTGTGTAAGAGTGTGTGTGTGTGGCTAACATATATGTCTATATATATATATTTAAGTATACATATTAGCTGTAGAGCTGAAAGAAGTATAAATTCTTTATCTTTGCATTTGTATGCATGACAGCACATACACACACGCGCACACACACACACACACATACACACACGCATACGCATAGGCTCACACATACGCACTGACAAGTCAAAATATATTGCGCATGTTAAGAGGAATGTAAATGCTCAGACAGAGCAGACCAAAAAACGTAGCAGAAGAAAGCGAAACGCACGCCCAAGCGTCTAAGGTCAAGTGCCACAGATAGCGGGAGAGAGAGGGAAGGAGTGTGTGTGTGTGTGACTCGGTATAATAGTAAAAAAACACGCACTGCTAATAAAATGGCTAAAAGTCGCGCATTTCGCTGCTGGCCGCCCGCCTTTAGCTTTTTGGCTCGATACGTGCGCATGTCAGCTGCCCGCGGCTTAGCGGGCGAGCGAGTGTGAATTATATTATGCCTGAAAGTAGGCAACAGCAATAAAACTTTTTGCTAAAGCAATGGCAATACAGTGGCTCGAATGTCCAGCAGTGAGAGTTGAAGAGTAGCGCGACTATCCAGATACCCTGTAGGAGGAGAGTGATGAGAGGGGAGGGTGACCTAAAGAGAATGTGGCTGGGTGCGTGAATATATTGAATATTCTTTAGCTAGCACGACTAGCGACATACCCTGCAGTAATGGTGTGTATTATCAATGTAATACAAGCAGAACTAGCTTAATACCCTGCAAAAGTTTGTGAAGAGGAGAGAGATGCCTACTGGATGTTGCTTACTTGAAATCATTTCGTTTACTCGCACGACTAGCGAGATACCCTGCAGTAGGAGTGTGACGAGAGAGAAAAAGACGAGAGAGAGAGAGAGAGAAAAGAGACAACCACACGGCAAGCTAGCTATACTGTAGCAAGAGAATGAAAATAGGCTGCATGCCTGACTAACTTCTACCCTACATCAACAGAGAGAAGCAGAGAGAGAGAGAGACTGTCAGATAGTTAGGTGCTGCATTTACTATCCCTATACTCTGTAGCAGCAGTATAAAGAGAGAGAGAGAGAGCGAGAGAGATTGCTTGTCTGATATATTGTTAGCTTTTGCTCATTTCAGTTAACAGCTCAACTAGCTAGTTACCCTATATAGCAAGAGCGTAAAAAGGCCTCCCCGCCTCACTGCTTGCCTTATGCTTGTGCTCATTTCTCTTACAGGGCACAACAAATCATTTCGTTTCGTTTCGTTTTTGCGCATTTCTTGTAGCTAAACTGTAAAGCGATAAATAATGAAGTCAGCAAGTGCGAGTGGCGTGGCCTGCTGCTGCCTGCTGCTGGTGCTGCTTGCATGTTTATTATTAATAATAAATATTTCTTGTCAATCTTGCGAACGTTTAACGTTCTATGGCAGTCGAGCACGAAACGAGACTGTTTTCGCTGCGCGCACTTGTCATGTTTCCAAAATGATTATTTATATCCGTCTCTGGCGCACTTAACTGGCAGAGCGACAGGCAGACAGAGAGGCAGAGAGTCAGAGAGTCAGACGGAAAGACAGTGCGTATGCGTAATATTTTAATGCGCTGCCAATATGTTGGGCCCTGTCTGCCGGCAGTTAAGCCCGAAAGCTGCTTAAGTCAACGTGGCCAAAGTGCTTAGCAGTTTTTAAGCTGCCTGACAGTCGACCTCACTCGAACTCCCAACGGAGCTCTTCGGGTGCCACATGCTGCGTTGACTCGGCATCCGACCCTGCCAGCCCCCACACCCCCACGCCCCGACACCCCCATCCCGGCCTCAACCTGAGCTCTCATTTTATCTAAACCCCGTAAGCCAAAGATCGCGCGTCTAGCGTTACAAATGCCTCGGGCTTAATATGAAAACCACTAAGAAAATTTAGCGAAAATAGCTGAAATTTTACAGCGCATTAGAGGAGCATGCAGAAGGCAAAACTCATTTGCACTTGAGAAACATGAGCGCCGGAGCGAAGAAGCAAAAAGGGAGAAAGGAAACAAAAAAGAAAACGAAAATATTGTGAATGCGTCTGGGGGTGTGTGTGTGGGGTGTGTGTGTAGGGTGTGCGTGTGTGTGTGTGAAGTGTGAAGCGTGAAACTGGCTCTGGTCGACCTTGACGCAGGCAAATATGCCAGAGATACAGATAGAGTAAAGGAAAAAGTGAGAGACAGAGAGAGAAAGAGAGGGAGCGAGGAAGAGAGACGCATATAGCTTCTTCCCAGTGTGCAGAGACAGGAGTTGACACGTGTGTTTCGGCTGTTGGCATTGCCTCGCCTGTCAGCCGAAAGTGCTAAGCTTAACGTATTTTTTACTGAAGCTGGCAGGCAGCATATATATTATCTAACACATATATGTATATAATATATGATACAGTCAGAGTCGAAAGTATTTGCACAATGATATTTATTTCTTGTGATTTTTTACTAGGTTGGAAGTTGCGACAGGCGTTGATCAATGTTGCGAATAATAAAAAGTATTGCCTGAGGTATTGATTTATGTGAATATATATTTTATATACGTTAGACTATGCATCATCATATGGAGATATGGCTTCTATAGTGTTGACTGTGGTGAAGGTTGATAAAATTTAAATAATATAATAATTTTTATAAGTGAGCTGTGATCATACAATAAAACATAGTCAAGCTAAAAAGATGTCAATTTGAGCTTAAGGCTTTCAAGGCATTAGGTCAATCTTATGGGAATAATATACAGAATTGAATATTCTTTATTCTTCTATGTTCATATTCTGAAGGGTGGATTATTCAATATTTTATCTTCCCTATATTTTCTTTTCTCCAATACAACATTCGCTATACTTGCTAAACAGATCTCGCGTGAATATAAGAAATTTATTTAAATTCATATAAAAGAGTATACTAATTGAAAGGAACTAATTTAAAGGAACAGAAAAATTGAACTATACGAAAATATATAAATTTGAAAATATATAAATATATATATGTAAGTTTAAGTATTGTATAATATAGTATGATGAGCACAAATGTATTGGAAAATTTCAAGCAGAACTGTCTAAAGTAAAATAAACTAAAAACTGCTAAAAAGAGCTCGTTCTCCAGATACTTTTGACCGCAGCTGTAGCCACACATAAAAAATCTATATACATAACTGAACATATATTATATATATCCAACATATATACATATACTTTCGCCAGCAACTGTATGGCTTCAATACTTTTGCTTAGGCAGTTGCTTGGCAAGTTGTTTGGTTTGTGCCTTGCCTCGTTTCTCTTCCTCTTTGTCCTTACCTTCTTTTGGCTAAAACTGACAGTTGCGAGTTCTTTGACTGTTTGAATTATTTGCATATTTCACATTTGCCATTTGCCATTTTTTTCACTCTGTGTTTCATTTTCCAATTTCATTTGTTTTTTTTTTTTCGGCCACTTTAAAAAGTCAATTTAAGCAGAGCAAAAGAAAACTTTACTTGTCTCTCTCTGTCTTCTTCTTCTCCTCCTTTTTTGGCATAGATTCTTAAGCCACGAGGCGTGGCAATAAATTTTCAATTTTTGCGCTGTCACGCGACGCTGCCACGCCCCCAGCTGCTAGCGCTAGCGGAGGCGGCGTAATGAGCGCCGAGCCGATAAGGTGTCGCCATTGCCCGCGTTTTTTTTAGCGACGCTTGATAATTTATGCGTAACGCGTTGGCCACCACCAAAAAAAAAGCCGCTAAAAAGAAGAAGCAGCAGCAACAGCAGCGGCAGCGGCGGCAGAAACAAAGGTCGCATTCGGGGAGCTTTTAGGTCAAAACCAAAGCCACAAGGGCAGCAGCCGACGACGAAAAAAAAATGGCGATTCGCCCTTAACGCTAATCTCTCCCCTGTGTATTTTTCATTATCCTTATTATTTGTGAATGTTACGTGTTGGCCATAACTTAGCGGGGCTAACGATGCGTATACGTGATGCTACACACACACCCCCGCAGAGACAGCGACTTGCACACACACACACACTCTCGCCCAAGTAGCCCAAGCAGCAGGCGCTGAGGCATGGCATGCTTTTAGCTGAGCGCTCGCATCCATTTAAACCAAATTAGCCGAAAGGTCAAAAAAAGCGCCGCGGGCCAAGCACTGCGCGCTTGATGAAAAATTAATAATTGTTTGCCAAGCAATTGCCGCGTCGAGGCTGACTTTAAAACGTGTTTACCTGCACACTCGGCTCACGTCGCTCTCGGCCTCTCTCTATCTCTATCTCCCACTCTATCTCTCTCGCTCTCTCAAAAAAAGTTTGTAGCTAAAAACTGGGCTACACTTGAGCACTAGGCCACACGCCCAGCTCAAATTGAATGACAAACATTTAACCAGCGCAAGTACTTCTTCATTTTAATGCCCGTTCACAGCGTGAAGAGGGCGTATATATAGGTTTGTTAACTGTCTGTAATACTTTAAAGTATTTCGTTGCTAATCTGATTAGATAGTTGAAATTTGATGTAATCCAGGGTAATTGATATGGAGTTCAGATAACTTTGCTGAACTTTGCTAATTAAACTGATACCAAAATTGCAGACTTGGAAATTAAAATAAGTTTTTAGTCAATATAACTCTTAGCTAAAAATATGTAGCGTACTTATATGCGCTCATTGAGAGCTTGAAAAACTGCAATAGAACAAGAGTCCCAAAACTTGACAGGTTAGTTAGCGTGGATCTAATTTATAGATTGATCAGAATCGAAGCATATATATTGAGGCGTAGCTATAATTTAGAGAGCCAGGTATAATAAAGCTTGTCAAGGTGAATTTGCTAAGCTCATATTATTTATTCTTCGGTCTTTCATTTTCCATCAGCCGTCTTCTATCTTCTATATTTGATAATTTATCTTCTTAATTCTTTTCTCAATTTTCCGTGTTCTTTGCTATATATTTTGTCTTCTGTCTCTTATCATGCATCTAATATCTACTAATCTTCTATCTTATACCTCACCTTTTCATCTTCTATCTTCATTTCTCTTCTTAACTTCCCATCTTCTATCTTCAATTTCTCTCTTCTTCATTTCTCATCTTCTATCTTCCACTTTATATCTTCTCTTATCTATCTTCTCTCTGCTATCTTTCAACCTCTAC
This sequence comes from Drosophila pegasa, assembly GCA_035046225.1. NCBI lineage: Eukaryota > Metazoa > Arthropoda > Insecta > Diptera > Drosophilidae > Drosophila > Drosophila pegasa. The sequence goes on along the minus strand of JAWNOD010000076.1, from coordinate 3,306,235 downwards.
TTTCAGTCTGCAATGTTCAATCATCCTTCTGCTATAAATTCTATTCTTTTTTGTTTTCTCTTCTGTTTTCTATCTTCACGTTTCTATCCTTTATTTCCTTTATTTTACTATCTACTGTATTCTACTGTCTTCATCTTTCCATCTTCACTCTTCAATCTACCAGTATATTTATCCTAGCTTTAGCTTCTATCTTTCCTTCTTATATGTTCTCCTTATTTTTTTTTAATTTTCACTCTGTTTTACATTCAATCTTCCACCTTCTTAGCTGCTTTCGAGACCATTAACGAGTATTAGGCAGTCGTTAATGCTCGCCTGCCACGTTTTAACTTGTTTTGTCTATCTCTCTCTCTCCCTCTCTCGCTCTGTCATAGTCGCTTTTGGCCATTAATGAAAATATTTGGTCTAAAAAGTTTTAGCCGCAGGTGCCAGGTGCTTAGCCCCGCTGCTACCTGCTGCTGTTGATGCTGCTCTCTGGCCCTATTCGCGGCGCTACTCACTCACAGCCTAATAAAATTTGCTCGCGTAATAAATCCGTAAATTGGCAAAGTTTCGTCTAGGCTTAGGCCCAGTATTTAATTGCACGCGGGTGGTGCACGGGTGGGTGAAGGGGGGGGGCGTGGCCAGTGCGCCCAGCGCTTTATGTAAATGCGCTAAATAAACTGAGGCGTTGCGCTTAGCAAATTTTCATTTAAATTCAATTGTTGCGAGGCCACTAAAACCCAAATTCGCTTTTAACTGTCTCGTATCATTTTGTTGTTTTTCTTCTCGGCTGCCGTTGCATTAATTAAACGGCCAGTCAGATTTGGTGGGGGCGGTGAAGGGGGCGTGTCACTTACCTGTTTCGAGCGTTGTGGCCAACAGCAAGGTGGGCAGGCACAGGAGCAAAATGCGCAATTCCATTAAATGCAACGGCACACGCAACAGCCGCAAGCGCAGCAGCCGTGGCAGCAACATTTGTGGCAGTTCCTTCTCTTTTTTGTTGTTGTTGCCTCTCTATGTGTGTTGCGGCAGCTGTGCAACAGCTGCGGCAGCTTAGCTAGCTGGCGTCTTTTCAATAGTTGCCCACGACTACAGTGCACAATGGCACATCGATGCCATGCGTAGAGCTGCTCCTTCTTCTTACTATAGTTGTTGTTGTTGTAGAGGTTGTTGTTGCTGTTGTTGCTGTTGTAGCACGCTTATTAGGGTTAATGGCTTTTTGAATGAACGCGCTGTTTCCTTTCAGCAAATGCTAGCACAAAAGGCGCCACAAACTAATACACATATGCTAGTTGCCAAGTTGCCAGTTGTTGTTGCTGTCGCTGATTGTTGTTGTTGTTGTTGCTCTACAGCTGATGCGCTGATAAATGATGCTGCTGCTGCTCTCAGTTGTAGTTGCTGCAGTCCCTGCTTCGTCCTTCTCCTCCTGCTGCTGCTGCTATTTCCTGTCTGATTTTTCTACCACTTTTTCGCTTTTGTTGTCGCTTGTCAATGCGCTACGTCTCCTGCCTCACTTCCTCCTCCTTCTTCTTCTTCTTCTTATTGTTTGTATCAAATTTGCAGCTTGTTATTTGGCCTGCCTGGCGTATTCTTACACTAGCAGTGGGCGGGGCGCGGCACTTGCATGTTCTCCATCATTTTTCATGTCACTGCGCATTAGCACATTAAGCCAAGAGCCATGTATTTGCTATTGTTGTTGCCTTTACTATTGTTGTGTGCACACAACGACAACACACACACGAGCGCGCGCGGAGAGTGTAAAAAATTAACACTCGCTTTTTATGAAATTACATTCAATTTGCTGTTGTGGCGCTGCTGCTGCTGCTGCTGCTGCTGCTGCTACTGTTTTTGCTGCTGCTAACAACAACAACAAACGAGACACAATCACAACGTCACGTCGATGATGAATCGCTTTTAATGTAATGTCCTTTATATATATATATTATATATATATATTTCTTTGCTTTTTCTTTTCCTTTTTCTTTCACTCTGGGGAATCGTCAGTTATTTTGCGCTGCTCTCTTAATAAGTTCTGGCTGATCCATCTAGTCTCTGGTTTCTCTGCGAAAGAAAATGGAAAAAGAAAAGCACATAAATCAGATAAAGTTTATTGTTCAGTTTGGGGTTAAGATTTAAGATTTAAGATTTAATTGATATCAATGGCATTTTTCTTGATGTGCTTTTTGCACTGGCTTAATGAGCAAGTGGATGAAAAAAAGGTTTTGATTCGAGCTATCATCCCAAGTTTTTATTTCCATTGCACTATGCTTGATTCTTTTCAAAATAAAATAGAGTAGACCTCCGAAAAATTGCAGGAAATATTTTAAAAATATTATTGAAAAAACTCTCATAACAAAATCTCCTAAAAATTAGTCATCTTCCTTTGTCAGAAATCTTTAGTTAAATCTCCCTCAATTTAACAATCAAAGTTACCAATTATTTTGTAGGCTTAAAAATATATCAAATTTTAGAAAAAAATTAAAAATTTAAACTTGTTTTGATTTTCGATTATCAAGAGCGGCAAATCACTGATCTGACTGTCTTTGATGCCTTTCTGGGAATCACTTAAGTCATGAGTGAGGTCTTCTCTCAAGGACTTCGATATTTTTATTGTAGTTATAAATCAATTATATTGTGTATTCTTTTCTTAAATTTGTTACCTTAAAAGTATTTTAGTATTTTTGATATATTACTGCTTGCACACTAAGGAAGAAAACACTTGAGGATGAAGGCTTGTCTTCACAACTTTTTAGATTAGGAAATATTTGAGCTAAGCTGACTCGTACCAGACATCAACGATAGTCAAACAAATATCTGACATTTTCTTTTTAAAAATGATAATCTTATTTTTTTTTTTCAATTTTAAATACAGTTTAGGCAACATTCCACTCGAAAAAAATTTAATATTTGACTTCCATTTTTTTATGGCCAACTTATGAAAGTTTTCGCATTTAAAGACTTTTACTTTTTATTATCATTGTTTCCTATCGTTTGGATACTCGCTTAAATTGTATTTGATTTGCATTCAATGAAAGCTGTCAATCCAATTAGAATTCGGTTTGCGACCATTTGTGATTGTCTTAAGCAGATTCCGTTTCAGCTTGCATTCCACAATGGAGATGGCCCGCTGGGCCGTCGTGAAAGAAGGATATGCGTAATGCGCATTTTGTATTTGGCAAACGTAATTGGACCGCTGCGCCTTACAAATCGCCCTAATTGTACATATATACGCATTTATATAGCTGTATAGTGCGGTATATAGAAGGTTTTGCTCCTCCATTAATTTGCATACTGAATGAAATTTATTTATTGTGCCTCGCAAATTTGCCACATTATTTATAGGTCAACAAGAGGCGACTCGCCGCAACTTGCTACGCGTAATGAATGGACAAAAGATAGTAGCAGTGGGAGATAAGGAGGGAGAGGTAGAGTGGGGTGAGAGAGAGTAGGAGAAGGAGGAAGGAGATGGAGACTAAGATATAAGGATATGGAGCTGAGCTGAGTTGAGCTGCTGTGGCAGCATCTTCTCTAAACTTTGAAGCTGCTGCCTGGCTTTTATGCTCGCTCATGAAGTGGTAAAAAGAGTATATGAGTATTGTGGAATGTGCGTCCTAAAATTGTTTTGATAGGAGAGATATAAAAGCTTAAGTTTTGAATATCTTGGAATATAGAACGTTTTAGATATGTCTAGTGTTGACTTGATATATTGAATATTCCTTTATATCGTACTACCTCATGATTCTTTCTTATAGTGCTAATAAAAGAGGTTATGAGCACATTCATATATATACTCAAATAGAAGAGCATCTGAAAGAGGTTTATTCAAAAAGAAGAAAAAGTAAAACGTATAAAAAACATATTAATAATGTCCCAGCTATCGTATGGCTCAGATATGGCACACTTTGATTTTCCCTAGTTTTCAGAACTGAACAGAATGATCAAATATGATACGATTGAGCAGGAACTGCAAAGGACATCGAGGAGGTTGCTGAACAAGCTTACAACAAATTTTGCAGCTGCTGCACAGATTTTTTTGACCGCTACTGCCGCCACTTTAGACTTAGAAAATTATTTTATATGCAAAGTAGAATCATTGTTAGGAATGATCAAGCCCCTTTAAGGGGTAGCTATTTATCTCTGATTTTTACAGCTTGAACGTGCATCATGACAGTTGGTTAAGCTCGACTTTTACGTCCTAAGTTGTTTTTCTAATTTTTTATTGTATTTTTTTTTTTTTATTTATTTCTTCGCACGCACGAGTGACTTTAGAGTTTTTTATGCTGGTCTATTTTGGTTTATTTTTTATGCTAAAAACCATAAAAAAAATAAAAAAAAAAAATAAATTTTTTCTGTTAGCTATTTGGTCAGCAAGTTGAACGTAACTCATAATTTTTAGCTGTTTTTTTATTATGATATTTATTTGCTGTGTTTTCTTTTTGGTTTTTTATGTTTTTATTTTGTTTATTTTTTTTATTATTTTTTATCTCACATAGAAGCCAAAGTGGAAATTGTGCTCCCAGGAGCGCGCTCAATGTTTTGTTTTCAATGGGGCCAAAGGTGGCTAATATGAGTGTATGTGTGTGTGTGTGTGTGTGTGTGTGTGTGTATGTATTATATATATTATATTTGCATATATATTTGTGCTCTATGCAAATGAAAATTGAAATTTTTCGGCCACAAAATGAGGGAGAACGCGTCGCTCTCTGCTCGTTTTAATTACAAAACAATGTGGCAAGTTAGCTAAGCAAATGTGAGTGTGTGTGTGTGTGTGTGTGTGTTTAGTGTGTGTGTGTAAAAGTATGGTTAGTGTATTTAATTAAGCAATGTCCATGGCAACTTATTTGCAAACAAACATTAGCAAAATGTCATGTGGCATGAATTTATGACACACTCGTGTGCAATTCATTTAAATTGATAAAAGCAGCTGATGTTGGCTAAAGGGCGAATGGCTGGAGGGGGGGGGTGTGGCGCTGTCGTCTTAGGGGGTGTTGCCTGTTGTTCTGTTACTTTTGTAGTAAATGCAGCGCAGTTTTAGAGTAATTCGCCAGCAAATGTTATGCAAGTGGAATGCTATTTTATGTGCCAATGTCTGTGTCACCCAGCTGTGTGAGTGTGTGTGTGTGTGTGTGTGTGTGTGCAACACAACTATGCACTTAAATGCAGTCACGTACACAGAGTGAGAGAGAGAGAGAGGCAGTGAGTGAGAGAGCAAACGTACATATTATTATCTTGACACAATGGTGCCATAAAACTTAAAGACCCCCACAGCAGTCGCTGCCAAACCTCCGCCTTGCAAAGGGCAAAGAATGAGGGGACGACGGTTGGAGCTGGAACGTGGCGCTGGGAAATGAAGGACATGGCATTTGCGGCCCACTCTGCTGGCATGCCAGCGCAATGTCTCTGTTGCTGTTTTGCTGCTGCTTTCTTTTCATAACACTCGCATATGCACAATTGTAGTTGGACGGGGGTGGGAGGGGTCTGTGGGGGCCACGTCCAGCTGCAGTCGCCTCGGGGCGCGTTGGAGGTTATATGGAAATTGTAATAAGTTGAAAACCAAAAAGCTGATGTCATGAGGTTAGTTGCTCTGGCTCAAGTTTCAAGCGACAATCATGTGCTTTTCTTTTGTACGGCTCAAGTTGTTGTTGTTGTTGTTGGTGTTGTTGCTGTTGCTGTTGTATGCTGACCTCATACTTCATTTTGTAGCTTTTGTTTGTTTGTAGCTGGCATGCGAATGCTGCTGTTGCTGCTGTTGTTGCTGCTGTTGTTGTTGCATAATGCACTGAGCTTGTGCCCCGTTGTCGCTGTCGCTGTCGGAAATGTAACGGCATGCCACATGACACAGAGCGAGTATGAGTGTATGAGAGAGAGAGAGAGGGAGAGAGGGAGAAACACACATACACACTAAGACAGTCATAAATATTTCATATGCAACTGCTGTGCCGTATTATTGTTGACAGTAATTGAGGAGAAGGAGAACGAGGGAGAGAGAGGGAGAGGAGAGAGAGAGGGGGAGAGTGAGAGAGAGAGAGAGAGGGAGAGCGAGAGCGAGTGGGAGCATGAGTGGAAAGGGGGGCTTGCGAGAATCGTAGTAAATTATTTAAATGTTTATTTGGGGATTTGCAGTTACAAACACTCAAACACACACACTCACTCACACACACTTGGCATAAGAAACTGGGAAACTGGACCACAGTGCGTATGATGAATGCCCAATTGCATTTGGGAGTCGTTAGCTAAAGCCAAACAAATCGCTTTAGCCTTATTTATATTTATTATACGGCCAGCTTACACAGCCTTGATTAAGCGTTAGTCATTGCTAAATGCGATGGGCACGTGTGTGCGTGTGTGGGCGTGGCAGATCAGAGCAAAAAGAAGTGCACAACACGCAATCGAGTGCATAAAACTTGTGCACTGTATACAATTAGCTAGGCTTATTTAAATTTATGTAATTTGTAATGTGCCACGCCGTGATTTGTAATAGACTTATCCATTGAGTAGATCAGCAGGTAGGCAATTGCAAAGCTAGCACAGAATAGAAGTTGTGGAGAGTTGAGCGTGAGAGCTAGAATATTTTTGATGAACTCAAGAGAGATGTCCTTCGAGTCAAAGGATTGAATGTGTGAGCTGCAATATGCTGGCAGTACTTGGAACTTAGTCAATTCGAAGAGCGCTGCCTTTTAGAAAGCCTCGACTAAGGACTTAGTGAGTGAATTGAAACGTTTTTGCTGAGCTCCCTTTCGTCTCGAAGGGTGAGTCCTGCCAAATCGAAGCGCCAAGCGTGTGACTGACTATAAGTCCTTAGTCGAGGCTTTCTAGAAGGCAGCGCTCTGTGAAATATGTTTACTCTTTTTCTCTTCTCTCTTTCACTCACGCCGTCTGTCACTCTTGTTTCTCTCTCTATCTATTTATTTTCTCCATTCTCCCTCATTATTTTCTCCCTTCTCTCTTTCTTTTTTTTCCTCCTTCTCTCTAGCTGTTTTTTTGCTTTTCTCTCTCACTCTCACAGATATATCTCTCTCTCTCTCTCTCTCTCACTCTCACAGAGATCTCTCTCTCTCTCACTCACTTTCTCTCTTTCACTTTCTCTCCTACTCACTCTCCCTCTCCCACTCTCCATTCACCTGCTGTACAAGCATAAACATTTGCAGCTGCTAAATAGCGTGTTTTAAAAACTTTTATAAAAAAAAAATTGTTTTAGTTTTTGTGTTTTTCCGTGTTTGTAATTTTGAGACCCGCAGGCGTTGGCTTTTTAATTAGCATTGCTAAAATTAGCATAATTACTTTTGTCGGTCAAAATAATAGATAATGTTAACACTGTAAAGAGGCGTGTGTCGGAGAGAGGGCTCTCCATGCGGGAGCTCTCTTCATTGGTTGAATGCATTTCGATTGCAGGCAGCTGAGCTACAAGTCTCCCCATTTGGCCCCATAAATATGCTCGGCGATATAACAATGTCCATTTTGTGGCCGGCATTGTGAAAGCCAAAATGCCCGCCGATCACACTCCCCAGCTCGTCTTTGCAGTTGTAAATGTAAATTGCGCGTAACGCATTTTGATTGCACTTGAGTGCCAGCATAAAAGCGCGCATTATATATAAATTTGCCTCTTGAAGTGCTGACCAGTTGTTGTTGCCGTCGGAGCTTATGTGTGCATATATGCGTGCTTATACGGCTTATGTGTGCCTGTGCCTGTGCGTAGATTTGCCTTGCTACGCACGCACGTAATTGTTTTGCGCACATTTCCGTTTCCGTTGCGCTGCACTTGAATGACTTTAATTTACGCCCGCTTTTTATGTACGAGCGTATGTCCATGGCGCAAATGGTAATTGAAGGGTATATCGGTTGTGGGCGTGGTCGACTCTATAAATTTTATATGGACATACTTTAATTGGTGTGAAAGGGGTAGGCAATTTAGCCTTGGCTGCTTAGCTGTAGCTGCATTTGGCCATATAACTTAACGTTCTTCTGCTTATGTCTTAGAATCTCCATATCGTAACCTTTAAGAGATGTATAGTAGGCAACTATAGCTTCCGCAGGTCAAGCTTGTTGTAATGCATCGATAGCTAGTTCAATTTTCATAAAATCGATTTGAATCAATATAAAACTTTAGTTCTGTGAGCATAGTTCTCATAGCTCTCAAAATGTATCTTCGTGGATTTTAAATTTGTTATTTAACGTAAATACAAGATGCATAAGTATTATATTACTTTTCCTTTTCAATATATATAAATATATGTATATAGTTAGAAGAAAGTCTGCAGTTTCAGCCCGAGGCTTGGTTTCCAGGTATCTGTCAGTCGTGCACTCCCTACCCGCATACGCTTGCATGTTATTAACAATCTTGTGGCCATTGTCGGAATGTAACAAAGTAATTGACCAATTGTGTTGGCAGCTCCAGCAGTCAAAAGGCCAGCAGCAAAATTGCCAGGAATTTAACATTAAGCAAATTAAGGTATTTTCATAAAGTTTTTGCCTTTAAAGAATTTTTTTTTGTGATTTATTAGAGCATAAATTTTTTGGTAAATATTTAATAAATAGCTATGAATGTGAGATTTGAGCTAAAAATTGAATACAAAATAACTTAAAAATAATACAAAATAATAAAAAATATTTAAAAATGTAAATATATTAGAAAAAAATTTGAAGTGATGGATGAATTAGTTTTACTTAGAAAACTCTTAAGACTTAACTAGTGAAGTGAGGCGGGGAATAGTAAATTTAAGAGCTTTTGTTGTCAAAGAGCAATAAGTTTCTTAGAAAACTGTAGAAAATTGGTAAGCAATAATTTTAAAAATATTAATTTTAAGCTTAGCTTTGATCGGGTTGCAAACTTGTGTTGCAAGATTTGTGCATTTGGGGTATGTTGCTTTGCTTTAAAAGTTTTCAACTATATTTTGTTATTATTAACACCATTTTGGATTTAGGTGTGAAGTATTGGACTATTCTTTGGTAACTTTAAGCTAACAGAAATAAATGTAAGAAATGTATAAGTTGGCCTCCGATTTGAAATGAAGTTCTCCTTGTACAATTGGCTTAATGACTGTGTTAGTTGAGAAATTTTCTTGTATGGGCTGAAAATTATAGCTTAGATATTTATACAACTACTATAATTTTCTTATCAAGTAGAATTATGCATTATTGATATCTATATATATACACATAAACTTCAACTAATACGTTTCTCTTTCTCTGACAAATATTTTCTTATATCTCTTTCACTTTCTCCACTTCATTTCAGTCTTTCCACAGCTACAACTACCACCCCTATCTGTAAGTCCATATGTAATGAATTAATTAATATTTAATTTCAACTATTTAAAAACCAATTAAAAAATTCTGTGGCTCGCATTGCTGCTTGATTCTATAAGCATTTTGCCGGCGCGTCTTTGAGTCAGCGTTAAGTATACGCAGCGTATGCAATTGAAAGTGCTTCACATATGGCATATGTCGGCATGTTTTTGTGTCTGCGCGTGTGTGTGTTGGTGTGTGTCTGCGTCTGTAAGTGTGTGTGTGTGTGTGCATGACCTGTTTGGCTGTTTGCCTGTCTGGCTGCCTGGCGGGCTGCAATGAATCCCAGCTCAACGCACAAAGAGAGCCCGTTGGAAAAAAATAAAGTGATTCAAGAAACTTGCAAGTTGCAAAAGTTTTTCAATTTAAGCCCGAGCCGAGGCGCCCCGCAGCAACTCATGTTGCATGTGCTGCCCCCAGTAGCTGTGTGTGTGTGCGTCTGCTTGTTAATTTACTACTAAAAAGCACAATGGCATTTGCCAAGGGTCTGGGCATTTGAATTATTTCGTGTCATTGCCTGCTGGCGCGACGGCTACATTGAACCGCAATGAAAAGAAGCTCATGTGTGTGCGGGTGTGTGGGTGTGTGTGTGAGTGGGTGTGTGTGTGGGTGTGTGTAAGTACCTTGTTGCCAGAACCTTAATTGGTAAGGCCGAAAACGTCAACAGCTCATTAAGTTTTGCAGCTCGGCGTCAAAACTATTTTAACAAATATTTAAGACGTCATTTGGCGTTGAGCGTACGTGTGTGTGTGTGTGGGTATGTGTGTGCATGTTAACTGTTATACAGGCAGTTATAATAAAAATAAAAATAAAAATAAAAATAAAAAAACATTCTACGTGTTTATTTAAGTTTTCAAATTGTACAAATTTTGGTAAATTGTTTTGTGCTGTGCGCCGCAATGAAACCCACGCACACATACAGGCAGGCAGGCAGGTATGTGTGTGCATGTGAGTGTGTGTGTGTGTGTAACCCCCTTAACTGAGTTCTCTGTTTTATTTTAGTACTATTTTTCCCCTCTCTCTCTCTCTTCTTGTTGTTTTTTCGTGACTGCAGCAAAGTTTTAGTTTGGCAATTTTGCTTTTCCGTTCGCTTCTTTTTACCAAAATTTTTTCTATACACAATTTTTTTTTGTTTTTGTTTTCTTTTTAGTTGCTGTTGCTCGTTTTGTGCTTTGTTAGTTCCGTTTCCGCTCGGCCTCGGCTCGCTCAGCGCACAGCACCCACTCGCAGCGACGTGCGGCGCTGCTCGCTGTTCCATTTAGCTAGCTGGCAGTCTGGTTGGCCCAGCCTGGCCTGGCCTGGCCTCGGCTGGGCTGTGCTGGGCTGCGTTGCTCGTTTTTATTTCATGTGGTGTTGTCAACTTATTTCGGGATTCGGTGATTTATTTTCTAAACAATTAAAGAAAAACAAAAACGTGGGAAGAGGACGAACAACAGCGCATGCACGTGCAGATACCATGTATTCCCACTGTGAGTGTGTGTGTGTGTGAGCGTGTGTGTGTGGCATAGAAAGTGGTCTAGCTTTATGAATTTTTCAGTTGAATTATTTACAGGAAAACGCAGGATAACAGTTTGCCAGTTGCGCCACTTTTGCCCAGCTCCAGCTCCAGCTCTAGCTTCAACAACAACATTTTCTGTCCAAAAAACTTGCAACTGCAACATGAAAAATGTTTGCTAAATGGCAGCACATTTATGCGGTGCACAGCAAAAAAACAAACAAAACGAACAAAAAAACACAAAAACTTGAATATAATAAAAATATGTCACTTGGATTACAGGTAACAAAACAATATTTGCAGCTGTTCATGTTTGTGCAATGTTTTTTTTTTGGTGAGTGGAAAAAGCTGGATTTTAAAGTGAAAGTTGCGAGTGCATTAGAAGAGAGATTTCATGGAGTTTAAAGGAAGTGCAGAGATATTATATTGCATTTAAGAGTAGCTTTAATAGAGTGCGACTAATATTGTGGGACATGAGTGTAGATTAGCTGGAGTGGCAACTTACGTAACTTGAGAGCTAGTTTTAGGGGAGCTCAGCGCTCTTGTAATTGGCAAGTCTTGCAGGTTAGTATGACTAATATAGCGTGGCAGCTGTGTAGATTTGCTGGAGAAATATATTTTATGCTGGAGAAATTTAGTTGCATAGTCTTTTCAAATATGGCTAATATCCCAAGACACGAGTGTCATATTGCTGGAATCATATTTTAGGCTAATGGCTAATATCTCAAGACACGAGTGTTGCATTGTTTGAATCATTATTTGTATTATTTTATAGTTATTTAATCAATTATTGACTGTTAACCATTCTATTAAATTGCTTAGCTAGAGGCAAGCTCAATATTGTTTGACGCCAGTATTGATTGGCAACAGATTCATTTTATGTAGCTAAATATGGCATTTAGTCCAGAAAATAACCAGCTGCTGCTAACTTTCAGACAGGCGTAACTAATATTAGAGGACGCTAGTGTTGCAAAGTATATAGCTATTATGTAATAGTTAAAAAACAATCCGATTTTGACTCGAGGCAACTCTGTAGTATAGGCTTGCCAAGCATGACTAATATGTAATGACACTAGTGTAGCATTGCCTGTTGCCTGTTTTATATAAATTTAATGCTTTAGCTTTCCATATGTATATTCATATATCCATATTCGACCATTTACATGATCGATTATATTTCTAACAACTCTGACTAATATTTCTGGACACCATTATACAATTGTATATCTTTAAGCACAATTATTTTATTAAATTTAACATATCTCAATGAATAATGGCTGTTCTACAGGCTATGCCAGTGGCATGCCTAATATTTCACACCTCTACTGTTACTTATAGCAAAATTAATTCCGCTTTTTGCTACTCGCACAGTATTTTCCCTCCCTTTTTTTGCGCTGCGTTACTCAACTAGCACATAAATCGTGGCAGGTATTTCATTAAACTAACGTCAAGTTGTTGTCGCAGCGCATAAATATACACGCGCCCACAACACACACACACACATGCACACCTGCATACACACACACAGCTGCAGATACCTCACGTATATTCACCTATAAAGTCATGTAATCGTCTTCATAATTCCGCCAAGACAAACCATCCAGCATAATATTTAACACGACGCTGTGAACAATAAAGCATAGCAGCGAGAGCATATTACACACAGGCACACACACACACACACACACACGCATACACACTCACACACACACACTTTTTGCTGCACTACTTGAAGAAAAACTACTGAAATTATGCGCATTTATCAAAGCAACAGCGGCGGGCGTAAGGCAGTTGCAAGGCAACAGCAGAAACTGGTGCAAGTAAATGCACACACACACACACACACGCACAACTACAGGAGCAATTACATGCAGAGAGAGAGAGAGGGAGAGAGTGAGAGAGGGTGAGGGAGAGAGGGTGAGGGAGAGAGGCAAGTGCATGTAATTTTGTGTCTGAAAATTGCAAACTTCACACGCGCACACAGATACAAAGGTTTGTACATGGGTGTGTGTGTGAGTGTGTGTGTGTGTGTGAAGTCGTCGTAGTTGTAGTCAAAGAAGTGGAAGCCGCCAGAGTAGTCAACTCGCGTGGTAAATAAATCAGGCGTTTGCACATTGCAGGCATTGCGTTCGCCCGGTCGTATACTTGATATTTAGCGTCTCAGGCACGAAATAATCTTTATGCAAAAAAAATAGGAGAAGAAGAAGAAGTAGTAGTCGAAGAAGACGAAGAAATTGTCGTCATAAATGCATGAAATTAATTTCCATTTACATTTCCCTTTTCTTTTCCCTTTCGCTCTCCCCTCTTCCCATTTTCTTTTATTTTTCCCTCTTGCGTTTGCCTGTCGCACACATATTTTGATTGATTGTTTTCACTTTGCGGTAAAAGCTTTGCCCAAAAACTTTTTGGGCTGCCAGAGAAATGCATTTGAATTTACAATGTGTCGGGGCAGAGCTAGCGCCATTAATATGCGCATGTGTGTGAGTGTGTGTGCGTGTGTGTGTGAGCCTAAATTATGCGACGGTCTTTGGCCTTTGGGCGCATATGTACATATATATTGTATATTTATATATATTTATGGGGCCAACAAGTTGGCCAATGCATAAAGATATCCCGTATATATAGCAGATATTATCGCACGCGACGCCTTCAGAGATAATAATGCACAAAATTTACGATAAGCGCTTCGCTTGCCTCGCCTCGCCGCGCCCCGCCTCGCTTCGCATCTTCTCCTGCTTTGTTTCGCTTCTCAAGGCCACATAATGCGAACCGCTTGGACCATTAAAAAGGGTCCGAGCGACGGCGACGACGACGGCGGCGGCACACAAAAAGGTTGTCCGGCCGCAAATGTTTCGCTTTTCGTTTTCGATTAAGCGGCCGGAAGTGCGCGGCCATCGTCTGTGCGTGGTGGACATCATTGCCGCCATTAAGCCCTAATGACCGTAATAAATAATAATTTATTTCACCTGCAGGGCAACAGCCAAAGAAAGCGCTAAAATTTGTCCCCCTCTAGCTCTCTCCCCCTCTCTCTGCTGTTGCTGTTGGCCGTTGCATGCATGGCGATTCAAGTTGCTTGGGAGGGCAAAATCTGCCTCCCTCTCTCTCTCTCGCTCTCCCTTTCTCAAAACAAAAGGCTATTGTTGCATACGGTATTATTAATTGTTTTTGCTGCGGCGTCGCCGTTGTCTGGATTTAAGTGGCATTTTTATAGCCGCAGCGTCGCCAAGTACGTGCCACGGTTAGCCAAGTGAACCTCGATCAAAACAGGCTAAGCAGCAACTTGGCTGAGATAAACTAAAGGCGATTTCCGTTGAGCTCACTTTTTTTTGTGTGTGTGTGTGTGTGTGTGTGGTAATTACCAAGTTTTTCGGGTCGAATGTTTGGGGCTAATGCATGCTTATTAAAATTTTAGCTGTCATTAGAATGAACGGAAATTGGCCAGCGACGGCGACAATTCGGGCTGGGTGGGCGTGTCTCTACACCTTGTTGCGTGCAGGTGTCGAGCCGCTTCTTTTGGGACATTTAATTGCACGCCTCGCCTTGGCCTTAGCCTTAGCCTTTGCCTCTGCCGTTTGGCAAATTAAATTTGATGGCCATTTGACATGAGCAAATCATTTAATGAGCCGCAGGCCATTTGGCTTTGCGGCCAAAATCAATAAATGCCACCAAAATGCCAACGAAAATTAAATGGAAATGAAAATGAAAATGAAATGCAGAAAGCAAAGCAGCCAAACCGAAACGATTTGGCTCTTAAATGTTTTGTCAGCGCTTAAAGCTCAGAGCGTGGCCAATAAGCCGCAGCTGATTTAATCTTGAGTGTAAAATTTTATTTTCATTTGAGGAAGAATGGAGCAGTGGAGAGAGAGAGAGAGTTGGGGTGTGATATGTAATATATTATTATATAAAGTGTGAATAAATTGGCATACTAAAGATGGACAGATTAATTGTAAGAAATTGCAATGCGATTTCTTTGATATTAATTGAATAAAGATATTTAGTTTGCAACTTCAACATTCATGGAATTATCAGGCATATTGCTTGCTTATGTAAAAATGCCTTCATTATTAATTCCCTCAGCTAGAGTAAAAGCATGAAGGATGAGCTCAGCGAGAACAGCATTCCTGCTCTTATAATTCCATCTAAAAATGCCGCTTTTATAAATTACAATATAGCAAATATTTATTTAATAGACTTCCGAGAACTAGAAATATGGAAACTTTTAAATATATAAACAATCGATGCGCCTTTACTGTAAAGTAAATGAATGCATACAATACAAGATACTAGCATGGGGTATCTACTCGTCGAACACTCCCAACTAGAGTATACTTAACTTGCTCTTGCAGCTTGTATAACACTACGAAATTCTAGCGGATTTATAGAATCCCCTACAATTTCTTTGTAGATTATTCTGCAGACTCTTGATACATCTATATTTTATGTACTCATATTTGTTTATCATTTATTGCTCCCCATGTCTCACACCTTCTCCCATCCAATTCAGCAACTCCATTCATTCCAACCACCAATGGCATCAAATGTAAATAAAGTGCTTAGTTTCTTACAGCGATCAAGAGCTAAGTTTATACCTTGAGGCAGCGATGATGCTCAGCGCTCTACAGTTCAATGCTTAAGCGTTAAACCCTCTTAGAGGGTATCAAAACGAGCAAAACCCTCAAAAAACTGCAGCAACAGCGGAATGAAAAAAAAAAAAAAGAAATTGGTTGTTTAAAAATTGGCTCGAGAGAGACAGAGAGAGAGGGAGTTAGAGGCAGGGCGACAGAGACAGCGCGTGCTGGGTCGATTCGTTGGCTTGGACTTTGGCTGTGGTTTCGGTTTTTGGGTTTTAGCTTAGCTCTTCAAAAAAAAAAAAAAGCAGAGCACATAGAAAAAGAATAAAATCAATAGACGCGGCGCGGCGGTTGCCAACAATGGGCAACATATGCGGCCGCTTGCAATAAACATGGGCGTGAAAACCACAAAATTTTATGCAAACTCATAAAATGATTTTTACAGCGCGCACTCTGAAATATGCCCCGAGGCTATTGTTATTGTTGTAGTCGGTTATTGCCGTTGCCGTCGATGCCGTTGCTCCTCGCACACCCAGATACGAGTGCAAAACAGGCCCGTGGCTGTGGCACATAAAACTCCAAACAAAAAACTGCAGTAAAACATCGCAGCGAGACTTTGTTCCCTTTTTACCAGGACTTCTTTTTTTTTTTTTTTTGAGTCCTGCGGCATCAATATTTTCTCTAAGGCGATTTCTGTGGCGCGCTGCAGACGCTAACGATTTTTATACATTTCTGTGCGCTGCGAATTGGCCAAAAAGAGTTTCGAGATGGCGGCCCAAATCAGTGGCAGCCCATAAACTCTGCCCTCCATATGCACTGCGGCCGAACTGGCCGGCTGAAGCTGTAGTTGAAGCCCTTTTCATATAATAGAAATCGAAGTGTGTGTGCGAGTGTGTGCAAAAGTTTTGGCCAGCATTTTGGGCTGACCTCAAAGGATTTGAGCACGAAACGAACGTCGAGTCGGCACAATGGCAACAGCAACGAACATTGTATTGCGGTCTATTGAACTAATATTGAGGGACGCACACAGACATGTGAGTGTGTGTGTATGTGTGTGTGTATGCCATGAATATATATATAATATATATATATATATATATTGAGCTTGAGTTGAATTCGATTTGGAATCGGATTTCGGGCAGCGCATGTAAAGTGCTCCCCAAGCGACACAAATTTGTGCATTTTATGATGGGCTTTATCTACGCCTTGGTGTGTGTCTGTAAGCCTGGGGCCTTTTGGTGGGCGTGGCAGGCTGTTAACGTAGCCAAGAATGCGACGCTGTGCGGCATGTGAGCCAGAATTAAGGTCTGTAAACTATGCTTAGATAAAGTTTATTGAGTAGCCAACTAATTGTGACAGCCAAAGGCTTGAGGGGCTTAGCTTGAATAATATGAAATAAATATTGAATATGAAACAGTTAAATGTGGGCGGTCTAAGGGCTTAAACGAGATTTGAGCGAAGGCCAAATGAGTTGGCCCAAAAACAAGCGCACGAAACTATATTTTTCTTTAAAAATGATTTGGCTTAGGGCGGCAAAGAAAAAAAAGGGAGCTTAAGTCGAAGATGGCAAACCCGGATTAACTCTGCTTATGTCACATTGGGAATAGCACTTAAGCTGCTCATAAATAAATAAATGTTGTAGAAAATCGTACTAAGCACGGCTTGCTACAAATGCATTTGCTTAAATATATTTGACGGATGAAGAGATTAGTTGGATATTAGAACAAATGTGTCTATTGTTAGTTTTTTTTAAGAGTAAAAGCGAATCGTTGCTAATGGAAGCTAAGAGGTTTTTGTAAATAATAATATGTATTAATTATTAAAGGTATTTTTTGAGGTGGTCAGATTATTTACTAAATTTATTAAATTATTAAAAATTTTGTTTGGCAAAGGAAATGCATTAGAAATTAAAGGATTCTCAGGGAATGCAAATCAATTGGAAGAAAATTATTTGTAGTCACATGTTATAGCTATTAATGTGTTTAAAGAGCCTGAGTCTTAGCCTTTATATTATATTTTATAATATATTTATAGTGTTATAGAGAATCAGTGTGACAAACTTTTTATACCCTGAGCCCATTGAAAATGGGAAATCAGGGTATAATGTTTTTGTTGGATGTATGTAACAGGCAGAAGGAGGCGTGGCAGACCCCATAAAGTATATATATTCTTGATCAGGACGACAAGAGAAATCGATTTGGCCCTGTCCGTCTGTCTGTCCGTCCGTCCGTCCGTCCGTCCGTCCGTCCGTCCGTCCGTCCGTCCGTCTGTCCGTATGTATGAACGCGTCGATCTCAGCTCTCAGAAGAGCTAGAGACTTGAAATTTTTTTTGTAGATCCCTATATACAGCGCGCATATCGAGTTTGTTTTCGATAATCGATAAATATATTCGTTTTTTTGTTATCGAATAAAAGCATTATCGAAATTCAGTTATAAAATTCTATCTCGCTCATCTTTTAAGCTAGAGACACCAAATTTTATATTTAGCTTTATATGTATTTTATGCAATTTCGAATTTTGTTATATTTTGGATACCGGCCCCAAATTTTCCCCAATTGAAGTTCAGTCTCAAATATAGCCAAAATGCGAATGAGTTGGCACTTTTACTAAACTGACAAATATGCCCATGGAATATGTTGATCATATGTCGAAAATTTCATTGAAATCCGTTAAATAGCAAAAAAGTTATTAAACAAAACGTTTGGCTACTTAACAAACACACGTGGCAGCAGCGCCAAGCGAACGCACTTTTTCTATTCATGAGCGCACACATACAAACGCTCGCATTCTAGTCGATTCGAAGAATCGCAAATTACGTTTGCATTTTTTTGAATTATTAGCTGCTGCTTTAGTTTACATTTGCCACAAATGCTTTAAACTTGAAATTTTTGTATAATTTTACGCTAAATATAAGTGTATTGGAAGACATAGGTGCGACGAGGCTCAGGGTATACCCTAGTCGGTTACGCCCGACTAGAGTTTTCTTACTTGTTCAGTTCTCGGTTTGATTTCATCGCATTAAAACTCTTCAGATACCCTTGCTCTGATAGTGACAGTGACTTCCTTTTCCATTTACACATTTAAGTCTTTCTCTCTGCTTGCATATGCTGCCTTTAGTTACCATAGCTATCTTTATATAATAGTTCCTTCAGCTCTAATGCGAGTCTTTTTAATGAGTGTCTTCAAAAGTCCTTACGCTTTGCATTAAAAGTCATTTGATTCGCTCTGCATTAATATTTATTTCATTTTATGACTTTGACACGAGGCCTAGTCTGGTTTAATTTGTTGCCCAAGCAATGCGTGTGAGCTGTGCGTAAGGCTTCTTAGAGATTAAACGGCTGCCGAAGAGCTGAAGCAGCATAAAATGGCTTTGACAAAGTCAACGCTGGTGACCATCAAAGCAATTTGCGGCGCACACATCAAACACAACTGCCACACGAGGCATTCAGCACAGCTGCCAGCGATACATGTGTGTGTGTGAGCGAGTGTGTGTGTGTGGGAGTGTGTGGGCGTGTCACAGCTGTTGCGCCCCGGCATTTAAGTGCCAGTTTATTGGAGTTGTCATTGAATTTTGTGAAGTGTTTATGCAGAACTTTGAAGTTCAAAAGAGACAACGACAGCGGCAATAGGCAAAAGCCTAGGCCCCCTCCCCCAGCGCCCCATCCCCCTCTCACATATGTGCCAAATGCGCAAAACAATGCGAAAACCAGCTGGCAAATATTTGCATTTTATTGATTGACTGACAAGTGGCCGCAGTGCCGCTGCCGGAACAAGTGTAAAAAACAAGTGAAGAGCAAAGGAAAAGGAAAAATTAAATCGTTGCGTATACGACGCGTGTGACGCAATTCCCTTGATAGCCATAAGCAGCCATAAGCAGGCAGCGGAGAGCAGGGAGCACGTTGCCTTGGCATGTCTGAAGATGTGGTGCTAAAATTAAGCAAATCCCAGCTAAGCAATTCTTACAAGCATGCAAGCATTTATGAGACAAGGGAGAGTGTGGGAGTGTGTGGGAGTGTGTGTGGATGTGTGGGTGTGTGTGAATGTGTGCTCGCTGCTTGCATGGCAAAGTTCATTAAACTGGTAGCCCGCATGCCCTCACACATACATTTCAATTACCCTCACCTGCGCGCTGCTATTCAGCTCAAGGATTTCAGCACCAGCAGCAGCAGCAGCAGCTTCACTCGTTTGCAAACTTTCAAATTGCTTTTACTGCACATTGGAATGCGCTGTCAATGCGTGCTTAAAGCAGCTCCCCCCTCTCTCTCCCTCTCTCTCTCCCATTTTCTATTGCATTTTGTAAAATTTATAATTATTGCATTCAAATAAAACTTAGCTTTGGCTGTAGCTGCATTTGGCATGCATTTGGCCCAGTTACCCAAGCAGCTGACATTAGCAGCGAGTGCAATTGGCATACAAATGAGCTGCAGTAGAACTCAATTTTCAATTCCCATTTCAAACACGAGCGTAAAAAAAAAGCAAGTAAGAGTGTTCTAGGTGAGAGTGCTCGACTGGGAAATACCCTGAGCAAGGCGAGGTGGTGATATTTGAATCATTAAATGTTTTTTAGACATACAGAGCAAATAGCATATGAAACAGTATATAGACACGCCTCTTTCTAACTGTTACATACATATATGCCAAAACATGATACCCTGATTTCTCAATTTTCAATGGGTTCAGGGTATAAAATGGAAACTACTTCCACTTCCACTTCCACCTGCACCGCCAGCTCCCAACTTAAACCGCCGACTCTCGACTTCCACTTCCAACTTCATTTTCATTTTCATTTACATGCTTATTACAAATGCAACATGCTTCATATTGAATGAGCGGAGCGTGGGGCGTGAGTTTTCGAGGGAGCGTGGTTTTGTTCGGGGGTTGCCCCAAAAAATATTACATTTCTGCTCGTCATTGCCGCAACATTATTTTCTTGAGTTAATTGCGACTGGGATCATCATGGAGCACAATGGCAGAGAGACAAAACACACACTCACACGAGAGAAAGAGGGAGAGGAGAGTCGGGGGCAGGGGCCAGGCGTGTCGCGGCGCGGCATAGCGGGCACAAAGCAAGAGTTTCATTTAAAAAATAATGAGTTTTCCGGCTAGAGCGCATGCAAAACAAGGAAGGGGCGAAGAGGCGCGAGCCCACTGTGACACAGACGAAAATAAAACCAGAAACAAAAAAAAATTAACTTTTGCTTTAATTATAAAGCTGACAAAACGCTCGGGAGCAGCGCATGAAAATTGCCAGTGCCGCGGCTCAAGAGCCCGCGCAGTTAACTACAGTCAAAAGTCAGGCCAGGCACTCGTCACACTCACACACAGAGCAGCTTAGCTATCCATTGAAAAAAAAAAAGAGTTAAAGCACGAAAGGGACACTGATAAGGCCGGCAGCGCGACGGACAGCGGACGGCCCTCAAATCCGTCGCAACAAATAGGTCTGAAGAAGTCATTTTCAAGCGTCAAGCAAATCATGATAAACTCCAAGGGTACCAGCATTAAAGTCGCCCCGGGGACCCACGCAGCAGACCCAGAGACGGGCTCAAGCGCAAGTTACGCATACGCCCCGTTGACCTTGGCTAGATATATTTTAATTAATTATGAGACCCAACAAGAAAAGCGGCTCAAAACAAACAGCTAGACGAAAGTGAAGAGTGGAATATATATGTATATAAATATATGTATATTATATAAGTAGATAACAGCCAAAAATTCTCAAGGCACTCAGACTGCTGTAGCTTCCAATTTGAATACAAAATAACAAATGATTTATGTGTATAAAAGAATGAATGAAGTGAATGTGAATAAGTGAATAGGTGGGTGAATCAATGAGTGTATTATTGAATGAGGGAATGAATGAGTCTTTGAGTTTGTGAAACAAAGCAATGTAAACTACAAACTTTAAGTAGGTGTCCTCTAGTTGGGAATGCTTGACTAGGGGATACCCTGAACCATGATAAGAGGTGTTATCCTAAGAATTCTTTATCTTTTCTTTTATACATTCATAGTTCGGGTAGTGAGTGTGATTATTATTCATGCCCAGTAGGCATTTTAAACTCTTTTCAAGTTTTAAGCACATTGACCAAAATACCCAGTTTTATTTTGCGGCATGAGACGCAGCCTGTTGGCAGAAACTCAACTAGATAGATGTATGTATATACATAGATATATATATATATATATATATATATATATATATATATATATATATATATATATATATATATATATATATATATATATATGGCTATGGCTACATATGTTTCTATATGGTATATATTTTATATATATACATGCACATATGTATGTATAGCTATGTGTGCACATGTTATGAGCATCCTTTACAGCTCATATACGCAGCATGATACAGCGTAATATGCCAAAAAAAAAAGAAGGGAGCAAAAACTGAGCGCAACTATCCCAAACGGATATAATCACAAGTCAGTTGTGTTTATATAGCGGAAATTAAATATGTTTTAGCTTTATTTTATTTTACGCTTTATACATACATGCCTATAACTTTATATATGAATATATATATATATTTTTTATATATCTTATGTGCAATTTCTCATTTTGCTTTGGCATTTCGGGCTTAGTTTGATTTGTGATTTTGTTTTATTCATTTTTATTTCTTTATTTTTATTGGCAAATGCTCAACGAGTGCAATTGATTTTGAAGCTTGCGGCTCACTTTTATGAGCATTGCCAATGTAATTGCGTCACATTATGCAGATACACATAAACACACACTCGCACACGCATACACTTACAGCCATTTAAACAGATATAGTTATTTGCTTGCCATAAATACTGTTTGGAGGCAATAAACGAATTGCCATTTCATTTGCAGTTCAAATTCTCTCTCGCTCTCACTTCGCTTCTAATGCCCATTTAGCATATGTGTTACAGCTCTGCATGTGTGCGAGTGTGTGTGCGAGTGTATGTGTGTGTGTGTGGGTAAATTTATCTTTTTGTGCATCGTAAATCTTGTTGCCTTTTCAGCATTTTGCACAAAATTTATTTCCTTATTAAAACTTTTTTATTTGATTTAATTCGGGCGCATGTGCAGTGCGCCTTAGCACCAATTCCAATTCCAATTTCGATGCCTTTGCATATATGCTAGGTAAATGCACGCACACACAGCCGCACACACAGCCGCTCAAATTGTGATAAATGTAACGAGTCTTTGAGTTGGTATTTGTAAGGCGTCGTCGTCTACCCTTTGCTCAAAGTCAAATAGTTTTTCGAAAAAGCATTCAACTTTATCGTGCGTTTCCTGGGAAATTAACATGCCCGCCCATGTGCCCTATCACACAAATGGGTGTGCGTACGTGTGCCTGTGTGTGTGTGTGTGTGTCTTTGCTTTGGTTCGTTTACCTCACACACTCACACACCCACACACACACACGCGCACAGCTATAAAAATATCGTTTGTGAACTTTGCTTGCTCCCTGCTCGCTCTGTGCTTGGGCGAACGCACTAAACTTTTATTTTAGATTAAGTCAATTTGCCCCAGCCACGAGAAAGCAAAGTATTTTTCATTTGCCTGACTGGCCTTTTCTCTGGCTTGTTCTCTTTCTCTTTTTATTAACAAGCTCGTTGGCTGGGCGCAGCGCATCAGAACTATGGCCGCTGCTTGTGGTGTCTATGCCATTATTACGTATACGTTACGTATACGCAAGTGGTCGGCGGTCTCAACGGTATAATCGCGCAAAGTTACATTTTCGCACTTTTGCTGGCAACTTTTCCGCTCGCATTTTGACTTTGATTTTCGGCGTCCCAGCCGCATATTAACAGCCATTTCCCCCTCCCCCTTGCCTTGTTGGCAAGTTTAAAGCACTTGCCATAAATTATGTTTGCTGCTAGCCCTTTTGCTTGCCAACTGCCAGCTGCCTGCTGCCGGCTGCCTGCCGAGTTGATTGGCTGATTTATCCGCTGTCTTTAGGCTAAAGACTTTATTGGAAAAGTTTGATTGGCCGCGCCAACATCATTATGAAATAAAAGAAAACAACTCGAAAATTGATTGACGCCAGTGTCGCAGCGCTGCGGTCATAAATCAAAATTGCATATGCCAAAAATAAGAGAGAGAGAGAGAGAGAGAGAGAAAAAATGTGTTTGAAGTACTTAAAAAATTAATGGAGCTGCTTCAAGTGAAGTCGATCAATAAACGATACGCTTCATTGCAGCGCAGCAAAAAGAGCAACAAATTTCTGACATTTAATACAAACACACACAGATGAGTGTGCGTGTGTGTGTGTGTTTGGGTATTATGTTTGGGCATGTCAAAGCTGACAAAGTGCATTGCGTTTGCCGTTAGTAATTGCATTTGTAATGACTGTAGACAAGCTCTGATTGCATGGCAAAATGCGCCACAAATGGGGCATGTTGGTTTTGCATATGGCTTTGACTATGCTAAATTAATTAAAAATATGAATAATTATTTTTAGCTAAACTCATGTTTCATATAATATTGAAAAACTGCCAACAAAGCTTATCGAATGCATCAGATATTTTATTTTTTTGGCTCGCTTAACAACACTAGTTTAGTATTGTTAAAGCTTGTCTTCTCTTTTCTTTAAGTTAGTTAGTTAAACCACTAGTTTGTCACTCTCAAGCTATCTCTGGCTTGTCAATTTCTAACTAACTAACTTAAGCAAGTTTCGCACTGTAAACTGAAGCCAAGTTTTATTTTTGATTAGATTTGCAGGCGTACAAGTACAATATATACGAGGGCGGCTACATAAGTACTTAGCCTATAAAAAACTAAAACAAATTTTGATAACGTGCAGATTTAGTACTCAACATAGTCAAGTTTTAACTCGGTACACTTGACGCAGGTGAAACTTTTTTATCCTGTCTAAAAATACGTTTTCTCACTGTCTGCTAAGGCGGCGATGACCTTCTCACGCTTTCTATATTTTTAAGGTCATGAAAACAAACGAGATAATATTGCAATGTCTGTCATGCTATATATTCTTTTTGCCTACCTATTTGATTGGCAATATGAGCTGCAAGAATTTCGTAGCTATGGTAGCTAGAGACGGCAAAGATAGGTGAATGACTCCTATATACACTCGTCTAATAAAGTGTTTTAGACTTTTTTTGGCATTCGCCCCGTTGCTCCATGGCAAATATAACATTTCCATATTGAAAATAAATATATAAATATAAAATTTTCTGCTGCTGGCGCCTATTTAGGCTTGTCAAATTTAGTAAAAACTATATCCGCTCTAGCATATGGCACTTTTAGAAAGAGCTTAACCTTTAACTCTACTGCAGCTTTTGTAGTTGCTTAAGTCTCCTTTTTTGCTTGCTTTGACTAGTTGGGAAGCCTTTTCCTGCCGTTGACACATTAATACAAACAACAAGATTTATGCGGCAGTTGTACGGCAAGAGTCTCTAAATTTGCCACATAAGCTACTGTTGAGGAGGTTAATATTGTATTATTATATATTAAAGATGTTTTAGCATTTTTATTATTTAATTTAAATACTGAGCGAGGACCTATAAGTTATATTAAGTCGTTAGAGTAGCGTGGCAGTTCCAGTATTGCTCATTAAAATAGTAGTGATGCTTGAGGTAGTAGTAAAATAATAATAGGATCACATTTTCTTTAAAATACAAAGAAGAGAATAGCTAGAAAAAATTACGAGAATCCGTTTGCATTTTAAATAAGCTGTTGGGTTGAAAAAATGACAGAAAAAAACTAAAGAAATTTATATAAATTTGCATAAATTAGGCTGTAGTTGAATCATGTATTAAGAGTCGACAATGGTCAGGACTATGACTCCTATGCCTTTTGTTTGGTTTGGTTTTTTGTTGTACTTTTAACTACAAAACGTAGCCACTTTTATATACTTTGATGGAGTTCTACGATTAGATTTATGTGGTATAACTGCTAGCATAGTATAATAATTCATTGCATTTCAAATATTACACTTAAAAAAAAAATTATTTCAAAAATTGCAAATTACATTAAATAAATTAAATATAAAATCCAATGCATTTTAATGCTTTTCGCACTCTCTCTATAATTTACAAACTCAAAAAAATACAACCGGCAAATAAATAAATTAAAGCGCATTTGTTATGTTTTTATCTTAAGTGAGGCAGATACTGAGACGGGCAGAGAGTGACATATTTCAGCAAGGACATTAAGTCCTCGCTGCTTATCCGATGTACATTATTTTTATTTTCCTGCCGCGCAAATTTAATCAGTGTTGCAAATTAAAGGTGTGTGAGTGTGCCAGTGTGTGTGTGTAAAGTGTGTGAGCACAAGAAATTGGTTTATTAAAAATGCTTTTAAGCATCGTTATCGAAACGGCGATAAAATAAATACAACGGGCAAGTGCCGCGGCAGCAAGTGTGACCTTGCAGGCGGCGCTGGCAGCGCGTGGGCGTGGCATTGTTGAATTTATTATCCATTGCATAAATCAACGTTTTAATTATGTGGCAGCCCGGGCGGCACGACAGAGAAAAAAGTACATAAAAATGTTAATTACCTGCAGACAAGCGGCAGGGGAGAGCGGGAGAGGGGGGGGGCAACTAGGTAGCGAGATCTTAAGTTGCTCATCAAAAAGTATGGCAAACAAAGGAGCAACTGCTTTAATTAGCTACACGAAAAGGAAAGGGAAAGAGTGTAAGAGGGAGAGAGATAGGGAGAGTGAGTGAGGGAGGGGAGAGTAAGACCTGGCAGCTTAAGCAGCGGCTTTTGCTGTTAAATCTTTTTAATTCAGGCACAATTAACAATGTCGCCTGGCATATGCAATTGAATGTCTGCCCCTCTCGCCCCTGCCACTTAGGCGTAGGCGTGGCAACAGCTTGACTGCGGTTGCCAACAGCAGTTACACGAAGATTCTTGCTTTATTTGGTTTGTTTATACAAGGACTTGAATTCCTCTGTGTGTATGTGTGGCAGTTGGCATGTAGAGTTTGTACTATGCCGTCTGGCGTTTATATGATATTTGCAAATTACCTTTTATAATACTTAATACGCCATAGTCACAAGACCTTGCCGCAGCCTCTGAGGCAGCCTCTGGCTGTGCTGCTGGCGCGTCTTCATGGCACTCTCAAGCTGCTGTCGCAGCCTCAGCGCTTGCCTTCTGCTTCTTCAGCGCCTTCAGCTGTTCCTTCTCTGCGTCTTTCTCTTCAGTCATTTCTTCAGCCTCAGCCCCTAGCTTAGCTTCAGTCTCGGTTTATGCCTGAGCTCCGCCCTTAGCATTAGCCACTCCCCCAGGTCCAGATCCAGCTCCTGCTCTAGCCTCAGCCCACCTCAGTTGCTGCTTCAGCTCGCAGCATCCACCTCAGCTCATACGTTCTGCTCGCTCTCTCTCTCTCTCACCCTCTCTCTCTACTCTCTTTGTCTACAAGTTTTGTACTTTCGTTTTATGGTTTTTACAATGCTCTTTTATTGCTTAATATGGCTAAGCAAATACTCTTGGGCACAAATTGTCGCCTGGGCTAAGCAGCCGCCCGTCGACAGCTGCACACAATGTTTGCTTGTTGTTCTTTTCGGTTTTTCTCCTTGCCTATAATAGAGGAAACTGTTTATGGCATTTTTGTGGGCCATCGTCTGTCTGTGATGTCGGTTAGTGTCCTTGTAATGTATCCTTAATACATTTTAATATGCAATTAATGGGTTCTGGCTGTGCGCTCTAATGACACAGCTTGCTGCCCGGGCAAGTATTTATTTGTTTTCATAAATACATGCATAAATCATACGCAACGTGCGCCACACACACACACACACACACGAGCATAAATCAACATGAATGTCATTCGGTAATCTTAACCCCAGCTCTTAATGCCCAACACCTTCAGGACGAACGCCTCGACAACATATGCGAGTTGTATGAAGTGCTCAAACCTCTCCACTTGATTGAAGTCGCCTTCATTTTTTGCTCGGCTCAGTTCGGTTTGGTTTGGTTTGGTTTGGTTTTACTGGCTTTGGCGGCCTTTGCCTGCCGTTGACACATTAATACAAGCAGCACTACAAGATTTATGGCGCCCGAACTGAGCTGAGCGAGAGCCAAAAAAGTTGCTGCCCAAAACTAAACAAACTCATATAAATAATAGGTCAGCGACAGCTGCCGCCTGTCGCTGCTGAGACCTCAGCCAATTGCTTTATCAGCCTGGCTATCAATACCAAATTGCACTCACTTAAAATATGCTCGCCCTGGCCCTCGCCCCGCTCAAACAAAACTTATTAAATTTGTTATTCAAGCAAGCGGAACAACAGAAGGAGAAAGGAAAAAATAATAATAATAATAAAACTGTATAGAGACTGTTGGCAGCTTGATTATCCCGACAAATTGGGGTCCTATGACCGCCTTTTGCTTAATGCCAAACTCAAGCTAATGTCCACTCATTAGAACCAGGCGATATTGTCCCTTTTTAGTTTTTTTTCTTTTTTGTACTGCTGCTGTTTTCAATACCCTGCGGCCATTAAAAAGTGTCTAAGTGCGGGTATATTGAAGTTGGGCAACTGCCATAAATCATGTATATTATGATGACAGCAAATCGATAAGTATCGATGTCTATTGTAAACATGAATGGGAATGTATTAAATAATATATATTCTGATTTGGTTTAGACTTAAAATGTGGTCAATACCTATATATCAATATTGATATATTTATACATATATTAATCTTATTTAAATGGAATCTTTTTATGGAAAGAGAGTATAGCAGAAGGATTGTTCACAGCTTAAACTATAATATCTCGATATAAATGTTTTATAGAAATATAACTAGAGGGGTATTTGATTTAAGGTATTTTCTGATAATCGATAATCGATAAATATCAACTCGACAATTTGTTTTATATTATTCTTTGATGTATTTGAATATTATCTAGCCATAGTTTGCTATCTATATATATATAATGAATCTCGGATCAATATCAATATGTCTTCTCAGTTACTAAATATTAGTTATAAAACTTGGTTTGTGCTTATAATCGATAAATATCAAATGATCGATATGATTTCATTTCTTATTTATGAAAAATATTTGGTTTGGGCGTCTAAACGCTTCTTTACGGATTATCCGAACAATTATAGCAGCATTTGCTCGCAGGGTATCTCCCCGCTGTGTACACTCTCATGACCTCTCCTTCTCACTCCACGTCGTCTAAAATGTTTTGTTGTGTGGCTTGCTGCATTGCCTCACGTTTTGCGTGACGAGTGGGGGGAAAGTACATAAAAATAAAAATAGAAATAAAAATAAATTTAAAAGCAGACAACAAATTATGCAGCGATGCGTATAATTAATCTGTTGGCATTAATTGCGGCAAAGGCTGCACAAAACCGCAAAAGCGTACGGCGCCAAAAAAAAAAAGAATGAAAAGAGAAGAGAAGAGAAAAGAGGGGCAAAGAGCAAAGGAAAAGCCTGAAATTATTTAAACGCTCGAGATAAACTAAAAAGCCAGCGAAGCCAGCGTAAAGCGGCGGCCCGCTCCAGTTGAGTGTCATTCGTGGCCAGTGAAGCGTGGCACACAAATATAAATCTGTGGCACGGATAACGTGGCTTATTGAGAGATCAGGCCACCGACTTGGCCAGGGCGATTAAATGTTGTGCGCCTTTAAAGCTGCTGATGGACTGCCAAATGGACGGGCCGCCGGACGGACAGCGAGACTGTCAGTCATTGTGTGTGTAATTAATTGCTGACCAGGTTGAGCAGCGGCACATTCGGGCAGGTGTTTGTGCTGCCAGGCAGGTCAGAGGCCAAGAAAAACGACTGCACAATTTATAAAAGTCAACACTTGAGCACGTTCCAGCAGTTGAGGCAAACTAACGCCGACGCCGCAGCAGCACCTAAGCAGTGAGTGAGGCAGAGAGAGGCAGAGAGAGAGAGAGAGGTAAAGCCTCACTTCATTTTATTATCAAGCGTTATTCTGCACGTAATTGTTTTGACGTCACTTTTGCAAATTGTCCTTTTTTCCTCCGTTGCTGCTTTTGTTATTGTTTTTTATCGTGCGGCCGTGGCCAAGTCGTGACCTGAAAACGCGCTCAGCTTGCTGCTGCTGCTGCTGCTGTTGCTGTTGGCTCAACTAGTTCATTAACCAAAGGTATTGCAATTAATTGCTAAATGCCAGAGCTAATGACAGACAAACACACGCAAGCTCACACACACACTCGCCCATAGATGGAGAGACGCTGCAAATGAGCGTGGAGCACGCGCGCAGCACCTGGCGTATGCGCAATGTGGCAAACGATTTGTCCTACTAAAACCGCCAACAGATACAATTAACAGCTATCTGCCATTGTCAATCATGATTTAGCGCTATTCAGCGCCATTTCTACGCGGCCACACCTTCAATTCTAATCGAGCCAGATAGCCGACTATATTTGGCATATATATGTGCATATGGATGGATAGATAGAGAGATATGCATATGTCTAACTTACCACACACGCTGCTGATTATTATGGCCGGGACAGTTGTCAATGCGGCGGGGTTGAGCTGCAAGATAGAGATAGATAGAGAGAGTAGGAAATTAGTATGCTAAACTATAACTCGGATATATATGCAGCTAAATGTGAATATAGACAAAGTTGAGTTTAGTCACAGTTCAGGGGACTCGAGAAGTTGTCAAATATTCATGACTTAGAGATACCCTGACTTTATTTGTGGGGTGGAATGGAGATAGATATAAAAGATATTCCGTTATGGACTACAAAAGTAATTGATCAAATTATGTTATTGTTGAGGGAAGGAAATTGACTGTTAAGTACAGGGAAAGAAAATAATGAGATGGATACAGAAATAGATAGAAATATTTTTAGACACGAAATGAATGCACAAACTAGAAGAATATGTAGGTGACTAATAGATAAGTAGATAGTACCCAAATTTGATGGATAGATTAATTTAGATTTATAGAGAGATTGATATATTAATAGATAGATATAGATATGTTAGGAATGACTATAGATGTATAGATAAATATATGGATAAATAGATGGATAGATAGAAAAATGCATCGTGGATAGACGGATAGCTGATTACATGAATAAAGTTATATATGCAAATCTAGATATATAGAAATATGAATATACGAATAAGTCCATGGATAGAAGTGTAAAATATATTTATTATGTATGTAATTAGAATTTGATGTGATGGATAGATGAATTGATGGATATATTGGCACGTAGATAGAAAATCAGACCTTTTATAATTTTCATATTTTGCAACATATTCTAAAACACATTTATAATTTGGAAAAAGCATCTCAAACTTCCCCAACAGTACAGCTCGTTGAGCATTTCGGGGCAGTTCAATAAACTTTTTGCTCAGCTTCAAAGGGTATCAGAAAAGTGCTCCGTTGGCTTGTTTGTTTATTTGTTGTGTCTGCTGCTTGCGCCAGTGGCTGTGCCAGTGCCTTTTGCATGCAAAACAAACAGATGAGACACACAGACGCACACACACAACACACACAGAGATACACATGATTTGACATTGAACTAAGCTTAGGACTGAGATGCAGAAGCAGCTCGCTGATTGCCGCCTGCTGAGTCAGCAGCAGCAGCAACAGCGGCAGCAGCGGCAACCTCCAGCATCAGCGACAGATCGTATGCTATTGACACAACGGACTAACAGTCTGAATGTGAAACAGAATATGAATCTGAATCTGAATCGGAATCTGAATCCCGTTTGAATGCTGGGGGCCCCCAAGTGCAATCAGTGCTGACAAAGTCAGCGAGCGTCCAAATGAAGCCTTCATCTTCATGATGAGCAGCAAACCCTTTGGCCCATCAAGCGCAAGCTGTTTTTAGCCTCGTCATCAGTTCCGGCTAAATGTCTGTTAATCCTTTTCATTTGCTCAGCGAAATGCGCAGCGTACGCGCCTTTAATTAAATATGAGCGTCGAGTGTTTCAATTAATTATTGGCAAATGTTCTAGCCAAGAATAAAATAAATATAAAAAAAAAACAAAAAATATAAAAGCAAAAATAAAAAAATGGAAATAAATTAATTATGCTCGCCTGGGCGGGGCCGAGCGCTGCTAGCAAAGTTAGCGACAGAGAGCCTTTAGCAAATAATTAAAAAGGGACGAGTTCGGCCAAAATCTGAAAAAGTAATTATTTGGACCAGGCCCAGTCGTAGAACGTAACTCCCTCTGCTCCCCCTCTCTGTCTTCATTTGTAAGCCAAACTTTTGCAGCGAATTAAAATTAATGAAAATAAATTTTCCAAATTGTTTTAGCAGCCCCTTTCGCTCGCTCGCTGCCCAGTTGACTCTTGAAAATGATTCGAGTGTAATAAAGCAAAAGGACGAAAGGGTTCGGCTGCCGCTGCTGCTGCCGCTGCTGCTGCCTATGCCTATAAGTGGGCAAGTGACTTGGCACATGAAAACACTTAAGAAATTTAGTTCTTGTTCTCAATCTTGTATTTGAGGTCATTTCTGGGGCTCAGCCTTTGACTCGGCCCGACCTTTCCCTCGTCCCTCGTCCCTTTTCCTTTTTTCCTGTTTTCTGTTTTGCCAATTCATGCTGTTTGTTTTCCCTTTTCCCTTTTTTGCTGCTGGCCCATCTTCAAGCTCATTTGCGATTGTATTAAAATAATTAAATATTCGATTAGGCAACGGCTCGCGCACTTCAACTTCATTAATAAAATGCGACCCACTACGATTTCATTTGTCTGCCTCGGACGGAAGTCGCTGCTGCTGTTTACATGCATGTCCTGTGCTCCAATTAGCTGGCCTAACATGCGTCTTAGCCGCCTCTGCCATGAACTTTTAATGCGACTTTTGGCCAAAAACTCGCTGCCATTTGTTTATTTAATTAAGCGCATTAAATGCCCAGCGCTTCGATTTACTCTACACACACACACATGAGCAGGGGTCCTCTCTCTGTGTGCGTGTGTCTGTCCATATGTTAACACACATACATATGCATAATTAATGGCCAGCTTTAGTGTACGGCTCCTTTTTCGACCATATTGAGCTGTTTTTGACCATATTGTCTCTTCTCTCATTTAATACGCGCTCAATGAGGTGTAAGGTGGGCATATCGGTTGTTATGTTTGGTCTCTTTGTGTGAATTGAAATCGTAATTTTGCATATATATGTGACAGAGTCTAAAGACACCCCTGTTAAAGGTGGATCTTATAGAGATTAACTGTGTGTTTTGACGACGCAGCTGAAGGCTGAGCCTTGAAAATGACTATATATCGTTTCGTCAATATAAGATGACTTCATACTGTGTCTGTTTACATTGTTTACCAATACAGGATTGCTATATAAAATTGTTCCGAATATATTATCAAATCAAGAGTTTGAGTCTTGGCGCCTCTCGCTTGTGTGCTCTAATTGCCACCCCATGAGAGAACGGGAGAGAATGAGAGGTAGACATAGATGTTGCTGATAGTTGTCCCGTCTATTGCTATTAAATGAGAACGGAATGGCTGCTCAGGCCAACCGGAGAGAGTCGTTATGATTGCTATTGAATGAAGAGAAGCGACTAAAAATTGTCTTTCGAGTGAAAGAGAACACAGCAGGAATTCGTTGTTAGACTTAAGTTGTGAAAGCAGGATGGAAGGTGAGTGAACTCGAGCTATATATTCTTATAGTTCGTCTCTACATAAATATGAATGTGATTGGCGAAGTCCTTAATGTGTAATTATAATATTATATTAAAATTATAATTAGCTATTTTAATTATATATATAATCCTATGAATTCGCCTATGAGATGACAGACTTTATAAATAAGTTAGGCATCACCCATTGTGGGCGGGGAAAAAAGCATAGCTCAATTTAATAGCTACAAATCCGTTGACAACTGCTATAAATATTTATCAAAAATTTATTTTAGGACTCTCTTTGAAGCATGTCAAATCAGGAAAATATTACAGTTGAATCGCTTTTAACCCCCTTACAGATAGAACTACTAATGATCTAGTCTCCCCATCAAGGCTTGCCATATCAGACAATATCAATTGCTCACACAATCTATCTCCCTTGGCTCCACAAACGCGCATCTCTTAGTCATTTATGCCCGATTGTAATTTTGATTTCTTTCTCTTTTCGGTGTTTTTTTTTTTGGGTTACAGCATATGTCGTAACCAAGCTTGGGTATTTTTTTCTGGCTTTCGTTGTCTTCGTTATCTGGCTTGACATTTAAAACGCCTAATTAGCTGTGGTGTCATTGTCATGAAATTATTGGAGCGTGCACCACCGAAAAGGACGCACCACACTGGCCAGCGACGAATGCTGTGCAAGTGCTTATTATATGTGCCAGCCTGCAGAGAAATTTAATTTATTCAAAATAACGCAGGACCCCCCCAGTGTGTGTGTGTGTGTGTGTGTGGGTAGAGCTTCTAATTTGCACGGCTGAGCGCACTTTTGAATATGCTTGAGAGAGGGAGAGAGAGCTGAAAAAAGGAGCAGCTCAGTGGCTGCTGCTGCTGCTTGACCATTTCGTATCAGACGCACGCTCAATTTAATTTGAATTGCGACAAGCCACGCCCACACACAGACAAACACACATTTTATTTATATCGCCCACAATTCACAGTCCGCATGTTAAAGGTCAGCCAGGACTAGCTGGCACTGGCCATAAATTAGTGCGCTTCCTGCATGAATTTTTAGACAGCTTCAAATTATTACAAGGGCCAAAGACCCCCGCAGCCTAAGCCGCTCTCAGGTTTATTGAACTTTATGAGCTCGGATTACGTGGCAAAGGAGAAAGAGAGAGAGGGAGGGGGGCAAAGAGGGAGAGCGGCAGCGAGTCCTGGCTAAATGACAAGCTCTTGACCACCGGCTGGGTCTTGGCTAATTTATGTGCTCGACATGTGACTGACAAGTTTATGTTTCTCATTTTTTGCCCACATAAATTTCACAATATTTTTCGGACGGATTTCGACAAACTCGAACTGGGTTATAAATTTTACGTGACTGGCTGAACTTTAAGGATAAGCCAGGACACTCACCCCACCAAGCTGCATCCCTCTTTGACTACATACCTTTGGCGAGCTACTGAAATGCCAGGCTAAAAATTAAAAAAATATATATGCAGGCAGCCACACCCACACACACACACACACACCTTCTCTCTCCATCTCTCGTCCTGTGTGTTAGCTATTTATAGTTATGTAATCAGCGCGTAGTTAAGTTCACATTTTATGCTCGCCTCTTTTTCCTGCTTCTTCTGCTCGCTCGTCTCGCTTTTGCTTTTGCTTTGAAAATTGTTTGTAATGGCATTATGAACACTTGGCTGCATGTGGCTAGGGCCACAGTGGAGCAGAGCACCACTCGGCGTATGCTCAGCATTGATTTTCTATGCGAATGTGTGTGTGTAAGTGTGTGTGTGTGTGTGTTATGTTGTTCTTTTGCTTTAATTTGTATTTATTTTAGAGCATATTTACTTAACTTTACTTCACAGCCATTAAATGAATTAATGCGTGGCACTCTAGCTCCCACACTCTCACGCTCTCTCTGTCCCTTACACTGCTTCTATCTCTCTCATTTCACTTTTGAGTGCCTCCTTCCGCTGGCTTTGCCGCTAGGCGCAAT
This sequence comes from Drosophila pegasa, assembly GCA_035046225.1. Lineage (NCBI taxonomy): Eukaryota > Metazoa > Arthropoda > Insecta > Diptera > Drosophilidae > Drosophila > Drosophila pegasa. The sequence goes on along the minus strand of JAWNOD010000076.1, from coordinate 3,271,384 downwards.
TGTAGCCGCTGCTATGGTCTAAGCTGGAAAAAGTTTCATTTTTTTTTTCATGTTGGATCTAAACATTTCGGCAGAAACGAAAAAAAAAATACAAAGCAAAGGCACTTTTGATGTATGCATGTGTGTGTGTATGTGTGTGTGTGTGTGAGCGTAGCTCAACTTTACTTTCAGCATATTTTACATGGCGACTATACGAATTGGTTTCAAGTCGCGTAGTCCTAGCACAAATTGCTTCTTTTTTACCAGCCTATACCCTGCACAAATAGAACAAAAAGCATAGCTGAAGCAACTGAGCAATTAAAGTGTGCTGAATGCTTGTAACGGGCAGCAGCAGCTGGTCAACTATGTGCTACATACGCAAAGCTAATCAATAGCAGCTGCAAAGCTTTATAGAATTTAACTTAGTTTTTGTGTTGAATATCCAGTTAAAACAGCAAAAAGTTGAATTGAGATTGTAACTATAGTATAGATTGTGTAGGGTATATGTGAGGCCAATACAACTCTAACAAGCAGTTTCCTAGAGTATTCTAATGAAAGTAAGAGTATTGATAGAGCAGGGTTAAACTGGTTTAATTTTTCAGAGTTTTTTGGTCATAGAGAATATTTAAATGAGAATGTTATACTTCAATTGAGCTTTTACCTAAAGAAGAGATTGTGCAGGGTATATTGAAGGCAGAGCATTAACAGCTCTAACTGCTTATTGCACTTTATAAAGTTTTGTTCTAAATACCCTATCATAGCGGAAAGTATAACTAAGTCTAACTCAATTGTGCCTGTGTCTGCCCTAGTTGTTAGGGTAGATGTCAGGCCAATCAATGGCAGCTCTAACTGCTAAAGTTTTTCCTTTGAATGCCTCCTAGGCATCGTAGAGTATAAAAACATTGTCTATTAAAGTGTGCCAATGCATGCAGCAGAGAGTAAAGGCTACTGTGTAGAGTATATGCAGCAGGGTATATGCATAGCTTCAGAAACTGCCTAAAAATTGTTTCTGTCAGCCCAAAGATTTGTTGAATTATTATCAACTTTTCTACAGCAAAATATATACAGGGCTGTCAAAAGTTATTGTAACTGGGCTATCTACAAATTTGCGAGGCAAAAAAGTGTAAATTTTGTGTCTGGCGAGAAGTGTTAACTACAGATGGGGTATATGCGTTGACTGTGTGAATTTGTGCGGGAGTAAAACAGATATAAAAGTTCTCTAAAAAAAAAAAAAAAAAATAAATAAAACAAAATAAAATAATTATAAGATATAAAACTATGTATAGTAAATCTATAATCACAAGTAAATTTTTAATCTACATAATACAGTAATCAGTAACTAAGTTATCTCTATCTGTTTCAGGTATGCCTAAGCAGAAAATACAGACGTGGATCACAAGCAGAGCTAAAGAGTGAACAAGTGAGTAAGACTTTTTAAACATATAAGACCTAAGCTTCGTCTATTTATATAAGATAATATACTACGTATAATTAGCTCCACTTACAGCGTATCTCGCATTCATTCACATTGGCTCCACTCAAAGGCGAAATGTGTTTTGTTTTTAGCTGTTTTTTGCCCTGCTTGGCATGCACTTTGGTAACATTTATCGTTGCCGGCTGCCAACTTGCTGCTGCTCATTGTGCCGGAATGACCAATTTTTGTGATTTTCAATTAAGTTAACTGGACAAGTGGCTGGAGCGGGCGGGGCTAGAGTCTAGGGGGGGGGGGGGGTAGTTGGTAAGGGCTGCTTGCTGTCAGGCTCACAGTATTTTTGTAACAGTTTAAACAGCTGCCGGCTGCAAGAGCTGTCCGCCTCGCTCCCTCCCTCCCTCGTACCCCTCTCTCCCTCTTGAGCCAATCCCAATCAGTGCCACAGCTCGTGCCACATGAAGCTGGTGTGGACTGAGGGCAGCCATGTCTCAGCTTCTGGTTTGCTCTGCTATTGCGGCTAGCCAAAGCGCTCGGCACCATTAGCTGGGAAATTTATCTACATGCACTTGACAGGTGGCCACGGCTTGATTTAGTTGTGCCACCAGACACAGAGAGAGGGGGAGATGAGAATGGAGATGGAGCTGCAGATGGGGCTGGGAGTTGGGGTCAGCTGAGCTGCCACATTAAATTGGAGCGCAACAAATGTCGGCGCCACTTGATGTGCCAGCTGCCTGCAACGTGCAACGTGCAACATATATCCATAGCCTCAGGCCAATTTGGTCAGCTCTAAGACACACACTCTCTCCCCCTCTCTCTCTGATCAGCTAAGTGCTGCAGCTAAATTGGCTAAAATTCAATAAGTTAATGTTGTGGCCACGTTCGGTTCACGTGTCCGCCGTGGCTGATTGACGGGCGACAGACGGCTGCACTCGTCTCGTCTTGCCCCTGTCAGTTGCACTTAATTTCATTTTGCATGTGGCAGCAGCACCCGACTGCCCCTCCCCCTTTCTTAGCCAGCCATCAGCTCTGATTACATTAAGCATTAAAATGCGCTACATAGTTCCGAACACCCAACTTGACTTGGGTAATAATTTTACTGCGTTTTTTGCTACTTTTTTTTGCATTGCCTCTGGCTGGTTCCACTTCATTTGCCACAAGCGGCGGCAAATAAAATCGACTTCAAGTGCCATTTGTCCTTGTCAGCGCACAAATTTACGATTGACAAACGATGTGAGATGTGCCCGTGGCCGCCGCCTGTAGTTTGACTGCGAATGAAGCAATGCTCACAATTGTAATTCAATGCCAGCTGTGGAACATAACAAATGAGCCTGAACCGAGCCGAACCTGCGAGCGGGCGAGCAACAGTCGTTGGCCATCAAAAATAATACAAATTATGCGCGTGTCACACAGCAACAGGAGATGACAGAGTGGGAGCAGGAGAGGGAGTGGCAGGGGCAGGGGCATATTTCCGGTTGGGCTGCATAATTCATGGCAGTCCGTTAGATAAGACACTTGTGCATCAATTCATCAGCAGCGGTGCCGCGTAACACATAAGTCGCTTTGACATGCGTGCGAGTGTGTGGGGGCGGTAGGGGCGGGCCGCTTGGCAAGTGGCGGCTGTGACACAGGCAAACAAACCCTTTTAAGCTGTCAAGTGGCGTTTTTGTTATCAGCCGCGTCTAATGAACGATGACACTGATTCACCAGCAGCAGCAGCAGTAGTAGTAGGAGGTCGCTGGATGGGGAGCAGGAGGAGGAGCAGCAGTGGAATGAGTGGGTGCAGCAGTAGTGGGTGGAATGGTTCAGGGAGTATGGGATGATGCAGTAGGGAGAGGAGTGAAGTAAGTGTGAAGTGATGGGAGAAGAGGCAGCAGCAGCAACAATAGAAGAAGTAGGAGGAATAGCTGTAGCAGTGGGAGAAGAAGCTGAAAGAGGAGGAGGTAGAGAAGGGGAAGAAGCAGGTGGAGACAGGAGAGAAGGCAGACGAGGAACCAGAAGAGGAGGAAGTAGAAATGGAATAGAGGATCATAGGCAAAGAAGTAGCAGGAGAAGTAGGACAGATTTGTAGGAGGAAAAGGAACAGCAATAAAATGAGAAAACAGAAGAGGACGAGGCGGTGAACACAGAGAAGGAAGAAAGGTAGAAAAGGAAGAGGATAACCCAGCAAAGGAATTGGTAAAGGGAAATGTAGAAGTAAGCGGAAGAGAAGGATGAATAGGAGGATCAACAGCAAAAGCAGATCGATTATGAAAATGTAGAATAATTACATATTCTCCCACATCTTCATAATCGGAGGATACGGCAGAGAAGGAAGATGAACCAAAGAAGTAGAGAAAAGCAGAAAATGGGGATAAAAAAAATAGGAGTGAGAAGAGGGAAAAGCAGAGCATAGGGTAGAGCAGGAGTCAGAGGAGAAGGTGGAGGAGGAGGTGGCAGAAGAGGAGAAGCTAAGGCAGATGGGGTGAGTAGAGGACTAGGATGAAGAGAAAAACAACTGTAGAATAACAACAACAACTGGAGAATAACTAGGAAGGGGTTGAGGAGGAGGCTGAGCAGGAGGCAGAAAAACAGTCATAGGAGGAGGAGAGGAGGGAGAGAAGTAGAAGCGTCAATAGAAGTTAGTGGATCATGAGAAGAAGAGGAGAAGCAGCAGCAGCAGCCAGATTGCAGTCCCACACACACACACACACACATAAACACACATACCTACACACAAACACACACACACATACATCCCTTGGGCCACGTATTGGTGCAATCTTCTGCTTGTTTTCATACTCAATTAGCCTTGACAGTGATTAATATTGACTGTAATTTCATTAAATCGCCTTTTGATATGGCCTCCGGTCGGGGCCAGCTAGCCCTCGAGCCGGCGCCAGCGCCAGCGCCCAGCCTGCCTGAACATAATTTCGTTACAGCTCACAGCTCCAGCCGTCGCCCCAACCCCGCCTTTCCCCCCTACTATTTTTTTTAAAGGCATGTGAGTTATATGGCAGTTACTTTGGTTAAAAACCACTTTTGGGCTTTTGGCTTGTGGTCAACATTAATTCAGCTCAATCGAGCGTGCTTTAAAGCCATATTAATGAGGGCGATTTAAGAGTCTTAAGAGATGTGTTTGTTTTCCTATGGAAAGGCAATGAATTAATGTTGGCTAAGCTGCGTATTCGTAATATTTAGAAGCAAAAATAATTTAATAAAATGACGTAATAAATATATTATAAATTATATATCAAGTTTGGATCTCTGCACATCCAATTAATTGGTTAGCCAAAAAGTTTTTAGATTTCTTCCGCTGCTGGCCCCTTGGGGCACGTTTGCATAATGCGGAGGGCAGCGTTGTTATAACTTCGACCTGGCTTTGGTTGCATATTTCAGCTTGTTAGCTGTCAAAATAATTGACGTAAAGTGGCATGTGTCTACGCAGTTGTTATTTACGAGGCAGCATAATAAACACTCTCTCACACACACACACACACACTCTCTCCTCGCAGCAATCTAAGAAGTTGAGTGCGAAAGTGACACGCCCACAACTATAAATAAATGACAAAGGTGTTGACGTGTCGGCTGAAGCTGAAGGAGCTGGCACTTATTTTCTCTTTTCTCTGCCACACCTTATTCTCTTTCTTCTTTTTTTTTGTTTTTTGTTTGCTTTTGGTCAAAGCCTTATTTATCTCCATGTGGCTCAGTTTGTTGCAATTTATTTGGGGCTGGTTTTAATGCTGCCGTAAAGCAGCAATTGAAATATGTTGCATACTTTTTCGGGCTCGTCGCATGCATAATAAATATAGACTAATTTGCCAGATATTTTGCACCATTTCTATGTGTGTGTGTTCTTGTCCGAATAAGCCGCTTAAAATATGCAGCCAAGTTAAGCTCTATATATATAAATATATATATATTTATATATATTATATGCACATATTTATAATGGCTTTTACTTATGCATAAATTATGTCTGGCGGCAGCAAAAATATTTTACTAATGAAATTTTTTTGGCCCTTGTAGAGCTGTCGCTGTTAAATATTTAGCCTCGGCTGTTGCGTAACTGCGACAAGCTTTTCCCCTAATTTTCATTGTGTATACGAGGCGACACGCCCACAGGGAACTATACACAGGTTTTTTAAGGGGGTGGCGGGGGGCAAAGCGCCTTTCATGAAATTCACACGGTTCAATGTCATCGACAATTTTTGAGTTCATCAAAAATTTAGCGTCGACGTTGCCAGCGCTCCAAGCGCCAAGCGCCCAACGCCAAACGCCGAAAGATGCCAAAAATGTGTTCGGTACGCAAAATTCCGTTAATGGGCATAAATGTGGCAAAGCAGGCGATGGCAAAATGACAGGCGAAGAATCGAGTTTAATGTGCGCACAGCATGCAAGCAGAGGTCCCTGCGACACACACACACACGTGTGTGTAGGTGTGTGTGTGTGTGTGTTAAGGACCTATGCGTGCTTGCTGAAACTTAGTGCACTCAGAGAAAGGCTGGGAAATATTTATAGAAAAAATCTGGTTCGAAGTGGCAGAAAGTAAATGAGAAATTCGGGCAGATTTATGTGTAAGTTGAGCAAAAGCTAAATATAGAAAGAGTCAGATATGTGGGTATATATATATATGAACTATGATAATTAAATAAATGAAATATATATATTAATAGAAAAAAGGCTTAAGTGGAAACAAGCTTGAAACTGTGAATTTGAGGATATGACTTTACGGATTATATAAAAAAAATATATATGTATAATATATATATTTACTTTTCTGTTGGAAAAAATAGCTAGATTTAATAAGTATATTAGATTAGTCAACTTCAAGAAATAGTCAAAAATCTTTCATATTAAATGATAGAGTATCAATTCTTGTATGCATTTATATAAAACTACAAGTCAAACCGATTTGAATCTCAAATCATATTCACTTAAGTTCTTCTCTTCTAACTATAAACCAAGATAAAAACCAAAGCAATTTAACAAAACAAAACCGAATTACAAGTAGCATCAAATTTCCTACAAGAATCTGTAAGTTTCAACCGGAGTACGGGAAGCAGCAGCCAACTTTCACCCCAATCTATGACAAATGGAGTTTGCCATTAAAAACTCTGTCAGCAAATGCGTAAAACCTGAGTTCACCCCTCCACCCCTCAGTCGTGTCGCAGCATAAGCCGAGCTGCTGCCGCCTCTCACTCCCTGCCAAGCAACAGCTACCTAAGCTTGCTCAGCGCGCCTTATCCTCGATTAATTCGAAACCCATTTTAGATTTAAAGCGAACATGACATGAGCATGCCCAGCGCCAACGTGTCGCTGCTTAGAAAAGGATTATGATAGATCTAGATGATAAGAGCGAGCATGCCTCACCCACACACCCATACACACCCCGTTTTTTTCGCTGAGTGTAGCCAAAGCCAACATTTTGGCTGTGCGCTCGTTGCCATTGGTGGCTTCATCTTTTGGTGCTTAGATGTGGGGCGGGTCTGACAGCTCATGGGCATTATTAATAAGTACAGCGAGCAGCGTTGCGTATACGTGACATTTGCGGAAATTTGATTGAAAAATATCGAAGATGCTTTTTTGGTCGCTTGCTCACGCCGTCGTCCGTCGTCCGCCGTCGACATTTCCATCATTTGATGCGTAAGAGAACGCGGCGCAAAAGCAAAAGGATGCCGCAAAGAATGTCATCAGTCACGTATAGCCAGGGCTGCCTGTAGTCCGTTGCTGCCTCGTGTTGTGTCATATTTCAGGGCACACCTTTTTGTCCTTGCATTAACAAATGTCATTGATATGTGTAGGTGTGTGTGTGTGCCCGTGTGTGTGCGTGTGTGAAATTACGTGTTGCCAATGTATGCGCCCAAAATAAAGGGTTTCACAACAGGCAGCGCCACTGCCTCGCATCAATGTCAGCTGCCGGCGACAGTGGCTTTTGTTTGGCCAACAAGCGAGGCCCGGGCGAGGTCCCTCGGCAGCGCTTGGCGCGCTGACAGCTCACAGATTTGCAGCAGTAGTTGACATTGATTCATCAAAAATTAATCGAATTCTCCAATGGCAGCAGAGGCCAAAAAGGCAGCTAACGCATGCAGCAGCAGCAGCAGCAGCGGCAGCAGCAGCAGCGTCAGCTCTCAACTGTCAGCTGTCAGGCATGACAGTTGCCTTGTGTGCGTGTGCGTGTGTGAGTGTGTGCGTGTGTGTCACCTGAAGCGACAATGCTTCCATATCATAATCCGTTTAAACAACAATTCCTGCTGCAATTGACAGCAAAACTATGGCTAAAAACTCTGCCAGCTGCGAATGGCTCTGCTGGGTGTGTGCTGGGGGGCGTGGCAACTCATTTTGATAGCATTGCGTATGCAATTAATTGCATGTCCTTTGGCTGCAACACAATGCTGACATCCTGGCTGACACTGTGACAGGCCTTTGGCCCCGGCTTTTTTCACTTTGTAATTTCACTTTTAGAAAAATGAAAGAGCTAGTGCAGCTGACATGAGAGAGGGAGGTGGCAGAAGGAGTGAGAGTGATGGGAGAGATCCTTAAACCCATCATCATAAAAACCTTGTAAACTTTTGGTTAGCTGACACCGGCCACAAATTAGCCAGGCATGGCAAATGGGTTTTATGCTCTATTTATTATCAAATTGCCAAAAGTTCTTTTATCTCTCTCTCTCTCTCTCTATTAATTTCACCTCACACACACACTCTGTATGTGCGTGTGTGTGTGTGTGTGATAAGGTGCGATGCTTGTGGCTCGTAAATATTTGTCAAGCTCATTCGCGCGCGTCGCCAAGGCGTATGAGCGCCGGCCACTGCCACTGCCACTGCCTGGCGCGCTCATAAATTTCTTGTCATAAATCCCTCGCACTTTTCGGTGCTGCCACTGAGCCGGCTCAGCAGGTGAGCGAGATAAGAAGCAGGTGGTGGCACTGCTCGTGGTAGTGGGAGCACCGCAAATGAGCTGTCAGAGCTAACAGTCGTGTCTGTGTCGGATTTATGCGCATGCAAAACTTTTCCCAAACAATTTCTGACCAAGAGACTATCTGTGTGTCTGTGTGTGTGCGAGCAGTGTGTGTGTGTGTGTGTGTGTGTGTATTGTCCTACGGCCCATCATCCTTTGTGCGTGTCAATAAATGAAGCGTGATTGATTACGTGGTAAAGTTTTCTGGGCAAATTCCATGCCATGTTTATGACAGCGCTGCAAAACCTGGGCCAAAAGTTTTTTCTGCTCTTTTTTTGGGGTGCTGGGAGGAGGGGTGGGTACTGGGGCCAGGTGTGCGAGCAGGTGTGGGCAACGTTTATTGTTTGAATTTCGTGTATCTTTTTTTTATTATTATATATATATTTTTTTCCGTGTTGCCTTTTGTTTTCCTTCTGCTCGATCTCCTCGCTCGGCCTCTGGCCACGCCTGTCACAATATTTTGTCAGCCATTTTTATGCAAATGAAATAAATTTTGCATAAAAAGTCAAACATCAACAGAGATTTATGACTTGTTGAAACTTTGGCATAATTTCATAAATATTTAAACCTTTTCCTGCGCCGCTTTACACAGAACAAAAACCAAAAAAAACAGAAAAAATGAAAAGAAGGGACGGGCAGGGCAGCATCATTATGTTTGTGATGATGTGCAAATATTTGCGCTTATTACGCAGTTGAGGGCAGCTGGAGCGCTGGTCATGCCCAAATTAGGCCCCGCCCTAATCGTATGGCATGCTGCAGCACACGCCCTAATTAATGGTCAAACAAATTCGAACGGAAATCGGCTTACAATTTCCAGAGTCAGCGTCGCGCTAACCTGCAATTTAACACTATTAATCCACTCTAATTAATCGAGCCACAATAATTGCATCCATCCTTTATCGTATCAACTTACGTGCAATAAGCGCCAATTGCAGCCGTGTGGGACCCCTCTCCCTCCCTCCCTCTGTCTCTCTTTGTTTGACCTGGTCACACTTTGTTTAGAGCTCTTTGAGCTACTGCAATTCGAGGCAAATGGCAGAGCAGAGCTCAACTGAACATAATTATGTGGTTTGTTATTTGAATTTGATATAAGATGAGCCTCAATGTTTTGTGTGTTTGGGTCAAAGTGTTTTGTTTGACCTATTTGATCTGGCCACACTTTGTAGTGGAATGGAGTTCAATTAGAGATTTTTGACGTAATCAAAATTGGATTCATTGCAAAGCCGATTGCATTTAAAGATAAAATTTGTTTAACATTTATTCTTTTTGTGCTTCAGTCATGTTCTGTCATTGACATATTTGATCTGACCATACTTTGTAGTGCAACGAATTTTAATAAGAAATTTTGAAACAATAGAACATGAATTGCAAAACTGAGCTGAAGATATTTGTGTGACTTAGACTTATATATTCAGGGCGCATCTAGGATTTCATGGAAATACTTACAGCATTTTTAGTTACTTAGACTAAGTGGAATATCGATTGAGAATTTTAAAGGCGAACAACTTTAGCTTTAGTTGTGACTGTGCGACTTGGCTCAATGGCTTAGCAATAATTTTGCATGTGGACTGGGAGCTCTCAGTTATTATTCCAATTAAAAATGCGTTTTCAAGGAAGTGAACAGTTATAAGCAGTTGGAATTGAGTGGAGGGAGAGAAAGACTGAGATTGGGATAGAAGGAGCTGTAGAGATTGAGTCATTAATAGAAATGGAGAAATATAGACAGAGAGTAGTAGAAAGAATCCTCTTTAAGAAGCTTAAACATTATTGATTTATTTATAAAGAGCCGGGTATTGCCTAGTCGAATACTTTCTAGTTAAGCATTTTTTATCGCTTTTTTCACGCTTTGCTTTTTAAGCCATTGCTAGCCATATTAAAGCCAATTGTCGTGCATAGAGTGCATAAGCCCGCATTGATTTAAATATTAATTAGCTATTGCAAGAGTGTGTATATGTGTGTGTGTGTTAGTGTGTGTGTGGGTATGTCGTAGTTGCTCTGATAGTCACTTCAATTAATGAGCGCGTCGCTAATTGCAGACAGGCCAACGGCATGCAATAACTCAATTGCAGCCTGTGCTTTGGGCCAGCTATCGGGTATGCGCGTGTGTGTGTGTGTATGTGCAACTAGAGCACGCCAAGGACATGCCACACACAACCCCCCAAACACAGCAACAATAAACAGTGGCAACAATGGCGGCAAATGGATGGCAACTGCGACACGCATTTAAGCTGCCGCAGCTGTTGGGCTCGATAAGCGTCACGTAAGTTGCCACGAAGCAACCGCCGCTTATCGCTTGCAACATTTCAAGTTAATTTATTTTGCGACTTTGATCCTGGCAGGCCAATAAGTTTTCATATAAATTTTGCAAACATCCAGCCTGACGAGCAACTAGACGGCAAAAGAAAACAAAATTTATCAACGCCCAATAAATTGCGCAACTTGTGATTCAAAATATTTGCAGAAAACTGTCAGCTGTCCCAAAAATAAAAAGCTGAAGCACTTGAGCCGAAAGGACGAAATGCTCTACATGTATGTCTGTCTGTGAGTGTGTTTTTGCCACAAAGCAATAGCTGACGAGTGTTTACAAATAAGCACAGTTTCTGTGTGTGCGTGTGGGAGTTGGAGTCGGAGTGGTCAGAGCTTAGCTGGCTGACAAGTGATTACACGATTGCTGCTCAGGACCTGGGGGTTGCCAGGACGACCGCAGGCAAAGTTTCCATGCCGTTCCATTCCATTTCGTTCCGAGCGCCAGTTAACAAACAGAGGCGCGTCGCAGCCATTGTTGTTCGCATAGCTGTTGTTGCTGCTCCCTCTCCCCCCGCCCGCCCTCCCAGCCTGACACGAGACGTCAAGATAAGCAACTAAGGACAACAACAAGGATAATTTAGGATTGCCGACGAAACCCAGAGCGAAACTTATTTCAAATACACTTATTTATTAACTGTTAGCAAGTGAAAATAAATGAATTGTCTGGCCCGTTGCCTCACAGCTGACCAGAATTCATTTACTATTCAACTCTGCGGCTGACAGAAGCAATTAAAGCCGGTCTTAAATGCTGGCAACTAGGCGAAGAATCTTTGCTAAGCAAATAATTGTCTTAAATGCGGATGCGATTCATGTTTAGGTCTTTCTATTGAAGGGAAAATATACAAATTTGCATTTAAGGGTATTTGGCTCGTGTCTCTGCTCAACTGTTCAAGTTTGAATCTGATAATAATAATTTATAATATATATTCTTTATACTATAGATACAGATAGTGTCCAACTTTGTTAGCCACGCCCAGCTGCTTGGCTTACCACATTAATCTATTTGCTTTAACTGAACTTGAGCCAGAGTCTGACATGATGAACTACTTCTTGAACGAACGAAGCAAACGAAAAGTTTTGCATTTATAGTGCAACAATTTTGAATTTGTATTATTCTTGTGATTATCATTGTCATTATCAGTGTCATAACTATCTTGCGTAAGAGATGGGATATCAGGCAAAGTGAAGAGTTGTCAGTGCAATCAGCAAAGGTTCTGCCAGACTTTAGCCTCTGGTAGGAAAAATGCTCAACTCAGTTGATGCAGCGAAAATCGTGGCCACAAAAAGAAAATTACAGCGAGACGTCTATTTGACACAACTGCTCTGTAGTTAACTTTCGAAAGTTCCTATGGCTATTAGTGCCAAATCTACCTGAGAAAAGGAAATATATGACGGAGAGTTAACTTTTTCTACTGCGAAAAGCGGATGGAAGAAAACAGTAAACTAGCAGTAACTGCCTGAGGAGACATAGTAGAGACCATAGAACAAAGACAAAGAAACGGAAGTATAAAGTTAAATAGTCTGTGACTTTGTCGAAAAGGTATAGCGGAAGAAAAAGTGAGACCTTAACGAGGGAAGACTAAGAACGAGTAATTATAGGGTGGGCTGAGGACTGAGAACTGAGAACTGAGGAATGACTTCTAAGGAGCGAGGACTGTATACTGAAGACTGAGGACTGACTGAAGACTATGGACTATGTACTATGGACTGATGACTCATGACTTAGTTATAGCATATGGAAGAGATCTAGCTTGAAGATTGATGCGGGATAACGCGGGGATGTAAGATGGGAGGCAGCTAAAAATGTAGTCCAAAAGGCAGCTTAAGAGGTGGCCAAAGAGGAAGCCCAAGAAAAAGGTCAAGACCCCAGGAGGTTATCAAAGAGGGAACCCAAGAGGAAGCCCAAAGAGAAGCCCAAGCGAGAGCACAGGAGCAATAGCAAATGTAGTCCGATCGGAAGAACGACCTTGCTATAAGTGCATAAGTATTTTTCCTTACCTCAACAACAAGCAACGATGAAAATAGATGTTATTATCATAATAAATATGATTCTTATTGCTATTGCTATTTATAAAAGTATTAATATCATGGCATGGGATGCGGTGTAGTTACAAATACAAGTCAAGGTTGCTTGCTGTGGCCCAACTGAGGAGCTTTCAGTAGCAATTCTGTTACCTAAGAACTCAAGTTGACCACAGACTTCTATTTATATTATTGCTTGATTGTTATTATTATTACTTACTATTTTTTACTATTTCAGTATAATTATTATTATATATTAAACCTTGAATAGTAATTTGGGATTTTCAGATTACAACTTTGTCAAATTCCATCAGATCTATTATATTTATTCCATTGCATCTGCTTCCGACTGCAACTAGTCCTAATTTCTCATTTAAAATCTTTCAGGCGCTTTTGCTTCTGCAACTATTTCCGTCCTGCACCATCAAATTGCTTGCACAACCTAATGTTGTGTGCGTTTCTCTCTGTGTGTGCGTGTGCGTGTTGTGAGTGTAACTTTATTTGCGCCATTTGCCATTGGCAGCCATTGCTACGCTGCTTATGCTACAAATACAAATAAATGGAGAAGGAGAAAGTCGAAGCACAACGAGCAGATATCCTAAGCCAAGGTGAGTTTTAAGCTACATACAGCTTATGCATTAAGTTTCTTTAAGGATCACTCAGATATATGTATATATAGTGTATGCAGGCTTAAAGTCATTTTCCCTTTTGAGCCGTGTCACAAAGACGTTAATGCAGCAACGCTTTAACCCTTTCTTTGTTGTCACAAAGTTCTTCTTCGCTTTTGTTTTTGCTTCTGTTGGCTGCAGGGTATAATAAGCGGCACTCGCAATCTCTCGTTGCCAATGCCACGCCCCCGACACGCCCCTTTCACACACTTTGCGCCCCTCAGGCAATGCGCTTTGTCGCTGTTGAGATTTTATAGCTTGCATTTGTTTCACGCTCACTCGACGTCAACGGCATTGACACACATACAAACAAACACAAATGCCAACATTTGTGTTACACACACATACACAGAGAAAGGCACACATACACACACAGGCACACCCTGGTACACACACTTAGATACGCTCATATGTGCATTCAATTTACGATGCGCTGCAAATGAAATTTTGTTTGTTCGTTCCGTCGACATTTTGAACTTTCGCTTTGGCCCCAATTCCTGTTGCCCAGTGTAGCGCTAGTGTTGCGCTGCAATTTGCGCTGCATTTTGTTTTCGGTATTTGCCATCTTCTGCATTATTGTTATGATGCCCCGAAACGGCGCTAATGCCATTTTATGGCTAGCCAACTCAAGCAGCACCAGCACAAGCAGCTGAAGCAACGCACATATTTATGGCAAATTGTTTATGCCCGAGATTGCTTCATTAATTTCCACTTAGCTCTCGCCCTCGCCCTCTGCAACATTGTGTGAAATGCAGTTAAAGCGAAGCGAGAAACAATTAGAGAAGCAGCAGACTGTGTTAATCCCAACAAGACGACGGAGAAGCGTGGCCAACAGCAATTAGAGTAAGAGCAGGAGCAGCATCAGCAAGTGCTTCTAATCTCTAGCAATGCGAGAAGCATGCGATAAGTGCATGCAGGTAAATAACAAATACAAGAACTTCAGCTCTGTTTGCTAAGCTTTTTAGCTTAGTTGCGTTTAGTTTCTCGACTAACTTCGATCTCAACTTCTCCCTTCGCTTCTCCGCAGCTTTGTGTTAAGCCTTTTCCCACTTTTAGTTCGGTTTGGCTTTCAAGTTTCTCTCTCAGCTTCTTCTTATTGGAGTTCATGCTGAGTTTCAGTATTCCCTTGTCGTTCTGCAATAAATGTTTTACTTCTTTATACTTAACTTCTCTTAATGTTGCTCTCTTCTCACATCATTTCTGCTTCTTGCTTAGCTTTTATTTATTTTCTGAGTGCATTTGTTTTTTGTCATATTCTTTCTTTATTTTTTCTACATATTGTCTGGTTGCTCTCTTCGCATTTATGTTGACTTTGTACTTAGTACGCTTCTCTCTTCACAATTTCATTTCATTTTTCCTTTACTCCAGCTCAGCTCAGCTTTTCTTTTAGCTTTTATAGCAGCTTCTCCCATTGTCTTCTCACTAAGCCTCTTTTTCCAACTTTTTGCTTAGTTTCTTTTTCATTTTGTTTCAGCTTCCCTCCATGTCCTGAGTCCTCAGACATCTTTCTTACTTTCATTCTGCGCTTCATGCTTTGGTATTTCTGCACATTTTTTGCTGCATTTCATTGTTTCCTTTACCCTTTTTTCGTTCAGTTAGTCTGGGCCACATCTCTGCCAGTTTTTGCCTCTATTTCTTCTCCCATTTTAAGCTAGGCTTAGTGTTCAGCTCCTCATTAACTTTTCCCTTATCAGCATCTTTCTTTCTTTCAGCTTATCTATCAGCTTCTTGCTTGTGGCATATTGTGAGACTTCTTCTAAAGCTTTTCCTTTCTCTATCATTGTTTTTTGCTCAGCCCTTTCTCTTCGCTTATCACTAAGCTTCTCTCTCTTAGCTTATCTCTCTTTTTTGTCATTCATTATTCCCTATTTCTTCTCTGCAGCTTCTCACTTTAGTTGCCTTCTGTACCGCATAATAATTGCTTCTCGTTTTACTGCTGCGCTGCTTTGCTTCTCTCTTGTCGCTCTTGAGGCAGGTACTATAATATTAACTGCCTGCTCTTGACCAAATGCAAGCACAAAGTCATGAATAAATTTCAATAAGTAAATGGCTGCAATGGTCGCTTGTATTTTAAGCATTTTATTTAACATATTTTACGAGCAGCACTCGCACTCGCAGGGCCACGCAACGTTGCGTCGCGCTGAGCCGGGTCTGTGACGCTTTATGTCAACTTTGTTTCGCTTCGGTTTCCATTTTTGCTGCTTCTTTTTTGCACTTTAACGGCCGCAGCGCTTTAATTTATTGCAGCACGTCTTCGGCACGAGTGTCGCCACTGCTGGCAACATCATTTTGAGTGGCAACAAAACGCTGACGTTGCCAAGGCCAACAGCGCGCGCCGAGCGGGCCAACAACCAGCAGCCAGCAGCCAACAGCGTAATTGATGCCAATGTCAAACTCAAGTTTGCCCAGGCACAGGCACGGGTACGGGCACAGTCACAGGCTCAATTCAGTCTCTCGCTTTCTATCTGCACTTGATGTATGCTAACGGACAGCGTAATAGAGATGCTGCTGCTTCCTCTTGCCCCCTGCCCCCTGCCCCCTGCCCCTGCCCTTCCAGCTCTCTCCTGCTGTCGCTCACTCACTCATGTCGTTCTCTGGCTGGCAGGAAGTATCTTATTGCCATTTGCATGGCATTAATCGCATAATTTGTGGCAAGCATTTGGCGCTCTTTAACCCGCCAACGCGAGAAAGGCAAACAGCAAACGGCGAACGGCGAATGGCAAATGGCGAATGCCAAAATTGTGAAACACGAATTCAATTAAAGCTGTGGCAACAGCTGTTCCCCAGTTGCTGAGACAGTGAGTAAGCACGGCATAATGATTTTGTTGAAATCTTCCGTAGAGGGCAGCAGACAGGAGGCGTGGGCGAATCAGGTGCGTCTTAGGCTAGGTATTTACTTTATTAGCAAAAACAGACGAGTCTATGCAGTCTTATTTGTGGCGCTATTCGTCTCTGTGTCTGTTTGTCTGTCCTTATGGACAGCTGTCTGTCAGACTGCCTATCACTCAGTCTGGCTATCTGTCTGCCTTTTGTTCTATCGAT
Organism: Drosophila pegasa; assembly: GCA_035046225.1. NCBI lineage: Eukaryota > Metazoa > Arthropoda > Insecta > Diptera > Drosophilidae > Drosophila > Drosophila pegasa. The sequence continues at coordinate 3,254,998 of JAWNOD010000076.1, read as the reverse complement.
TCGTATCTATAAACTCATTGATCTCGAATACTTTAAGAGTTAGAGTCTGAGAATGCGCTTAGCTGAAGATGAAGAAGGGATGCTAAACATAAACTCTAGCCCTCTTTGAGCATATTAAAAGAAGAAGCTAGGAGCTAGAGTTAAATGAAATTAGGTACATGAACTCTTCTAGGCATTCCATTTGAAGTTCTTTGACTTGAATTCCCCAAATTGAGACAGATAAAGACATAAAGATAAATTCTCTTTTGTGTTTGTATACATGTTTTTCAGGACTACACTCATAATTGCCCTGAAATGTTAGCTAGAATTCATTGAGCATATATTCAAGCTCTGGAAATTTCAGCAAGGATTACACAAAACAAACAAGCAGCAAAGTTATTCAATAAAGCAGTTTTCATAGAATTTAGGAGGCAGCAGACAAGGCCATAGCATAATGAATGTGATGTGAATGAATGTGAATATGTGTGAGTGTATAGACTATGTATGATACATGTGCTTGTTCCTTTGCTGGCTTATTAAGTGTTGAATACACAGAAGTAAAAGCTTAACAAGGCAAGTATACAGATAATGTATTAGTTAGTTAGAAAGTAAAAGAAATACACAATAAAATTGGAAAAGAGTTACATATATTGCAGCAAGGGCCTGGAAAGGAGTAAGCATTCGCTTCAATCGCCCCAAGGGCCTAGCAAAGCGAGTAAGCCTCTCGCTGGCACTCCATAGTATATCATTATTATCCTGTAACTGTATCCACCATTATGACTGCCAAACTGTTCCTCCACCATATGTCTGTCTATTATACATGCATGCATAAATATAAACAACATTCTTCTGTGTCTGCTCGTTACACTTGGCTGCCAGGTATATTCGCGTCGAGCAGACCCGGCTAGACCACTCCAGCTTGTTGTTAGTATAACTGCTGCTGTTGCTGTCACTGTCAACCGCAAAAGATGTTGATAAATTAAGTGTGCTGCAGGCGAAGCCATTAGCAAATCCGAAGGCCTTTTGCTAGCGAAGAAGAAGAAGAAGAGAGAAGAGAGAAAAAAGAAAGCAGAAAAACCTCAAAGTTTGTCCAATCCGACGTCGTTGCCCTGTCAGCGACACCTGCTGTGTGTGCACGTGTGTGTGTGCACGTGTGTGTGCTTAAGCTATTTATTTTTGTTGCTGGCGCTTGCTGGGGCCAAAGCAAACTTGGGCAACTAAAAGCAAAAATAATTGCCAGCCTACTTTGGCTCAGGCAGAAGTCAAGTTTCGTGTGCTGAAGTCTTAGACAAATGTTAAACAGCAGGAGTTAGAGCACACGTGTGTGTGTGTGTGTGGGTGTGTAGAGGATGATGGGTGCGGGCATGTCCTTGCACATCAAAACAATAAATATAATGACAACAGTCATGACAGAGAGAGAGAGAGAGAGTCGCAAAGCACAAATATTTGTTAACATTTGACGGAACAAAACTTTGAATTTCGCTTCACTCAGTGCTAAACGCGCAGTTTATTTATTTATGCCAGCTGGGCCAGGCAGGTGGGCGGGAGGAGAGGCAGGGAGGCAGAGTCTATCAAATATGCAAATGGCGCTCGGTGCGGGAGTTGGTGACAGAAATTAAGCATCATAAAAATAACACAGAGCAAAGGAAAAACCAAGTTGGAAGAGGCAGTTGACATGCGAGCACGCCATCTAGCGGCGGCAAGGTGCGTGTGCGTGCCAAAAATTTCTGAAACACAAACGAATATATATATACATAAATGTGTGTGTGTGTGTGTGTGTGTGCCACCCACACAATTGCCTTTGGGTTCGCCTGGAAATTGATCAAAGGAATGCGTGTGGCATGCGGCAGGGCCCGTGCCGCACTTGCAGCGGCAGCAGCAGCAGCAGCAGCCATGTGGCACACACTCTCAGCTATGCTGTGGCCGTAGCTGCGGCTGCGGCTGCGGCTGTGGCCGGCTGTAAATTAGATGCCAAACGCTTAGCTTAAAGCTGACTTTAAAAACTCGCAAAAGCCACATACGCACACGTGCCACCAGATCGAAAGAGAGAGACAGAGGGAGCGACTCTCACTGCATAATCAATGCCAAACGCAAATCATTTCTTTTTCTCAAATCAAAACAAAACACGTAGCGGCTCGAGCCGAAGAGAAATGCGCGCTTAATGCGAAACCACAAAGAGTTTTCCTTTTCCTTTTGCTTTTCCTTTTATTCGGCTGCTCGGGCGCCTGGGGGCAATTCCTGCTCTTGTTCTTGTTGTTGTTGCTGTTGCTTTTTCTTTCTTATTTCTTTTATTGAACAATTTTTAGACTTTATACTTGTAGCAGAAGCAGCTGCTGCTGCGGCCTGGAATTCAATTTAAGCTGAAAATATTTGGCAAAAATGTTCGTGCCTTGGCACATTTTCAATATTTTTTTTTCTCTTTGCTGTCAAAGTCATGCAAGCAAATAAGCCCAGCTATAGCTGCATTCTAAGTTGCCGGACGGCAGATTACATAAATACACAATTATAATTTGAAGCGGCTAAGCAATAAATGGGGATTTAAGTTTGGGCTTAGTTCGCAAAACAAAATGAATTGGAAAAGTCCCAGCAGCAGGTGGGAGGAAACAGTTTAGCTAAGTCACGCTTAAGGCACATAGATTAGATATGGTCAAATAGATAATTTTGTAAATGTTTGTTAAGTATTTCAGGTGACATAGAGAGCGAGAGTATGATGGAGAGAGAGGGAGATTTGGAGAGTGGGAGAAGTGGAGGGAAGGAAGAGAGAACTCTAACTGCATTTCCTGTCGATCGAGAATAGGAGAAAAACAAAGACATATCAACAGAAAAAGCTAGAGAGAGAAAAATCAGGAAAAAGGCAGAGTATCTCTCTGAGAGAGAAAGAGAAAGAGATAGAGAGTGAGATTTAGGGAAGAGCGAGAGGAGGCGAAGATATGAGTGACAAAAAAAAAACGGAAACAATTAGACACATAGAGAGATTGGAATACAGAGATGACGAGAGCTACAGAGCGAGTTTTGAAGAAGATTAAGAGAAAGCGAGAGCATGAGAAAGGGAGCGAATGAGAGTTAGATAGAGGGCGCAACAAAGGGAAATATTAGACGAAGAAAGTGAGACAAAGGAAAAGAGAGAGACTATAAAAGAGGAGTGGAAGAAAGGGTGAGGGAGAGAGAGAGAACGAAACTATGAAAGAAGGAGAAAAAGGACTGAGAATAAGATAGATAGAGAGAGAGAGAGAGAGAGAGGAGAGGGAAATCTGTAGAGAGACATAGAAACAAACAGGAAAGAACAACAACATGAAGAATAATGGATCTTCCTCTCATTCATTCACTCCTTCCTCCCTCTTTCTCTCTAACAGCAAGAAATAAGTAAGAAAATGATGTCAGCTGAGGCAACATTTGAGCAGAAACATAAACAGCTGAAAGAATAGTTAGCAAGAGAGTGAGGAGGAGACGAAGAAATGACGTCCATAACTTTACAATACTCTTAGTTATATTTCAAAGGGCATTCATTCACATAAATCTGCATCTGGAGCAAAGAAAAGCAAGACAAAGTTTCTGCTCGAATTGCATAATTGAACTTATTTCATTTCATTTCTCAGTGAACTTTGCGAGACTTTACATTGTGCCTCGTTGCTCCTGGGAAGGAAGGGTCTTCTCCATCTCCATCTTCCCCAGCCACTCAAACTAAAATTGTTATGCCTATTTCATATTTCAACGCTCCTAATGAACTGAGGCCATATAACAACTTCTGTGCAGTAAAATGAAAGTGAAAATGCGGCCAAGTAATAAATTGTGAAAAAGCGAGCGACTCCTGTCGTATAATAGGTAAATAAAAATCGGGAATGTGTGCTCAGATATATATATATATATATATATATATATATATATATATATATACAATATAAATATATATCTGTTGGCATATATAAATATTTGAGTGCCGCACCAAATTCACTTTCGATTGCATTACACACAATTCCGTGAAAAGGATATATAAAAAGTCGGTAAAAGCTAGTCAGCTGGCATATGGAGAAGGACGAGCAGCAGGACATGTGTGTGTGTGTGTGTGTTGGTGTGTATCTGTGTGTGCGCTTGTGCATTAAGAATTAAAATCTGATACAAAGTAATGGACGCACTCAAATGTACAACAATTGCCATTAAATCAAAGGACATTTCCATTTTGTGTGCGCATAAAACGCCGTTGCGGCACATATCAATAAATAACATTTGATGTGCGGCTGCAGCAGCGCCCCACCCCCCCTCTTCATTCCTTTTTATATTTATTTTATTTTTTGCTTTGACAGCAACCTGTGTACGTAAAAAAAGCTCAAGCGGAAATTGCTTAATAAGCAGCGCAGCTGTCAAAAGAGAAAATACCAAAAAAAAATAAGAAATATAAAAAAATACCGAAAACAACAGCAAATCGCAGCCATCAAAAGTAATGGCGCCGCCGCCGTCGTCGCCCATGCGCCGCTATCAATTTCTAGTTGAGTGATCTAAGCAGCCCAAGTGCTGGCCATAAACAATGAAAATGGCTCGCGAATATATATATTATATATATATGTATAAAGCCGCCGCAGCAGCCGCACTTAAAATGACCAAAAATAAACGTGGAAAATCAAGGTGAAGCGATTTTATATTTCTGCTGCAGGCAGGCGGCAAATTAATTTTAGCTGCCGCTGCCTGCGGCGCTCTAAGATCTCAGATGGGCGTCACGACTTTTGTATTATCGCGAACGCAATTTGCGCCTCATGGAAATTGAATGGCAGCAGCAGCAACAGCAGCAGCAGCAGCAACCAGCAACTGCCCCGCCTCTTCAGCTACAGCTGCTCCTGTTTCGGCTCCTTTATGTGTCCGCAAATTGCAGCTGCTGCTGCTGTTGCTGCTGTTGCTGCTGCCTCGGGTTTTTCTTGACAATAATCAAAATACACAACGACAACAAGTTTGCTTAGGCAGCGGGGCTGGGCGTGGCAATGCCTGTTACTGGAGTCCTGTTGTCAGGACTCGCATAGCTCGGCGTCGTCTCATACTAATTGCTTTCAATTTAATGAAAATTTTAATAGAAAAGCGCTTTGGCTGCCAAAAATTGTGCTGTTAGTAGATGTTTGTTGTTGCTTCAGTTCCCGTTGTTGTTGTAGATGTTTGGCATTGCATGCTTGGCTCAGTAGACAGCCGCGTCGCCTGGCTGCCCCGGACGGGGACACTAAGCTGTTGTCGTCGCCGTGGCGTGCATAAAATATATAAAAGACGCAAAGTACACAGAGAGAAAGAGAGAGAGACAGAAAGAAGGAGATGGTGAAAGACAAGACTTAAATAGTTACCGAGAGAAAGAGTGAGAAGGAGAGGGAGCGGCAGAGAGAAGTGAAAGCAAGCGTAATAGAGAGAGAGCTGAAGGAATATCAACAACAATTGTGCCAAAACAATTTGCACTTAATATTGTGCATGAAATTTATTTGGCATACACAAAAGCAAACAAACACACACACACAAACACACTCACTCAAACACTCACACACACACACACACACTCTCATAGACACCCTTGGCCAAAAAACTTGATAATCAAAAAGTTTACATTTTGTGGCATGTGCAACTGCATTTCATTTAAGTTTCGTATTTGCATTTTGTGCCGAAAGTTTTAGGTGCAAGGGACGAAGGAAGACGAAGCAGACAAAGGGCGCAGCACAGTAAAGGACTTTGGGGGCAAGGCTTATGTCGCTCGACTCTGACCCACACACAGATACACAACCTGCCTGGCTGCCTGCCTGCTGCGCCTCGGCGAGCTGTGTAAAGCGTTTGTAAAGCGCCTTTCGAATTGAATCAATCTATGCAGGATTCATAGTACTCACAGGACTCGCTTTGAATAGCGAAAAGTTTGTCCGGCTGCCAGCTGAAACAGAAACATGTGCAAAGCGCGCGCACAGAGCGCGTTCTGCGGACGGAAGGAAGCGGAAATGATGCCAAACTAAGCGCAAAACTTATGCAAAGCAACAAACTGTTGCCGCGCGTGCAGCTGCTGTAAATATGCTGTAAGAACTTTTCGAAAAACCAACTGCAGGGCATCCGCGAGTCGTACACGCGCGTTCTATTGCATTACTTACTGTCCATTTGCTTTCAATGCTTGCTCGAACGGTTTTACTTAAAAAGCGTAGCATACTTTTGAGCTGCTCGCATAAATATTGAGTTGATAAAAATCGTGGCATACTTTTGGGCGGTGTCTAATATTTGGCATTTATATACATATTTGCTCTTTTTGTTGTTATTCCTGTATTAATATAGTTTATGTCCCTATCTTTTCAGTTTAATGGAAAACCTAGATGACCAGGAATCCAGGAAGGCAATGCTTGCCAGGATGGGCCGTCAAATAACCCAATTAGAGCCATTTAGAAATTAAAACAATATATATGTGTGCATATTTGTGTGTACATTTTTATTACAAAGAAAAAAATAAATTAAAATCAAAACTAAAATAAACTGACTTTTATTTATAAAAATTCCGCCAAAATACACAAATCCTGAAATTAGCCAAAAATTGTGCAAAAACCAAATTTTATTGCATACCAAAAAGGGCAAAAAAAATATGGAAAATTGGAATAGTGTTGCATACCTTCAAGGGCAGCCGTCGCTGGCCGTTAGCCCTCGAGTTTCGGACGAAAATAGCGCTGAAGTACCAGGCGAACAGAATCGGCAGCAAGTAATGCAAAATTCATTGATTTAAAATTTCGTTGCCTATCCGAAAGGGGCAAAAAAAGGCGCGTTTTTATTTCAAATAATCACATTTATTTCACGCTATAAACTGACAATCTTAAGAATCCTTGAACGTCAATCGATAGTACTTCAAACAAGGAGCTTAAAAAAATATGTCCTAACAATATCCTTAAGGACATGCCCGACTTATGGCAACAGCAAAAGCGTCTATTCGCAAGGGAAAACTAGCTCTAACTCGGTCAAATCCTTGCGCAGGACCACGGGACATGGTGCGTTGGCTTCATGCCACCCGCCCCCATCGATCCCCATGGAAACATGTTGGGGTCATCTAAGAATCCAGGACTTGTACATTTCTCGCTTCAGGCCGGCTGCAGCGGCCAAGCAAATGGCCCAAAACACACAAAAAGCCTAATATCTCGATAACCACAAGGACGATTTTTATGCGCTTTGCACAGATGTTGCGCCTGGTGACCCCATTCAGTTTGACACATGGCTCGCCAGGATATTCAAGGATACAGCCAAGTTATAAGAGTTTTTCGCTGTACAAAAAGGTCCTTACATCTCAGCCCTTGAGAGGATTTTTAATCCTTTTATTACTGTTTCTTAATTAGGGTGATGAGTACTTGCTATGTTCCAAAGGACATCCCTATAGCTCCTTAAATGGCCAAGTTAATGACGGCTTTTGCCTATTTTGGCCATTTTTCGAGCATTCCCCTTGTAAAAATTTTTGCAAAATTTTTGCTCAAATTTTGTAAATTTTTGAATGCCAAACGATAGTCCTGCTTCATACGAACTCAAAAAGGTATATCCTTCCAGGATGCATAAGGACATGGTCGAACTATGGCTATAAAATGAAATCCTTTTTCAGTAAAATAGCTCTAACTTGGCCAAATATTTACGCATTTTGGCAGGACATGTTGCGTTAGGATCGTAAAAAAGGACTTCATCAATCTGCATTAAAATTATATGGGCTTATCTAAGGATCATAGTGGGTCCTTTTTAGAAATAATGAACAAAGCTTGGGCTGAGTTGCGTGTATCCTGACGAATTAGGTGTGAAGTAGAGCCTATTGACTATGGCTATCACCTAGCCAAAGGACATTCTGATCGTCCTTTTATAATTTGAGTTATTAAGATTTTATTGTTGTCTTTGGCTGCTTGATAGAAATGCGATCTATGTGCTGGGTCTTTCTGATCAAAATGTCCTACACTGCTTATAAATATACAAGGATATGGCTGTCTTAGAGCTATTTACAATCATAAATATTCATTGACTTGCCATAAATTGAATGAATCTGTATGGCTTCCTAAAGGACATGCTGATGTTATCATTATAATATATTCTTCAACAGTTAACATATTCTCTCACTTAATTTCTACTACGTTTAACATGAACGGAATTCAAGTGTTTCCGCAGAACTGTTTACTTAGACTTTACTTATGTTAATGCAGCTCTCGTTCATATATTCGACTGCGTTTCTTGGTATCGCTGCTTTATCCTTTGCTCGCAACTCTGTTTTCTCTGGCAGATTCCTGGAATGTTGATGTGCCGCAAGGCTATGCACAGATACAATTTCAAACTGTCTTGCTTTTTTGCCTGGCTTTCGCTGTTGTCAAATCATTAAGTAAACAGAAAAATTCCAGTTGAAGCTAAAAACAAATAAAGAAAATAAATAAATAAAATATTAAAAAAATATATAAAAAGAAAAATTAAGAAAAATATTTATATATAAATTTGTGCTTCCCCTTTCCAAGTCACTTCAGGCAGCACCTGCTTGGCTAAAGCTCTTAACGGCACTCAACAAATGGCTAAGCAAACGAAATCTCGCTGGCCAATGCTCTAATGAAGACAAAGCAACGGCACAATAGGAAGGCGCTGATATGCCAGCGTGATTTGTTATCGCATCCTGGCCATGTAATTTATGATGGAGCTGGGCGCCAGGCCAAATTGTCAACCATAATTCTTGGGCACGGCTCATTCGCGCTTCGATGAAGCCAATAAACAGTGACGAATCACTTATAAATTGTTGCCATATTTCTGCTATGGCGCAAAATATTTACTATGCGCAGCGCCCATACCCCCTGCCACGCCCCTGCGCCTGGCGGACTCCCTTCACGGCGTGGCAAGTGTGAAAATTGAAATTGATGTTGCTGTTGCTGCTGCTGCTGCTGCCGCCGCTGCTGTTGTTGCTTTCGACTTGTCGCTAAATGGGCGACGCCTTTACAACGACCACGCCCAGCGAACGAACTGCCTCCGCGAAGTGCCCCGCCCCCGGGCAGAGCGCCTTATTGCGGTTGTTTATTTACGAACATTAACAAAATAAATGACATGCAAATAACAGCGAATACAAAAAATAAAAACAAAATAAATGCAAAGTCCGCAGCGTAACCAAAGACAACTAAGAAGTGCTGTAAAACAGCACGAAGTTGAGATACCCTATGAAAAAAATGAATTAAAGAAATTATGAGATTAAACGTGCATGGCAGAAGATAGATAGACAAAGGACAATTATAAAGGAATATCAACGTTCGACTCATATATACTCTATAATTTGAATAATAATACAAATAAATTGTAATTTATTTTATATATAAGGAAAATAGTAATTTGGTGTATTAAATCAATAATAAAATGTTTTCAACGCTATAATTCAAGCCACTTCAATTAAATAGAAATCAGAACATTTATTCAAAGCCGATGCATAGATCCTCTATAAATTATGATTGTACAGAATTATTTGAATAAAGATATATTCAGCTATGATATAGAACAGCAATAGAATTTTAATGAATGATAAAAATGGACTATCAAAGAATAAAATAATTAATAAATGAATAAAACCCTGTTTCTATTATTTATATAAATTACAATAATTTTATATAAAATAAATAATATATATATACAAAAATAATTTTTTAAGTGCCATTAATAAATAATAAATATATTATTACTTAATAAATGTAGTATTATTGTACATATTATTTTAATTATATATATATATATATATATATTATTTTAGTTCATGTATATATCGGCTTTCACTTACAACACCTTTGTCTACATAAATATATGGCAGCAATAAAATTTTAATTAAGTCAACTTTTATCAAAGATAACTAAGAGAATATTAATGAAAAAAAGCAAATTATCTGCCAACTGTCACAAATCGATCTTAACATTCAAAATACCCTAATTAGAGAGTATAGAAGGAAACGGAAAAAAAGTTTAAATAGACAAATTTGTTGCGCTGGCAGCTAAGCGACCTGGAAATGGTTGGGGGCTAAATTACTAATGCCATTGGCAACACAGACAGAGAGAGAGAGAGAGAGAGAGGAGGAGGAGTGGAGCTGGGCTGGGCTGGGTGGACATAATATTAAACGCAATTCATTCTCACAACAGTTAGAAGATGGAGAGATGGGCGGCAGAGGTGGAAGCAGAAGTCTCGGCAGCAGCTGGAGAAATTGACTTTGGAGGTATTTTTAATTTTGCAGCCAAATGAGTCGCGATTCTTGTTTAATTTTCTGTTGATTGGTTTTTCTTCTCACACTTTTCGCTCTCTCGGTGGGTCAATCAGTCAGCGCGAGTCAATCAATGAGTGTTTCGCCCTCCTGCTATCTCGCCTCCATTGAGCTGTCCAAATATTGATGTTGGTCACGTAATTAGAAACAAGTTTATAAAAATCTTAGAGCTGGCTAATTAAGTTCAAATTGGCCGCACAATTTCGAATGTGTTTAAATTACTTTTTACCTATCTGTCTCTATCTATCTCTCTCTACATCTCTCTCTTTCTACTTTGTGATGTCATGAAAAGCACGTGCAAATTAGGCGAATGCCAAATAAAAACCCCTTCGCCTGGCTTTGAACACACTCAAAGTGAGAATGCGGCACGGTGTTGTGGCTGGGGTTGGGGTGAAGAGGAGGCGAATCCTTTGGCTCGGAGGCAGGTTTGAAGCCGTTTGGCATTTGGCTTTGTGGTAAACGTGTTGAAGGGCTGCCGCTGCCGTTGACAGCGCGAGGACGAGTGGGAGTCGAGGCCCCGCCCAAAAAACATTTTCCAAAATTTCATAATAATTATAATTTTGGCTAGATATATACACACACACACACACATACATACCTACATATTTGCATGTTTTGTCAAGCTCAACCAGGCAAAGGCTGGGGGTGGGGCTGGGGCGGACACTGCGGCAGCTGGCTGCTTCGAACATGGCCCGAAAAGTTGCGTCAAGCAAAAAGTTAAGCGTGTTTTATGAAATATTTGTGGCAGGCAGCATGCGTGGCAGCTGCCCCACGCACCGTTCCCCAACTGAATCAAAGTCTAAGGCCAGATCATTTTCACTTTGCCGGCGGCTGCTTTTCTTTTTGGGGTTTAACATCATTAAGCTGCATGTACAACAATTTTCATAAAAATTAAAACAATTTCGACGCGCACTTTCCGCTCAACAAGCTCAATAATTGTATAACACACACACACACACACATACACTCTTCTGCTTAGGTTTTTGACATAATTAAAATTACAAGCAGGCAGACAGAGGGGGCAGGGGGAGAGAGGAAGCTGTGCGCTGCTATTAACTAGCTCAAGGATATGAATTTCATATTTATGCACGCTTAAGCAGCAAAAAGCCTTTTCCACAATTTTATTACAAAGTTGTGCGAATATATATATACATGCCTTATATATATATATATAAAATACATTTTGTTTACAAATACAAATTCTAAAATAAATATATTTGCTGGCCTCGAGGCAGTCCTTGCTCATCTGTCTAGTTACATTTGAGATAGCGGCTTTGCCTGTTCAAATTATGATTTAAATAATTTATGTTCTGCACATGTGTTGCATTACTTTTGCACTCACTGTCCGTGCATAAGCTACGAAATTAATCGCCGAACACTTTTAAGCCCTTAATGGACGCAGCTCGGACAGCTGTAAGCCGTAGGTAAATATTTTTTTAATATATTTAGCCAGCAGCTAGCTTTGCTTGCATTTTACAGTCGGACATTTCTCGTAGAGAAAACATAAACGTGTTTTATGTGCAGCAAAATGCATGAGAAACTAATGTCCTTTGCGGCTGGCAACAGAGCCTAATGTTGTCGAAGTATAATAAAGCTGTAAGGTCGTTAAGTGAATTAATTTTAGTTAGAGTATCTCGTAAACATTTTAATTTTTCATAATTTTTCACATGATTTCCCTGAATTTAAATCTCCAACTTACTCTTCATCAAGTCAAGCCATTTAATTCTAGCTGCTCTTACTATAAGTAAATGATTTTTTAATATTCTTTAAAGTCTTTTTAATAATTTCATCATCAATAATCCTTAGCCTTCATTTAAGACCTTATCATTTCATTTTTAAGTTTTCTACATATTCCATAACTCATTCACTCAACAACATTCCCAACCAATCCATTTAATAACTCTTTACTCTACCTCTACTAAATTTTAGCTGCTCTTACTATATATAAAAGCTCTTTTTATGCGTCATAAAATTTCTTTAATACTTTCATATCATAGTTCCAATTCCATTTGCAATCTATGAGTTCGTCTGCTGCTTTAAGCAATCCATTCAATATCTCCTTCTGCAATTTAAAAGACATCAACTAGCCTTAAATATCAATAGCGAGCATTTTCAATTTCTCTTAGCTCAGCCATTGTTTGTCTGCTTAGTGATTGCAAAACATTGCGCATTATCGAACACTAAAACACAGCTGCAGGCCTGCAGGACGACCCCGCCCAGACTCGCTCCCGCCCGTCAAATGCTGCTTCAGCTTAAGCTGAAGTTTTGTTAGAGCAAATTGCTTTGCACTCATTTCAAATGTGTCTCTTACTCTATCTCCCTCTCTTTCTCTGTCTCTCATTCGCTCTTTTTTCTATGTGTGCGCTGCAAGTGTAGCTTTTGATACTTTGCAACACTGCAATTGACATTTTGTCAAAGGACAATGGGTTATTGCCGAAGCACATGTAAGCATGGAACTACCATTGTATTGCTCACATCTCTATCTCTCACTGTCTCTCACTCCCTCTCTCTCTCTGTCTCTCTGAAGAGCAGTCAATTCTTTTTATCCTGTTCGCATTTTTTTTAATGCTGCGCAATAAATTGAAAAGAAAGCAAGCGTAAAACACAAACAACAAGAGCAAAAACATTGTAGGCAATGCCAAGGCGACTATCAGTTGCAGACAGCAATAAAAAAAGGGAAGAGCTATACAATGCCTTGCGCTGCAATACAATAATACCAACGCACACACACACATGCACACATATATATACAATATATATATAGAATATATGTATATAAAGCAAATCCTCGAGTCTCACATTTGGCATTGGTTTATGTGGGCAGCTGCGATTGAAAAATTTCGTTCGCCTTGTTTCGTTTAGCGCAGCAGCTCATTTTTCGTATACCCTAGACGGAAGTGTGTGTGTGCTGAGAGAGGGTATGCCCGACTTGCTGGCACTTGTCAGCAGCAAATGCCTGACTCAACTGAGTCTGTAGCTAAAACCAATTCATGAAAACAAACTTAACTGAGTTTGTATCTCAAATTCACTTACAGGGTATATACTCGCCTTTCACTCCTTTTGCTTTAGTTATTTTTTATGTCAATACTGTTATTCGCAGTACTTTTCATTCAATTTTCAGCATTTTTTACGATTTGTTAGTTGCCCGTCAACATGCCCACACACAGGCCACGCCCCCTTTAAGCCACACACTCACATGTGTGTGTGTGTGTGTGTGTGTGCTGGCCGTGTTTAATGTCACGTATTTGATCAGAAAATTAAGGATCAAAAAGGCATTTGTGTAAGCATCTGAAAATGTTGTGATTTATTGCGCCAAAGCGTTTTGCAAGCAACTCTTCGCTCCCCCTCTCCCTCCCTCCCTCTCCTTGAGGACATGCACCAGTAGCTGGCTTACTGCCTTGTCTGCCCTCCCTCTCTCTCTCGCTTGTCCTTATGATGTACGACTCTAAGCAGCTGCTTGGTTGAGCTCTTCGCCTGCCGCCTGTTTAGTTTAAAAACTGGGACGTGTACAATTTAATTTAATCTTTCAGGATTTTCTTTTGTGCATGCCAGCAGCTGCCTCTCTCTCTCTCTCTCTCTCTCTTTCTCCCAACAATAACTATGCTAAGTGCTAAAAATACATTTTATTCTAAGAAATCATTTCAAGTTTTGCTATTACTTTGCTGCTTTTAAAGTAAACGAACAAAGTTTGTTATAAATTAAAAAATAATTAGAAAAAACTTTTCAAAAAATTTGTTGAATACTTTTCATCTGCTCTCAGTTCAAATTAAAAGTTCTTCTATATATAATTAAAAGTGATTTCGGCTGAAATATTGTATCAAAATGTGTCTTAATTTGTATTTTTTTTATTCATTTTTAAAAGCAATTGTTAGGCGGCGTTGCGTGAATTTTTATGGAGGCAGCAGCTAGAGAAGACTTCTGCTTCAAGGCTTAAATTCGATTTAAGTTTTAGTAAGAATTTTGCATTAAGCAGATAGAATTATAGTTAGAGTATTAGAGAATTAAAGCATATATAACTTTACTTATATACGAGATATTGCATTTTTTAAAGGGTTTCCTAATAGGGTATCAGCTTTTGTCTATCATTTTTATAAATATATTTATCCCTTCAAAAGATGCTCTCAAAAGGAAGCCCTTCCAATTACCTCTACCTAGCCGAAAGATAGATGAGCTAATATGCCTATGCGTCTTATTCCAATGCGTCTACTTCAGCTTTTCATATATAAGAACTGAAGTCTGTTTCCAAGTCAGTCCAAGTTTGACTATAGCTAAACTAAGCTAAGCCTAAGAGCCTAGACCTTCACTCATCTCTCTTTCACACACTCTCATTTTTTCTTTCACTCTCTCTATCTCTGTTTTTCTTCTCATATACATAATTTATAAATAGAGCAAATCATTACTAATACTTACGCTCACATAGATATGCATGCAATGACTTAGTCAACTTTCAGCTCAAATGTCAACTTACCTGAAATATGATATAATAAGAAGAGAAATTTCAATATTAATTAATTTGAATATGATTTTAAGAACAGAGATTTGTCTATAGACATATACATATCAAAATATTCACATTTATGTAAATATTATATCGTATTAAGTTCATGTCGAAATATTAATTAGAAAATAAAAGGTTGTCAGTTGCCGCGATATTTGTGTCTCTGTCGATATATGTTGAAATGTGCAGCGGAAAGTCAAAATGCTGCCAACGACGATGAAAACTCAATTTAATTTGCTGAAAGCTATTGCTTTACACGGCACGTACAACAAATTTCAAATGAGACACGTTGATACACAGCAACAACAATGGCAGAGGCTATGGCAATGGCAGCTGCTGATGGCTAAATTTAATAAATATTACACGTATCTGATAGGAGCATATATACATCTATATATACATTTATACATGCCTATATGTCTATATATATATATATATATATATATCATTTGTAGTAGTCTCGCTGAGCTTATTAAAAAGCGTCTGTCATCGCGCATACGCCATGTGCGCCTGTCAACCTGACTACTCCAGTGCATATACTATATACATATGTGACTCATATGTGTGTATATCGTATACGATATACGACATACGATATATATATTTGTCATGCGTTTGTTAATGAATTTTTGCAAAATGTAATTGCAACAGCCGTGCAATAATTGCTGTTTATGCTAATTGAAAATCAATATGAAAATTATTTGTTTTCCCCTCTCACACACACAACACCCAGGCACACTCTTATTGTACTTTCGAGTGCCATTGGTTTTATTTCATTTTCTGGCATGTTAATTGCTCGCTCTAGCGCTCTATCAATGAAAACTTTTCAAAAATTTTGCGGCTGCCCGTGCACAATTCACCTGCTGAAATAGTTGGCTTTAAGCACCTGGCGTTAATTGGGCTTAACGCGCAGCTGCATTTGATTGTAGCTACAGTTGATAAATATCTTTATATGTGTGTTTTACAATACAAATGATTATATTACTATTATGAAGTTTGTCAATTTATTGTTTGCTATTTGCTATTGATGTAGGTCAAGTGGGCTGTGACACAGCAGGTGTGATAATATTGCTAATGTTAGCATATCTGTTGTTAGGATAGAGACATCATTTACCTGTTGAAATGTTGAAAGGTTATGCCATTTGCAGAAAATGTCGAATGTGTGAATATATTTACAAAAAGTCAACGAAACTTTGACTCATTTTTTGTTTTTTGCCTATTGACTGCTGGAGATCATGCAAGTTGGAGGCTCCTGACTCAAGCTGTGACCGGCACTTGAAGAATGTGGCCTTTCACATTTAATGGCATAAATATAGCTTTAAAATTCACAGAAATAAAAGTTAGAGAAATATCTTAAACCATTTCATATTTCATCTTCTATCAATCATTCTTCGTGTTAAGCCTTTAAGCTCTCTCAGAAATATACAAAATAATTCTTAATTTATTTACAAATATTTCCCTTTTTCTATTATCCCTTTAAAAAAGATTCTCTTTAATCTAAAACTGTTTGCCTGCACATTCCCCATTCGCATTTCCTTGACCAAATGCGTCAAACAATGCGCATAATCGAGTTAGTCGGCAAATGATGCTCTGTATTTCGGACATAATTTCAGATTTGATTGCATATTATGCACATAATGAGACGAATGGGACGCTGTATAATATCTATATACAGCAACGCACAGCGGCGGGAAAAAAACACGACACAAATACGGGGCGTATACTTAATCTGCGCAACGGCCTACGACCAGCGTTTCGGGGCAGCCGCACAAAAGAGCCAGCGGTTATTTTTGCTCTTTATGTCAAATGAAGCGTGCAAATGCGGCAAACGCCCCTTTGACCCCGCCCCCAGACCGCCACTTGCTGCGTCCCTTCTGGAAAGCAGGACGCACATTAAATGCGCAGCCCAAAAACATGCGCTGCAGGCGCTTGCCAAGCAGCGGGACAGAATGAAATGGCAGAGGACAGCGGAGGACAGCCCAGGACAGGATGGGACTATGGGGCACGGGATATACATGCATATAGTGGAAGCTTTTGCTGTTTACTCTAGTGTGTGCGTGTGTGTGTGTGTGTGTGAGTGTAGCAAGTGACCAGGCGGCTAAGAGGGAGCAAACGTTGCCACTGATAAAGTCATCCGAGCAGCGCCAGAAATCGATAAAAAAAAACTAAAAAGCGGAAATCCTTGAGGGTGCTCGACTGAAAGATGCCCTGTATGCCCTTTTTGGGGGTGGGCTGGAGGGGGTGATAACAGAAGTGAAGTATCCGAGATGTGCGTATGCTTGAGGTGCAATTGTATAACAAATTTGATGAGCGTTGCTTTGGAAAACGTAGGAAATGTGCTCAAGTAACTAAAGTTTGTTATCGATTCATATCGATTTAATGGAAATGGACAAAGTTATCGATGAATTGAGCGAAATTTTATATGAGTCTGCTATAATAAGTATTTATCTTTAATAGATTCAGAGATGCCTGAGTTCACCCAGCTAGGCAGAGGGACGAGCGGAAGGACAGACGAAAGGAGGGGCGAACGGACGGATGGACAGAAGTATAGATGGAGCGATGGACTGTCTAATGGACAAACGGATGGACGGGCGGACTAACGGGCGGACGGATAAATGAACGGACAGACGGACGGACAAGCGGACTGACGAAGAGACGAACGGACGGAGGGACGGTCCAATAGATAGAATGACGCATAGGCGGACGGAGAGACAGAGAGCCATACAGATAAACGGACTCAACCTATAGAAGGGCATATAGACAGATAGACAAACAGTCGGATATATATAGACAGATGGACGGATGGACATTGAAACTTACATAAAACCAGGCAGACATACCTAACAAAACACAAGCAGACAGACTCGCCGCAGACCCAGACCAACACCACAGCCAGATGGACTCGACCCGTCAAACCAATCAAACATAAAGATGAATTCAGCCAATCTCTCCTCTCTCCCCCTATCTTCCCCTCTCTTTTACATTCATTCCGCCTGTGTCACACACACTTAAAAAACCCAATACACTCTGTTTACACATTTTCAATAGATACAGGCTATAAATAAGTGTGTATACAACACAGTCAGGGAAATCTATATATACGTGTATTTCAATAGGGATAGCGGGCGAGTTTAATGTGAATTGAAGCGTTGGGCGTGGCGTGGCGGGGCGGGGCGTGGGCCGAGTGGCGCTGGCTTTTATGCTGCCGATTTCCGACTCATTTGCCAAGCATCTAAATGTAAAATTAATTTACGTCCGCTATGAGCAGCTGCCAGTTGGTCTCTCGGTCGGTCCGACTGACTGTCTGCCACGCCCCCCCATTGGGCTACCGCTGTGAGGTTAATTAATTAGACGCACGTGACGTCATTTGCAACGCTTTGCTGCCTCTCGAAAATTGCGCGATTTAATGTGCAAGCGCGAGGCGTGCAATTGCGAAAAACAATAAAGCCATAAATCACAAAATTTTGACCGTGTTTAATAAGCAAATAATGTGAGGCGAGTTCTATGATAGATGTGATATATATGGACTATATAGAGGGGGGGAGTGTGGGAGAGAGAGGAGAGAGAGGGCGCGAGTTGAGTCTATCATTTATTTATTTTTATTTATGCAATATGCAGGCTGCATATATGAGAGGCTCAAACAATGCAAATGCATTGACAGCACGCGTGTCCCGCTGTGTTTATAGTTGTTTGTTGGCTGTTGTTGTTTGTTGTTGCTTGTTGTTGTTGCTTGTTGTTGTTGCTGTTGTTGTTATTGTATATGTGCATGTTTAGCATGAACTGTGGGCGGTCGGTCACAGTGCCGTCAGCTCATAATCGAATTAGTTGCAATAAAGCACGAAATTAATTTCCGCGCTGTGCGTGGCCCAAGCAACGACAACGACAACAAACAGTGGGCGCTATAAAGCAACGCACACTAAAAATGTCCGACTGTAAACACAGAGCGTAATTTATGTGGGCAATGCAAAAGGCCCATTCAGCAGCGGCTGAGCATGAAATATTTTTTCGCTCCTAAGTTCGCTTTCCACTACATAAAACCTAGGCCCAGCTAGGTCCACTCTAATGGCCAGTGTGTGTGTGTGCGAGTGTGTGTGGCTTGAAAGTGAAAGAGATAATAAAATGAAAGCATAAAGAATGCAGCATATAAAAGGATAACGGCATAAGGACATGATATACGCTTTTATCTTGAATGAAGTAAATGCCAGCAAATATGACTACAAGAAAGAGACAGCAGCCAGGCGGATAGAGACAACACCCACACACACACACACACACACAGAGAGCAAAACAATGCTGGCTTTAACTGGGGTTAGACCATAGACAGCAGGCATTGCTGGCATCTATACATAAGTTTACAGTTTGGCGTAGGCAAACGCAAACAAATTCAATTTTGCTGCAGCGTGCCAAAGCTTTTGTCTAAGTGGATAAAGTGTGTGAGCGTATGAGTGTGTGTGTGTGTGTGTGTGTGTGTGTGTGTTGGTGTGTGTGCTAGACTGTGCATTATGTGGCCAGGCGTATTTATGCCAAAAAGCTTTGGCATGCCTTCACTCGCATACGCTCAATAGCATCTTAATGCGCCCACACACAAGAGGCAGAAATTTTCATAGCATACTTTTCTGCTGGCGAGGAGCAGCCACTGGGATATGGCAAATCCGGCTGGCACAGCGCAGCTCAATAGCTCGACTCAGCTGCTGAGTTTTATTTGCATTTGCATTTGCAGTGCAAAAGTTTTCTCTGCTCGCATGAAAGGCGCCTTTCACCTACAGTTCAATATGCGAGCTGCAGTCGCAGCCGGAGTGTGTTCATCATGTTGATGAAGACAGACACACACACACACACACACACGCACACACACTTATATATAAATGAACTCGGCTTGTTGCTGTTGGCACTCAAATGTATTGCAAACAGTAGCCGTAATGTTTTCTATAACCATTGTAAATAAAGAACCTACATTTCGAAAAAAAAAAAAAAAAAAAAAAAAAAAATGTTTTCTATTGCCCAGGCTTAATAGCCAAAGCCCCAGTGGGCATATTTTTTAAGCCTTTTGTGGAGATGAGTGTATGAGTGTGTGTGTGTGTGGTGTGTGTGTGTTGGTGTGTGTGCAGCTATCAGCATGCTTCATCAGCCAGCAAGATACTGAGACACTTAGACAGTTAGTCATTCCACAGCAGCACAGATAGAGAGACAGGGCGCCTTCGCCTCGGGGCACTAACACACTTTAAAATCCACCAGGCAGCAGTTAAAAAAGTTGTTTGGCCAAAGGGGTCTGCGTAGAGGTCCCACATGCCCCGAAGTGCTATTACTGAAATTGAAGACATCTATAAGTTCAGGCAGCAGTTTTCATTTCGCTTTCCTTTCTTTACGGCGCTGCTGTCTGCTTTTTCCTTTTCCTTCTCCCTTTCTTTTTTCTGGCTCTTCTCGCTTCATATGTGCGTACTGTTTGGCATTCGCTGGCAGACGCCTTCATTCGCTCTCTCAGCAACGCTTTTATGGTAATGAGCTCACATTACAAGCGACAGCATCAGCAGCAGTGGCAGCAGCAGTGGCAGCAGCGACAGCAAAACCAGCGAAAAAAGCAAAGAAACATTTTGACATGACGCCCTTTTGATAGACGCTGAAAGTGTCAAAGCGGGTTGTTTGATACGTTCCCAGATAAAATGCCGACGTCGGACGACACACTCGACTCGCTCTTGAGCAAGCAAATGCTTTAAGCGGCTAACCCAGTGTCACGTTACGTGCATCCAGCATTCTCTTTGCCAACTCGGATTTAAAGCTTTCCAACCTTTTTCCCTACTTACAACTGGAAGCTCTAAAGTCTTCGGAGTACACTCAGCATTTCGTTTATCTTGATGACACACAGATTGGGCATAGCCCAAAGAATACAACCAAAATAAGGCCTTAAGCCTTCCGGTAACAGAAACCATTACTCGCAATCCTTGTCAATGGAAATGCTAAGTTAGATAATGCCTTCTGGTAAATTTAAAAATTATAAATTATAAAAAATGTTGGAAAAAATATAAAATAATCCAAAGTATTTCCAAAGTATTATAAATGATATCACAAATATATCATGTGAAAATGTTTCCGAAAACTACGAAATCTTTTCAAAAATTAGCAAGTAATATGCGGAAATGTTTCTAAGAAAGTCGAAACAATTATAGAAATATTTGTGAGAAAAATGCTTTTAAAATTTAGATAAATATTTTATGAAATGTTTCCGAAAATCTCCATATAATTATATTGAAATGATTCCAACAGTTAAAAAGTATAACTGGAAAAAATTATTAAAAAGTAAATTAAATTCGCAAACGTTTCCGAAAAGTATAAAAATCACATTCGGAAAACATATTTCATTTCGTTTGCATGCGCCGCCTCAATTATAATTGATCGAATGCACCTCGCAAGTCGACGAGGCATATTTGGAAAAGTTTCTCGTGCTTTTAACATTTTTTTTTGGCCCACTCCTCCTCTGTTCTTTCTTGCAGCCTTATCGCATAACAGAAAATGAATCGCAGTATCCTGTGCTGAAAAGGACGAAGCAGACGACTCCAGTCGCCTCGACTCGAGTCGCTTTAAAAGGCGCTGCAGCGTGCAAAATGTTTATTTCCGTAATTTAAGTTGAGCATCTTTTATTTGGCGTAACGCGTTGTTAAATTGCTGAGTGTGTGACATGGAGTCTGTGTGTGTGTGTGTGTGAGTGAGTGTGTGTGTGTGTGTGTGTGTGTGTGTGTGTGTGTGTGTTTGTGTGAATATGCATGAGTGTGTGTGGCATGCAGCCAGCTGGCAAAGTGTTCACTGCTGAAATGCAGTTTCCTTTCAAATAGCACAGCTGTGTGTGTCTGTCTCTCTCCCTCTCTCTCACTCTCTCCCTCTCTCTCTCTCTCTCTCTCTCTGTATGCAGGTGTTAGCACAGGTGCCTACGTTTGTCCTTGCCTGGCGCACTTTAAGGCCAGGTCCGACACCCCCCACACACCTCTGTCGTTTGTCAAGTGCCTTCTAGTTACATTTCTCTACATTTCATTTGCGCCTCGTCTCGCCGCGCCACGCCACGCCTCCTTTGTTATAAATGCGAGGCGGGAAAAAAGCAGAAATCTTGATGTTGTGCTCATTTTGGCTGGGCATTGTTTTTATTATTGTTGGCACTTACACGTTTTTATTTGTGCGCCTCACAACAACTTGATCCTTGCGGCACAGGACCTTGAACCCAGCGCCCCGCAACGCTAACGAGTTACAGCAAGGCGCATAAAATGAATGTGTGTGCGTGTGTGTGTGTGTGTGTGTTTGCAAATATTTCATATTTATTTTATGTATTTTTTACTTTTTGTTTTGCGAGCGCTCATAAAATTTAGAGAGCGTGTCCTGCCCATCTACCTCTCTCCCTCCCTCCCTCTCTCTGTGTGTGCCTTGCATTACGCGTGATTTACTTTGTAAGTTTTAATTGAATTTGTACACACACAAGCATACACAAATTTAGAGCGAGGAATTAAGTTTAACTGCATTTAGTGTTTACGAAAAATGGCTGCCATTCAATAATTCAATTAAATGCTCGCCGTAATTGTTGTCGAGTGTCACTCGAGCGACGCGCTCGTCCATGAATTTCAATTGAAAATTCAAATTCAAATGCGTAAAATTCACATTTTGCCATTTGCCCATTTTTATGCAAAGCAGCAAAAAAAGAGAGAGAGAAAAAAAAAACTAGCACAGAGAAATACGCACGAGTAAGCAGCAGCAGCTATAAGCTATACTATAATGATCACATATATATATATATATAAAGTGAGTCAGTGACAATCAGAGCGAGAGAGAGCTAGATATATATACGCTATAAATGTGGGCATATTTATATATATAAATACAACTTTATAAGCACATGCTTCACTGGTCGAAGCATTTCTATGTTAAGCAATGTCAGGCAGACAACAAAAGGAAAATACAACAGGGATAGAGATAGAGAGAGAGAGAGAGAAAAGCTAGCGGAGCTGAAGCGGAGCGAAAAGGAGACAAAAATGGTTTCAATAAAAATACACAAAGTAAGCCAAATGCAAAGACACGAAGAGCGCCAAAAAAAAGAAAAAGAAAAGAAAGGAAAAATTTATACAAGCATGTGTGTGTGTGAGTGTGATGTGTGTGTGCGTGTGTGCACATGGGGTAATTCTTAGTTAACGAGCAAGCAAAAAACGTATTCACGCTTTGCTTAATCCCCAGGGAAGCCCAAGCAGCCCGCACAATGTGCGCACTCTGCCCCAACCCCATCCCTTCCCCAGTCTCGCCATCTCTCTCTTCCTCTCACTCTGTGTAGAACAATGCATTGGCGCCTCTATGACCATACAATTTAAGCCCTAATTGCGGGCAATTACTTTTTGCTTGGCTAATAAAAACGTTAGAGATATTTGCGTATTTTAACTAATGATTTTCTGCTTAAGCGCAAAGCTCGACACCAGGCGAAAAACACCTAAAACGTTGCCTAAACAAACAAAGCCTAAAGTTTTTGCCAGCTTGCTATCTCTCTCTTTGTCTCTCTCTCGCTCTCCCTTTCTCTCTCTCTCTCTCTTGTGTGTTAAAGGTAAGCTTCTTAGTTGCCCTGTTGTTTCTATTTTCAGTTCTGTCACAGCTTTTAATGACTTGACACACACACACGCAAGGCAGGGCTCACACACATATTGCGTATACGCCCCCTTTAACGACTAAGTCCTTTGACACACACACACACACTCTCTCTGGCACACACACGCACACCTTGTTAGTCAGACCGCATTGACACACTTATTAATAATTCATTTTGTGCTAATAGAATGTTCGGATTTCAAGGTAAAACATAGACAAACATATGTACACAGCGTGTAGCAGGGCAGCACCTGCACACACACACACACTCGCTCACATGTGTGTGTGTGCCATTTGATAAAAGTTAAATAAATCACTCTAGCCAACAGACAACACGTTCTGAGCTCTTGGCTCTTAGCATAATTAGTTGATATTCAATAATTAAGCACGATGCGAAAACCAAATTCGTTTGTCAAACTATTGCCCAAGAAGCAGAAGCCTCCAGCCACCTGGCCAACTATCTCACCTGAGCGTGAGCCTTGCTCAACTTGATTGATTACCTGGCCGCAGGCGGAGGGCGAGCTGGAGTTTGACTGGTCAGCCAAGAGCCCAAGGCTGGCCCCAATCCCGCCGCCCCCCTCCAATAGATTAGCTGCCAGCTGCCATTGATAGCTCTGTTGCCCACGGCTCAATCAGATCCGTGAATGTAGCCATGTAACGCTGAACTTATCTATGGCCATGATAATTCTATTTAACTCTCATTATGCGCGTATGCTCGAGGTGAGTCATTAAGGTGTCTATGTGTGACCCTATGACTTTATATGATTATACAGTTGTGGGTGATGTTATAGTTTGTAGATGAATCTATGTACTTATGTAGATACAGGTATATTTAGCTATAGGCTTTCGTCTTTATAGGGTAACTGAACTGTAGTTGAACTTTGTTCTCTACCTTTATCCATATCTGATCTATATATATCAATCGGTTGGCAGATTCTAATTATAGACACATTACAATCTGCCCTTCTATGTGCGTGACCTCTCAGCTTTCATCGTGCTCTTAATCTGTATACAGTAGAGCTGATTGACAGCACACTAGTAGACACACTGACAAAACTTCGTAGTGCTGTCATGCAACGCCTACTCCATGCTAAGTCTTAAAAGTGATTGAAAGAAACGAGTTTTACCAAGACAATTGGCTAACCAGAAAAACCTCTTCTCACTATGAAAATACTATTATTTTATTATTTAACTGTTTTTTATAAATTTCTACTTTGAGTTTGCTTTGTATGGATGCAAACCTTTATAAGAAACAAAAAAACAATAATCGATCAGTTTCTTATTATCTGTCTTATTGAATAAATATTAAAAAATATATAGTTAAATATAAAAAGTTCAAAATTGATATTTATATATTTATAATATAATCTCTGTGTCTATCTACCTATCTGTGTATTGCCTTGGAATCTATCTGCCTTGCTATCCATCTATCTATCCACATCTATGTAGTCATATAGCTAAACATATGCTTATACTTCGACACAATCTCATCTCATCTCATTCTCCGCATCAAAAGTCTTATTGTATCTTAATATATATTCCTAAAATATATATTCTCATGCTAGCTTATTCTTTCTATTTTTCTATGCATCTACATATTCACCTGCCTATATACATCTGTGTATCCACAGTTCTCATCCTAACCTCGTCCATCTACAACAATCTCTTCATCTGTTTCTCTCCGAGCAAAGTCTAATTGTATCTTAATATCTGTTACTAAAATGTATCTTCTTTTCTTTTTATCTCCCCATCTCGCCATAAACCTATTTACTATTTCTAAATAAACATGCTCAGCGCAAAAGCCTACGCCATTTGCCACGCTGACTCCAACACTTTTTCGACATCCCAATCAAGTTAGGCTTCCGGCAATTGTATCTGTATCTGTATCTGCGCGCTACTGTATCCGTGTCTTGGCTTACGCTCATAAGTATCTGGCGCTGCGCCTTTGGCATTTAACGTCTTTGATTATGCAAGAGTCGTCATTAGACGCTTAATTTGTTAAGCGCACTCCGGGAAACGCGTTGTAAATTTAATTAGCTCATTATTCTATAAATGTTTATGGCCCATAGTTGAAATTCATTTCGTTCATTCGGCCAAAATGCGGCGCAGTCATTAAAATTACTACACAGTAGCTCTCCCTCTTCCACTCCCTCTCCCTCTCACTCTCTCTCTCCTTCTGTTTAGACTGTGTAAATTTGCTCAACATTTTCGTAAGCTCGCCCGTCTAAGCGGCAAGTGCGTTGCGCATTAAGTATACGCCCCTTATTACTAGAGGCCAGCAGCGCAGTTATGTTGAACATATAAAAGTAAAATGATTTACGCAACGCAAACTTTCGCCCCAATACCCAATGCTAACTGCTCAAATGAGCGTGCAAAGCGCCATAAATTCCTGATGCCCCAGCTAGAGTTGTATGTGCGGAAGGTGAAGTTTGCAGCGAAGGCTGTAGATTGATTGTAGACCTAAAATTTCTAGGATTAAGCAAATGTAGAATAGACTTCTAATTAGACATCATTTTGCAGCTATTTTTAAGCATTAGGCAATTAAATGTAATATAAAAATTAAGCTCTGCTGAGTGAAGAAAATGTTTGCATGCTATGTCTTATGGCATAATGAGGAAGAGAGACAGAGAGCTTCCAAATACTTTTCAATTTATATATAATATAGAAATTTTTAATATTGTTGTGCTTTATTTCCCTTAAACATTATTTTTTTTACAATCCTTTAAAGCTTTTGATACAAATTTAATATTTATAGAGGTTAGCTATCGCTTATCCATACAACACCTCCACAATCTAAGCACACGATCTGCTCAGCTTCGATTTATCTGCATCTCTAAAATTGCAGCTCAAAGCAGATTCATAGTAAAAGTAAACTAAGTCTCGGCTTATGCCACGTGCTTGCAGCAACTTATCGAGCTTTATAAATTCCCATATAAATACATATACCTAAAGATATGATATCTCTGTGAATGCAGGCATGAGCTGGAAAGCTACTCGCTTTGAGCATGACAATATTAGCATGCTCTGCGGCCTGCACAGGGTATAAAGCGCTGGCAGGCAACCAATCAAATGGAAAAGCATTAAAGGGGCAGCGATATATATCAACAAAAGCGACTGCACAAGCAGCAAGGAGCAAGGACCAAAGCCCGACTGCAGTGTGCACAATGTGCAACAATAGAAAGAGGCGAAACGAGGCGAGGCGAGGCGACGCAAGGCGAGGCAGATAAGCCTCGGGGCAGCTGGGCCAAAAAGTCGGCCAAAAAATAAATGGAAATTAAAAGTTCACAATCACAACACAAAGAGGGGCGACAAACAGATAGCAGCAGCAGCTGACAATGCTTATATGGGATGGAATAAAAAATGATATGAAATGGGTGCTTCAGATTCATATGTTTAGAGAGGGGTTAAAGTCATCTGCTTAGCATAAGAATTGGCTGTACGTGCAAACGGAGACGAATTGAGACTCGACTGACGGCAGCGTGACATCATCCTGAAACTCTAATGAATAAAAATGAATTTAAAAAAAATAAAGAAAATAACGAAAATGAAGCAAAACAAAAGCCGAGCTGAGCTGAGCAGAGTCGAGTCGAGTCGAGTCGAGTCGAGTTCAGAGACAATAAAATATGCGGCGACATAGGCAGACAGAGCGCAGCAGGCTGCCAGCCAGTCTACGCAGCGGAGAGCTACTGCCACACTGAGCTGTCAGGCAGTCGGCCAACTACACACACGCAGCTGAGATATCCATTTGCCATGTTGTTTTTTGCTCATGCTGCAGGCCAAGTCCTGTCTGTCCTGTCTTCATAATCCTTTATTTAAATATTGTTTGCTTTTTATTTGCCATTGTTATTATGCTTGTAGATATTTTGCATAAATAACTAGACACACACACAGGGAGAGTCTGGCAAATCAAGACGCAATCTCAATCTTAGACTGAGGGAGAGAAAAAAGTGCTGCTGCTTGCTGTTTTATAGTGCTTGCCTAGTGTGTGTGTGCTTTGCCCAGCAGCTGTCTTGGCCTGGCAGTCGAAACGTTGACATTTTAACTTTATGCGCAACGTGGCGTATGCTTAATATATGTGTATATCCATATCCGAGGGCATACGCCCCATCGGCCGCCGTACACTCATTAGCAATTACATGTGCGCCCTTTGGGAAGCAGCCCGCTGTCAGCTAAAATTTGTGTCAACGTCCAGACAGGCAACAACAACAGCAACAACAGCAACTGCGGTCTGGCCCACAGGCGTTGCCATATTTAGCATGTTAACGTGTATCCTCCAGGCAGACGTGCAACGCTTTTGGGGTCCCAGCCGCTGTCGCTGACGTCTTTTGAGCGCTTTCACTGAAAGGTTGTTAGCTGGCCTCGTTAAATGCCTCGACAGTCGTGCCCGTTGACATATAGTCGGGCATCTTGTCAGCTAGCCACGCCCCACGCACCCCCCTCTCTCTGTCTCTCTCTCTTTCTCCCTTCCTCTGTTGGCCTGGCTGGCATATGCGTGCGCGCTTTCAAATATCAAATTCACATTAATTTTGACATCGAAGCGGAAATATATTTAATTGCTTTCTAGCCGCAGCGTCACCTAGACATATCCCAGCACACACACATGACCCACACACACACACACACACACAGGGAGAGAGAGAGGGAGTGTGTGTGTGTGTCTCGTCGTCTTGTCCCACAGGCTCTAGGCAAATATTTGGCTTTTCCTCAGCGATTTTGCCGTGTTTTACTTTTTGTCATTTCATTAGGCAACCGCCGCGACGCTGGCTTGCCACACCCACTCACCCACCGCCCTAATAGCGCTTAGTCGTGCGGCTGTTATTGCGTTAAGTTGGCATAATCGCATTGGCCTTGTTTATGGCACGTTCCAGCCGAAAAATAATCAGACGCCGTAGGCAAACGTTGTCGATTTTTGATTAACTTAACGCAAACTTACTTCATTTACGAAAATTTCACCATTTGATTGGCATAATTGGAACGGAAATTCATTTAAAATACTCAATTTATTGCCACTCACGAGCACAATTTGCCCATAAATTGTAATATTATGATAATCATTTAAAGCGCCTCCGAGCACATCGAATGCCAGACATATTTCGTCAGTTCGGCATGCAGAAGCTGAGGTGGAATTTTAATCTCAATCTCAATGACATGGCAACGAAGGCTTATGATTAAGCAGAATTTCGAGGAAAACAGGCAACAGCAGGACATTCAACTCAGCCAGCGTCAGCTCTGAGTCACTTCCACTTCCGTCTGCTCTTTCCCTTCCCCAAACTTAACAGCTTAGACAGAAATAAGGCTGGCATTAGTTCACAGACATATCAAATAGTATTGGAAATATTTTTAAATACAATTCTTGCTTCGGCGAAGGGCTAACTAGGTAGATAGACAGATAGGTAGATGAAAGAGCCTCAATAGCCAGGGGCATCATAATCTAAAGGCTGTATCGGTTCAGCTGACAGCCAATAAGGCAAACAGTAAACATTTGTAAATAAATTTGCATTTTAAATTTGACAAACAGCCGTATGAAGGCCGTAAGGAAGCTCGAGTATAATGCGAAGATTAAATTACATTTGTAAAACAGGTCAACAGGATTCAGTCAACAACAATCAGACTACGCAACTCGAGTCTGAAATCAGAATACGCCCATCACATTAGCCTAACAGAATAAGCTAGAATTAAATATAACATTCGAAAAGGAGACATTAATTAGATTGAGATAATTCTAAGAGAACGTCGATAGAGACAGATAGATAAGCGGATAGAGAGATGGAGAGTGAGTGTAGGCGAGCTACTTAGAAAGATGGAGAGTGAGTGTAGGCGAGCTATTTAGTCAGTTCAATTGCAAATAAAGATTTCTATAAGATATTGCTTATTGAAAGCAATAGTAGGAGTTCAGATAACTAAGCTCTCATTTTGTATGTAGGTTGACTTTAGGAGAACTCAATTATTTACAAAATATATTTTTTATTTTTATTTGCAATCTGGGTGCCTACAGCAATAAGCCTTTCTTTTCTATTTCTATTAGGCAGAAAGAAAGGGAGTAATACCTAAATTAATATATAAATATATATAAATTAAATTACATTTTTTAAAATTCCTATTTTTTATAGATATTGATACAAATATACAGAAATATAAATGTCAATAAAATTGTATACCAAAAAGTGAAATTTTTTTGATTAACATACATTAATAAAATAAAATATTATTATTTATAAAATGCATAAAAACACTAAGGACACCCATTTAAATATTGCAAGCATTAATAAAAAATAGTTATAGATGTAAATATTAAAAAAAAATTAAAAATATTGCATATAAAATAAAATACAAAACAATAACTAAAAATCAGTTTTAATTACAAAAATAAAGAATTATAGTAAAATAAAAAAAATATATATATATATCTGAAGTGTTGCTAAACAATCAATAGACTCTGGATAGTAGCTCAATGTATTGTAAAAATCGTAATCAAAATACGTAAAATGTTAGGGAAGCAATTCAAATAAAAAGAAAAATCCTCTCATATCAGAAAATGAAAGTATTTGAAGCGGGCTTAAGTACAGCAACTTTCTATGAGCAGCAAATGCAAAATAAGCAAGAATTCATGTACAAGTATTTATAATCAAGTATTCACATTCATTCATTCATTATTCATGTGAGAAGAACCCAACCCATAATATAGTTTCGATAATGAAAACAAATAGGCGAAACAATTAAGTGAGTCAGGCAGTCGCCATGGAGGGAGGGAGGCCTCGGCCGAGCTGTGATACAAATTCGACAGGAAATATAATTTTTATTTGTGCATAAAAGCGAGAGTATAACAAACGAGACGCTAAACTTGTCGCCGACGCGTTGCTGTCGCATAAAGAGCACGTATTTATGTGCGGGCCGTAAATGCAAATGCCGTAAAATGTGAAACGGAAGATGGGGAATACGCCGAAAATGCTGAGAGGTGGCTTTGCGAACGAAGGGCGGCCATAAACTAACGAATGCCACAAAAACTTTGTATATCCGCGGCTGCGGCGCGGCTTTGGCCCCGAAGTAAAAGTAAAAGTCATGCATTTTACAGGTGTCAAAGAAAAGAGGACGAGTGGGAAAACTCACATGTGCGAAGCTGCTAACTGTCGTCGGCGTCTGTTGACTGTGGCTCCAGCTGAAATGCACTCAAGTCCTCAAGAACTTTTCAGTTCAGTTTATCTGCTTAGCGTGGTTGTGTGTGTTCTTTTTTGGGGCGATTTGTTATCCTGCGTGTCACGTTCTTGCTTATCCTGACGCTAGACTTTTTAGCTGTTGTCACACGGCATTGACACCTCGACGCTTATCGGTCACACACTCGCACACTCGCACACACACACATTGGCTGCGATTTGGGTCAAAGTGCTAACAAAACATGAATGCAGCTGCAGCACATGGCATGGGCCTGGCAGTTGCCGTTTTCGCCACTCGCTTCTGTTTCCTCTACCAGCTGCCTAGCTGCTTCCGTTTCCGCTTCCGTTTCTACTTTCACTTTTATTTCTTTTTTCTTTTACTCTTGTTGTTGTCGCATTTGTTGCCAACTTTTTAGTTGCACACACACACACACACAGACCAACACTCACGCACCGGGACGTATTTTACGGCTTGTTGCTGCCGCCTTTCACAGTTATGCGTTTTCAAGGATAAACAAGGATATGCGGCGCGCACACACACACACGCACGAACTTTTTGGCGGCTCGCTTCAAATTCGCTTAGGCTGGCCAAAAATAAATCTCGCAACACGTTTGCCGCCGGCCAATGCTTGTTGTTGTTAACAATTGTCGCTCTGGTTGTTGTTGTTGTTGTTGCCTGTTGGCTGTGCGTTGTTTTGCTTGGCTTTACTTTTTGGTTGGTGATGTTTTGGGCGAACCGTGCGTGGCAGCCGCTGCGTGTACAGCTGACGACGAGTATGCGAAGTGAACTGAAAAGGACACTCTGGCCACGGCCAACGAGCAGCACAACGAGGCAGGACGAGCCAAGCGACGACGACGACGACGACGATGTGGCTAACGACGATGCCAAGTCGCAGTCGTCGTGTCTCACTGACAGCTGGAAAGCTGGCGCAGGCGCAGAGACAACCAGAGAGAGAGAGGAGAGAGTAGTAAGAGAGTCGCCCTCGCTCTCTCTCACTCTCTGTGTCTCTCCTTCCAGTGCATCGCAGGTCAGTTTTCGTTTTCATTTGACAGCTGATGGCGCTTCCAGTGCGCAGATTTAAGAGCGCGCGCTCGGAGCCGCTCTTAAGTTGACTTTGCCTTTGGTGAAGTGTGTCAGAATTGTAAATTGCGTTTGCCTTTGCTAATGTCACGTGCTCATTGCGTTACACATTTAATTAAGACTAGAGACTAGAGCCTCAGCTTGAGCTTGAGTCGGCGAGTGCAGCTGGCGCAGAAGTGGCACACATTAATGACAGCACTCGTTGCGGTTGCGGCCGGCCTGGCCAGCTTGGCCTGGCCAGCGGCAAATCAGTGCTGGGAAAAGAAATTGATCCTGTAATGCGGCGAGGACCAGCGGCACGCAGCAGCCGCAGCAGTGAAGACAGCAGCGCTGGCCAGGGGACCTACGCTGCGCCGCAACTAGCAGCTAAACTTTTGCGGTGACCAAGCCCAAACGTGAAGTAAACTTGCAGAGCCCCCCCCTCATTCCGCCCCCCCTCATTCCTCATTGGGGAGTAGCAGGTCCCCACAGCAACCGCAGAGCTGACAACGACAACGACAACTATCGTTCGGGCAACATCCGGCTACGTGCGTGGCTCGAGCGCATCAGGGCAGGGCGGGGCGGGGCGGGTCTACGCAAAACTAAGGAGATTGCAACCACAGGCG
The DNA here is from genome assembly GCA_035046225.1 of Drosophila pegasa. Taxonomy (NCBI): domain Eukaryota; kingdom Metazoa; phylum Arthropoda; class Insecta; order Diptera; family Drosophilidae; genus Drosophila; species Drosophila pegasa. The sequence goes on along the minus strand of JAWNOD010000076.1, from coordinate 3,222,855 downwards.
AAAGTGGGCGCCGCTCGGCCGGGGCGTGGCGCGGCGGGCAGCGGGCAGCGGGCAACGGGAAAAACGTTTGCCCACATGCCGCTTGTCGTTTTCCATTAGTGCGGCGACCAACCTCAATGATTTCTTACTTACAGCGCGCAATTTGTAAGTTTGAGTGTGCGCACACACACACACACTCGCACACACACACACTCGCACACACACACTCGCAGATACGTAGAGCCGCATAATCGCAGTCGTATTGGTTTTCGAATGCCGTCGAGTGTCGTGCACCGAGCAGAGTTGGCCAATGCGTTGAGGTCGCGTATAGCCCGCCTGTGCGTGCGTGTGTGTGTGTGTGTGTGGGGTAAAAACTTCAGGAAATTGCTTTTGCATGAGCGCTTTGGTGGCTGGAGACCGCAACGAAGTAGTCAATGCAAAGAGGAAGCTGCGGCGATTGCAAAAGACGCGCACAGAAATGTATTAAAAAAACACACACAGCGAGCGAAGGAGACAAAAAGAGAGACACAAGCGCACGTAATTGCAAGTGGGCGGCACTGCTTAAGGAGGCGTGGCAGGCAGCTAGGGGGTGCATGATAATGTGGCAAGCAATTTGTCAGCATTTTGAAATTTTATTGAAATTTAATCAGCGAGCTGCTACGCTGCGCAATAAATAATGCAAGCGGAGCCCAATCAAACACAAACAAATGCACAGATACAGATACACAGAGACAGGGCACACACAGACAGATACAGATACTTTTGGCAGTCTGTATACTTTTTGCTGCTTTTTTGTGTATGTTTGGCTCGCATGTTTGCCAGCCATTCAGTCAACGGTCAATACGCTCGAATCGCATTCATACACTTTGACCTCGTTTAACTTTTGTCGTCAGCCACGTTCGAAATGATTTCGTGTCTGACTCTGAAAAAGAATGAACAGCCCCAGCACCAGCACCAGCCCCAACCCAACGCCCACTCCACCCCCCACCCCCCGGTAGAGCCCATTCAACACTATCGGAGTGTAATGTTTTGTTGTAACTGAAATGTAGTTTTTCTTTTCAATTGAAATATGTTGCCTACTTTTTTGCAGTCAAGCAAACTGCTAAAAAAAAAAAAGAAAACACGGCTGAAAGCAATTGTGTACGAACGTGTTAGTGGACAGGAAACAAACTGTCAGCCCTTAAGCAAGCCTAGTGCTACCTGACTCACTATATATATATACATATAGTGCACTGTTCGCTTGTGCATTAATTGAATCAAAGATTAATGAAACACGAGCAATGCATGTGAAACATATTAGATATTAAATTGCAATTTCTGTGTTTGCAACTTTAAAAATTTATTGCGAAAATGTGTAGAGGTTTTAGCTCTCTTCTTGGAAATTTTGATGATTATTGAACTTGTAAGTAAAGACAATAAAATATTGAATTTCACTTGCAACTTAATTTAGATGAACAACTGAACTTATAGAAATTCCCAATAAAATTTGCCTTAACATTCATTGTGAGGCTCTTATGTTATTTCAAATATGTGTTTAAGGATGATGTATCAAGGATAAATGTATATGGCCGAAAATTGTAATTAAGAATGTAGAAAAAGTGAAAAAAGTTCACAGGATCAGCGGATCATAAAGGCAAAACGCGAGGATAGCATCGCTCTAACTCCTATATTTTTTCCAATTTATAAAAAAAAAAAGGATTTATTGACTTTCATTTATAATCAGATTTCTCTGAATGTATTTAAAACATATTGCTGGCCATCCTGGTCCTATATATATTAATTACCTATACAAGCTGATTGATGCTATTTTATACTTGGCTACTATATGAGCATGAGCATAGATTTATATCAAGTACTTCAGTTTCTAGAGTGAAAAGTGACAATTCATCGCCTCAACTTCCACACTAAACAATTTCAAGGTTTCATCCAAAACAATTGATTTCGAGCGGACAAAGTCGAATAATGCCATCTAATTAAAACATTTGTCCAACTAAGAGATTTAGCTCAGCTGCTTAAATGCGAATGCAGTTTTCAGTCTAAAGTTCAAGGCGGGCATTTGCCACTTCAGAATTGTTTGAGGCTTTTGTGACGAAGTTATTGCAGTGCAACATTTCGACTGGAGACCAAAGGAGATTTAGCTGAAAACTTCGCACTTAAGTTTGTGTTAGCAAGTTAGTTGACACTGGACTTTAAAGGATTTGGCCGGCAGACAAAGGCAGCGGCAGCAGCTCGACAAACAAAACTTAATTGAAAACTAAAAAATAATTATTAAGCTGCATGCAAAAAAGCTGAAATTAAGCAATTTAAAGTTGGATGGGGATTTGACGAAAATCTCCAAATAAACACAGGAAGATAATGGCAAGGACTTATGGTTCATAGAAGCAGCTCCAGTTTGTTAACATACACACATGCACTCATACAATCAGAAATTCAAATTACATCGATCTGATTATAATGGGTTTTAGGAATCAAAGTCATTAAATGCGAAATACGGCCAGTTCATCTATAATATTTGGTCTAATGTGCAAAAACAAACATTTAATGCGATTAAACAATTACACTGGCCAGCAGGATTGGGTAAGCACGCAGCAGACTTTAAGTTTACGAAAGCTGTTTTAAATTGAATTAAAAACTCAGTGAGATTTCTTGCCGAATGCGAGACAGAGAGAGTGAGAGAGAGGGGGGAGGAATAAAGACAGACAGCAAAAGGATTGTTGGTCAACTTTTTAGTAAATTCTACAGAAATTTGTGAAAGGGTCAGTGAAAGTACTTTCAAACAAACACCAAAGTCTGCATTGCCTTTGAAAACATGAGAGTTGCATAGAAGGGCAGTTCATATGTAGCAGAGAGCAGACATAGAGAGTAAGGGTTGAAAAGTCAAAGACACAGCGGTACGCTTAGTAGTACTTAGAAATAAAGCAGAAATGTGCATCAAAGCAATATATTAAAACTTGAAATTCATATGGAAAGGTGGCTCACATTTATGAGAGTAAATATGGAGAGCAAGAGATAGATAAATGTGCATTGAAGCAGCTTACACAAATTTGAAAATTGCATAGAAAGGCGGTTAACATTTATGAGAGTAGCCAAGGAAACAAAGACAGAGAAAGAAATAGACTAAGAGATATGCTAAGCAGTACTTCATTAACATTAAATCAGCATGTAGTCGATATATATATAAAGTTGAGAATCGCCCTAATCATTTTTAAGGATCAAAGACAAAGATATTAAAGATACTTTAAGCATCTGTTCACAATTCATTACAACAAGTTAAATTAATAATCTATAATATGAGAATTGCATAGAGAGGCGCTACTTAAATACTTATTTCGTACTACAGCACACTTCCCACATCCCAGCACTACAAAAAGATATGAAACAGTTTAAGTTCTGCTGTTATATTACCAAATTTCCACACAATTTGCTGGCCTGTGTAATTTCGGGCAACAGCTTTAGCATTGTGTGCAGTTATCTCCTCCTCTCTCCCTCCCCCTATCACTCCTCCACTCACCCTGACTGCTGGCTTAGTTCAAATTATATTGGCAGGTGGAAAACAATGCATTTGAAATGATATATCACATGTAGGCCAATTTATATAACATATCTATGTGTTGGCTCTATAAACATGGACTGCATTGTTTTGCCGCTTCCCTTGCCCGCATAATTTGGTTCTATTAAATCAATTTTGGGCTGTTGCTCTTTTGTGCTACTTTCACTTGCTGATGGGCGGAGTGAGTGACTGCCTGACTGACTGCCTGACTGACAGATTGACTGACTGACTGACTGTTTGATTGACTGATTAACAGTCTGCCTGACTGCTTGACTGACTGACTGCTCGGGCAACATTTAGGCGTCGGCCTAGGCCTAGGCATGCGATGTTTGCACAACGCCCAAAGGCAAAATCTGTGTCGGGCTGTAAGCACACTACTGCCAGCTATGTACAGGTGTTTACAGGTGTGCGTGTATGTGCGTGTGCCTTTGCCTATGCGTGTGCGTGTGTGTTTGCTTGTTTACTTGTGTGCGCCTTTAATAACTTACAAAATTGTTATGAACTTCAAATAAACGCAGCGGCTGAGCAAATATTGGCACTGCACAACAAATTATCTGATTACATTTGGGTCAAGACATTTTTTTGTTGTTGTGTGTAACACACACACACAGACACGCACGTTTAAAGCTAACGCAGTTAAGCGGACGCATACGTGCACTTGCGGTTCGTACAGACGAAAATTAATTAAAACTTTTGTGTGTTGTCTAGCATAATGCGAGCCTCTCTCTCTGATTCTCACTCTCTCTCTCTCTCTCGCTCTTTTGTTGCTTGTTATTTGAATGTTTTTTTGTTTTTGTACACATGTTTATGAGCGCGACCTTGTAGCCAAGTTAACAATTTGGGCCACTCGCTGTCGCAATGTTTACAAATAATAATGGCATTTATGACCCTGCTCTACACTTGCACAGCTCTAACTGTATCTGTGTGTGTAAGTGAGGGTGTGCGTGTGTGTGCGTGCTGGTGTGTACTTCAGGGTCGCTAGCTGCTTTGGGGAATTTTGTTCATCATCATTTTGTTTTGCGGCATTCACACACTTATAGCCACAGAAGGAGAAAGAGAGAGGCGGAGGGCAAGCGAAGCAAAGCGCTCAGCAACAGTAGCAGCTCCGCAAAGTGCAGTTTGTATATTTATGCTTTAGACGCGTTTAAAGGGCACAAAAAGCGAGCATATTGGTTTTGCTGCGAGATATTTTTACCTATTTCTCCCAACTGTTTGTATGTAGTCACAGTATATCTTAGCTATAGCAACTGGAGACTTGAAGTGAGGTATGCAAAGTCGTGTATACCCCTTCGCCTCTCAGAGTGTTCAGTATGAGAACCATTAGGAGCACCATCAACGTGTTTTAGAGCTAGGAACAATAACATTTGCAGTTGTTTGCCAGTCAACCTCCTCTAGAGTTAAGTCTCTTCATCTATCTACATTCACTCATTACTCTGAACAGGTATAACGCAGTCGTCTACACCCCACTTACAACACTCTCACTTTTCCTTTTTCTCCCGCTTAACAGAGAATAACAAAAATGAAATACAAAAATTAATTTAATGCTTGGCTGCGAAATTATTCTAAGCATTTTATATTCCATTTACATATACTACCATAAATGTAGTATTATGTAACATTTTATTTTGAGCACCAAACACACCCACATCCACATGCATATATGTATGTATAATAATCATGCTCATCATTTTGAATAATTTGCTGCAGCAGCAGCAGCAACTGGGCCCTGTCCAAAAAACTGCACGAATTTGCATACCTGTAGCATGGCAGTAAGCTTCACCTGAGCATAGAGCACAGTTCTGGTTTAAGGCAATATATAAAAATTTGAAAGTCGCATAGAAAGCAGATTGCAATTTTCATAGAGCAGTGTTAAGAGGATGGAGAATATTAAAAATGGTGTAAAACTTGCATGGTAATCTCTTCACAATATATTTAAATAAATTAAAAGGCAAGCTTGTTTGGAAAAACTTACTAAAGGCCATGAGAATCGCAGAGAGAGGCGATATTTTAGAATGCTTTCCTTGCTGCGCTGTCTTCAGTAACTGAAATGAAAAGAAATAGGCTATATATTAGCATACATTACAGGTATTTCTAGTCTCTAATGGGTTTACTAAACAAGCATACCCTCTTAGACATTCAACAATATTTACAGGGTATTTTATAGCGGGTAGCAGCTTCACACTCTATGCAAATGCTGTTAGTTTCCCAGTTTGTCGCTCATTATGCACAGCTGATTAAAGTATTTATGCTTGCGGCACACTCGCAAAATTAATATGTATATAAGTGTATAGCATAAGGGGTAAGGAACGTTGAAGATGAGTTCAACTGACTAGATAATACTCGTTCACTTTTGAAAAACAAGTGAATTTGAGGTGGAAGACATCAACAACGATGCAGCTGCAGAATTTATCTCTCCTAAATCTAAGTACAAATGGGGTCATCGGGAATGACTGACTAATAGATACCCTGAATCATTAAATCATAGTCGTCTCTAACATCTTATAGGTGCCATGATGACAGACAGACAGATAGAAAGACAGACAGACAAAATGACAGAATGCCAGGTAGGCTGACAGTAAGATGGACGGATAGAGAGATTGATAGAGCGACAGATTGAGAAACAGACATGCCTGCAAATAAACTGATAAATAAAGAGATGGACAGAAGAAAGTGAAAGAAATATGATATATATATTTTTTAAATTAATTTTAAGGATATAATAATTATCAACTTGTCTCTAAACGAAATATCCAACAAAACTGAATCAGAATTCACAGTTTCTAAAACGAGGTTATATAATACATATGAATATAGATTCCAATTAGCAAGTCTCTCGCTTCAAATTCATATCACAGCAAGCCCATATACCCTTCATTCACTCCACGAGCGAGCAACAATATGAGCAGCTAAATTTAGCACAAGAAAAAAACGTGATTTGCTAATGATTAATAAATTGTGCAGTCAGACGAATTAAACAAATATTACATCAAAATAAACATGCTGAACAGATAGATGTATAAATGTGGACAAATGTGTGTGTGTGTGTGTGAGTGTATGAGTGTGTGTGTGTGCACAGGCGAAAGCTGGCAGACCGCCTCGTTGTTAACTCCATTAATTTGCAGCATATCAAAAACAGATTGACACTCTTAGCCGAGTGCCAGTGTGTGTGTGTGTGTGTGTGTGTGTGAGTTGGTTGGGATCTCAACAAGATACATTGAGAGATACATGTGCTCTCTCTCTATCTCTCTCTCTCTGTCTGTGTGTGCGTGTGCGTGGCATCCTTTTAGGTGGCAGTGTCCTGTGCGTTCATGTGTGCGCCTGTCGTCAGGTGTTTGATAGCAGCATCTTCCTCTGTGCGTGTGTCAGTGTGGGGCATGCCTCCGAAATGTGTGTAAGCAACTGCAAACATGTTCGCACAGCTGCGCACTGTGGCATTAATTTCCGTTAATTAAAATAAATACGTCAAGCGATAATAAATGACTCGCTGATGTTATTAAATGCACATACAGCCAGCCGAAAACAGAAAAAAAAAACCAGACACGCGCCACTTGCAATTAGTTGAGCGAGCAGCCTGAAAGTGCCTCCTGCAGTGGGGGGCGACCCCAAGCCCCAAGCCAGAGCCAAAGCCAGAGCTGAAGCTGCAGCTGGCTTAATTGATACGATTGAGCAGCGGCTGCAAAATGAAATTTTCTAGCCAGACACAACTGACCAGCTCCAGCTCCCCCTCCCTCTCCCTCCCCTCCCCCCTCCTTGTCTTTATTATGCTGCATAAATTGTGTTAGATGTCAGCACGTAAGCTGCGCTGTCAGCCAGGCATATGAGCACACCTGGGCGTGGCAATGGGCAAATACGTAGCTAAGGCAAAACACAAATATGTTGTGTGCCCAAAACAGCTTTCAGTATACCCAGCTGCCGTTGCTGCTGCTGCTGCTGCTGCTTACCTTGCAGCTGAGAGTAAGTGAAGTGTGAGTCGCACAATGGCAAACAAAAGATTATCCTTGCCCTTGCTTCACACACAACACACACACACTTGCTGCTGCTGCTGCTGTTGCTTCTATTGAAACGTTGAAGTAATGAAAAAAAATGTCAACTTGCGCAAAGGAGGGATTGGGAGGGCGACAGACGAGGCGAAAAAGGAGCAGCAGTAGCAGCAGCAGTGGCTCTGTCCGCACACACACAAAAGCGACAACGAGCGCACGACAACAAAACATGTGTCAAACGCCAGACATTCTGAGGAATATTAATAACACTCACCGAACATATTTTTCATTAAAGCTACACTGAAATGTCAAGCAGACGCACTCACACACACACACGCACTCACACACACACACATGTAAATTTAAAGCTGATTATGCACAAGTTGCTTTTGTTATCAATTTAATAATTGCATTTGAACTTGAAAGCTGCGAGGCGCCTTGAACTTGCCCTGCGATTAGCGCACATTTTTTATTAAGGCTCTTTGTCTTGCATACGAGATGAAATGCTAACGATGCGACAGGGGAGCGAGGCATGAAAGAGATAGAGAAAGAGGGAGAGAGAGAGAGGGAGGGAGAGAGAGACTGGGATGACTATGTGATACCCTACACATCGGCTGAAGTGCGATGTGAATGTGTGCGAGCTATAATTTTCCATGGATGCTCTTTTTAAAGCTTTACAACTTAGAGTTAATAGAATCGCATTATTTTATAACTTATTTAATAGTTGATAATTTATTTTTGTTGAGTTTGATTTGACATTTTATTATGTATAATCTTGTATGACAAAATAGTCTGTAAATATTTTTAAAAAATTTATCAAAGTAATTTTACTGTTGCTCAAACTTATTACGCATCCTAGACGAACTAGGATGAAGCCCATATTTGGTTGAATCTCTCTCTCTCTCTCTCTCTCTATTCAACCAAAAAAGGACTTTTAAATATTAGATAAAGGTAGAGTTTTAGCATTACAGAGTGATTAATGTGAATTATTATAAGCTTTTGTTAGAACTCTATTAAATCCCCCAAAATTGTTTTATTTTTTTACTGCTTTATAAGCTGATGAAGCTATATGGACATATATTGGGATATACTACATCAATAAAACCCCAAGCCAAGCCCACTTAATGCTATCTAATATAATTAAAATGAATCGCCTTATTATTATTATATTATTAAATACAGTCAATCAAACCTCACTGCTCCAGTCACATCTACCCAACTGTCTGTAGGCAAAACCTCAAGAGAATCGTCCACAAAAGACAACTTGATTGGCTGCACATGCAAAATTACTTTGGACACGCCCTCTCCCCGCCCCAAAGGGCAGCTGAATATGAAAAACTTATGCGTCGCAATTTCAGATATGGAATATGCCAAAAAAAAAGGGGGGCGGCTCACATTGCGTATGAGCAATATGGCGAGGCAGACGAGAGCTAACTTTGCTTTTAGAGGCCCATCATTAATGCAGGCCGGAAAGTCAACATGTGGAAATGTGCCAGACAAACACACACACAACACACACGCACACACACCTATATATATATGTAAAAATTAGATGAACTTGCATTCAGCACTCGCTCTGTTAATTAAACATAACGACGCAGAGCGAGAAATTCTCAAGTGAATAATTAAAAACAACAAGCGAGCTGCTACAAAACTTTTCGGCTGCAAAACTTTTCCACTGAATTGAAAAAGAGGAGCAAAAAAAAAAAAGGAGCAAACGCGAAAAACTTATCCGAAATGTCAACGGGTCGGTCGAGTGCAGTCTGATGGTATATAAGTCGAGTGCAGCCATCGGGCTGGGGCACAGACTGCAGCCGAGATGCTCTTCAGACTGATCAAGCCCGCTCCGCTGACGGAGAAAGTGAACTCCAGGGATGGCTGCATCTACCTGTATCGAGCCATGAAGTTCATAGGCTGGCGCCCGCCCAAGTCGGGGCTGCTGCGCTACGTCTACCTCACGTGGACCGTGCTGACGTTCATGTGGTGCACCACCTACCTGCCGCTCGGCTTTCTGGGCAGCTACATCACGGAGATCAAGCACTTCTCTCCCGGCGAGTTCCTCACCTCGCTGCAGGTGTGCATCAATGCGTACGGCTCCTCGGTGAAGGTGGCCATCACCTACTCGCAGCTCTGGCGCCTGGTCAAGGCCAGGGATCTGCTGAACAAACTCGACCTGCGCTGCACCAGCCTCGAGGAGCGCGAGAAGATCCACCTGGTGGTGGCGCGCAGCAATCACGCCTTTCTCATTTTCACCTTTGTCTACTGCGGCTATGCGGGCTCCACCTACCTGAGCTCCGTGCTGAACGGCCACCCGCCCTGGCAGCTCTACAATCCCTTCATCAATTGGCACGACGGCACGCTGAACCTCTGGCTAGCCTCGACCCTCGAGTACATCGTCATGTCGGGCGCTGTGCTGCAGGATCAGCTGTCGGACACCTATCCCCTGATCTACACACTCATCCTGCGCACCCACCTGGACATCCTGCGGGAGCGCATACGCAACCTGCGCACGGACCCGACCATGAGCGAGGACGAGAACTACGAGGCGCTGGTCAACTGTGTCATCGACCACAAACTGATCATTGAGTAAGCAAACGTAGCTGGATTGACTCCATAATCTTTGTTTCTCTCCTAATCCTCTCCAGATACTGCGCCCTCATTCGTCCCGTCATCTCGGGCACAATTTTCACCCAGTTTCTGCTGTGTGGCCTCGTCCTGGGCCTCACTCTGATCAATGTTTTCTTCTTCTCGGATTTGTGGACGGGCATCGCCTCCTTTCTGTTCGTCATCACCGCCCTGCTGCAGACGTTCCCCTTCTGCTACACCTGCAACCTGATTATGGATGACTGCGAGGCCCTGTCGCACGCTCTCTTTCAGAGTAATTGGATTGATTCCGGCGCCCGCTACCAGTCGACTCTATTGTACTTTCTCCACAATGTGCAGCAGCCCATCGTCTTCATAGCCGGCGGCATCTTTCCGATATCAATGAGCAGCAACATCAGCGTGAGTTTCACTCAACGTATAACAATGCCCGACACATTAAGGCAAATTTATTATTTTTATCATTTCTATAATTTTTGCTTCGCTTTCCTTTTTCCTTTCTTCAGGTGGCCAAGTTTGCTTTCTCGGTCATAACCATTACGAAACAGATGAATATTGCGGATAAGTTTAAGAATGAGTGAAAAGTGTTGGGGGATATTGAGGGAAAATACCTATTAATATAGCAGTATTTGTAATATTTAACAACTGTTATATGCAGACACAATTAATTTAGATGATGCTTTTATAAGCATTATAGCATCTGTCATACATAATTAGCAAGATAAGTGACCTTTACAGCTGTTATATGGGATTAAACTGTTATACTGTTATACGTCCTTAAACATATATAATGTAATCTGTGTAGAGCTCTTATATTTGAAATGTAGTTCTTGCCCATAAGTATAAGAGTTTTATGGAACTTTATCTGTTGTTATACATTGCTTTCATAAGTCCTTTAATAACTAACTCAACCACATTGGTGGTAGTGTTGGCTAATATAATTTTTAAATTAGCTGCAATATTTGTTATAAGCACATATCACATATCCTTAAGCCTGTGATTATAAACCTATCAACGCGAATGTGAAAAATGCATGGCCAAAAACGTGGAAATCAATTAAGACACAGCAGAGCAGGGAGTATCCGACTACACGCTACACGCTACCCGACAACAACGACTGCCTGTGTAGTGCACTGCAAGCGGTCGCCATGGATGAGGCCTGCGCGACGTTGCTCTTAGCAAAGTGTTAAAGCTCACAATTCAGCGTCAATAATTGATGAATTCCGTGCGCTGTGCCCCGTGGGCGTATTCCGAGCCACTGCATACAATTTTCAATTAGTCCGCGTACTTTATAAACCTTTGCAATATTGTAATTAAATAACAGTTAAATACAACAACAGCAGCAGCAGCGACGACAACTGCTTAAAGCACTTTCAAATGCGCCAAAGCTGCAAATTAAACAACGGCTCGCATTCAATAAAATAATAATAACAATCGCAAATTGCAATACAATTAAAATTTAAATAAAAATTAAAATATATATAAGGAAATGTATTTACACTCGAGAGCGGTCAATTGATTAATTCGCATTGCCTTATAAAATATTTCACAAAAATATGCTGCGATAATTGGGAGTGAAACAAATTTAATTACGGATCATAACGCGTAAGCTCAGTTTATAATCGCAAAAGGTGGAGCAGGTAAAATACAATTATTAAAAAAATATTATATACTTTAAAAAATGGAAGAAAAATATAATGAAAAAATTTATCTTCTGTTTACATTTAATAGCTCCAAAAATTGATGAATGTCAAATTTCTTTGAGACTTTGACTCAATAAAAATATCTTATAATAATGAAATAATAAAGAAATAAATACTAATTTGAATAACTATTTTAACTGTACTTTACTCACCAAGTACTATTTCAACCATAATATCAGAGCAAAGCTTTTGTAATAAAATACCTTGAAAAAAAAGAAATAATATCATAAATATTAAATATATTTTAAACAACATCTTTAATCAAGTGATAAAATATTTTACTTTATCAAAAAAATTTGAAAATAAATATATTAAATTATACATTATTTTGTTATTTTAAATTTATTATATTTTTCATTGTAAAAATCTTATTATACTCTAAACCGATTACCAAGCTAAGCTACTCCACTCCTATCTCCCATCCAAGCTAAAGTATAAATACGTCACATATTTGCTCAAATGTGACATTGCGCAGCGTTTAAGCGTAATTAAAGTATTTTATTTTGTCATTTGTTTTTTGTTGTTAAATATTTTACCAACGTGTCTTTAGTTCAATTAACGCATTGCTTGAAGCCAGATATTTCAGTTTAAATGCAATTAATTAAAACTTTTGCCATTGTATGCTGCGAATGATAAGCATTTTAAGCACATAGTTCAACAATGGATTGTTTTTATTTATAAAAGAATTAATAAGGCAAAAGCATATGTGCAAATGGGGAGTAAACGACTTGCAAATACTGAGACAATGCGAGATAGACTGAAATGCAATTGATAGAGTGAACTTAGCCTAATAATAATAAGTTTTATGATGTTGGCTCTTATAAATTTCTGCTTAGTAACAATATACCCTTTCCAGGAGCATTTTAAGGAGTATTCTGGAATTATTTGGAATATATACAGCAAAAATCACATTTTGCTGCTGTGAAATATTTGGCGACAGCAATTCCCTAAATGCAATCATGTCCGCTATAAGGCGGATATATCCGTTATGAATTCCCTGGACGCAATGAATTTTTGGGTTTCTTCCGCCGTTTCCGCCGCCACATTCATTGTTCTCGTGGCCGCCGTCTCCTGTTGACATTTTTTTGGCTAAGCGGAAGTGCCGTTGCGGCCATTTTGTTGTGTTTTATATTTGGGGTTGAAATGTTTGTTTTCCTGTGTTTCTCTTCTTCTTTTTTTTTTCTTCTTGTTATTTTAAAATTGCTTAACAACTCGCTTACCGATAGATAGTATTTGAAAGTCTTGTTGGAAGGTTTTGAATTTAAAGTGGTTAATTAAAAAGTTTTCAGTCTGCTTTCAGGTCTGACACCTTTTTCGGCGGCTGGTCGCAAACATGTCACAGTTTCTTAATTAAAGGAATACAATGCAGCTGCGACCTGTGCCTGTTGAATGTGGACCCAATCAAGGACGACACCTGTCTCAGGCATGAATTGGGTTTTCATTTTATATTCTCTCACGCTCTATCGAAATCTCTCTCTCTTTCTGTCTGTCTAAGTGACTGAAATGATCCGTTAATAGTTTAAAGATGTTTTAAAATATGCTTATTGATTAAGTGAGAGAAAACTGAGAGAGAGAGAGTTGCTTATAGAGTTGTTGGAAGCACAGCCGATTGGTAGCTTGGCTGAGAGTTGACTAAATGAGATTTTATGGAAGCGTCGATGAGAACTGTAAGTTCGAGTGAGAGTTACTTAAAGAGAATACTGAGCTAGAATTGCCTAAGTTTAAATGAGAACTGAGTTGATCAAAAAGCTATGCCGAGGGTTGTTCAAGGAGTTACTTAATTGACAACTGCTATAGCGAGAGTTTGACAAAGAGTTTATTGAACGGCGTTGCCTAAAAAATTGTTTAAATGCGAGTTCTCTCAAGCCCATACAAATAAAGCCTTGAAATATTATCTCGTCTATCAGGAATTTCCGCATAACTTAAATCAGACCCAGCGACTTTTTGGCTTTGAAGTGTGTGTGCGAAGCAGCAGCAGCAGCAGAGACAGACAGAGAGAGTGAGAGAGGTAGTGGCAGCGGCAGCGGCCGAGGTTGTGGCTCATGAGCAATCAACATCAAGTTGGCTCACGCGCAAATATTTAATTTCAGTTGGCTGTTATTCTAGCTGTGGCTGCTTTTTTCACTTCCCACTTTGCACTTTCCACTTTTTGCCTTTTGGCCTTGGCAATGAGCAGGAGGAGGCAGCTCTGGCAACAGGTGGCGCATTTTATTGCCGAAAAGCAAACTCATTTGCACTTGAAACCTCAGCAACAAGTCTGAAGGACACGGCGAAATGTTGATATTAGCCGAGCGGGCGGCAGGCGGCAGGAGGCCAAGTCAACAGTTGGCTTTGAGGTCAACTTCAAATGAAAAGCAAAGAGGCAACGACAGCTGCTCCCTCAAATGTTATTCCAACTTCAAAGTAAATAAACATTGCATCACATTTCACAGCAGCAGCAACAGCAACAGCAAGGCAGCTGCTAGCATGGGTAAGCTCTTTGGCTATGTGAGCTTATCGCCGATCGTCGTCGCCGAGGTGCACATCGTACTGATCCTTGTGGCCATATTCTTCCTGTTCGATGTCTACAACCACGCCGTTCGCCGCTCGATCCCGAAGCTGAACACCGACCTGTCCACAACGGGCCAGTCGCTGCGCGTGACAGTCATACGCTCCATAGCCCTGTGCATGTTCATTGTGAACTCCGTGCTGGGCATGCGACTGTCGCGATCGCCGACCCTCTACAAGTTCACCACGTACATGGTGATAGGCTCCTACGTGCTGTACTCGACACTCTCGATAGCAGTCTCGCGCTTTGTCTACCGCAGCAGCTTTCGCTTCTTCTGCAACATGATGCTGCGCGAGATGTGGAACAAGGGAAATGTGCGTCACGTTGAGGAGCTCTTCGACTGCTGTGGGATGCATGGCGCCATCGATTACATGATTACCAATCACACCTGGTCGAAGACCACCTGCTGCGCTCTGGACGGCTGCAGCGGCTGCCAGCAGCCACTCTACAATTACCTCGTCACCATCGAGTCCGCAATCGCACGCGACAATATCGCCCTCTTCATAGCGACGCTGATCGGCGTGATCGTCGTGGTGATACGCAAGATGACGGTGGTCATGGTCAACGATCACTACGAGTCCGAATCTTCCGACTATGAAGATGAACCACAAGCGCCGCCACCACCAAGAAACACGAGAGCTTCAAAAACGTTCAGAACTTGGCGAAAAAACGCGTTCCGCAAGAAGCGTTAGGCAGCAACCCAGCTTTGGAGGCTATTAGTAGCTTTATTAACGACCCTCGCCACGATTTGCCCAATTGAACTTTAATTCAATGTGCCTTGCGAGCTGACTGACTGCCCCCCTCTACCCCACTCTCTCTCCCTCTTTGTGTGTGTTTGCTTGTTGCGCCTCATTAATCGAACTGGGCTTCAAAATCGTAGCCAACCTGCTGTTGTTAGGGCAACGTTGCTACCATCTAATGGCCGCACTTAATTAGCTTTCAAAATAAAATGCTCTCAATAAATATATTTATATATATATATACGTTTGTTTTTGTGTGTGTATTGCTTTATAATGGCTTCGATTTCAGTTGCTGCTGAACTAACGATTATGGTCTTATTTGGGGCGCACGGTGCGTATGATTAATGCGCCAGCTCTAGTTCGCTAAGCGCTTCATTTGCCACGCCCATCGCCGCCCAGTTTAATAGACCTGTTATGGCACATAAACACGGCGAAACTTTCTCGAAATGCCATCGCATTGAACTCGAGTGTGCACTGGCAGCAAGTGCTATCAAAAAATAATACAACTCTGAGTATTTTCATAAAATGAAATTTTCATGAACTGCTTCGACTTGAATCGCTCTCCCTCACCCTCGCTCTCCCTCTCCCACTCCCTTGCAGGAAATAGTTTTTGCAACTTGCTTTGTCATTTAACAGCAAGTGCAGCCTCAGATTCGGGCGGATGCCTGAGCTACTGGGGTTGCTTAGGTGGCCTGGGCTGGGTCGGTTCATTCGGTTGCATCCGCCGCGGTTTGTCTGGAGGAAGCGCCGCCAAAAAATAAACAGCCAGAAAGTAGGATGCGCAATGCTAAAAGGAAGCGCGCGAAATTTTTGCACATTTTTGGGGCCAACTACTTACTGCCATTCGTTACTGCCGCTGCCGCTGCTGTTGTTGTCCATGTCTGTGCCTTTCGCCCAAACTTTATGACATTTTAATGATGTCGACATTTATGACAGTTGGCTTGAAGATCTCGCAATGCTTTGACAGTTTGGCCGCCTCCTACACCAAAGAGAGAGGGAGAGGGGCGAGAGCGCGCGCTCGTTTAACGCTGGCGACAGCCACCGCAAAATTGAAAGCCAAAAATATAAATCGAATTCAAGTTTTTGCGCTCTTTGAGCCTGACAACTGCAGCAGTTGGGCGAAAGAAAAAAAACAGAAAGTTTCTTACAACTAATTTTCATGCCATCAAAATGCCGAAATGAGGAAATGTAAAAGGGAAAACAGCGCCGAGAAGCCCTTGCATTTGGCTTAAAGGAAATGATATCAAATGTAATTATATATGTGGATTATACTTGATAAAAGTTTAACTATTTTTGTGTAAGTGATAGCTTGTGGAGTATTAAATTTATTTTAAAATTTTTATCAAATTAATAAAGCTATAAATCTATAGAAAAGAGCGAGGAGAACAGTTTTTAGATCTGCTGAAGAGATCGTATAGTAGAGTCTAAGTAATCTATATTAATTTTCGGTAATTGAATTTCATTCCACAATCAGCTTGTGTCTTTGTGTTCCTCTCCAGTCTCTGATATGTGTGTTCATCAAAGGTCAACCAACAATTATCTTATTCAAATTTGATAATAGTATTTGCATTAAGCAGTTACCTAAACACAAGCTCAGCTCACAACTGAAAGCCAAGCGATATTGTGTTTCGATTCGGCCAACTCTAACAAATTTCCATCTAACTGTTGTCTCGTTGGTAAACAGCAAACTCATCTATATGGAACCATTTAAGCCTGCTTTAATCCAGCCAGAGCAAACAGAAGTTAATTATTGGACTCGGGTAGAAACGAGTTTCACGAGAATATTTAAGCAAGCTCTGCTCTGCTCTGCTCGGCTATATACAAATAGGTTTTAATACATTCACAGTGTCTGATATGTGGCGCTGGGCGAGCTGTTGAAATTAATTTTGCACAGTTTGTAAATCACACACACTCACACACACACACACACATGCCCACACATGCACAGGTAGCTAGGTTGATTTGTTGCCCATGGTTGTGGCTGCTTACCTGTTTGCTCACCTGGCACAAAGGTAACGCCGGGCTCTGGACTCTGCCAGCGAAACAGATTGCAATGGATTTTGTTCGGGCAAATATTGTGACATAAATCAATCACCTCGGCCAACACACACAACACACAACATATAACATGCAACATACAACATGCATGACATTTATTAAAATTTTATATAAATTGTGTTTGTACCAAATGTTATGAAGCGAGGCACAGCAAGACCGTCTCCCCTGACAATGCCCGAAAAACCAAAAAATGACATTCGACTTAATGCGCCAAAAGCTCAGTTTTTAATTAAATATTATAAAAGTACAATATATATATGCATACATATATTTAAGGTATATATATATAGGCTTAAGCTGACAGCTGCAAATGTGAAAACAATGTTTTCTACGAGTTGCATTTTATATATATATAAATTTATACTCTTTTGTGTAATGTAGAAGCGAGTATATTGATTTATTCGTGAACTGTGCCTTGATGCTCGTTTCTCTGCCGCTAGAGACTTGGAATTTAATATATTTGTGCACAAGTTTACAAAATGAAAGATTAAAGACTCAAATCAATATGTTCGAGTAGATCATAAGCAAATAGATAGATTTGCTAAAAATAATACTTAAATCATTTTCAACTTTCAACTTTTTCAAGAATTTTGAAAATTTTTTAAAAATATTTTTATAAATATTTCCCGAAATTATTCAGAGCCTAATCCCATTTTATAATATTTTACAAGAGAATAAAACAATAAGTCAAATAGGCAAAATGATATACAATAAGCTTACTCAACATTAACGGAGAACCCTGCGCTATCCTGATGACGCGAAATATATATATATATATATATATATATATATATATATATATATATATATATGTCATATGTCATTCTCGTGCTCTTCCACAATAGTAAACCTAATACTAGCTCAGCAACTTCCTTTGACTCATAGCGAATCGCAAAATATCTATATTTTTGAATTCATTCCCCTTTTTTTCAGCGAATAAACGAATATTCTGCACGCTGAATCACCCTGCTGGAGCATTCCTTTACCGGTTAAATATGTATGGCATTCATTGAAGTTGCTTTCAAGGTCGCTGGGTCGAGGTATAATGAGCTATATATATGCTCGATGACAAATGTTGCTATTGTCCTGCCCGAGTCGGGCTTTAATTAAGTTTTGTCACGCCAAATTGGAGAACATGCTGCATTGACGACAAAGTTTCTCGCACTTTTTGCATTTGCATATACATATATATACATACATACATTTATTTGTATATATATATGTGTTTCAAGAGAGCGAGTGAACAATAATTATTGCCATGCAGAACAACAAGTTGAAGTAATTATTTTTATTTTGCAGTAAAATACAACTTAATTGTGCAACTTTTCGCATAAATAAAACAGCTAACAATGTGGTGCGATAAAGGTAAACAGGAGCAGAAAGCGGAGCAGTTATAAAAAGGTCATCAAAAGGCAACTTTGCTCTCGGCTGACAAAGAATGAAAAGTAAAGACAAAAAAGCAAGTTGAGATCGTCGCCTGCCGCGTCGACAAAAGCCTTTAAACTCCCATTCATTATGAGTTTAAAAATAAAACAAAATATTTAAAAACAAGTTGCACGGACTTGAAGGACATTTAAATATATATAACAACAAAATGCACGAATTAGGCATACTCTACTTCATCTATTGGATAAAGCTTAATACCAAAAAATCGTAGCAAACATTTTTAAAATATTTTTCAAATATAGCTAAAATGCAATTTCACTTCACAAATATCCCATTAGTATCTCCTTATATTCTAGGGCATCTAATTGGATCTTTGTCATATGTCAAGCACTTTATCAATCAGCTCTTTCATACAAGCTTAAAAGCAAAGTTCGCTTTCGCAGGAAATCGATTAAATTTTAAGATATGCATGTATGTCTTGTGAATTGTATTAGCAGCTTATACACACACACACAGGTCTGTTTAGACGCAAATTATAAGGCTGAGTAGGCATGGCAAACATTGAGCTGCTAATGCGCTGCGACAACAGCATATACGGCGTTACAGTTCATGCTTCTCAATAAGCGAGAGCATAAAAAAGACTAAAAATGTATAAGTGAACAGCTTGTGTATCGATAAATATCGATAACAAATATAATATAATGTGATTAGAAATTAAGATACATTATTTTATATGCATAGTAAATTTGAATCATATAATTACTAACTGAGTGTAAAGACCTTAACGATTCCTTACATGATGCACCCTACACATCAATTAACCCAGCGCAAACAGAGTTAAGCAAAAAATTACAAATCGATAATTTAAATCAAACTTATCGCAGCGCTGCTCAAACTCTGAGAGTCTAACGCCTGTTTGTCGCCTGAATATATTCCAATTTCAGTTCAAGTTTAGACAGTAAATATATAAAGCAAACGCCTAAAAACTTGTGCATGTCGCGAGCGTCGAGCGAACGTTCGTCCGCAGCGATGTCACCTGAGGCGTCGAACGTGGCGTATGCGCAACATTTGCATAAACAAACATTTAAGCGTTTGCGCTGCTCTTTTGCAACGTGGACGTGGCTTATGGCAGCTTTTATGTGTGTATTTTGCCAGGAATTTGCCAAGTTTTAACTTGAGGTTTATTTGAACCGAGACCACATAAAGTTAAATTTCATAGCAGGAGGCATTCACTTGGCTGGCTTTGCTTTGCGCTTCTCATCATCTTTTTCTTGTTTTTAATACCCTGTACTTAATGAAAGTGGTTGACAGTAAGCAATGTGACAAGTGAGTGGGATGGCATTTGAATATTGCAGACGCAAAGCGATTTCTTATGTACATAATGGAGATGATGCTGATGATGATGATTGATCAGAATGGCGTCTATCGGCTATGTGAAGGAGTGTGAAGGTGATACATGATATATGCTTATATGAGGCTATAAATATGTATATACATACATAAAGTTGTCGGTTCTAATAATAAACAAGGTTTATATCTCAAGTCTATTTTAGTTAGCTAAGGCGATTGTTATAAGTTCAGAAATCGATAAATATCGATAATATTGATTTGATTCTCTTTATGAATTATATTGTCATATGCTATATTTCAAAAAGTTTTTTATCATATTTCCACTTGTAGACAGTTTACTTCACTCTCCCTGAGAATAACCGCGATAAAGTCTATACTTTACATACTTCTCCTTGATTTTTCTACTTCCCTTTCCCAACCTTCTTCTAGTTGTTATTGAAGAGATAAACTACTCATTTTCCCTCAAGCTAACACATTTGACAACCATCCACAGGGCATCCCTTCAGTCAGACTCTTCCTCTCTAGCTCACCTTTGCCTGTTTATATTTCTTTCTTGTCGTTTTCAATTACACTTAAACTTTAAGTGTTTGAAATTTGTTGTTGTTGTTGTTCTTGCTGTTCTTGGTGTTTAGCTGCAGCTCTTCATAATTTTATTAAGAAGCATTTTTATCTGCTGCTGGGATATTTGCCACATGCTGCAAATACTTCGTCATGTGCGGCTGAAACTTGGTTACATTTAAGACACAGCTGTGTCTGTGTGTGTGCTGGCCATGTATTCAAAGTGTAGGCCCAGTTTTCACATCGTTCGAAACGTGGCTGGCATTTAAATAGCATATAAAACACATTTTTTCCTGCCCTGCGCTGCGCAAAGTTTTGCATTTGCCGAGGCACTTGTTAGTTTATCTTTTTTCTCTTCTTTTTTTTTTTTTTTTGGTATTTTTGAGGCAAAGCAGTTCGTATTCAGTTCATCTGGCGCTTAATTTAGTTTGAGCTCTTTGTTGCCGACTGTCTGGACGAGTAATTTATCAGCAGACGTGCCAGTCGTCGTGGTCGTCGTCATAGTGAGAGCCTTTCTTTCTAACCTTTCGAGTCGAGTCGAGTCGCGTCGAGTCTCGGGCTAACTACATTTTAAGCTGCGCCGCACTTGGCCAAAGTTTTTCTAAGCCACTTAAGTTGTTTGTCTGCCTGGCCGTGCCGCGTTGCCATAAGCCATTAGGTGCAAATCAATTTCGACTCACACACACAGAAAATTGCCTGAGGTTTTTGCCGTTAATTTATGCCCTGAGCTGCCCCAAGCTGCCCCAACCCGTCCCCTTCCGACTCTGCTCAAGTTTTGTCAGCTGCGGCTTTCCGCACCAAAATCTCGCACACAAATCACAATTTGAGCACTTGATTAAACGTTAAGCATTGGACTTAAATGGCAACAGCTCTCAATGTAAACGATTGCGGCTGGCATTAATTATCCGCACGCCACTTTGCATTGATTGACTGACTGACTGGCTGGCTGGCTCGCTGACTGCCTGATTGATTGATTGATGGCGCTGCCATTTAAGCGGCGAAGAAATATTTACGATTGCCCCCAAGAAACCAGCGCAAAATGCGCTTATTTGTTATATACTGCATATATTAGTTCCAAGCCAAATATTTGCATTTGCATCGTCAGCTGGGGTGGGGTCGGGCGGGCAGGTGGATTGGCACCTGCCCTGGCTGTGGCTGTGGCATGGCACTCGTTTCCTGCCCGCCGGTTGTGTTGACAACGCTGCCCCAAAAAAAAGGGCAAAAACTAAAATAAAATCAAACCCAACGAGCGTAATAATAAAATAAAATACATAACTGCTGCACCGTAAAATGCAATAAACGAGCAATCCACAACCAGAGAGAGAGAGAGGGAGAGTAAAAGAGAGAGAGAGAGATAGACACCCACACTGTGCATAACAAACTATTACAGCATGTCTTCCACAACTGTCCAAAATATGAATGTCAACTGTCGCCAGCAAAAAGTAAAAAAAAATAAATAAAATAAAATAGCAAATGTAAAAGCAAAACAAATGAATAGAAAATATTATATGATTGCTGCAGGCATGCTGTGCTAGAATTTATATTGGGTTACATTTGCCACGTATACTATATATATGAGAGGAGAGACATGTGAATATTATACTTTAATGTACTGTGGAGTATTTAAGAGGTATTCTGAGGTGCATCGAGAGGCATTAGCAATACTAGAAAGCATAGTAAGGTGAGTCAGCCTATGAGTTCGGTAAATGTTATAAGAGCTGAATTACACAGAACAATAAAGTGTAATAGCTTTTTTATGTTTAATCTGAATCTGAAACTGGCATAGCTATCAGGTCATGGAAAAAAGTCTAAGCTAAACAGTTGCTTAAGTAGTTGGGAAACATCTAAGAAGAGGGTAGCGTAGGATAGCAACTCAGCTCATATTTAAGTGTAAAAGTATAATTTTTAATATTATTTAAATTACTTACTAATATACTTAACCCATATTTATTTTATTACATATCACACATTTTGCTTCTAACGAAACTATAAAAATATATATTTTATATTATCTTCTAAAATATATTATATATATTATATTCTACTCCCAAAGTGAATCTGCATACCAAGGCGATTTTTAAATTATTAACTAATAATTAATATATTATTTTTAATATATATTTATTTAGTTATATATACCATATACTATTTCTATTGAAACTAAAAATATATATACTATACATTATATTCTAAATAAATAAATAAAATATCTCAATCTAAGTAGCTCAATTCCCATTTTCTATAAGCTTCCATTAAGGTAACTAACTTTAAAATAGAGCTAAATATACCTCCATTATTTACCCCCGCCAACACCATTAACTAAAGGAAGTATTCAAATATTTGGGCAAACCATTTGTAATTGACATTTTGAAAGTGAGGACAATTAACTAAGCCCAAGGCGAATGTCGTTTACTACGCACAAACCATTTTAGTTTTCGCCCCCAAAAAAAGAAGTGAAGAAGAGAAAAGGAAATACACACACACACACATATACACATACAGGGGTCTTAAACCTGTTGTCCTGTTGACAGGCAATTTGGCTGTGAACAAACAGCAAACAAATCGACAAACAATTTCAAGTGTTCAAATGCTAAACACAAAATGCTTAACTTGACCAATAAAAAGTAAATGGCGAACACGCATACACAAGGACGACACACACACACATACACACCGCCACAAGCTGGCCGCAAGTTAAACACAAATACACACACACACACTCATAGAGCGAGAGTCTGAATGAATGGCAATGGCTTTTGCTGAAAGCGGGTCGACAAAAGAATAAAAGGACGAAATCAGTCGGAAGCCAGAAGCCGTAGCAGCGGTCCAGCCAAGCTATTTGCATAGCACTTAAAATAGAAAGACACACTGAGAGAAAAAAAGGGGGAGAAAGACAGAGAGAGAGAGAGAGAGAGAGAGAAAACTGCACACGCTTCAAGGTAAAAATAGATGTGCAAATCTGCTGTGCAGTGGCAGAATGCTGAGTGATAATTCGACATGAGGCTCGTGCGCTGGTAATTGACATTGTTGAAGTGGCAGCAGCGGGCAGACAGAGCGAGGCAGAGTGCGGCCAAAGCAATGTCTGTTTATCGGGCGGATCTGGCATCCTTCGACGTTTGTACGACTCGTCAACGGCAATGCGGCAGTCGAGTCCCTGCCACAGGATGCCCTAATAATGTGCATGTCAACGCAGGCAGGCAGGCAGGCTAGCAGGCAGCCAGGCTGCAGTTGCTGCTGCTGCTGCTGCAGAAAAACTATTCAAGATGTGACAATGACATTTGCAGCCAAAAGTGTTTGTCAATGGGCAGGCCCCAACGGCCACGCCCACCACTTTTCAACGGCACACAACTCACATGGCGAACGGCTGACCTAATTGCCTGCAGCACCTGGCGTATGCGTAATTTGTCAGCATCGCAGTTGCCCCCCTAGTTAACTGTAATTTAACAGCTGCGACAACAACTAATTAACTTTAAACGAGCGACAAACGTTAACGAGGCTAAACAAAAGGAAAAACTTCTCCAACTTATTTCGCGCGTCAGTTTTGAGTTGCATTTCTCATTAAATTTACAAACGTGAATCTACTCTGAAATGCTGTCAGTGTCTCCTGGTTTGTGTGTGTGCGCGCTTAAGAGCGTAGCTCAACAGCTGTCAGCGCAGCTGGGAAATTGCGCTTTTGTATTATGCAAGCGGCACGGCGACTGAGCACGGCGACAACAGCTGCACGAGTTACAGTTGGCGCTGCTGCTGCCCCTGTCTCACCTCACTGATTAGCGGTTTGATTTTGTTCCAACTAACTATTCACAAACACAATCACAATTAACATGCCATTGACCATGCACAAAGGGATGCACACACCAACACACACACACACACACCCTCCCGCACACACAAATAATCGCTTAAACTTTTAAGTGACAATCAAAACTCAATTATCAATTGGGGCAAAAACTTTCTACCAAAAACATTCATGGGTTGGCAATGCGTCAGCTGAACAAGCATGCACGACTATTAGATACCCGTTAATCAAATAAAAGTGCGCCAAAATATAGTTGGACTTAATTAAGCGCAATGTGGTGAGGCGACGAACGGACTAGCCGACTTTGACTGGCTAAGAGATACCCTGTAATGCATTCAAGTTCTTATATAGACACACAATTACATTAAATATGAATTTAACTAATATATAAACATTTTTTAGCTACTAAACTATTCTTAGCTAATATTGATAGACTATTGGATACCCTGCATTCCACACAAAATTCATGAAGTCCACATTAGAACTTGGCATAACGCTCAATATGCAATGTTTAATACAATTTCTTGTGGTCTCCAGCACATTTTACTTTAATAAGGAGCTATATAATATCTTATCAAATCTTATATCATTATATTACCTATCTATTATATTAAACTGCTTCTACATCTCATATATTATACCCATAATTAGCTATTTTGATCATTCCATCTATAAATTGAATTACTAGCGCAATCACTCAAATTCAAACCCATCAATTCGCTTAGTCAAACTGAAAGTTAGCCCAGACGAGTTTCATACCAAATTTCACATAGTTCAGCAAATTTTTACGGTGTAAATACTAAAATTTGTGCAAAAATTCTGAAAACGAAAATTGTAAAATGTCCGACACTTACATTTGCTAGCTGCGTGTGTGTGAGTGTGTGAATGTTTGTTTAAATATTTCACTTGCAATTTTTGCAGCAGTTGCGTTTGTGCTCGCTTTCTGTTGCATACTTTTGAGCGCACTTATTTATTTTCACGTAACGCATACGCCGCGTGCGCCGCAGTTGAGTGAGCGCGCATTGCTGTGTGTGCGACTCTGCGAGTGTGTGTGTGTGTGTGTGTGTGTAAGTTAGAGCTGATGATTCTCGTTTTGAAAAGAACGCATGCTGTAACCGCGCTGTATATTATTTCGTCTGTGCTCACACACACACACAATTGTTATTGTTTTTTTTTTCAAAATTTTTTTTCTGTATGTTTCGCTTTGCGTAAAATACGCGCTACACGCCTTGATATACGAGCAACACACGCACACTCACACTCGCACTCACACGGCCGCAGACGCACAGTAGCTGCAGTTTTGGGAGTTGAAGTTGTTGCTGTGCAATATCTGCATTTTATACACGCTGCTCCTTTTTGCTCTTTCGTCAGCTTCCGCTCGTCGGCGGCGGCATCCGCCATCATCATTGCTGCCATTTTGTGCGCACTGACCCGCTTTTTGCGCTTTTTCCCCATTACGTTTGGTTTTCCTATTTCGCCCTCTTTATACACTATTCTGTGCGATGCACAAAGTGGGTATATGTGTGTCATGAAAGTTTAAGTGTTCTTAAATATTTTCTTTTGATTTGATTTTGATTTTAAATCTCAACTCAACTCAAATAAATTCGACTTGCAAGTCTTTCTATTGTCTTTAACTGCTAAGAGTTAGAAATATACTACGATTAAACTTTATACTCTTCTGCTGTCTATATTCTACGGTTTGAATATATATGCTCTAAAATCTTTCTTTATCTTGAACTATAGTCGAAAGTCTATACATTCTATTTAAAAAACACAAATTTATTCTAAATAACTAAATGTACTTTCCATTGTCACTTACCCTGAGTAAATTTCAGGCGCTTCCTAATTAAAAATACTCCGAAAGTACCTTGAAACACTCCGCAAATTCTCGAAAGGCTTTTTTCTTTAAGTTAATTTACACGGCATTAGCATCAAGTATTTTTCTACTCTTTTACTAAAATAGAAAATAGATATACTCCGAAAATACTCTAAGCCGTTTCAGTTCATTTTAATAAACAACTTGAATATATACTCCGAAAATGTTCGGAATTCTGTAGCTTGTCTTTAGGTTTGATTATGATTCAGCTTCATCTCACATGAGTATAGTCTCAAGTACTCTGAAAATACTCCACAAATACTCCGAAAATACTCCGAAAATACTCCGAAAACACTCCTAAACCAGCATTATTTTACCAAATTGCACCAAGTCTTGTTACCTAACATCTTAGCGTTTGTTCAAGTAACCTCCCCATCTACATCTGTATTATATATATCTACTATAATTACATGCATAAGAATCAATTAGCTAACCTCTTCATTAAACGTTTCTTAATTCGCCAGCTTCCTCTTCACACGCTCAAATCCCATCTATAAATACCGTGAGACAGCGCCAATTACACTCGCGCTGTGCAGCGACTCTACGTAATTTCTGGCTACAGTGTAACTCGTAGCCGTTTATTGCGCCTGTGGCCATGCTTTAGCTTGTTTATTTTGTTTGTCTTCGTATTTGGTTTTATTTTTCGCCCTTTTGCTTACTTATTTATAGTATAACTGTTTCATTGTTGGCTCCCGGGCATATGAACTATCTGTGAGTGTGTGTCCGTGTGCCTGTGTGTCTGTGTGTGGCCAGTGTTTGCACTGGGTGCACGAAATCAGTTGTGCCATGTAGTTTTCATGTTAAACGCGCTCAAAATTAATGGTCACACATAGACACACACAGAGATACACAAACACACACATACAGGCACACATACGCCCTGTTGGCAGTTTAGAAATAGAAACGAACGTTATCGTTACAAATGTGCTTTCCGCTGCCTGTCAGCGTGGCAACAATTCGCGGCCGCGTCCTGGCTGCAGTCGCCTTTGCTTCTTGTTGATTTTTATGTTGTCGTGCTGCTCTAGCTGCCTCTCTCTCTCTCTCTCTCTCTCTCTTTCTCTCTCTCTCTCTCTGGCACTGCACACATGCATTTAATATTTGCCTGCAGCTAAATCAAATTGTTTTTCTGCTTGATTTTTATTTTTTATTTCTGGTCTTTGTTTTTCTCCTCCTGCACACACAGTTTATTCGCGCAGTTTTTTATTATTTCTGTTTCGTTTTCTCTCTTTTTCTGGTTTTGGTCGCATAAAAAATTGAAGATAAATGTCGGTAAATGTAATTTTTAAAAGCTCTAATATCCTGCGTCCATTTGCGCTGCTTCTGCCATTTGTTCTGCGGGCCTTAGAATTTTTGTTTTGCCCGCTCCCGCGCCCGCGCCAAAACAACTTGTGACGGCAATTATCTGCGCTCAACCAACAAAGCAATTAAAAACAATAAATTTGATCAACATCATTTAAGCGAATATTCGAAAGCGCACGAGCGGCAAAATCATTATTGAGTGCAATAATTATGCAGAGTGAACTTTTATTACTTTTTGGATGAAATCGTGTAGTTTCTTATTCAGATTTTTGGGGAAATTTATAAACATTGATTAATTATTTGCTGGCTTTGAGCATATTTAGCAATATGATTTTCTAGAATGATTTTGCAGTCTGAGTTGTCCGAAAACTATATGTAAAAGTATAATAGCGTTTAGCTATAGCTATCTATATATTTGTCTTATGAGAATTAAATTTTTTTTAATTATAAAACATTTTTAATTATAAATTCAATAACATTTCGTATAAAGTATTTTATGTTTACCCCTTAGCAGAAAACAAATTGTAATAAATAAGATTATGTCAACGTTTTTTTTTTTTTAAATATCTAAGAGCTTTGTTTAAGAACATACACTAAAGTCAAAATATTCATAAGCCCAATTGTAGAGATAATTCTAGAGAGCAAATGCATCTTTGTGATACAACTTCCTCTCTATAAAAACTAAACCTTTTTAAATTTTTGAAATATATTCAATTATGAAATTTGCCAAAAGCCCAAGAGCTAAAATATCTTAAAGCTTCTTTTCTAATTAACATCTCTACCATAATCGTTTCATCTAGAATATTAAGAAAGCTGTGAATTACAAATGTGGATTAAACTATTACAAATGTTGACTCAACTCAGAGTGTAACTGTGGTTGGCTAAGTTCAACAACCTTTTCCTCATCCGTGTTCAGAAATAACTAATTGGAATACCTAAGAAGCTACCTACCCCTCCCATCAATTTAACATATTTTGTTCATTCCACCTTTAGCACCTTACTCCCCAGCTTCTGTCAAGGAAAACATTCTTCGAACACCCTAGCTGCCACTCTGCTGCCAAACTCCCAGCTCCTGTCAGTCATCACAATGCCGACAACTACTCTCAAATTCTCGCAGTTATGGCATAGCCAAGCGAGCATTTCATTAAAAGATAATCCCCCCGAATCGCTAACTATTCTGATATTTATTTGGGCATTGCAAACACTTCAAGGCTAGCCAACTCCTTCGCATGATTCAATTTTTGTGGAAAACTTCTGTGCTTCGCCCTCATCCATCTCTAATAAGAAATATACCGAGGTTTTTCGCCAATGGCAGCGACCGCATTACCAACGTCCAACAAGGCATTAATATTTAAAAGTCAGCTTTGAAACTTGTTTGACAGGCTGTCAGGACATGTTTACCAGCAAAGGGTAGCAATGTTATCCAACTGACGTCAAATTGAAAGCATGTGCGGAGCGAGCGCATATGCACACCAACACCAACACCAACACACACACATACACACACACGCACACCCACAGACCCAGCTGACAGACAGTTCTTAGGAATTTGGATTGAAGAAAATGAAATGAAAAACATAAAAAGTAAATACAAGTTGAATTCCTGCAGTCAAAAGCGAACGACTGCGTGCATACCACACATTTATTGATTGACGAACCAAAATGATGGGCGTAAATGGGCGTGGCCAGTCTATTTTGAAAGCTGATTAACAATTAGAGTTGGAGCCCAGAAATTAAATGAAAAAGGGGAAGTTTTTTAAATGGCATTTGGTCTGTCCAGAGGGTGTTTCGACTAAATAAATAAAAAAAAAATGTAAACAGTAAAAAATTTGTTTTTAAAAAACTAAAAAATTAAAAAAAAATACATTCAAAAAATTTAAACTTGTTGCCTAATCTAAATTGATTTTTTAAGTATACAAAAACACAAAAAAATATAATAAATTAAAAGAAAAATTTTAAAAATATGGAAATATTAAATATTATTTTAAGAAATTTTTGAAAATAAAATAAAATAAAGCAGAATATTTAAAAATGCATAGCAAATTATAGTAAAAATGTAAGAAAATATAAAGGGTACTTTATAATATATAATATAAAAATATAAAACACAGTTTAAAAATATTGAAAGCAACTAAAATAACCTTCAAATATAAAAGGTGGTCATAGTGATGCTTTATTATTTTTACCCTACTACACATGAACCCTCTTTCATTGTGCTGCTATTATAAGAATGTGTCGCCACTCACTTCCAATGCTTTTATTATTAGTTCACCTCCACTTTGTATGCTATCTTAAACACTGATGCTATTATTAAATTGCCACCCAGTCACCTCGACTGGTGATATTATTATTTATCCCCCCTACCACATATGCCCGCTTCACACATTCAGTGGCTTACAGGGTATTGCGTAAGGTACTTATGTCAATGTATTCACCTTAAAGCGCTTAAATGTGAATAGTAAATATTCAATATAAGCACGTTTCGGCTATTTTCGAACAGTCAGCGAGACGCTTAGACGCTCTCAAATGAAGCGCGCATTAAAGGCGCAAGGACGACGCAAGGAAGGCGCTCGAGGACCTTTTTGCACGTGCGCCATGCGCAATGCCTGACAATGGACGACAACAAGGACAAGGAGGACAGCCGCAACAAGCAAGTAACTCACATCATATTTTGATATTTTGATATTTTTGCATAAATACGAGGCGAGCCGAGGCGACGCGTCTCTCTCCCTGTCCCCCTCACCCGCCATGTCTCTCTCCGTCTCCTTTGTCAGCAAATTTTAAATTAATTTTATTTTTTTTTTCTTCTGCTTCTTCTTATATATATGCCTGCCTCTATATATGCCTTGAAGTTTGACTCCTGCCGGGGGCTAAAAACGTTGGCGCTATAAGAAAAGCAACCGCAATCTCTAGACATGCTACGGCTTTTATACACAATGTTTGATGCGACTTGTGATTTTTGTACTTTTTTCTCCTCTGCTGTCGCTTTATGCAGATGGATTTGGCACACACACACACACGCACACACACACTTGCTAAATCACAATCTTTGCCAAAGCAGCATATGAAAATTGCGTTTTGTGTAATAAAAAAGACGAGTTTATCTGCGCTACAGAGAGCGAGAGAGAGCGTGAGTGCGAGAGAGAGAGGCAAAAAAAAACTGATTTACTTTGCAATTTTATGACTTTATTAAGAATTATGCGCTGTTTTGTATATATTTACAATACACAACGCACAGGAAGTTAGAGCAGCAGCAGGAAACTCAGCACATAGATAAAAGGAGGGTGTGGAGGGGGCGTGAGAGAAGAGGTAGAGATTGGAGCTGCATGCCATGTTGACTGTGTGCATACATTACCCCAAAGTCCTGAGTGTATCCTGGCTGCTACTGCTGCTGCTGCCTGACTCACTTGACCTCTAGCAAATGACATGAAAATCCTTTGATAGAGCTCGCACACATTCATTCATATCATGGCCAAGCCATGGACACAAGTTATGAGTGCATATTTTTATGCAACAAAATTGTGCAACGAGCACTCCTGTGTGCCAGATGCTCCAGCTGCTGCTCCAACTGCTCCAACTGCTGCTGCTGCCATCTACTTCCACTATTTGCTCTATAGATTTAAATGCAAGCTATGGCCTTCTACCCCGACAAAATTTTGCAACAAATAACAACTGCGTCTGCGTCTCATTGTGCATGTCTAGCCGAACGGAAGGGGGAACCGAAATTGCATTAGAAAGAGACGACAAGAGGGGAAGAGAGAGAAGCCCGTATGCTGACAAATGATAATGTCGTGCGATATGTTTGGCATGTAAGTTGTCCCGGATAATGGTTTGTATTTATGTTTGCTATGTTTTTATGGCCACTCATTGCGTAAATCAGCATTAGAGCACAAAACTGACGCTGAGTGCTGCTAGCTGCTCACAGCTCCTTCATCTGCTGCTGCTGCTGCTGCTGCTTTCTCTCTGCTTTCTTTTATCCCTGAATTGGCTCAATTCCATGGATTTTACAGCAGCTTGGCCTTCGACCTTTCACCTTGCCACTGACACCTGCATTTGTCAGCTGCGTAATGGACTTTTATCAGCGGCCAACCCATCTAGCCTTGTGTATTGTGCCATTTAATTAGTTTTTATATACCCTGTGAGGGTTGATTGCGAAGCGGGTATGATGGGTGGGTCAAGGTGTCTAGGTGTATTGGTTGATAAAAGGTTTTAGTCGAAGAGCAGATGGATTGAGTGAATTAATAGGGACTGATTTCTGAATATTCTAGTGTTGGTAAACGTATGGTTTGATTTCTAAATATTCCAGTGTTGGTAAACGTAAAACAAATTTTTTATGCCCAATATGAGTGCTGAGACAAGAGCATGCTTTGTAGGGTTGAGCAATGTGGCATGTCTTCAACTAAATAAAAATTTGATTAGGTCTGTGTCCACAAGAGATTCTTGTTTCTTAGTGTTGCTAGACGCAAAAAAAGTATTATATATACGGAATATACAACACATATATATTTAATTAAAGTAAAGTTAAATTGGGACTGTTCTGTTTAAGAGACGCTTGTTTTTAAGTAAATTAGTGTTGGTAAACGTAGAAGGGAAAGTCATTCTGCCATACCTAAAGACAAATCAAATTCAGTAATAGTCTGCTTTAGGTAGTGATAAGAGAACTCAAGCACATTTGTTGGTGGGTATTTAATGAGTAAAATATTGCAGGTAAACATAGAAAGCTGTTGATATATGATATGGTCGATAGTTGATTGATAGTATCTAAGTAAACTATAGCACATACAATACTAACTATATTTTTGTTGACAGTATTGAACCAAGAAGAGCACAACTTGGAATCAATATACCCTTTTCGATTGGTTAGCAAGTACAATAAATAAATTTTTTCTAATTTAAAGAAGCCCAAAGTTTATCCTTTAATAATATTTATAAATATACAAGTTTTCAAAAAACAAATTTTTTATTATAGTAGATAAAATCACAACTTACCATTATATATATTTCCCATTTTCCCAGAATATCCGATAGTCAATAAATTTCACTTCCAATTACTTTTCACACCTGAATCACTTCTTGTTGCGCCTCTAATTGTGTGAAGATGTTTGGGACTAGGCCAACGACTTCGGCCACTCGATGAAAAATTGCGAAAACTCACTTGAGAGTGAATAAATTGAAAATTGTTTTGCTTTTATGTTCGGCAATATAAAATATATATGTGTATATATTTTATATATCAATGTATATATACTAAAAGTATAATATCATTTGCGAAAAAGGTGCGAGATATTTAGCGGGTTTACAACTTGGCGTTGACGTGAATGGCCACGACGCCGTCCTCCTCGGATCTGCCAATGGAGATGTTGGCACGTCCGTCGGAGCCGACGGTGATGGTCTTGCCGGTGCAGCTGGAGCCGCTCTTGGAGCCGGAGATGACGTCGCAGTAGGTGCCGGCGGGCAGGCCGGTTTGCAGTGAGCTGTTCAGATCGTAGTTGTCGTTGTTGAAGGCGACGAAGCCCTGGGTGCCGCGGCTGAAGGCGATCTGGTTGCTGCCATTGTCCCACCAGTTCTGCAGCCTCGAGTCACCGACGGCGTTGCGGAAGCCAACCATGTTGTAGATCTGGCGCCAGCGGTGCTCGCACACCCAGCCGCCGCCGCAGGAGTTGTCGCTGTTGAAGGTGGGCGAGGCAATGTTGTGGCCGTCGGTGGTCGGTGGGCCCTGGTCGGTGTCGTCGAACGCGAACGAGGACATCACGCGGGGCGTGCCGAAGGGATGGGCTAGCATGAAGGCGGAGGCCATCTTGTACTGCTTGGGCACCTTGTAGGTGAGCACATCGGCGCCGCCGGCGCCATGTCCACGCTGGTTGTCGTGGTTGTCCACAAAGACCAGCGAG
Source organism: Drosophila pegasa (assembly GCA_035046225.1). NCBI lineage: Eukaryota > Metazoa > Arthropoda > Insecta > Diptera > Drosophilidae > Drosophila > Drosophila pegasa. The sequence goes on along the minus strand of JAWNOD010000076.1, from coordinate 3,189,540 downwards.
GCATCGGAGTCGGCGAAGCCCCAGGCGGTGCCCCAGTTGCTCAGGTAGCGCAGCTGATCCTTGCCGCGGAACACCTTGCCAATGGAGTCCGAGTGACGGAACTCAGTGACGGCGCCCATGCCGGTGTACTCGCCCTTGGAGATGGCCTCGTTGCCCAGATCGATGACCTCCTGGAAGATGTAGGGCCTGGCGCCCGAGCTGAAGCCATGCGCCGTGTTCAGGTTGTTCAGACGTCCGTAGATGGCCTTCAGGTCTCCCGGCCACATGTGCTTGGCAGCGTCCACACGGAAGCCGGCAACACCCAGCTCCGTCAAATGGTTGAGGAAGTCAACGATCTTGTCGCGCACCCAGGAGTTGCCCTGGTTCAGGTCGCGCAGGCCAACCAGCTCGCAGTTGCGCACGTTGGTTGGGTCGGCGTAGTTGGTGATCGCGCAGGTGGGATTGAAGTCCAGCGAGGAGAAGGGCACGCCCGGGAAGTTCTTCGAGCCGGGATCGGCCGAGGTGCCGCCCGTGCCCGAGGTGCCGCCATTAGCCGCCATGTGATTGAAGACGACGTCCACGTAGATGCGCACGCCGGCGTCGTTGCAACGCCTCACCATGCTGGCGAACTGCTGCTCGTTGCCCGAGCGCGTGGTCAGCTTGTAGGAGATGGGCTGGTAGCGCTCCCACCAGGGGCGCGAGCCAATCACAGCGTTCTCATTGACAGGCGAGACCTAGGCGGGGATAGGGAGAGAGGGAGACACCTTTCTAGCAACCTTTGGAGCAACATTTCTTTAGCAAATCTCACCTGCACTCCACCAAAGCCGTGCGGTCCCAGGAAGTTCTCGCACTCGGCTGCTATGTCGTCCCACTTCCACTCGAACAGGTGGACCATGCCGTTCCTGCCGCTTTTGTAGTTGTGCCAATGCTGCGCGCTGGCCAGCGCCACAAAGGCGAAGGCCACCAGTGCTTTGGTCAGAAACATCTTGATACTTCAAAGGAATCCAGTTCCAAACTGAGCTCACTGGCGTCGTGCGACGGCCTTTTATACTGCTCCCACCTGCAACAGGTAAGGAAATCATTTGGAAATTCTTGATAGTTCGTGAAACGCGAATGATTTGTGATGCAAATTCTTGCCTTATCGCACTTGACTTGTGTCAATAAGTTTCGCGAGCGGCCAGCCTATGGGGTCTGCCAGAGATTAGATTCGAACGGCGGGCGGCACTGCTACCGGCCCGATCGATAAACCATATCTCAAATTTATGATCGAAACTTCAATTTCAGCATTTGCCTGTGTGCCCCCTTTGTTTATTCGCACTGATTAATTAGATAGTTACAAACTTAAAGCGTGTAAATAAGCTAATAAATCAAGGGCTGTTCAGGAAGCGTGTAAGTTATGAATCGAGCGTTGCCACCTAGAGGAAAGGTTCTTGAACTCTTAGTTCACTTTGACGTTAGGGTATAGGCATTCATATGAGAGACTTGTAACTTGTACTTTACCTTTGCATCTAAAGCATCGGCATTTAAATAGATTACATTTAAATATTGAACTTTTTTTATACTTTTAATAAATGTTATATAAAAATATATTAAGCCTTGCCATCTTTTTACTCTAATTAATTGCCTAAAAACTAATTTTGTTTGACTTGAAATGAAGCATTATAAGTTCAAGTAAGAGTTAAGAATTAAATACAATTAATTATTAATTATAATTAATTTCACTTCTTCCAAAGATTTTCAATAGATTTACTTATTTATAATATATTACATATTAAGTTCCATCTTGAATTTATTCAATATTCAAATATTATGAAATCGCATACATAAGTCAATCAAGCTATTTGACCTTCTCTATTCTCTATTCTCTATGAGTACTCTCTATTCTCTATGAGGCAGAGTATCTGTCACTCTTCGCTTATCAATCTTTTCTTCCTTACCAACACTGTTTTTATGTATGATAACCAAGCATTCCAACTATAAATCTGCGGCTGGTTTAACCTGCAATGGCCCCTTACAGCACCCAAGCCTGACGTGTGCTTCCCAGCTTATCTCTCAGTCGACCATCGCGTGCTAATGCTTTTTTAGCGCTAAATGGACTTGGTCCGTCTTCGCGCAGCATAAGATGGCCAATAAACAATGGGCGGGCTATCAGCGGATAGCGCAGATTAAAGCCAATTCGTCACAGGGGCAGCCCGAATCCGCAGACAAAGTGAGAGAGATAGTGAAACAGAGAGTGAGAGAGATAGCTAGAACTGCGAGCGAGGGGGCAAATCGCAAATCATAGCATACTAAACAGCTGATTAGACGCATGTCAGCGCCCAATTTACAACCAGCGATGCCACAGATTAGGGCCCGAATACTCGCATATAAATAGACAGATAAATTTATATTAAAGTCGTTCAGATTTTTTATGATCCGCCATAAATTGTCAACTATATTTAACAAATGAGGCTTATCGTACCGCGCACTTTGCACGACACTTGCCAAAAAAAAAATGAATAAATATGTTTATATGTTTTATTTTTATACCAAGAGGGCATACAGGAAGGGTGAAAAGGGGTATATTGGTTTTGTCAAAGGGTGAGTGGGTGGTAAATGGAGGTAACTAGGAATTAGCTGACGAGATGATGTCGTCATTATTGTTTGTCTACATGTCTAAGGACTATTAAGGACTAGAGGCTAGGGAGTTTTGGATAAAAGGAACAAGAGAGTGAGGGTAGTAAGTAAGGGTGAGGGTAGAGTCTCCAACTCTGGCTTGCTGACGTAAGCGTAGAGTGGATTAAGCTCTGATTAAGTACAGAATTTAGAGATTAGCTATGGGATAAATCAGAATCAAGTCTAATGGCTTCAAGTAGTTTCATCTCTAACAGGTTCTGATCAATCTTATTTTATATACCCGATAATTTAATCAAGATTCATCAATACTTAATATTATTAGCAACAGCTATTAAATAATTATAAATCACAACATCTATCACTTGAAGTTCAGGTATTTCCTAGTCGTGCACTGCCGCCCCCACTGCACTCACTTGTCATATATATTTCTAACACCTAACTACTTAAAGTTCCTTTGTTTTTAATCAGCTCGCAATTATTTTTAAGCATCTGCGGGGGTCGCTGCAGTCAACCGTTTCCGTTTGCTTTGTTTATGACTTCAATTGTGCAAGGGATATATAGGCTATAAGATTAAGCGTTTGATATAATTCACTTAAGATTGAATGGAATTTCATAACATGTTCGTGAACTCAAAAAGCACAATTGATTCTGCACTCAAGTGCTTTCAATAATTGGCCACGTACTCGAGCTGAATTGTGTGCAGGTAGCCTAGGCATGCCATTTGCAAAGGTGTGAATGAGAGGTGAATGCGAATGGTAGAGGAGAGTGTGATAGACGAGGAGGTACCCTAGAATTATACTAATACTTATAAATAATATAATGAAATACATTTATTTAAGTATATTCAATTTGTTCAAGATAGAAATTGAGATCAAGCCATAAGCCGTAGCTTACAGATCTTTCAAATATATTTTATATATCATCATCTTTTCAATATCATCTTCTTTTCGTATAAAATAAATTTTATAAGCAATGTCATCTTACAGCACTTCCAAGACATAAGCAATGTCATCTTCCAGCATTGCCTGCCCGCTATCATACCCCACTCCCTCCCTACTCCAGGGTATGCAAATGTAGAACAAATTGAATTGCCACGTTAAATTACAATTTATTTGCGTATGTGAGAAAATGTAACAAATACTTGAATTAATTATACATTTTTATCTGTGCTCAGACTCAAGTGGTCAAATGCAATGCGCTGCACTGGCAGCTGGAGTGGAAAAAGGCCTGATAACTTTTTCAATTAAATTAAACAAAGCACTAAAAACTTTAATTGTTTTTATTTACGAAAGTGAAACAGTTTCGAGTGCCAGGCACAGGTTAGATAAGAAATATGTAACAAATATGTATGTGTATGTATATGGATATTTCTAATCTATATATGTATGTATATGTATCTGGACAAAATACAATTTTTGCATTGTCAGCTGGCAAACAATGGAGTCAAGTTGATGCATTTCTTGTTAGCCTCATGCACAGCTGAAAACCTAAAACAAGCTTTTTTCACATACAGCAAGGAAGTGCACATGACTGTGTGTGCATGTGTGTGAGTGTGTGTGTGCATGTGTGTGTGTGTGCATACAATCAAATTATATAAAGCAATGCAGCAACGGTGCAAAAAGTGACACTTGTGCTGAGGCATATTGATTTGCCAGTCTAAGCAAATTTACATATGCAGAAGAGAGAGAGAAAGAAACACAGAGAGAGAGAGAGAGAGAGACAGGGAGACAGACAAGCAGCTGTCTAAAAGTCAAGTCTCTGTATAAATATTTACTTTAAAGTACGTATACGCAATGTTGCTCGAGAGTGTGGGCCACAGTGGGGTAGGTAGCAGAAAATGTGAGCATTTCCGCACATTACACCTGAAGTTGCAAAAACTTTGCAGCTGGCAGCAAAGTTCGCCGAGCACCAAGAAATATGCCATCTTACAGTCAGTCAGTCCAGCTGTCCGTCCCTCCGTCCGTCCATGGGCCCAGGCACAGTGTCTGGCCGCTCGTTCGGCTGGCAAAGCCAATTTGAATTGTAAGCAAATGCCGGATATGGCAAAGTTCTAAAAACGGAAACGTTTGCTGCACTTTCAATGCCAAAAAAGCGTTGCCAGCCAAACTTTTCCGAGAGGGGCGTGGCGCGAAGGGGGCGCCCCACAAGGTGCGTAGCCAGTGCAATCTATATAAGATGTAGCCACAAACGAACAGACTTATGAAATATAGTTAGATAAGTCGACTTATAAAACTTTACAATGCCAAAGCCACACACACACCGAGAGAGAGAGAGAGAGAGAGTTGCAGCTGGTGCTGCATGTGCGAAAAATTAATTTACATTTAAATTAAATTTATGAATTTGCACAAAAGTTGTTGATTTTTCGCAGTTCTCTCTGTGTGTGTGTGTGTGCGTGACAGTTGGTTGATGAAACAATTGCAAAACTTCCTATAACTGCGCTTATTACAACAACAGCAACAGCAACAACAAGTGAAGCATGCAGCATCAATAGCCTTTAGCCATCATCAAATTATGTACGGTAGAAGTGAGTGAAGAGCACGAATCGAACTCTGAATTGTGGGGAGCTGCTGAGCATGAAGTATGATAAGTAGATTGCAGCTGTGAGAGTTATCAAGCAGGTCAAGTGCATGCAACATTGACTTGATTATTTGCTCTTCTCGTATCGAATATGATGCAAAGGCAGTAAGTAGCAAGAGTTGTGCGAGGCTCCCATTGAAATCAAAGTCAGATTATTCATAGTTCTGTGCGTGATATGAAGCATTGATTTAGCTGAAGGCTTAATCTATTAAATTGATCTATTATGATTGATAGAGGCTGGGCTGAAAGATTGAACTTAAGAAAAGTCTGAATGTAGTTTGGCCTATGGTAGAAAGGATTCTAATAAAGGTCAGTGGCATGAGTAGATGTGGGCACTACAACTTACTCTACGCTCAAAAGAAAATGGGAGTGTTTTGGGTTTTTCCAGTCGAAATTGAAAATATGATATTTGATTCGAAAAAATATATTTAAGAATATGTGAAAGAGAACTTTTATCTCGTATAAAACAAGCACTCAAAATATTTTCATTTTGGTCTGAAATTAGTTTAAAAATAATATGAAAATAATCTGAGAATATGTCATAAAATCTGTTGAGAGTCTACCAAGAGGATACAGTTCGGATTTAAGTATATACAATGGATATAAGGATATATTTCTATAATATTTTCTGATAAAAGAAAAACCTTTTTCTCTACTATCTACTACTTCTATCTTATCTATACTAGCGTATCTTCTCTTATATAGAAACAAAATTTATATATTAAAGGCTTAACATATCGCTTCATACTTGACTTTAGTTCAATTTACTCTGAATTGAAATAAAACTTACAGAAAAGCTCAATTTCAATTCAACAGTAATTCATAATTTATATAAAATATGCGCCACAAATCACGTAATTACAAAAGGGACTTAAGTGAATGATTGTGAATGATTTGATTGTGTAAGTGAATGAATTTTTATTATTATTGCGAGCGTGTCTCCATTAAAGCATCGCTGCAGTAAACTAAATGCGGCCACTGCAGCAGCAGCAGCAACTGTTGTTGTTGTTGTTGCCTCCCCACCTTTTACTCATTACAAGCAGGTGCCAAAGGAATTACAGACGAAGTCAACTGAATACAAAAAAGGGAAAGTGAGAAGCAAAGGGAGGGGGCAGAGAGAGGGAGGGGTAGCTCGCGCGAGCGGCAACTGTAGATGATATGTGTGGCAGACAGCGAAGTGTGTGTCATAAACCCGTTTACATGCAGCACTTAACTGTGACCCATCGACAGAGACAACATATGCTCAGCGGGTGTGTGTGTGTGTGTTGAAGGATGTGCGTGTGTGTGTGCGTGTGGGCGTGTGTTGTCGCCTGTCAGCCATGTAATGCATTTTACGTAACTATGTTATATTTTCCATTTTGATTGCAATATGCTAAGCATTCTATGACAACACTCACACGCACACTCACACACATTCTCTCTCTGCCACACACACATACAATGCGTGTGTTTACCGTTTAACACGTTGCACAATTTTATGGCATACTTTCAGGCGTTCGGGCGACCGTCACCGAGTCTTAACTGAATTTGTCATGGCAAAGCCAAGGGCTTAAAGTCCTTTAATAACATAAATTTGCCCAGCAGAGGCTAATAAAATATAATACACTGCCATCCACAGTCTGGCGTCCGAGTGACTGCAACAAAGCAAGCGCTGCCTGCTGCCTGCCTGCTGCTGCTGCTGCTCCTATTATACCCTATAAGCTGGGAGGGAAATGTGCTAGAAGTGGGCTTAGTAGACGTAAAGTATAGTAAAAAGTGCATAAATAGTCCTTGCAGTAAAAAAAAAAACTATTAGCAAAGGTTTCTACATATATTAATCGTGCTAGTCTCAGAGAACTCGGGAGATATTATATTCAGAGAGCTTAAATTTGGTATTTGAGCTCTGATTGACTTTACGAATTCGAATTTAAAATAATTTTAGAAAAACATTACGTAGTTCTCGAGATATTGACTTCCGGAAAACAAAAATAAATTAATTAAACTGACTATTTTGTGCCAAAAACTTAAAAATATTTTTTTTCAATATATATCTAGTCAGTGCAGCCTAGAAATACTAAAAAAAGGAAGTTTACATAGCTAATTATCTATTTTTGTCTCGCTAACCTCGCTAACCTCAGCAAACTCAGGAACTACTACAATTATAGAGCTTAAAATTGGCATATAAGCTCCTTATGACATTACCCACTTGATTTTATAACACTTTCATGATAGCAAAATATAGTTCTTGAGTTATTGAACAAAAATTAATTGAAACCCCTATGAAATCCAAGTACAAGATCACTTTATAAGGGTATGATGTCCTACGTACTAAGAGATGGGTTTGCAGTCTAAAAAGGAACTAAAAAGGATGTACAGGGTATTGCCTCGTTTTACCTATTTACAACCAACGTCAGCTTGTGTGCGCAAAAAAAAAAAGAAGAAATGACCAAATGAAATGCAAGCAGCGAGCTAATAAAAACCAACTTTGCTGCTGCTGCTGCTGGTGCTGCTGCAGCAACGACTTTGACTTTTCGCTTCCTTTTTAGTGTCACACGAAAATAAAACTGAGAATAACGAGCCAGTTGAAAGCCACTGGCCGTGGACGGGCCACGCCCCCGCGCCACAGTTGCACAATGAAATGTAGTTGAAAATTATGAAAATTATCTGCCACGCCATTTTTATGCCAGAAACTTTGCATCTAAATGTCCATAAAAGCGGAAGCGTCGCGTCGCCAAAGTAAAAAAAAATATAAAAGAACCCGCCGAGAATGCAATGAAATAAAAAAAATATAAAATAATAAGGCAGCGCCGTGACTATGAGTGTGTGGGGCTACGTGTGGGCACTTTGTGGGCGTGTCTGCTGGGCAGCGCTTGCAGAGACGGCATGTCATCATTATAATAGAAATTAAGTGCAGCAGCAGCAGCAGCAGCAGTCGCAGCATCCACAAAGTACTTGAAAGCGAGACGCGGCACCCATTGCACTGCAGCATTTCTCGCTCTTGTAATGGGTAATAGAATTAAAATTACTTGGACGCATGCCACGCCAGAGCCAGAGCCAGAGACAGAGTCAGAGCCAAAGGCAATGGCAACGACAAAAGCCAAACAATGGCGACGAGTCATTAAAAACAAAGAGCCAAAGCCCTGCGCCAAGTTCTGGTTCGACTCTGCCGCCGGTCTTTAAGCCGATTGCAGCTTACATCTTAGATTCAATGTTCAGCGAATGTGAAGCTCCAGAAAAACTATTCAAATTTAATCTGATTTTCATACACAAATTTACTCTATAGATAAATACTAGCAAAAAATTTATTTATAAATGCAAGCCAAAGGGATTTAAATATTTACTTTGTATAATTAATTGCATCTATAAAGCTGCTCTAAAAAAAGCTGACTTTCAAATAATAATAAAGCAAAAAATATATTGTATATATAACACCTCATGTAAATAAATGCGTAAAAGTCACTTTAAATAGAAATATAAAATATATAAAAATAAATGTAGAATTTTATTTCGACAAGTATTTATTATTTTAAAATGTAAAACTAAATATATAAATATAAAAAAATCAATGAAATGAAAAATATATCGAAATAAACTTCAAACATGCACAAAAATAAATAACAAATTAAAAAAAATGTTAAAAAATTGGGATCATAAAAAAGACATAATAATATATCCGACTGAGTTACAAATTACTAAAAAGTATATCCAAAAAATTAATCACACCAAATTAAATAAACAGAAATGAGTACTATTATGAAATATCATAAATCGAATCAACGTAACCCGCCATAATCAAAATTCAATAAATGTTTTAAGCAAACTTTATATTTATAAGACCTTTTATATATTCAACATAGTTATAAAATACAAGAAAAAATATATTTTCTTATTTAAAAAAATGTATGCAAAAGCGAAATTAAATAAAAAATAGCTCAACAGATTTAAAAAATTAAAAATATATAACCCACATAACCAGCCAATTTATGCAATTTTTATACCCTGCACCCATTGAAAATGGGAATGCAGGGTATAATAGTTTTGTGAGAGTGTATGCAACAGAAAGAAGCAGATTTGCGGAGTTAGTTCCTTTCATTAAAAAGCCTATCTAAATGTTAGTCTAACCTTAGTCTAACCATATTTCAAGCATATAATAATTAGAATACATCCACTTCGTAAGGTTTAGGGTATCTGTTAGTCGAGCAGCGTCGGCCAGAGCAGTCTTGCTTGTTTAAAACAAAAACCTCGCATACGAAAGTTTAAATGAAAAGATACAAATTTAATTTAACATATTCCCCCCACAAAAAAGACACAAAAAATAATGAAAAGAAATTATCAAATAAATTCGTTTCATTTAAATGTTTTACGCAGCACCTCACGCGCCCAACCCTAATGCCATTTACGCTGCGGCACACCGATACAGTTGCGCTTAAAAGTATGCAACGCGTCAGTCGAACTGCTTTTCGCTTTTGCTGGTTTTTTGTGTTGATGAGCAGCAGCAACAACAGCACAGATTACCGCCACAATCACAAATGCAATGTTGCAATTTCTGCACACACACACACGCACACACACTGACACACGCATGTGAAACACATTTGACAGATGATTTTCCACATTTCACATTCAGCTGCATTTTACACTTTACTTTTATATATACATTTTTTTTTTTATTTCATTTTTAATTTGCTGCACACAAGTTTTATATGGAATTTATATATATATCTACATATATATTTTAAATAAATTTATAAAAGAAAAAATACAGGCAAAGCCAGGCATTTTGTTTATATAGCATTAAATTGTGAAAAGGACCACAAAACAAATGCAAAAATTGGCATAAAAAATTAACAATTAAATTGTTTGCATCTCAATGGCAGACAATCGAATACACTTTAAAGAAAAGAGAAAATAATTCAATTACAAAGGCTGTTTTTTTAATAAAAAAGGAGATAGATATGTTGATATGTAGACTCAGTCGGAGAATACAAAAAAAAAAAACGATCTAGCGTATATTTCCCTGAGTTTACATTCCGAAAACAATTTATAATGCTTCATTGGCTTACTTACATTTCGTAAGTCTCCAAATTTTTAAGCTTCTTTGTCTTTTTTTAATTTGTTGTGTATTTTCCCAAGCTAATTCCCATCGACTTTTCCTTTCAAAGGAAATAGTCTTAGAATAGTTTTAAAATAAATATTTGAAGATAATCCTCTTGCTTTTCATAAATGTATCTATAAACGTGCCAATAACCGTACTAAAACTCGGCTTACTTCTAGCTTTAAACTCCAACTTCTAATCGCATCAACATCTCAGCCATATTTGATAATATCTCCACAAGTTTACATTAAAGTTTTTGTCATTCTAAGAAAGAAGTTCTCAAACAATAGCAAATTTAGTATTTACCTTAACTGTCTACACAATCTTTAATTGTTTTCCAACATTCCTTTACACACTCTGCTCTGCTCTGCTCACATTTCACAACACTTCTTTTCACACCTTTCAATCGCCTCGGACAATTTGCTGTCAATTTCTTATATATTTCACTCCGAACACTTGAGCTGTGAACCAGGTCGATTTGCTTTCGCAAGGGAAAGAGTGTTGGTCAACCAATTTGCAATTTAGACATGCACTCGGAGCAGTGTTGACAGCTGCCAATTAACAGTGTTAATTACATTCGATGCCACAAACTGTAGCTAAAATTGTAAACTACTCGGAGCAATGAGAGTGCTTTTGAGAAATGCAGAGCGAATAAAGAGTTGTCCGACCTGTGACCGCAGCAATGAAAGGTGGTTAGCCACACACACATAAGCATGAAAGCAAGCACACGCACACGCATACTCACACGCACACTCACACACACACATATGAATATATATATATATATATGCTTGCATAGGTAGAGTAAGGATTGGACATCATTATCGCAGCCGTTGACGGCCATAAAACATGAGCACAAAAAGCCCGAAAATTGCGAAAAATTTTGTGTGCAAACAGCAAATTGAAATTTGAGGTGAGCGAGCAGTGTTGGTAAGCGAATGTTTTTGTTTTTTTTTCCGCTTTCAGTTCTGTGCATGTAATTGAAAATGTGGCTAGGTCTGCTATCGCCAGCAAAGCCCGGCGCCTCAACACATAAATGACAAGAGTTGCCAAGTGCTGCGGCATTTATGATTTAATAGCCTGATAAAGCTACAATTGAGAGGGAGAAAGAGAGGTAGAGAGAGAGAGAACTATTCCAATTTATATGGCCTGCATTTATAGCTAAGCCGTAAGCATTCAATTTGTCTTAATATCTGTGCAAATTGCATGTCATAAGTTCGATTGCCAGAAACTGCAGCCAAAAATGGCAACAGCACAAAAAAAGAAGCTAAAAACAAAAATGGAATCAGAAACAATGGCAGATCGACAAAATCGTGAAATTGAGCGCCTGTCGTCCTGTCGCCCTGCCGTCCTCGAGCAGCACAATCAATTTTATGGGCAGAGCCGAAAAAGCAACAAGGACAAACAGCCAGCGGAGAGCGCGTTATGAGCATCAAATAAACATAAAGCCACGCTCGTTGCCCGATTTGGGTTTATGGGTCGCACAGTCAACATCAACTAGTTACGGGCTTTAGTGCGAGCCCATATCTATTGATATACTCGTTACTGGACACTCTTTCTGTCAGTTAGTCCCCATTCTCTCGCCTCGCTTCAGCTCAATTTTTCTCTCTCAATGCGCGTTAAGCTTTGTCTGAAGAGGGTATATGGGTTTTGTAGGTGAAGGTGTAACGTATTAGGGCGATACGTATATTTGTTCATATATCTTTTACAAAATTACTGTTTGCTAGAGACTTAGAAGTTTGTCATATATCCCACAATTGATTTTAAATATTATGAGGAGATAGCAACGCTCTTAGAGAGTATCCCAAAAATTCCATAGCAAATCACAAATAATCCTTCACATCTTAGCATCATCGATCTTTACAAGCCATCTTTGGATATTCAAACAAAAGAATATATGCATGAAAGATGAGCTGATATATTTTATTTCTGCTAGATTATTGAAAAGAAGTTTAGCAATAGGACTGTGAAAGACCTAGCTTGATTTCTAACGACTTATCTGCTCTTGTTGATCTTCTCTCCCAATCTTTGACTATTTAGGCTCCTTCAGAGTCTTACGTATGAAACTTTCAGGGACTGCTAATAATCTCTACATAACTCTCCTTCAGATCTACACTTAAATCTCAAAAATTCAACATTCGACGTGCTTTACACACGCTACAGCTAGAAGAACCTGGCAAATTGGGAATACCCCTATCATTTTGATCAGTATTCTCCAATAGAGTCCCAGCTCCCCTGTTCTCTAGATTAGATTGAAGATACTTCAAACTTATACTTTTTCATCCCTTTTCCTTCTAAAAAATAAATTCCTAACCAAATTTCAACTCTTTCATTTGCCTGAGCGAGTATTAGGCAGTCAGTTGCAATCCATTTGCCACCTTCTTACTTAGTTTTCCTTTTTGATTTTGGTGCTGCTGACACGTGGCCGCCATTTTCAATTTATGGCGCACTATTTGGACATGGATTTACTTTTGGGGCCTGTCAGCGAACGAGCGAGCGAGCGGGCGCGCGCGCCGCTTCATGCATTACGGTAAATAAATCAAATCAAATCAAATGAATTCTGATTTGTGTGTGTAAGCGTCTGTCTCTGTGTGTGTGTGTGTGTGTGTGTGTGTGCGGGAGGAAACTGTCACTAAAAATAAGAAACATAAATGTAATTTCCTGCAAGTGCTTTTAATGTAGGCCAAACAAAATATGAGATTTATGTGGGCTGCCGATGCTTTGCGGTGTCAACGAAATCACCTTTTCATTTGGATTAATCTACGTCTATCTATGCTCGACTATAAATCATTTCCGGTCCTTGAACCTGTGTCAATTGGAGGGAATTTGAATGTGTTATGAATAAAAGAGAAGCTAATCAGAACATTCATGCGAGATCAATAGATAAATGTCATTGGATTACGTGTGGGGCGCAGACGATAAAAGCTTTTGATTCATTTATTACTATGAAAGCACTAAGAGAGATGGTAATAATATAAAACTCAATTGGTGTGGGATCTCAAATAAAATGATATATAATAAATTGAGCAAATTATTTGATACATTTTATTATTCTAAACACGTGAACGTTAATAAAATTAAATTTGAATTCTGTTTACATCTCATAAAATATGTTTTAAATTATAACAAAAAATATTTTTAAAAAAAATGAAAATCTTAAAAGCTTGTTTAGGAAAATAATGTGTAACATAATCAATCATAGTGCTAGTTAATGCTCAATTTGACTGATTGAAAAATGCAAAGTAAATGAGCAATCAGAAAGGCTGATTAAAAGAATAAATATTTATTTATTAATTTGCTATGCTTTATTTCCCTTAAACACTTTTTACAATGATTAAAGCTCTTAAGAGCTCATATAAGTCGCTAGAAAAGCTTTTTAAAATAAGCTCGATTGAACTGAAGCTCTTTTGAGTCGACTAAGCTCGATAAAGTACAGGAAAGCTGATTAAACAACTTGGATAACATTGAAGCTCAATAAATGCTTATAAAAGCAAATAAAACCCCAAAAAAGCTGATTCAAATAATCAGATAATCATTATGCCTTTCGAAAGCTTATAAATCCCACACATGCTCAGAAGTCATGGCTTTAATAACTTGAAGAGCATTAACACTCATAAAAGCTCGCTTGATGTGATCCAATGAAATTGAGCTACAAATGCCATAGCAAGATTGTGTGAAAGATTTCTAGTCTTGAGCGTATAGAGGCAAAGACAGAAGGAAACATAAATAGACGAAGATTGCCAAATCAATTAAGCCATGAATATATATCCTGCAACTGCCTGTTAGCCACATTCACAGCAGCAATTAGGCTATCAATGTCTATGCAAAGTTGAACTTACATGATTTTAATGCAATGTCCAAGAAAAAGTTATTTTTTTTGTGTGAACAAAATATGTCAAGCTGTGCAAAGCGAATTATGCCACAAAAGTGTTGTGTGTGTGTGTGTGTGTAACGATGAATGAGCGAGTGTTATGCGCACTCGTATGCCAACTCTGGCAATCACTAACCGCCGACTCATTTTTGAATCCAATTGGTCAACACAAGCGCTGGAAGCTGAGGCATGCAACAGCAGGCGGCAGACAGATAGACAGGCAGCAAGGCAGCCTGGCACCGAGGCACCGAGGCAGGCCGGGCCGGGCCGGGCCAGGCCAGGCGAGGCAGTCAGGCAATGCTTCATGAATAAACCATGAGCGTTAACGCCAGTTAGCAAAAACAACAGCAGGCAGTCGGGCAGGAGGCAGCAAAAACTGAGCCGGGCTGCAGCCTTCAGCCGAGGCAGGCAGGCAGAGCCTACGCCATGTGCCACGCCTTTGGGCACTTGCAAGTGCTTAGCATATTTTGCACCGATGGCGTTTGTGGCACGTAATGGCCACAGTTGCACAGTTGCTGTCTCTCCCTCTGTCTCTCTCTCGCTCGCTCTCTGTGTGTGTGTGCGTGGCACTAAAAGTCTTAATTATTTCAAAAGGTAACTGTGCCACAATGCGCATACGCCATGTGCGCCAAGGTCCGAGCGCAAATGTTCACTGGGCCTTAAACATTCGTTTAAATGTTGCAAGATGCATGTGGCAAGTGCAGCATGTTGCTAGCTATCAAACGATTGCACGCATGACTGCCATGCCACAGACACACACGCACACACACACACGCACACACACGCCGAGTGTTAGTAGTTTAGTATATGTTACATAAACTAATTTGAAGCATATCTAAAAGGGGCAAGTGGCGAGCGCTGAGCGTTGCATGCAACTTTAAGCAGTTGCAGCTGCAGCTGCCGCCGCCGCTTATCAGCTTTAGCCAGGCAAACAGTCTGTGCATACACAAAAATTGAATTTCGTCCCGCTGCTTATCCGCTTGCCACATGCAGTGGCAGCACGAACTGCATTTGACTTGGAATCTCTCTCATTTTATATTATTTCAGAACACAAATTAAAATTAAATTGGACAATCGACAAACGAGAATCGACAACAACAACAGCAATGCAAGTTGAAGGGAAGCAGCTGGCGCTTTGTTGCTTCTGCTGCGCCGCAACTTTTGGCAAACAGTTTTAAGCGTAATGCCTCAACACTCATACGCCGCGTGGGCCGCCACTCGTAACTGCTGCCAGCAAATACACAAATGCGGCCAATTTTCAAGTCTCGAGTCTCGAGCTCCATTCAGCGTGCCACGTGCTGCACAGCAACAAAGCAGAGCTCGCAAAAAAAAAAATCAAAACAAAACAACTTAAAGTGTTTCAGCTAGAAGTGCACGACCTGGAGATACCCTGACTATTTAGAGAAGCTATCTATCGAACTCTCTTCTATGTGTATTCTCCTCGAGATGAAACTCTATATCTAGATAACTTTCTCTGTTGGTTGCTCTACAAAAAAGACTACTAAATACCCTGTAATCTCAACTAAGTTATCTCTACAACCTTCTTCTACACATCTAGATCCAATTTTCTGTATCTATACCCATGTAAGACTTTCTTTATCAAAGTATATATTGTCCTTTAAAAACGACTAAGAGATACCCTGTAAATTGAATTAACTTATATATTCCACCATCTTCTATACATCTATATCCAAGACTCACTTTCTATA
This sequence comes from Drosophila pegasa, assembly GCA_035046225.1. NCBI lineage: Eukaryota > Metazoa > Arthropoda > Insecta > Diptera > Drosophilidae > Drosophila > Drosophila pegasa. The sequence goes on along the minus strand of JAWNOD010000076.1, from coordinate 3,173,714 downwards.
TATGTAAAGATTCTTATTATATAAAATTTTTATTTTTAGTTCTTTCAAAGAAACTGCACGATATCCTGCATACACAGCTAAAGCAACTCTTCAACTTCTTCCATACAAAAAACGTGATTCTCTATAATGATAAAAGATTCTGTAAGCTGAAATATGTTTCTGTTGCTTTCATACTCTAAAGGATTCATCAAAACTACAAAATTGACTAGCATATACCCTGTAAACTGATTTTAACTCTGTCTGAAACGTTTCTTCTATAGATGAATATATTTCTCTAACTCCTCATTAAACTTTATATACCTAACTAAGTGTTTGCTGCTTTCATAAATGAAAAAATTTTATCTATAGTAAGAAATCGATATATATATCAATATCAGGACCTTTCCAACTTCAGTCAGTCTCATTCATTTAACTTCATATAATCGCACGCATTACATACATTATCTATCAATCATCACAACCTCCTTTCGGCCACATTCAATTATTACAGGGTATGACAGAAAAAAAACTTGATCGTTAGCAGGAAATTTCTGGCAAAAACTTCTGCTGCTGCCAACTTTTGCCCGAGTCTTTTTATGCGCCGTTATAGTTTATCGTTAAAAAGTTGAGCCAGCGCCTCTCTCAAAATAAAGCAGAACAAAACAGAAAACAATTTTACGCGGACATGAAGAACTTGGAATGCTCTAGCTATTGATGAAAATGGAGTGGAGTCACTAGGTAAAGGGGAGAGTTGTATAAGAATTGCTAAGGCTAGCAGACGGAGTTTTGTGTATTATAATATAATGATATAGGGACTAAAGATATTGATAGATATCAGAGCGAGAGAAATTATGGATACTATAATAGATATACAAATAAATAGAGAAATATATGTTCCTAGAAATATTTTATAGATATTATAATATATATTAAAAAGAAATTAAATATTTATTTAACATGTAATAAAAAATATAAAGAAATTAAATACTTATTTAACATGTAATAAAAAATATAAATAAGGTTTATATTTATTACAAATATATCATGGCTCTATCAGGGACCTAACTCGGAAAATTTCAAATATTTATGAGTAAAATTCAATCGAAAAATATTTCTTAGACTAAGACTTCAATCATATTATATCATATCCCACTACGCTTGCTCACCTCTTCACCTCTCTTTCGAAGTCAATATACCCCTCTTTTTCTCTAACAAAACAGAAATATAAGTTGTATTGGGATTTACGCAATAGCCGCTTCAAACCTTTACGCGCCACGTCCCGCCCCCTTGGGTCCGCCCTCAAACGGCGTTGCTCCACTTTGCTCTTTGGCTGGCAGGTGAGTAGCCAATACTTGTACTTTTTGAAAAGCTGATGATGACGTGGCTGATCGCCCGCGTCCACGCCCCGCAGCCCCATCACTGCCCCACCATTGCCTCAACTATATTTAAGGTTTATTTTTGGTAAGCCAAAGAGAATAAAAAAAAAAGAAAGAATTTGTATACAAAATGCAGTTTCCATTGCGCGCAGTGCTGAAGTGTTAATAATGCACTTTTACCAAGAGCTCAAAAAGTTCTGCCAAAGTGGGGGGCGATGGAGCAAGACTCTATATATATGTATAAGTTTAGGGGGAGAACTAGAAACTAGTTCGGTAAGCCTAGTTAGTGAGTCGAGTCGAGTCGAGTCGAGTCAAGTCGAGTCGAATGGAACGACCTGTAGTCGACCTTGATGGCGAAACGTTGCTGTGCATTAATTTCGCATAGATTGAAGATTGAAGCACCTACTAACTGAGTGCGTGTGCAATTTATAAGAACGTGCCGCACACACACACTCACACACAAACACACACACACACGCACACTCAGTCAGCTGTGTGTGTATAGTCGAGCTATCATTCATTCTAACCATTTGCAATGTTCTCTCTGTCTGTGGCAAGTTTCAGCTTCAGTCTGCTGCAGGCAGCACACCATATCCTTATACACACACACACACACATGCACACACACACGTACACACCTTGGCATTTATCTGTGCCAGGAAAACGTTTAATTAAGTCACTTGAATGCGCAGCCAGTTGCTGTGGCATTTATTCTCAATGATGTTGCTAATGCTGATGACGATGATGGCTGCCGCCAAAAATGTGCCAAGTGTGTCTCACCTGTATCACACACACACACACACACACACACACACTCACACTCACACACACACACGCACTTCCTCTGTCACCCTTATGCGGCCTGGTTACCTGGGCGACCTTATCAAGCATGTCAACTGCTTACAACTTCTACGCACAAATATTTCAAAGTGCGCATTGTGATTTTTTTCTCTCTCCATATTATATTAAGCATTATTTAAGGTGTGCGTGTGTGCGTGTATATGTGCTGACGACTCTATTCATTTAGATGAAGCATAAAATCGTTTGAGTAGCTCATGCAAAGCTGACGCAGACAACAAACATCACAAGCAACTTTCGGGCAACCAGAATAAGCTTCAATAAACATTTTACTGGGAGCTCCATTTTTGGGACTTTAAAGATATTTTCATATAGAGGTGGCAAAGCAGAAAGGGTTGACATTTAAAGGGAACAATAAAACAGTTATTAATCTACGGAGTTTATAAAAATTTATAAAAATTTATTGACGTAGAGCTGAAGTTGCTTGAAAGTTATTCAACATTCCTGAATCTCTTTGAGAAATGAACATGTTTTGCTTCATATTTTTGTCCAGGTGTCTTTAAGAAGTTGTTTAAGACTTCATTAAGCTCTAAAGTTAACATTAGCTTGATCAACAGCAGCAACTGCATCTATCTAGCCATGTCCGTCTATCCCTAAGTCTTTCTAGAGAGTTCACCTTTATGCATTGCTCCTTCTATTTCACAGTCAATCTGAGTTTTCTTCAAATCAAAGTTCTTTTCTTACTTTATTATAATATTAAATTCTTTACTAATTATTCTTCTATTCTAATTCTTTACTTATCTCTATGAAATCGATACAAATCTATATAAAACCCAAGTTAATTGAGCATTTCATGTTTGTTTCTTGAGCTCAATTTGCTTATTTGCTAACCACTTAAAGACAAGGGCAACCGCATGAAATCACAGAAGTAAAATGCCTTTTGTAGTACAATGCATAGCTAATTAATTATATATTATATATATATACAAATATATATAATATATTTATTTATAAAGTCATGGTTCATGCTGTGGTTTATGGTTATGACTTAATGATAGGCACCGATAATTTCCTCGAAATTGCCCAGCAAGCCCCACAAACATATCAAAAGCCCCATCTTTCACGAGCCCAATGACAACCTTATCTATAAATTTTATTGGAATATTAAAAAAGCATACTAAAATTTAAATTTGTAAGATTATTAATTTTAATTTTAAGTTTAAATCATTCAATTTTAATTCTTAATCATTTTAAAATTTATAATCATTAAAAAATGATGCTGCCATACATATCCCATAAATTTAAGTTGTAAATATTATAAGATATTCAATTTTATTGCAACATAAAATTATTATATTAAAATTAAATATTTATTAAAAATTATATAATTTTAATGCAATACATAATTCTCAAGTTTCCCTTATAAAATTAATTCCTCTTATTATTTTAACTCATTCTACTCAGCACTCAAGCTTTTCTACTTCTACCTTGCACTCTATAAAAAATTATAAATATTTCTACAAATTTCTATTGAAATGAAACCCAAAAATTTAAAGTTTCATTTTCACTAAAATAATTTTCACATATAATTATATGTTTATAGCTCATGTTGACTAAAATTCAACTAATGCGACTTTTTTATGCTGCAGCTGCAATGCAGTTCTCTGTATACCTTTATCAAATCAAGACAAGTGATATATGAGTGTGTGTGTGTGTATTATAATGATTATAAGTGTGTTTAAGTATATTATATATTATTTAAAGTACATTTGATATGACCTGCCAACCACAAAAAGACAAGGCAACCGCATGGAATCACAGAAGTAAACTGCTTTTTGTGGTACAATGCATAACTAAATATATATATATATATACATACATATGTATATATATGTGTGTATGCATGTATGCATGTTATTCTTGTTGTTGCTAAAGTCATGGTTGTTGCTGAGGTTTAACATTATTTATGCTAGACCCCGATAATTCCCATGATTAATGCGCAACTAGCAGTTTGCACTGTTTGCAATTAGTGCAGGCAAATGTTTAGTTAAGCAAGCTGTGACTGTGTGTGTGTGTGTGTGCATGTGTGTGTGTGCATGTGTGTGTGTGTGCATATTTATTTTTTGCTATGCGCCATTTATTTACAGCGTCTGCTTGAATTCTACGCACACTCAAATATGCTTAAGCCAACAACAGTGCGGTCCATGCAAATATAAACACCAACAGCCGACAGCCGAGAGCCAACAGCGGCGCACACAAACTCATTATGTTTAGATACTGTTACATAATTAAACAACAACTGACATTTGAGTAAATATAAACAAACACGTGAGTTGTGCTGGCACTCCACCAGCCATAGTTGGGGTTAGATTGAGTGCTCAAAAAAAAAGAAAAAAGAGGAGCAGAAGATGAAGATGTAAACAAATGAAAGTCATCTAATTGAGTGACTAGCAGATGCCCTGCGGGGCAATTGGGGATGGTTTCGGATTGCAAAATGTGGGGGAAAGAATCTAATCAAAGGAATTTTCAATTGAGTCAATAAATTCTTATACTTCATATGACAGTTGTAGATCTATTAAGCTTGGAGTTTCAGCCAAGAACAGAAATAATCTGCTTCGATCAACCAAAAAATATCTCAGTTTTATAGAAAAAATCTACTATTGCCTTTATAGGGGCTATTAAGCTCTGAAAATCTGAAATACCAAATAAAATAATATCGATATAAATTGTTATCGATTGTAAAAATGCGAGAGAAGCTTGTTTGACTCTAATTGAAACTTGACATAAGCTCAAATATTACAAAACAGAATTATTTATAATATCTATATGCAATTGGAATAGGTCAAGTATACCTATAAAGTCTTTACGCTCAAAAAAAAATGGAAGAATATATATTAATAGAACTTAAACGAAATATAACTTGAACAAGCTGTTGGCCCTAGTAATACAATGTCAATTATCTGGTTTATATAGTTCTCAAGGCAAGAAATAAAAAATCAATATTCATTTTGATTAAGTTTTTTACTTAATGAAGTTAATTGCAATTGACTCATAGCAAGACTAATGTGGTACCTTAAGTGACAATTAATAATAATATAAATCTCAAACTCATTAAAAATCGTCGAGTAACAAATTATCATTTTGCTCTATTTATTGATTTTAAAATAAAAGCTGCAATGCACAAAATCATTTAGGTCAACTGCGTTTGCAGTTACCAAATATGTGAGATTCTTGTCTGTTAACTTCTGAGTTGACAAAATTTTTATTTCGATGTTGACTCTTATCGACTTCAAACAATAAAGTGTACAATAAATAAAGCTTATTGTAATAAAAGAGAATTTTAGATCAAAGCAGTTCAGTTGTAAAGACATTTACAGAATGTCAGACTGTCATAAAGAGAGAGATAGGGGTAGATCAAATTTAAAGTTGGAGAAAGTTCCTAAGTAAGTTATATTTTGTAAATATATATATTAGATATGTAAATGAGAAAGGTGTAGAATGGTTGATGGTAATGGATTAATATTAGTTAGCTCAGTGCTAAGTAGAAGAAATTTCCTTACCGTACCGTACCGTACCGTACCGTACCGTACCGTACCGTACCGTACCTTACCGTACCATTACAGGGTATACAAATATATAAATATACTCAATGTCTACCCTGTACTTAAACAAATAACTAAATTTGCTTAAGACAGAGCTGTAGCAGATGTCAACAGCTTGCTGTCGGCGCAGTCAAATGGCTACCCTCTGACTAACAGTCTAGCCCTCCACCCGTCCCTCGACTCTTGCATCCATCTCTGTCCCCCTCAACAATTCGGTTTTCATTGAATTAAATGATTAAAACCACTTGCAATTATGGCCAACAGGAAAAAAGGCAATTGTTCGAGCTTTTCACAATTAAATAGAACTTTTAGAGTTACGCCAACGCCAACGCCAGCGAAAGCGAAAAAAAAAACCGCAAACATAATTCGCTGGGCGCCAGTAAATCGGTTAAAACAATTAGATTTGCATTTGCACACAATTAAATAGGCTTTTGCGCCCCTTTTGGCCCTCGTGCTGTG